>CM055116.1:813760345-816160345 GCA_029206835.1 Rana muscosa
ATCATCTGTATTTTTGTTGTTATTTGTTTCCTGCAGATAATATAGCAATAAAACAAGCTGGTTATACCCTAGTAGAATGCCTTTTCAAAATTTTCAAATTTAAGAATATTCGCTCAATTATGTCATTTGTAATCAACGTTCGTTTTTGACCACAGAAAATCAAAGGAGCAGGATAGAAAAAAAAAAATCTTGAGCCAATTTCTAACAGTGTGTGTGGTTTTCATTTGGTAACGTGCATTCACGCCGAAATCGAATATTGAAAGCAAACAAAATTTGAGGCTACTTTGAAAAAACATTTGCCAATCCGTCAAATGTACTGAGAATTTTTGGATGACATTTTTTTATTATTCTAGTACAATTTTTTTTTTTTAAATCTACTAGTATATATGCAGCTTAAGATAAATAATTGGTCTAGGGGAACACATGTATACTGTATAATTAATGGATAAAACAATGCTGTGGCTTTTGTGTGCCTTGATGTGATATAGGGAAATCAGTGAGGATATTCTGCAGCCAGCTGGTAAGAGGAAAGTATTACATCTGGATGTTTTTGTATGACAGATGTCATCCTTGGATCGCTGTGTATCTAGCACAGTAATATGTGGCCGTGTCTTCCACTTTCACATTGTTTATTTGTAGATATGCCGTGTTTATGGACTTATCAGACGTTATTGTGAATCTTCCCTGATATGAAGAGGAATATTTTGTCTCTCCATCAGAAGGATCAATCCTCCCAATCCATGTCAGTCCTCTCCCTGGAACCTGTTGAACCCAGTGTATATAGTAGCCGGTATATGTATATCCAGATCCTTTACAGGACATCTTCATGGTCTCTCCAGGCTTTTTTATCTCTGAGGAGGACTGAGTAAGTGTTTGTGACATGACCCCTGTAACCAAGAATAAAAATATGATGAGAAATAAGATGATCCCATCAGAATGGGTTACTGCTTTTTTCTGTATTCCAGACTTACCTAGAAATGAGGAGAGACACAAAAGACAACAGGATAGAAACATGATGTCTTATTGGCTTTAGATGTTCTGAATGTTCTGAGAGGACACCAAGATCTCAGTAGAACATCCCAGCCGGTCAGTTCAGCTTTTCTACCTGACAGGATGAGACAGGAAGCAGAGATGGGATTTGCATGAGGGGAAGAACACTATAAAAGGCTGAACATTCTCTTCTATCTACAATGAGGTATATGGCATAGATCTCAACTGTCCCTCATTGGAACAAATTCCCCCTGTCCCTCTTTCTTCATCAGTTTTCTTTTTTGTGTTCTGATGTATAAAAGGAAAACATTATTTTTTTTTTTAACAATAGAAGTTATTAAAGCACCACACACACATTTTCCCCATTTTAGAAAGTTAAGAGGTGTGTGTATAGATATAGAAATACACAAAATTAGACAGTTTAAAAATGTCTGGTAAAATGTGACAAAATTATCCATCAGTCCTTATATCTCTGGGATGAGATTCTTGCATTGATTTTGCCAATCTCCCCATCTGATGCAGCTATTCAGTGATGGCGAACCTTGGAACGCCAGATTTTTTGTAACTACATCTCCAATGATTCTCAACTATGCTGCAGAGTGCATGAGCATCATGGGAAATGTAGGTCCAAAACATCTGGGGTGCCAAGGTTCGCCATCACTCTATTTAGTGAAATGTTAAGCCCCGTACACACGATCGGATAACCTATGGATTTTCGTCCGATGGATTTGTCCATCGGAAATCCGATGAAACTGTTTTTCATCAGTCCTGGCCACACACCATCAGTCAAAAAACCGACCGTTCCAAACGCGGTGATGTAAAACACTCCGATGAGCCGAGAAAAATGAAGTTTAATGCTTCTGAGCATGCGTCGACTTGATTCTAAGCATGCGTGGGTTTTTTAACTGATGGACTTGCCCATAGACGATCGGAAATTCCCATTGGTTTTTTATCCATCAGAAAATTTTAAAACAAGTTCTATTTTTTACAACCGATGGAAAAAAGACCGATGGGTACCATACACGATCAGTTGGTCTGATGAAAACCATCCATCGGACGGTTTTCATCAGTCAAACCGATCGTGTGTACGGGGCTTTACTCATGTAGAGACAGAATTCTTGCCTGGGTATTATACCTCTGATAGCTCCTGCTGTCAAAAATGAACCCTCTGACTAAGGCCCCTTTCACACTGGGGCGTTTTTCATGCGGTTTAGCGCTAATAATAGCGCTGTTATACCGCATGAAAAAATCCTGCCCTGTGCCTTCAATGTGAAAGCCCGAAGGCTTTCACACTGAAGCGGTGCGCTAGCAGGACCGCTCCAAAAGTCCTGCTAGCCGCTTCTTTACAGCGGTAAAGGAGCGGTGTGTTCACCGCTCCTTTACCGCGGTCTCCCATTGAAATCAATGGGACAGCGCGGTAATACCGCCCGCAAACCGCGGCAATAGCCGCGGTTTGCGGGCGGTATTAACCCTTTTTCGGCTGCTAGCGGGGGTTAAATTAACCCCCCTAGCGACCGCATACCGCGGTAATAACGACGGTATAGCAGCGCTGAAAATCGCGCTGCTATACCGCCACCGCACCTGCCCGCCCCAGTGTGAAAGGGGCCTCAATGTTTATCAACATTCAACACCATTCAGATGGGAAATAGAGAGATACAACGTAACATTTTTAATTTTGTAGCTATTCTGTTTTATTTATCTGCAGATCAAAGGGACTATCTTCACTCTGTAGCTGAAGAAAACTGACAAGCAAAGATATATATATATATATATATATATATATATATATATATATATATACCTGTATATATATATATATATATATATTTGTCTATTTAACCCCTTATTAACCATTATTTTACCCTAATGAGCTTCACTCTGCAGCTGAAGTAAACTGACAAGCAAATATTTTTTTATATATATTTGTCTATTTAACCCCTTATTAACCATTATTTTACCTAAATAAGCTCTAATTAACGTATTCCCCTTTTCTCTTCAAATATTATTTTACTGCTGCTTTTTAATTTCTCTTTTATTAAAAATAATATTTAAAATTTGTGTTTGTTTTTATTTGTTAATTTTTTCTTAGCATCACAAAAAAAGCACAAAACAAAAAAACAAAACAAAAACAAAAAATAAATAAAAGTTATTTAATTTATAAACATAGAATAGGAATGACAGAATAAAGACCAAGTGGTTCATCGAGTATTTATATAAAACTTTGCAATGCTTCATACCCAAATAATAATTTCCTCTAATTCCTCCTGTAATGACTTGTATTTTAACTGTACTGTCTGCCCTAACATTGTAAAGCACTGTGCAAACTGTTGGCGCTATATAAATCCTGTATAATAATAATATTTTCAATGTCATGTTAAGCAGGACAAATGAACTTATAGAATAAAACAAATACTCTCCTACAGTAACACTATTTTGTAAATAAACACTGGTCCAAAAAAAAAAAAAGTGTGTTTTTTTTTGGGGCTTTTTTTTTCTAAAGATTGCAATAAAACATTTTTGCATGACAGTGGGGTTGATTTACTAAAGGCAAATAGACTGTGCACTTTGCAGTTGCTCCAGAGTTTATTAAATTAACAGAAGCTCTGCTGACTTCCATCATCCAATCACGTGCAAGCAAAAATGCTGTTTATTTTAACTTTCCTTGCACGTCATTGCACGACACTGGCAGTGAAAGGGTTAACCACTAGGGCGCTGGAGGGGTTAAGTGTGCCTAGGGGAGTGTTTACTACTGTGTGGGGGTGTGGCTAAGACTGACACGTCACCGATCTCCGCTCTGATTAAACAGAGCGGAGATCGCTGACATTGTCAGTAGGGAAGCGGGGAGATGTTTTGTTTACACTAACATCTCCCCACTCCATGCCTCCGTGAGACAATCGAGTCTGCGGGACCCATGGTCCGACTCACGGGGAAAGCAGGGGGGTCACAATCGCGCCGCCGGTGGCGCGCGCGCGACCCTGACGCCAGCAGTTAAAGGGCCACATACAGGTACGTGATTGTGCCTGTACAAGCCATTCTGCCGACGTATATATACAGTGAGGGGTCCTTAAGTGGTTAAAGGGAATAATATACACACACAAATACATATACAGTACATATTAAGAAGTGAAGGTAATAGAGATAATACCACCACCACAAGACACTTTCCATATACAGATTTCAGCAATCCCATGAAGGACAATGTACGTAAGCCTCCATTTGGCTAAAATGACATATAACACTATTAATACAAGTATGCTAGAAAAGGTAGTAATTAAAAAATGTCCCACTGACTTGTGAAATACCCATTTCCTGTCCATAAGACGTACCCATACATCCTTGGATGGGCAGGGTTATAACTCCACCATCGCTGCAGCAATGACCGAGATATCGTTTTTTAGAGCTGGAGATTTCCTTCAATTAAAAGTGATCCTAGTGGCTATAGTACAACTGGATTATTCATACAGGGGGGGGGAAGTCCCCTTCCACCGCCGCCGCCTTTACTGGGCTCTCCCGACGCATCGGGTGTAACACCATCTTTTAGATTTTACCAAACAGCTGGGTATTTTATTATAATTTTTTTGGTACATTAAAATTCATGAAAGTGCATTTTTTCCCAAAAATTTCCATTTGAAAAACTGCTGCACAAATATTGTGTGACATGAACTGATCTGTCAGTCAGGTTTTGCATGACCTGGATGTACACAGCTTTAACACTGGACACATACTTGTGTTGATACTTGCGCTATTTGAAACGATTTGTGAGGGTAGTTCACACCAGGTGCTGTAGGACTGTGTTGAGCAGCTATTTCAACCCAGTCCCACCACAAGACAAGATACGTTTCCTTGTCTCCTATCTGACTGGTTCACCCCATCGTGTTGCAGTGCTGTGTGCGGACAACAGTACTGCATACACTACTTTTTTCAGCACAATGCGAGGCAATCTAATGCTTCACATCATGCTGCTGACTATCCCACCACCATGCTTGTCTTTGTACTTCTCACCTGGTTGCCGCTACACACGCTTGACACCCTCTGAAACAAATACATTTATCTTGGTCTCATCAGACCACAGGACATGGTTCCAGTAATCCGTGTCCTTAGTCTGCTTGCTTCAGCAAACTGTTTGTAGGCTTTTTGTCCATCATCTTTAGAAGAGGCTTCCTTCTGGGACGACAGCCATGCAGACCAATTTGATGCAGTGTGCGGCATATGGTCTGAGCACTGACAGGCTGACACCCCCACCCCCTCAACCTCTGCAGCAATGCTGGCAGCACTCATATGCCAATTTCCCAAAGACAATCGCTGGATATGACGCTGAGCACATGCACTCAACTTCTTTGGTTCTTTTGCTTGTTTTTATTTGCTATTTTTTTTATTAGCATCACAAAAAAAGCACAAAAAAACTTTATTTCATTTAGAAACATAGAAAAGAGACAGCAGTAAAAGGACCAAGTGATTCAACGAGTATTTGAAAATAACCTTTGACTATTTTGTACCAGAATAATATTTTTAGTGTAATTTAAATGGGACAAATTATAGAATAGAATGTATAGTTTCATCCTACAGCAACACGTTTTTTTAAATGAATACTGGTCAAAAAAAGAAAGAAAGTGTGTATTTTTTTTTTTTTTTAGGTGTGTTTCTTTTTTGTAGAAAAATAATCTTTGCAAGACAATAGCACAAGAAGAAATGCTTTGTTAACTTAACATTTATTGCTTTGTTTTTTTTTTTTTTTCCATAAATGATTTTATTGAACGAAAAATAAGGTTACATGTACATACAAGACATACAAGCTCATGAACATTGCATGAATAACCAACATTTAAACCAAGCAGTTTTCGGTTTCTGAATGAGAGCGGGTAACCCTGTATATGGGTGCAAAGACCCTCCGTAGACCAATATCAGCAGGCCTATCCGGGGCCATGGTGAAACTACTCAATTCGGGGATTACAATGGTCGTGTAGATGTTAGGGACCCATGGCAAGGCTCCATCCAACATTTGATTGGTTATATCGCAATAGGGAGAGAAAAAGTAATAATAATAATAAAAAAAAAAATATATATATATATATATAGAGGGGGAAAAAGGGGGAAAGTGATCAGAAAATAGGTATACAGTGACCTTGATGTAGGAGATGAGTAAGAGAGGAAGGCTAGGTAGAGGGTATCAGTTAGAGAATAGAGAGAAGAGAGCAGAAATTAAAGGGGACCAGAGAGTAGTGGGGACCGCTCCCCGTCCCGGGCCCCCGCACCAGTTCAAAATGTAGGGAGGAAAGCAGTGAGCAATCTAAATATTTAGCACACTGGTTAGAAGAAGGATTTGTAGTAATCCGTGGTCTTAAATTGTGTCCAAGAGGCCCAGGTCAAACTAAATTTCTGTACACGGTCATGGGCTGTATGTATCAATTCCTCCATCTCCTCTATCTTGGCGACTCTGAGCAGCCACTCTCTAATGGTCGGAATATCTTTTGAGCGCCAGTGCGTAGGAACACAGAGTCTGGCTGCATTTACCATGTGCATGGTCAATTATTTTTGATAAGTTCGTTTGGGTAGAGTAGTATGGTGTAGGAGAAATTGAGCAGGAGTATAGTCTAGAGTGTAAGTGGTAACCCATATAATGATGGAGTGGACCTCCCTCCAAAAAGGCTGGAGCAAGGCGCACTCCCACCAGATGTGAATCATGGATCCTACCTCTTCTGTGCACCTCCAACATATATTCGGGATTGAGGGTGAGAATTTATGTAGATGAGCTGGGGTTCTATACCATTTTGTGATAATTTTATAGCCGTTTTCTTGGATTGCTACGTTCATCGAGCCTTTATGAGCAAGAGTAAATATGGATTCCCAGTCGACATCCCCAAGTTTGAGTTGCAAGTCTCTTTCCCAAGAAGCACGCGCAGTTTGAGTTGAGGGTGGGTCAGGAACGTCCTGTAATAGGGCGTAAATGTATGATATAAGGTGTCGTTGAGGTGCATTGCGTGAGCATAGTGCTTCAAATGGTGTAAGTTGTCTATTCCAAGTGTCATGCGTATCTTTGGAGGTAAGAAAGTGAGTAAGCTGTCTAAAAGACCAAAAAGGGAAAGTATTGGTGCGTGATTCAGTGGTAAGCTCCTCATAGGATCGCCTCCGGCCCTTGTGAAAGAAATGGCACGCCTGAACCTCCTCGTGTGGCCATTCCATGTGGAGGAATGTGTTTGAGTCTCCCGGAGGGAACTCAGGGTTACCTCTCAACGGGGTCAGCGGACCTGATTGTGAGGATAAGTTAAAGAGAGCGATTGCTTTCCTAAAGGCCGAAAGGGAGGGTGCGATGAAAGGATGTGTCTTGAGGGTCGGGGGCCAGAATCGTGGTGACAACCAAGGCAGTGTGGCAATCGGGGTTCGTGTGAGAGAATCTTCAAGCATCACCCATGCTTTCCTTAGTTTGTGAAGTCTCCGGTCTACCACTCTAGTCAGGTGGCAGGCCAGATAATATTTATAAAGATCTGGTAAACCAATGCCACCTGTTGTTTTGAAACATGTCAGACGTGAATATTTAACTTGTGGGGCATTGTTCTTTTATATAAAGCTAGTGCAGGCCTTTTTATATGTCGCAAAGAACGAAGGGGGTAGGTGAATCCGGATTGTCTGCATTAAGTACAATAGGCGGGGGAGAACAACCATCTTGATGAGGGCCGAGCGCCCAAACCAAGAAACGTTGAGGTTGGCCCAATCCTTGAGATTTGCCTGGAGCGCAGAGAGGGCACGGAGGAAGTTATGACTATAGAGGTCTGTTATGTTCCTAGTGACTTGAATGCCTAGATAGGTAATGGCTGTCTTCTGCCAATGGAAGGGAAAGGATTCCTGGCAGTGAGTGACTTCCTGAGGGGTAAGGGATATATTCAGGGCATGAGATTTGGAATAGTTGATTTTGAGATTTGATAACTCGCCAAAATGTTGTATGTCTTTCAAAAGATTAGGTAGTGATATCCGAGGGGATTGTAGGGAGAGTAATATATCGTCAGCAAAGGCCGCTACTTTAAATTCTCTATGAGCAATGGAGATTCCCTTGATATCTGTGTTGGACCTTAGTCTGTTCAGGAGGGGTTCTAGAGTCAAGACAAAGATCAGGGGAGACAACGGGCAGCCCTGACGGGTGCCATTGCTTATTGAGGAGGCGTCCGACAGGAAGCCATTAGCTCTGACCCTGGTGGAGGGGCCAGTATAGAGGGCAGTGATATGTGCGAGCATACGAGGCAGAAGGCCTATGCCCTCCAAAACTGCCTGCATGTAATCCCATGACACCCTGTCAAACGCCTTCTCAGCATCAAGGGACAGGAGGAATCCCCTGGTCTCCGACAAAGCCAGCCAATGCTGTACATTTAGAGTGCGGATAGTATTATCCCTAGCCTCTCTACCCGGAATGAAGCCAACTTGGTCATCCGATATGAGGCCAGGAATCAAAGGTAATAACCTATTTGCTAGCATCTTAGCGTAGATTTTTATGTCTACATTAAGTAGAGAGATCGGCCTATAGTTAGAAACTTGTGTGCTATCCTTCCCTTCTTTTGGGATAACCGCTATGTGGGCTTCCAATAATCTGCCTAAGGAAGTGTGAGGGGAGGAGAGAGAGTTAAATGTTTTTAGCATTTTGGGAGTAAGTTCATCCTGAAAACATTTGTAATATAGCAGAGGGAGTCCGTCAGGACCTGGGCTCTTTCCAACTTTCATCTGTTTAAGTGCTAAGTGTTGTTCTTCCATGGAAAATGGACCCTCCATGGCTTCAACCTGCTGGGAGGAGATAGGTTTAGGGCAGTATTCAGCTAGGAAGTCCTTTATTTGGGAGGAACGTCTGGCCATTTCGGTCACCTCACCCTTTTCTTGCATCAGATTATAAAGTTTAGAATAATTTTTTTTTAAAGTGTTAGGCTATATCTTCGTTCTTTGAAAGGAGTGTACCTTGACTATCTCGGATATGATGAATCACAGACGAGACCTTATCTGCCTGTATCGTGCGAGCCAGCAGTCTCCCACTTTTGTTACCGTGTTCATAGAACACTTTCTGTTTGAGGACGTAACGCCTTCTAGTGCGCTTTCCTATCTCATCTACAAGCGCAGAACGCGCCTGTAGAAGTTCCTGTAGTGTAGCTTGTATGGATGACTGTTTATGAGCTCTTTCCAGGTGATTAATTGTTTCAATTAAAGATTTAATATATTCTTGGTGCCTCCCAAAGTGGACACATTTGTGTGCTTCCCAAAGTGTGATGGGTGAGACATCTAGGGTCGAGTTTTCATGAAAATATTGTTGGATTCGGGTACGCACCTGTCTAATATTTTCAGGGTCTTTGAACAATGATGGATTTAGTCTCCAGGTTTTCGTTATCCTATTGAATTCAGGAAACGTAAGAGTTACCGTTATGGGGTGGTGGTCTGACAAAAACATTGGCTCTATGGTGGCCTGCGAGAGAAAGGATAGGTCTGTCTGTGAGAGAAAAAAATAATCTATTCTGGAATATTTCTGGTGTGGAGGAGAGAAAAAAGTGTAATCCTTATCGGTAGGATACATGGTACGCCACGTATCATGGAGTGTTAAGTGTTGCAACTGGAGTTTAATCTGGCGAAGGGCCCGGTGTGTAAGGGTAGACATATCCGTAGAGGAATCCAGGGTTGGGTTCAATGGAACATTGAAGTCCCCTCCCAAGATTACAATACCCTCTTGGAACGTGGCAAGTAGGTCACATACTTTCCTAAAGAACGACACTTGGTGCTCGTTAGGACAGTACACATTGGCTAAAGTGATGGGTTTAGAGGCAAAGGTACCTTTAATAAAAATGTATCTGCCCCCGGGGTCGATTAACGAGTCTGACAATCGAAAATCAGCGTGTTTAGAGACTAAGATGGAAACTCCTTTTGATTTGGACTCTGAGTTCGTGGAATGTATTGCCTGTTTGTATACATGGTTCCTCAACTTGGGAATTGCGTCAGATCTGAAATGAGTTTCTTGGAGCATGAAAAAGTGAGCGTTGTGTTTAGTCAATGTTGACAGTAGGGATGAGCTTCGTGTTCGAGTCGAACATACGTTCGACTCGAACATCGGCTGTTTGATCGTTCGACGAGGATCGAACGATTTGGGCCGTTCGCGCCAAATTCGAGTGACGCGAACGGCCCACAATGCACTACGCCATCGCAGTGTCATCCAGGCGCTGTGATTGGCCAAGCATGCACTGTGACCCCGCATGCTTGGCCAATCACAGCGCCGGCAGTGAGGAGAGCAATGATTGGCCACAGGCAGGATGCCTGTGGCCAATTATTGCTGAGGGGGTTTAGTACACGCCCCACACTATAAAAGGCCGCCAGCGCGGCGGCCTTGTGTAGTGTGTTCCGGAGCAGGGAAAGAGAAGCATAGGCAGGGACAGTGTCATTATTTTTCCTTTACATAATCCTGGATTCCTTGTGTTTAGGGACAGATAAGGATAGGTAGGGAGAGTGTCAGTGACAGTGTGCTATTCTGTGCTAATCCTTGTTTGTAGGGACAGAGAGGTACAGTGAGGGAAAGTGTCAGTGTGCTATTCTGTTCTAAACCAATCTTGCTGAACCATATTTTTAATCCTTGAGTTTAGGGACAGAGAGGTACAGTGAAGGAAAGTGTCAGTGTGCTATTTTGTGCTAAATCTTGTTTGTAGGGACAGAGAGGTACAGCGAGGGAAAGTGTCAGTGTGCTATTCTGTTCTAAACCAATTTTGCTGTTCCATATTTTCAATCCTTGAGTTTAGGGACAGAGAAGGACACTCGTGGCAATTTTCAGTCTGCTATTCTGTGCTAAATCTTGTTTGTAGGGAGGGACAGAGTAGGACAGTGAAGGAAAGTGTCAGTGTGCTATTCTGTTCTAAACCAATTTTGCTGAACCATATTTTCAATCCTTGAGTTTAGGGACAGAGAAGGACACTCGTGGCAATTTTCAGTGTGCTATTCTGTGCTAAATCTTGTTTGTAGGGAGGGACAGAGTATGACAGTGAGGGAAAGTGTCAGTGTGCTATTCTGTTCTAAACCAATTTTGCTGTTCCATATTTTCAATCCTTGAGTTTAGGGACAGAGAAGGACACTCGTGGCAATTTTCAGTCTGCTATTCTGTGCTAAATCTTGTTTGTAGGGAGGGACAGAGTAGGACAGTGAGGGAAAGTGTCAGTGTGCTATTCTGTTCTAAACCAATCTTGCTGAACCATATTTTCAATCCTTGAGTTTAGGGACAGAGAGGTACAGTGAGGGAAAGTGTCAGTGTGCTATTTTGTGCTAAATCTTGTTTGTAGGGACAGAGTAGGACAGTGAGTGAAACTGACAGTGTGCTATTCTGTTCTAAACCAATTTTGCTGTTCCATATTTCAAATCCTTGAGTTTAGGGACAGAGAGGTACAGTGAGTGAAACTGACAGTGTGCTATTCTGTTCTAAACCAATTTTGCTGTTCCATATTTCAAATCCTTGAGTTTAGGGACAGAGAAGGACACTCGTACAAATTATCAGTGTGCTATTCTGTGCTAAAACTTGTTTGTAGGGAGGGACAGAGTAGGACAGTGAGGGAAAGGGACAGTGTGCTATTCTGTTCTAAACCAATCTTGCTGAACCATATTTTCAATCCTTGAGTTTAGGGACAGAGAGGTACAGTGAGGGAAAGTGTCAGTGTGCTATTTTGTGCTAAATCTTGTTTGTAGGGACAGAGTAGGACAGTGAGTGAAACTGACAGTGTGCTATTCTGTTCTAAACCAATTTTGCTGTTCCATATTTCAAATCCTTGAGTTTAGGGACAGAGAGGTACAGTGAGTGAAACTGACAGTGTGCTTTTCTGTTCTAAACCAATTTTGCTGTTCCATATTTCAAATCCTTGAGTTTAGGGACAGAGAAGGACACTCGTGCAAATTATCAGTGTGCTATTCTGTGCTAAAACTTGTTTGTAGGGAGGGACAGAGTAGGACAGTGAGGGAAAGTGTCAGTGTGCTATTCTGTTCTAAACCAATTTTGCTGTTCCATATTTTCAATCCTTGAGTTTAGGGACAGAGAAGGACACTCGTGGCAATTTTCAGTCTGCTATTCTGTGCTAAATCTTGTTTGTAGGGAGGGACAGAGTAGGACAGTGAGGGAAAGTGTCAGTGTGCTATTCTGTTCTAAACCAATCTTGCTGAACCATATTTTCAATCCTTGAGTTTAGGGACAGAGAGGTACAGTGAGGGAAAGTGTCAGTGTGCTATTTTGTGCTAAATCTTGTTTGTAGGGACAGAGTAGGACAGTGAGTGAAACTGACAGTGTGCTATTCTGTTCTAAACCAATTTTGCTGTTCCATATTTCAAATCCTTGAGTTTAGGGACAGAGAGGTACAGTGAGTGAAACTGACAGTGTGCTTTTCTGTTCTAAACCAATTTTGCTGTTCCATATTTCAAATCCTTGAGTTTAGGGACAAAGAAGGATACTCGTGCAAATTATCAGTGTGCTATTCTGTGCTAAAACTTGTTTGTAGGGAGGGACAGAGTAGGACAGTGAGGGAAAGTGTCAGTGTGCTATTCTGTTCTAAACCAATCTTGCTGAACCATATTTTCAATCCTTGAGTTTAGGGACAGAGAGGTACAGTGAGGGAAAGTGTCAGTGTGCTATTTTGTGCTAAATCTTGTTTGTAGGGACAGAGTAGGACAGTGAGTGAAACTGACAGTGTGCTATTCTGTTCTAAACCAATTTTGCTGTTCCATATTTCAAATCCTTGAGTTTAGGGACAGAGAGGTACAGTGAGTGAAACTGACAGTGTGCTATTCTGTTCTAAACCAATTTTGCTGTTCCATATTTCAAATCCTTGAGTTTAGGGACAGAGAGGTACAGTGAGTGAAACTGACAGTGTGCTATTCTGTTCTAAACCAATTTTGCTGTTCCATATTTCAAATCCTTGAGTTTAGGGACAGAGAAGGACACTCGTGCAAATTATCAGTGTGCTATTCTGTGCTAAAACTTGTTTGTAGGGAGGGACAGAGTAGGACAGTGAGGGAAAGTGTCAGTGTGCTATTCTGTTCTAAACCAATTTTGCTGTTCCATATTTTCAATCCTTGAGTTTAGGGACAGAGAAGGACACTCGTGGCAATTTTCAGTCTGCTATTCTGTGCTAAATCTTGTTTGTAGGGAGGGACAGAGTAGGACAGTGAGGGAAAGTGTCAGTGTGCTATTCTGTTCTAAACCAATCTTGCTGAACCATATTTTCAATCCTTGAGTTTAGGGACAGAGAGGTACAGTGAGGGAAAGTGTCAGTGTGCTATTTTGTGCTAAATCTTGTTTGTAGGGACAGAGTAGGACAGTGAGTGAAACTGACAGTGTGCTATTCTGTTCTAAACCAATTTTGTTGTTCCATATTTCAAATCCTTGAATTTAGGGACAGAGAGGTACAGTGAGTGAAACTGACAGTGTGCTATTCTGTTCTAAACCAATTTTGCTGTTCCATATTTCAAATCCTTGAGTTTAGGGACAGAGAAGGACACTCGTGCAAATTATCAGTGTGCTATTCTGTGCTAAAACTTGTTTGTAGGGAGGGACAGAGTAGGACAGTGAGGGAAAGTGTCAGTGTGCTATTCTGTTCTAAACCAATTTTGCTGTTCCATATTTTCAATCCTTGTGTTTAGGGACAGAGAAGGATAGGCAGGGGACAGTGTCAGTGTCATTGTTGCTAAGCCTCCTGCACAGTATACACCTGAAGGTAGCCCTTATTGCTCTTTTTCCCATCTCCCTGCAGGCCATCCATTAAAATGTCTGGAAGGCAAACAAGGAGAGGCAGACAGTCAGGAGGCAAAAAAAGAGGGCAAGCAGGCTCTGTGTCTGGGGGCAACAGTGCTGGTCGTGGACGCGGTGCATTGTCATCAGCACATGGCCATGGGACACGCTTGTCCTTCTTTTCGGCAGCTGGACATGTTGAGCCACATCATGCCGAAGACTTGGTAGAGTGGATGACCAAGCCCACCTCATCCTCCTCATCCTCTCTCACCCAGGCTCAGGGTACTGGCAAAGCAGCTGCCAAAGCGTCCTCTTCTCTGGTATCATTATCTTCATTAGTCAATCCTTCCCTAGACCCACCATGTCCTCCTCCTGAGGAGTCCCCCGAACTGTTTGAGCACAGTGTTGGGTACATGCTCCAGGAGGATGCCCAGCGTTTCGAAGGATCTGATGATGATACCCAGCTAGAGGAAGGCAGCAGCGTGAGAGCAGAGAGAGGGGATGCTCAAGAAGGACACCAATCTGGCAGTCATGCTCCAGCAGCTGCAGCATACTGCCAGATTGGCTCCAGTGATGAGGAGGGAGGGGATGATGAGGTCACTGACTCCACGTGGGTGCCTAATAGGAGAGAGGAGGAGGAGGAGGAGGATGAGGAGGAGGCACATCTCCAACGAGGCAGGATGCCCTTGAGTGGCCAGCGTATGGGCAGCACACCGACGGAATCACACCGCAGAGCTCCGCCTGTGCAGGGCGCTGCCTCTGCCCGTCATTCAAAAAGTTCTTTGGTGTGGGCCTTTTTTGAGGCGAGTGCATCAGATCGCACAGCTGCTGTTTGCAACATATGTCTCAAGCGTATATCGCGTGGCCAAAACATCAGCCGCTTGGGCACCACATGCTTGATCAGACATATGTTGACCTGCCATGCAGCTCGTTGGCAAGCCTACCTTAAAGACCCACACCAAAGAACAAAGCTGACCTCTTCTTGCACCGCATCAGCTGGGATCTCCAACCCCACTATACCTTCACTCCTCTCTGAAACATGCTCTGAGAGGAATGAAGGTGTAGAATTAGGTGTGTCACAGGCAAGTACTTGCGGGCACTCTGCTAGCAGTACACCAACGTCCGATTCTAGCAGGCAAATTTCCCTGCCCCAGCTGCTGGACCGTCGAAAGAAGTTCACTCCCAGCCATCCACATGCCCAGCGGTTGAATGCTAGCTTGGCTAATTTGCTAGCGCTTCAACTGCTGCCTTTTCAGTTGGTAGACTCGGCCCCCTTCCGTGAGTTTGTGCAATGTGCGGTTCCTCAGTGGCAGGTTCCCAAACGCCACTTTTTCGCACGGAAGGCGATTCCGGCTCTCTACAGGCATGTGGAAGGCAATGTCTTGGCCTCGCTGGACAGGGCGGTCAGCGGTAAGGTGCATATTACCGCTGACTCATGGTCCAGCAGGCATGGACAGGGACGTTACCTTTCTTTCACGGCCCATTGGGTCACTCTTTTGGCAGCTGGGAAGGATGCAGGACAAGGTGCAGTAGTGTTGGAGGTTGTTCCACCGCCACGCCTCCAAAATGCTACTACTGGTTGTGACACACCTCTCTCCTCCACCCCCTCCTCTTCTTCTTCCTCCATGGCCTCTTCCTGTGGTTTGTCCTCGGAACCAGCGGTGCTCCATAGGTGTTCAAGGGGCTACGCAAGTACGCAGGCAAAAAGATGCCATGCCGTGCTTGCGCTGGTGTGTTTGGGGGACAGAAGCCACACTGGGGCAGAGGTCCTGTCTGCTCTGCAGGGGCAGGGCGAGAGGTGGTTGACGCCATGCCAGCTTAAGCCAGGAATGGTGGTTTGCGACAATGGCACCAACCTCCTCTCCGCCCTCCGACAGGGACAACTGACCCATGTGCCCTGTATGGCTCACGTCCTTAACCTGGTGGTGCAGCGGTTCTTGGGCAGGTACCCGGGCTTACAGGATGTCCTGAGGCAGGCCAGGAAAGTCTGTGTGCATTTCCGCAGATCTTATAATGCCAGTGCTCGCCTGGCTGAGCTGCAAAAGGAGTTGAACCTGCCCAAGAACCGCCTTATATGTGACATGCCCACCAGGTGGAACTCAACGTTGGCCATGCTGCAGCGGCTGCACACGCAGCAGAGGGCCATCAATGAGTACCTGTGCGACTACGGCACCAGGACAGGGTCAGGGGAGCTCAGGTTTTTTTCACCACGCCAGTGGGGCATGATCAGGGATGCATGCACTGTCCTGGCACCATTTGAGGAGGCCACGAGGATGGTGAGCAGTGACAGTGCATGCATCAGTGACACTGTACCTCTTGTCCACCTGTTGGAGCACACGCTGCGTGGAATAATAGATAGGGCACTTGAGGCAGAACAGAGGCAGGAAGAGGAGGACTTCCTTGCCTCTCAAGGCCCCCTTTACCCAGACAGTGTTCCTTCTGTCCCACCCATCGCACAGGAAGAGGAGGAGGAGGAGGAGGAGGATTGTGTCAGCATGGAGGTGGAGGCTGGCACTCAGCATCATCAGCAGCAGTCTTTTAGGGATGATTTACAGTCCCAAGAAACCAGTGGACTTGTACGTGGCTGGGAGGAGGTGGCTGCGGATCATGTCGTCCTTAGTGACCCAGAGGACTCCGGACTGAATGCCTCAGCTAACCTACGCTGCATGGCCTCCCTGATCCTGCAAAGTCTGCGGAAGGATCCTCGTATTCTTCGGATCAAGGAGAGGGACCATTACTGGCTGGCCACTCTCCTTGATCCACCGTACAAGGGTAAGGTTGCGGACCTTATCTTACCGTCGCAGAGGGAGCAGAGGATGAGACAACTCCATGAGGTCTTGCAGAAAGGTCTGTGCAACGCGTTCCCAGAGACTGGGAGGTTACAAACTCCTGGTCCTGGACAACGAGTTGTTGAGGCTTCGGGCAGTCAAAGAAGGAGCGGTGGGGAAGGTGGCCGTCTGACCGATGCGTTCAGACAATTCTTTATTCCGCAGCCCCAAAGTATGATCGGTTCCAGCAACCATCGCCAGCGTCTGATATACATGGTCCAGGAATACCTAGGGGCAAGGTCAGACTTGGACACCTTCCCCACCGAAAATCCTCTGGCTTACTGAGTCTTGAGGATGGATCACTGGCCAGAGCTTGCACAGTATGCAATTGAGCTACTGGCCTGTCCTGCATCCAGCATTCTTTCAGAACGCACATTCAGTGCTGCTGGAGGATTTGTCACGGATCACAGGGTGCGCCTGTCCACCGACTCGGTTGATCGACTGACTTTCATCAAGATGAACCAGTCTTGGATCACCACCAGCTACCACACACCTGATGCTGATATAACAGACTAATTGATTTTAAAATGTCACATCCCTTCAAGACTGATGCTGATGCTGAGTGCCTGTGCTGTTATGTTGACTGGCTATCCTCCTCCTCCTCCTCAATGATACGATTAATGATGATAGCTTGGAAGATCATTTTGGTTTATGGGTGACGCCACCAGTGGCTAAGGCCCAATTTTTCAGCCCCTGTTTAAAAGGGGCGTGTAATTAAAATTTTTGATGCAATACTTTGCAACAGGCCTAATTGCTGTGCTCCAAGTACAGTATCTGTGAGGGGTTGCAGTGTTGTGTAACCAGTGCCTAAGGCCCAATTTTTAAGCCCCTGTTCAACAGGGGCATGCAATTATAATTATTGATCGAATAATTCACAGCAGGGCCCATTGCTGCGCCCACCAAGAGTAACTGTCAGGCCTTACAGTGTTGTGGCACCAGCACCACCATCACCACCACCACCACCACCAAAGGCCCAATTTTTCAGCCCCTGTTCAACAGGGGCATGCAATTATAATTATTGATCGAATAATTCACAGCAGGGCCCATTGCTGCGCCCACCAAGAGTAACTGTCAGGCCTTACAGTGTTGTGGCACCAGCACCACCATCACCACCACCACCACCACCAAAGGCCCAATTTTTCAGCCCCTGTTCAACAGGGGCATGCAATTATAATTATTGATCGAATAATTCACAGCAGGGCCCATTGCTGCGCCCACCAAGAGTAACTGTCAGGCCTTACAGTGTTGTGGCACCAGCACCACCATCAAAGGCCCAATTTTTACTACCACTGATCAACAATTATATGTTATTACAATTCCTGATATAATAGTTGACAGCAGGCCGTTCCAGCACCCACCAAGAGTAACTGTGAGGGCTTACAGTGTTGTGCGAACACCAACACCTAAGGGGCCAATTTCTGCAGAGTATATACGGCAGGTCCCTACTTTCAAACATCCAACTTACAAACTACTACTACTTGCAAACGGAAGAAGACAACAGGAAGTGGGAGGAAATCTACCCCTTGGAAGGAAAATTCTCTCCTGTAAGAATTAATATGGGAGAAAGGTGTCTCCTCTCTACTGATGCTTTATCACCAATCCTTGTTTCAATAAAAACACCACATTTCAAAAACAGTTGTCATTGGGACGCAAAGTGAGGTGAAATGTTCTGAACAGGGGCACAGACAGCAAAAAAAATGTGACAGGGGTGATAACCGTTCCCTATGTTTTACAAAAAGCTAAAAAAAAAGGAATTTGGCATGGAGCTACACTTAAACAATGCAGCTGTTCAAAATTACAAACAGATTCTACATAAGAACAAACCTACAGTCCCTGTCTTGTATGCACCGCCTGTATACGGCTGTTCAGAGTATATAGGTCCTTTTTTATTTTGTGTGCGGGGTTCCCCTTAATATCCATACAAGACCCAAAGGGGCTGGTAATAGGCTGGGGTAGGGGGGGGGGGGGGGGGGTTGATGGGGTAGCTATGCCATTTTTCCTAAAGATTTTCATCCATATTACCGGGACCAGACATTGCATTAAAGCCGCAAGCACTTTTAAATGGCTTTTTTTCCTTTAGAAATGTTATTTTGTGCAGGGACAGTTCTAAACACGGGAAACACGTGGCACTTCACAGGCATACTTTAGACACCCCCCAGGTACAATATTTAAAGGAATATTTGACTTTTTTTTTTCACTTTATGCATCATTAAAATGACTGCTTCCGGAAAACGTCCGTTTTTAAAACTTCTTTTTGCAATGATACATGTCCCCTGGTGCAGAACCCGGGTTCTCAAACTCTGTTTCGGACAATAACATGGATAATAGTCGTTATAATTAGCACTTTAGAATCCGAACGTTCGCATCCATTGTATTTAATAGGGTTCTAATGTTCGTGCAAACTTTCGGTCCGTTCGCGGGTTCTTGTGCGAACCGAACCCGGGGGTGTTCGGCTCATCACTAGTTGACAGTACCTGTGACCTTTTTTCTGGGAGGTTTAGGCCTTTGACATTGAGTGATAGACATTTCAGTGATAGATATTGTCTGAATGTCCTCTCCTTCTGCATAGTGTATTCTAAAGGAGACTAAAGTATGTGTGTGCGGAGTATAAGTATTGATGTGGTATTCGGAAACTATCACGCTGTCCCTGACAGGAGGGAGGAAGGAGGAGCGGTCCCCACAAAAAAACTGAAAAAAAGAAGGGGGAATAGGGAGGAAAATAGAAAGAAAGAAAGAGAGAAAGAGAAGAAAAAAAAGGGGGGGAAGGGAACAAGTAGGATCTGTAAGGAGATGGGGGGAGCAAGCAAGGAAATAGGAAGCGGGGGGGGGGGGGATAAATAAGTATGTAGAAGGACCACGCACTATCGTGGGGAGGATCTACCACGTGTGCGTGAGATTACTGGAGGCAGTTAAATACGTATCTAACCACCTAATGGGGGAAAATCCGGAGTATCAGCTTCGTTCCAATTGGGAAGCTGTGGGGGGATAGTAAACTTAGAGCGGGACCCTGGGATCCAGCACGACGGAGGACGAAGGAGGATAAGCAGATGATCAAAGGGCATTTAATGGAGTGTATGAGAATCATGGGGTAGAGATATAAAGGTACGATTGTACAAGAGAACAAGTAAACTTATCTGAACTAAATGAGAGACCTGTCATTAACTGTTGTAACAAGGGTATAAGCAAAGCCAGTACCTAGGGAACAGCGTGGATAAGGTACATTCTTAGACATAACAAACATTAATAAAGGTCGATTAATTCCTGGGCCCACAAATATGGCCTCACCGAGCCAGAAACACATAAACAGTTAAACAGAGAAATAATATCCTCTTCACCCCCCAAGAGGTTCGGACCACATGTTGACCCAGCTTGTCTCCAATCTGGAATGACATTATCCAAGGCTAGAGCCTATCTAACGAGAGGCCCCAGCCTTGTGCTTATAGTAAGAGTATGCTCTTCCTCCTCCCCTGAGATCCCTTGCCAACATACTGAGTCAAGAACGTAATTCAAGATAGGTCCTTTTATAATAAACATAAATGCCTCGCATTTAGAACGTACCACTAACCCCAGATTAGACACCTCAAACGGGGAAGTGGAAGAGTGGACCCGGCCCCCAACGTGAAAAACGGTATCCTACAGCAAGGGCCAATATGAAAGGCAAAAATAACTGGATTGTAGAGACATTTCTCTAGCTGCTAGGAGCCAAGTCCACCCGCCCCGCAGTAGTCAGCAGGCGTTAGAGTATAACTGTCTATAAAGGTAAAAGCAAAAGCAAAACCCTGGCATACAGTATGGATATACACAAGTTACCTTCTCGCTAGAATACCACCTATAGTCTCTAGAGATAGTGTATCCTAAGAGAGCTGCCTAGGAGCCCAGGAGTGGTAAATCCGAGTTACTCATGTAGAAAAAGGGCCTCAATTAACCCTGATGGGTAGAAAGTCATCGAAAGACCATTGCGCAAGAACTTCCACCTAGGTGGAAGCAAATGACAAGGTTAGCTGAAACCTAAGGGGGCAGCAAGGTCCGGTCAGACCTGGAGGGTCCGAGGAAAGCAAAAAGCCTTTGTTATGAAAGCTCAAACAGACAGTTCAAACAGCAACAGAGTGTTCTGGTGTAGTCTAAATTAGGTAGTGTAGAGGCCTGATGTAACATGAAGCAAAGTTAAGCAACCTGATGTCCCCTTCTCGGGGGGACTACAGGATCCGGGTGTTGCAGAGAGCAGTCTCGGCGGGCAGAGCGGTCCCCTGGTGAAATCGGGTCCAATCTACGATGTCTGGAACGTTGACGTTGAGCTTTTGGAGAAGAGTTGTGAGAGACCGGTTTCCAAGGCTCCGAGGGGAAGTAGAAGGAATACCAGTCAGGCAGGTCAATCAGTGGTATGTCTAGCTGTTCACAGAATGTAGGCAAGTCTTCCGGGGTCCGCAAGAAGGCCGTACGACCCCTGGTGGATGCTGAGAGGCAGAACGGGAATTTCCACCTGTACTGGATGTTGCGAGCCCGCAGTGTGCCTAGCAGGGGTCGCAGAGTGCGCCTGTTCTGCAAAGTTATTTGTGAGAGGTCTTGGAACAACTTAATGTCTGCGCCGTTAAACAAGATGCGGCCTCTATCTCTCGCCTTCCTCAGTATCTCCTCTTTGAGGGGAAAGTTACCAATACAGCACACAATGTCTCTGGGTGGCTCAGAATCTCGGGGAGGAGGTCTTAGGGCACGATGCACCCTTTCCATCTCAATGGGGGAATCTGCTGGGCGGCTCAAGAGGTCATTGAAAATAGAGCAGACTGTTTGTGGTAGCGTATTCGGGTCTATACTCTCGGGGACCCCCCGCACCCTGACATTATGCCTGCGGCCCCTATTATCTAAATCCTCCACGTGTCTGTGAAGCTCAAACATTTGGGGTAGTTGTAAATCATAAGTCTTTTGTACTTGCCTGATTGCCGCAGCCTGTGTTTGGGTAGTTTCTTCCACTTCAGTGAGGCGGTGGTTCATTGTGTGGATGTCCGACTTCAGATCAGCAATGGCCGTTGTCAGAGTATGTTTGATATCTAATGCCACCCTCTGCAGGTCTCTTTGGAGATTGAGCAGGCTCGGGTTGGGGTCTGTGGCGCCGCCAACGGCCGATCTCGGTCCAGCTGTGTATTCAGGCGAGGTCAAGGATGAAGCCTGTGAGGCCTGCGAGGTCTGTGAAGCCTGCGACTCTCCATGGTCCCCTGTAGATCGAGTCCGGAACATCTCCGGAATGTTGTTGCTCATTTGTGTTCCAGAGTCTTTGAGTGTGCGTGGTGTGGAGGAGCTTCTAGTGGATTTCCCCATGTTTTAGCTGGTTATGAAGCCCGTAGATAGCGTTTTTTGTCCCCGTCGTGCAGGAGTCCTGTCTTCACACTGCCATCCCAGTCCCCATCCAAGCTACTCCCCACTTAGATAATGCTTATAAATCATCAGCCCGGGCAACCCCCCTTGCGAGTGGAGTGTCAGTGTTGTGCCTTGGGGCTTGGAGCTGATGCAGGGGGGGGGTGGGAATGCTGTCCATAGGCCTGAGGTGTAGCAAGATGGCCGCCGCTCACCTGAACAAACAGCGCGCTGTCCACCATAAGGCACCTCCGCCGGCCTTCGGATCTCCTCCGCTCCCGCCCGACAGTCCAGGGGAGTAGAGAGAGCTGTATCCGGGGGGGGGGGGGGGGTCGCCGCTCGTCAGTGGTACTCGAGCGCCGGGGATTCGGAGGTCCTGCAGGCCCCAAGATGGCGGCGGGTCACTCGTGGATGGGGACTACAGTGGAGGTGACGGCGCACCGTCCACTATAGGGTGCCTCCCCCGGCCTGCGGATCTCCCCCGCTCCCTCCGACAGTCCAGGGGAGAAGGGACAGCTGTATCCAGAGGTGTTCGCCGCTCGTCCCGCGGCCACGGTACTCGAGCGCCGGAGATTCGGAGGCCCCGCAGGCCTCAAGATGGCGCCGGTTCACTTATGGACGGGAGCAACAGTGGAGGAGCTAGTAACGCAGGCGATAGACCAGGGCTCACAATAAGGGTATAGTCTTGCTCAGGGAAAGCCCAGTAGTCAGTAAGGAGGTTTTTGTGGCTAAAACCAAAATCTTATTGCTTTGCTATCTCAACTAAAGATAATGTTTTTTGCCAAATAAACCGGTCAATGCCAGGAATGTAAAAACTGCTCTGGTCCATAACAGGTGTACAGATGTGAGAGGGGAATGGGTAATACTGAATGGTTACTGCTCCTTGGTACAGTGAGTTTGGTAATAAATATTATTATATCATTTTATTTACAGGGAATATACACACAAATACATACAGTACATAATACAAAGTAAGGTAACATACAGATTTCAGCAATCCCATAAAGGACACAGTATGTAAGCCTCCATTTGGCTAAAATGACATAAAACACTATTGCTAGAAAAGGGGGACAGAAAAGAAAAAATAATAATAAACCTGTTATAAGAAAGAAAGGACTTGTCATGTACACTGTAATATGAACGTTTTATAAACAAAGTAATAATAAAACATGTCCCACTGACATACAGTATAAATAAACTTGCAGGGTAAGTAGCAAATATTACAGTTGCTTTACTAAAACATAGTTTGTTCAATTTCACAAAACAAATGTTTACTTAGTTTACTTAAAAAGGTGAAGCTGTGTTTTAGCTTTCCAACAATTTGACCCGTATTTTACAAAATGCAGTATATAGGACCATAGGTGTGCGCAGCCTATTACATTAGGGTGTGCACCCCAAAGATTACAGACACACACTATTATATATTAATGTAAACAAACATTTTAAAATGTATTAAAACATGGACAATGTCAGTAGAGCAGTAGATGGAATTAGTAGGGCAGTGTCAGTCGTTTTTTATTTTAATTATTATTTTTTACAATTTTTTTAATTCTTTTTTTACAATATTATTTTTAAATTAAATTTTTTTTTAGGGGTCCTATTGGGGGACTTTGGTGAAATATCAGAGGTCTAAACAGACCTCTGATATCTCGCTTTTCAGACAGAGAAAGGGAGTGAGGACAGAGATTCCCCAGTCCCTTTCTCTGCAGCCTCAGCTGCACTGGACACTGAATGAATGGGAAGTGTTCTGTGCTAAGCAGCTTCCTGTTTCTTCACAAACACAGTTTATTATGCTTCAGTCATGAATGGACAAAGGAGCGATTGGTACCTCACTGTATTCATTCAGAAAATGAAGGGGCTGGTAAATTACATATTTATTATATTGCAGCTTTCCAATTCTTAGATGTGAGATTTGGCGGGGTGGGACATTGGAGACCTGGGCACCAGGGGGAATCGGCGCTGCACAAGGTGATTAGGGTGTGCCCAGGCAAACCTGGCACACGCCTATGTATAGGACTTTAAAAATGCACCATGCCCGCAGCACACTGGTGTGAAGAGTTTCATAGGATTTAAAAGGATACAGTTTTCATGCATTTTCTGCCGCTTTTCAAACCTCAAAATCGCATGAAAAACTGATCAGTGTGAAAGGGCACTAACACGTGACACCCCAATGCACTAAGGCTGGGTTCACACCTCCAACGGATGCGGCTCGCAGCAGGAGTCTGGTATGTCCCTGTTCTCCATTTCAGGGACGAATCAGGGCCGAATTTTGCCTGAATTCGGCCCTAAAACTGAGCCAAAGACACACAGAACTCCTGTGCAAGCCGCTCCGCAGACGCCACGGAGATGTGTAAACTAGCTCCAGTTGGTCACAATCTCCTGTCATGCGAACTTGATGCGCATCAAATTTGTATAGGTGTGAACCCAGCCATATGCCCCGTACATACAAGTAGAAATCCCGACAAGAAAAGTCCGATGTGAGCTTTTGGTCAGAAATTCCGACCGTGTGTATGCTCCATCGGAATTTTTCTGTCGTAATTTCTGCCAAGAAAAATTTGAGAGCTGGTTCTTGTCGGAATTTCCGCTCATGTGTACGGGGCATTAGACATAGCAGTTCCAACACATATGCATTGCAGCGCACCAAAATGGATAGTGACGCCTGTGCAATGTGGTGAGTTGCGTCAGAATACATGCTGCATGATTTGTGTCTGTTCTGTGTTAATCTTGAATGGGCTGCCTTTATTCTATGCACATTTATGCACATGCATTTGTGCCACTAATGATTACTCCAAAGTAGGGATGAGCTCGGTGTTCGAGTCGAACGTACGTTCGACTCGAACATCGGCTGTTCGATCGTTCAGCGAACAACGAACGATTTGGGCCGTTCGCGCCAAATTCGAGTGACGCGGATGCCCCACAATGCACTACGCCATCGCAGTGTCATCCAGGCTCTGTGATTGGCCAAGCATGCACTGTGACCCCGCATGCTTGGCCAATCACAGCGCCGGCAGCGAGGAGAGCAATGATTGGCCACAGGCAGGATGCCTGTGGCCAATTATTGATGAGGGGGTTTAGTACACGCCCCACACTATAAAAGGCCGCCAGCGCGGCGGCCTTGTGTAGTGTGTTCCGGAGCAGGGAAAGAGAAGCATAGGCAGGGACAGTGTAATTTTTTTTCTTTACTAATCCTGGATTCCTTGTGTTTAGGGACAGAGAAGGATAGGTAGGGAGAGTGTCAGTGTGTTATTCTGTGCTAAACCTTGTTTGTAGGGACAGAGAAGGACAGTGAGGGAAAGTGTCAGTGTACCATTCTGTGCTAAACCAATCTTGCTGAAGCATATTGCAAATCCTTGTGTTTAGGGACAGAGAAGGACACTCAGTGAGGGAAAGTGTCAGTGTACCATGTTGTGCTAAACCAATCTTGCTGAAGCATATTGCAAATCCTTGTGTTTAGGGACAGAGAAGGACACTCAGTGAGGGAAAGTGTCAGTGTACCATTCTGTGCTAAACCAATCTTGCTGAAGCATATTGCAAATCCTTGTGTTTAGGGACAGAGAAGGA
Organism: Rana muscosa; assembly: GCA_029206835.1. Taxonomy (NCBI): domain Eukaryota; kingdom Metazoa; phylum Chordata; class Amphibia; order Anura; family Ranidae; genus Rana; species Rana muscosa. Next base: position 813,785,786 of record CM055116.1, read on the forward strand.
CACTCAGTGAGGGAAAGTGTCAGTGTACCATTCTGTGCTTAACCAATCTTGCTGAAGCATATTGCAAATCCTTGTGTTTAGGGACAGAGAAGGACACTCAGTGAGGGAAAGTGTCAGTGTACCATTCTGTGCTAAACCAATCTTGCTGAAGCATATTGCAAATCCTTGTGTTTAGGGACAGAGAAGGACACTCAGTGAGGGAAAGTGTCAGTGTACCATTCTGTGCTAAACCAATCTTGCTGAAGCATATTGCAAATCCTTGTGTTTAGGGACAGAGAAGGACACTCAGTGAGGGAAAGTGTCAGTGTACTATTCTGTGCTAAACCAATCTTGCTGAAGCATATTGCAAATCCTTGTGTTTAGGGACAGAGAAGGACACTCAGTGAGGGAAAGTGTCAGTGTACCATTCTGTGCTAAACCAATCTTGCTGAAGCATATTGCAAATCCTTGTGTTTAGGGACAGAGAAGGACACTCAGTGAGGGAAAGTGTCAGTGTACCATTCTGTGCTAAACCAATCTTGCTGAAGCATATTGCAAATCCTTGTGTTTAGGGAAAGAGAAGGACACTCAGTGAGGGAAAGTGTCAGTGTACTATTCTGTGCTAAACCAATCTTGCTGAAGCATATTGCAAATCCTTGTGTTTAGGGACAGAGAAGGACACTCAGTGAGGGAAAGTGTCAGTGTACCATTCTGTGCTAAACCAATCTTGCTGAAGCATATTGCAAATCCTTGTGTTTAGGGACAGAGAAGGACACTCAGTGAGGGAAAGTGTCAGTGTACCATTCTGTGCTAAACCAATCTTGCTGAAGCATATTGCAAATCCTTGTGTTTAGGGACAGAGAAGGACACTCAGTGAGGGAAAGTGTCAGTGTACCATTCTGTGCTAAACCAATCTTGCTGAAGCATATTGCAAATCCTTGTGTTTAGGGACAGAGAAGGACACTCAGTGAGGGAAAGTGTCAGTGTACCATTCTGTGCTAAACCAATCTTGCTGAAGCATATTGCAAATCCTTGTGTTTAGGGAGAGAGAAGGACACTCCGTGAGGGAAAGTGTCAGTGTACCATTCTGTGCTAAACCAATCTTGCTGAAGCATATTGCAAATCCTTGTGTTTAGGGACAGAGAAGGACACTCAGTGAGGGAAAGTGTCAGTGTACCATTCTGTGCTAAACCAATCTTGCTGAAGCATATTGCAAATCCTTGTGTTTAGGGACAGAGAAGGACACTCAGTGAGGGAAAGTGTCAGTGTACCATTCTGTGCTAAACCAATCTTGCTGAAGCATATTGCAAATCCTTGTGTTTAGGGACAGAGAAGGACACTCAGTGAGGGAAAGTGTCAGTGTACTATTCTGTGCTAAACCAATCTTGCTGAAGCATATTGCAAATCCTTGTGTTTAGGGACAGAGAAGGACACTCAGTGAGGGAAAGTGTCAGTGTACCATTCTGTGCTAAACCAATCTTGCTGAAGCATATTGCAAATCCTTGTGTTTAGGGACAGAGAAGGACACTCAGTGAGGGAAAGTGTCAGTGTACCATTCTGTGCTAAACCAATCTTGCTGAAGCATATTGCAAATCCTTGTGTTTAGGGACAGAGAAGGACACTCAGTGAGGGAAAATGTCAGTGTACCATTCTGTGCTAAACCAATCTTGCTGAAGCATATTGCAAATCATTGTGTTTAGGGACAGAGAAGGACACTCAGTGAGGGAAAGTGGCAGTGTACCATTCTGTGCTAAACCAATCTTGCTGAAGCATATTGCAAATCATTGTGTTTAGGGACAGAGAAGGACACTCAGTGAGGGAAAGTGTCAGTGTACCATTCTGTGCTAAACCAATCTTGCTGAAGCATATTGCAAATCCTTGTGTTTAGGGACAGAGAAGGACACTCAGTGAGGGAAAGTGTCAGTGTACCATTCTGTGCTAAACCAATCTTGCTGAAGCATATTGCAAATCCTTGTGTTTAGGGACAGAGAAGGACACTCAGTGAGGGAAAGTGTCAGTGTACCATTCTGTGCTAAACCAATCTTGCTGAAGCATATTGCAAATCCTTGTGTTTAGGGACAGAGAAGGACACTCAGTGAGGGAAAGTGTCAGTGTACCATTCTGTGCTAAACCAATCTTGCTGAAGCATATTGCAAATCCTTGTGTTTAGGGAGAGAGAAGGACACTCCGTGAGGGAAAGTGTCAGTGTACCATTCTGTGCTAAACCAATCTTGCTGAAGCATATTGCAAATCCTTGTGTTTAGGGAAAGAGAAGGACACTCAGTGAGGGAAAGTGTCAGTGTACTATTCTGTGCTAAACCAATCTTGCTGAAGCATATTGCAAATCCTTGTGTTTAGGGACAGAGAAGGACACTCAGTGAGGGAAAGTGTCAGTGTACCATTCTGTGCTAAACCAATCTTGCTGAAGCATATTGCAAATCCTTGTGTTTAGGGACAGAGAAGGACACTCAGTGAGGGAAAGTGTCAGTGTACCATTCTGTGCTAAACCAATCTTGCTGAAGCATATTGCAAATCCTTGTGTTTAGGGACAGAGAAGGACACTCAGTGAGGGAAAGTGTCAGTGTACCATTCTGTGCTAAACCAATCTTGCTGAAGCATATTGCAAATCATTGTGTTTAGGGACAGAGAAGGACACTCAGTGAGGGAAAGTGTCAGTGTACCATTCTGTGCTAAACCAATCTTGCTGAAGCATATTGCAAATCATTGTGTTTAGGGACAGAGAAGGACACTCAGTGAGGGAAAGTGTCAGTGTACCATTCTGTGCTAAACCAATCTTGCTGAAGCATATTGCAAATCCTTGTGTTTAGGGACAGAGAAGGACACTCAGTGAGGGAAAGTGTCAGTGTACCATTCTGTGCTAAACCAATCTTGCTGAAGCATATTGCAAATCCTTGTGTTTAGGGACAGAGAAGGACACTCAGTGAGGGAAAGTGTCAGTGTACCATTCTGTGCTAAACCAATCTTGCTGAAGCATATTGCAAATCCTTGTGTTTAGGGACAGAGAAGGACACTCAGTGAGGGAAAGTGTCAGTGTACCATTCTGTGCTAAACCAATCTTGCTGAAGCATATTGCAAATCCTTGTGTTTAGGGACAGAGAAGGACACTCAGTGAGGGAAAGTGTCAGTGTACCATTCTGTGCTAAACCAATCTTGCTGAAGCATATTGCAAATCCTTGTGTTTAGGGACAGAGAAGGACACTCAGTGAGGGAAAATGTCAGTGTACCATTCTGTGCTAAACCAATCTTGCTGAAGCATATTGCAAATCCTTGTGTTTAGGGACAGAGAAGGACACTCCGTGAGGGAAAGTGTCAGTGTACCATTCTGTGCTAAACCAATCTTGCTGAAGCATATTGCAAATCCTTGTGTTTAGGGAGAGAGAAGGACACTCCGTGAGGGAAAGTGTCAGTGTACCATTCTGTGCTAAACCAATCTTGCTGAAGCATATTGCAAATCCTTGTGTTTAGGGAGAGAGAAGGACACTCCGTGAGGGAAAGTTTCAGTGTACCATTCTGTGCTAAACCAATCTTGCTGAAGCATATTGCAAATCCTTGTGTTTAGGGACAGAGAAGGACACTCCGTGAGGGAAAGTGTCAGTGTACCATTCTGTGCTAAACCAATCTTGCTGAAGCATATTGCAAATCCTTGTGTTTAGGTACAGAGAAGGACACTCAGTGAGGGAAAGTGTCAGTGTACCATTCTGTGCTAAACCAATCTTGCTGAAGCATATTGCAAATCCTTGTGTTTAGGGACAGAGAAGGACACTCCGTGAGGGAAAGTGTCAGTGTACCATTCTGTGCTAAACCAATCTTGCTGAAGCATATTGCAAATCCTTGTGTTTAGGAACAGAGAAGGACACTCCATGAGGGAAAGTGTCAGTGTACCATTCTGTGCTAAACCAATCTTGCTGAAGCATATTGCAAATCCTTGTGTTTAGGGAGAGAGAAGGACACTCCGTGAGGGAAAGTGTCAGTGTACCATTCTGTGCTAAACCAATCTTGCTGAAGCATATTGCAAATCCTTGTGTTTAGGGACAGAGAAGGACACTCCGTGAGGGAAAGTGTCAGTGTACCATTCTGTGCTAAACCAATCTTGCTGAAGCATATTGCAAATCCTTGTGTTTAGGGACAGAGAAGGACACTCCGTGAGGGAAAGTGTCAGTGTACCATTCTGTGCTAAACCAATCTTGCAGAAGCATATTGCAAATCCTTGTGTTTAGGGACAGAGAAGGACACTCCGTGAGGGAAAGTGTCAGTGTACTATTCTGTGCTAAACCAATCTTGCTGAAGCATATTGCAAATCCTTGTGTTTAGGGACAGAGAAGGACACTCCGTGAGGGAAAGTGTCAGTGTACCATTCTGTGCTAAACCAATCTTGCTGAAGCATATTGCAAATCCTTGTGTTTAGGGACAGAGAAGGACACTCCGTGAGGGAAAGTGTCAGTGTACCATTCTGTGCTAAACCAATCTTGCTGAAGCATATTGCAAATCCTTGTGTTTAGGGACAGAGAAGGACACTCCGTGAGGGAAAGTGTCAGTGTACCATTCTGTGCTAAACCAATCTTGCTGAAGCATATTGCAAATCCTTGTGTTTAGGGACAGAGAAGGACACTCCGTGAGGGAAAGTGTCAGTGTACCATTCTGTGCTAAACCAATCTTGCTGAAGCATATTGCAAATCCTTGTGTTTAGGGAGAGAGAAGGACACTCCGTGAGGGAAAGTGTCAGTGTACCATTCTGTGCTAAACCAATCTTGCTGAAGCATATTGCAAATCCTTGTGTTTAGGGAGAGAGAAGGACACTCCGTGAGGGAAAGTGTCAGTGTACCATTCTGTGCTAAACCAATCTTGCTGAAGCATATTGCAAATCCTTGTGTTTAGGGACAGAGAAGGACACTCCGTGAGGGAAAGTGTCAGTGTACCATTCTGTGCTAAACCAATCTTGCTGAAGCATATTGCAAATCCTTGTGTTTAGGGACAGAGAAGGACACTCCGTGAGGGGAAGTGTCAGTGTACCATTCTGTGCTAAACCAATCTTGCTGAAGCATATTGCAAATCCTTGTGTTTAGGGACAGAGAAGGACACTCCGTGAGGGAAAGTGTCAGTGTACCATTCTGTGCTAAACCAATCTTGCTGAAGCATATTGCAAATCCTTGTGTTTAGGGACAGAGAAGGACACTCCGTGAGGGAAAGTGTCAGTGTACCATTCTGTGCTAAACCAATCTTGCTGAAGCATATTGCAAATCCTTGTGTTTAGGGACAGAGAAGGACACTCCGTGAGGGAAAGTGTCAGTGTACCATTCTGTGCTAAACCAATCTTGCTGAAGCATATTGCAAATCCTTGTGTTTAGGGACAGAGAAGGACGCTCCGTGAGGGAAAGTGTCAGTGTACCATTCTGTGCTAAACCAATCTTGCTGAAGCATATTGCAAATCCTTGTGTTTAGGGACAGAGAAGGACACTCAGTGAGGGAAAGTGTCAGTGTACCATTCTGTGCTAAACCAATCTTGCTGAAGCATATTGCAAATCCTTGTGTTTAGGGACAGAGAAGGACACTCCGTGAGGGAAAGTGTCAGTGTACCATTCTGTGCTAAACCAATCTTGCTGAAGCATATTGCAAATCCTTGTGTTTAGGGACAGAGAAGGACACTCCGTGAGGGAAAGTGTCAGTGTACCATTCTGTGCTAAACCAATCTTGCTGAAGCATATTGCAAATCCTTGTGTTTAGGGAGAGAGAAGGACACTCCGTGAGGGAAAGTGTCAGTGTACCATTCTGTGCTAAACCAATCTTGCTGAAGCATATTGCAAATCCTTGTGTTTAGGGACAGAGAAGGACACTCAGTGAGGGAAAGTGTCAGTGTACCATTCTGTGCTAAACCAATCTTGCTGAAGCATATTGCAAATCCTTGTGTTTAGGGACAGAGAAGGACACTCCGTGAGGGAAAGTGTCAGTGTACCATTCTGTGCTAAACCAATCTTGCTGAAGCATATTGCAAATCCTTGTGTTTAGGGAGAGAGAAGGACACTCCGTGAGGGAAAGTGTCAGTGTACCATTCTGTGCTAAACCAATCTTGCTGAAGCATATTGCAAATCCTTGTGTTTAGGGACAGAGAAGGACACTCCGTGAGGGAAAGTGTCAGTGTACCATTCTGTGCTAAACCAATCTTGCTGAAGCATATTGCAAATCCTTGTGTTTAGGGACAGAGAAGGACACTCCGTGAGGGAAAGTGTCAGTGTACCATTCTGTGCTAAACCAATCTTGCTGAAGCATATTGCAAATCCTTGTGTTTAGGGACAGAGAAGGACACTCAGTGAGGGAAAGTGTCAGTGTACCATTCTGTGCTAAACCAATCTTGCTGAAGCATATTGCAAATCCTTGTGTTTAGGGACTAGGGATGAGCTTCGTGTTCGAGTCGAACATACGTTCGACTCGAACATCGGCTGTTCGATCGTTCGACGAAGATCGAATGATTTGGGCCGTTCGCGCCAAATTCGAGTGACGCGAACGGCCCACAATGCACTAAGCCATCGCAGTGTCATCCAGGCGCTGTGATTGGCCAAGCATGCACTGTGACCCCGCATGCTTGGCCAATCACAGCGCCGGCAGCGAGGAGAGCAATGATTGGCCACAGGCAGGATGCCTGTGGCCAATTATTGCTGAGGGTGTTTAGTACACGCCCCACACTATAAAAGGCCGCCAGCACGGCGGCCTAGTGTAGTGTGTTCCGGAGCAGGGAAAGAGAAGCATAGGCAGGGACAGTGACATTTATTTTATCTTGCTTAACCTGGATTCCTTTAGTTTAGGGAAAGAGAAGGATAGGTAGGGAGAGTGTCAGTGTGTTTTACTGTGCGAATCCTTGTTTCTAGGGACAGGGAAGGACAGTGAGGGAATTCTCCTTGTGCTATAGTGTGCTTTAAAAAAACATTTTTTCTAGGGACAGAAAACTATAGGTAGGGAGAGTGTCAGTGTGTTTTACTGTGCGAATCCTTGTTTCTAGGGACAGGGAAGGACAGTGAGGGAAATTCTCCTTGTGCTATAGTGTGCTTTAAAAAAACATTTTTTCTAGGGACAGAAAACTATAGGTAGGGAGAGTGTCAGTGTGTTTTACTGTGCGAATCCTTGTTTCTAGGGACAGGGAAGGACAGTGAGGGAAATTCTCCTTGTGCTATAGTGTGCTTTAAAAAAACATTTTTCCTAGGGACAGAAAACTATAGGTAGGGAGAGTGTCAGTGTGTTTTACTGTGCGAATCCTTGTTTCTAGGGACAGGGAAGGACAGTGAGGGAAATTCTCCTTGTGCTATAGTGTGCTTTAAAAAAAACATTTTTTCTAGGGACAGAAAACTATAGGTAGGAAGAGTGTCAGTTTCTTTCACTGTGATAATCCTTGTTTCTAGGGACAGGGAAGGACAGTGAGGGAAATTCTCCTTGTGCTATAGTGTGCTTTAAAAAAACATTTTTTCTAGGGACAGAAAACTATAGGTAGGAAGAGTGTCAGTTTCTTTCACTTTGATAATCCTTGTTTCTAGGGACAGGGAAGGAAAGTGAGGGAAATTCTCCTTGTGCTATAGTGTGCTTTAAAAAAACATTTTTTCTAGGGACAGAAAACTATAGGTAGGAAGAGTGTCAGTTTCTTTCACTGTGATAATCCTTGTTTCTAGGGACAGGGAAGGAAAGTGAGGGAAATTCTCCTTGTGCTATAGTGTGCTTTAAAGAAACATTTTTTCTAGGGACAGAAAACTATAGGTAGGAAGAGTGTCAGTTTCTTTCACTGTGATAATCCTTGTTTCTAGGGACAGGGAAGGAAAGTGAGGGAAATTCTCCTTGTGCTATAGTGTGCTTTAAAAAAACATTTTTTCTAGGGACAGAAAACTATAGGTAGGAAGAGTGTCAGTTTCTTTCACTGTGATAATCCTTGTTTCTAGGGACAGGGAAGGAAAGTGAGGGAAATTCTCCTTGTGCTATAGTGTGCTTTAAAAAAACATTTTTTCTAGGGACAGAAAACTATAGGTAGGAAGAGTGTCAGTTTCTTTCACTGTGATAATCCTTGTTTCTAGGGACAGGGAAGGAAAGTGAGGGAAATTCTCCTTGTGCTATAGTGTGCTTTAAAAAAACATTTTTTCTAGGGACAGAAAACTATAGGTAGGAAGAGTGTCAGTTTCTTTCACTGTGATAATCCTTGTTTCTAGGGACAGGGAAGGAAAGTGAGGGAAATTCTCCTTGTGCTATAGTGTGCTTTAAAAAAACATTTTTTCTAGGGACAGAAAACTATAGGTAGGAAGAGTGTCAGTTTCTTTCACTGTGATAATCCTTGTTTCTAGGGACAGGGAAGGAAAGTGAGGGAAATTCTCCTTGTGCTATAGTGTGCTTTAAAAAAACATTTTTTCTAGGGACAGAAAACTATAGGTAGGAAGAGTGTCAGTTTCTTTCACTGTGATAATCCTTGTTTCTAGGGACAGGGAAGGAAAGTGAGGGAAATTCTCCTTGTGCTATAGTGTGCTTTAAAAAAAACATTTTTTCTAGGGACAGAAAACTATAGGTAGGAAGAGTGTCAGTTTCTTTCACTGTGATAATCCTTGTTTCTAGGGACAGGGAAGGAAAGTGAGGGAAATTCTCCTTGTGCTATAGTGTGCTTTAAAAAAACATTTTTTCTAGGGACAGAAAACTATAGGTAGGAAGAGTGTCAGTTTCTTTCACTGTGATAATCCTTGTTTCTAGGGACAGGGAAGGAAAGTGAGGGAAATTCTCCTTGTGCTATAGTGTGCTTTAAAAAAACATTTTTTCTAGGGACAGAAAACTATAGGTAGGAAGAGTGTCAGTTTCTTTCACTGTGATAATCCTTGTTTCTAGGGACAGGGAAGGAAAGTGAGGGAAATTCTCCTTGTGCTATAGTGTGCTTTAAAAAAACATTTTTTCTAGGGACAGAAAACTATAGGTAGGAAGAGTGTCAGTTTCTTTCACTGTGATAATCCTTGTTTCTAGGGACAGGGAAGGACAGTGAGGGAAATTCTCCTTGTGCTATAGTGTGCTAAAGCATTCCTCATCAACCATCTTTGAAATCCTTGTTTTTTGGACAGTCAGGGAAATTGTCGTTGTGTTATTCTGTGCAAAAGCAATCATCCTCAACCATATTTAGAAATCCTTAAGTAAAGGGACAGAGAAGGACACCTGAAGGTAGCCCTTATTGCTTTTTTCCCATCTCCCTGCAGGCCATCTATTAGAATGTCTGGAAGGCAAACAAGGAGAGGCAGACAGTCAGGAGGCAATAAAAGAGGGCAAGCAGGCTCTGTGTCTGGGGGCAACAGTGCTGGTCGTGGACGCGGTGCATTGTCATCAGCACATGGACATGGGACACGCTTGTCCTTCTTTTCGGCAGCTGGACATGTTGAGCCACATCATGCCGAAGACTTGGTAGAGTGGATGACCAAGCCCTCCTCCTCCTCCTCATCCTCTCTCACCCAGGCTCAGGGTACTGGCAAAGCAGCTGCCAAAGCGTCCTCTTCCCTGGTATCAATGTCAGACTCATCATCAGTCACTCCTTCCCTAGACCCACCATGTCCTCCTCCTGAGGAGTCCCCCGAACTGTTTGAGCACAGTGTTGGGTACATGCTCCAGGAGGATGCCCAGCGTTTCGAAGGGTCTGATGATGAAACCCAGCTACAGGAAGGCAGTAGCGTGAGAGCAGACAGAGGGGATGCTCAAGAAGGACACCAATCTGGCAGTCATGTTCCAGCAGCTGCAGCATACTGCCAGATTGGCTCCAGTGATGAGGAGGGAGGGGATGATGAGGTCACTGACTCCACGTGGGTGCCTAATAGGAGAGAGGAGGAGGAGGAGGATGAGGAGGAGGCACATCTCCAACGAGGCAGGATGCCCTTTGGTGGCCAGCTTAAGGGCAGTACACCGACGGAATCACACCGCAGAGCTCCGCCTGTGCAGGGCGCTGCCTCTGCCCGTCATTCAAAAAGTTCTTTGGTGTGGGCCTTTTTTGAGGCTAGTGCATCAGATCGCACAGCTGCTGTTTGCAACATATGTCTCAAGCGTATATCGCGTGGCCAAAACATCAGCCGCTTGGGTACCACATGCCTGACCAGACATATGTTGACCTGCCATGCAGCTCGTTGGCAAGCCTACCTCAAAGACCCACACCAAAGAACAAAGCAGACCTCTCCTTGCACCGCATCAGCTGGGATCTCCAACCCCACTATAACTTCAGTCCTCTCTGAAACATGCACTGAGAGGAATGAAGGTGTAGAATTAGGTGTGTCACAGCCAAGTACTTGCGGCCACTCTGCTAGCAGTACACCGACGTCCGATTCTAGCAGGCAAATTTCCCTGCCCCAGCTGCTGGACCGTCAAAAGAAGTTCACTCCCAGCCATCCACATGCCCAGCGGTTGAATGCTAGCTTGGCTAAATTGCTAGCGCTTCAACTGCTGCCTTTTCAGTTGGTAGACTCGGCCCCCTTCCGTGAGTTTGTGCAATGTGCGGTTCCTCAGTGGCAGGTTCCCAAACGCCACTTTTTCTCACGGAAGGCTATTCCGGCTCTCTACCGGCATGTGGAAGGCAATGTCTTGGCCTCGCTGGACAGGGCGGTCAGCGGTAAGGTGCATATTACCGCTGACTCATGGTCCAGCAGGCATGGACAGGGACGTTACCTTTCTTTCACGGCCCATTGGGTCACTCTTTTGGCAGCTGGGAAGGATGCAGGACAAGGTGCAGTAGTGTTGGAGGTTGTTCCACCGCCACGCCTCCAAAATGCTACTACTGGTTGTGACACACCTCTCTCCTCCACCCCCTCCTCTTCTTCTTCCTCCATGGCCTCTTCCTGTGGTTTGTTCTATGAACCAGCGGTGCTCCGTAGCCGTTCAAGGGGCTACGCAAGTACGCAGGCAAAAAGATGCCATGCCGTGCTTGCGCTGGTGTGTTTGGGGGACAGAAGCCACACTGGGGCAGAGGTCCTGTCTGCTCTGCAGGGCCAGGCCGAGAGGTGGTTGACACCACGCCAGCTTAAGCCAGGAATGGTGGTTTGCGACAATGGCACCAACCTCCTCTCCGCCCTCCGACAGGGACAACTGACCCATGTGCCCTGTGTGGCTCACGTCCTTAACCTGGTGGTGCAGCGGTTCTTGGGCAGGTACCCGGGCTTACAGGATGTCCTGAGGCAGGCCAGGAAAGTCTGTGTGCATTTCCGCAGATCTTATAATGCCAGTGCTCGCCTGGCTGAGCTGCAAAAGGAGTTGAACCTGCCCAAGAACCGCCTTATATGTGACATGCCCACCAGGTGGAACTCAACGTTGGCCATGCTGCAGCGGCTGCACACGCAGCAGAGGGCCATCAATGAGTACCTGTGCGACTACGGCACCAGGACAGGGTCAGGGGAGCTTGGTTTTTTTTCTCCACGCCAGTGGGGCATGATCAGGGATGCATGCACTGTCCTGGCACCATTTGAGGAGGCCACGAGGATGGTGAGCAGTGACAGTGCATGCATCAGTGACACTGTACCTCTTGTCCACCTGTTGGAGCACACGCTGCGTGGAATAATGGACAGGGCACTTGAGGCAGAACAGAGGCAGGAAGAGGAGGACTTCCTTGCCTCTCAAGGCCCCCTTTACCCAGACAGTGTTCCTTCTGTCCCACCCATCGTACAGGAAGAGGAGGAGGAGGAGGAGGAGGAGGAGGAGGAGGAGGATTGTGTCAGCATGGAGGTGGAGGCTGGCACTCAGCATCATCAGCAGCAGTCTTTTAGGGATGATTTACAGTCCCAAGAAACCAGTGGACTTGTACGTGGCTGGGAGGAGGTGGCTGCGGATCATGTCGTCCTTAGTGACCCAGAGGACTCCGGAGCGAATGCCTCAGCAAACCTACGCTGCATGGCCTCCCTGATCCTGCAAAGTCTGCGGAAGGATCCTCGTATTCTTCGGATCAAGGAGAGGGACCATTACTGGCTGGCCACTCTCCTTGATCCACGGTACAAGGGTAAGGTTGCGGACCTTATGTTACCGTCGCAGAGGGAGCAGAGGATGAGACAACTCCGGGAGGCCTTGCAGAAAGGTCTGTGCAACGCGTTCCCAGAGACTGGGAGGTTACAAACTCCTGGTCCTGGACAACGAGTTGCTGAGGCTTCGGCCAGTCAAAGAAGGAGCGGTGGGGAAGGTGGCCGTCTGACCGATGCGTTCAGACAATTCTTTAGTCCGCAGCCCCAAAGTATGATCGGTTCCAGCAACCATCGCCAGCGTCTGATAAACATGGTGCAGGAATATCTAGGGGCAAGGTCAGACTTGGACACCTTCCCCACCAAAAATCCTCTGGCTTACTGGGTCTTGAGGATGGATCACTGGCCAGAGCTTGCACAGTATGCAATTGAGCTACTGGCCTGTCCTGCATCCAGCGTTCTTTCGGAACGCACATTCAGTGCTGCTGGAGGATTTGTCACGGATCACAGGGTGCGCCTGTCCACCGACTCGGTTGATCGACTGACTTTCATCAAGATGAACCAGTCTTGGATCACCACCAGCTACCACACACCTGATGCTGATATAACAGACTAATTGATTTTAACATGTCACATCCCTTCAAGACTGATGCTGATGCTGAGTGCCTGTGCTGTTATGTTGACTGGCTATCCTCCTCCTCCGAGTCCTCAATGATACGATTGATGATGATAGCTTGGAAGATCATTTTTGTTTATGGGTGCCACCACCAGTGGCTAAGGCCCAATTTTTCAGCCCCTGTTTTACAGGGGCGTGTAATTACAATTTTTTTAGCAATAATTTGCCATAGGGCTCATTGCTGTGCTCCAAGTACAGTATCTGTGAGGGGTTGGAGTGTTGTGGCACCAGTGCCTAAGGCCCAATTTTTCAGCCCCTGTTTAACAGGGGCGTGTCATTACAATTTTTGAAGCAATACTTTGCAACAGGGCTCATTGCTGTGCTCCAAGTACAGTATCTGTGAGGGGTTGTAGTGTTGTGCCACCAGTGCCTAAGGCCCAATTTTTCAGCCCCTGTTCAACAGGGGCATGCAATTACAATTTTTGATCTAATAATTCACAGCAGGGCGCATTGCTGCACCCACCAAGAGTAACTCTGAGGGCTTACAGTGTTGTGGCAACGCCACCACCACCACCACCACGAAAGGCCCAATTTTTCAGCCCCTGTTCAAAAGGGGCATGTAATTACAATTCTTGATCTAATAATTCACAGCAGGGCCCATTCCTGCACCCACCAAGAGTAACTCTGAGGGCTTACAGTGTTGTGGCAACGCCACCACCACCACCACCACGAAAGGCCCAATTTTTCAGCCCCTGTTCAAAAGGGGCATGTAATTACAATTCTTGATCTAATAATTCACAGCAGGGCCCATTCCTGCACCCACCAAGAGTAACTCTGAGGGCTTACAGTGTTGTGGCAACGCCACCACCACCACCACCACGAAAGGCCCAATTTTTCAGCCCCTGTTCAAAAGGGGCATGTAATTACAATTCTTGATCTAATAATTCACAGCAGGGCCCATTCCTGCACCCACCAAGAGTAACTCTGAGGGCTTACAGTGTTGTGGCAACGCCACCACCACCACCACCACGAAAGGCCCAATTTTTCAGCCCCTGTTCAAAAGGGGCATGTAATTACAATTCTTGATCTAATAATTCACAGCAGGGCCCATTCCTGCACCCACCAAGAGTAACTCTGAGGGCTTACAGTGTTGTGGCAACACCACCACCACCACCACCACCACGAAAGGCACAATTTTTCAGCCCCTGTTCAACAGGGGCATGCAATTACAATTCTTGATCTAATAATTCACAGCAGGGCCCATTGCTGCACCCACCAAGAGTAACTGTCAGGGCTTACAGTGTTGTGGCACCAGCACCACCATCAAAGGCCCAATTTTTACTACCACTGTTCAACAATTATATGTAATTAAAATTCCTGATATAATAGTTGACAGCAGGGCGTTCCAGCACCAACCAAGAGTAACTGTGAGTGCTTACAGTGTTGTGCCAACACCAACAACTAATGGGCCTATTTCTGCAGAGTATATACGCCAGGTCCCTACTTTCAAACATCCAACTTACAAACGACTCCTACTTGCAAACGCAAGAAGACAACAGGAAGTGAGAGGAAATCTACCCCTAGGAAGGAAAATTCTCTCCTGTAAGAATTAATATGGGAGAAAGGTGTCTCCTCTGTACTGATGCTTTATCACCAATCCTTGTTTCAAGAAAAACACCACATTTCAAAAACAGTTGTCATTGGGACGGAAAGTGTAGGTGAAATGTTCTGAACAGGGGCACAGACAGCAAAACAAATGTTACAGGGGTGATAACCCTTACCTATGTTTTCCAAAAAGTTTAAAAATAGATTTTTGGGCTGGAGCTACACTTAAACAATGTACCTGTTCAAAATTACAAACAGATTCTACATAAGAACAAACCTACAGTCCCTGTCTTGTATGCACCGCCTGTATACGGCTGTTCAGAGTATATAGGGCCTTTTTTATTTTATGTGCGGGGTTCCCCTTAATATCCATACAAGACCCAAAGGGCCTGGTAATGGGCTGGGGTAGGGGGGGGGGGGGGTCATGGGGTAGCTATGCCATTTTTCTTAAAGATTTTCATCCATATTACCGGGACCAGACATTACATTAAAGCCGCAAGCAGTTTTAAATGGCTTTTTTTTTCCTTTAGAAGTGTCATTTTGTGCAGGGACAGTTCTAAACACGGGAAACACGTGGCACTTCACAGGCATACTTTAGACACCCCCCAGGTACGATATTTAAAGGAATATTTGCCTTTTTTTTCACTTTATGCATCATTAAAATGACTGCTCCCGAAAAACGACCGTTTTTAAAACTTCTTTTTGCATTGATACATGTCCCCTGGTGCACAACCCGGGTTCCCAAACCCTTTTTAGGACAATAACATGCATAATAGTTGTTATAATTAGCACTTTAGAATTCGAACGTTCGCATCCATTGTATTTAATAGGGTTCTAATGTTCGTACGAACTTTCGGTCCGTTCGCGGGTTCTGGTGCGAACCGAACCCGGGGGTGTTCGGCTCATCACTATTAGGGACAGAGAAGGACACTCAGTGAGGGAAAGTGTCAGTGTACCATTCTGTGCTAAACCAATCTTGCTGAAGCATATTGCAAATCCTTGTGTTTAGGGAAAGAGAAGGACACTCAGTGAGGGAAAGTGTCAGTGTACTATTCTGTGCTAAACCAATCTTGCTGAAGCATATTGCAAATCCTTGTGTTTAGGGACAGAGAAGGACACTCAGTGAGGGAAAGTGTCAGTGTACCATTCTGTGCTAAACCAATCTTGCTGAAGCATATTGCAAATCCTTGTGTTTAGGGACAGAGAAGGACACTCAGTGAGGGAAAGTGTCAGTGTACCATTTTGTGCTAAACCAATCTTGCTGAAGCATATTGCAAATCCTTGTGTTTAGGGACAGAGAAGGACACTCAGTGAGGGAAAGTGTCAGTGTACCATTCTGTGCTAAACCAATCTTGCTGAAGCATATTGCAAATCCTTGTGTTTAGGGACAGAGAAGGACACTCAGTGAGGGAAAGTGTCAGTGTACCATTCTGTGCTAAACCAATCTTGCTGAAGCATATTGCAAATCCTTGTGTTTAGGGAGAGAGAAGGACACTCCGTGAGGGAAAGTGTCAGTGTACCATTCTGTGCTAAACCAATCTTGCTGAAGCATATTGCAAATCCTTGTGTTTAGGGACAGAGAAGGACACTCAGTGAGGGAAAGTGTCAGTGTACCATTCTGTGCTAAACCAATCTTGCTGAAGCATATTGCAAATCCTTGTGTTTAGGGACAGAGAAGGACACTCAGTGAGGGAAAGTGTCAGTGTACCATTCTGTGCTAAACCAATCTTGCTGAAGCATATTGCAAATCCTTGTGTTTAGGGACAGAGAAGGACACTCAGTGAGGGAAAGTGTCAGTGTACTATTCTGTGCTAAACCAATCTTGCTGAAGCATATTGCAAATCCTTGTGTTTAGGGACAGAGAAGGACACTCAGTGAGGGAAAGTGTCAGTGTACCATTCTGTGCTAAACCAATCTTGCTGAAGCATATTGCAAATCCTTGTGTTTAGGGACAGAGAAGGACACTCAGTGAGGGAAAGTGTCAGTGTACCATTCTGTGCTAAACCAATCTTGCTGAAGCATATTGCAAATCCTTGTGTTTAGGGACAGAGAAGGACACTCAGTGAGGGAAAGTGTCAGTGTACCATTCTGTGCTAAACCGATCTTGCTGAAGCATATTGCAAATCATTGTGTTTAGGGACAGAGAAGGACACTCAGTGAGGGAAAGTGTCAGTGTACCATTCTGTGCTAAACCAATCTTGCTGAAGCATATTGCAAATCATTGTGTTTAGGGACAGAGAAGGACACTCAGTGAGGGAAAGTGTCAGTGTACCATTCTGTGCTAAACCAATCTTGCTGAAGCATATTGCAAATCCTTGTGTTTAGGGACAGAGAAGGACACTCAGTGAGGGAAAGTGTCAGTGTACCATTCTGTGCTAAACCAATCTTGCTGAAGCATATTGCAAATCCTTGTGTTTAGGGACAGAGAAGGACACTCAGTGAGGGAAAGTGTCAGTGTACCATTCTGTGCTAAACCAATCTTGCTGAAGCATATTGCAAATCCTTGTGTTTAGGGACAGAGAAGGACACTCAGTGAGGGAAAGTGTCAGTGTACCATTCTGTGCTAAACCAATCTTGCTGAAGCATATTGCAAATCCTTGTGTTTAGGGAGAGAGAAGGACACTCCGTGAGGGAAAGTGTCAGTGTACCATTCTGTGCTAAACCAATCTTGCTGAAGCATATTGCAAATCCTTGTGTTTAGGGACAGAGAAGGACACTCAGTGAGGGAAAGTGTCAGTGTACCATTCTGTGCTAAACCAATCTTGCTGAAGCATATTGCAAATCCTTGTGTTTAGGGACAGAGAAGGACACTCAGTGAGGGAAAGTGTCAGTGTACCATTCTGTGCTAAACCAATCTTGCTGAAGCATATTGCAAATCCTTGTGTTTAGGGACAGAGAAGGACACTCAGTGAGGGAAAGTGTCAGTGTACTATTCTGTGCTAAACCAATCTTGCTGAAGCATATTGCAAATCCTTGTGTTTAGGGACAGAGAAGGACACTCAGTGAGGGAAAGTGTCAGTGTACCATTCTGTGCTAAACCAATCTTGCTGAAGCATATTGCAAATCCTTGTGTTTAGGGACAGAGAAGGACACTCAGTGAGGGAAAGTGTCAGTGTACCATTCTGTGCTAAACCAATCTTGCTGAAGCATATTGCAAATCCTTGTGTTTAGGGAAAGAGAAGGACACTCAGTGAGGGAAAGTGTCAGTGTACTATTCTGTGCTAAACCAATCTTGCTGAAGCATATTGCAAATCCTTGTGTTTAGGGACAGAGAAGGACACTCAGTGAGGGAAAGTGTCAGTGTACCATTCTGTGCTAAACCAATCTTGCTGAAGCATATTGCAAATCCTTGTGTTTAGGGACAGAGAAGGACACTCAGTGAGGGAAAGTGTCAGTGTACCATTCTGTGCTAAACCAATCTTGCTGAAGCATATTGCAAATCCTTGTGTTTAGGGACAGAGAAGGACACTCAGTGAGGGAAAGTGTCAGTGTACCATTCTGTGCTAAACCAATCTTGCTGAAGCATATTGCAAATCATTGTGTTTAGGGACAGAGAAGGACACTCAGTGAGGGAAAGTGTCAGTGTACCATTCTGTGCTAAACCAATCTTGCTGAAGCATATTGCAAATCATTGTGTTTAGGGACAGAGAAGGACACTCAGTGAGGGAAAGTGTCAGTGTACCATTCTGTGCTAAACCAATCTTGCTGAAGCATATTGCAAATCCTTGTGTTTAGGGACAGAGAAGGACACTCAGTGAGGGAAAGTGTCAGTGTACCATTCTGTGCTAAACCAATCTTGCTGAAGCATATTGCAAATCCTTGTGTTTAGGGACAGAGAAGGACACTCAGTGAGGGAAAGTGTCAGTGTACCATTCTGTGCTAAACCAATCTTGCTGAAGCATATTGCAAATCCTTGTGTTTAGGGACAGAGAAGGACACTCAGTGAGGGAAAGTGTCAGTGTACCATTCTGTGCTAAACCAATCTTGCTGAAGCATATTGCAAATCCTTGTGTTTAGGGACAGAGAAGGACACTCAGTGAGGGAAAGTGTCAGTGTACCATTCTGTGCTAAACCAATCTTGCTGAAGCATATTGCAAATCCTTGTGTTTAGGGACAGAGAAGGACACTCAGTGAGGGAAAATGTCAGTGTACCATTCTGTGCTAAACCAATCTTGCTGAAGCATATTGCAAATCCTTGTGTTTAGGGACAGAGAAGGACACTCCGTGAGGGAAAGTGTCAGTGTACCATTCTGTGCTAAACCAATCTTGCTGAAGCATATTGCAAATCCTTGTGTTTAGGGAGAGAGAAGGACACTCCGTGAGGGAAAGTTTCAGTGTACCATTCTGTGCTAAACCAATCTTGCTGAAGCATATTGCAAATCCTTGTGTTTAGGGACAGAGAAGGACACTCCGTGAGGGAAAGTGTCAGTGTACCATTCTGTGCTAAACCAATCTTGCTGAAGCATATTGCAAATCCTTGTGTTTAGGTACAGAGAAGGACACTCAGTGAGGGAAAGTGTCAGTGTACCATTCTGTGCTAAACCAATCTTGCTGAAGCATATTGCAAATCCTTGTGTTTAGGGACAGAGAAGGACACTCCGTGAGGGAAAGTGTCAGTGTACCATTCTGTGCTAAACCAATCTTGCTGAAGCATATTGCAAATCCTTGTGTTTAGGGACAGAGAAGGACACTCCATGAGGGAAAGTGTCAGTGTACCATTCTGTGCTAAACCAATCTTGCTGAAGCATATTGCAAATCCTTGTGTTTAGGGAGAGAGAAGGACACTCCGTGAGGGAAAGTGTCAGTGTACCATTCTGTGCTAAACCAATCTTGCTGAAGCATATTGCATATCCTTGTGTTTAGGGACAGAGAAGGACACTCCGTGAGGGAAAGTGTCAGTGTACCATTCTGTGCTAAACCAATCTTGCTGAAGCATATTGCAAATCCTTGTGTTTAGGGACAGAGAAGGACACTCCGTGAGGGAAAGTGTCAGTGTACCATTCTGTGCTAAACCAATCTTGCAGAAGCATATTGCAAATCCTTGTGTTTAGGGACAGAGAAGGACACTCCGTGAGGGAAAGTGTCAGTGTACTATTCTGTGCTAAACCAATCTTGCTGAAGCATATTGCAAATCCTTGTGTTTAGGGACAGAGAAGGACACTCCGTGAGGGAAAGTGTCAGTGTACCATTCTGTGCTAAACCAATCTTGCTGAAGCATATTGCAAATCCTTGTGTTTAGGGACAGAGAAGGACACTCCGTGAGGGAAAGTGTCAGTGTACCATTCTGTGCTAAACCAATCTTGCTGAAGCATATTGCAAATCCTTGTGTTTAGGGACAGAGAAGGACACTCCGTGAGGGAAAGTGTCAGTGTACCATTCTGTGCTAAACCAATCTTGCTGAAGCATATTGCAAATCCTTGTGTTTAGGGAGAGAGAAGGACACTCCGTGAGGGAAAGTGTCAGTGTACCATTCTGTGCTAAACCAATCTTGCTGAAGCATATTGCAAATCCTTGTGTTTAGGGAGAGAGAAGGACACTCCGTGAGGGAAAGTGTCAGTGTACCATTCTGTGCTAAACCAATCTTGCTGAAGCATATTGCAAATCCTTGTGTTTAGGGAGAGAGAAGGACACTCCGTGAGGGAAAGTGTCAGTGTACCATTCTGTGCTAAACCAATCTTGCTGAAGCATATTGCAAATCCTTGTGTTTAGGGACAGAGAAGGACACTCAGTGAGGGAACGTGTCAGTGTACCATTCTGTGCTAAACCAATCTTGCTGAAGCATATTGCAAATCCTTGTGTTTAGGGACAGAGAAGGACACTCCGTGAGGGAAAGTGTCAGTGTACCATTCTGTGCTAAACCAATCTTGCTGAAGCATATTGCAAATCCTTGTGTTTAGGGAGAGAGAAGGACACTCCGTGAGGGAAAGTGTCAGTGTACCATTCTGTGCTAAACCAATCTTGCTGAAGCATATTGCAAATCCTTGTGTTTAGGGACAGAGAAGGACACTCCGTGAGGGAAAGTGTCAGTGTACCATTCTGTGCTAAACCAATCTTGCTGAAGCATATTGCAAATCCTTGTGTTTAGGGACAGAGAAGGACACTCCGTGAGGGAAAGTGTCAGTGTACCATTCTGTGCTAAACCAATCTTGCTGAAGCATATTGCAAATCCTTGTGTTTAGGGACAGAGAAGGACACTCCGTGAGGGAAATTGTCAGTGTACCATTCTGTGCTAAACCAATCTTGCTGAAGCATATTGCAAATCCTTGTGTTTAGGGACAGAGAAGGACACTCCGTGAGGGAAAGTGTCAGTGTACCATTCTGTGCTAAACCAATCTTGCTGAAGCATATTGCAAATCCTTGTGTTTAGGGGCAGAGAAGGACACTCCGTGAGGGAAAGTGTCAGTGTACCATTCTGTGCTAAACCAATCTTGCTGAAGCATATTGCAAATCCTTGTGTTTAGGGACAGAGAAGGACACTCAGTGAGGGAAAGTGTCAGTGTACCATTCTGTGCTAAACCAATCTTGCTGAAGCATATTGCAAATCCTTGTGTTTAGGGACTAGGGATGAGCTTCGTGTTCGAGTCGAACATACGTTCGACTCGAACATCGGCTGTTCGATCGTTCGACGAAGATCGAATGATTTGGGCCGTTCGCGCCAAATTCGAGTGACGCGAACGGCCCACAATGCACTAAGCCATCGCAGTGTCATCCAGGCGCTGTGATTGGCCAAGCATGCACTGTGACCCCGCATGCTTGGCCAATCACAGCGCCGGCAGCGAGGAGAGCAATGATTGGCCACAGGCAGGATGCCTGTGGCCAATTATTGCTGAGGGTGTTTAGTACACGCCCCACACTATAAAAGGCCGCCAGCACGGCGGCCTAGTGTAGTGTGTTCCGGAGCAGGGAAAGAGAAGCATAGGCAGGGACAGTGACATTTATTTTATCTTGCTTAACCTGGATTCCTTTAGTTTAGGGAAAGAGAAGGATAGGTAGGGAGAGTGTCAGTGTGTTTTACTGTGCGAATCCTTGTTTCTAGGGACAGGGAAGGACAGTGAGGGAATTCTCCTTGTGCTATAGTGTGCTTTAAAAAAACATTTTTTCTAGGGACAGAAAACTATAGGTAGGGAGAGTGTCAGTGTGTTTTACTGTGCGAATCCTTGTTTCTAGGGACAGGGAAGGACAGTGAGGGAAATTCTCCTTGTGCTATAGTGTGCTTTAAAAAAACATTTTTTCTAGGGACAGAAAACTATAGGTAGGGAGAGTGTCAGTGTGTTTTACTGTGCGAATCCTTGTTTCTAGGGACAGGGAAGGACAGTGAGGGAAATTCTCCTTGTGCTATAGTGTGCTTTAAAAAAACATTTTTCCTAGGGACAGAAAACTATAGGTAGGGAGAGTGTCAGTGTGTTTTACTGTGCGAATCCTTGTTTCTAGGGACAGGGAAGGACAGTGAGGGAAATTCTCCTTGTGCTATAGTGTGCTTTAAAAAAAACATTTTTTCTAGGGACAGAAAACTATAGGTAGGAAGAGTGTCAGTTTCTTTCACTTTGATAATCCTTGTTTCTAGGGACAGGGAAGGAAAGTGAGGGAAATTCTCCTTGTGCTATAGTGTGCTTTAAAAAAACATTTTTTCTAGGGACAGAAAACTATAGGTAGGAAGAGTGTCAGTTTCTTTCACTGTGATAATCCTTGTTTCTAGGGACAGGGAAGGAAAGTGAGGGAAATTCTCCTTGTGCTATAGTGTGCTTTAAAGAAACATTTTTTCTAGGGACAGAAAACTATAGGTAGGAAGAGTGTCAGTTTCTTTCACTGTGATAATCCTTGTTTCTAGGGACAGGGAAGGAAAGTGAGGGAAATTCTCCTTGTGCTATAGTGTGCTTTAAAAAAACATTTTTTCTAGGGACAGAAAACTATAGGTAGGAAGAGTGTCAGTTTCTTTCACTGTGATAATCCTTGTTTCTAGGGACAGGGAAGGAAAGTGAGGGAAATTCTCCTTGTGCTATAGTGTGCTTTAAAAAAACATTTTTTCTAGGGACAGAAAACTATAGGTAGGAAGAGTGTCAGTTTCTTTCACTGTGATAATCCTTGTTTCTAGGGACAGGGAAGGAAAGTGAGGGAAATTCTCCTTGTGCTATAGTGTGCTTTAAAAAAACATTTTTTCTAGGGACAGAAAACTATAGGTAGGAAGAGTGTCAGTTTCTTTCACTGTGATAATCCTTGTTTCTAGGGACAGGGAAGGAAAGTGAGGGAAATTCTCCTTGTGCTATAGTGTGCTTTAAAAAAACATTTTTTCTAGGGACAGAAAACTATAGGTAGGAAGAGTGTCAGTTTCTTTCACTGTGATAATCCTTGTTTCTAGGGACAGGGAAGGAAAGTGAGGGAAATTCTCCTTGTGCTATAGTGTGCTTTAAAAAAACATTTTTTCTAGGGACAGAAAACTATAGGTAGGAAGAGTGTCAGTTTCTTTCACTGTGATAATCCTTGTTTCTAGGGACAGGGAAGGAAAGTGAGGGAAATTCTCCTTGTGCTATAGTGTGCTTTAAAAAAAACATTTTTTCTAGGGACAGAAAACTATAGGTAGGAAGAGTGTCAGTTTCTTTCACTGTGATAATCCTTGTTTCTAGGGACAGGGAAGGAAAGTGAGGGAAATTCTCCTTGTGCTATAGTGTGCTTTAAAAAAACATTTTTTCTAGGGACAGAAAACTATAGGTAGGAAGAGTGTCAGTTTCTTTCACTGTGATAATCCTTGTTTCTAGGGACAGGGAAGGAAAGTGAGGGAAATTCTCCTTGTGCTATAGTGTGCTTTAAAAAAACATTTTTTCTAGGGACAGAAAACTATAGGTAGGAAGAGTGTCAGTTTCTTTCACTGTGATAATCCTTGTTTCTAGGGACAGGGAAGGACAGTGAGGGAAATTCTCCTTGTGCTATAGTGTGCTAAAGCATTCCTCATCAACCATCTTTGAAATCCTTGTTTTTTGGACAGTCAGGGAAATTGTCGTTGTGTTATTCTGTGCAAAAGCAATCATCCTCAACCATATTTAGAAATCCTTAAGTAAAGGGACAGAGAAGGACACCTGAAGGTAGCCCTTATTGCTTTTTTCCCATCTCCCTGCAGGCCATCTATTAGAATGTCTGGAAGGCAAACAAGGAGAGGCAGACAGTCAGGAGGCAATAAAAGAGGGCAAGCAGGCTCTGTGTCTGGGGGCAACAGTGCTGGTCGTGGACGCGGTGCATTGTCATCAGCACATGGACATGGGACACGCTTGTCCTTCTTTTCGGCAGCTGGACATGTTGAGCCACATCATGCCGAAGACTTGGTAGAGTGGATGACCAAGCCCTCCTCCTCCTCCTCATCCTCTCTCACCCAGGCTCAGGGTACTGGCAAAGCAGCTGCCAAAGCGTCCTCTTCCCTGGTATCAATGTCAGACTCATCATCAGTCACTCCTTCCCTAGACCCACCATGTCCTCCTCCTGAGGAGTCCCCCGAACTGTTTGAGCACAGTGTTGGGTACATGCTCCAGGAGGATGCCCAGCGTTTCGAAGGGTCTGATGATGAAACCCAGCTACAGGAAGGCAGTAGCGTGAGAGCAGACAGAGGGGATGCTCAAGAAGGACACCAATCTGGCAGTCATGTTCCAGCAGCTGCAGCATACTGCCAGATTGGCTCCAGTGATGAGGAGGGAGGGGATGATGAGGTCACTGACTCCACGTGGGTGCCTAATAGGAGAGAGGAGGAGGAGGAGGATGAGGAGGAGGCACATCTCCAACGAGGCAGGATGCCCTTTGGTGGCCAGCTTAAGGGCAGTACACCGACGGAATCACACCGCAGAGCTCCGCCTGTGCAGGGCGCTGCCTCTGCCCGTCATTCAAAAAGTTCTTTGGTGTGGGCCTTTTTTGAGGCTAGTGCATCAGATCGCACAGCTGCTGTTTGCAACATATGTCTCAAGCGTATATCGCGTGGCCAAAACATCAGCCGCTTGGGTACCACATGCCTGACCAGACATATGTTGACCTGCCATGCAGCTCGTTGGCAAGCCTACCTCAAAGACCCACACCAAAGAACAAAGCGGACCTCTCCTTGCACCGCATCAGCTGGGATCTCCAACCCCACTATAACTTCAGTCCTCTCTGAAACATGCACTGAGAGGAATGAAGGTGTAGAATTAGGTGTGTCACAGCCAAGTACTTGCGGCCACTCTGCTAGCAGTACACCGACGTCCGATTCTAGCAGGCAAATTTCCCTGCCCCAGCTGCTGGACCGTCAAAAGAAGTTCACTCCCAGCCATCCACATGCCCAGCGGTTGAATGCTAGCTTGGCTAAATTGCTAGCGCTTCAACTGCTGCCTTTTCAGTTGGTAGACTCGGCCCCCTTCCGTGAGTTTGTGCAATGTGCGGTTCCTCAGTGGCAGGTTCCCAAACGCCACTTTTTCTCACGGAAGGCTATTCCGGCTCTCTACCGGCATGTGGAAGGCAATGTCTTGGCCTCGCTGGACAGGGCGGTCAGCGGTAAGGTGCATATTACCGCTGACTCATGGTCCAGCAGGCATGGACAGGGACGTTACCTTTCTTTCACGGCCCATTGGGTCACTCTTTTGGCAGCTGGGAAGGATGCAGGACAAGGTGCAGTAGTGTTGGAGGTTGTTCCACCGCCACGCCTCCAAAATGCTACTACTGGTTGTGACACACCTCTCTCCTCCACCCCCTCCTCTTCTTCTTCCTCCATGGCCTCTTCCTGTGGTTTGTTCTATGAACCAGCGGTGCTCCGTAGCCGTTCAAGGGGCTACGCAAGTCTGCAGGCAAAAAGATGCCATGCCGTGCTTGCGCTGGTGTGTTTGGGGGACAGAAGCCACACTGGGGCAGAGGTCCTGTCTGCTCTGCAGGGCCAGGCCGAGAGGTGGTTGACACCACGCCAGCTTAAGCCAGGAATGGTGGTTTGCGACAATGGCACCAACCTCCTCTCCGCCCTCCGACAGGGACAACTGACCCATGTGCCCTGTGTGGCTCACGTCCTTAACCTGGTGGTGCAGCGGTTCTTGGGCAGGTACCCGGGCTTACAGGATGTCCTGAGGCAGGCCAGGAAAGTCTGTGTGCATTTCCGCAGATCTTATAATGCCAGTGCTCGCCTGGCTGAGCTGCAAAAGGAGTTGAACCTGCCCAAGAACCGCCTTATATGTGACATGCCCACCAGGTGGAACTCAACGTTGGCCATGCTGCAGCGGCTGCACACGCAGCAGAGGGCCATCAATGAGTACCTGTGCGACTACGGCACCAGGACAGGGTCAGGGGAGCTTGGTTTTTTTTCTCCACGCCAGTGGGGCATGATCAGGGATGCATGCACTGTCCTGGCACCATTTGAGGAGGCCACGAGGATGGTGAGCAGTGACAGTGCATGCATCAGTGACACTGTACCTCTTGTCCACCTGTTGGAGCACACGCTGCGTGGAATAATGGACAGGGCACTTGAGGCAGAACAGAGGCAGGAAGAGGAGGACTTCCTTGCCTCTCAAGGCCCCCTTTACCCAGACAGTGTTCCTTCTGTCCCACCCATCGTACAGGAAGAGGAGGAGGAGGAGGAGGAGGAGGAGGAGGAGGAGGAGGAGGATTGTGTCAGCATGGAGGTGGAGGCTGGCACTCAGCATCATCAGCAGCAGTCTTTTAGGGATGATTTACAGTCCCAAGAAACCAGTGGACTTGTACGTGGCTGGGAGGAGGTGGCTGCGGATCATGTCGTCCTTAGTGACCCAGAGGACTCCGGAGCGAATGCCTCAGCAAACCTACGCTGCATGGCCTCCCTGATCCTGCAAAGTCTGCGGAAGGATCCTCGTATTCTTCGGATCAAGGAGAGGGACCATTACTGGCTGGCCACTCTCCTTGATCCACGGTACAAGGGTAAGGTTGCGGACCTTATGTTACCGTCGCAGAGGGAGCAGAGGATGAGACAACTCCGGGAGGCCTTGCAGAAAGGTCTGTGCAACGCGTTCCCAGAGACTGGGAGGTTACAAACTCCTGGTCCTGGACAACGAGTTGCTGAGGCTTCGGCCAGTCAAAGAAGGAGCGGTGGGGAAGGTGGCCGTCTGACCGATGCGTTCAGACAATTCTTTAGTCCGCAGCCCCAAAGTATGATCGGTTCCAGCAACCATCGCCAGCGTCTGATAAACATGGTGCAGGAATATCTAGGGGCAAGGTCAGACTTGGACACCTTCCCCACCAAAAATCCTCTGGCTTACTGGGTCTTGAGGATGGATCACTGGCCAGAGCTTGCACAGTATGCAATTGAGCTACTGGCCTGTCCTGCATCCAGCGTTCTTTCGGAACGCACATTCAGTGCTGCTGGAGGATTTGTCACGGATCACAGGGTGCGCCTGTCCACCGACTCGGTTGATCGACTGACTTTCATCAAGATGAACCAGTCTTGGATCACCACCAGCTACCACACACCTGATGCTGATATAACAGACTAATTGATTTTAACATGTCACATCCCTTCAAGACTGATGCTGATGCTGAGTGCCTGTGCTGTTATGTTGACTGGCTATCCTCCTCCTCCGAGTCCTCAATGATACGATTGATGATGATAGCTTGGAAGATCATTTTTGTTTATGGGTGCCACCACCAGTGGCTAAGGCCCAATTTTTCAGCCCCTGTTTTACAGGGGCGTGTAATTACAATTTTTTTAGCAATAATTTGCCATAGGGCTCATTGCTGTGCTCCAAGTACAGTATCTGTGAGGGGTTGGAGTGTTGTGGCACCAGTGCCTAAGGCCCAATTTTTCAGCCCCTGTTTAACAGGGGCGTGTCATTACAATTTTTGAAGCAATACTTTGCAACAGGGCTCATTGCTGTGCTCCAAGTACAGTATCTGTGAGGGGTTGTAGTGTTGTGCCACCAGTGCCTAAGGCCCAATTTTTCAGCCCCTGTTCAACAGGGGCATGCAATTACAATTTTTGATCTAATAATTCACAGCAGGGCCCATTGCTGCACCCACCAAGAGTAACTCTGAGGGCTTACAGTGTTGTGGCAACGCCACCACCACCACCACCACGAAAGGCCCAATTTTTCAGCCCCTGTTCAAAAGGGGCATGTAATTACAATTCTTGATCTAATAATTCACAGCAGGGCCCATTCCTGCACCCACCAAGAGTAACTCTGAGGGCTTACAGTGTTGTGGCAACGCCACCACCACCACCACCACGAAAGGCCCAATTTTTCAGCCCCTGTTCAAAAGGGGCATGTAATTACAATTCTTGATCTAATAATTCACAGCAGGGCCCATTCCTGCACCCACCAAGAGTAACTCTGAGGGCTTACAGTGTTGTGGCAACGCCACCACCACCACCACCACGAAAGGCCCAATTTTTCAGCCCCTGTTCAAAAGGGGCATGTAATTACAATTCTTGATCTAATAATTCACAGCAGGGCCCATTCCTGCACCCACCAAGAGTAACTCTGAGGGCTTACAGTGTTGTGGCAACGCCACCACCACCACCACCACGAAAGGCCCAATTTTTCAGCCCCTGTTCAAAAGGGGCATGTAATTACAATTCTTGATCTAATAATTCACAGCAGGGCCCATTCCTGCACCCACCAAGAGTAACTCTGAGGGCTTACAGTGTTGTGGCAACACCACCACCACCACCACCACCACGAAAGGCACAATTTTTCAGCCCCTGTTCAACAGGGGCATGCAATTACAATTCTTGATCTAATAATTCACAGCAGGGCCCATTGCTGCACCCACCAAGAGTAACTGTCAGGGCTTACAGTGTTGTGGCACCAGCACCACCATCAAAGGCCCAATTTTTACTACCACTGTTCAACAATTATATGTAATTAAAATTCCTGATATAATAGTTGACAGCAGGGCGTTCCAGCACCAACCAAGAGTAACTGTGAGTGCTTACAGTGTTGTGCCAACACCAACAACTAATGGGCCTATTTCTGCAGAGTATATACGCCAGGTCCCTACTTTCAAACATCCAACTTACAAACGACTCCTACTTGCAAACGCAAGAAGACAACAGGAAGTGAGAGGAAATCTACCCCTAGGAAGGAAAATTCTCTCCTGTAAGAATTAATATGGGAGAAAGGTGTCTCCTCTGTACTGATGCTTTATCACCAATCCTTGTTTCAAGAAAAACACCACATTTCAAAAACAGTTGTCATTGGGACGGAAAGTGTAGGTGAAATGTTCTGAACAGGGGCACAGACAGCAAAACAAATGTTACAGGGGTGATAACCCTTACCTATGTTTTCCAAAAAGTTTAAAAATAGATTTTTGGGCTGGAGCTACACTTAAACAATGTACCTGTTCAAAATTACAAACAGATTCTACATAAGAACAAACCTACAGTCCCTGTCTTGTATGCACCGCCTGTATACGGCTGTTCAGAGTATATAGGGCCTTTTTTATTTTATGTGCGGGGTTCCCCTTAATATCCATACAAGACCCAAAGGGCCTGGTAATGGGCTGGGGTAGGGGGGGGGGGGGTCATGGGGTAGCTATGCCATTTTTCTTAAAGATTTTCATCCATATTACCGGGACCAGACATTACATTAAAGCCGCAAGCAGTTTTAAATGGCTTTTTTTTTCCTTTAGAAGTGTCATTTTGTGCAGGGACAGTTCTAAACACGGGAAACACGTGGCACTTCACAGGCATACTTTAGACACCCCCCAGGTACGATATTTAAAGGAATATTTGCCTTTTTTTTCACTTTATGCATCATTAAAATGACTGCTCCCGAAAAACGACCGTTTTTAAAACTTCTTTTTGCATTGATACATGTCCCCTGGTGCACAACCCGGGTTCCCAAACCCTTTTTAGGACAATAACATGCATAATAGTTGTTATAATTAGCACTTTAGAATTCGAACGTTCGCATCCATTGTATTTAATAGGGTTCTAATGTTCGTACAAACTTTCGGTCCGTTCGCGGGTTCTGGTGCGAACCGAACCCGGGGGTGTTCGGCTCATCACTATTAGGGACAGAGAAGGACACTCAGTGTGGGAAAGTGTCAGTGTACCATTCTGTGCTAAACCAATCTTGCTGAAGCATATTGCAAATCCTTGTGTTTAGGGACAGAGAAGGACACTCAGTGAGGGAAAGTGTCAGTGTACCATTCTGTGCTAAACCAATCTTGCTGAAGCATATTGCAAATCCTTGTGTTTAGGGACAGAGAAGGACACTCAGTGAGGGAAAGTGTCAGTGTACCATTCTGTGCTAAACCAATCTTGCTGAAGCATATTGCAAATCCTTGTGTTTAGGGACAGAGAAGGACACTCAGTGAGGGAAAGTGTCAGTGTACCATTCTGTGCTAAACCAATCTTGCTGAAGCATATTGCAAATCCTTGTGTTTAGGGACAGAGAAGGACACTCAGTGAGGGAAAGTGTCAGTGTACCATTCTGTGCTAAACCAATCTTGCTGAAGCATATTGCAAATCCTTGTGTTTAGGGACAGAGAAGGACACTCAGTGAGGGAAAGTGTCAGTGTACCATTCTGTGCTAAACCAATCTTGCTGAAGCATATTGCAAATCCTTGTGTTTAGGGACAGAGAAGGACACTCAGTGAGGGAAAGTGTCAGTGTACCATTCTGTGCTAAACCAAACTTGCTAAAGCATATTGCAAATCCTTGTGTTTAGGGACAGAGAAGGACACTCAGTGAGGGAAAGTGTCAGTGTACCATTCTGTGCTAAACCAATCTTGCTGAAGCATATTGCAAATCCTTGTGTTTAGGGACAGAGAAGGACACTCAGTGAGGGAAAGTGTCAGTGTACCATTCTGTGCTAAACCAATCTTGCTGAAGCATATTGCAAATCCTTGTGTTTAGGGACAGAGAAGGACACTCAGTGAGGGAAAGTGTCAGTGTACCATTCTGTGCTAAACCAATCTTGCTGAAGCATATTGCAAATCCTTGTGTTTAGGGACAGAGAAGGACACTCAGTGAGGGAAAGTGTCAGTGTACCATTCTGTGCTAAACCAATCTTGCTGAAGCATATTGCAAATCCTTGTGTTTAGGGACAGAGAAGGACACTCCGTGAGGGAAAGTGTCAGTGTACCATTCTGTGCTAAACCAATCTTGCTGAAGCATATTGCAAATCCTTGTGTTTAGGGACAGAGAAGGACACTCCGTGAGGGAAAGTGTCAGTGTACCATTCTGTGCTAAACCAATCTTGGTGAAGCATATTGCAAATCCTTGTGTTTAGGGACAGAGAAGGACACTCCGTGAGGGAAAGTGTCAGTGTACCATTCTGTGCTAAACCAATCTTGCTGAAGCATATTGCAAATCCTTGTGTTTAGGGACAGAGAAGGACACTCCGTGAGGGAAAGTGTCAGTGTACCATTCTATGCTAAACCAATCTTGCAGAAGCATATTGCAAATCCTTGTGTTTAGGGACAGAGAAGGACACTCCGTGAGGGAAAGTGTCAGTGTACCATTCTGTGCTAAACCAATCTTGCTGAAGCATATTGCAAATCCTTGTGTTTAGGGACAGAGAAGGACACTCCGTGAGGGAAAGTGTCAGTGTACCATTCTGTGCTAAACCAATCTTGTTGAAGCATATTGCAAATCCTTGTGTTTAGAGACAGAGAAGGACACTCCGTGAGGGAAAGTGTCAGTGTACCATTCTGTGCTAAACCAATCTTGCTGAAGCATATTGCAAATCCTTGTGTTTAGAGACAGAGAAGGACACTCCGTGAGGGAAAGTGTCAGTGTACCATTCTGTGCTAAACCAATCTTGCTGAAGCATATTGCAAATCCTTGTGTTTAGGGACAGAGAAGGACACTCCGTGAGGGAAAGTGTCAGTGTACCATTCTGTGCTAAACCAATCTTGCTGAAGCATATTGCAAATCCTTGTGTTTAGGGACAGAGAAGGACACTCCGTGAGGGAAATTGTCAGTGTACCATTCTGTGCTAAACCAATCTTGCTGAAGCATATTGCAAATCCTTGTGTTTAGGGACAGAGAAGGACACTCAGTGAGGGAAAGTATCAGTGTACCATTCTGTGCTAAACCAATCTTGCTGAAGCATATTGCAAATCCTTGTGTTTAGGGACAGAGAAGGACACTCAGTGAGGGAAAGTGTCAGTGTACCATTCTGTGCTAAACCAATCTTGCTGAAGCATATTGCAAATCCTTGTGTTTAGGGACAGAGAAGGACACTCAGTGAGGGAAAGTGTCAGTGTACCATTCTGTGCTAAACCAATCTTGCTGAAGCATATTGCAAATCCTTGTGTTTAGGGACAGAGAAGGACACTCAGTGAGGGAAAGTGTCAGTGTACCATTCTGTGCTAAACCAATCTTGCTGAAGCATATTGCAAATCCTTGTGTTTAGGGACAGAGAAGGACACTCAGTGAGGGAAAGTGTCAGTGTACCATTCTGTGCTAAACCAATCTTGCTGAAGCATATTGCAAATCCTTGTGTTTAGGGACAGAGAAGGACACTCAGTGAGGGAAAGTGTCAGTGTACCATTCTGTGCTAAACCAATCTTGCTGAAGCATATTGCAAATCCTTGTGATTAGGGACAGAGAAGGACACTCAGTGAGGGAAAGTGTCAGTGTACCATTCTGTGCTAAACCAATCTTGCTGAAGCATATTGCAAATCCTTGTGTTTAGGGACAGAGAAGGACACTCAGTGAGGGAAAGTGTCAGTGTACCATTCTGTGCTAAACCAATCTTGCTGAAGCATATTGCAAATCCTTGTGTTTAGGGACAGAGAAGGACACTCAGTGAGGGAAAGTGTCAGTGTACCATTCTGTGCTAAACCAATCTTGCTGAAGCATATTGCAAATCCTTGTGTTTAGGGACAGAGAAGGACACTCAGTGAGGGAAAGTGTCAGTGTACCATTCTGTGCTAAACCAATCTTGCTGAAGCATATTGCAAATCCTTGTGTTTAGGGACAGAGAAGGACACTCAGTGAGGGAAAGTGTCAGTGTACCATTCTGTGCTAAACCAATCTTGCTGAAGCATATTGCAAATCCTTGTGTTTAGGGACAGAGAAGGACACTCCGTGAGGGAAAGTGTCAGTGTACCATTCTGTGCTAAACCAATCTTGCTGAAGCATATTGCAAATCCTTGTGTTTAGGGACAGAGAAGGACACTCCGTGAGGGAAAGTGTCAGTGTACCATTCTGTGCTAAACCAATCTTGCTGAAGCATATTGCAAATCCTTGTATTTAGGGACAGAGAAAGACACTCTGTGAGGGAAAGTGTCAGTGTACCATTCTGTGCTAAACCAATCTTGCTGAAGCATATTGCAAATCCTTGTGTTTAGGGACAGAGAAGGACACTCCGTGAGGGAAAGTGTCAGTGTACCATTCTGTGCTAAACCAATCTTGCTGAAGCATATTGCAAATCCTTGTGTTTAGGGACAGAGAAGGACACTCAGTGAGGGAAAGTATCAGTGTACCATTCTGTGCTAAACCAATCTTGCTGAAGCATATTGCAAATCCTTGTGTTTAGGGACAGAGAAGGACACTCAGTGAGGGAAAGTGTCAGTGTACCATTCTGTGCTAAACCAATCTTGCTGAAGCATATTGCAAATCCTTGTGTTTAGGGACAGAGAAGGACACTCAGTGAGGGAAAGTGTCAGTGTACCATTCTGTGCTAAACCAATCTTGCTGAAGCATATTGCAAATCCTTGTGTTTAGGGACAGAGAAGGACGCTCAGTGAGGGAAAGTGTCAGTGTACCATTCTGTGCTAAACCAATCTTGCTGAAGCATATTGCAAATCCTTGTGTTTAGGGACAGAGAAGGACACTCAGTGAGGGAAAGTGTCAGTGTACCATTCTGTGCTAAACCAATCTTGCTGAAGCATATTGCAAATCCTTGTGTTTAGGGACAGAGAAGGACACTCAGTGAGGGAAAGTGTCAGTGTACCATTCTGTGCTAAACCAATCTTGCTGAAGCATATTGCAAATCCTTGTGTTTAGGGACAGAGAAGGACACTCTGTGTGGGAAAGTGTCAGTGTACCATTCTGTGCTAAACCAATCTTGTTGAAGCATATTGCAAATCCTTGTGTTTAGGGACAGAGAAGGACACTCCGTGAGGGAAAGTGTCAGTGTACCATTCTGTGCTAAACCAATCTTGCTGAAGCATATTGCAAATCCTTGTGTTTAGGGACAGAGAAGGACACTCCGTGAGGGAAAGTGTCAGTGTACTATTCTGTGCTAAACCAATCTTGCTGAAGCATATTGCAAATCCTTGTGTTTAGGGACAGAGAAGGACACTCAGTGAGGGAAAGTGTCAGTGTACCATTCTGTGCTAAACCAATCTTGCTGAAGCATATTGCAAATCCTTGTGTTTAGGGACAGAGAAGGACACTCAGTGAGGGAAAGTGTCAGTGTACCATTCTGTGCTAAACCAATCTTGCTGAAGCATATTGCAAATCCTTGTGTTTAGGGACAGAGAAGGACACTCAGTGAGGGAAAGTGTCAGTGTACCATTCTGTGCTAAACCAATCTTGCTGAAGCATATTGCAAATCCTTGTGTTTAGGGACAGAGAAGGACACTCTGTGTGGGAAAGTGTCAGTGTACCATTCTGTGCTAAACCAATCTTGTTGAAGCATATTGCAAATCCTTGTGTTTAGGGACAGAGAAGGACACTCCGTGAGGGAAAGTGTCAGTGTACCATTCTGTGCTAAACCAATCTTGCTGAAGCATATTGCAAATCCTTGTGTTTAGGGACAGAGAAGGACACTCCGTGAGGGAAAGTGTCAGTGTACTATTCTGTGCTCAACCAATCTTGCTGAAGCATATTGCAAATCCTTGTGTTTAGGGACAGAGAAGGACACTCCGTGAGGGAAAGTGTCAGTGTACCATTCTGTGCTAAACCAATCTTGCTGAAGCATATTGCAAATCCTTGTGTTTAGGGACAGAGAAGGACACTCAGTGAGGGAAAGTATCAGTGTACCATTCTGTGCTAAACCAATCTTGCTGAAGCATATTGCAAATCCTTGTGTTTAGGGACAGAGAAGGACACTCAGTGAGGGAAAGTGTCAGTGTACCATTCTGTGCTAAACCAATCTTGCTGAAGCATATTGCAAATCCTTGTGTTTAGGGACAGAGAAGGACACTCAGCGAGGGAAAGTGTCAGTGTACCATTCTGTGCTAAACCAATCTTGCTGAAGCATATTGCAAATCCTTGTGTTTAGGGACAGAGAAGGACACTCAGTGAGGGAAAGTGTCAGTGTACCATTCTGTGCTAAACCAATCTTGCTGAAGCATATTGCAAATCCTTGTGTTTAGGGACAGAGAAGGACACTCCGTGAGGGAAAGTGTCAGTGTACCATTCTGTGCTAAACCAATCTTGCTGAAGCATATTGCAAATCCTTGTGTT
Organism: Rana muscosa; assembly: GCA_029206835.1. NCBI lineage: Eukaryota > Metazoa > Chordata > Amphibia > Anura > Ranidae > Rana > Rana muscosa. The sequence continues at coordinate 813,820,263 of CM055116.1, forward strand.
TAGGGACAGAGAAGGACACTCCGTGAGGGAAAGTGTCAGTGTACCATTCTGTGCTAAACCAATCTTGCAGAAGCATATTGCAAATCCTTGTGTTTAGGGACAGAGAAGGACACTCCGTGAGGGAAAGTGTCAGTGTACTATTCTGTGCTAAACCAATCTCGCTGAAGCATATTGCAAATCCTTGTGTTTAGGGACAGAGAAGGACACTCCATGAGGGAAAGTGTCAATGTACCATTCTGTGCTAAACCAATCTTGCTGAAGCATATTGCAAATCCTTGTGTTTAGGGACAGAGAAGGACACTCCGTGAGGGAAAGTGTCAGTGTACCATTCTGTGCTAAACCAATCTTGCTGAAGCATATTGCAAATCCTTGTGTTTAGGGACAGAGAAGGACACTCCGTGAGGGAAAGTGTCACTGTACCATTCTGTGCTAAACCAATCTTGCTGAAGCATATTGCAAATCCTTGTGTTTAGGGACAGAGAAGGACACTCCGTGAGGGAAAGTGTCAGTGTACCATTCTGTTCTAAACCAATCTTGCTGAAGCATATTGCAAATCCTTGTGTTTAGGGAGAGAGAAGGACACTCCGTGAGGGAAAGTGTCAGTGTACCATTCTGTGCTAAACCAATCTTGCTGAAGCATATTGCAAATCCTTGTGTTTAGGGAGAGAGAAGGACACTCCGTGAGGGAAAGTGTCAGTGTACCATTCTGTGCTAAACCAATCTTGCTGAAGCATATTGCAAATCCTTGTGTTTAGGGACAGAGAAGGACACTCCGTGAGGGAAAGTGTCAGTGTACCATTCTGTGCTAAACCAATCTTGCTGAAGCATATTGCAAATCCTTGTGTTTAGGGACAGAGAAGGACACTCTGTGAGGGAAAGTGTCAGTGTACCATTCTGTGCTAAACCAATCTTGCTGAAGCATATTGCAAATCCTTGTGTTTAGGGACAGAGAAGGACACTCCGTGAGGGAAAGTGTCAGTGTACCATTCTGTGCTAAACCAATCTTGCTGAAGCATATTGCAAATCCTTGTGTTTAGGGAGAGAGAAGGACACTCCGTGAGGGAAAGTGTCAGTGTACCATTCTGTGCTAAACCAATCTTGCTGAAGCATATTGCAAATCCTTGTGTTTAGGGAGAGAGAAGGACACTCCGTGAGGGCAAGTGTCAGTGTACCATTCTGTGCTAAACCAATCTTGCTGAAGCATATTGCAAATCCTTGTGTTTAGGGACAGAGAAGGACACTCCGTGAGGGAAAGTGTCAGTGTACCATTCTGTGCTAAACCAATCTTGCTGAAGCATATTGCAAATCCTTGTGTTTAGGGACAGAGAAGGACACTCCGTGAGGGAAAGTGTCAGTGTACCATTCTGTGCTAAACCAATCTTGCAGAAGCATATTGCAAATCCTTGTGTTTAGGGACAGAGAAGGACACTCCGTGAGGGAAAGTGTCAGTGTACCATTCTGTGCTAAACCAATCTTGCTGAAGCATATTGCAAATCCTTGTGTTTAGGGACAGAGAAGGACACTCCGTGAGGGAAAGTGTCAGTGTACCATTCTGTGCTAAACCAATCTTGCTGAAGCATATTGCAAATCCTTGTGTTTAGGGACAGAGAAGGACACTCCGTGAGGGAAAGTGTTAGTGTACCATTCTGTGCTAAACCAATCTTGCTGAAGCATATTGCAAATCCTTGTGTTTAGGGACAGAGAAGGACACCCTGTGAGGGAAAGTGTCAGTGTACCATTCTGTGCTAAACCAATCTTGCTGAAGCATATTGCAAATCCTTGTGTTTAGGGACAGAGAAGGACACTCCGCGAGGGAAAGTGTCAGTGTACCATTCTGTGCTAAACCAATCTTGCTGAAGCATATTGCAAATCCTTGTGTTTAGGGACAGAGAAGGACACTCCATGAGGGAAAGTGTCAGTGTACCATTCTGTGCTAAACCAATCTTGCTGAAGCATATTGCAAATCCTTGTGTTTAGGGACAGAGAAGGACACTCCGTGAGGGAAAGTGTCAGTGTACCATTCTGTGCTAAACCAATCTTGCTGAAGCATATTGCAAATCCTTGTGTTTAGGGACAGAGAAGGACACTCAGTGAGGGAAAGTGTCAGTGTACCATTCTGTGCTAAACCAATCTTGCTGAAGCATATTGCAAATCCTTGTGTTTAGGGACAGAGAAGGACACTCAGTGAGGGAAAGTGTCAGTGTACCATTCTGTGCTAAACCAATCTTGCTGAAGCATATTGCAAATCCTTGTGTTTAGGGACAGAGAAGGACACTCACTGAGGGAAAGTGTCAGTGTACCATTCTGTGCTAAACCAATCTTGCTGAAGCATATTGCAAATCCTTGTGTTTAGGGACAGAGAAGGACACTCAGTGAGGGAAAGTGTCAGTGTACCATTCTGTGCTAAACCAATCTTGCTGAAGCATATTGCAAATCCTTGTGTTTAGGGACAGAGAAGGACACTCAGTGAGGGAAAGTGTCAGTGTACCATTCTGTGCTAAACCAATCTTGCTGAAGCATATTGGAAATCCTTGTGTTTAGGGACAGAGAAGGACACTCAGTGAGGAAAAGTGTCAGTGTACCATTCTGTGCTAAACCAATCTTGCTGAAGCATATTGGAAATCCTTGTGTTTAGGGACAGAGAAGGACACTCAGTGAGGGAAACTGTCAGTGTACCATTCTGTGCTAAACCAATCTTGCTGAAGCATATTGCAAATCCCTGTGTTTAGGGACAGAGAAGGACACTCAGTGAGGGAAAGTGTCAGTGTACCATTCTGTGCTAAACCAATCTTGCTGAAGCATACTGCAAATCCTTGTGTTTAGGGACAGAGAAGGACACTCCGTGAGGGAAAGTGTCAGTGTACCATTCTGTGCTAAACCAATCTTGCTGAAGCATATTGCAAATCCTTGTGTTTAGGGACAGAGAAGGACACTCAGTGAGGGAAAGTGTCAGTGTACCATTCTGTGCTAAACCAATCTTGCTGAAGCATATTGCAAATCCTTGTGTTTAGGGACAGAGAAGGACACTCCGTGAGGGAAAGTGTCAGTGTACCATTCTGTGCTAAACCAATCTTGCTGAAGCATATTGCAAATCCTTGTGTTTAGGGACAGAGAAGGACACTCCGTGAGGGAAAGTGTCAGTGTACCATTCTGTGCTAAACCAATCTTGCTGAAGCATATTGCAAATCCTTGTGTTTAGGGACAGAGAAGGACACTCAGTGAGGGAAAGTGTCAGTGTACCATTCTGTGCTAAACCAATCTTGCTGAAGCATATTGAAAATCCTTGTGTTTAGGGACAGAGAAGGACACTCAGTGAGGGAAAGTGTCAGTGTACCATTCTGTGCTAAACCAATCTTGCTGAAGCGTATTGCAAATCCTTGTGTTTAGGGACAGAGAAGGACACTCAGTGAGGGAAAGTGTCAGTGTACCATTCTGTGCTAAACCAATCTTGCTGAAGCATATTGCAAATCCTTGTGTTTAGGGACAGAGAAGGACACTCAGTGAGGGAAAGTGTCAGTGTACCATTCTGTGCTAAACCAATCTTGCTGAAGCATATTGCAAATCCTTGTGTTTAGGGACAGAGAAGGACACTCCGTGAGGGAAAGTGTCAGTGTACCATTCTGTGCTAAACCAATCTTGCTGAAGCATATTGCAAATCCTTGTGTTTAGGGACAGAGAAGGACACTCCGTGAGGGAAAGTGTCAGTGTACCATTCTGTGCTAAACCAATCTTGCTGAAGCATATTGCAAATTCTTGTGTTTAGGGACAGAGAAGGACACTCCGTGAGGGAAAGTGTCAGTGTACCATTCTGTGCTAAACCAATCTTGCTGAAGCATATTGCAAATCCTTGTGTTTAGAAACAGAGAAGGACACTCCGTGAGGGAAAGTGTCAGTGTACCATTCTGTGCTAAACCAATCTTGCTGAAGCATATTGCAAATCCTTGTGTTTAGGGACAGAGAAGGACACTCCGTGAGGGAAAGTGTCAGTGTACCATTCTGTGCTAAACCAATCTTGCTGAAGCATATTGCAAATCCTTGTGTTTAGGGACAGAGAAGGACACTCCGTGAGGGAAAGTGTCAGTGTACCATTCTGTGCTAAACCAATCTTGCTGAAGCATATTGCAAATTCTTGTGTTTAGGGACAGAGAAGGACACTCCGTGAGGGAAAGTGTCAGTGTACCATTCTGTGCTAAACCAATCTTGCTGAAGCATATTGCAAATCCTTGTGTTTAGGGACAGAGAAGGACACTCCGTGAGGGAAAGTGTCAGTGTACCATTCTGTGCTAAACCAATCTTGCTGAAACATATTGCAAATCCTTGTGTTTAGGGACAGAGAAGGACACCCCGTGAGGGAAAGTGTCAGTGTACCATTCTGTGCTAAACCAATCTTGCTGAAGCATATTGCAAATCCTTGTGTTTAAGGACAGAGAAGGACACTCCGTGAGGGAAAGTGTCAGTGTACCATTCTGTGCTAAACCAATCTTGCTGAAGCATATTGCAAATCCTTGTGTTTAGGGACAGAGAAGGACACTCCGTGAGGGAAAGTGTCAGTGTACCATTCTGTGCTAAACCAATCTTGCTGAAGCATATTGCAAATCCTTGTGTTTAGGGACAGAGAAGGACACTCCGTGAGGGAAAGTGTCAGTGTACCATTCTGTGCTAAACCAATCTTGCTGAAGCATATTGCAAATCCTTGTGTTTAGGGACAGAGAAGGACACTCCGTGAGGGAAAGTGTCAGTGTACCATTCTGTGCTAAACCAATCTTGCTGAAGCATATTGCAAATCCTTGTGTTTAGGGACAGAAAAGGACACTCCGTGAGGGAAAGTGTCAGTGTACCATTCTGTGCTAAACCAATCTTGCTGAAGCATATTGCAAATCCTTGTGTTTAGGGACAGAGAAGGACACTCCGTGAGGGAAAGTGTCAGTGTACCATTCTGTGCTAAACCAATCTTGCTGAAGCATATTGCAAATCCTTGTGTTTAGGGACAGAGAAGGACACTCAGTGAGGGAAAGTGTCAGTGTACCATTCTGTGCTAAACCAATCTTGCTGAAGCATATTGCAAATCCTTGTGTTTAGGGACAGAGAAGGACACTCAGTGAGGGAAAGTGTCAGTGTACCATTCTGTGCTAAACCAATCTTGCTGAAGCATATTGCAAATCCTTGTGTTTAGGGACAGAGAAGGACACTCAGTGAGGGAAAGTGTCAGTGTACCATTCTGTGCTAAACCAATCTTGCTGAAGCATATTGCAAATCCTTGTGTTTAGGGACACAGAAGGATAGGCAGGGGACAGTGTCAGTGTCATTGTTGCTAAGCCTCCTGCACAGTATACACCTGAAGCTAGCCCTTATTGCTGTTTTTCCCATCTCCCTGCAGGCCATCCATTAGAATGTCTGGAAGGCAAACAAGGAGAGGCAGACAGTCAGGAGCCAATAAAAGAGGGCAAGCAGGCTCTGTGTCTGGGGGCAACAGTGCTGGTCGTGGACGCGGTGCATTGTCATCAGCATATGGCCATGGGACACGCTTGTCCTTCTTTTCGGCAGCTGGACATGTTGAGCCACATCATGCCGAAGACTTGGTAGAGTGGATGACCAAGCCCTCCTCATCCTCCTCATCCTCTCTCACCCAGGCTCAGGGTACTGGCAAAGCAGCTGCCAAAGCGTCCTCTTCCCTGGTATCAATGTCATCATCAGTCACTCCTTCCCTAGACCCACCATGTCCTCCTCCTGAGGAGTCCCCCGAACTGTTTGAGCACAGTGTTGGGTACATGCTCCAGGAGGATGCCCAGCGTTTCGAAGGATCTGATGATGATACCCAGCTAGAGGAAGGCAGTAGCGTGAGAGCAGAGAGAGGGGATGCTCAAGAAGGACACCAATCTGGCAGTCATGTTCCAGCAGCTGCAGCATACTGCCAGATTGGCTCCAGTGATGAGGAGGGAGGGGATGATGAGGTCACTGACTCCACGTGGGTGCCTAATAGGAGAGAGGAGGAGGAGGAGGAGGATGAGGAGGAGGCACATCTCCAACGAGGCAGGATGCCCTTGGGTGGCCAGCGTAAGGGCAGCACACAGACGGAATCACACCGCAGAGCTCCGCCTGTGCAGGGCACTGCCTCTGCCCGTCATTCAAAAAGTTCTATGGTGTGGGCCTTTTTTAAGGTGAGTGCATCAGATCGCACAGCTGCTGTTTGCAACAGATGTCTCAAGCGTATATCGCGTGGCCAAAACATCAGCCGCTTGGGCACCACATGCTTGACCAGACATATGTTGACCTGCCATGCAGCTCGTTGGCAAGTCTACCTTAAAGACCCACACCAAAGAACAAAGCGGACCTCTCCTTGCACCGCATCAGCTGGGATCTCCAACCCCACTATACCTTCAGTCCTCTCTGAAACCTGCACTGAGAGGAATGAAGGTGTAGAATTAGGTGTGTCACAGCCAAGTACTTGCGGCCACTCTGCTAGCAGTACACCGACGTCCGATTCTAGCAGGCAAATTTCCCTGCCCCAGCTGCTGGACCGTCGAAAGAAGTTCACTCCCAGCCATACACATGCCCAGCGGTTGAATGCTAGCTTGGCTAAATTGCTAGCGCTTCAACTGCTGCCTTTTCAGTTGGTAGACTCGGCCCCCTTCCGCGAGTTTGTGCAATGTGCGGTTCCTCAGTGGCAGGTTCCCAAACGCCACTTTTTCTCACGGAAGGCGATTCCGGCTCTCTACCGGCATGTGGAAGGCAATGTCTTGGCCTCGCTGGACAGGGCGGTCAGCGGTAAGGTGCATATTACCGCTGACTCATGGTCCAGCAGGCATGGACAGGGACGTTACCTTTCTTTCACGGCCCATTGGGTCACTCTTTTGGCAGCTGGGAAGGATGCAGGACAAGGTGCAGTAGTGTTGGAGGTTGTTCCACCGCCACGCCTCCAAAATGCTACTACTGGTTGTGACACACCTCTCTCCTCCACCCCCTCCTCTTCTTCTTCCTCCATGGCCTCTTCCTGTGCTTTGTCCTCAGAACCAGCGGTGCTCCGTAGGCGTTCAAGGGGCTACGCAAGTACGCAGGCAAAAAGATGCCATGCCGTGCTTGCGCTGGTGTGTTTGGGGCACAGGAGCCACACTGGGGCAGAGGTCCTGTCTGCTCTGCAGGGGCAGGCCGAGAGGTGGTTGACGCCACGCCAGCTTAAGCCAGGAATGGTGGTTTGCGACAATGGCACCAACCTCCTCTCCGCCCTCCGACAGGGACAACTGACCCATGTGCCCTGTGTGGCTCATGTCCTTAACCTGGTGGTGCAGCGCTTCTTGGGCAGGTACCCGGGCTTACAGGATGTCCTGAGGCAGGCCAGGAAAGTGTGTGTGCATTTCCGCAGATCTTATAATGCCAGTGCTCGCCTGGCTGAGCTGCAAAAGGAGTTGAACCTGCCCAAGAACCGCCTTATATGTGACATGCCCACCAGGTGGAACTCAACGTTGGCCATGCTGCAGCGGCTGCACACGCAGCAGAGGGCCATCAATGAGTACCTGTGCGACTACGGCACCAGGACAGGGTCAGGGGAGCTTGGTTTTTTTTCACCACGCCAGTGGGGCATGATCAGGGATGCATGCACTGTCCTGGCACCATTTGAGGAGGCCACGAGGATGGTGAGCAGTGACAGTGCATGCATCAGTGACACTGTACCTCTTGTCCACCTGTTGGAGCACACACTGTGTGGAATAATGGACAGGGCACTTGAGGCAGAACAGAGGCAGGAAGAGGAGGACTTCCTTGCCTCTCAAGGCCCCCTTTACCCAGACAGTGTTCCTTCTGTCCCACCCATTGGACAGGAAGAGGAGGAGGAGGAGGAGGAGGAGGAGGAGGATTGTGTCAGCATGGAGGTGGAGCCTGGCACTCAGCATCATCAGCAGCAGTCTTTTAGGGATGATTTACAGTCCCAAGAAACCAGTGGACTTGTACGTGGCTGGGAGGAGGTGGCTGCGGATCATGTCGTCCTTAGTGACCCAGAGGACTCCGGACTGAATGCCTCAGCTAACTTTCGCTGCATGGCCTCCCTGATCCTGCAAAGTCTGCGGAAGGATCCTCGTATTCTTCGGATCAAGGAGAGGGACCATTACTGGCTGGCCACTCTCCTTGATCCACAGTACAAGGGTAAGGTTGCGGACCTTATGTTACCGTCGCAGAGGGAGCAGAGGATGAGACAACTCCGGGAGGCCTTGCAGAAAGGTCTGTGCAACGCGTTCCCAGAGACTGGGAGGTTACAAACTCCTGGTCCTGGACAACGAGCTGCTGAGGCTTCGGTCAGTCAAAGAAGGAGCGGTGGGGAAGGTGGCCGTCTGACCGATGCGTTCAGACAATTCTTTTGTCCGCAGCCCCAAAGTATGATCTGTTCCAGCAACCATCGCCAGCGTCTGATATACATGGTGCAGGAATACCTAGGGGCAAGGTCAGACTTGGACACCTTCCCCACCGAAAATCCTCTGGCTTACTGGGTCTTGAGGATGGATCACTGGCCAGAGCTTGCACAGTATGCAATTGAGCTACTGGCCTGTCCTGCATCCAGCGTTCTTTCAGAACGCACATTCAGTGCTGCTGGAGGATTTGTCACGGATCACAGGGTGCGCCTGTCCACCGACTCGGTTGATCGACTGACTTTCATCAAGATGAACCAGTCTTGGATCACCACCGGCTACCACACACCTGATGCTGATATAACAGACTAATTTATTTTTAAATGTCACATCCCTTCAAGACTGATGCTGATGCTGAGTGCCTGTGCTGTTATGTTGACTGGCTATCCTCCTCCTCCTCAATGATCCGATTGATGATGATAGCTTGGAAGAACATTTTTGTTTCTGGGTGCCGCCACCAGTGCCTAAGGCCCAATTTTTCAGCCCCTGTTTAACAGGGGCGTGTAATTACAATTTTTGATGCAATACTTTGCAACAGGGCTCATTGCTGTGCTCCAAGTACAGTATCTGTGAGGGGTTGCAGTGTTGTGCCACCAGTGCCTAAGGCCCAATTTTTCAGCCCCTGTTTAACAGGGGCGTGTAATTACAATTTTTGATGCAATACTTTGCAACAGGGCTCATTGCTGTGCTCCAAGTACAGTATCTGTGAGGGGTTGCAGTGTTGTGCCACCAGTGCCTAAGGCCCAATTTTTCAGCCCCTGTTCAACAGGGGCATGCAATTATAATTATTGATCTAATAAATCACAGCAGGGCCCATTGCTGCGCCCACCAAGAGTAACTGTGAGGCCTTACAGTGTTGTGGCACCAGCACCACCATCAAAGGCCCAATTTTTCCTACCACTGTTCAACAATTATATGTAATTACAATTCCTGATATAATAGTTGACAGCAGGGTGTTCCAGCACCCACCAAGAGTAACTGTGAGTGCTTACAGTGTTGTGCCAACACCAACACCTAAGGGGCCAATTTCTGCAGAGTATATACGGCAGGTCCCTACTTTCAAACATCCAACTTTCAAACGACTCCTACTTGCAAACGGAAGAAGACAACAGGAAGTGAGAGGAAATCTACCCCTAGGAAGGAAAATTCTCTCCTGTAAGAATTAATATGGGAGAAAAGTGTCTCCTCTCTACTGATGCTTTATCACCAATCCTTGTTTCAATAAAAACACCACATTTCAAAAACAGTTGTCATTGGGACGGAAAGTGAGGTGAAATGTTCTAAACAGGGGCACAGACAGCAAAACAAATGTTACAGGGGTGATAACCCTTCCCTATGTTTTCCAAAAAGCTTAAAAATATATTTTTTTGGCTGGAGCTACACTTAAACAATGTACCAGTTCAAAATTACAAACAGATTCTACATAAGAACAAACCTACAGTCCCTGTCTTGTATGCACCGCCTGTATACGGCTGTTCAGAGTATATAGGGCCTTTTTTATTTTGTGTGCGGGGTTCCCCTTAATATCCATACAAGACCCAAAGGGGCTGGTAATGGGCTGGGGTAGGGGGGGGGGCTGTGATGGGGTAGCTATGCCATTTTTCTTGAAGATTTTCATCCATATTACCGGGACCAGACATTACATTAAAGCCGCAAGCAGTTTTAAATGGCTTTTTTTTTTTCTTTAGAAATGTCATTTTGTGCAGGGACAGTTCTAAACACGGGAAACACGTGGCACTTCACAGGCATACTTTAGACACCCCCCAGGTACAATATTTAAAGGAATATTTGATTTTTTTTTCACTTTATGCATCATTAAAATGACTGCTCCCGAAAAACGGCCGTTTTTAAAACTTCTTTTTGCATTGATACCTGTCCCTTGGTGCAGAACCCGGGTTCCCAAACCCTTTTTAGGACAATAACATGCATAATAGTCGTTATAATTAGCACTTTAGAATTCGAACATTCGCATCCATTGTATTTAGTAGGGTTCTAATGTTCGTGCAAACTTTCGGTCCGTTCGCGGGTTCTGGTGCGAACCGAACCCGGGGGTGTTCGGCTCATCACTACTCCAAAGTGTGAATGGGCCCTTAAAATCCTTTCTCCAGTAAGATTTGAATATCTTTATACACAGGCACTCAGGTTTCATAACCCTTTTGCTAAATGGCGTTCATGTCCAGCACTTGTTGCTCCATTAAGCAAATCCATTTAGGTGTCTACTTATCTACTAAGGTAAACCTACATGGAATTGAATCCTGATATATTAATATCTTGACTAGGGATGAGCTTGATGTTCGAGTCGAACCTGAGTTTGACTCGAACATTCGCTGTTTGCCGAACAGCAAAAAATTTGGGGTGTTCGCGGCAAATTCGAAAAGCTGCTGAACACCCTTTAAAAGTCTGTGGGAGAAATCTAAAATGCAAATTTTAAAGGTTAATATGCAAGTTATTGTCATAAAAAGTGTTTGGGGACCCGGGTCCTGCCCCAGGGGACATGTATCAATGCAAAAAAAAGTTTTAAAACGGCCGTTTTTTCAGGAGCAGTGATTTTAATAATGCTTAAAGTGAAACAGTTAAAGTGAAATATTCCTTTTAATTTCGTACCTGGGGGAAAGTCTAAAGTATGCATGTAAAGTAGCGCACGTTTCCCGTGTTTAGAACTGTCCCTGCACAAAATTTAATTTCTGAAGGAAAAAAAGTAATTTAAAACTACTCGCGGCTGTAATGAATTGTCGGGTTCCGGCAATACAGAGAAAAGTCATTGAAAGTCATTGAAAAAAAAAATGCGTGGGGGTCCCCCAAAATTCCATTAACAGGCCCTACAGGTCTGGTATGCATATTAAGGGGAACTCCGCACCAAAATAAAAAAAAATGGCGCCTGGTTTCCCCAAAAATCCATACCAGACCCTTCAGGTCTGGTATGGATTTGAAGTAGAACCCCGGACCAAAATTAAAAAAAAAATGGCGTTGGGTCCCCCCAAAAATCCATACCAGACCCTTATCCGAACACACAACCTGGCAGGCCGCAGGAAAAGAGGGGGGGGGGCGAGAGAGTGCCCCCCCCCTCCTGAACCGTACCAGCCCACATGCCCTCAACATGGGGAATTTGTCCCCATGTTGATGGGGACAAGGGCCTCATCCCCACAACCCTTGCCCAGTGGTTGTGGGGGTCTGCGGGTGGGGGGCTTATTGGAATCTGGAAGCCCCCTTTAACAAAGGGGACCCCCAGATTCCGCCCCCCCTATGTGAATTGGTAATGGGGTACATTGTACCCCTACCATTTCACAAAGTAAGTGTAAAAAATTGTAAAAAAACACACAGACACAGTTGGGATAAGTCCTTTAGTAAAAAAAAAACAAAAAAAAAAAACATTCCAGTGATGTAATACAGTCGGTCCAGCATTGTTCTCTATGTCCCGCAATGATCCGATGTCCAGCAATGCTGCAGTCTCCTCTCCACACGAAACCCCCATGATGTAAGAGAGAGCGGGGTCACCCGTCGAAATTATTGGGAATTCCCCGCTTGCCGGGGAAAGCCGGGGCTTACCCTATGATGTGGACGGATGACCCCACCCCCCCTTACGTCATGGGGGTTTCATGTGGAGTGGATACTGGAGACTGCAGCAGCCTCCACTCCAATTCACATTTGTTAAAATAACATTTGTGACAACATTTGCTGTCCAATAACATTTGTTAAAAGGGGCTTCCAGATTCCGATAAGCCCCCCGCCCGCAGACCCCCACAACCACCGGGCAAGGGTTGTGGGGATCAGGCCCTTGTCCCCATCAACATGGGGACAAATTCCCCATGTTGAGGGCATGTGGCCTGGTACGGTTCAGGTGGAGGCCGCTCTCTCGCCCCCTCTCTTTTCCTGCGGCCTGCCAGGTTGCGTGCTCAGATAAGGGTCTGGTATGGATTTTTGGGGGGACCCCACGCCATTTTTTTTTTATTTTGGTGTGTGGTTCCCCTTAAAATCCATACCAGACCTGAAGGGCCTGTTAATTTTGGGGGACCCCCAGGCATTTTTTTTTAATGACTTTCAATGACTTTTCTCTGTATTGCCGGGACCGATAATTTATTACAGCCGCGAGTAGTTTTAAATTACTTTTTTTCCTTCAGAAATTACATTTTGTGCAGGGACAGTTCTAAACACGGGAAACATGCGCTACTTTACAGGCATACTTTAGACACCCCCCAGATACGAAATTTAAAGGAATTTTTCACTTTTATTGTTTCACTTTAAGCATTATTAAAATCACTGCTCCCGAAAAAACTGAAGTTTTTAAAACTTTATTTTAGCATTGATACATGTCCCCTGGGGCAGGACCCGGTCCCCAAACACTTGCATATTAACCTTTAAAATTAGCACTTTTGATTTATCATGTTCGTGTCCCATAGACTTTAACGGTGTTCGCGTGTTCAAACAAATTTTTTGCCTGTTCGCATGTTCTGGTGCGAACCGAACCGGGGGGTGTTCAGCTCATCCCTAATCTTGACTCTATAATGGGCACCTACAGGTGTCAGCACTTATCTTCAGTGTAATTTCAGCACCCCCTAGAAGCCCTGGAATTTGTATCTGTATAGTAAACTGCCACTGCCTGGGTGTTTCTGAGACATAACTGTTTAATTAGCAAATGTGATATACTAGAAGATTAACATAAGTAATCAGGAAGACAGATTCTGCCAGAGATTACATCATTTCTATAAACATTTCCCAATTTCTCCAGTCCTTAAAGTATATTTGAACACTCATCAGACAACCCATTCAGTTTACAATAGAAATGAACAGCAAAACATTTGCGTATACACATGAAAAAATTATAAATACTCTTTATAAGTGATCACATGCCCTCTGTCCCCAGCTGCATAGGAAGCTTAGAGAGCTGGAGGGGGGGGGGTAGCAGCAGTACACTGCACACTGATCTTCCCAGTTGTTGGGGGGGGGTTGTCAGGACAGGTCTGATCATTGGAGGAGAGCAGACTGAGTTCCCAGTACAGCTAGAAAACTTACCACGGTGTATTCCCCTGCTGAGTGTGGTCAGTTTTTATTAGGAAAGTAGAGGGAGGGGCAGGAACACCAGGGATTTCATACAAAGGAAGTAATACAAAGAGAACAGGAAACTTTTTGTGTACATGGTACAGCAGGCGCATATCAGTAATATGAAATTTTGGGTTTACGTATTGTTTAAGATCTCAATTTTGTCCTCTGTTATACACAAGAATGAATTCCCCAGAACTAAATATGTTGTTCTTGTCTTGAAGGGTAAATGAGTGGTCTAGGTGAACACCTTTATATAATTAATGGAAGAAGCAATGATGGATTTTGTGCCTTGAGGTGATATAGAGAAATATCAGGGAGGATATTCTGCCGCCAGCTGGTAAGAGGAAAGCATTACATCTGGATGTTTTTGTATGACAGATGTCATTTTTGGATCACTGTGTGTCTCTCTAGCACAGTAATATGTGGCCGTGTCTTCCACTTTTAGATTGTCTATTTGTAAATATGATGTGGTTATGGACGCATCAGTGGTTATAGTGAATCTTCCCTTGTATGAAGAGGAATAAGCTGTACCTCCACTAGTAGGATGAACCGACCCAATCCATGTCAGTCCTCTCCCTGGAACCTGTTGAACCCAGCTTATATAGTGGTTGGCATATGTACAGTATATCCAGATGCTTTACAGGACATCTTCATGGTCTCTCCAGGCATTTTTATCTCTGAGGAGGACTGAGTAAGTGTTTGTGACATGACCCCTGTAACCAAGAATAAAAATATGATGAGAAATAAGATGATCCCATCAGAATGGGTTACTGCTTTTTTCTGTATTCCAGACTTACCAAGAAATGAGGACAGACACAAAAGACAACAGGATAGAAACATGATGTCTTATTGGCTTTAGATGTTCTGAATGTTCTGAGAGGACACCAAGATCTCAGTAGAACATCCCAGCCGGTCAGTTCAGCTTTTCTACCTGACAGGATGAGACAGGAAGCAGAGATGGGATTTGCATGAGGGGAAGAACACTATAAAAAGCTGAACATTCTCTTTTACTTACAATGAGGTATATGGCATAGATCTCAACTGTCCCTCATATGGAACTAAATCCCTCTGTCCCTCTTTCTTTATCATTTTTCTTTGTTCTGGTGTATAGAGTCTCTATAAAAAATGTTTTTTATTTTTTTATTTTAACAATGGAAAGTTATTAAAGCACCACACATTTTCTCCATCTTAGAAAGTTCAGAGGTGTGTGTGTATAGACATAGAAATAAACACATTTCCTGATGGCTTCTCAGCAACCTACTATAAAAATGTTGCTACTATACTATCCCCCGTTATGGTAGAAGCCTTCAATTCCCTCCTCTCAAACCATTCCTTTAAATCTGAATCCCTCCTAGCATCCATTGCTATGATACCTAAACCTAATACTGACAACACCTCCTGGTCCAATTATAGACCTATATCAATTCTCAATTTATATATAAAGATACTTGCTCAAATTCTTTCCAACCAACTTAACCCAATAATAGGATCCTTAATCCATAAAGACCAGACTGGGTTTATCCCATCAAGACAAGCGGGAGACAACATTTGACGCACTACCCTTCTAGCTCATATGGCGCGTTCCCGTAACATCCCCGCCTGCTTCCTCTCCATTGACATCCAAAAGGTGTTTGATTCACTTTCTTGGCCATATCTAAACTCAATCCTATGCCGTTGTGGTTTCGGAGCACATTTTATACAATGGATCACCTCTTTATATCAAAATCCTAGGGCTTACGTCTCCTATTCTGGATACCGCTCTGACCCCTTTGTCATTGAAAGAGGAACCAGGCAGGGATGCCCCCTTTCCCTGCTTCTATTTGCTTTGGCAATAGAACCCCTAGCCTAATTGATATGTTCTAATGTGAATATCAAATGTCTTGAACTCGGAGGTTATCAACATAAATAGTGTATGTTTGCTGACAATGTCCTAATATTTCTCACTTCACCCCTAATATCGGCTCCGAACCTCATTGAAACTCTTACCAATTTTGGATTAATTTCAGGACTCAAAATTAATCCTCATAAGTCCAAAGCCCTAAACATCTCCATTCCACCAGATTTACAGGCACAGTTACAGAACTCCCTTCCATTCACCTGGTCGTCGACACAACTTATATATTTAGGAATCACATTCACAGCAAACCCAGCCAATCTATATGCAGCTAATTACCCACCCATGCTAACCCGACTCACTAAACTTATGAAGAGCTGGTCTTCCTCATCGTTAGCATGGATGGGTAAAATCACAGTTATCAAAATGTCTGTTTTACCTAAAATTTTATATTTTTTTAGAGTACTCCCGATACAGGTACCGGCATATTTTCTACGTATATTACAAAGAAAAGCACACCAATTCATTTGGGGGAAAATTAAACCCTGTCTTCCACTTCCTACATTATATGCACCCCGTATCAGAGGTGGATTAGGTGTCCCCAATTTCTCCAAGTATTTCTATGCAGCCCAACTGGCCCAGCTACCAAAATATCATGCCACTAAAGAAACTCCCCTTTGGGTAATGATAGAAGCTGTCGACTGTAATCCCTTATCAGTAGCAAATCTCCTATGGCTTTCACCTGCACAACGCCGAACACTAACAAACCCCATCACGAAGCTTAGTCTCTCAATCTGGGATAGATTACGATCTTGTTTTGGTCTTCAATCTAGTCATAATCCCCTTCTTTCTTTCCTTAATAATCCTTCCTTTTACCCAGATTGGACACTCCCTTCATCTTTCAAAGTTTGGTCAAAAACAGAACTTACACGAGCCCATCACTTTTACAATTCCACAACCATTACTCCCTTCGCTACACTTCAAGAAACACATTCTCTGCCACAAACCGAAACATTCCGCTGTCTACAAATTAAAAACTTTCTATCCCAGAATGTCCCCTCAGACTCACCTTCCCCAAGTCTGGCAATTTTTGAGCAAGCCTGTAACTCTGATCCTTACAGGCGTGGACTTATCTCTGATCTCCACGCGCTACTTCTATCGCACACAACTGCTTCCCCCCTATCTTACATCGCAAAATGGGAAGCTGATTTCAACCTTCAACCAGACACTCTAAATTGGACCCAAATATGGCAAAATACTAAAACGGCCACTCCAAATATAGTGGCCTTAGAGACTAATTACAAGGTGCTCACCAGATGGTACCTAGTACCGGCCAGGATCGCAAAGTTTTCTCCCCAATACCCCTCTCATTGTTTTCGAGGTTGCTCTGACCTGGGCACATATTTACATATTTGATGGGACTGTCCTAAAGTCCGAACCTTTTGGTTTGAAATATTCAAGATTCTCTCCACCATATTCAAAACCGACTTACCTCCTGACCCAACAGTAGCAATCCTGAATAATAAACCGCAATCACTGACACACCGCCAGTTCAAACATTTACTCCAAATAACCACAGCTGCAAAACAGCCCATTGCAAAAGCTTGGAAAACATCTACACTATGCATAGTATCTGTTAAACATCGAGTAACGCAGGCAATGATCCATGCTAAAAAAGAAGGACTCTTACTTGACCAAATAACCAAGTTTAAACTATTATGGCTCCCATGGATCAAGCACTATCTTCCACCTGATCTTGGTGTTTTTCCTTCGTATTGTCCTGAGGTTATATATCCACCCCACATGATGTCTCTTACCCAACACTATTGATCTACTGTACCACTGACACTGTTTGAAGATACATGCCATCCCCCTTTCTTTCTCCAAGCCCTTCCTATACCTCCCCTCCCAACCCCCCTCATTACATATTGATTTTTTATATAAACTGTTATTTTCATACAAATTTCATTTACTCACTATTTATAGAATATTTCATGTTAGGAGATTTATGTGATAGCTAGTTCGCTATTCTTTCTCACCAGGATAAGCCAAGCTACATGGTTAGATCTTGGCCCTGGATTAGAAACATGTTTTACCTCTATCCCTTTTACATGTAACAATTTATTTTTCAAACTATGTTAAACCCGGTCTCCTCAGCATTTCACTAGGTAAATTATTTTATATGGTCTAAATTTTGATGTTACAATTAGTTTACTTAGTATATTGGTCTTAACCCACTACTTGTTTTATAAATTATATTTTGACCAATAGAAGTATACATAATACATACTTTCTGTTATGCTTTTGAGAAGCCCTGTCTTTGAAATTTATATATCTTGTATAAATAACTTGTACTGTATTATTCTCAATAAAATATTTAAAAGGAGAAATAAACAAATTTAGACAGTTTAAAAATGTCTGGTAAAATGTGACAAAAATATCCATCAGTCCTTATATCTCTGGGATGAGATCCTTGTATTGATTTTGCCAATCTCCCCATCCGATGCAGCCGTTCAGTGATGGCGAACCTCGGCACCCCAGATGTTTTGTAACTACATTTCCCATGATGCTCCAGCTCCACTATGCTGCAGAGTGCATGAGCATCATGGGAAATGTAGTTCCAAAACATCTGGGGTGCCAAGGTCGCCATTACTCTATTTAGTGAAATGTTACTCATGTAGAGACAGAATTCTTGCCTGGGTATTATACCTCTGATAGCTCTGTCAAAAATGAACCATCTGACACAATGTTTATCAACACCATTCAGATGGGAAATAGAGAGATACAACGTAACATTCTTAATTTTGTAGCTATTCTGTTTTATTTATCTGCAGATCAAAAGGGACTATCTTCACCCTGCAGCTGAAGTAAACTGACAAGCAAAGATTTATATATATATATATATATATATATATATATATATATATATATATATATATATGTCTATTTAACCCCTTATTAACCATTATTTTACCCTAATAAGCTTCACTCTGCAGCTGAAGTAAACTGACAAGCAAAGATTTATATATATATATATATATATATATTTATATATTTGTCTATTTAACCCCTTATTAACCATTATTTTATCCTAATAAGCTTCACTCTGCAGCTGAAGTAAACTGACAAGCAAAGATTATTTTATATATATTTGTCTATTTAACCCCTTATTAACCTTTTTTTACCCTAATAAGCTCTAATTAACGTATTTCCTTTTTCTCTTCAATTATTATTTTACTGCTGCCTTTTAATTTCTCTTTTATTAAAAATAATATAAAAAAATTGTGTTTGTTTTTATTTGTTAATTTTTTCTTAGCATCACAAAAAAAACACAAAACTAAAAAACAAAACAAAAACAAAAAACGTAAAAGTTATTTAATTTATAAACATAGAATAGGAATGGCAGAATAAAGACCAAATGGTTCATCGAGCATTTGTATAAAACTTTGCAATGCTTCATACCCAAATAATAATTTCCTCTGATTCCTCCTGTATTGACTTGTATTGTAACTGTACTGTCTGCCCTAACGTTGTAAAGCACTGTGCAAACTGTTGGCGCTATATAAATCCTGTTTAATAATAATATTTTTAGTGTCATGTTAAGCAGGACAAATTGACTTATAGAATAAAACAAATACTCGTATCCTACAGTAACACTATTTTGTAAATAAACACTGGTCAAAAAAGAAAAAAAAAGTGTGTTTTTTTTGGGGCTTTTTTTTGTCTAAAGATTGCAATAAAAAAATATTTTTGCATAACACTGGGGTTGATTTACTAAAGGCAAATAGACTGTGCACTTTGCAGTTGCTCCAGAGTTTATTAAATGAGCAGAAGCTCTGCTGACTTCCATCATCCAATCACATGCGAGCAAAAATGCTGTTTTTTTTAATTTTCCTTGCACGTGATTCTTTGCAAAGTGAAACTTTACCTCATTTACTAAGCTCTGGAAAAACTGCACTTGTAGAGTGCAACTGCACTTTGCAAAATGTGCCTTCTATTTGCCTTTATTAAATTAACTCCAGTATCACAAAAAGAAAGATTTATTTGTCCTTAAACACACACACACACACACATTTATTGCTTTGTTATCTTAACTAATGATAAAGTTTATTGACAAATAAACTGGTCCATAACAGAATTGTAAAAACTGCTCTGGTCCATAATGGGTGTATAGATGTGAGAGGGGAAATGGTTAATACTGAATGATTACTGCTCCTTGGGTACAGTGAGTTTTGTATTAAATATTAATATATGATTTCATTTAAAGGGAATAATATACACAAATTCATATACAGTACATATTAAAAAGTAAAGGTAATAGAGATAATACCACCACCACAAGACACTTTCCATATACAGATTTCAGCAATCCCATGAAGAACAATGTACGTAAGCCTCCATTTGGCTAAAATGACATAAAACACTATTAACCACTTCCATACAGGGCTTTTTATACCACTTCAATACCGGGACTATTCTGGCACTTCTCTCCTACATGTACAAATCATCATTCTTTTGCTAGAAAATTACTCAGAACCCCAAAACATTATATATGTTTTTTTTAGCAGACACGCTAGGGAATAAAATGTCGGACATTGCAACTTTTTATCTTGCACGGTATTTGCGCAATAATTTTTCAAACGCCTATTTTGAGGGAAAAAAATGGTTTCATGAATTAAAAAGTAAAAAAACAGTAAAGTTAGCCCAATTTTTTTGTAAAATATGAAAGCTTATGTTACGCCGAGTAAAAAGATACCTAACATGTCACGCTTTAAAATTGCGCACACTCATGGAATGACGCCAAACTTCGGTACTTAAAAATCTCCATAGGCGACGCTTTGAAAATTTTTACAGGTTACCAGGTTAGAGTTACAGAGGAGGTCTAGTGCTAGAATTGTTGCACGCGCTCTAACGCACGCGGCGATACCTCACATGTGTGGTTTGAACGGCGTTTACATATGCGGGCGGGACTTACGTGTGTGTTCGCTTCTAAGCGCGAGCTATTGGGGACGGGCGTTTTAAAAAAAAATATATTTTATTTTTATTTTATTTTACTTATTTTTTTACACTTTTTTTTTTTTTGATCACTTTTATTCCTATTACAAGGAATGTAAACATCCCTTGTAATAGGAATGTGTGTGACAGGTCCTCTTTATGGAGAGATGCAGGGTCAATAAGACCCCGCATCTCTCCTCCAGGCTGGAAAGCATGAGATCAGTGAATTTTTTTTCACCGATCTCATACTTACTAGCCGCAATGGCGGCTTTGTTTACATATGAGGACCCGGGCGTGACGTCATCACATTGCGCCCGGGTCCTCCGACGATCATAGAAATGACTGGTGACCATCTGGTCACCAGTCATCTCTATGCTGATCATGTGACCCACCAACGGCGCCGACGATTCTCTCCGGGTCCCCGATCGCACGGGAGAGCCCGGAGAAGCACCGGATGGCAGCGGGAGGGGGGATGTCCCCTCCCGCCGCCTATAAGAACGATCAAGCGGCGGAACCGCCGCTATGATCGTTCTTATTGTGCGCAGGATCGCCGGCTGAAGACAAGGATATCTGAATGATGCCTCTAGCTGCAGGCATCATTCAGATATCCCCCCTCAAAGCGGAGGACGTCATATGACGTCCACCCGGAGGGAGAGGGGGTTCCTGCCGGCGTCATTCTGCTATGGCCCGGTATGGAAGGGGTTAATACAAGTATGCTAGAAAAGGTAGTTAGTAATTAAAAAATGTCCCACTGACTTGTGAATAACCCATTTCCTGTCCATAAGACGTACCCATACATCCCTGAATGGGAAGGGTTATATCTCCACCATCGCTGCAGCAATGACCAAGATATCGTTTTTTAGAGCTGGAGATTTCCTTCAATGTAAAAGTGATCCTAGTGGCTATAGTACAACTGGATTATTCCTACAGGCGGGGGAAGTCCCCTTCCACTGTCGCCGCCTTTACCAGGCTCTCCCGACCCATCGGGTGTGACACCATTTTTTAGATTTTACCAAACAGTTGGATATTTTATTATAATTTTTTTGGTACATTAAAATTCATTAAAGTGCATTTTTTCCCAAAAAATTCCATTTGAAAAACTGCTGCACAAATATTGTGTGACATGAAAATATGCAACACCCACCATTTTATTTTCTGGCGCATCTGCTTAAAAAACATATATAATGTTGTGGGATTCTAGGTAGTTTTTTTAGCACATAAAATTATGTTTTTTAAAAAATATTCTAGATGTTGTTATAGATGTAGATGCAAACATTTCAGCTGATTTACTAAAACATAGTTTGTTCACTTTCAAAAAATGAATGCTCACTTAGTTTATCGATAAAGGTGAAGCACAGAGCACGGGGGTCAGGAGTGCATACTGCACAGGTCAGGAGACAAAGTACAAAAAATAAATAAAAAATCGTTGTTTATTAGCTATTTACATAACATGGCAGAGACAGTCAATGGGAGATTTTTCCCATCTCCCCACTGGCACAGTGCAAGAGAAGCGCGGAAGAGCTTGTCAGTAGTGATGAGCCGAACACCCCCGGGTTCGGTTCGCACCAGAACCCGCGAACGGACCGAAAGTTCGAACGAACATTAGAACCCTATTAAATACAATGGATGCGAACGTTCGAATTCTAAAGTGCTAATTATAACAACTATTATGCATGTTATTGTCCTAAAAAGGGTTTGGGAACCCGGGTTCTGCACCAGGGGACATGTATCAATGCAAAAAGAAGTTTTAAAAACGGTCGTTTTCCGGGAGCAGTCATTTTAATGATGCATAAAGTGAAAAAAAAAAAGTCAAATATTCCTTTAAATATCGTACCTGGGGGGTGTCTAAAGTATGCCTGTGAAGTGCCACGTGTTTCCCGTGTTTAGAACTGTCCCTGCACAAAATGACACTTCTAAAGGAAAAAAAAGCCATTTAAAACTGCTTGCGGCTTTAATGTAATGTCTGGTCCCGGTAATATGGATGAAAATCTTTAAGAAAAATGGCATAGCTACCCCATGACCCCCCCCCCTACCCCAGCCCATTACCAGCCCCTTTGGGTCTTGTATGAATATTAAGGGGAACCCCGCACATAAAATAAAAAAGGCCCTATATACTCTGAACAGCCGTATACAGGCGGTGCATACAAGACAGGGACTGTAGGTTTGTTCTTATGTAGAATCTGTTTGTAATTTTGAACAGGTACATTGTTGAAGTGTAGCTCCAGACCAAAAATCTATTTTTAAACTTTTTGGAAAACATAGGTAAGGGTTATCACCCCTGTAACATTTGTTTTGCTGTCTGTGCCCCTGTTCAGAACATTTCACCTCACTTTCCGTCCTAATGACAACTGTTTTTGAAATGTGGTGTTTTTCTTGAAACAAGGATTGCTGATAAAGCATCAGTACAGAGGAGACACCTTTCTCCCATATTTATTCTTACAGGAGAGAATTTTCCTTCCTAGTGGTAGATTTCCTCTCACTTCCTGTTGTCTTCTTGCGTTTGCAAGTAGGAGTCGTTTGTAAGTTGGATGTTTGAAAGTAGGGACCTGCCGTATATACTCTGCAGAAATAGGCCCCTTAGTTGTTGGTGTTGGCACAACACTGTAAGCACTCACAGTTACTCTTGGTTGGTGCTGGAACGCCCTGCTGTCAACTATTATATCAGGAATTTTAATTACATATAATTGTTGAACAGTGGTAGTAAAAATTGGGCCTTTGATGGTGGTGCTGGTGCCACAACACTGTAAGCCCTGACAGTTACTCTTGGTGGGTGCAGCAATGGGCCCTGCTGTGAATTATTAGATCAAGAATTGTAATTACATGCCCCTGTTGAACAGGGGCTGAAAAATTGGGCCTTAGGCACTGGTGGCACAACACTGCAACTCCTCACAGATACTGTACTTGGAGCACAGCAATGAGCCCTGTTGCAAAGTATTGCTTCAAAAATTGTAATTACACGCCCCTGTTAAACAGGGGCTGAAAAATTGGGCGTTAGGCACTGGTGGCGGCACCCATAAACAAAAATGATCTTCCAAGCTATCATCATCAATCGTATCATTGAGGACTCGGAGGAGGAGGATAGCCAGTCAACATAACAGCACAGGCACTCAGCATCAGCATCAGTCTTGAAGGGATGTGACATTTTAAAATCAATTAGTCTGTTATATCAGCATCAGGTGTGTGGTAGCTGGTGGTGATCCAAGACTGGTTCATCTTGATGAAAGTCAGTCGATCAACCGAGTCGGTGGACAGGCGCACCCTGTGATCCGTGACAAATCCTCCAGCAGCACTGAATGTGCGTTCCGAAAGAACGCTGGATGCAGGACAGGCCAGTAGCTCAATTGCATACTGTGCAAGCTCTGGCCAGTGATCCATCCTCAAGACCCAGTAAGCCAGAGGATTTTCGGTGGGGAAGGTGTCCAAGTCTGACCTTGCCCCTAGATATTCCTGCACCATGTTTATCAGACGCTGGCGATGGTTGCTGGAACCGATCATACTTTGGGGCTGCGGACTAAAGAATTGTCTGAACGCATCGGTCAGACGGCCACCTTCCCCACCGCTCCTTCTTTGACTGGCCGAAGCCTCAGCAACTCGTTGTCCAGGACCAGGAGTTTGCAACCTCCCAGTCTCTGGGAACGCGTTGCACAGACCTTTCTGCAAGGCCTCCCGGAGTTGTCTCATCCTCTGCTCCCTCTGCGACGGTAACATAAGGTCCGCAACCTTACCCTTGTACCGTGGATCAAGGAGAGTGGCCAGCCAGTAATGGTCCCTCTCCTTGATCCGAAGAATACGAGGATCCTTCCGCAGACTTTGCAGGATCAGGGAGGCCATGCAGCGTAGGTTTGCTGAGGCATTCGCTCCGGAGTCCTCTGGGTCACTAAGGACGACATGATCCGCAGCCACCTCCTCCCAGCCACGTACAAGTCCACTGGTTTCTTGGGACTGTAAATCATCCCTAAAAGACTGCTGCTGATGATGCTGAGTGCCAGCCTCCACCTCCATGCTGACACAATCCTCCTCCTCCTCCTCCTCCTCCTCCTCCTCTTCCTGTGCGATGGGTGGGACAGAAGGAACACTGTCTGGGTAAAGGGGGCCTTGAGAGGCAAGGAAGTCCTCCTCTTCCTGCCTCTGTTCTGCCTCAAGTGCCCTGTCCATTATTCCACGCAGCGTGTGCTCCAACAGGTGGACAAGAGGTACAGTGTCACTGATGCATGCACTGTCACTGCTCACCATCCTCGTGGCCTCCTCAAATGGTGCCAGGACAGTGCATGCATCCCTGATCATGCCCCACTGGCGTGGAGAAAAAAAACCAAGCTCCCCTGACCCTGTCCTGGTGCCGTAGTCGCACAGGTACTCATTGATGGCCCTCTGCTGCGTGTGCAGCCGCTGCAGCATGGCCAACGTTGAGTTCCACCTGGTGGGCATGTCACATATAAGGCGGTTCTTGGGCAGGTTCAACTCCTTTTGCAGCTCAGCCAGGCGAGCACTGGCATTATAAGATCTGCGGAAATGCACACAGACTTTCCTGGCCTGCCTCAGGACATCCTGTAAGCCCGGGTACCTGCCCAAGAACCGCTGCACCACCAGGTTAAGGACGTGAGCCACACAGGGCACATGGGTCAGTTGTCCCTGTCGGAGGGCGGAGAGGAGGTTGGTGCCATTGTCGCAAACCACCATTCCTGGCTTAAGCTGGCGTGGCGTCAACCACCTCTCGGCCTGGCCCTGCAGAGCAGACAGGACCTCTGCCCCAGTGTGGCTTCTGTCCCCCAAACACACCAGCGCAAGCACGGCATGGCATCTTTTTGCCTGCGTACTTGCGTAGCCCCGTGAACGGCTACGGAGCACCGCTGGTTCATAGGACAAACCACAGGAAGAGGCCATGGAGGAAGAAGAAGAGGAGGGGGTGGAGGAGAGAGGTGTGTCACAACCAGTAGTAGCATTTTGGAGGCGTGGCGGTGGGACAACCTCCAACACTACTGCACCTTGTCCTGAATCCTTCCCAGCTGCCAAAAGAGTGACCCAATGGGCCGTGAAAGAAAGGTAACGTCCCTGTCCATGCCTGCTGGACCATGAGTCAGCGGTAATATGCACCTTACCGCTGACCGCCCTGTCCAGCGAGGCCAAGACATTGCCTTCCACATGCCGGTAGAGAGCCGGAATAGCCTTCCGTGAGAAAAAGTGGCGTTTGGGAACCTGCCACTGAGGAACCGCACATTGCACAAACTCACGGAAGGGGGCCGAGTCTACCAACTGAAAAGGCAGCAGTTGAAGCGCTAGCAATTTAGCCAAGCTAGCATTCAACCGCTGGGCATGTGGATGGCTGGGAGTGAACTTCTTTCGACGGTCCAGCAGCTGGGGCAGGGAAATTTGCCTGCTAGAATCGGACGTCGGTGTACTGCTAGCAGAGTGGGCGCAAGTACTTGGCTGTGACACACCTAATTCTACACCTTCATTCCTCTCAGTGCATGTTTCAGAGAGGACTGAAGTTATAGTGGGGTTGGAGATCCCAGCTGATGCGGTGCAAGGAGAGGTCCGCTTTGTTCTTTGGTGTGGGTCTTTGAGGTAGGCTTGCCAACGAGCTGCATGGCAGGTCAACATATGTCTGGTCAGGCATGTGGTACCCAAGCGGCTGATGTTTTGGCCACGCGATATACGCTTGAGACATATGTTGCAAACAGCAGCTGTGCGATCTGATGCACTAGCCTCAAAAAAGGCCCACACCAAAGAACTTTTTGAATGACGGGCAGAGGCAGCGCCCTGCACAGGCGGAGCTCTGCGGTGTGATTCCGTCGGTGTACTGCCCTTACGCTGGCCACCAAAGGGCATCCTGCCTCGTTGGAGATGTGCCTCCTCCTCATCCTCCTCCTCCTCCTCTCTCCTATTAGGCACCCACGTGGAGTCATTGACCTCATCATCCCCTCCCTCCTCATCACTGGAGCCAATCTGGCAGTATGCTGCAGCTGCTGGAACATGACTGCCAGATTGGTGTCCTTCTTGAGCATCCCCTCTGTCTGCTCTCACGCTACTGCCTTCCTCTAGCTGGGTTTCATCATCAGACCCTTCGAAACGCTGGGCATCCTCCTGGAGCATGTACCCAACACTGTGCTGAAACAGTTCGGGGGACTCCTCAGGAGGAGGACATGGTGGGTCTAGGGAAGGAGTGACTGATGATTTGTCTGACATTGATACCAGGGAAGACGACGCTTTGGCAGCTGCTTTTCCAGTACCCTGAGCCTGGGTGAGAGAGGATGAGGAGGAGGAGGAGGGCTTGGTCATCCACTCTACCAAGTCTTCGGCATGATGTGGCTCAACATGTCCAGCTGCCGAAAAGAAGGACAAGCGTGTCCCATGGCCATGTGCTGATGACAATGCACCGCGTCCACGACCAGCACTGTTGCCCCCAGACACAGAGCCTGCTTGCCCTCTTTTATTGCCTCCTGACTGTCTGCCTCTCCTTGTTTGCCTTCCAGACATTCTAATAGATGGCCTGCAGGGAGATGGGAAAAAAGCAATAAGGGCTACCTTCAGGTGTCCTTCTCTGTCCCTTGAAACAAGGACTTTCACAGTGAAAGAAACTGACACTCTCCCTACCTACAGTTTTCTGTCCCTAGAAAAAATGTTTTTTTTAAGCACAATATAGCACAAGGAAAATTAACTCACTGTCCTTACAGGTCCCTGGAAACAAGGACTTGCAGAGTGAAAGAAAAAAAACACTCTCCCTACCTACAGTTTTCTGTCCCTAGAAAAAATGTTTTTTTTTAATCACAATATAGCACAAGGACAATTCACTCACTGTCCTTCCAGGTCCCTGGAAACAAGGACTTGCAGAGTGAAAGAAACTGTCACTGTCCCTACCTAGAGTTTTCTGTCCCTAGAATAAATGTTTTTTTTAATCACAATATAGCACAAGGACAATTCACTCACTGTCCTTCCAGGTCCCTGGAAACAAGGACTTGCAGAGTGAAAGAAACTGACACTGTCCCTACCTAGAGTTTTCTGTCCCTAGAATAAATGTTTTTTTTAATCACAATATAGCACAAGGACAATTCACTCACTGTCTCTCCAGGTCCCTGGAAACAAGGACTTGCAGAGTGAAAGAAAAAAAACACTCTCCCTACCTACAGTTTTCTGTCCCTAGAAAAAATGTTTTTTTTAATCACAATATAGCACAAGGAAAATTAACTCACTGT
This sequence comes from Rana muscosa, assembly GCA_029206835.1. Lineage (NCBI taxonomy): Eukaryota > Metazoa > Chordata > Amphibia > Anura > Ranidae > Rana > Rana muscosa. The sequence goes on from CM055116.1 coordinate 813,847,718, forward strand.
CCTTACAGGTCCCTGGAAACAAGGACTTGCAGAGTGAAAGAAAAAAAACACTCTCCCTACCTACAGTTTTCTGTCCCTAGAAAAAATGTTTTTTTTAATCACAATATAGCACAAGGAAAATTAACTCACTGTCCTTACAGGTCCCTGGAAACAAGGACTTGCAGAGTGAAAGAAACTGACACTGTCCCTACCTAGAGTTTTCTGTCCCTAGAATAAATGTTTTTTTTAATCACAATATAGCACAAGGAAAATTAACTCACTGTCCTTACAGGTCCCTGGAAACAAGGACTTGCAGAGTGAAAGAAACTGACACTGTCCCTACCTAGAGTTTTCTGTCCCTAGAATAAATGTTTTTTTTAATCACAATATAGCACAAGGAAAATTAACTCACTGTCCTTACAGGTCCCTGGAAACAAGGACTTGCAGAGTGAAATAAACTGACACTGTCCCTACCTAGAGTTTTCTGTCCCTAGAATAAATGTTTTTTTTAATCACAATATAGCACAAGGAAAATTAACTCACTGTCCTTACAGGTCCCTGGAAACAAGGACTTGCAGAGTGAAAGAAAAAAAATACTCTCCCTACCTACAGTTTTCTGTCCCTAGAAAAAATGTTTTTTTTAATCACAATATAGCACAAGGAAAATTAACTCACTGTCCTTACAGGTCCCTGGAAACAAGGACTTGCAGAGTGAAAGAAAAAAAATACTCTCCCTACCTACAGTTTTCTGTCCCTAGAAAAAATGTTTTTTTTAATCACAATATAGCACAAGGAAAATTAACTCACTGTCCTTACAGGTCCCTGGAAACAAGGACTTGCAGAGTGAAAGAAAAAAAACACTCTCCCTACCTACAGTTTTCTGTCCCTAGAAAAAATGTTTTTTTTAATCACAATATAGCACAAGGAAAATTAACTCACTGTCCTTACAGGTCCCTGGAAACAAGGACTTGCAGAGTGAAAGAAACTGACACTGTCCCTACCTAGAGTTTTCTGTCCCTAGAATAAATGTTTTTTTTAATCACAATATAGCACAAGGAAAATTAACTCACTGTCCTTACAGGTCCCTGGAAACAAGGACTTGCAGAGTGAAAGAAACTGACACTGTCCCTACCTAGAGTTTTCTGTCCCTAGAATAAATGTTTTTTTTAATCACAATATAGCACAAGGAAAATTAACTCACTGTCCTTACAGGTCCCTGGAAACAAGGACTTGCAGAGTGAAAGAAAAAAAATACTCTCCCTACCTACAGTTTTCTGTCCCTAGAAAAAATGTTTTTTTTAATCACAATATAGCACAAGGAAAATTAACTCACTGTCCTTACAGGTCCCTGGAAACAAGGACTTGCAGAGTGAAAGAAAAAAAATACTCTCCCTACCTACAGTTTTCTGTCCCTAGAAAAAATGTTTTTTTTAATCACAATATAGCACAAGGAAAATTAACTCACTGTCCTTACAGGTCCCTGGAAACAAGGACTTGCAGAGTGAAAGAAAAAAAACACTCTCCCTACCTACAGTTTTCTGTCCCTAGAAAAAAATGTTTTTTTTAATCACAATATAGCAAAAGGACAATTCACTCACTGTCCTTCCAGGTCCCTGGAAACAAGGACTTGCAGAGTGAAAGAAACTGACACTGTCCCTACCTAGAGTTTTCTGTCCCTAGAATAAATGTTTTTTTTAAGCACACTATAGCAGAAGCACAAAACACACTGACACTCTCCCTACCTATCCTTCTCTTTCCCTAAACTAAAGGAATCCAGGTTAAGCAAGAAAGAAATAACAGTCACTGTCCCTGCCTATGCTACTCTATCCCTGCTCCGGAACACACTACACTAGGCCGCCGTGCTGGCGGCCTTTTATAGTGTGGGGCGTGTACTAAACACCCTCAGCAATAATTGGCCACAGGCATCCTGCCTGTGGCCAATCATTGCTCTCCTCGCTGCCGGCGCTGTGATTGGCCAAGCATGCGGGGTCACAGTGCATGCTTGGCCAATCACAGCGCCTGGATGACACTGCGATGGCGTAGTGCATTGTGGGCCGTTCGCGTCACTCGAATTTGGCGCGAACGGCCCAAATCGTTCGATCTTCGTCGAACGATCGAACAGCCAATGTTCGAGTCGAACACGAAGCTCATCCCTACTTGTCAGATGGAGATCTTTCCTATTTTCCTGCTGGCACATAGAAGGATAATGCTATTGTGCGCTGCAGTGCTGGGGCAAGGTCATCCTGTGCCAAGGCCAAAAATGCCAAACTGTGCCCCCCGCCCCACATTAGGGGATCCTAAGCAGTCACTCACCTGTCAAAATCACTGCATAGCTCCTGATCTGTCAGTCAGGTTTTGCATTGACCTGGATGTACACAGTTTTAACACTGGACACATACTTGTGTTGATACTTGCGCCATTTGAAACAATTTGTGAGGGTAGTTCACACCAGGTGCTGTAGGACTGTGTTGAGTAGCTATTTCAACCCAGTCCCACCACAAGACAAGATAAGTTTCCTTGTCTCCTATCTGACTGGTTCACCCCATCGTGTTGCAGTGCTGTGTGCAGACGAAAGTACTTTATCCACCAAACGACCGCTCACTGTATATATACGTCGGCACAATGGCACCGACAGGCACAATCACGTAGAGTGTACGTGATTGCCTTTGTACAGTTGGGGGGTCCAACGGACCCCCCTTCTGTACAGTGAGCGGTCGGAATTCGTCTGGGAGCGTTCCGAGATGGGGGGGCGGCCGTTCGATTCCAGCCACCCCCCACGATCGCTCCCGGCGAATAGAAATGCCCCCTCTGTCTGTGTAATGTTTACACAGACAGAGAAAGCAGGAGGAAGTGATGTCATCTCCTGTGCGGCGCTCACATATACTGAGCGTCGTACAAGAGAAGACACACAGGTCAGTGCACTAACACTACACTAACACCAGCACACATAGGCACATAAATCGCCCCCCCCAGGCCCCCCCAGATCACCCCCCAGCCCCCAGTTACAGTGTCACTGATTGCAGTGACCATTTATTTACTGATCACTGCAATCAGTGACATTTGTGACTGTAAAAGTGTCACTACATTTAGTTTTAGGTCCAGTGTAGCCCCCTAATCCCCCCTAATAAAGGTTTAACCCCTTGATCACCCCCCAGATAACCCTTTCACCCCCTAGCACCGCCGTCGCTTGGCGATCATTTTTCTGATCGCTGTCTTGGCGTCGGTGATGCAGATCGGTACCCAGTAATTTTTTTTAGGTTCGCCGCAGGTTTTTATAGCGTCAGGTAGCCCCATAAATTATCTAATAAAGGTTTAACCCCCTTGATCGCCCCCAGGTAACCCTTTCACCCCCTATCACCACTGTCGCTAAGCGATCATTTTTCTGATCGATGTCTTAGCATCGGTGATGCAGATCGGTAGCCAGTATTTTTTTTTTAGGTTCGCCGCAGGTTTTTATAGCGTCGGGTACCCCCATAAATTATCTAATAAAGGTTTAACCCCCTTGATCGCCCCCCAGGTAACCCTTTCACCCCCTATCACCACTGTCACTAAGCGATCATTTTTCTGATCGCTGTCCTGGCGTCGGTGATGCAGATCGGTACCCAGTATTTTTTTTTAGGTTCACCGCAGGTTTTTATAGCGTCGGGTACCCCCATAAATTATCTAATAAAGGTTTAACCCCCTTGATCGCCCCCCAGGTAACCCTTTCACCCCCTATCACCACTGTCGCTAAGCGATCATTTTTCTGATCAATGTCTTAGCGTCGGTGATGCAGATCGGTAGCCAGTATTTTTTTTTTAGGTTCGCCGCAGGTTTTTATAGCATCGGGTACCCCCATAAATTATCTAATAAAGGTTTAACCCCCTTGATCGCCCCCCAGGTAACCCTTTCACCCCCTATCACCACTGTCACTAAGCGATAATTTTTTTGATCCATGTCTTAGCGTTGGTGATGCAGAATGGTAGCCAGTAATTTTTTTTAGGTTCGCCGCAGGTTTTTATAGCGTCGGGTACCCCCATAAAATATCTAATAAAGGTTTAACCCCCTTGATCGCCCCCCAGGTAACCCTTTCACCCCCTATCACCACTGTCGCTAAGCGATCATTTTTCTGATCGCTGTCTTAGCGTCGGTGATGCAGATCGGTAGCCAGTAATTTTTTTTAGGTTCGCCGCAGGTTTTTATAGCGTCAGGTACCCCCATATATTATCTAATAAAGGTTTTAACCCCCTAATTGCCCCTAGTTAACCCTTTCACCAGTAATCATCATATAAGTGTTACGGGTGACGCTGGTTAGTTAGTTTGCTTTTTATAGTGTCAGGGCACCCGCCGTATATAACCCAATAAAGGTTTAACCCTCTGATCGCCCGGCGGGTGATATCAATTAGGTTTTAGCGTCAGAGAGGGTCTGCGTCACACCCCAGGCAGCGTCAGGTTAGTGCCAGTAACGCTAACACCCACGCGTGAAGCATACACCTCCCTTAGTGGTATAGTATCTGAACAGATCACTATCTGATCTGATCAGATCTATACTAGCGTCCCCAGCAGTTTAGGGTTCCCAAAAACGCAGTGTTAGCAGGATCAGCCCAGATACCTGCTAGCACCTGCGTTTTGCCCCTCCGTCCAGCCCAGTCCACCCAAGTGCAGTATCGATCGATCACTGTCACTTGCAAAACACAACACACATAACTGCAGCGTTCGCAGAGACAGGCCTGATCCCTGCGACTCCAGTGCTGTAGGAGGTGATTTCACCACCACAGTTAAAAAAAAAAAGCAAATATGCCGAAGCATTGGGGCAGCAGGGGCGGAGGAGTGATTTTGCTCCTAATGCCGCGTACATACGGTCGAAATTCCGACGGAGGCTTGCCCGTGGAAAAGTCCGACCATGTGTGTGCGGCATAACTTTTTTGCGGGAGGATGCCCCCATGCTTCGGCATATATAAATGGTGCATGTATGCCCATCATTAGAAGTGGGTGGATGAAGGGCGGTATTCTAATGGTGGGCATACCCACCGATCAATCTCTTTTTTCGTTCAGCCACCTGGCTGCATGAAAAAAAAAAGATTACAATACATGTCCAACAAGGACCAGCAACGTACTGGTATGTTGCTGGACTTTAAATGGTTATACCAGATTGATGCCTGCGGGTTTAGGTATCATCTTGGTATCATTCTTTTCAGCCAGCGGCCGGCTTTAATGTAAAAGCAATCCTAGTGGCTAATTAGCCTCTGGACTGCTTTTACAAGCAGTGGGAGGGAATGTCCCCCCCGGATATAAAAAGCGGCATTGGGAAATTGGGAAAGCATTTTATCACACCGATCTTTGTGTGGTCAGATGCTTTGAGGGCAGAGGAAAGATCTAGGGTCTAGACCCCAGTTTTTTCAAAAAAGAGTACCTGTCACTACCTATTACTATCATAGTGGATATTTACATTCCCTGAGATAACAATAAAAATGATAAAAAAAAAAAAAATATGGAAGGAACAATTTAAAAATAAAATAAAAAAGCAAAATTAATAATAAAAAAAAAAAAAGCACCCCTGTCCTGCCCTGCTCTTGCCCAATGGCGAACGCAAGCGTCGGTCTGGCGTCATATGTAAACAGCAATTGCACCATGCATGTGAGGTATTACCGCGAAGGTCAGATCGAGGGCAGTAATTTTAGCAGTAGACCTCCTCTGTAAATCTAACGGGGTAACCTGTAAAGGCTTTTAAAGGCTTTTAAAAATGTATGTAGTTTGTCGCCAATGCGCGTTTGTGCGAAATTTTAAAGCATGTCGTGTTAGGTATCTATGTACTCGGCCTAAGATCATCTTTTTTATTTCATCAAACATTTGGGCAATATAGTGTGTTTTAGTGCATTAAAATTAAAAAAAGTGTATTTTTTCCCCAAAAAATGTGTTTGAAAAATCGCTGCGCAAATACTGTATAGAAAAAAAAATGCAACACCCACCATTTTATTCTGTAGGGCCTTTGCTTTAAAAATATATATAATGTTTGGGGGTTCAACATAATTTTCCTGCAAAAAAAAATATGTTTTCATGTAAACAAAAAGTGTCAAAAAGGGCTTTGTCTTCAAGTGGTTAGAAGAGTGGATGTAAGCTTCCTAATGTTGTGTATAAAATGCCAGAACAGTTCAAAACCCCCCCAAATGACCCCATTTTGGAAAATAGACACCCCAAGCTATATACTGAGAGGCATGTCGAGTCCATGGAATATTTTATATGTTGACACAAGTTGCGGAAAAAAGACAATTTTTTTTTTATTTTTTTGCACAAAGTTGTCACTTAATGATATATTGCTCAAACATGCCATGGGCATATGTGGAATTACACCCCAAAATACATTCTGTTGCTTCTCCTGAGTACGGGGATACCACATGTGTGAGACTTTTTGGGAGCCTAGCCGCGTACGGGACCCCAAAAACCAATCACCACCTTCAGGCTTTCTAAGGGTGTAAATTTTTGATTTCACTTCTCGCTGCCTATCACAGTTTCGGAGGCCATGGAATGCCCAGATGGCACAAAACCCCCCCAAATGACCCCATTTTGGAAAGTAGACACCCCAAGCTATTTGCTGAGAGGTATTGTGAGTATTTTGCAGATCTCGCTTTTTGTCACAAAGTTTTGAAAATTGAAAAAAAAAAAGAAAAAAAAATGTCTTTCTTCATTTTCAAAAACAAATGAGAGCTGTAAAATACTCACCATGCCTCTCAGCAAACAGCTTGGGGTGTCTACTTTCCAAAATGGGGTCATTTGGGGGGGTTTTGTGCTATTTTGGCATTTTATGGCCTTCGAAACTGTGATAGGTAGTGAGGAGTAAAATCAAAAATTTGTGCCTAGAAATCCTGAAGGCGGTGATTGGTTTTCGGGGTCCCGTACACGGCTAGGCTCCTAAAAAGTCCCACACATGTGGTATCCCCGTACTCAGGAGAAGCAGCAAAATGTATTTTGGGGTGCAATTCCACATATAACCATGGCATGTGTGAGCAATATATCATTTAGTGACAACTTTTTGTAATTTTTTTTTTTTTGTCATTATTCAATCACTTGGGACAAAAAAAAATATTCAATGGGCTCAACAGGCCTCTCAGCAATTTCCTTGGGGTGTCTACTTTCTAAAATGGGGTCATTTGGGGGGGTTTTGTGCTATTTTGGCATTTTATGGCCTTCAAAACTGTGATAGGTAGTGAGGAGTGAAATCAAAAATTTGCGCCCTTAGAAATCCTGAAGGCGGTGCTTGGTTTCCGGGGTCCCGTACGTGGCTAGGCTCCTAAAAAGTCCCACACATGTGGTATCCCCGTACTCAGGAGAAGCAGCAGAATGTATTTTGGGGTGCAATTCCACATATAACCATGGCATGTGTGAGCAATATATCATTTAGTGACAACTTTTTGTAATTTTTTTTTTGTCATTATTCAATCACTTGGGACAACAAAAAAAAATATTCAATGGGCTCAACATGCCTCTCAGCAATTTTCTTGGGGTGTCTACTTTCCAAAATGGGGTCATTTGGGGGGGTTTTGTACTGCCCTGCCATTTTAGCACCTCAAGAAATGAGATAGGCAGTCATAAATTTAAAGCTGTGTAAATTCCAGAAAATGTACCCTAGTTTGTAAACGCTATAACTTTTGCGAAAACCAATAAATATACGCTTATTGACATTTTTTTCACTAAAGACATGTGGCTGAATACATTTTGGCCTAAATGTATGACTAAAATTGAGTTTATTCGATTTTTCTTATAACAAAAAGTAGAAAATATCATTTTTTTTCAAAATTTTCGGTCTTTTTCCGTTTATATTGCAAAAAATAAAAATCGCAGAGGCAATCAAATACCATTAAAAGAAAGCTCTATTTGTGGGAAGAAAAGGACGCAAATTTCGTTTGGGTACAACATTGCATGTCCGCACAATTTACAGTTAAAGCAGCGCAGTGCAAAATTCTGAATTCACCTCTGGTCCTTTAGCTACCAAATGGTCCAGGGCTTAAGTGGTTAAACACTACTTTTTTCAGCACAATGCGAGGCAATCTAATGCTTCACATCATGCTGTGGACATTCCCACCACCATGCTTGTCTTTGTACTCCTCACCTGGTTGCCGCTACACACGCTTGACACCCTCTGAAACAAATACGTTTATCTTGGTCTCATCAGACCACAGGACATGGTTCCAGTAACCCGTGTCCTTAGTCTGCTTGTCTTCAGCAAACTCTTTGTAGGCTTTTTGTGCATCATCTTTAGAAGAGGCTTCCTTCTGGGATGACAGCCATGCAGACTAATTTGATGCAGTGTGCGGCATATGGTCTGAGCACTGACAGGCTGACACCCCCACCCCCTCAACCTCTGCAGCAATGCTCGCAGCACTCATATGCCAATTTCCCAAAGACAATCTCTGGATATGACGCTGAGCACATGCACTCAACTTCTTTGGTTCTTTTGCTTGTTTTTATTTGCTAATTTTTTTCTTAGCATCACAAAAAAGCACAAAAAAACTTTATTTCATTTAGAAACATAGAAAAGAGACAGCAGTTAAAGGACCAAGTGATTCAACGAGTATTTGAAAATAACCTTTGACTATTTTGTACCAGAATAATATTTTTAGTGTCATTTCAATGAGACAAATTATAGAATAGAATGTGTTTGGGGAGTTTCCCTTATTTATGATACAGCTTGAGCCGTAGTGGCTGAGCTGTTCCTTATGTGTTTTTCCTTAGGCTCCATGTACACAGAAGCTCAAAATCGGTTGTTTTTAAAGCAGCAGAAAAAGCTAGCTTTTATCAGCGTTTTTTTACTAGCTTTTATTAGCGTTTTTCAGTGTAGCATTTTTTAGCTTTTTTTTTTTCCAATGGACCAAAAAACGCTAAAAAAAAACGCTCGCGGCTAGCGCTTTTGAGCGTTTATGAGCGTTTTTCGGCGTTTTACGTTTTTTTGCGTTTTTTTTCTGCCGAAAAACTGCACTTTGAACGCGAATTTCTTGCGTTCAGAAAAAAGCCCATTAACTCCACTGCTCATTAAAGCTAAAAAACGTTATGTGTACATGAACACATAGGCTAACATAGAGTTCATGTTTTTAAAAAAATGCCAAAACGCCAATAAACTGCAGTTTATCAGCTTCTGTGTACATGGAGCCTTAAAGTTTAACTTATTGTTAATTAAGTTTAAAGCCAACAATAAGGCTCCATGTACACAGAAGCTGATAAACTGCAGTTTATTGGCGTTTTGATGTTTTTTTACAAAGCCCATTAACTGCACTCTATGTTAGTCTATGTGTTCATGTACACAAAACGTTTTTTAGCTGTAATGAGCAGTGGAGTTAATGGGCTTTTTTCTGAACGCAAGAAATTCACGTTCAAAGTGCCGTTTTTCGGCAGAAAAAATGCCCAAAAACGCAAAACGCCGAAAAACGCTCAAAAACGCTGGTCGCGAGCGTTTTTTTTTGCGTTTTTTGATCCATTGAAACAAACAAAAAAAAAAGCAAAAAAACGCTACACTGAAAAACGCTAATAAACGCTAGTAAAAAAATGCTGATAAAAGCTAGCTTTTTCTGCTGCTTTAAAAACGACCGTTTTTGAGCTTCTGTGTACATGGAGCCTTAAAGGCCGCGGCCAAACATTTTTCCAAAATAAAAGTAGTAATGGTTGTTATTTATTTATGTCAATCCTGCTGTCTGCTTTCCCATGTATAGTTTCATCCTACAGCAACATGTTTTTTTAAATGAACACTGGTCAAAAAAAGAAAGAAAGTGTGTATTTTTTTTTTTTTTTTTAGGTTTGTTACATTTTTGTAGAAAAATAATCTTTGCAAGACAATAGCACAAGAAGAAAGGCTTTGTTAACTTAACATTAATTGCTTTGTTATCTCAACTAACGATAACGTTTTTTGCCAAAAAAAACAGTCAATGCCAGGAATGTAAAAACTGCTCTGGTCCATAACAGGTGTACAGCTGTGAGAGGGGAATGGGTAATACTGAATGATTACTGCTCCTTGGTACAATGAGTTTGGTATTTAATATTATTATATCATTTTATTTACAGGGAATATACACACAAATATATACAGTGCATAATACAAAGTAAGGTAACATATAGATTTCAGCAATCCCATGAAGGACACAGTATGTAAGCCTCCATTTGGCTAAAATGACATAAAACACTATTGCTAGAAAAGGGGGACAGAAAAGAAAAAAAGAATAAAAAAACCTGTTATAAGAAAGGACTTGTCATGTACACTGTAATATGAACGTTTTATAAACAAAGTAATAATAAAACATGTCCCACAGACATACAGTATAAATAAACTTGCAGGGTAAGTAGCAAATATTACAGTTGCTTTACTAAAACATAGTTTGTTCACTTTCACAAAACAAATGTTTACTTAGTTTACTTAAAAATGTGAAGCTGTGTTTTAGTTTTCCAACAATTTGACCCGTATTTTACAAAATGCACCATGGGACTTTAAAAATGCACCATGCCCGCGGCACACTGGTGTGAAGAGTTTCATAGGATTTAAAAGGATACATTTTTCATGCATTTTCTGCCGCTTTTCAAACCTCAAAATCGCATGAAAAACTGATCAGTGTGAAAGGGCACTAACACGTGACACCCCGATGCGCTAAGGCTGGGTTCACACCTCCGACGGATGCGGCTCACAGCAGGACTCCGGTATGTCCCTGTTCTCCATTTCAGGGACGAATCAGGGCCGAATTTTGCCTGAATTCGGCCCTGAAACTGAGCCAAAGACGCACAGGACTCCTGTGCAAGCAGCTCCGCAGGCGCCACGGAGATGTGTAAACCGGCTCCGGTTGGTCACAATCTCCTGTCATGCGAACTGGATGCGTATCCAATTCGTATAGGTGTAAACCCAGCCTTATGCCCCGTACACACGAGCGGAAATTCCGACAAGAAAAGTCCGATGTGAGTTTTTGGTCGGAAATTCCGACCGTGTGTATGCTCCATCCGAATTGTTCTGTCGGAATTTCTGCCAAGAAAAATTTGAGAGCTGGTTCTTGTCGGAATTTTCGCTCATGTGTACGGGGCATTAGACATAGCAGTTCCAACACATATGCATTGCGAACAGCGAACAATTTGGGGTGTTCGCGGCAAATTCGAAAAGCTGTGGAACACCCTTTAAAGGTCTGTGGGAGAAATCTAAAGTGCTCATTTTAAAGGTTAATATGCAAGTTATCGTCATAAAAAGTGTTTGGGGACCTGGGTCCTGCCCCAGGGGACATGTATCAATGCAAAAAAATTTTTAAAAAACTTCAATTTTTTCGGGAGCAGTGATTTTAATAATGCTTAAAGTGAAACAATAAAAGTGAAATATTCCTTTAAATTTCGTACCTGGGGGGTGTCTAAAGTATGCATGTAAAGTAGCGCATGTTTCCCGTGTTTAGAACTCTCCCTGCACAAAATGTAATTTCTGAAGGAAAAAAAGTAATTTAAAACTACTCGCGGCTGTAATGAATTGTCGGGTCCCGGCAATACAGAGAAAAGTCATTGAAAGTCATTGAAAAAAAAAATGCGTAGGGGTCTCCCAAAATTCTATTAACAGGCCCTTCAGGTCTGGTATGGATTTTAGGGGGAACCCTGCACCAAAATTTAAAAAAAAATGGCGTGGGGTTCCCCCCAAAAATCCATACCAGACCCTTATCCGAGCACGCAACCTGGAAGGCCGTAGGAAAAGAGGGGGGGACAAGAGAGCGCCCCCCCTCCTGAACCGTACCAGCCCACATGCCCTCAACATGGGGAATTTGTCCCCATGTTGATGGGGACAAGGGCCTCATCCCCACAACCCTTGCCCGGTGGTTGTGGGGGTCTGCGGGCGGGGGTCTTATCGGAATCTGGAAGCCCCCTTTAACAAAGGGGACCCCCAGATTCCGCCCCCCTATGTGAATTGGTAACGGGCAGGCCCGGACTGGCCATAGGGCATACCGGGCAAATGCCCAGTGGGCCGTGGTGGCCTGCGGGCCGCCGGACAGCATGTCATGTCTTCCCCATCATCTCCAATGTCTCCGGAGGCAGCCGGAGTTGGTGGGCGGAGCTGGGGATGTGGCTGCCCCCTCCACTCCTCCCACAGACTCATTCACTCTGGCTGATCCTACAGCTGAAGGAGAAAGAAACGAGGACACAGCAGCCAGAGTGTCTTCATCTCCAGGCATGCTGTAAGTTACTGCACTGCTGCACATGTCACTACATAGAGTCCTAACCTGGCACCATACCACCCCAGCCTGCCCTATGCCACCGCACCCTGCCCTATACGTGCCACTCCAACCTGCCTTATGCCACCGCACCCTGCCCTATGCCACCGCAACCTGCCTTATGCCACCGCAACTTGCCCTATACCACCCCAGCCTGCCCTATGCCACCGCAACCTGCCCTATGCCACTGCAACCTGCCCTATGCCACCGGAAACTTCTCTATGCCACCCCAACCTGCCCTATGCCACTGCAAACTGCTCTATACCACCCCAACCTGCCCTATGCCACCGCAAACTGCTCTATACCACCCCAACCTGCCCTATGCCACCGTAACCTGCTCTATGCCACCCAGCCTGCCATATACCACCGCAAACTGCCCTATATTACCCAAACCTGCTCTATACCACCCCAGCCTGCCCTATACAACCCCAACCTGCCCTATGCCACCCCAGCCTGCCCTATATCACCGCAACCTGCCCTATATTACCCCAACCTGCCCTATGCCACCCCAGCTTGCCCTATATCACCGCAACCTGCCCTATATTACCCCAACCTGCCCTATATCGCCCCAGCCGGCCCAATACCACCCTATACTTTAATTTACAGGGGTCATTTGGGGGTGCGCCTTGTGACCGTGCGCTGCCTGCAGGGCGCTGGGCAGGATAGACAGGAGGGGGGTTACACCATGTTTTTCCGCACCAGGTGACACCAACCCTAGTGACGCCACTGCCCCAGTGCACTCTCAGCTGCGAGTCAGAGCTGCACTTGAATGACAGTAACACCCGTCGGCACATCAGGGGGCCAGGACCCACAACGATCCCCTTCTCTCTGGCAAGGTGGCTGCGGCACTGATGATCTGATCAGTCTCGGCTCGCCTGTCTCACACAGCCGAGCAGAGTGAAGCCGCCTCTCCCTCCTCCTTTATGTCCACACAGGGGGAGGGGACCCAACATGCAGTCCCACGCTGATCTGAGGTACATTTTGGGTCTGAAGGGGGGGTCTGTATTGTAGGGGGGGTTTCTGTATTGTAGGGGTGGTCTGAAATGTAGGGGGGTTCTGTATTGTAGGGGGGTCTATAATGTAGGGGGGTTCTGTATTGTAGGGGGGTCTGAAATGTAGGGGGTTCTGTATTGTAGGGGGGTTCTGTATTGTAGGGGGGTCTGTAATGTAGGGGGGTTCTGTATTGTAGGGGGAGTCTGAATTATAGGGGGTTCTTCATTGTAGGGGGGTCTGAAATGTAAGGGGGATCTGTAATGTAGGGGGTTCTGTAATGTAGGGGGTTCTGTATTGTAGGGGGGTCTGGAATGTAGGGGGTTCTGTATTGTAGGGGGGTCTGAAATGTAGGTGGGTTCTGTATTGTAGGGGGGTCTGTATTGTAGGGGGGTCTGTAATGTAGGGGGGCCTGTATTGTAGGGGGGCCTGTATTGTAGGGGGCCTGTATTGTAGGGGGGTTCTGTATTGTAGGGGGGTCTGTAATGTAGGGGGGTTCTGTATTGAAGGGGGTATGAAATGTAGGGGGGTTCTGTATTGTAGGGGGATCTGAAATGTAGGGGGGTTCTGTATTGTAGGGGGGTCTGAAATGTAGGGGGGTTCTGTATTGTAGGGGGGTCTGTAATGTAGGGGGTTCTGTATTGTAGGGGAGTTCTGAAATGTAGGGGGGTACTGTATTTTAGGGGGTCTGAAATTTAGGGGGGTCTGTATTGTAGGGGGTCTGTATTGTAGGGGGGTCTGTAATGTAAGGGGGTCTGTATTGTAGGGGGGTCTGTATTGTAGGGGGTCTGTATTGTAGAGGGGGGTCTGTAATGTAGGGGGTCTGTAATGTAGGTGGGGTCTGTACTGTAGGGAGGGGGTCTGTAATGTAGGGGGGTCTGTAATGTAGGGGAAGTTGTATTGTAGAGGGGGGCTGTAATGTAGGGGGGATCTGTATTGTAGAGGGGGTCTGTACTGTAGGGGGGTCTGTACTGTAGGGAGGGGGTCTGCACTGTAGGGAGGGGGTCTGTACTGTAGGGAGGGGGTCTGTACTGTAGGGAAGTCTGTGTAACATGCAGGGGGTCCAGAACTGTTAGGGGGTGTCTGTGTAACAAACTGTGGGGGGCTGTGTAATGTAAAGGGGTCCAGAGGTGCGGTGCTATGTAATGTAAAGGGGTCCAGAGGTGCAGGGTGCTGTGTAATGTAAAAGGGTCCAGAGGTGCAGGGTGCTGTGTAATGTAAAGGGGTCCAGAGGTGCAGGGTGCTGTGTTATGTAAAAGGGTCCAGAGGTGCAGGGTGCTATGTAATGTAAAGGGGTCCAGGGTGCTGTGTAATGTAAAGGGGTCCAGAGGTGCAGGGTGCTGTGTAATGTAAAGGGGTCCAGAGGTACAAGGTACTGGAACCCCACATCCCATCATTAACCGCCGCCGCGAAGTGCCGCCGCCGCTGCGCCCCCAACCCCCCCTTCCCCCGGGCTGCTCAGTCTAAAATGCCCAGGCCTATTTTTTGTCCCAGTCTGGGCCTGGTAACGGGGTACATTGTACCCCTACCATTTCACAAAGTAAGTGTAAAAAATTGTAAAAAAACACACAGACACAGTTAGGATAAGTCCTTTAGTAAAAATAAAAAAATAAAAAATAAAAAAAACATTCCAGCGATGTAATACAGTCTGTCCAGCGTTATTCTCTATGTCCCGCGGTGATCCGATGTCCAGCGATGCTGCAGTCTTCACTCCACATGAAACCCCCATAACGTAAGAGGGGCGGGGTCACCCGTCAACATTATTGGGAATTCCCCGCTTGCCGGGGAAAGCCGAGGCTTACCCTATGATGTGGACGGGTGACCCCGCCCCCTCTTACGTCATGAGGGTTTCGTGTGGAGTGGAGACTGGAGACTGCAGCAGTCTCCACTCCAATTCACATTTGTTAAAATAACATTTATGACACTATGGGGCTGATTTACGAAACGTTTGCACCATGAGTATTGGCGCATCTGCACGCGCAATGGCTGTTTTGGTATTTACAAGACATTAGCGCCGGTATCGCAGCCCTATTTCCCATTTACTATAGTGTTGTCGGCGGACGGGAGGAGGTGCTCAGTGCGCCACTATGGACCTGGCGCACGGCATGATAAAATCTAAATATAAAGAAGCTGGAAGTGAGAATATAATGGGGGTGATGTGAGGAAGTGTAGTGACACCTGCCCAAATAACAAACATGGCCAAAATAGAGTGATAAAGTAACTTTTTCAAAACCAGCCCGCTGCGCCGGCAAGTACGATTCGAGCTGCGGGAGGGTTTTTTGAGCTCAGCGCGGGAATTTCAATGGTTCAAATGCGCCAAGACACTGCGTCGGCAAAATCTTAGTAAATGTCAAGTCACGTAACTCAATTTGCATAAGTTGAACAGGCGCACCTCTGAGCTTCCCAGTGCGCCAGCAAAATGACATTTCTAAAGGAAAAAAAAAGCCATTTAAAAGCACCCGCGGCTGTAATGAATTGTCGACTCCCGGCAATATAGACAAAAGTAATTGAAAGTCTTTGCTAACCAAAATAAAAAAGTGTGTGGTTTCCCCCAAATTCCATTACCAGGCCCTTCAGGTCTGGAATGGATATTAAGGGGATTTCCACCACAAATTAAAAAAAAAAATGGCGTGGAGTACCCCCCCAAAAGTCCAGACCAGACCCTTATCCGAGCATGCAACCTGGCCGGCCGCAGGAAAAGAGGGGGGGACGAGAGCGGCCCCCCCTCCCTCCTGAACCGTATCAGGCCACATGCCCTCAACATGGGGAGGATGTCCCCATGTTGATGGGGACAAGGGCCACATCCCCACAACCCTTGCCCGGTGGTTGTGGGGGTCTGCGGGTGGGGGGCTTATCGGAATCTGGAAGACCCCTTTAACAAAGGGGACCCCCAGATCCCGCCCCCCCCTATGTGAAATGGTAAGGGGTACATTGTACCCCTACCATTTCACAAGGAAAGTGTCAAAAATATAAGAAATGACAAGAGCCGGTTTTTGACAATTCCTTTATTAATGTCTTCTCCTTTCTTCCATCTTCTTCTTCCTTCTTCTTCTTTCATCTTCTTCTTCCATCTTATTCTTCCATCTTCTTCTTCATCTTCCTTCTTCTATCTTCTTCTTCATCCTCCTTCTTCCCTCGGTGTTCTCGCGCCGGCATCTTGCTCCGGCTTCTTCTTTCTTCTTCGGCCGCTCCGCTTGAATTCGAGGTTCCCGCTGTGTGACGCTTCAGTTCTACAGTTTTTCCTCTTGGTCCACTAGCACCCGTGGCTCCGCCCCCCTCTGACACCCCGGGGAAAGTCCCCGTGAAATCCACGTGCGTCAGAGGGGGGCGGGGTCACCGGGTGGCAGCGGACCCAGAGGCGAACTGAGGAACTGAAGCGTCACACAGCGGGAACCTCGAATTCAAACGGAGCGGCCGGAGAAGAAAGAAGAAGCCGGAGCAAGATGCGGACGAGAACACCGAAGGAAGAAGGAAGATGAAGATGAAGATGAAGGAAGAAGATGAAGGAAGAAGATGGAAGAAGAAGGAAGAAGAAGATGGAAGAAGAAGATGGAAGAAGAAGATGGAAGAAGAAGGAAGAAGAAGATGGAAGAAGATGGAAGAAAAGACAAGACATCAGGGATGAGCCGAACACCCCCCTGTTCGGTTCGCACCAGAACCTGCGAACAGACAAAATGTTCGTGTAAACTTTAGAACCCTATTAAATACAATGGACTTGAACGTTCGAAATCTAAAGTGTTAATTATAAAGGCTAATATGCAAGTTATTGTCCTAAAAAGTGTTTGGGGACCGGGGTCCTGCCCCAGGGGACATGTATCAATGCAAAAAGAAGTTTTAAAAACGGCCGTTTTTTCGGGAGCAGTGATTTTAATAATGCTTAAAATGAAAAAATAAAAGTGAAATATTCCTTTAAATTTCGTACCTGGGGGGTGTGTATGATATGCATGTGAAGTGGCGCATGTGTCCCGTGCTTAGAACTGTCCCTGCAAAAAATGTCATTTTTGGAAGAAAAAAATGCATTTAAAACTGACCCGCGGCTATTAATGAATTGTCGGCTCCCGGCAATACATACAAAAGTCATTGATAAAAAAAAAAAAAAAAAAAGCGTGGGGGTTCCCCAGAATTCAATTACCAGGCCCTTCAGGTCTGGAATGGATATTAAGGGGAACCCCGCCGCAAATTAAAAAAAAATTGACGTGGGGTTCCCCCAAATATCCATTCCAGGCCCTTCAGATCTGGCATGGATTTTAAGGGGAACTCCACCCCAAATTTTAAAAAAAATGGCGTGGAGTCCCCCTAAAAATCCATACCAGACCCCTTATCCGAGCACGCAACCTGGCCGGCCGCAGGGGAAAAGGGGGGGACGAGAGAGCGGCCCCCCTCCCTCCTGAACCGTACCAAGCCACATGCCCTCAACATGGGGAGGATGTCCCCATGTTGATGGGGACAAGGGCCTCATCCTTACAATCCTTGCCCGGTGGTTGTGGGGGTCTGCGGGCGGGGGGCTTATCGGAATCTGGAAGACCCCTTTAACAAAGGGGACCCCCAGATCCCGGCCCCCCCCTATGTGAATTGGTAAGGGGTACATTGTACCCCTACCATTTCACGAAGAAAGCGTAAAAAAATGTTTAAAAAAACACACAAACACCTTGAAAAAGTCCTTTATTAAAAAAAAAACAAAAAAACATTCCAGCGATGAAATCCAGTGTCCCGCGGCGATCCCGATGTCCAGCGCTGTCCTTCATTGGTTGTGCCTGAGCGGACCTGATGGGGAACTCCCTCTCAGTATTTTAAATGTATAGACCCGCCCCTTCTAAAGTTCCCCATCAGGTCCGCTCAGCGGACGAGATGCGGAACATGAGAAGGGGCGGGTCTATACATGTATTACCAAAGTGAGAGCAGTCCCCCATCAGGTCCGCCCCCTCGGTATGTCGGACCCGCCTACGTCATTGGCTTGAGCGGGGAACTTCCTTCACTATGTAAATTTAAATTACACAGTGAAGGAAGTTCCCCGCTCAAGCCAATGACGTAGGCGGGTCCGACATACCGAGGGGGCGGACCTGATGGGGAACTGCTCTCACTTTGGTAATACATGTATAGACCCGCCCCTTCTCATGTTCCGCATCTCGTCCGCTGAGCGGACCTGATGGGGAACTTTAGAAGGGGCGGGTCTATACATTTAAAATACTGAGAGGGAGTTCCCCATCAGGTCCGCTCAGGCACAACCAATGAAGGACAGCGCTGGACATCGGGATCGCCGCGGGACACTGGATTTCACCGCTGGAATGTTTTTTTTTTTTTTTTTAATAAAGGACTTTTTCAAGGTGTTTGTGTGTTTTTTTAAACATTTTTTTACGCTTTCTTCGTGAAATGGTAGGGGTACAATGTACCCCTTACCAATTCACATAGGGGGGGGCCGGGATCTGGGGGTCCCCTTTGTTAAAGGGGTCTTCCAGATTCCGATAAGCCCCCCGCCCGCAGACCCCCACAACCACCGGGCAAGGGTTGTGGGGATGAGGCCCTTGTCCCCATCAACATGGGGACATCCTCCCCATGTTGAGGGCATGTGGCTTGGTACGGTTCAGGAGGGAGGGGGGGCCGCTCTCTCGTCCCCCCCTTTTCCCCTGCGGCCGGCCAGGTTGCGTGCTCGGATAAGGGGTCTGGTATGGATTTTTAGGGGGACTCCACGCCATTTTTTTTAAATTTGGGGTGGAGTTCCCCTTAAAATCCATGCTAGATCTGAAGGGCCTGGAATGGATATTTGGGGGAACCCCACGTCATTTTTTTTTTAAATTTGCGGCGGGGTTCCCCTTAATATCCATTCCAGACCTGAAGGGGCTGGTAATTGAATTCTGGGGAACCCCCACACTTTTTTTTATTTTTTTATCAATGACTTTTGTATGTATTGCCGGGAGCCGACAATTCATTAATAGCCGCGAGTCAGTTTTAAATGCATTTTTTTCTTTCAAAAATGACATTTTTTGCAGGGACAGTTCTAAGCACGGGAAACATGCGCCACTTCACATGCATATCATACACACCCCCCAGGTACGAAATTTAAAGGAATATTTCACTTTTATTTTTTCATTTTAAGCATTATTAAAATCACTGCTCCCGAAAAAACGTCCGTTTTTAAAACTTCTTTTTGCATTGATACATGTCCCCTGGGGCAGGACCCGGGTCCCCAAACACTTTTTAGGACAATAACTTGCATATAAGCCTTTATAATTAGCACTTTAGATTTCTCCCATAGATTTTTCGAATTTGCCGCGAACACCCCAATTTGTTCGCTGTTCGGCGAACGGGCGAACAGGCAATGTTCGAGTCGAACATGAGTTCGACTCGAACTCGAAGCTCATCCCTACAAGACATTAATAAAGGAATTGTCAAAAACCGTCTCTTGTAATTTTTTACATTTTTGACACTTTCCTTGTGAAATGGTAGGGGTACAATGTACCCCTTACCATTTCACATAGGGGGGACCGGGATCTGGGGTCCCCTTTGTTAAAGGGGTCTTCCAGATTCCGATAAGCCCCCCGCCCGCAGACCCCCACAACCACCGGGCAAGGGTTTTGGGGATGAGGCCCTTGTCCCCATCAACATGGGGACATCCTCCCCATGTTGAGGGCATGTGGCCTGGTACGGTTCAGGAGGGAGGGGAGGCGCTCTCTCGTCCCCCCCTCTTTTCCTGCGGCCGGCCAGGTTGCGTGCTCGGATAAAGGGTCTGGGCTGGATTTTTGGGGGTACTCCACGCCATTTTTTTTTAAATTTGGGGTGGAGTTCCCCTTAAAATCCTTTCCAGATCTGAAGGGCCTGGTATGGATATTTAGGGGGAACCACACACCATTTTTTTTTAATTTGCGGCGGGGTTCCCCTTAATATCCATTCCAGACCTGAAGGGCCTGGTAATGGAATTTGGGGTGACCCCCACGCTTTTTAATTTTTTTATCAAATACTTTCAATGACTTTTATCTGTATTGACGGGAACCAGCAATTCATTATAGCCGCGAGTACTTTTAAATGACTATTATTTTACTTTAGAAATGTCATTTTGCTCTCGAACTGTTATAAACATGGAAAACATGCGCTACTTTACAGGCATACTATAGACACCCCCCCCCCCCCGGGTATGATATTTAGGGCCAGTTCACACCGGATGCAGTGCAGTGCGTTTTTTTGATGCATGAAAAACGCAAAGAAAGTTGATCACATTAATGCCAATGGCATAGTTCACACCACTGCAGTCCGTTCCAGTGCGTTTCAGAAATGAAAAAAAAAATTGGTCATGCTGCATTTTTTTAGGTACAAAACTGTACTGGACCGCAGTAGAACACATCCAAAACGCAACGGAATGTACCAAAAACGCACTGGAATGCACCGGAACAGACCTAAATGCACCAAAGACGCACTGCAACACACTTGTCCTAAGTGAAAAGAGGGGGGAAAAAACACTGGACTGCATCAAAAATGCACTGGAACGTGTCAAAAATGCGCATGCAGTAAAGCACCTGGAACGCATCCAGACTGCGTTTCTATAGTGTGAACTAGGGCCAGTTCACACCATAGAAACGCAATCCTGATGCGTTTCAGGTGCTTTTCTGCATGCATGTTTTTCATGCGTTCCAGTGCATTTTTGTTACGTTTTTGATGCAGTCCAGTGTTTTTTTTCACCCCTCTTTTTTATTAACCATAGATAAGGACAAGTGTGTTCCAGTGCGTTTTTGGTGCATTTAGGTGTGTTCCTGTGCGTTCCAGTGCGTTTATGATGCGTTTTGCTGCGTTCCAGTACAGTCCAGTGCAGGTAAAATGCAGCATGTTCTACTTTTTTGGGTGGAACTGGAACGCACTGGAACCAACACTGCCATTTAGAACCATATAACCATCTTTCCATGCATTTTGGATGCATAAAAAACGCAATGGACTGCATGTGGTGTGAAATGGCCCTTAAGCAATTTGGCATATTTAAAGGCACTTCTCCTTGTTTTGTTTTTGGTGTTGTCCAAATTGGTGACATTGATATATGTCCCGTAGGGTGGGACCTGGGCCCCCATTTTAAGGCCAATAACTAGAAGAAAAGCCAGCCAAGTGGGGACTAGCAAAATTAACAAGTCATTTCCCATAGACTGCAATGGTATTTGTTGGTGGGGGGAGGGGGTGATTGTCCCATCTCTAATTTTGTAGCATGCTGGATGATGTGCTATATTTTGGACGGGGGGGGGGGGGTTATTTTTTGCTAGCTGCATTGGTGTTGTTCTGCACATGCCCAGCCAGTTAGTTTTTTTTTTTTTGCGTGCTTTTTGTGTGTGAACAGCGCCTGGATATTTCTGGGAATGCTCACTCAGAGAGTGTTTTTATGGGTTAGTAATTGAAGGACATCCTTAACAGGTGTAGGCACTTTAAAGTTCAGTCTCTACATTGAGTGAACTTGCATTTTGTGTGTTTCATGGACTGTGCATGTGTTTTCAATTGCCTCATTAGCACACTAACCTATGTTATATAAAGCTCACAGGGAGCATTCTTTTGCTTGCCCTGAAAAGAGGCAAGTGTGTGTGTGTGGGGGAGGGGTAAAATGTACATGTTGGTGTCCTTATCGAGTTTGTAACACATGTATTTTATTTGTTATGTCTTTGCAAAACAGGTGATTGGTTAACTTTTGTGGATTATATTTTTTTGCGTGGGGAAAATGTTCCCCTGAAATAATTCTGATGTTGTTAATGTGTGTTGTTTTGTTCACTTTGATTTAATTGTCTGCTGCATTTTTTTGGGCCAAATATTTCTCAAGATGTTGAGTCTGTAACTGTTTCAAATTGACCATGTTTTTTATTTTGCCTTCCCTTTTGTTTTGTTGACCAATAAAATTTGATGCAAAGTTTTGATGTTTGTTTTGTGTTTTCTTTGCAACAAATGAGACAGCTGATTGGCATGTCAGAACAAAACAGGTGTGATTTGTCTACCCTGGTGCCTTCATGCTAGCATATGAATGTATTGTGTGCTGCCATGGAGCGTCACCAGGAAATGAAAAAAACTGAGCGATAAGTATTCAATTTTCCTTTTTTACTGCAGTGGCTCTCAGCCTCAGTCCTCAAGTACCCCCAACAGGACATGTTTTGTGAATTTATCTTATCGAGAATTGCTGTCAAATTCAAAACCATTGACTGTGATTTAAAGCACATGTGCAAGATGAAGGAAAACCTGCAAACATGGCCTGTTGGGGGTACTTGAGAAGCACTGATTTAGAGCACTGCACTTAAAAATAGCTCAAGGCAATACAATTCTAATTGTGGGCATTTTGAGGGAAACAAAGTAAGTGTTAGAACCCCTGCGTGTGTTGTATTTTTTTTATTAAGTTTTGGCTTTGTGTCCCCTTTTCTTAAAATTGGCTTCACTTCCTGTCACACAGCTAAACAGGAAGTGAAGGTAAAACCCTACCAATGTCTTTTCTTGGGGACACACAGATCAATCTAACTAGTGTCCCCATTAAGCAAATTGCACTCTAGCACTTTGTTGTGTACACCCCAAATCATTGTATAGTTTGGGTTTAGTAAAGACAAATCCACTCTGCAGTAAAAGTGTAGCTGCTGAAAATCTGAGGGAAAGTACTGGTGATTGGATGTTACAATCATGTAAAAGCAAAGATGTTTTTTTTGGCTTGCATGTCCCCCTCAGATCTACAGCAAGTGCACTTGTAGTGCAAAGTAGATTTGCCTTTAGTAAATAAACCCCAAAGTCCAAAATACCTAATAATTTGGGGTGTACCCCGCAATATGCTGGAGTGCAATGTGCATAATGGGGGAAGTATTTAGATTGACCTGTGTGTCCCCAAGGAAAGACATTGGGAGGGATTTACCCTCACTTCCTGTGTGGCTATGTGACAGGAAGTGAATTATTTGGAAGGATAAAGTGGCCAAATTATTTAGTTTAACTTTTCAAAGACACATTCCTAAGTTGAATTGTGATGCATGTCAATGGCCCATTTAGACCCTCTTTAATCACTTGAGATCAGCGCTATAACTGATCGACGGCCACAGCATTGTCCTCAATTGCCGGGAGTCTGTCAATAAACGTCCTCCCCTTTGCGTGCGCTGTGGTCACAGAGTCACTGAGACTCGGGTGATGACAGATCCGAGTAAGGGGCAGATCCCTGCCCTTTACCAAGTGATCAGCTGTCAGCCAATGACAGCTGATCATGTGATGTAAACAAAAGCTGGGTAATGGTTTTTGTTTTCTCCTTGTGCTGACAGCATGAGCATAAAAAAAAGGCAATCACCGGCTTATGTGCAAGGGACATGGGGCCCGAAGAGGAAGAGGCAATTCTGCATCATCTGTGCCAATCAGTAGCCCCTGCCAGTGCCACCTATCAATGCCCACCACTGGTGCCAATCAGTGCCACCTAGCAGTGCTGCCTATCAGTGCCCATCACTGCCAACTATCATTGCCACCTAGCAGTGCCACTTCTCAATGCCCACCAGTGCCAACTAGCAATGCCACCTCTCAGTGCCCACCCTTGCCACCTTATCGGTGCCCATCAGTGCAGTCTCATCAGTGAACATCAATGAAGAAGAAAAATTACCTTTTTTCAAAATATTAACCAATTTCCTACCGCCCACCGTCAAATGACATCCTTGGCTTTGTGCGGTGACATCTGAATGATGCCTGCAGTTGCAGGCATCATTCAGATATCATTCTTTTCAGCCGGCGATTCTGTGCACAATATAAACGATCATAGTGGCAGTTCCGCCGCTTGATCGTTCTTATAGGCGGCGGGAGGGGACGCCCCCCCCTCTTGCCGCCATCCGGTGCTTCTCCGGGCTCTCCCGTGCCATCTTGGGCTCGGAGAACGATTTGGAGATGACTGGTGACCAGATGGTCACCAGTCATCTCTATGACCGTCGGAGGCCCGGGCGCAACGTTATGACATCACGCCGTGTTCCCGTATGTTAACCAAGCCGTGATCTCGGCTGTCAGCATGAGATTGGTGAATTTTTTTGACCAATATCATGCTTTCCAGCCTGGAGGAGAGATGTGGGGTCTTATTGACCCCGCATCTCTCCATAAAAAGGATCTGTCACAATTCCTATTACAAGGGATGTTTACATTCCTTGTAATAGGAATAAAAGTGATCCAAAAAACAAAAAAGTTAAAAAAAGAGTAAGAAATACAAAAAAGTAAAAAACCCCAAAAAAATAATAATCAAAAATAAGAAAAAACGCCCATGTCCCCGGTAGCTCGCGCTCAGAAGCGAACACACACGTAAGTCCCGCCCACATATGTAAACGCCGTTCAAACCACACATGTGAGGTATTGCTGCGTGCGTTAGAACGAGTGCAACAATTCTAGCACTAGACCTCCTCTGTAATGGCAAAATGGTAACGTGTAAAAAAATTTAAAGCATCGCCTAGGGAGATTTTTAATTACTGAAGTTTGGTGTCATTCCATGAGTGTGCGCAATTTTAAAGCGTGACGTGTTAGGTATATATTTACTCAGCATAACAACATCTTTCACATTATACCAAAAAATTGGCCTAACTTTACTGTTTTGTAATATTTTTACATTCATAAAACCATTTTTTTACCAAAAAAAAGGCGTTTGGAAATTTATTGCGCAAATACCGAGTGAGATAAAAATTTGCAATGACCGCCATCTTATTCCCTAGGGTGTCTTCTAAAAAAACATATATACTGTTTGGTGTTTTTAAGTAATTTTAGAGCCATAAATTTATGATTTTTACATGAAGGAGAGAAGTGCCAGAATAGGCCCAGTGCTGAAGTGGTTAAAATATCCATTTTTTTTTTTTTTAAACTCGGTCTTTTGTATTTATAGAAAAAAAAAAAAACGCAAAGGTGATCAAATAGCACCAAAAGCAAGCTCTATTTGTGTGCCAACAAATAATAAATTTTCATTGGGTTACAGTGTTGTATGAGCGCACAATTGTCATTCAAAGTGCATCAGCGCTGAAATTTGAAACTTGGTCTGGGCAGGAAGGTGGTTTAAGTGGCCAGTGCGCAAGTGGTTAATATAAGGCTACATGCACACGGACGTTTTTCCAGCCGCTTGTTTGAGCGTTTTTTGCAGCTTAACCTCCCTGGCGGTATGATTCTTTCTGGAATTATGTACCAAAAGCGGTACAATTATTTTGCATGAAAATTTGGTGTTATGTATTATAGGCCTGCGATTCTTAGTAATTACTTACTTAAACCTAAGCAAACCAGAGTCTAGTAAACATCCCGGGTATGATAAATATGAAACACAAAATTATAAATTATAATATAATAAATAACTATAAATAATTATAAAAAATAGTAATCTAATTATAATAAAAATTATTCAATAATGTAATCAAATCAAAAACACTGAAATTTGCTCAGTTGCAGAATTGTCGCTGTCATTAGATTTAGTGTTTGATGGCGAATTTCCCCACAAATCGCTATCGCTCAATTCTGCGAGTGATTCTAATTTATTATCGCTGCTTTCTAGTTGGTCTAAAACCACTTTTGACATAAAGGGACACTTTTTAGTTGCTATGGACAATCCCCAGTTTACAGGCAGAAAGAACGATTTTTATTATATAAAACTGCATGCAGGACACTGGGCAGACCACTAGGGACCAAGGGGGTGTGTAATTATTACATACAGTACTGTAATCTGTAAGATTACAGTATACTGTATGTATACTATGTGTTTACCTTTTTGAATTTGCCGCCCAGTTCCGCTCCCATGCGCCGCTGCGGCTCGCAGGGAACGGAACTAGGAAGTCAGATGGGGTCGAAAGTGCCGACACTCGCCGGAGATCTCGCTGGCGATCACAGCAGAGGACATCATCGCTGGATCGCCAGGAGAAGGTAAGGAAACTCCGCTGCGAGCTCTGCAATGTCTACCCCGAGCGTGACTCGGGGTTACCGATCCTAGCATAAAAAAACAACCCCGAGTCACGCTCGGGATTACCGCTAGGGAGGTTAAAAACATCTCTCCATGTTAGCCTATGGCCTCATGGCCACCATGGCATTTTTGAGCTGTAAATGGCATAGGTGTTTTTAGGCCCCATGTACACGGGACGCTGGTGCAAAGTGTTCAGAACTAAGGTTGAAAGTGGCGTTTAGAAAGGCGCGCTTTGTGGCGTTTGCATGCCGTGTTTTACCACATTTGCGTGTATATGATAAGGAGCCGCCCTAAGCTCCAAAAACAGTATTATTTAAGATTTTAGCTATTTTGTGAGACCAGACTGATATCAGCAGCTGAGAGCAGCAGTGTAGTTGTATTTAGCGTGTCACTTGCTACATCACTTGCCACAAGTTGTGGATTGTCCACTTGCCACGTCAACTGCCCCAAGTTGTGGATTGTCCACAATGCAATGGAAGCAATTTTATTTTTATATATATATATATATACATATATATATATATATATATATATTATGGTTTTTCCTCATTTGCCATAAATTTGGAGTTTATCAATGTAAAAAAATAGGTCATCTTTAAAAACGCTTCTAAACTAAAATGCAGCTAAACGCTGGTACCGCGTCTGAAACGTGGAAATCTTTGGCGTCTGAAGGCATTTTTTGGCTTTGTGAAAAACTATTTTAAACGCAACTGCAGATTTTTTTTGCCGAGCCAAAAACAGTGTTTTGGATGTAATATAATTCAATGGACCCGCATCCAAAACGCAAGTACCGCGATTTTGCAGCGATTTTTTGTTTTACCTGTTTATAGCTGGTTGTTAAAGGAAATGTAAAAAAAATAAACTGCCAGTTCAAAAAAAAAAAAAAAAACTAGAAAAAAACAGCGTGGGGTCCCCCCCCCAGGTCCATACCAGGCCCTTGGGTGTAGTATGGATTCAAAGGGGACCCCCCCAAAAATGAAAAAAAATGGCGTGGGGGTCCCCCCAGGATCCATACCAGGCCCTTCAGGTCTGGTATGTATTTTAAGGGGAACCCCGCGCCAAAAACAAAAAAAATTTGCGTGGGGTCCCCTAAAAATACACACCAGACCCTTTTACTGAGCACTCAACCTGGCAGGCCGCAGGGGAAGAGGGGGGGGAGAGAGAGCGGCCCCCTCCCTCATGAACCGTACCAGGCCGCGTGCCCTCAACATGGGGGGTTTGGTGCTTTGGGGCAGGGGGCGACCTGCGGCCCCCCCCACCCAAAAGCACCCTGCCCCCATGTTGATGGAGACAAGGGCCTCTTCCCGACAACCCTGGCCGTTGGTTGTTGGGGTCTGCGGGCGGGGGGCTTATCGGAATCCGGGAGACCCCTTTAATAAGGGGGACCCCAGATACCTGCCCCTCACCCTATGTGAATGAGTATGGGGTACATCGTACCCCTACCCATTCACCTGGTGGCAAAAAAAGTCAATAAAAAAGACAACACAGGTTTGAAAAGTAATTTATTGGGCAGCTCCGGGGGTCTTCTTCCGACTTCGGGGGTCTTTCTGCCGGGCGCCCCGCTATCTTGTTCCAGCTCTTTTGCTAGCGGGGTCCCGGGCTTCCTCACCGTCTTCTTCCGACTTCGGGGGTCTTTCTGCCGGGCGCCCCGCTATCTTCTGCCAGCTCTTTTGCTAGCGGGTCCCGGGCTTCCTCGCCATCTTCTTCCGACTTCGGGGGTCTCTTGTTCTGTTCTCCTTCTCCTTCCTGCCTTCTCCATGATCTCCGGTTCTTCTCCCGCTCTCCGGTGCCTTCTCCATGATCTCCGGTTCTTCTCCCGCTCTCCGGTGCCTTCTCCACGATCTCCGGTTCTTTCTGCCTTCTGCCGGGCGCCCCGCTATCTTCTTTCAGCTCTTTTGCTAGGGGGGTCAGTCTTCTTCTTCGCCTTCTTCCCTCTTCTCTCCGCCCGATGTTGCCTCGTCGTTGTCCACCGCTGCAATGCTCTGTCTGAACAGCGGTGCCACTTATATTGGCATGGGGCATGGTCACCGGCTGATGCCACCGCTGACCCCGCCCCCATTTCACGTCACAGTCCCATCATTCCCCGGGACTGTGACATCATACGGGGGCGGGGTCAACGGTGGCATCAGCCGGTGACCACGCCCCATACCAATAAAAGTGCCACCGCTGCTCGGACAGAGCATTGCAGCGGTGGACAGCGACGAGGCAACATCGGGCGAAGAGAAGAGGGAAGAAGGCGACGAAGAAGACCGACCCCGCTAGCAAAAGAGCTGGAAGAAGATAGCGGGCGCCCGGCAGAAGGCAGAAAGAACCGGAGATCGTGGAGAAGACACCGGAGAGCGGGAAAAGAACCGGAGATCGTGGAGAAGGCACCGGAGAGCGTGAGAAGAACCGGAGATCGTGGAGAAGGCACCGGAGAGCGAGAGACGAACCGGAGAACAGAACAAGAGACCCCCGAAGTCAGAAGAGGATGGCGGGGAAGCCCGGGACCCCTCTAGCAAAAGAGCTGGCAGAAGATAGCGGGGCGCCCGGCAGAAAGACCCCCAAAGTCGGAAGAAGACGGCGAGGAAGCCTGGGACCCTGCTAGCAAAAGAGCTGGAACAAGATAGCGGGGCGCCCGGCAGAAAGACCCCCGAAGTCGGAAGAAGACCCTCGGAGCTGCCCAATAAATTACTTTTCAAACCTGTGTTGTCTTTTTTATTGACTTATTTTGCCACCAGGTGAATGGGTAGGGGTACGATGTACCCCATACTCATTCACATAGGGTGGGGGGCCGGCATCAGGGGGCCCCCTTTTTAAAGGGGGCTCCCGGTTTCCGAAAAGCCCCCCGCCCGCAGACCTCAACAACCAACGGCCAGGGTTGTCGGGAAGAGGCCCTTGTCTCCATCAACATGGGGGCAGGGTGCTTTGGGGTGGGGGGGCCGCTCTCTCGTCCCCCCCTTTTCCCCTGCGGCCTGCCAGGTTGTGTGCTCGGATAAGGGTCTGGTTTGGATTTTGAGGGTACCCCCACGCCGTTTTTCGGCTTAGGGGGTTCACCTTAAAATCCAGACCTAAGGGTCTGGTTTGGATTTTGGGGGAACCCCCATGCCGTTTTTCGGCTTAGGGGGTTCACCTTAAAATCCAGACCAGACCTAAGGTCCTGGTATGCTCCTGGAGGGGAACCCATGCCGGTTTTCATAAAAATTTGGCCTGGAGTTCCCCTTCATGATTCATACCAAACATGGGACAGCGAGGCTGCCGAGGACCAGCGCGCTGGAGACATTCTCGGCCGGCTAGTCGCCTCTAGGACACGACTTGAGTCGTGTCCAAGTTGCCTCGCAAAGTCGCGCTGTCCCTGTGTCAGCCGGCACACGAGTCGCCCCGCGAGTCGGATCCGCTTCATCCGACTTCCCGGGCGACCTCTATTCAAATCAATGGGCTCCCATAGGGAACCATTCATTTTCAATAGAGCGCCGCTGACATTTGGATTTACTATAACAGTGCGCCGCTGGTTCCTGCGCCCAGTGAAAGAGTTATCCGGCGCACCAATTAAGGTTAGAACCAGCGCAGAGCACTGTTATTAGTAAATCAGCCCCTATTTGTTGTCCAATAACATTTGTTAAAGGGGGCTTCCAGATTCCTATATGCCCCCCGCCCGCAGACCCCCACAACCACCGGGCAAGGATTGTGGGGATGAGGCCCTTGTCCCCATCAACATGGGGACAAATTCCCCATGTTGAGGGCATGTGGCCTGGTACGGTTCAGGAGGAGGCCACTCTCTCGCCCCCCTCTTTTCCTGCGTGCTGCCAGGTTGCGTGCTCGGATAAGGGTCTGGTATGGATTTTTGGGGGGACCTCACGCCATTTTTTTTTTAATTTTGGCGCGGAGTTCCCCTTAAAATTCATACCAGACTTGAAGGGCCTGTTAATGGAATTTTGGGGGACCCCCATGCATTTTTTTTTCAATGACTTTCAATTACTTTTCTCTGTATTGCCGGGACCGACAATTCATTACAGCCGCGAGTAGTTTTAAATGACATTTTGTGCAGGGACAGGAAACATGCGCTACTTTACAGGCATACTATACACCCCCCCCACCAGATACGAAATTTAAAGGAATATTTCACTTTTATTGTTTCACTTTAAGCATTATTAAAATCACTGCTTCCGAAAAAACGGCCGTTTTTAATACTTTATTTTAGCATTGATACATGTCCCCTGGGGCAGGACCCGGGTCCCCAAATACTTTTTATGACAGTAACTTGCATATTAACCTTTAAAATTAGGGTGTTCGGCTGATCCCTAATCTTGACTCTATAATGGGCACCTACAGGTGTCAGCACTTATCTTCAGTGTAATTTCAGCACCCCTGGAAGCCCTGGAATTTGTTTCTGTATAGTAAACTGCCACTGCCTGGGTGTTTCTGGGACATAACTATTTAATTAGCAAATGTGATATACTGGAAGATTACTATATGTAATCAGGAAGACAGATTCTGCCAGAGATTACATCATTTTTATAAACATTTCCCAATTTCTCCAGTCCTTAAAGTATATTTGAACACTCACCAGACAACCCATTTGGTTTAAAAAAGAAATGAAAGGCAAAACATTTGCATATAAAATAAATATTAAATACTTTTTTTCCCCTCTTTTATAAGTGATCACATGCCCTCTGTCCTCAGCTGCATAGGAAGTTTAGAGGGCTGGGGTGCAGTACACCGCACACTGATCTTCCCAGTTGTGCGGGGGGGGGGGTGTCAGGAGAAGTCTGATCATTGAAGGAGAGCAGGCTGAGTTCCCAGTACAGCTAGAAAACTGTGTTCCCCTGCTGAGTGTGGTCAGTTGTTATTAGGAAAGTAGAGGGAGGGGCAGGAACACCAGGGATTTCACACAAAGGAAGTAATACAAAGAGAACAGGAAACTTTTTGTGTACATGGTACAGCAGGCGCATATCAGTATTATGAAATGTTGGGTTTACATATTGTTTAAGATCTCAATTTTGTCCTCTGTTATACACAAGAATTAATTCCCCAGAACGAAATACCGTATGTTGTTCTTGTCTTGAAGGGTAAATGAGTGGTCTAGGTGAACACCTTTAAATAATTAATGGAAGAAGCAATGATGGATTTTGTGCCTTGATGTGATATAGAGAAATATCAGGGAGGATATTCTGCAGCCAGCTGGTAAGAGGAAAGCATTACATCTGGATGTTTTTGTATGACAGATGTCATCCTTGGATCACTGTGTATCTAGCACAGTA
Source organism: Rana muscosa (assembly GCA_029206835.1). Taxonomy (NCBI): domain Eukaryota; kingdom Metazoa; phylum Chordata; class Amphibia; order Anura; family Ranidae; genus Rana; species Rana muscosa. Next base: position 813,878,995 of record CM055116.1, read on the forward strand.
ATATGTGGCCGTGTCTTCCACTTTCACATTGTCTATTTGTAGATATGATGTGGTTATGGACGCATCAGTAGTTATTGTGAATCTTCCCTGATATGAAGAGGAATATTTTACATCTCCATTATTAGTAGGATGAACCCTCCCAATCCATGTCAGTCCTCTCCCTGGAACCTGTTGAACCCAACTTATATAGTGGTCGGTATATGTATATCCAGATGCTTTACAGGACATCTTCACGCTCTCTCCAGGCTTTTTTATCTGTGAGGAGGGCTGAGTAAGTGTTTGTGACATGACCCCTGTAACCAAGAATAAAATATGATGAGAAATAAGATGATCCCATCAGAATGGGTTACTGCTTTTTTCTGTATTCCAGACTTACCTAGAAATGAGGACAGACACACAAGACAACAAGATAGAAACATGATGTCTTATTGGCTTTAGATGTTCTGAATGTTCTGAGAGGACACCAAGATCTCAGTAGAACATCCCAGCCGGTCAGTTCAGCTTTTCTACCTGACAGGATGAGACAGGAAGCAGAGATGGGATTTGCATGAGGGGAAGAACACTATAAAAGGCTGAACATTCTCTTCTACCTACAATGAGATATATGGCATAGATCTCAACTGTCCCTTATGTGGAACTAAATCCCTCTGTCCCTCTTTCTTCATCAGTTTTCTTTTTTGTGTTCTGATGTATAAAAGGAAAACTAAAATGTTTTTTTTTTTTCTAACAATAGAAAGTTATTAAAGCACCACACACACATTTTCCCCATTTTAGAAAGTTGAGAGGTGTGTGTATAAATATAGAAATACACAAAATTAGACAGTTTAAAAATGTCTGGTAAAATGTGACAAAATTATCCATCAGTCCTTATATCTCTGGGATGAGATTCTTGCATTGATTTTGCCAATCTCCCCATCTGATGCAGCCGTTCAGTGATGGTGAACCGTTGGCACCCCAGATGTTTTGTAACTACATCTCCAATGATTCTCAACTATGCTGCAGAGTGCATGAGCATCATGGGAAATGTAGTTCCAAAACATCTGGGGTGCCAAGATTCGCCATCACTCTATTTAGTGAAATGTTACTCATGTAGAGACAGAATTCTTGCCTGGGTATTATACCTCTGATAGCTTCTGCTGTCAAAAATGAACCCTCTGACACAATGTTTATCAACACCATTCAGATGGGAAATAGAGAGATACAACATAACATTTTTAATTTTGTAGCTATTCTGTTTTATTTATCTGCAGATCAAAGGGACTATCTTCACTCTGCAGCTGAAGTAAACTGACAAGCAAAGATTTTTTATATATATATATATATATATATGTATATATATATTTGTCTATTTAACCCCTTATTAACCATTATTTTACCCTAATAAGCTCTAATTAATGTATTCCCCTTTTCTCTTCAAATATTATTTTACTGCTGCCTTTTAACCACTTAAGCCCCGGACCATTTCGGGCCATTAGGACCAGGCCTGTTTTTGGGATTCGGCACTGCGCTGCTTTAACTGTAAATTGTGCGGACATGCAATGTTGTACCCAAATGAAATTTGCGTCCTTTTCTTCCCACAAATAGAGCTTTCTTTTAATGGTATTTGATTGCCTCTGCGATTTTTATTTTTTGCGATATAAACGGAAAAAGACCGAAAATTTTGAAAAAAAATGATATTTTCTACTTTTTGTTATAAGAAAAATCGAATAAACTCAATTTTAGTCAGACATTTAGGCCAAAATGTATTCAGCCACATGTCTTTAGTAAAAAAAATGTCAATAAACGTATATTTATTGGTTTGCGCAAAAGTTATAGCGTTTACAAACTAGGGTACATTTTCTGAAATTTACACAGCTTTAAATTTATGACTGCCTATCTCATTTCTTGAGGTGCTAAAATGGCAGGGCAGTACAAAACCCCCCCCAAATGACCCCATTTTGGAAAGTAGACACCCCAAGGAAATTGCTGAGAGGCATGTTGAGCCCATTGAATATTTTTTTTTTTTGTCCCAAGTGATTGAATAATGACAAAAAAAAAAAAAAAAAAAAAAAAATTACAAAAAGTTGTCACTAAATGATATATTGCTCACACATGCCATGGTTATATGTGGAATTGCACCCCAAAATACATTTTGCTGCTTCTCCTGAGTACGGGGATACCACATGTGTGGGACTTTTTAGGAGCCTGGCCACGTACGGGACCCCGGAAACCAAGCACCGCCTTCAGGATTTCTAAGGGCGCAAATTTTTGATTTCATTCCTCACTACCTATCACAGTTTCGAAGGCCATAAAATGCCAAAATAGCACAAAACCCCCCCAAATGACCCCATTTTAGAAAGTAGACACCCCAAGGAAATTGCTGAGAGGCCTGTTGAGCCCGTTGAATATTTTTTTTTTTTTGTCCCAAGTGATTGAATAATGACAAAAAATAAAAATAAAAAATAAATTACAAAAAGTTGTCACTAAATGATATATTGCTCACACATGCCATGGTTATATGTGGAATTGCACCCCAAAATACATTTTGCTGCTTCTCCTGAGTACAGGGATACCACATGTGTGGGACTTTTTAGGAGCCTAGCCGCGTACGGGACCCCGAAAACCAAGCACCGCCTTCAGGATTTCTAGGCACAAATTTTTGATTTCACTCCTCACTACCTATCACAGTTTCTAAGGCCATAAAATGCCAAAATAGCACAAAACCCCCCCAAATGACCCCATTTTGGAAAGTAGACACCCCAAGCTATTTGCTGAGGAGGCATGGTGAGTATTTTACAGCTCTCATTTGTTTTTGAAAATGAAGAAAGAAAATTTTTTTTTTTTTTTTTTTTTTTTTTCAATTTTCAAAACTTTGTGACAAAAAGCGAGATCTGCAAAATACTCACAATACCTCTCAGCAAATAGCTTGGGGTGTCTACTTTCCAAAATGGGGTCATTTGGGGGGGTTTTGTGCCATCTGGGCATTCCATGGCCTCCGAAACTGTGATAGGCAGTGAGAAGTAAAATCAAAAATTTACACCCTTAGAAAGCCTGAAGGCGGTGCTTTGTTTTTGGGGTCCCGTACGCGGCTAGGCTCCCAAAAAGTCTCACACATGTGGTATCCCTGTACTCAGGAGAAGCAACAGAATTTATTTTGGGGTGTAATTCCACATATGCCCATGGCATGTTTGAGCAATATATCATTTAGTGACAACTTTGTGCAAAAAAAAAATAAAAAAAAAAAAATTGTCTTTTTTCCGCAACTTGTGTCAACATATAAAATATTCCATGGACTCGACATGCCTCTCAGTATATAGCTTGGGGTGTCTACTTTCCAAAATGGGGTCATTTGGGGGGGTTTTGAACTGTTCTGGCATTTTATACACAACATTAGGAAGCTTACATCCACTCTTCTAACCACTTGCAGACAAAGCCCTTTTTGACACTTTTTGTTTACATGAAAACATATTTTTTTTTTGCAAGAAAATTATGTTGAACCCCCAAACATTATATATATTTTTAAAGCAAAGGCCCTACAGATTAAAATGGTGGGTGTTGCATTTTTTTTTTCTACACAGTATTTGCGCAGCGATTTTTCAAACGCATTTTTTGGGGAAAAAATACACTTTTTTTAATTTTAATGCACTAAAACACACTATATTGCCCAAATGTTTGATGAAATAATAAAGATGATCTTAGGCCGAGTACATAGATACCAAACACGACATGCTTTAAAATTTCGCACAAACGCGCATTGGCGACAAACTACATACATTTTTAAAAGCCTTTAAAAGCCTTTACAGATTACCCCGTTAGATTTACAGAGGAGGTCTACTGCTAAAATGACTGCCCTCGATCTGACCTTCGCGGTGATACCTCACATGCATGGTGCAATTGCTGTTTACATATGACGCCAGACCGACGCTTGCGTTCGCCATTGGGCAAGAGCAGGGCAGGACAGGGGTGCTTTTTTTTTTTTTTTTTTTTTTTTTTATTATTAATTTTGCTTTTTTATTTTATTTTTAAATTGTTCCTTACATATATTTTTTTTTTTATAATTTTTATTGTTATCTCAGGGAATGTAAATATCCCCTATGATAGCAATAGGTAGTGACAGGTACTCTTTTTTTGAAAAAACTGGGGTCTTCTAGACCCTAGATCTTTCCTCTGCCCTCAAAGCATCTGACCACACCAAGATCGGTGTGATAAAATGCTTTCCCAATTTCCCAATGGCGCTTTTTATATCCGGGGGGGGGACATTCCCTCCCACTGCTTGTAAAAGCAGTCCAGAGGCTAATTAGCCGCTGTGATTGCTTTTACATGAAAGCCGGCTGCTGGCTGAAAAGAATGATACCAAGATGATGCCTAAACCCGCAGGCATCAATCTGGTATAACCATTCAAAGTCCAGCAACATACCAGTACGTTGCTGGTCCTTGTTGGACATGTATTGTAATCTTTTTTTTTCATGCAGCCTGTTGGCTGAACGAAAAAAGAGATTGATTGGTGGGTATGCCCACCATTAGAATACCGCCCTTCATCCACCCACTTCTAATGATGGGCATACATGCACCATTTATATATGCTGAAGCATGGGGGCATCCTCCCGCAAAAAAGTTATGCCGCACACACATGGTCGGACTTTTCCACGGGCAAGCCTCCGTCGGAATTTCGACCGTATGTATGCGGCATTAGGAGCAAAATTGCTCCTCCGCCCTGCTGCCCCTGCTGCCCCCATGCTTCGGCATATATGCTTTTTTTTTTTAACTGTGGTGGTGAAATCACCTCCTACAGCACTGGAGTCGCAGGGATCAGGCCTGTCTCTGCGAACGCTGCAGTTATGTGTGTTGTGTTTTGTAAGTGACAGTGATCGATCGATACTGCACTTGGGTGGCCTGGGCTGGACGGAGGGGCAAAACGCAGGTGCTAGCAGGTATCTGGGCTGATCCCGCTAACACTGCGTTTTTGGGAACCCTAAACCGCTGGTATAGATCTGATCAGATCAGATATTGATCTGTTCAGATACTATACCACTAAGGGGGGTGTATGCTTTACGCGTGGGTGTTAGCGTTACTGGCACTAACCTGACGCTGCCTGGGGTGTGACGCAGACCCTCTCTGACGCTAAAACCTAATTGATATCACCCACCGGGCGATCAGGGGGTTAAACCTTTATTGGGTTATATACGGCGGGTGCCCTGACACTATAAAAAGCAAACTAACTAACCAGCGTCACCCGTAACACTTATATGGTGATCACTGGTGAAAGGGTTAACTAGGGGCAATTAGGGGGTTAAAACCTTTATTAGATCATATTTGGGGGTACCTGACGCTATAAAAACCTGCGGCGAACCTAAAAAAAATGACTGGCTACCGATTGGCATCACCGACACGAAGACAGCGATCAGAAAAACGATCGCTTAGTGACAGTGGTGATAGGGGGTGAAAGGGTTACCTGGGGGGCGATCAAGGGGGTTAAACCTTTATTAGATAATATATTGGGGTACCCGACGCTATAAAAACCTGCGGCGAACCTAAAAAAAATTACTGGCTACCGATCGCCATCACTGATGCTAAGACAGCCATCAGAAAAATGATCGCATAGCGACAGCGGTGATAGGGGGTGAAAGGGTTACCTGGGGGGCGATCAAGGGGGTTTAACCTTTATTAGATAATATATTGGGGTACCTGACGCTATAAAAACCTGCGGCGAACCTAAAAAAAATTACTGGCTACCGATCGCCATCACTGATGCTAAGACAGCATCAGAAAAACGATCGATTAGCGACAGCGGTGATAGGGGGTGAAAGGGTTACCTGGGGGGCGATCAAGGGGGTTAAACCTTTATTAGATAATATATTGGGGTACCCGACGCTATAAAAACCTGCGGCGAACCTAAAAAAAATTACTGGCTACCGATCGCCATCACTGATGCTAAGACAGCCATCAGAAAAATGATCGCATAGCGACAGCGGTGATAGGGGGTGAAAGGGTTACCTGGGGGGCGATCAAGGGGGTTTAACCTTTATTAGATAATATATTGGGGTACCTGACGCTATAAAAACCTGCGGCGAACCTAAAAAAAATTACTGGCTACCGATCGCCATCACTGATGCTAAGACAGCATCAGAAAAACGATCGATTAGCGACAGCGGTGATAGGGGGTGAAAGGGTTACCTGGGGGGCGATCAAGGGGGTTGAACCTTTATTAGATAATATATTGGGGTACCCGACGCTATAAAAACCTGCGGCGAACCTAAAAAAAATTACTGGCTACCGATCGCCATCACTGATGCTAAGACAGCCATCAGAAAAATGATCGCATAGCGACAGCGGTGATAGGGGGTGAAAGGGTTATCTGGGGGGTGATCAGGGGGTTAAACCTTTATTAGGGGGGGTTAGGGGGCTACACTGGACCTAAAACTAAACTTTAGTGACACTTTCACAGTCACAAATGTCACTGATTGCAGTGATCACTAAATAAATGGTCACTGCAATCAGTGACACTGTGACTGGGGGCTGGGGGGTGATCTGGGGGGGTCTGGGGGTCCTGGGGGGGGCGATTAGTGTGCCTATGTGTCCTGGTGTCAGTGTAGTGTTGTGCTCACTGACCTGATGTCTTCTCTTGTACGGCGCTCGGTATATGTGAGCGCCGCACAGGAGATGACATCACTTCCTCCTGCTCCCTCTGTCTGAAACAGACAGAGGAGGCATTTCCATTCGCCGGGAGCGATCGCGAGGGGGGGGGCCGGAATCGAAAGGCCGCCCCCTCATCTGGGATCGCTCCCGGTGAAGTAACGACCGCTCACGGCACAGAAGGGGGGTCCGGATGGACCCCCCAACTGTACAAAGGCAGTCACGTAGATCTACGTGATTCTGCCTGTCCGTGCCATTCTGCCAACGTAAATCGGCGGTGGGCGGTCGTTAAGTGGTTAATGTCTCTTTTATTAAAAATAAATTTAAAATTTGTGTTTGTTTTTATTTGTTATTTAATTTATAAATTTATAGAATAGGAATGGCAGAATAAAGACCAAGTGGTTGATCGAGTATTTGTATACAACTTTGCAATGCTTCATACCCAAATAATAATTTCCTCTGATTCCTCCTGTATTGACTTGTATTGTAACTGTACTGTCTGCCCTTGTGTTGTAAAGCACTGTGCAAACTGTTGGCGCGATATAAATCCTGTATAATAATAATATTTTCAGTGTCATGTTAAGCAGGACAAATTAACTTATAGAATAAAACAAATACTCTTATCCTACAGTAACACTATTTTGTAAATAAACACTGGTCAAAAAAAAAAAGTGTGTTTTTTCGGGGCTTTTTTTGTCTAAAGATTGCAATAAAAAATAATTTTTGCATGACAGTGGGTTTGATTTACTAAAGGCAAATAGACTGTGCACTTTTCAGTTGCTCCAGAGTTTATTAAATGAGCAGAAGCTCTGCTGACTTCCATCATCCAATCACGTGCGAGCAAAAATGCTGTTTTTTAAATTTTCCTTGCACGTCATTGCACGACACTGGCAGTGAAAGGGTTAACCACTAGGGGTGCTGGAGGGGTTAAGTGTGCCTAGGGGAGTGTTTACTACTGTGTGGGGGCGTGGCTATGACTGACACATCACCGATCTCCGCTCTGATTACACAGAGCGGAGATCGCTGACATTGTCAGTAGGGGAGCGGGAGATGTTGTGTTTACACTAACATCTCTCCGCTCCATGCCTCCGTGAGACAATCGCGGGATCCCCGCGGCGATCGAGTCTGCGGTACCCGCGGTCCGACTCACGGGGAAGGCAGGGGGGTCGCGAGCGCGCTCGATGCGTTTCGGTGGCTAATCGCCTCGTCAGGAGCAGATGCATTTAGTCTGAAAAAATTGGAAGAAAAAAATGAGGACCGATAACTGGTTCTTGGAACAATGGGATAAAAAACAAAATAAGGAAGTAGACATAGGGAAGGGGGAATATGGAAGAAGGGAAGGGGTTAACCCTTCTACTTACATGTAGCAAGCACATGGTCAACAGGTGGCGCCACACACTCATCCAGCTTTTTACCCCCAGCTATTTTTCACTTTCACTCACTTCTCTATCCCTATGTTCATCACCATCAGCCCCTCCATTTCCTCCTAACCATTCCCCACATTTTTTCTTTTTGTTTTTCCTTTTTTCCAGACACTTCCCAATTTATCATCACCGCCAGTGTCAGTGTGGGTGCCTTTGTCGGGTTGGAGGCCTGGTCCTGCCGCCCGGTCTCCCAGGGGCTGTTCGTCCCCTCAGCTCCCGGTGGGGCCACCTGAATTTTGCCGCCGGCGTGGCGCCACCTGTTGACCATGTGCTTGCTACATGTAAGTAGAAGGGTTAACCCCCTTCCCTTCTTCCATATTCCCCCTTCCCTATGTCTACTTCCTTATTTTGTTTTTGATCCCATTGTTCCAAGAACCAGTTATCGGTCCTTATTTTTTTCTTCCAATTTTTTCAGACTAAATGCATCTACTCCTGACGAGGCGATTACTAGCCGAAACGCGTCGAGCCAACAAGCCTTTCAGTATCCTTGGCTCTCCTATATGCATTATGTTATTACAACATGTTGTGATTTAATTGTCTTGAAGTATCCTCGTTAACTTATGTCTTTATATGGAGCCTTTTGGCCAAGATATATGTATAACCTATGTGATTTTAATAAAATGTACTTTTTAAAAAAAAATCATTGTTCCACCTATGTGCTTCACTCAAAGTCCCAAACTTCTCCCCACCCCCACCCCCCCCCCCCCCCTCGTGTACACAATATTTTTAGTGTCATTTAAATGGGACAAATTATAGAATAGAATGTATAGTTTCATCCTACAGCAACACATTTTTTTTAAATGAATACTGGTCAAAAAAAGAAAGAAAGTGTGTATTTTTTTTTTTTTAGGTTTGTTTCTTTCTTGTAGAAAAAGTATCTTTGCAAGACAATAGCACAAGAAGAAAGGCTTTGTTAACTTAACATTTATTGCTTTGCTATCTCAACTAAAGATAACGTTTTTTGCCAAATAAACCGGTCAATGCCAGGAATGTAAAAACTGCTCTGGTCCATAACAGGTGTACAGATGCGAGAGGGGAATGGGTAATACTGAATGATTACTGCTCCTTGGTACAGTCAGTTTGGTATTTAATATTATTATATCATTTTATTTACAGGGAATATACACACAAATACATACAGTACATAATACAAAGTAAGGTAACATACAGATTTCAGCAATCCCATGAAGGACACAGTATGTAAGCCTCCATTTGGCTAAAATGACATAAAACACTATTGCTAGAAAAGGGGGACAGAAAAGAAAAAAAGAATAAACCTGTTATAAGAAAGGACTTGTCATGTACACTGTAATATGAACGTTTTATAAACAAAGTAATAATAAAACATGTCCCACTGACATACAGTATAAATAAACTTTCATGGTAAGTAGCAAATATTACAGTTGCTTTACTAAAACATAGTTTGTTCATTTTCACAAAAAAATGTTTACTTAGTTTACTTAAAAAGGTGAAGCTGTGTTTTAGTTTTCCAACAATTTGACCCGTATTTTACAAAATGCAGTATATAGGACTTTACAAATGCACCATGCCCGCGGCACACTGGTGTGAAGAGTTTCATAGGATTTAAAAGGATACGTTTTTCATGCATTTTCTGCCGCTTTTCAAACCTCAAAATCGCATGAAAAACTGATCAGTGTGAAAGGGCACTAACACGTGACACCCCAATGCACTAAGGCTGGGTTCACACCTCCGATGGATGCGGCTCACAGCAGGAGTCCGGTATGTCCCTGTTCTCCATTTCAGGGACGAATCAGGGCCGAATTTTGCCTGAATTCGGCCCTGAAACTGAGCCAAAGACGCACAGACGCCACGGAGATGTGTAAACCGGCTCCAGTTGGTCACAATCTCCTGTCATGCGAACTGGATGCGTATCCAATTTGTATAGGTGTGAACCCAGCCTTATGCCCCGTACACACGAGCGGAAATTCCGACAAGAAAAGTCCGATGTGAGCTTTTGGTCGGAAATTTCGACCGTATGTATGCTCCATCCGAATTTTTCTGTCGGAATTACTGCCAAGAAAAATTTGAGAGCTGGTTCTTGTCGGAATTTTCGCTCATGTGTACGGGGCATTAGACATAGCAGTTCCAACACATATGCATTGCAGCGCACCAAAATGGATAGGGACGCCCTACTGTGCAATGTGGTGAGTTGCGTCAGAATACATACTGCATGATTTGTGTCTGTTCTGTGTTAATCTTGAATGGGCTGCCTTTATTCTATGCACATTTATGCACATGCATTAGTGCAACTAATGAGAACTCCAAAGTGTGAATGAGACCTTAAAATCCTCTCTCCAGTAAGAATTGAATATCTTCATACACACGCACTCAGGTTTCATAACCCTTTTTCTAAATGGCGTTCATATCCAGCACTTGTTGCTCCATCAAGCAAATCCATTTAGGTGTCTACTTATCTACTAAGGTAAACCTACATGGATTTGAATCCTGATACATTAATATCGTGACTAGGGATGAGCTTTATGTTCGAGTCGAACCTGAATTCGATGTAAGAGGGGGCGGGGTCACCTGTCAACATTATTGTGAATTCCCCGCTTGCCGGGGAAAGCTGGGGCTTACCCTATGATGTGGACGGGTGACCTCGCCCCCTCTTACGTCATGGTGATTTTGTGTGGAGTGGAGACTGGAGACTGCAGCAGCCTCCACTCCAATTCACATTTGTTAAAATAACATTTGTGACAACAATTGCTGTCCAATAACATTTGTTAAAAGGGGCTTCCAGATTCCGATAAGCCCCCCGCCTGCAGACCCCCACAACCACCGGGCAAGGGTTGTGGGGATGAGGCCCTTGTCCCCATCAACATGGGGAGGGCATGTGACCTGGTACGGTTCAGGAGGAGGCCGCTCTCTCGCCCCCCCTCTTTTCCTGTGGCCTGCCAGGTTGCGTGCTCAGATAAGGGTCTGGTATGGATTTTTGGGGGGACCCCACGCCATTTTTTTTATTTTGGTGCGGGGTTCCTCTTAAAATCCATACCAGACCTGAAGGGTCTGGTATGGATTTTTGGGGTAATCTCACGCCATTTTTTTTTAAATTTTGGTGCGGAGTTCCCCTTAAAATCCTTAAGGGCCTGTTAATGGAATTTTGGGGAATCCCCACAATTTTTTTTTTTTCAATGACTTTCAATGACTTTTCTCTGTATTGCCGGGACCGATAATTCATTACAGCCGTGAGTAGTTTTAAATTACTTTTTTCCTTCAGAAATGACATTTTGTGCAGGGACAGTTCTAAACACGGGAAACATGAGCTACTTTACAGGCATACTATACACCCCCCCCCCTCCCCAGGTACGAAATTTAAAGGAATATTTCACTTTTATTGTTTCACTTTAAGCATTATTAAAATCACTGCTCCCAAAAAAAGTCCGTTTTTAAAACTTTATTTTAGCAGCATTGATACATGTCCCCTGGGGCAGGACCCGGGTCCCCAAACACTTTTTATGACAGTAACTTGCATATTAACCTTTAAAATTAGCACTTTTGATTTATCATGTTTGTGTCCCATAGACTTTAACGGTGTTCGCATGTTCGAACAAATTTTTTGCCTGTTCGCATGTTCTGGTGCAAACCGAACCGGGGGGTGTTCAGCTAATCCCTAATCTTGACTCTATAATGGGCACCTACAGGTGTCAGCACTTATCTTCAGTGTAATTTCAGCACCCCTGGAAGCCCTGGAATTTGTATCTGGATAGTAAACTGCCACTGCCTGGGTGTTTATGGGACATAACTGTTTAATTATCAAATGTGATATACTGGAAGATTACCATATGTAATCAGGAAGACAGATTCTGACAGAGATTACGTCATTTTTATAAACATTTCCCAATTTCTCCAGTCCTTAAAGTATATTTGAACACTCACCAGACAACCCATTCGGTTAAAAAAAGAAGTGAAAGGCAAAACATTTGCATATAAAATACATTTTAAATACTTTTTTTCCCTCTTTTATAAGTGATCACATGCCCTCTGTCCTCAGCTGCATAGGAAGCTTAGAGGGTGGGGGGAGCAGAACTGATCTTCCCAGTTGTGCAGGGGGGGGGGGGGGGAGTGTCAGGAGAAGTCTGATCATTGAAGGAGGGCAGGCTGAGTTCCCAGTACAGCTAGAAAACTGTGTTCCCCTGCTGAGTGTGGTCAGTTGTTATTAGGAAAGTAGAGGGAATGGCAGGAACACCAGGGAATTCATTTTGTGTACATGGTACAGCAGGCGCATATCAGTAATATGAAATGTTGGGTTTACATATTGTTTAAGATCTCAATTTTGTCCTCTGTTATACACAAGAATGAATTCCCCAGAACGAAATACCGTATTTATCGGCGTATAACACGCACAGGCGTATAACACGCACCCTAACTTTAAGAGAAGTTTCAGGAAAAAATCTTTCCACAGCCCCCTGCGTATAACACGCAGGCACAGTTTACCCTCTATTTTTAGGGTAAAAAGGTGAGTGTTATACGCCAATAAATACAGTATGTTGTTCTTGTCTTGAAGGGTAAATGAGTGGTCTAGGTGAACACCTTTATATAATTAATGGAAGAAGCAATGATGGATTTTGTGCCTTGTTATGATATTGTGATATAGTGAAATATCAGGGAGGATATTCTGCAGCCAGCTGGTAAGAGGAAAGTATTACATCTGGATGTTTTTGTATGACAGATGTCATCCTTGGATCGCTGTGTCTCTAGCACAGTAATATGTGGCCGTGTCTTCCACTTTCACATTGTCTATTTGTAGATATGATGTGGTTATGGACGCATCAGTGGTTATAGTGAATCTTCCTTTGTATGAAGAGGAATAATCTGTAGCTCCACTAGTAGGGTGAACCCTCCCAATCCATATCAGTCCTCTCCCTGGAACCTGTTGAACCCAATTTATATAGTAGCTGGCATATGTATATCCAGATGCTTTACAGGACATCTTCATGGTCTCTCCAGGCTTTTTTATCTCTGAGGAGGACTGAGTAAATGTTTGTGACATGACCCCTGTAACCAAGAATAAAAATATGATGAGAAATAAGATGATCCCATCAGAATGGGTTACTGCTTTTTTCTGTATTCCAGACTTACCAAGAAATGAGGACAGACACAAAAGACAACAGGATAGAAACATGATGTCTTATTGGCTTTAGATGTTCTGAATGTTCTGAGAGGACACCAAGATCTCAGTAGAACATCCAGCCGGTCAGTTCAGCTTTTCTACCTGACAGGATGAGACAGGAAGCAGAGATGGGATTTGCATGAGGGGAAGAACACTATAAAAGGCTGAACATTCTCTTCTACCAACAATGAGGTATATGGCATAGATCTCAACTGTCCCTCATATGGAACTAAATCACTCTGTCCCTCTTTCTTTATCATTTTTTTTTTTTGTGTTCTGATGTATAAAAGGAAAAAAAAAATGTTTGTTTTTTTTAACAATAGAAGTTAATAAAGCACCACACATTTTCCCCATTTTAGAAAGTTGAGAGGTGTGTGTATAGATATAGAAATACACAAAATTAGACCGTTTAAAAATGTCTGGTAAAATGTGACAAAATTATCCATCAGTCCTTATATCTCTGGGATGAGATTCTTGCATTGATTTTGCCAATCTCCCCATCTGATGCAGCTATTCAGTGATGGCGAACCTCAGCACCCCAGATGTTTTGTAACTACATCTCCAATGATTCTCAACTATGCTACAGAGTGCGAGAGCATCATGGGAAATGTAGTTCCAAAACATCTGGGGTGCCAAGGTTCGCCATCACTCTTTTTAGTGAAATGTTACTCATGTAGGGGCAGAATTCTTGCCTGGGCATTATACCTCTGATAGCTCCTACTGTCAAAAATTAACCCTCTGACTCAATGGGGCTGATTTACCAAACGTTTGCGCCATGAGTATTGGCGCATCTGCGTGCGCAATGGCTGTTTTGGTATTTACAAAACATTAGCACCGGTATCGCAGCCCTATTTACCATTTACTATAGTGTTCTCTGCGCCCGGGAGGAGGCGCTCAGTGCGCTACTATGGACCTGGCGCACAGCATGTTAAAATCTAAATATAAAGAAGCTGGAAGTGAGAAAATATTGGGGGTGATGTGGGGTGATGTGAGGAAGTGTAGTGACACTTGCCCAAATAACTAATATGCCCGAAATAGAGTGGGAAAGTAACTTTTTCAAAACCAGCCCGCTGCACCGGCAAGTACGATTCGAGCTGCGGGAGGTTTTTTTGTGCTCAGCGCGGGAATTTCAATGGTTTAAATGCGCCAAGACACTGCGCCGGCAAAATCTTAGTAAATGTCAAGTCACCTAAGTCAATATTGCATAAGTTGAACAGGCGCAGCTCTGAACTTGCCAGAACTTGCCATTTAAAAGCAGCCGCGGCTGTAATGAATTGTCGGCTCCCGGCAATATAGAGAAAAGTCATAGAAAGTCATTGCTAACCAAAAAAAAAAGCGTGGGGGTCCCCCCAAATTTCATAACCAGGCCCTTGAGGTCTGGAATGGATATTAAGGGGAACCCCGCTGCAATTTTTTTAAAAAAATGACGTGCGGGTTCCCCCCAAATATCCATACCAGGCCCTTCAGATCTGGCATGGATTTTAAGGGGAACTCCACCCCAAATTTTATTAAAAAATGGCGTGGAGTTCCCCCAAAAATCCACACCAGACCCTTATCCGAGCACGTAACCTGGCCGGCCGCAGGGGAAGAGGGGGGGAGGAGAGCGCCCCCCCCCTCCCTTCTGAACCGTACCAGGCCACGTGCCCTCAACATGGGGAGGATGTCCCCATGTTGATGGGGACAAGGGCCTCATCCCCACAACCCTTGCCCGGTGGTTGTGGGATTCTGCGGGCGGGGGGCTTATCGGAATCTGGAAGACCCCTTTAACAAAGGGGACCCCAGATCCCGCCCCCCCTGTGTGAAATGGTAATGGGGTACAAATGTACCCCTACCATTTCACAAGGAAAGTGTCAAAAATGTAAAAAATTACAAGAGCCGGTTTTTGACAATTCCTTTATTAATGTATTTTCCTTTCTTCCATCTTCTTCTTCCTTCTTCTTCTTCCATCTTCTTCTTTTCTCCATTTGGGTTTCTTCCTCCATCTTCATCTTCCTCTTCATCTTTATCTTCATCTTCCTTCTTCCTTCGGTCTTCTCGTCCGCATCTTGCTCCAGCGTCTTCCCTTCTTCTTTCTTCTCCGGCCGCTCCGTTTGAATTGGAGGTTCCCGCTGTGCGACGCCTCAGTTCTCCACTTGGTCCGCTTACACCCGGTGGCTCCGCCCCCTCTGTCACGACGGGGAAAGTCCCCGTGAAATCCATGTGCGTCAGAGGGGGGCGGGGTCACCGGGTGTAAGCGGACCCAGAGGCGAACTGAAGCATCGCACAGCGGGAACCTCCAATTCAAACGGAGCGGCCGGAGAAGAAAGAAGAAGGGAAGACGCCAGGGCAAGATGCGGACGAGAAGACCGAAGGAAGAAGGAAGATGAAGATGAAGATAAAGATGAAGAGGAAGATGAAGATGGAGGAAGAAACCCGAATGGAGAAAAGAAGAAGATGGAAGAAGAAGATGGAAGAAGAAGATGGAAGAAAGGAGAAGACATTAATAAAGGAATTGTCAAAAACCGGCTCTTGTAATTTTTTACATTTTGACACTTTCCTTGTGAAATGGTAGGGGTACATTTGTACCCCATTACCATTTCACACAGGGGGGGGTGGGATCTGGGGGTCCCCTTTGTTAAAGGGGTCTTCCAGATTCCGATAAGGCCCCCGCCCACAGACCCCCACAACCACCGGGCAAGGGTTGTGGGGATGAGGCCCTTGTCCCCATCAACATGGGGACATCCTCCCCATGTTGAGGGCATGTGGCCTGGTACGGTTCAGGAGGGAGGGGGGCCGCTCTCTCGTCCCCCCTCTTCCCCTGCGGCCGGCCAGGTTGCGTGCTCGGATAAGGGTCTGGTATGGATTTTTAGGGGGACTCCACGCCATTTTTTTAAAAAATTTGGGGTGGAGTTCCCCTTAAAATCCATGCCAGATCTGAAGGGCCTGGTATGGATATTTGGGGGGAACCCCACGTCATTTTTTTAAAAAATTTGCAGCAGGGTTCCCCTTAATATCCATTCCAGACCTGAAGGGCCTGGTTATGGAATTTGGGGACCCCCACGCATTTTTTTTTGGGTTAGCAAAGACTTTCAATGACTTTTATCTGTATTGACAGGAACCAGCAATTCATTACAGCCGCAAGGACTTTTAAATGACTATTATTTTACTTTAGAAATGTCATTTTGCTCTCCAACTGTTATAAACATGGAAAACATGTGCTACTTTACAGGCATACTATAGACACCCCTCGGTATGATATTTAGGGCCAGTTCACACCGGATGCAGTGCAGTGCGTTTTTTTGATGCCTGAAAAACGCAAAGAAAGTTGATCACATTAATGCCAATGGCATAGTTCACACCACTGCAGTCCGTTCCAGTGCATTTCAGAAAGCCAAAAAAAAATTGGTCATGCTGCATTTTTTAGGTACAAAACTGTACTGGACCCCAGTAAAACACATCAAAAACGCAACGGAACGTACCAAAAATGCACTGGAATGCACCGCAACGCACCTAAATGCACCAAAGACGCACTGCAACACACTTGTCCTAAGTGAAAAGAGGGGGAAAAAAAACACTGGACTGCATCAAAAATGCCTCAAAAATGCACTGGAATGTGTCAAAAACGCGCATGCAGAAAAGCACCTGGAACACACCCAGACTGCGTTTCTATAGTGTGAACTAGGGCCAGTTCACACCATAGAAACACAATCCGGATGCGTTTCAGGTGCTTTTCTGCATGCACGTTTTTCATGCGTTCCAGTGCATTTTTGGTAAGTTTTTGATGCAGTCCAGTGCTTTTTTTTCACCCCTCTTTTTTATTAACCATAGATAAGGACAAGTGTGTTCCAGTGCGTTTATGATGCGTTTTGATGCGTTCCAGTACAGTCCAGTGCAGGTAAAATGCAGCATGTTCTACTTTTTTTGTGGAACTGGAACGCACTGGAACAAACACTGCCATTTAGAACCATATAACCAACTTTCCATGCATTTTTGATGCATAAAAAACGCAATGGACTGCATGTGGTGTGAAATTGCCCTTAAGCAATTTGGCATATTTAAAGGCACTTCTCCTTGTTTTGTTTTTGGTGTTTTCCAAATTGGTGACATTGATATATGTCCCTTAGGGTGGGACCTGGGCCCCCATTTTAAGGCCAATAACTAGAAGAAAAGCCAGCCAAGTGGGGACTAGCAAAATTAACAAGTCAGTTCCCATAGACTGCAATGGGATTTGTTGGTGGGGGGAGGGGTGATTGTCCCATCTCTAATTTTGTAGCATGCTGGATGATGTGCTTAATTTTGGACGGGGGGAGGGGGTTATTTTTTGCTAGCTGCATTGGTGTTGTTCTGCACATGCCCAGCCAGTTAGTTTTTTTTTTGGGTGCTTTTTGTGTGTGAACAGCACCTGGGTATTTCTGGGCATGCTCAGAGAGTGTTTTGATGGGTTAGTAATTTAACAGGTGTACCCACTTTGAATTTCAGTCTCTACATTAGGTGAACTTGCATTTTGGGTGTTTCATGGACTGTGCATGTGTTTTCAATTGCCTCATTAGCACACAAACATATGTTATATAAAGCTCACAGAGCATTCGGTCGCTTGCCTTGAGAAGAGGCAAGTGTGTGTGTGGGGGGCAAAAATTTACATGTTGGTGTCCTTATCGAGTTTGTAACACATGTATTTTATTTGTTATGTCTTTGCAAAACAAGTGATTGGTTAACTTTTGTGGATTGTATATTTTTGGTGTGGGGGAGATATGTTCCCCTGAAATAATTCTGATGTTGTTAATGTGTGTTGTTTGTTCACTTTGATTTGTCTGCTGCATTTTTTTGGCCAAAAATTGCTCAAGATGTTAAATCTGTAAGTGCCGGTTCACACTTGTGCGAGTTGGTACCGAATGCGATGCGTTTAAACACAAACTAGATTCGCATGTCATCCAAAAAGTAATTGTTTTCAATGATGGTGTTTCACATCTATGCGTTGCGATTCCTCCCCGAATGCGATGCAATGAAAAAAAGGGTCTTGTGCGAGTTTAGAGCGTTGCGTTGCGAATTTAGTCTCCATAGACATCAATGTAAATCGTTCTGGAATCGCATTTGATGGTTCACATATGTGCGAATTCCACCACACTATTCTCCACAAAAACCAGGAAGTACACACTTTTTTTATTTTATTTTTTTTACATTATGATTCTATTGGCTAGAACATTAATCGCAGCCATGTCCCACTCCTGAAATTTGCATTCAAATCGCGGTAAAAACGCGGTAAATTCGCACCTCAGAATGGACTGAAAAAACTGAACAAATTCACAGCGCAGCAGTGTGAACCGGCACTAACTGTTTCAAATTGACCATGTTTTTTATTTTGCCTTCCCTTTTGTTTTGTTGAACAATAAAATTAGATGCAAAATTTTGATGTTTGTTTTGTGTTTTCTTTGCAACAAGTGTGACAGCTGATTGGCATGTCAAAACTGGTGTGATTTGTCTACCCTGGTGCCTTCATGGTAGTATATGCATGGATTGTGTGCTGCCATGGAGCGTCACCAGGAAATTAAAAATACAGAGCGGTAAGTATTCAATTTTCCTTTTTTACTGCAGTGGTTCTCAGCCTCAGTCCTAAAGTACCCCCCAACAGGACATGTTTGTGAATTTATCTTATCGAGAATTGCTGTCCAAAAATCAAAACCATTGACTGTGATTTAAAGCACATGTGCAAGATGAAGGAAAACCTGCAAACATGGCCTGTTGGGGGTACTTGAGAAGCACTGATTTAGAGCACTGCACTTAAAAATAGCTCAAGGCCATACAATTCTAATTGTGGGCATTTTGAGGGAAACGAAGTAAGTATTAGAACCCCTGCGTGTGTTTTTTTTTTTTAGATATTTTTTTTTTGTACAGTAGTTTGGCCTTTGTCTCCTTTTCTTAACATTGGCTTCACTTCCTGTCACACAGCTAAACAGGAAGTGAAGGTAAAACCCTACCAATGGCTTTTCTTGGGGACACACATCAATCTAGTGTCCCCATTAAGCAAATTGCACTCTAGAACTTTGTTGTGTACACCCCAAATCATTGGGTAGTTTGGGGTTTAGTAAAGACAAATCCACTCTGCAGTAAAAGTGTAGCTGCTGAAAATCTGAGGGAAAGTACTGGTGATTGGATGTTACAATCATGTAAAAGCAAAGATGTTTTTTTTTTTGGCTTGCATGTCCCCCTCAGATATACAGCAAGTGCACTTGTAGTGCAAAGTAGATTTGCCTTTAGTAAATAAACCCCACAGTCCAAACTACCTAATAATTTGTGGTGTGCCCCGCAATATGCTCGAGTGCAATGTGCATAATGGGGAAAGTATTTAGACTGACCTGTGTGTCCCCAAGGAAAGACATTGTTAGGGATTTTCCCTCACTTCCTGTGTGGCTATGTGACAGGAAGTGAATTATTTGGAAGGATAAAGTGGCCAAATTATTTAGTTTAACTTTTCAAAGACTCATTCCTAAGTTGAATTGTGATGCATGTCAATGGCCCATTTTGACCCTCTTTAATCACTTGAGATCAGCGCTATAACTGATCGACGGCCACAGCATGGTCCTCAATTGCCGGGAGTCCGTCAATAAACGTCCTCCCCTTTGCGCGCGCTGTGGTCACAGAGTCACTGAGACTCGGGTGATGACAGATCCGAGTAAGGGGCCGATCCCTGCCCTTTACCATGTGATCAGCTGTCAGCAAATGACAGCTGATCACGTGATGTAAACAAAAGATGGGTAATGGTTTTTGTTTTCTCCTTGTGCTGACAGCGTGAGCATAAAAAAAAGGCAATCACCGGCTTATGTGCAAGGGACATGGGGCCCGAAGAGGAAGAGGCAATTCTGCATCATCTGTGACAATTAGTAGCCCCTGCCAGTGCCACCTATCAATGCCCACAACTGGTGCCAATCAGTGCCACCTAGCAGTGCTGCCTATCAGTGCCCATCACTGCCAACTATCATTGCCACCTAGCAGTGCCACTTCTCACTGCCCACCAGTGCCAAATAGCAATGCCACCTCTCAGTGCCCACCCTTGCCACCTTATCGGTGCCCATCAGTGCAGTCTCATCAGTGTACATCAATGAAGAAGAAAAATTACCTTTTTTAAAAATATTAACCAGTTTCCTACCGCCCACCGTCAAATGACATCCTTGGCTTTGGGCGGTGACATCTGAATGATGCCTGCAGTTGCAGGCATCATTCAGATATCATTCTTTTCAGCCGGCGATTCTGTGCACAATAAAAATTGTCATAGTGGCAGTTCCGCCGCTTGATCGTTCTTATAGGCGAGGGGAGGGGACGTCCCCCCCCCCTCTTGCCGCCATCCGGTGCTTCTCCGGGCTCTCCCGTGCCATCTGGGGCTCGGAGAACGATTTGGAGATAACTGGTGACCAGATGGTCATCAGTCATCTCTATGACCGTCGGAGGCGCGGGCACGACGTTATGACATCATGCCGTGTTCCCGTATGTTAACCAAGCCGTGATCTTGGCTGTCAGCATGAGATTGGTGATTTTTTTGGAACAATATCATGCTTTCCAGCCTGGAGGAGAGATGTGGGGTCTTATTGACCCTGCATCTCTCCATAAAGAGGACCAGTCACACACATTCCTATTACAAGGGATGTTTACATTCCTTGTAATAGGAATAAAAGTGATCCCAAAAAAATAAAAAAATAAAAAAAAGAGTAAGAAATACAAAAAAGTCAAAAAAATAAAACAAAAAAAATAAAAAAAATAAGAAAAAAAAGAGTAAGAAATACAAAAAAGTAAAAAGCCAAAAAAAAAGTAAAAAAACAAAATAAAAAAAAATAAGCAAAAATACGAAAAAACGCCCATGTCCGGTAGCTCGCGCTCAGAAGCGCACACACACGTAAGTCCCGCCCACATATGTAAACGCCGTTCAAACCACACATGTGAGGTAATGCTGCGTGCGTTAGAACGAGTGCAACAATTCTAGCACTAGACCTCCTCTGTAATGGCAAAATGGTAACGTATAAAAAAATGTAAAGCATCACCTAGGGAGATTTTTAATTACTGAAGTTTGGTGTCATGCCATGTGTGTGCGCAATTTTAAAGCGTGACGTGTTAGGTATCTATTTACTCAGCATAACAACATCTTTCACATTATACCAAAAAATTGGCCGTAACTTTACTGTTTTGTAATATTTTTAGCAAACAAATGGCGTTTGGAAATTTATTGCGCAAATACCGAGCGAGATAAAAATTTGCAATGACCGCCATCTTATTCCCTAGGGTGTCTGCTCCAAAAAAATATATAATGTTTGGTGTTTTGAAGTAATTTTATAGCCATAAATTTATGATTTTTACATGAAGGAGAGAAGTGCCAGAATAGGCCCAGTGCTGAAGTGGGTAAAATATCCATTTTTTTTTTTTTTAAACTCGGTCTTTTGTATTTATAGAAAAAAAATAAAACTAAAACACAAAAGTGATCAAATAGCACCAAAAGCAAGCTCTATTTGTGTGCCAACAAATAAAACATTTTCATTGGGTTATAGTGTTGTATGAGCGCGCAATTGTCATTAAAAGTGCATCAGCGCTGAAATGTGAAACTTGGTCTGGGCAGTGCGCAAGTGGTTAATATAAGGCTACATGCACACGGACGTTTTTCAAGCCGCTTGTTTGAGCATTTTTTGCAGCTTAAAAACATCTCTCCATGTTAGCCTATGGCCTCATGGCCACCATGGCGTTTTGGAGCTGTAAATGGCATAGGCGTTTTTAGGCCCCATGTAGACAGGACGCTGGTGCAAAGTGTTCTGAACTAAGGTTGAAAGTGGCGTTTAGAAAGGCGCGCTTTGTGGCGTTTGCATGCCTTGTTTTACCACATTTGCATGTATATGATAAGGAGCCGCCCTATGCTCCAAAAACAGTATTATTTACGATTTTAGCTATTTAGTGAGACCAGAGTGATATGAGCCGCTGAGAGCAGCAGTGTAGTTGTATTTAGCGTGTCACTTGCCACATCACTTGCCACAAGTTGTGGATTGTCCACTTGCCACGTCAGCTGCCCCAAGTTGTGGACTGTCCACAATGCAATGGAAGCAATTTCATTTATGTATGTATATATATATATATATATATATATATATATATATATATATATATATATATACATATATATATATATATATATATATATATATATAATGTTTTTTCCTCATTTGCCATAAATTTGGAGTTTATCAATGTAAAAAAAAAGGTCACCTTTAAAAACGCTTCTAAACTAAAATGCGGTTAAACGCTGGTACCGCGTCTGAAACGTGGAAATCTTTGGCGTCTGAAGGCATTTAGAGGGTTTGTGAAAAACGATTTTAAACGCAACTGCATATTTTTTTTGCCAGAACAAAAACAGTGTTTTGGATGTAATAGAATTCAATGGACCCGCATCCAAAACGCAACTACCGCAATTTTGCGGCTATTTTTTGTTTTACCTGTTTATAGCTGGTTGTTAAAGGAAATGTAAAAAAAAAAAAAAACGGTTCAAAAACAAAACCAAAAAAAAAAAAACAGTGTGGGGTCCCCCCCCAGGTCCATACCAGGCCCTTGGGTCTACTATGGATTCAAAGGGGACCCCCCCAAAAAATGAAAAAAAAGGCCCTTCAGGTCTGGCATGTATTTTAAGGGGAACCCCGCGCCAAAAACAAAAAAAAAATTGCGTGGGGTCCCCTTAGAATACACACCAGACCCTTTATCCGAGCACTCAACCTGGCAGGCCGCAGGGGAAAAGGGGAGGACGAGAGAGCGGCCCCCCTCCCTCCTGAACCGTACCAGGCCGCGTGCCCTCAACATGGGGGGTTTGGTGCTTTGGGGCAGGGGGGGTGACCTGCGGCCCCCCCCCACCCCAAAGCACCCTGCCCCCATGTTGATGGGGACAAGGGCCTCTTCCCGACAACCCTGGCCGTTGGTTGTCGGGGTCTGCGGGCGGGGGGCTTATCGGAATCCGGGAGCCCCCTTTAATAAGGGGGACCCCAGATAGCTGCCCCCCACCCATCGTGACATCATACGGGGGCGGGGTCAGTGGTGGCAAAAGCCGGTGACCACGCCCATGCCAATAAAAGTGACACCGCTGCTTGGACAGATCATTGCGGCGGTGGAAAGCGACGAGTTAACATCGGGCGAAGAGAAGAAGGAAGAAGGCGACGTAGAAGACCGGCCCCCGCTAGCAAAAGATAGCGGGGCGTCCGGCAGAAAGAACCGGAGATCGAGGAGAAGGCGTCGGAGAGCGGGAGAACAGCCGGAGAACAAAACAAGAGACCCCCGAAGTCGGAAGAAGATGGCGAGGAAGCCCGGGACCCCCGCTAGCAAAAGAGCTAGCAGAAGATAGCGGGGGCCCGGCAGAAAGACCCCCGAAGACGGCGAGGAAGCCCGGGACCCCCGCTAGCAAAAGAGCTAGCAGAAGATAGTGGGGGCCCGGCAGAAAGACCCCCGGAGCTGCCCAATAAATTACTTTTCAAACCTGTGTTGTCTTTTTTTATTTACTTATTTTGCCACCAGGTGAATGGGTAGGGGTACGATGTACCCCATATTCATTCACATAGGGTGGGGGGCCGGCATCTGGGGGCCCCCTTTTTAAAGGGGGCGCCCTGATTCCGAAAAGCCCCCCGCCCGCATACCCCGACAACCAACGGCCAGGGTTGTCGGGAAGGGGCCCTTGTCCCCATCAACATGGGGGCAGGGTGCTTTGGGGTGGGGGGGGGGCGCAGGTCGCCCCCCTGCCCGAAGCACCAAACCCCCCATGTTGAGGGCATGCGGCCTGGTACGGTTCAGGAGGGAGGGGGGCCGCTCTCGTCCCCCCTTTTCCCCTGCGGCCTGCCAGGTTGCGTGCTCGGATAAGGGTCTGGTTTGGATTTTGGGGGGACCCCCACGCCGTTTTTCGGCTTAAGGGGTTCACCTTAAAATCCAGACCATACCTAAGGGTCTGGTTTGGATTTTGGGGGGGACCCCCACGCCGTTTTTCGGCTTAGGGGGTTCACCTTAGAATCCAGACCAGACCTAAGGGCCTGGTATGCTCCTGAAGGGGAACCCATGCCGGTTTTTTCATTAAAATTTGGCCTGGAGTTCCCCTTCATGATTCATACCAAACATGGGACAGCGAGGCTGCCGAGGACCAGCGCGATGACATCGCGCTGGACACATTCTCGGCCGGCTAGTCGCCTCTAGGACGCGACTTGAGCGGCTGCTGCACGCTCAGGTTGTGTCCAGGTCACCTCGCAAAGTCGCGCTGTCCCTGTGTCAGCCGGCACACGAGTCGCCCGCAAGTCGGATCCGACTTCCCGGGCGACCTCTATTCAAATCAATGGGCTCCCATAGGGAACCATTAATTTTCAATAGAGCACCACTGACATTTCTATTTACTATAACAGTGCGCCGCTGCTTCCTGCGCCCAGTGAAGGAGTTATCCGGCGCATCAATTAAGGTTAGAACCAGCGCAGCGCACTGTTATTAGTAAATCAGCCCCAATGTTTATTAACACCATTCAGATGGGAAATAGAGAGATACAACGTAACATTTTTAATTTTGTAGCTATTCTGTTTTATTTATCTGCAGATCAAAGGGACTATCTTCACTCTGCAGCTGAAGTAAACTGACAAGCAATGATTTTTTTATATATATTTGTCTATTTAACCCCTTATTAACCATTATTTTACCCTAATAAGCTTCACTCTGCAGCTGAAGTAAACTGACAAGCAAAGATTTTTTTATATATATGTGTCTATTTAACCCCTTATTAACCATTTTATTACCCTAATAAGCTCTAATTAACGTATTCCCCTTTTTGCTTCAAATATTATTTTACTGCTGCCTTTTAATGTCTCTTTTTTATTAAAAATAATATTTAAAAATTGTGTTTGTTTTTATTTGTTAATTTTTTCTTAGCATCACAAAAAAAGCACAAAACAAAAAAACAAAACAAAAACAAAAAATAAATAAAAGTTATTTAATTTATAAACATAGAATAGGAATGGCAGAATAAAGACCAAGCGGTTAATCGAGCATTTGTATAAAACTTTGCAATGCTTTATACCTAAATAATAATTTCCTCTGATTCCTCCTGTATTGACTTGTATTGTAACTGTACTGTCTGCCCTAACGTTGTAAAGTAGGGCTGCAACTAACGATTATTTTCATAATCGCTTAGTTGGCCGATTATTGTTTCGATTAATCGACTAATCGGTTAATAACCGTAAAGAAAAAAAAAAGGGTTATTTTGCTGCGATTTGCATTTTTTTTTTTTTTTTGGCAGATTACAAAACACAAATTGCCGCAAAAACACATTACATGCTTTTCTGCAGCTTCTCCATTAAAGTATATTAAACCAAAAAACTAAAATAGCACTGTTTTGCGTTAAAAAAAGTCCTTGCCCTTTCCAAATTACTCTTTCGTCCATGGACCGACACAACTTCTCTATTGACAAAGTGGGTATTATCCGTTAGTGACTAGGCAGAAAAACTTGTAAAAAGTGTTGCATCACACCTTCTACAGTACCGCCCAGGGGGCGGACCCTCTGGGTATACCCTCTCAGTCTGCATCTTCGCAGATCAGTTTTTTTCTGTCAAGCAAGGAGTAGGACATGGCTCCCTTCGGGCCCATTGGTCCGGGGAAAAAAGATATATATATATATATATATTTTTTTTTTTGCTACATTTGTTGTTTCCTGCGATCTTCGATCAACTGCCGACTGGGTGACAGGCAGGATCCTCGATCCTTGTAGTCTCCCCAGTTTCGGCCATCGAGCGTGTGCCAACCCTAGCTACGCGCTGGGTTTTCCACGACATGCCCGTCGCTCCACGGGTGGCCGGTGAGCTTACGCTCCAGGGCCTGCATCGGACCGCTCAGCTTTGGCTGACCTTACGGCCGAGTCGCAGCAGCCTGGCCAGTGAGCTTACGCTCCAAGGCTTGCATCGGACCGCTCAGCTTCGGCTGACCTTACGGCCGAGTCGCAGCAGCCTGTCCGGTGAGCGTCATGCTCCAGGGCATACATATGATCGTCCCTTCTGGGTCCAATCACAGCATGCCTGGCCAACAGTCACCTTCCGTGCACGGACGATGATCTGTTTGGAATGTCTTCCAGCAGAATACATGCAGGATAGGTAAGTAAAACTCCCCTGCCTCGGCTGGGTGATTTAGCTGGACATTCCTGGAGAGATCAAGTAAGTGGTTGTGGCCCCTTTCTTCCCTCTCTCCCTGCCTTTCCCTCCTCCCTGGGCTTCTAGCTAAAGGTTGCTGGGTGCTGGGGGTCACCTAGGGGGTCCCACTGGAGCGGGGCTGGCTGTAACTAACATTTAAAAGAAATGTCATTTTTTCTTACCTGTGTTTGTGTTCTTCCTCCTCCATGCTGTCGGCGGCCATTTTGAGGTGGTCCATGCCAAGTTTGGCCTCTTGTGACTGCCCGGCGGCCATCTTCCTGTGGTTCGGCCACACCCACTGGCCCCTAACACCACTGCTCCAGAACATGACTGGGAGGACAACATGGGGAACGTGTCTCCAGATAGACCCCCAACACCACTGCTCCAGGACCTGACTAGGGGGACAACATGGGGAACATGTCTCCAGATAGACCCCCCAACACCACTGCTCCAGAACATGACTGGGGGGACAACATCCTCCGGCCTCTAGGGTGCATTACACTGGCGCGAAAATTCACACAGGAAGTGCTGATAAAAGAAGCAGACTGACACAGCAGCAGCGGGACAGCATCACAGGCGCAGCATAGCAGTACCTATCCAGGGTGGTGAGTCCTCTGGGTGACCCGGCCTCTCTGCAGCACAGGAGGGTGGCCTATTGATATCTTGCCTGGAGCCCTGTGAGTGTCAGCGTGTGGTCAGCATGGCATCTGAGCCAGATGTCTTCTCCCCTGAAACACCAGATTTAGCAGCTGGTGCCCCTGAGGTGTCTATGAACGCTATGACTGCAATCCTAGAGGCGTTTGCTGCCAGGTTGGAAGCAGCACACGGGAATACAGGGGGTAGTAAACGCCCCATCCCCTGCAAGCTTCTGGGGATAATTCTGGTGCAGAACCAGGTCCAGCTACGGCTCGGGGCCCAGATTCTGACGCATCAGAGACTGCAGACCGTGACCGGACAGTGAGAATGACTCAAAGTCCAGGTCAGTACGCAAGACGGCTTTGGTATCTGACCTTATTACTGCAGTGCGGGATATGCTAAAATTGGAAAATACTGCAGAAGCAGCAGAGACTCCGGTCCACTTGGGTTTCATAGACCTGCCCGCACTGCTAAGGTGTTCCCTTGTGTGTCTTTTGATAAACTCTTATACAAGGAATGGGAGAACCCACTGAGGGTCTTTACAGCCCCAAAGAGGTTTGCGGTACGGTACCCCTTTTGAGGAGAGTTTTCTGAAGAAATGGACCTCTCCCCCCTATAGTGGACCCTCCGGTGTCCAGACTTAATAGAGCCACCACAATTCCTGTAGAAGGGGCTCCTGTGTTCTAGGACCCTGTGGATAAGAAGGCTGAAGCACTCGCTTGCTACCTATACTCAGTGGTAGGCTCCGCAGTACGCCCGGCATTGGCGGGGGCCCTAGTGTCTCACACACTTACTGAATGGGCAAGATTGCTACTCCAGGGATTAAGGAGCGAGATGCTCCTCCTGATGAGATAACATTGGCCGACCTGTTGGTCCAGGGCCTTAGGTTTGTCTGCGAGTCAGATATGAATACTATTCCCCTGCTGTCTAAAACTTCGGTTTATGCAGTAGCAATACGCCGCCTGATCTGGCTAAAAGGCTGGTCTGCGGACCAGACTTCCAAGAAAGCCCTGTTGGATCTGCCTTTTAAGGGCGACAGACTTTTTGGGGCTTCTCTGGATGACATCATCAAGGATGCCACAGGAGGTAAAAGCACTTTGCTTCCCCAAATTAGCAAGGGTAAGGGGCCACGCCAAGGGCAAGGGCCCTCCTTTACTGCACACAAGTGTTTTTTTCGTCCCCCTAGGGCGACAGGCAAAAGACCCCAGGCCAATAAAGCGCCTGCCCAAGGACAAAAGCGTCCCTGGTCCCGCATACCCAATAAGCCTGCGGACAAATTTGCGTCCGCATGAAGGTCCACCCCCACCCAGCTCTCGGGTGGGGAGACGTCTTCGCAAATTCGCGACTCAGTGGACAGCACTAATCTCTGACAGGTGGGTTTGCGAAGTAATCTCCTCAGGCTACAAGATAGAGTTTCTCTCTTGTCCACCGGACAGATTCAACACCTCCAATCTCCAGCTACTACCGACCAGTCGGGAGGCCCTGTATGGGGCGGTCCAGGGTCTACTGGAACGCGGGGTAGTTATTCCAGTTCCAGAACTGGAACGGGGTTTTTACTCAAATCTGTTCATTGTGCCGAAGAAGGAGGGGGTTCGTCCAAGCTTGGATCTCAGAGCCCTCAATTGCTTTGTGAAGGTACAAAGTTTTCGGATGGAGTCGGTTCGATCTGTAGTCACGGCTCTCCATCCGGGGGACTTTCTGGCCTCCTTGGACATCAAGGACGCATACCTGCATGTCCCCATATACTCCAGACACCAGAGGTTTCTGCGATTTGCTATCGGGAAGGACCACTACCAGTTTGTGGCCCTCCCGTTGGGCCTTGCCTCAGCACCCAGGACGTTCACCAAGGTGCTCGCTCCGATTCTGGCACTTCTAAGACAGCGGGGTATCGCTATCACAGGCTACTTATACGACCTTCTGCTGAAGGCCCCTTCAAGCTCAGAATTAGAGGTAAGCGTGTCCATTACCTGTCAGACTCTTCGAGACTGTGGTTGGATACTAAACACGCAAAAGTCAGTATTGGTGCCCACTCAACGCCTAGTGTACCTGGGGTTGATTCTGGATTCCTCAGAGGCAAAGGTATTCCTCCCTGTGGAGAAGTTGCAGACCCTCCGGCTGCAGTACGGCAGCTGACTTCCAGGAATTGGTCGTCACTCCGTTTTTGCATGCGAGTGTTGGGCCTCATGGTAGCCTCCTTCGAGGCGGTCCCATATGTTCAATACCACACTCGAGTGTTACAGAAGGAAGTTCTGTCCAGTGTTGGGCCTCATGGTAGCCTCCTTCGAGGCGGTCCCATATGTTCAATACCACACTCGAGTGTTACAGAAGGAAGTTCTGTCCAGATGGAACAGATGCCCTTCATCTCTGGATTATCAAATCCGAGTGAGCCACCTAGTCAGGAGATCCCTGGTATGGTGGCTGACAGCACCAGCTGTAATGGCCGGGAAGTCATTTCTTCCGGTTTACTGGATAGTGATCACGACGGACGCCAGCCTTACAGGTTGGGGGGGAGTCTGGGGTGTCCAGTCGGCGCAGGGTCGCTGGACCCAAGAGGAAGCCCTCCTGCCGATCAATGTCCTGGAGATCCGGGCGATCAAGCTGTGCCTCTTCAAATGGTCTCAGAGACTGCAAGGGCGTCCAGTCAGGATCCAGTCAGACAACGCCACAGCAGTGGCATATGTCAATCATCTAGGAGGAACAAGAAGCTCAGCTGCAGCATCGGAGATCGCTCGCATCCTGAAGTGGGCAGAGAGGAGCGTACCGGCACTGTCGGCCGTGTACATTCTGGGTGTGGAAAACTGGCAGGCGGACTACCTGAGCCACCAGATGCTGGACCAGGGAGAATGGTCCTTACACCCGGAGGTGTTCCAACTCCTCCGCCAAAGATGGGGCACACCAGACGTAGATCTTCTGGCTTCCCGACTCAATCGGAAGGTATTGAGATTTGTGGCCCGGTCAAGAGACCCATGGGCAGACGCAACGGACGCGTTGGTAGCATCGTGGGGTCAGTATCGGCTACTCTATGCCTTCCCTCCCTTAAGGCTTCTTCCTCTTCTGCTCCGCAGAGTGGAGGCAGAGGGAATTCCAATGATCCTAATCGCTCCAGATTGGCCTCAGCGTCCTTGGTACGACGATCTAGTACGTCTGGTAGCAGACGTCCCCTGGCGCCTACCACTACGGAAGGACCTGATATCGCAAGGTCCCATATTCCATCCTGCTTTACAGTCATTGGCTTTAACGGCATGGCTGTTGAGAACCGGGTACTGAGAGACCGGGGCCTGTCAGACTCAGTAATCTCTACTATGAGAAGTGCTCGAAAACCGTCCTCTAGGAAGGTCTATCACCGCACTTGGAGGGCCTACATCTCCAGGTGTGAGGAAATGAAATGGCATCCGCGTACCTATTTGGTTTCCAGAATCCTGCTGTTTTTACAGCATGGGGTGGACCAAGGGCTTGCCCTAAGTACGATTTAAGGGACAGATATCTGCCCTGGCTGTCTTTTTTCAGCGACCCCTGGCAACTCACTCTCTCGTGAGTACATTTGTGCAGGGGGTCCGACAGGTGGCCCCTCCGGTCCGTCCCCCGTTACCTCCGTGGGACTTGAACCTGGTCCTCTCGGTGCTTCAGAAGGCACCGTTTGAGAATATTAGAGATATTCCCCTGTTGACACTTTCTCAGAAAGTGGTCTTTTTGGTGGCTGTTACGTCAGTTAGACGAGTCTCTGAGCTGGCAGCCTTGTCCTGCAAGGCTCCCTATTTGATTTTCCACAAGGATAAGGTGGTGCTGCGGCCGCAGCCTTCCTTTCTTCCGAAAGTCGTTTCGGCTTTTCATCTCAACGAAGACATTGTACTTCCATCCTTGTGTCCTCAGCCGTCGAATCCTAAGGAGTCAGCGTTGCATTCCTTGGACGTTGTCCGAGCTTTGAGAGTATACTTATCTGCTACTTCCCTGTTCCGGAAGTCAGACTCACTGTTTGTTTCGGTGGCTGGTCCCAAGAAGGGCCAAGCAGTCTCATCGGCCACCATCTCTAGGTGGATCCGACAGATAGTAATCCAGGCTTACGCCTTAAAGGGTCAGGCGCCCCCCTTTCCTGTCACGGCGCATTCGACCAGGGCAATAGGTGCCTCTTGGGCTTTCCGACATCAAGCGTCTGTTTCCCAATTATGTAAAGCGGCGACTTGGTCGTCCGCTCACACTTTCACTAAATTCTACAAAATTGATGTAGGTGCATCTTCGGATGCCTCTTTTGGCCGCAAGGTTTTGCAAGCGGCTGTTTAGAGTTGCAACTCCTCCGTTGGAGGAGTGCTGTTTTGTGTTTGGGGTGAAGTTTATTTTTATGCTGTTACCACCCCTCGTTTTTTCTCTGACACTGCTTTGGGACGTCCCACTTTGTCAATAGAGAAGCTGTGTCGGTCCATGGACGAAAGAGTAAATAGGATTTTTTTCTCACCGTAAAATCCTTTTCTCTGAGTCCATGGACCGACACAGCACCCACCCCTCCTTTTAAGTTTGTACTGCTTTTTGACGAACTGATCTGCGAAGATGCAGACTGAAAGGGTATACCCAGAGGGTCCGCCCCCTGGGCGGTACTGTAGAAGGTGTGATGCAACACTTTTTACAAGTTTTTCTGCCTAGTCACTCCTAATTAACGGATAATACCCACTTTGTCAATAGAGAAGCTGTGTCGGTCCATGGACTCAGAGAAAATGGAAAATTTATTACCAAATACTTACCGTAATTTTCCTTTCCTGATAGACTCCATGGCAGACTACGTGTGGGTTAACCCCGCCTCCTCTCCACAGCTATAGGACCCCTTACCCATAAATTTGAGCTCACCTCCACAGACAGGTGTTCCGTAACTAGCCGACTCAAATTTCAACTCTCATATTTTTAATTCATGGGTGGGAACTCCGTCTGCCATGGAGTCTATCAGGAAAGGAAAATTACGGTAAGTATTTGGTAATAAATTTTCCGTTTTCCTGACAGACTCCATGGTAGACTACGTGTGGGAAATAACTAGCCAATCCACACGGGAGGGTATGCTGAACAAAAAATATTTTAATCTTTCCCGTCAACTGACAGGATTTTTCGACCAAAATTAACAGAGGAAAGGGAAGCAGGCTCAATACAATAATGAGACATAAATGTATGAATAGAAGACCACGAAGCTGCCTTGCATATCACTTCAGGAGCCACGTGTCGAGCTGCTGCCCATGAGGCTGCCATGCCTCTGGTGGAATGAGCCGTCACGCCTCTGGAGGAGCTAAGCCCTTTGCCCTGTAAGCCTGTTGAATAGATTGGACGATCCAGGCTGCTATTGTTCTGGAGGAAGCCCTCTTTCCTTTGTTGCTACCAGTGTGTAACAAGAACAGGTAGTTCAAGCTTCTTAAAGATGAAGTGACTCACAAATATTCTTTCAGAGTCTCACCTACATCCAAGGGATGAACATCTGCTGATTCTGGAGAATTGAAAGTAGGAAGGACTATTTCCTGATTCTCATGAAAAACTGACTTGACTTTTGGTTTAGACCCAAGCATGGGAATAAGGACCACTCGGTCCGGGAAGAAAGACAAAAAGGGTTCTTGACAACCCAGGAAGCTTATTTCTGAAACCCTTTTGGCTGAAGTAATGGCCACTAGAAAGGCCAGTTTGATTGATAAGTCCTTAATAGAAAGATCCTTGTTGTTGAGTGCTGAAAGAGCATCAAGGACGAGCAGAAGATCCCATTTGGGGAATCTAGGTTTCCTCTGAGGCCTGATTCTCGAAGCCCCCTGAAAGGATTGTTGAACCAGGGGATGAGTTGCCCATGATGTTCCTGAAAATGCAGATAAGGCTGAAACTTGTCAATCAGTTCCCTCAGAGTACAAAGAAAGATCCAAGCCTGATTGTAGAAAACTCAAAACGTCTTGAACTCCAGGATTTCTGAAAGATTTTCCAGCAGAAGTCATGAAGCTGACAAACCTGGTCCAGATTCTGTTGTAGGTTTTGTTCATGTTAGGCTTTCTGGAGCTCATAAGGGTAGAGATTACCCCTAAAGCACACCCAAGAGACTCTAGCGGGTCCCTGAAGCTCATCAGATTCAGGAGAGGAAACCATGGCCTGTTTGGCCAGTATGGTGCTATTGTTATCACTTCGCCTTTCTCCAACTGGAGCCGCTGCAGGAATTTTTGCATGATCGGAGGTGGAGGGAAGGCATATGCCTTGTTGAATTTCCATTGGCTTGTTAATGCATCTACTCCGAAGGCTTGACTGCACCGACCTCGAGTGTAGTATCTGTCTACTTTGTGATTGCAGGGGGATGCAAACAGATCCACTTCTGGATCGAAATCCAACGATAGGATCCACTTGAAGGTTTGTGGATGCAGTGACCATTCGTTGTTGTCTAGGTTGCTGCGTGACAGGAAGTCCGCTTGAATGTTCTGTTCCCCTGGAATGAAGACTGCTGTTAAGTTTGTAGATTCCTCTGAGCCCAGGTCATGATAGGTTCGACCTCTTGGAGAAGGGTGGGGCTCCGAGTGCCCCCTTGTCTCTTCACATATGCCACGGCGGTGGTATTGTCCATTTTGAGTAGGACCGACTTCCCTTTCAGAAGGTGGGAGAAGGCTTGAAGGGCGCACCATGCCGCACGCAATTCCAGAACGTTTGTCCCTGGAATGTGGAGATGGGCATCCCATTTGCCCTGAGCCAGTTCTGCCCCACAATGTGCTCCCCAGCCCGCATTGCTGGCATCGGATGAAACAATCATCCATTGGATGGGAGCAAGGGAGTGGCATGTTAACAAGTTTTTGTGTTGAAGCCACCAGAGAAGACTGTTCCTCATTGACTGAGTAGTCCTGATCAGCTGATTGCGATCGTCTGTCTTCCATTGCTGAAGGAATCCTGATTGAAAAGGCCGAAGCCTCCACATTGCCCATTTGACCATGGGGAACGTGGCCACCATCGTGCCGATTATCTTCAGGCACTGTGACGCCCTTAGGTTAGAGTAGTCTAGGGCTAAAGATATTCTTACCCGAATGACCGGGATTTTTTCTTCCGGAAGAGAGATGGTATTCTCTACTGTGTCGAATTGAGCTCCTAGGTAGGTTAGGCGTTGGGTCGGTTCTGGCTGACTTTTCTGTCGGTTTAAGAGCCATCCGAACTCTATCAATGTAGAGATCACTTGATCTTTGTGGATCAGCAGCTGCTGCTTGTCTTGGGACAGTAGAAGCAGAACGTTCAGGTAATGATACAGACGCACACCCTGTATTCTGATAAGAGACACAATTACCAACAGTACCTTGGAAAAGACCCCTGGAGAGGTCGTTAGTCCGAATGGAAGACAAATAAATTGTAAGTGCTCTCGTTCGACCTGAAATCGAAGGTATTTGTGGAATTCTTCTGCCACGGGAACATGAAAATACGCGTCCTTAACATCTATTGAGATCAACCAGTCGCCTGGTTGAACGACTTTTTGGATGGATGAGAGTGATTCCATCTTGAATTTCTCGTGCTTTATGTACCTGTTCAGGAAAGTGAGATCTATAACTGGACGCCAAGAGCCGTTCTTCTTTTGTACTAGGAAGAGGGGGAAGTATACCCCCTGGAATTCCTCGTCCTTTGGGACGGGCACCACTGCTCCTTGATCTTTCAGGGCATTCACATATGAAATAAAAACTTGTTGTTTTTCTTCTGATTGAGGCAGTGAAGATTGCATTGGTCTGCATGGAGGGACTTTGGTGAAGGACCATGTGTGACCTGTTGAGACCGTTTTGATGGTCCAATAATCTGAGATCAAGGTCACCCAGACGTGCCGGCAGAAACGTAGGCGAGCCCCCTACCCGACCCGCTTGGGCGGGCCCAATCTCAAAAGGACTTGGTTGGCTCGCGCCCACCGGGCGTCTGTTTCTTGCCAGATTTTTTGGAAAGATATCTGCCTATTCCAGTTCCAGCTTCTCCTAAAATCCCGTCCGGGCCTATAGGAGCGTACCTCTCTTGAACGCTCTGTGCTGCGTTTCCGCTGAGGCCTTCTTTGGTTAAACGGACGTTTGTCCTGAGGGAGGAATCCCGACTTTCCGCCTGTAGCCTTTGAAATAGCGTTATCTAGCTTGTTTCCAAACAAGGAAGTTCCTTTAAAAGGAATTTTGCACCATGCCTGCTTTGAGGCAGGATCAACAAGCCAGGGGCGCAACCATAGTGTTCGTTTGGCTGTGACCGAAGATAGCATGGATCTAGCCATCAAGCGGATGAGATCAATTGAAGCTTCTCCCAAAAAGGCAATAGCCAGTTTAAGTTATTGCACTGCTGAACTTTGTGCCAATTCCTCCGAGACACCTTTCAGATCGGAGTCAACATTTTCCACCCAGGCCTCCATTGCTTTGGAGGTTACTGCAAGGGCAAAAGCTGGTTTGCATGCCGTTCCGGCCAGGCTATATATTCTTTTGAGGTCCTGGTCGATCTTCCGATCCAGACCATCTTTAAATGATACAGTGTCATCTAGCGGGAGGGTGACATGCTTCGCTAGGCGCAATACTGCTGCATCTACGAGGGGAGCATTCTCCAGATGCTTGACATCCTCCGATTTAAAGGGATACAGTCTAGAGGATTTGCTTAGCATGGAAACCTTCTTATCTCCCTTGCTCCATTCTTCCTCAAACACTCCTTTCAACTCAGAGGGAAGTGGGAAATTGGAGCGTTCTTTCCCCAGTTGTTTAAACAGTTTTCTTTGTTTTTCTGGGGGGGCAGTGGTATCCTCCAACTTCAAAGTTTCCTTCACTGCCTTGATCAGCGGAGAGACTAAAGCGTAGTCGAATCCAACCGTAGAATCATCTCCCTCCATCTCGTCTTGCGAGGAATCATGGGAGGAATCACAGAATCATCTCCCTCCATCTCGTCTTGCGAGGAATAATGGGAGGAATCATGGGGCTGGAATTGGCCGGGATCCTCCTGGGCCTCGTCAGCCAAGGAGCCAGACAAGGTGGTGGACTGGCTCCTTGTGTGGGGGGGGCAACTATTTATTTCATAGATTGCTGTACCACACGTTTCACAAGAGACTCAAGGTTTTGATTTTCGGTCTCTTTCTCACCAACCGCTCGGGCATAACATGGGTCGCATAGCGATTTGCCCTCCGGGATTCTGGTCTTGCATCCCCAACAGGCTCTGTGGTCAGAGCGATCATCGCGGTGGTGGTGGCGGTGACTAGAGGAGGAATGGGAACATCTCCTATGTCTAGAGGGGGTATGTGAACGTCCCCTATGACGATGGGTCCTAGACGTAGTGTCGCGTCTAGACCTGGATGATGAGTGATGATGCGGCCTGGCAAGGTCCCTTTCTTGTGACCGATGAACTGAAGTTGCCGGGCTGTAAGAGATAATACAGACAGAGGGAGGGGGAGGGGAGGTGGGCAGGATGTAACCGTTAGCAACCACCAGATAGGCACAAAAGACACCAACCCCCTACCCACTCTGCACATACCTTGTGCGGGAGGGCTGGCCACATGGCGGTGAGGATGAGTCCATGACGAGGGAGACAGGAATCCGTACTACACTGCCTAGACTAAGGATAAGCAAATCAATGCAAAGAAGCATGAGAAAAGAAAAAAGTTTTTTTTTTTTTTTTAAACTGTCCCTTTAAGAGACACTAAGCATAACAAGCATACATTGCAAAATGAAGTGCTTACCCCGTCCTAGCAGTAATGAGGCTCCGGGAGGCTGTCGCTCTATGCCCACAGGTTATCCCACCTGTATAGGGCTCTTCAGCGGTTTAAATAAACCGCCGAAATGACGTCACGGCCGGTCCCGCTGCGCGCATGCGCCGAAGAAACCAGACCCACTGCGCCTGCGCGGCCCCTGACCCCTCCGCCGCATTGCGCATGCGCGGAAACCAAGCCTCGGTTTCCCCGCAGTTCGCGCATGCGCAGAAGAGTGGCGGACCGGGAACCAGGAAGTAATGGCGTCCTGGGACGCAAAAAGCGTTCCACATGCCGCACACAGGAGGAAGGAAAACAGGGGAGACAAAAACAACATACACAAACTTGTCTGCCATGAAAGAAGATATAAAATCGAAATCTTCAGACCTTGCCAGCCGAGGAATCCTGCGACATCCGATCCGGTACTCTGGGGCCACATCCCTTCCACCATAGGGGTATTTTCCAGCCCTGAACCACTCGCCCGCTCATAGCTGGGCCCTGGGTGCACCGCAAGCAGTACCGATCCATCCGAGCAATCCACATCCTGGACATCGCACAGAATTGCATGATGAAGGTCCATGTAAGGAGGATAAAAAAGGAACACCTGTCTGTGGAGGTGAGCTCAAATTTATGGGTAAGGGGTCCTATAGCTGTGGAGAGGAGGCGGGGTTAACCCACACGTAGTCTGCCATGGAGTCTGTCAGGAAAAGGATTTTACGGTGAGTAAAAAATCCTATTTTTGCTGCGATTTGCATTATTTTTTTTTTTGGGCAGATTACAAAACACAAATTGCCGCAAAAACACATTACATGCTTTTCTGCAGCTTCTCCATTAAAGTATATTAAACCAAAAAACTAAAATAGCACTGTTTTGCGTTAAAAAAAGTCCTTGCCCTTTCCAAATATGCAGCAGCTGAAAAAATCATGGATGTGAACGTGTCCCATAGAAACCATGTAAATAAACTGTAGTGTGTTTCTGCAAAAAGCACCAAAAAACACGGAGGTGTGACCCAGGCCTGAGATGTTTAGTAACATAATGGGGTTAAAAAAAAACTAAAATTAGCACAAAAAGAGCAAATAATCGCTACTGTAAGGGGTTAATTTTTACAGTAGCAATTTGCTCTTTTTGTACTATAAAGGGTTAATTTTAGTTTTTTTTTAACCTCATTATGTTACTGGCCGATTAATCGATTATGAAAATTGTAATCGATTAATTTCATAATCGATTAGTTGTCGATTAATTGATTAGTTTTTTCGGCCCTATTGTAAAGCACTGCACAAACTGTTGGCGCTATATAAATCCTGTATAATAATAATATTTTCAGTGTCTTGCTAAGCAGGACAAATTAACTTATAGAATAAAACAAATACTCTTATCCTACAGTAAAACTATTTTGTAAATAAACACTGGTCAAAAAAGAAAAAAAAGTGTGTTTTATTTGGGGCTTTTTTTGTCTAAAGATTGCAATAAAAAATTATTTTTGCATGACACTGGGGTTGATTTACTAAAGGCAAATAGACTGTGCACTTTGCAGTTGCTCCAGAGTTTATTAACCACTTCAATACCATGCACTTATGCACCTTCCCGCCCAGACCAATTTTCAGCTTTCAGTACTCTCACACTTTGAATGACAATTACTTGGTCATGCTACACTGTATCCAAACAACATTTTTATCATTTTCTTCTCACAAATAGAGCTTTCTTTTGGTGGTATTTAATCGCCACTGGGTTTTTTATTTTTTGTGATATAAGCAAAAAAACAGCATTTTTTTTTAAAAAAAAACACTTTTTTTTAGTTTCTATTGTAAAATTTTGCAAATAAGTAATTTTTCTTCATAAATTTGTGCCAAAATGTATACTGCTACATATCTTTGGTAAAATGAACCCAAATTAGTGTATATTATTTGGTCTTTGTGAAAGTTATAGAGTCTACAAACTATGGTGGCAATCACTGAAAATTTATCACATCTGATCACGCCTGATGTACTGAAGGGATATCTCATTTCTTGAGACACTAACAAGCGAGGAAAGTACAAATACCCCAAAATTACCCCTTTTTGGAAAGTAGACAGTCCAAGGTATTTACTAAGAGGCGTGGTGAGTTTTTTGAAGTTGTATTTTTTTCCCACAATTCTTGGGAAAATTAATTTTTTTTTTTTTTTTTTTTTTTTTTTTTTACACAAACTGGTCATATTAACAGTTTTTTTCTCTCACACAGCATATGCATAATTGCAACTACACCCCAAAATACATTCTGCTACTCCTCCTGAGTGTAGCGATACCACATGTGTGAGACTTTTACACAGCCTGGCCACATACAGAGGCCCAACATTGAAGTAGCACTTTCAGGCATTCTACAAGCATAAATCGCACATATCCTTTCTCAACCACCTATTACACTTTTGAAGGCCCTGGAGCACCAGGACAATGGAATTTTCCACAAAATGACCCCATTTTGGAAAGCACACACCCCAACGTATAATCTATGAAGCATTATGAGTCTTTTGAACGGTTCATTTTTTTCCAGAAGGTTTTGGAAAATGTGGAGAAAAAATGAAAATGCATTTTTTTTACACAAAGTTGTCCATTTATAAGATATTTCTAACGCATAGCATATACATAGCAAAAATGACACCCCAAAATGCATTCTGCTACTCCTCCTGAGTATAGCGATACCACATGTGTGAGACTTTTACACAGCCTGGCCATATACAGAGGCCCAACATTGAAGTAGCACTTTCAGGCGTTCTACAAGCATAAATCGCACATATCCTTTCTCAACCACCTATTACACTTTTTAAGGCCCTGGAGCACCAGGACAATGGAATTTTCCACAAAATGACCCCATTTTGGAAAGCACACACCCCAACGTATAATCTATGAAGCATTATGAGTCTTTTGAACGGTTCATTTTTTTCCAGAAGGTTTTGGAAAATGTGGAGAAAAAATGAAAATGCATTTTTTTTACACAAAGTTGTCCATTTATAAGATATTTCTAACGCATAGCATATACATAGCAAAAATAACACCCCAAAATGCATTCTTCTACTCCTCCTGAGTATAACGATACCACATGTGTGAGACTTTTACACAGCCTGGCCATATACAGAGGCCCAACATTGAAGTAGCACTTTCAGGCGTTCTACAAGCATAAATCGCACATATCCTTTCTCAACCACCTATTACAATTTTGAAGGCCCTGGAGCACCAGGACAATAGAATTTTCCACAAAATGACCCCATTTTGGAAAGCACACACCCCAACGTATAATCTATGAAGCATTATGAGTCTTTTTAACGGTTCATTTTTTTCCAGAAGGTTTTGGAAAATGTGGAGAAAAAATGAAAATGCATTTTTTTTACACAAAGTTGTCCATTTATAAGATATTTCTAACGCATAGCATATACATAGCAAAAATAACACCCCAAAATGCATTCTTCTACTCCTCCTGAGTATAACGATACCACATGTGTGAGACTTTTACACAGCCTGGCCATATA
Source organism: Rana muscosa (assembly GCA_029206835.1). Taxonomy (NCBI): domain Eukaryota; kingdom Metazoa; phylum Chordata; class Amphibia; order Anura; family Ranidae; genus Rana; species Rana muscosa. The sequence goes on from CM055116.1 coordinate 813,919,101, forward strand.
CAGAGGCCCAACATTGAAGTAGCACTTTCAGGCGTTCTACAAGCATAAATCGCACATATCCTTTCTCAACCACCTATTACAATTTTGAAGGCCCTGGAGCACCAGGACAATAGAATTTTCCACAAAATGACCCCATTTTGGAAAGCACACACCCCAACGTATAATCTATGAAGCATTATGAGTCTTTTGAACGGTTCATTTTTTTCCAAAAGGTTTTGGAAAATGTGGAGAAAAAATTAAAATGCATTTTTTTTACACAAAGTTGTCAATTTATAAGATATTTCTAACACATAATATGTACATAGCAAAAATTACACCCCAAAATGCATTCTGCTACTCCTCCTGAGTATGGCGATACCACATGTTTGAGACTTTTACACAGCCTGGCCACATACAGAGGCCCAACATCCAAGTAGCACCTCCAGGCATTCTAGCAGCATTAATTGCACATATCATTTTCTGACTACCGATCACATTTTTGAAGGCCCTTCATATATCTAACACATAGCAGGTACATACCAAATAACAAAAGATTACCTGTGGTTTTAGAAGTGCAGTGGTCCACAGAGGAGAGCATCGGTCCAGGCAGCAGGCAGAGATGAGGTCAGCGACAGCAAAAGCAATCATCCAGGCAGCAGGCAGGAATACTGTCCATAGTTCGCACAGGCAGAGATACTGTCAGCACAGCCAGAGCACAGGTCCAGGTAGCAGGCAGAGGTGTCCCGGCAGAAATGCTGTCCAAAGTCAGTAGAGGCAGCAGGCAGATATATGGTCAACACAGCCAAAGTATTGGTCCAAGCAGCAGGAAGAAACATGGTCCATAATGTCATGGGTCATTACAGGCAGTAATATGGTCAGCACAGCCAAATTATTGGTCCAGGCAGCAGGAAGGACCATCAAGCTTAGGGCCAGGGGGACAGGGGTAGAGGCTTCTCCCACCCAAATCGCTTTGAAGCCTCCGGGCAACCAGACCCTGTTCTTGGAGCACAGAAAACGAAAAACTGGTTTTCTCTACTCAGAACGCTATTCTGAAGCCCCTCACATATGTGAGACCCCTGTGTACTAAAAGTAGATGGCCAAAAGATCAGTCCAAGTGGCAGGCAAAAACATGGTCGATTAACAGGCCAAGGTCGGTACACGTGGAAGTCAGAAACGTGGTTTAAATCGGCAGGCAGAGGCATCGTCGGTAAACAGGCCAAGGTCAGTTAATTAACATGGAAGGTAGTTAGTAACATGGTAGCAGGCAAATAGGGAAATGGCAGTCTGTTAATAATAAGGGGAACTAATGGATGTATGATAATTTTTGAAGCAATTTCCGATGCACAGGCCAGGTTGGGAGGGACAATCGGGACAATAATAGCTGGTGTCTCTTCTTACTCCTCCTCTGCTGCATACACGGCATTTCTTTTGGCGTCTTCTTCCAGATTCTGTGGGGGGGATGCTAAAGGGATAGTGTCGCTCGTGAAGCCGACTCACACTATCAGAGCGAATGCTTCCTGGGGCGGGATCTTGTTGGTAAATGAGGGCATCGATGATATCTTCGATATATTGGAGGTAGTGGAGTCGGTGATTTTGAGTTGCTTTTTGGTAGCAGACAAACGAATTAAAAAGGGCCATGTGAAACAGGTGAAACGCAACTTTTTTGTGCCAATAATGGGACTTTCTGGTTGATAAGTAGGGCTGTAGCATCTGGTCGTTTAAATCCACCCCCCCCCATGTACAAATTGTAGTCGTGGACACATTCAGGCTTTACAATGGAGCCGCGTCTTCTTGGGATCTCCACCATGGTGTCATTGTGGATCGTAGAGAGGATGTGGACATCTTTCTTGTCCCTCCACTTCATGGCCAAAACCTCCTCGTTCCTCATGGATGCCGATTCTCCAGGTCGCAATTTTTTTGTCAATAAATTTTGTGGGAATCCCTTCCGGTTTTTTTTGAAGGTACCGCAGGCCGGGGTTTGTTTACTGTAAAGGTGGCGAAAAAGGGGCAGGCTGGTATAATAATTATCAACATATAAATGGTAACCTTTTCCGAACAGGGGGTATGCCAACTCCCAGACAATTTTCCCACTGGTTCCAATATATGTGGGGCAATCACGGGGCTGGAGCTGGGAGTCTTTGCCTTCGTAGATCCTGAATTTGCAGACGTATCCAGTGGCTCGATCACATAATTTATTTAATTTTAACCCATACCTGGCTCTCTTGCTTGGTATGTACTGCTTGAACTGCAGTCGGCCGGTGAAATGTACGAGGGACTCGTCCACACAAATTTTTTGGTCTGGGATGAAAACTTCTTCAAATCGCTGGGAAAAGGCATTGATTAGGGGGCGTATCTTGTACAATTTGTCGTAGTTGGGATCATCTCGGGGAGGGCACTGTGAATTGTCATTGAAGTGGAGAAAGCGCATAATCATGTCGTATCTTTTCCTGGACATGACAGCGGAATATATGGGCATGTGTTGGATGGGGCGTTTGGACCAATATGAATGGACTTCGTTCTTTTTTGTAAGCCCCATATTGAACATAAGGCCCAAAAATAATTTCAATTCCTCCAATGTTAGACGCCGCCACTGGAACATGCGGGCGTAGGAAGAATCGGGGTTGGCAGCAATAAATTGGGATGCATACAGATTCGTTTGATCCACTATATTCTGCAGCAAATCTTGTGGGAAAAATAAACAAAAATAATCAAATTTAGAAAAATTTGTAGTGTCGGGCTGCACACCTGGCTGTGCGGTGAAAGGGGGGATGATAGCGGATCCTGAGTTGGCAGGCAACCATAAGGGGTTTGCCAGGGCATCGGGAAGGTAGGATTGGGGCTGGATTCTTCGGGTTGGGCGTGCATTTCCATTGCTTGTACTGGGCTCCTCTTCCTGGGGTATGGCGCTGCTGGTGGTGGGCAGTTCTCCTGATCTTGGTGCTGATCTTGGTGCTGATCTTGGTGCCGATCGCATTCTTTTGGGAGGGACGGTTTCCTCCGGGGACTCGGACTCTGAGCCACTATCCTCCACTGGCTCGTATTCCGAACCAGAATCGGATAATGGGAGCTCCCCGCTGCTCTCATCATCCGACATGGCAAGAATGGCATATGCCTCCTCAGGTGTGTAAACCCTTTGGGACATTATGGCAGTGCTTATTGGTGGGCCTGTGTAATGGTACTGCTGGTGGTAGTGGTGGCGGTCTGTGTGGTAGTACCAATGGAGGTATTAGTGGTGGGCCTGTGTGGTGGTACCGATGGCGGTATGGGTGGTGGTGGTACCAATGGCGGTACAGGTGGTGGTGGTGGTACCGATGGCGGTACGGGTGGTGGTGGTGGCGGCGGTACCGATGGCGGTACAGGTGGCGGTACGGGTGGTGGTGGTAGCGATGGCGGTATGGGTGGTGGTGGTACCGATGGCGGTACAGGTGGTGGTGGTACCGATGGCGGTACAGGTGGTGGTGGTACCAATGGCGGTACGGGTGGTGATGGTACCGATGGCGGTACAGGTGGTGGTACAGGTGGTGGTGGCACTACCGACGGTGGTACGGGTGGTGGTACTGGTGGTGGTACGGGTGGTGGTACCGATGGCGGCACTAGTGGTGATACTGGTAGCGGGCCTGTGTGGCAGTATAGATGCTGGGCTTGGTGGCGGTACTGGTGGTGGTACTGGTACCGATGGCGGTATTAGTAGCCTGTGTGGCGGTGCCAATGGCGGTACCGATGGAGGTGGGCCTGTGACAGATGATTGACAGATGGGCTGATTGATTGACAGATGGGCTGATTGATTGATTGACAGATGGGTTGATTGATTGACAGATGGGGTGATTGATTGACAGGTGGGGTGTTTGATTGACAGATCGGCTGATTGATTGACAGATGGGCTGATTGATTGACAGATGGGCTGATTGATTGACAGATGGGCTGATTGACAGATGGGCTGATTGACAGATGGGCTGATTGACAGATGGGCTGATTGGCTGGGCTGATTGATGTGCTGGGCTGTGTGACAGGTCCTCTTTATGGGGGGGGGGGCGTGTTGTGCACTGTAAACTTATGTAGACAAACTACACTGAGCTAACTTACTGATCTCTTCTCTCTCCTCACAGATCGGTGTGTGAGGAGAGAGCAGGGATCAGGTAGTAACTCCTGCAGTTTGTTTACATTTGTGACCGGCTGTGATTGGACACAGCCGGTCACGTGGTAAACAGCCAATTCATTGGCTGTTTACTCTGATCGGGGACGCGCTGTGTCCAAGGGACACTCGCCTTCCCCGATCCCCGCTCTGCAAGCCTGTGGCGGCGCGCACGGAGCGCGCCGCCGGGTTTGTTTTGACAGGTGATCGGCTGTGACTTTGACACAGCCGATCACATGGTAAACAGCCAATGAAATTGGCTGTTTACCGTGATCGGGGAAGCGCTGTGTCCGAGGGACACATGCCGTCCCCGATCACCGCGCTGCGCGCCCCCGCGGGCGCGCGCAAGGCAATATCCTGCAGGACGTCATATGACGTCCAGTATCGATATTGCAACCACTTCCCGGACGTCAATTCACTATTGACTGGGCGGGAAGTGGTTAAACGAGCGGAAGCTCTGCTGACTTCCATCATCAAATCACGTGCGAGCAAAAATGCTGTTTTTAAAATTTTCCTTGCACGTGATTCTTTGCAAAGTGAAACTTTACCTCATTTACTAAGCTCAGGAGAAACTGCACTTGTAGAGTGCAACTGCACTTTGCAAAATTTGCCTTCTATTTGCCTTTATTAAATTAACTCCAGTATCACAAAAAGAAAGATTTATTTGTCCTTAAAAACACACACACACACATTTATTGCTTTGTTATCTTAACTAATGATAAAGTTTATTGACAAATAAACTGGTCCATAGCAGACATGTAAAAACTGCTCTGGTCCATAATGGGTGTGCAGATGTGAGAGAGGAAATGGATAATGCTGAATGATTATTGCTCCTTGGGTACAGTGAGTTTGGTATTAACTATTAATATATGATTTAATTTAACCACTTAAGCCCCGGACCAATACGCAGCATAAAGACCAGGCCCCTTTTTGCGATTCGGCAGTGCGTCGCTTTAACTGACAATTGCGCGGTCGTGCGACGTGGCTCCCAAACAAAATTGACGTCCTTTTTTCCCCACATATAGAGCTTTCTTTTGGTGGTATTTGATCACCTCTGCGGTTTTTATTTTTTGCGCTATAAACAAAAATAGAGCGACAATTTTGAAAAAAATTCAATATTTTTTACTTTTTGCTATAATAAATATCCCCCAAAAACATATATATATATATATATATATATATATATATATAAAAATCCTCAGTTTAGGCCTATACGTATTCTTCTACATGTTTTTGGTAAAAAAAACACAATCTGCGTTTATTGATTGGTTTGCGCAAAAGTTATAGCGTTTACAAAATAGGGGATAGTTTTATGGCATTTTTATTATTTTTTTTTTTTTTTACTAGTAATGGCGGCGATCAGTGATTTTTTTCGTGACTGCCACATTATGGCGAACACATCAGACACTTTTGACACATTTTTGGGACCATTGTCATTTTCACAGCGATCAGTGCTATAAAAATGCACTGATTACTGTGAAAATGACACTGGCAGTGAAGGGGTTAACATGTAGGGGGCACTGTAGGGGTTAAATGTTCCATGCCTAGTGTTTCTTACTGAGGGGGGGTTGGGCTCTGTGTCACATGACACCGATCTCCGCTCCGTGTACACGGAGCGGAGATCGGTGTCATTGTCACTAGGCAGAGCAGGGAGATGCTTGTTTACACAAGCATCTTCCTGCTCTATGCCTCCGTGAGACGATCACGGGGATTCCCCCGGCGATCGAGTCCGCGGGACCTGTGGTCCAACTCACGGGAAAGGCAGCAGGGTCGTGACCCCCACGTCGGGCAGTTAAAGGGCACGTACAGGTACGTTGATGTGCCTGCACGTGCCATTCTGCCGACGTATATCTACTGGAGGCGGTCCTTAAGTGGTTAAAATCCCTACCAGGGGATATGTTAATGGAATTTTGGGGGACCCCCACCCATTTTTTTAAAATTTTTCAATGACTTTCAATGACTTTTCTCTGTATTCCCGGGACCGACAATTCATTACAGCCGCGAGTAATTTTAAATTACTTTTTTCCTTCAGAAATGACATTTTGTGCAGGGACAGTTCTAAACACGGGAAACATGCGCTACTTTACAGGCATACTTTAGACACCCCCAAAGGACGAAATTTAAAGGAATATTTCACTTTTATTGTTTCACTTTAAGCATTATTAAAATCACTGCTCCCGAAAAAAAGTCTGTTTTTAAAACTTTATTTTAGCATTGATATATGTCCCCTGGGGCAGGACCCGGGTCCCCAAATACTTTTTATGACAATAACTTGCATATTAACCTTTAAAATTAGCACTTTTGATTCATCATGTTCGTGTCCCATAGACTTTAACGGTGTTCACGTGTTCAAACACATTTTTTGCCTGTTCGCATGTTCTGGTGCGAACCGAACCGGGGGGTGTTCGGCTAATCCCTAATCTTGACTCTATAATGGGCACCTACAGGTGTCAGCACTTATCTTCAGTGTAATTTCAGCACCCCTGGAAGCCCTGGAATTTGTATCTGTATAGTAAACTGCCACTGCCTGGGTGTTTATGGGACATAACTGTTTAATTGGCAAATGTGATATACTGGAAGATTACCATATGTAATCAGGAAGACAGATTCTGCCAGAGATTACATAATTTTTTAATCATTTCCCAATTTCTCCAGTCCTTAAAGTATATTTGAACACTCACCAGACAACCCATTCGGTTAAAAAAGAAATGAAAGGCAAAAAAAAAAACATTTGCATATAAAATAAATTTTAAATACTTTTTTTTCCCTCTTTTATAAGTGATCACATGCCCTCTGTCCTCAGCTGCATAGGAAGCTTAGAGGGGTGGGGGGGGGGGGGGCAGCAGTACACTGCACACTGATCTTCCCAGTGGTGCAGGGGGGGGGGGAGTGTCAGGAGAAGTTTGATCATTGAAGGAGAGCAGGCTGAGTTCCCAGTACAGCTAGAAAACTGTGTTCCCCTGCTGAGTGTGGTCAGTTGTTATTAGGAAAGTAGAGGGAGGGGCAGGAACACCAGGGATTTCACACAAAGGAAGTAATACAAAGAGAACAGGAAACTTTTTTTGTACATGGTACAGCAGGCGCATATCAGTAATATGAAATGTTGGGTTTACATATTGTTTAAGATCTCAATTTTGTCCTCTGTTATACACAAGAATGAATTCCCCAGAACGAAATACCGTATTTATCGGCGTATAACACGCACAGGCGTATAACACGCACCCTAACTTTAAGAGGGAAGTTTCAGGAAATAATCTTTCCACAGACCCCTGCATATAATACGCAGGCACAGTTTACCCTCTATTTTTAGGGTAAAAAAGTGAGTGTTATACGCCAATAAATACAGTATGTTGTTCTTGTCTTGAAGGGTAAATGAGTGGTCTAAGTGAACACCTTTATATAATTAATGGAAGAAGCAATGATGGATTTTGTGCCTTGATGTGATATAGTGAAATCAGTGAGGATATTCTGCTGCCAGCTGGTAAGAGGAAAGTATTACATCTGGATGTTTTTGTATGACAGATGTCATCCTTGGATCACTGTGTCTCTAGCACAGTAATATATGGCCGTGTCTTCCACTTTCACATTGTCTATTTGTAGATATGATGTGGTTATGGACTTATCAGACGTTATTGTGAATCTTCCCTGGTATGAAGAGGAATATTTTACATCTCCATTATTAGTAGGATGAACCCTCCCAATCCAAGTCAGTCCTCTCCCTGGAACCTGTTGAACCCAGTGTATAAAGTGGCTGGCATATGTATACCCAGATCCTTTACAGGACATCTTCATGGTCTCTCCAGGCTTTTTTATCTCTGAGGAGGACTGAGTAAGTGTTTGTGACATGACCCCTGTAACCAAGAATAAAAATATGATGAGAAATAAGATGATCCCATCAGAATGGGTTACTGCTTTTTTCTGTATTCCAGACTTACCAAGAAATGAGGACAGACACAAAAGACAACAGGATAGAAACATGATGTCTTATTGGCTTTAGATGTTCTGAATGTTCTGAGAGGACACCAAGATCTCAGTAGAACATCCAGCCGGTCAGTTCAGCTTTTCTACCTGACAGGATGAGACAGGAAGCAGAGATGGGATTTGCATGAGGGGAAGAACACTATAAAAGGCTGAACATTCTGTACTATCTGCAATGAGGTATATGGCATAGATCTCAACTGTCCCTTGCGTGGAACTAAATCTCTCTGTCCCTCTTTCTTTATGTTTTCAATGTTCTGGTGTATAGATCTCTATAAAAAATGTTTTTTTTTGTTTTTTTTTGTTTTTTTTAACAATGGAAAGTTTTTAAAGCACCACACAATGTCTCCATTTTAGAAAGTTGAGAGGTGTGTGTATAGATATAGAAATACACAAATTTAGACAGTTTAAAAATGTCTGGTAAAATGTGACAAAAATATCCATCAGTCCTTATATCTCTGGGATGAGATCCTTGTATTGATTTTGCCAATCTCCCCATCCGATGCAGCCGTTCAGTGATGGCGAACCTCGGCACCCCAGATTTTTTGTAACTACATTTCCCATGATGCTCCAGCTCCACTATGCTGCAGAGTGCATGAGCATCATGGGAAATGTAGTTCCAAAACATCTGGGGTGCCAAGGTTCACCATCACTCTATTTAGTGAAATGTTACTCATGTAGAGACAGAATTCTTACCTGGGTATTATACCTCTGATAGCTCCTGCTGTCAAAAATGAACCATCTGACACAGTGGGGCTGATTTAGTAATAACAGTGCGCTGGTTCTAACCTTAATTGGTGCGCCTGATAACTCCTTCACTGGGCGCAGGAAGCAGCGGCGCACTGTTATAGTAAATAGAAATGTCAGCGGCGCTCTATTGAAAATGAATGGTCCCCTATGGGAGCCCATTGATTTGAATAGAGGTCGCCCGGGAAGTCGGATCCGACTTGCGGGCGACTCGTGTGTCAGCTGACACAGGGACAGCGCGACTCTGCCAGGCGACCTGGACACGACCTGAGCGCGTGAAGCAGCCGTTCAAGTCGTGTCCTAGAGGAGACTAGCCGGCCGAGAATGTGTCCAGCGCGATGTCATCGCGCTGGTCCTCGGCAGCCTCGCTGTCCCGTGTTTGGTATGAATCATGAAGGGGAACTCCAGGCCAAATTTTTATGAAAAAACCGGCATGGGTTCCCCTTCAGGAGCATACCAGGCCCTTAGGTCTGGTCTGGATTCTAAGGTGAACCCCCTAAGCCGAAAAACGGCGTGGGGGTCCTCCCCAAAATCCAAACCAGACCCTTAGGTCTGGTCTGGATTTTAAGGTGAACCCCTTAAGCCGAAAAACGGCGTGGGGGTCCCCCCAAAATCCAAACCAGACCCTTATCCGAGCACGCAACCTGGCAGGCCGCAGGGGAAAAGGGGGGGACGAGAGCGGCCCCCTCCCTCCTGAACCGTACCAGGCCGCATGCCCTCAACATGGGGGGTTTGGTGCTGCGGCCCCCCCACCCCAAAGCACCCTGCCCCCATGTTGATGGGGACAAGGGCCTCTTCCCGACAACCCTGGCCGTTGGTTGTCGGGGTATGCGGGTGGGGGGCTTTTCGGAATCAGGGCGCCCCCTTTAAAAAGGGGGCCCCCAGATGCCGGCCCCCCACCCTATGTGAATGAGTATGGGGTACATCGTACCCCTACCCATTCACCTGGTGACAAAATAAGTCAATAAAAAAAGACAACACAGGTTTGAAAATTAATTTATTGGGCAGCTCCGGGGGTCTTTCTGCCGGGCCCCCGCTATCTTCTGCTATGTCTTTTGCTAGCGGGGGTCCCGGGCTTCCTCGCCGTCTTCTTCCGACTTCGGGGGTCTTTCTGCCGGGCCCCCGCTATCTTCTGCTAGCTCTTTTGATAGCGGGGGTCCCGGGCTTCCTCGCCGTCTTCTTCCGACTTCGGGGTTCTCTTGTTCTGTTCTCCGGTTGTTCTCCCGCTTTCCATGATCTCCGGTTCTTTCTGCCGGACGCCCCGCTATCTTGTGCCAGCTCTTTTGCTAGCGGGGGCCGGTCTTCTACGTCGCCTTCTTCCTTCTTCTCTTCGCCCGATGTTGCCTCGTCGCTGTCCACCGCCGCAATGATCTGTCCGAGCAGCGGTGCCACTTTTATTGGCATGGGGTGTGGTCACCGGATGATGCCACCGCTGACCCCGCCCCCATTTCACATCACAGTCCCATCATTCCCCGGGACTGTGACATCATACGGGGGCGGGGTCAGCGGTGGCATAAGCCGGTGACCACGCACATGCCAATAAAAGTGGCACCGCTGCTCGGACAGATCATTTCGGCGGTGGACAGCGACGAGGCAACATCGGGCGAAGAGAAGAAGGAAGAAGGCGACGTAGAAGACCGGCCCCCGCTAGAAAAAGAGCTGGCACAAGATAGCGGGGTGTCCGGCAGAAAGAACCGGAGATCGTGGAGAGCGGGAGAACAACCGGAGAACAGAACAAGAGACCCCCGAAGTTTTTTGGGGATCACTTTTATTCCTATTACAAGGAATGTAAACATCCCTTGTAATAGGAATGTGTGTGACAGGTCCTCTTTATGGAGAGATGCAGGGTCAATAAGACCCCGCATCTCTCCTCCAGGCTGGAAAGCATGATATTGTTCCAAAAAAAAAAACAATCTCATGCTGACAGCCGAGATCACGGCTTGGTTAACATACGGGAACACGGCGTGATGCCATAACATCGTGCCCGCGCCTCCGACGGTCATAGAGATGACTGATGACCATCTGGTCACCAGTCATCTCTAAATCATTCTCCGAGCCCCAGATGGCACGGGAGAGCCCGGAGAAGCACCGGATGGCGGCAAGAGGGGGGGGGAACGTCCCCTCCCCCCGCCTATAAGAACAAACAAGCGGCGGAACTGCCACTATGATCATTTTTATTGTGCACAGAATCGCCGGCTGAAAAGAATGATATCTGAATGATGCCTGCAACTGCACCCAACATTCAGATGTCACCGCACAAAGCCAAGGATGTCATTTGACGGTGGGCGGTAGGAAACTGGTTAATATTTTTAAAAAAGGTAAATTTTCTTCTTCATTGATGTACACTGAGACTGCACTGATGGGCACCGATAAGGTGGCAAGGGTGGGCACTGAGAGGTGGCATTGCTATTTGGCACTGGTGGGCAGTGAGAAGTGGCACTGCTAGGTGGCAATGATAGTTGGCAGTGATGGGCACTGATAGGCAGCACTGCTAGGTGCCACTGATTGGCACCAGTGGTGGGCATTGATAGGTGGCACTGGCAGGGGCTACTAATTGTCACAGATGATGCAGAATTGCCTCTTCCTCTTCGGGCCCCATGTCCCTTGCACATAAGCCGGTGATTGCCTTTTTTTTATGCTCACGCTGTCAGCACAAGGAGAAAACAAAAACCATTACCCAGCTTTTGTTTACATCACGTGATCAGCTGTCATTTGCTGACAGCTGATCACATGGTAAAGAGCAGGGATCGGCCCCTTACTCGGATCTGTCATCACCTGAGTCTCAGTGACTCTGTGACCACAGCGCGCGCAAAGGGGAGGACGTTTATTGACGGACTCCCGGCAATTGAGGACCATGCTGTGGCCGTCGATCAGTTATAGCGCTGATCTCAAGTGATTAAAGAGGGTCTAAATGGGCCATTGACATGCATCACAATTCAACTTAGGAATGAGTCTTTGAAAAGTTAAACTAAATAATTTGGCCACTTTATCCTTCCAAATAATTCACTTCCTGTCACATAGCCACACAGGAAGTGAGGGAAAATCCCTAACAATGTCTTTCCTTGGGGACACACAGGTCAGTCTAAATACTTTCCCCATTATGCAAATTGCGGGGTACACCACAAATTATTATTAGGTAGTTTGGACTGTGGGGTTTATTTACTAAAGGCAAATCTACTTTGCACTACAAGTGCTCTTGCTGTATATCTGAGGGGGACATGCAAGCCAAAAGAATACACCATCTTTGCTTTTACATGATTGTAACATCCAATCACCAGTACTTTCCCTGGAGATTTTCAGCAGCTACACTTTTACTGCAGAGTGGTTTTGTCTTTACTAAACCCCAAACTACCCAATGATTTGGGGTGTACACAACAAAGTGCTAGAGTGCAATTTGCTTAATGGGGACACTAGTTAGATTGATCTGTGTGTCCCCAAGAAAAGCCATTGGTAGAGTTTTACCTTCACTTCCTGTTTAGCTGTGTGACAGGAAGTGAAGCCAATGTTAAGAAAAGGAGACCAAGGCCAAACTACAAAAAAAAAAAAAAAAATCAAAAAAAAAAAACACATGCAGGGGTTCTAACACTTACTTTGTTTCCCTCAAAATGCCCACAATTAGAATTGTATTGCCTTGAGCTATTTTTAAGTGCAGTGCTCTAAATCAGTGCTTCTCAAGTACCCCCAACAGGCCATGTTTGCAGGTTTTCCTTCATCTTGCACATGTGCTTTAAATCACAGTCAATGGTTTTGATTTTTGGACAGCAATTCTTGATAAGCTAAATTCACAAAACATGTCCTGTTGGGGGTACTTGAGGACTGAGGCTGAGAACCACTGCAGTAAAAAAAGGAAAATTGAATACTTACCGCTCTGTATTTTTCATTTCCTGGTGACGCTCCATGGCAGCACACAATACAATCCATGCATATGCTAGCATGAAGGCACCAGATTAGACAAATCACACCTGTTTTGTTTTGACATGCCAATCAGCTGTCACATTTGTTGCAAAGAAAACACAAAACAAACATCAAAATTTTGCATCTAATTTTATTGTTCAACAAAACAAAAGGGAAGGCAAAATAAAAAACATGGTCAATTTGAAACAGTTACAGACTCAACATCTTGAGAAATTTTTGGCCAAAAAAATGCAGCAGACAATTAAATCAAAGTGAACAAACAACACACATTAACAACATCAGAATTATTTCAGGGGAACATTTCCCCCACACAAAAAATATACAATCCACAAAACAAAACCAAACACCTGTTTTGCAAAGACATAACAAATAAAATACATGTGTTACAAACTCGATAAGGACACCAACATGTACATTTTGCCCGCACACACACTTGCCTCTTCTCAAGGCAAGCGACCGAATGCTCTGTGAGCTTTATATAACATATGTTTGTGTGCTAATGAGGCATTTGAAAACACATGCACAGTCCATGAAACACCCAAAATGCAAGTTCTCCAAATGTAGAGACTAAAATTCAAAGTGGACACACCTGTTAAGGATGTCCTTCAATTTCTAACCCATAAAAACACTCTCTGAGTGAGCATGCCCAGAAATATCCAAGCGCTGTTCACACACAAAAAGCACGCCAAAAAAAAACTAACTGGCTGGGCATGTGCAGAACAACACCAATGCAGCTAGCAAAAAATAACCTCCCCCCGTCCAAAATTAAGCACATCATCCAGCATGCTACAAAATTAGAGATGGGACAATCACCCCTCCCCCCACCAACAAATCCCATTGCAGTCTATGGGAACTGACTTGTTAATTTTGCTAGTCCCCACTTGGCTGGCTTTTCTTCTAGTTATTGGCCTTAAAATGGGGGCCCAGGTCCCACCCTAAGGGACATATATCAATGTCACCAATTTGGAAAACACCAAAAACAAAACAAGGAGAAGTGTCTTTAAATATGCCAAATTGCTTAAGGGCCATTTCACCCCACATGCAGTGCATTGCGTTTTTTATGCATCCAAAATGCATGGAAAGTTGGTTATATGGCTCTAAATGGCAATGTTTGTTCCAGTGCGTTCCAGTTCCACCAAAAAAGTAGAACATGCTGCATTTTACCTGCACTGGACTATACTGGAACGCATCAAAACGCATCATAAACGCACTGGAACGCACAGGAACACACCTAAATGCACCAAAAACGCACTGGAACACACTTGTCCTTATCTATGGTTATTAAAAAGAGGGGTGAAAAAAAAGCACTGGACTGCATCAAAAACTTACCAAAAATGCACTTTTGAACGCATGAAAAACGTGCATGCAGAAAAGCACCTGGAACGCATCCGGATTGTGTTTCTATGGTGTGAAATGACCCTAGTTCACACTATAGAAACGCAGTCTGGGTGCGTTCCAGGTGCTTTTCTGCATGCGCGTTTTTGACACATTCCAGTGCATTTTTGAGGTGTTTTTGATGCAGTCCAGTGTTTTTTTCCCCCTCTTTTCACTTAGGACAAGTGTGTTGCAGTGCATCTTTGGTGCATTTAGGTGCGTTGTGGTGCATTCCAGTGCATTTTTGGTACGTTCCGTTGCGTTTTTGATGTGTTTTACTGGGGTCCAGTACAGTTTTGTACCTAAAAAATGCAGCATGACCAATTATTTTTTGGCTTTCTGAAATGCACTGAAACGGACTGCAGTGGTGTGAACTATGCCATTGGCATTAATGTGATCAACTTTCTTTGCGTTTTTCAGGCATCAACAAAACGCACTGCACTGCATCCGGTGTGAACTGGCCCTAAATATCATCCCCGGGGGGTGTCTATAGTATGCCTGTAAAGTAGCTCATGTTTTCCATGTTTATAACAGTTGGAGAGCAAAATTACATTTCTAAAGTAAAATAATAGTAATTTAAAAGACCTTGCGGCTGTAATGAATTGCTGGTTCCCGTCAATACAGATAAAAGTCATTGAAAGTCTTTGCTAACCAAAAAAAAAATGTGTGGGGGTCCCCCAAATTCCATAACCAGGCCCTTCAGGTCTGGAATGGATATTAAGGGCAACCCCGCTGCAAATTTTTTAAAAAAATTATCTGGGGTTCCCCCCAAATATCCATACCAGGCCCTTCAGATCTGGCATGGATTTTAAGGGGAACTCCACCCCAAATTTAAAAAAAAAATGGCGTGGAGTCCCCCTAAAAATCCACACCAGACCCTTATCCGAGCACATAACCTGGCCGGCCGCAGGAAAAGAGGGGGGACGAGAGCGGCCCCCCCTCCCTCCTGAACCGTACCAGGCCACATGCCCTCAACATGGGGAGGATGTCCCCATGTTGATGGGGACAAGGGCCTCATCCCCACAACCCTTGCCCGGTGGTTGTGGGGGTCTGCGGGCGGGGGGCTTATCGGAATCTGGAAGACCCCTTTAACAAGGGGGACCCCCAGATCCCACCCCCCCTGTGTGAAATGGTAATGGGGTACAAATGTACCCCTACCATTTCACAAGGAAAGTGTCAAAAATGTAAAAAATGACAAGAGCCGGTTTTTGACAATTCCTTTATTAATGTCTTTTCTTTTCTTCCATCTTCTTCCTTCTTCTTCCATCTTCTTCTTCCATCTTCTTCTTTTCTCCATTCGGGTTTCTTCCTCCATCTTCCTCTTCATCTTTATCTTCATCTTCATCTTCCTTCTTCCTTCGGTGTTCTCGTCCGCATCTTGCCCCGGCGTCTTCCCTTCTTCTTTCTTCTCCGCCGCTCCGTTTGAATTGGAGGTTTCCGCTGTGCGACGCTTCAGTTCTTCAGTTCCCCATCAGGTCCGCTTACACCCGGTGACCCCGCCCCCCTCTGACGCGCATGGATTTCACGGAGACTTTCCCCGTGGTGACAGAGGGGGGCGGAGCCACCGGGTGGTTAGCGGACCAAGTGGAGAACTGAAGCGTCGCACAGCGGGAACCTCCAATTCAAACGGAGCGGCCGGAGAAGAAAGAAGAAGGGAAGACGCCGGGGCAAGATGCCGGACGAGAACACCGAAGGAAGAAGGAAGATGAAGATGAAGATAAAGATGAAGAGAAAGATGAAGATGGAGGAAGAAACCCGAATGGAGAAAAGAAGAAGATGGAAGAAGAAGAAGATGGAAGAAGAAGAAGGAAGAAAGAGAAGACATTAATAAAGGAATTGTCAAAGACCGGCTCTTGTCATTTTTTACATTTTTGACACTTTCCTTGTGAAATGGTAGGGGTACATTTGTACCCCATTACCATTTCACACAGGGGGGGCGGGTTCTGGGGGTCCCCTTTGTTAAAGGGGTCTTCCAGATTCCGATAAGCCCCCCGCCCACAGACCCCCACAACCACCGGGCAAGGGTTGTGGGGATGAGGCCCTTGTCCCCATCAACATGGGGACATCCTCCACATGTTGAGGGCATGTGGCCTGGTACGGTTCAGGAGGGAGGGGGGCCGCTCTCTCGTCCCCCCCTCTTCCCCTGCGGCCTGCCAGGTTATGTGCTCGGATAAGGGTCTGGTGTGGATTTTTGGGGGAACTCCACGCCATTTTTTAAGAAAATTTGGGGTGGAGTTCCCCTTACAATCCATGTCAGATCTAAAGGGCCTGGTTTGGATATTTGGGGGGAACCCGCACGTCATTTAAAAAAAAAAATTGCAGCGGGGTTCCCCTTAATATCCATTCCAGACCTGAAGGGCCTGGTTATGGAATTTGGGGGAACCCCCACGCTTTTTTTTTTTTGGTTAGCAATGACTTTCTATGACTTTTCTCTATATTGCCGGGAGCCGACAATTCATTACAGCCGCGGCTGCTTTTAAATGGCTTTTTTTTCTTTTAGAAATGTCATTTTGCTGGCGCACTGGGAAGTTCAGGGCTGCGCCTGTTCAACTTATGCAAATTAGTTTACATGACTTGACATTTACTAAGATTTTGCCGGCGCAGTGTCTTGGTGCATTTAAACCATTGAAATTCCCGCGCTGAGCTCAAAAAAACCTCCCGCAGCTCGAATCGTACTTGCCGGCGCAGCGGGCTGGTTTTGAAAAAGTTTCTTTATCACTCAATTTTGGCCATGTTTGTTATTTGGGCAGGTGTCACTACACTTCCTCACATCACTCCACATCACCCCCATTATATTCTCACTTCCAGCTTCTTTATATTTAGTGTTTAACATGCCGTGCGTCAGGTCCATAGTGGCGCACTGAGCGCCTCCTCCCGTCCGCCGACAACACTATAGTAAATGGGAAATAGGGCTGCGCTACAGGCGCTAATGTTTTGTAAATACCAAAACAGCCATTGCGCACGCAGATGCGCCAATACTCATGTCGCAAACGTTTCGTAAATCAGCCCCAATGTTTATCAACACCATTCAGATGGGAAATAGAGAGATACAACGTAACATTTTTAATTTTGTAGCTATTCTGTTTTATTTATCTGCAGATCAAAGGGACTATCTTCACTCTGCAGCTGAAGTAAACTGACAAGGAAATATTTTTTTATATATATTTGTCTATTTAACCCCTTATTAACCATTATTTTACCTAAATAAGCTCTAATTAACGTATTCCCCTTTTATCTTCAAATATTATTTTACTGCTGCCTTTTAATTTCTCTTTTATTAAAAATAATATTAAAAATTTGTGTTTGTTTTTATTTGTTATTTTTTTCTTAGCATCACAAAAAAAGCACAAAACAAAAAAACAAAACAAAAACAAAAAATAAATAAAAGTTATTTAATTTATAAATATAGAATAGGAATGACAGAATAAAGACCAAATGGTTCATCAAGCATTTGTAAAAAACTTTGCAATGCTTCATACCCAAATAATAATTTCCTCTAATTCCTCCTGTATTGACTTGTATTGTAACTGTACAGGCATACCCCACTTTTAAGTACACAATGGGTTTTATTTACTAAAGCTGGAAAGCGCAAAATCGGTCTCACTTCTGCATAAAAACCAATTAACTTCCAGGTTTTATTACCAGGCTTAATTGAACAAGCTGGGGTTAGAAGCTCATTGGTTTCTTTGCAGAAGTGAGCCTGATTTTGGGCTTTCCAGCTTTAGTAAATAAAACCCATTGTGTACTTAAAAGTGGGGTATGCCTGTACTGTCTGCCCTAACGTTGTAAAGCACTGCACAAACTGTTGGCGCTATATAAATCCTGTATAATAATAATATTTTCAGTGTCATGTTAAGCAGGACAAATTAACTTATAGAATAAAACAAATACTCTCCTACAGTAACACTATTTTGTAAATAAACACTGGTCAAAAAAAATAAAAGTGTGTTTTTTTGGGGGGCTTTTTTTGTCTAAAGATTGCAATAAAAAATTATTTTTGCATGACACTGGGGTTGATTTACTAAAGGCAAATAGACTGTGCACTTTGCAGTTGCTCCAGAGTTTATTAAATGAACAGAAGCTCTGCTGACTTCCATCATCCAATCACGTGCGAGCAAAAATGCTGTTTTTTTAATTATCCTTGCACGTGATTCTTTGCAAAGTGAAACTTTACCTCATTTACTAAGCTCAGGAGAAACTGCACTTGTAGAGTGCAACTGCACTTTGCAAAATGTGCCTTCTATTTGCCTTTATTAAATTAACTCCAGTATCACAAAAAGAAAGATTTATTTGTCCTTAAAAACACACACACACACACACACACACATTTAGAGCCCATTCACACAGGGGCGGCACGACTTGTCTTGCGACTCTGCCGGGCGATCCTAACACGACTTCAAAGGTGACTTGCAAAATTACTTCTGTATTGAAGTCAATGGAAGTCGCCCTGAAGTCGTCTTGAAGTAGTACAGGAACCTTTTTCTAAGTCGGAGCGACTTGAGTCGCTCCTTTTAGAACGGTTCCATTGTACAGAACGGGACGCGACTTGTCAGGCGACTGAGTCGCCTGACGAGTCGCCCCTGTGTGAATGGGGTCTAATTGCTTTGTTATCTTAACTAATGATAAAGTTTATTGGCAAATAAACTGGTCCATAACAGAAATGTAAAAACTGCTCTGGTCCATAATGGGTGTGCAGATGTGAGAGGGGAAATGGTTTATACTGAATGATTACTGCTCCTTGGGTACAGTATTAATTCTATTAATATATGATTTCATTTGAAGGGAATATACACACACACACACAAATACATCTACAGTACATATTAAGAAGTGACGGTCATACAGATAATACCACCACCACAAGACACTTTCCATATACAGATTTCAGCAATCCCATGAAGGACAATGTACGTAAGCCTCCATTTGGCTAAAATGACATATAACACTATTAATACAAGTATGCTAGGGGGGGGGGAATAATAAAACTGTCATAAGAAAGGGCATGTAATTAGTAATTAAAAAATGTCCCACTGAATTGTGAATTAACCATTTCCTGTCCATAAGACGTACCCATACATCCTTGGTTGGGCAGGGTTATATCTCCACCATCGCTGCAGCAATGACCGAGATATAGTTTTTTCGAGCTGGAAATTTCCTTCAATGTAAAAGTGATCATATAGTGCCACTGGATTATTCATACAGGCGGGGGAAGCCCCCCCCCTTCCACCGCCAATACCTTTATCGGGTTTTACCGCCCCAACGGGTGTAACACCATCTTTATTTTTTTACCAAACAGTTTGGTATTTTATTTTTTATTTTTTGGTACATTAAGATTCATTAAAGTGCATTTTTTCACAAAAATTTGCATTTAAAAAACTACTGCACAAATATGGTGTGACATGAAAATATGCAACACCCACCATTTTATTTTCTGGCGCATCTGCTTAAAAAACATATATAATTTTGTGGGATTCTAAGTAGTTTTATAGCACATAAAATTATGTTTTTTAAAAATTATTCTAGTTGTTGATATAGATATAGATGCAAACATTGCAGCTGATTTATTAAAACATAGTTTGTTCACTTTACAAAATTAATGTTCACTTAGTTTATTGATAAAGGTGAAGCACAGAGCATGGGGGTCAGGAGTGCATAATGTACAGGTCAGGAGACAAAGTACAAAAAATAAATAAAAAATCCTTGTTTATTAGCTATTTACATAACATGGCAGAGACAGTCAATGGGAGATTGCCTCCTATCTGACTGGTTCACCCCAGTGCTGTGTGCGGACAAAGGTAATGCATACACTACTTTTTTCAGCACAATGCAAGGCAATCTACTGCTTTACATCATGCTGCGGACACTCCCACCACCATGCTTGGCTGTAGGCAAGACACACTTGTCTTTGTACTCCTCTCCTGGTTGCCGCTACACACGCTTGACACCATCTGAACCAAATAAGTTTATCTTGGTCTCATCAGACCACAGGACATGGTTCCAGTAATCCATGTCCTTCGTCTGCTTGTCTTCAGCAAACTGTTTGCAGGCTTTCTTGTGCATCATCTTTAGAAGAGGCTTCCTTCTGGGACGACAGCCATGCAGACCAATTTGATGCAGTGTGTGGCGTATGGTCTGAGCACTGACAGGCTGACCACCCCACCCCTTCAACCTCTGCAGCAATGTTGGCAGCACTCATACGTCTATTTCCCAAAGACAATCTCTGGATATGACGCCGAGCACGTGCACTTAACTTCTTTGGTCAACCATGGTGAGGCCTGTTCTGAGTGGAATCTGTCCTGTTAAATCGCTGTATGGTCTTGGCCACCGTGCTGCAGCTCAGTTTCAAGGTCTTGACAATCGCCTAGGCCATCTTTATGTAGAGCTTTTTCAGATCCTCAGAGAGTTCTTTGCCAAGAGGTGCCACGTTGAACTTCCAGTGACCAGTATGAGAGCGTGAGAGCGATAACACCAAATTTAACATACCTGCTCCCCATTCACACCTGAGACCTTGTAACACTAACGAGTCACATGACACCAGGGAGGGAAAATGGCTAATTGGGCTCAATCTGGATATTTTCACTTAGAGGTGTACTCGCTTTTGATGCCAGCGGTTTAGACATAAATGGCTGTGTGTTGAGTTATTTTGAGGGGAAATCTAATTTACACTGTTATACAAGCTGTACACTCACTACTTTACATTGTAGCAATGTGTAATTTCTTCAGTGTTGTCGCATGAAAAGATAATAAAATATTTACAAAAATGTGAGGGGTGTACTCTCTTTTGTGATACGTGTCATGCAGCAGAGATAAATCAAAGCAACAGCATTTTATTTCAATGCTTTGATAGAGCTCACTCCACCTTTATCAAGATGTTCAGTGTTTCGATAGAACTCTTTCTGAGCTCCATCAAAGCAATAAATAAAATGCTGTGATTTATCTACACTGTAAGACCCATCCAGTTTTATTTTTTCTATTTCTATTTATTAAAAACGTTCTATCTGCATGATCTGCTGCACTCTTTTTTGTGTTTCTAATTTGCATAAGTCCACCTAAGAAATAACCCACTGCTTGTATCAGGGTCCTCTTGAGAGGAGTACCGGACCAAGGTAATGTGATGTTCTCAAAAGCTGTATACAGCACTCTACTGGCCCCTCCCACCAGCTATGATCTACCTGCATTTCATAGAGAAGCACAGAGACCCAATAATGATGGCATTGTATCTAAAGTAGGATATCTAATAAAAAGAGGTTTGATTTAGAAACTTTATTAGCTTGGTGATGGGAGAGGGGGAGGGGGAGGGTAAACCATGAAAAGTAAAAGATAAAGGAGATTAAACTTTAGTTTTAACTATTGGTCTAGAGATCAGAATCCTGAGTTTTACAAACAATTTATCAGTTCTATCGATTTTTCCTTATGCTAAAGAGAAGGTTTCCAGTGTTTTATTTTGACATAGAAGTAACTGTCCCATCTTGTTTTGTGATTCTTTATCACTTTTCAGCTTTGTCACTTTACATATAAACTCTGGATTTTTTTTGAAGAAGCAGACAATTATCAATGCCTAAAAGTGATGTCTGTTGTCATTGGTGATATCCACTACCTAATATTTACTACCCTAAATGTCATTTAATACTTGATGGGATTTCAGAAAATAAAGAGAATAGTATATAAAAACTCTCTTTACTCTTATTTTTATTTAAATTTTTTATTTTTTTTTAATCATCTGTATTTTTGTTGTTATTTGTTTCCTGCAGATAATATAGCAATAAAACAAGCTGGTTATACCCTAGTAGAATGCCTTTACAAAATTTAAAATGTTAACAATATTCGCTTAATTATGTCATTTGTAATCAACGTTCATTTTTGACCACAGAAAATCAAAGGAGCAGGATAGAAAAAAAATTATTGAGCCAATTTCTAACAGTGTGTGTGGTTTTCATTTGGTAAAGTGCATTCACGCCGAAATCGAATATTGAAAGCAAACAAAATTTGAAGCTACTTTGAAAAAACATTTGCCAATCCGTCAAATGTACTGAGAATTTTTGTATGACATTGTTTTATTAATTTTAGTACAAATGTATTTATTTTTTAAATCTACTAGTATATATGCAGCTTAAGATAAATAATTGGTCTAGGGGAACACATGTATACTGTATAATTAATGGATAAAACAATGCTGTGGCTTTTGTGTGCCTTGATGTGATATAGGGAAATCAGTGAGGATATTCGGCAGCCAGCTGGTAAGAGGAAATCATTACATCTGGATGTTTTTGTATGACAGATGTCATCCTTGGATCACTGTGTCTCTAGCACAGTAATATGTGGCCGTGTCTTCCACTTTCACATTGTTTATTTGTAGATATGATGTGGTTATGGACTTATCAGACGTTATTGTGAATCTTCCCTGATATGAAGAGGAATATTTTACATCTCCATTATCAGGATCAATCCTCCCAATCCATGTCAGTCCTCTCCCTGGAACCTGTTGAACCCAACTTATATAGGTGCTGGAAATTTGAAATCCAGACCCAACACAAGATGTCTTTACATTCTCTCCAGGCTTTTTTTATCTCTGAGGAAGGCTGAGTAAGTGTTTGTGACATGACCCCTGTAACCAAGAATAAAAATATGATGAGAAATAAGATGATCCCATCAGAATGGGTTACTGCTTTTTTCTGTATTCCAGACTTACTAAGAAATGAGGACAGACACAAAAGACAACAGGATAGAAACATGATGTCTTATTGGCTTTAGATGTTCTGAATGTTCTGAGAGGACACCAAGATCTCAGTAGAACATCCAGCCGGTCAGTTCAGCTTTTCTACCTGACAGGATGAGACAGGAAGCAGAGATGGGATTTGCATGAGGGGAAGAACACTATAAAAGGCTGAACATTCTCTTCTATCTACAATGAGGTATATGGCATAGATCTCAACTGTCCCTCATTGGAACAAATTCCCCCTGTCCCTCTTTTTTCATCAGTTGTCCCTCTTTTTGGCCTGATTTCTATAACAAATGTATTATTTACGGTAACTATGTTTTTACTGCCCTACACACTTCATCGACCCCAAAATGATCACATTTGTTATGTTGAAAAGCCAGTAAAGGAAAAGTTGTGGTTGAAAAAAAAAGTATTTCTGGGTTTAGCCAATTATTTTTTGCCTATTTAATTCTGGCCAACATAACCAGGGACATTGAAGAGAAGCGTTGTTTGCCTACATATTTTTTTCCACAATATGTCGATTCTTCTCATGTTAGAAAGTTGGGAGATATCTATGGCATATAGTGTATTAGAGGGGTGCGGGTATGGGGTTCCCCCTGACCATTACTTTTTGTCCCCAGTAAAGGGATTGACAGACCACTGGAACAGAGGAGAAGGAAGACTCTGGCTGCTTCAGCGGCTATATGAGCCCTGTCCACCAAACCCAGGGGGGAGAGGAAGGAGAATGAGAGGCCATGAACTGAAGCCCCTGATGTGTGAAAAGGACAACCAGTTATTATAATCATGGCTCCCAGTTGTTCCTCTTGTTGGTCTGATGTATAGACCTCTAAAAAATACAATATCATTTAATTATCAAAAGAGTTCTAATACACTAGTTCTATAGGTGAAACACGCCTATATGATCATTAAGGTATTGCATGCATTTTCACAACATACATTAACACTTACGTGCATTGGCTTTTTGCGATGCTTTTCATTTGTACCCCAAAGCACTAAGGCAACACAGCTCTGCAGCACACCACATCTGACAGTAACACAGTACCGTGTGTTGTGTTGTGCTGTGTCAGAAAAATACTACATGTCTGTTTCTGTTCATTGGCAGCCCATTCAAAATAATTTAACTGCCCTAACGCAACATACACCAGCAAATGACACAACATGCATTAACATGCAGGAACAGATGTGAATGGGCTTTCATCCTTTCTTCCAACTTCTATATTATTTCATTTGTTATTTTAAAAAGTCAATATAAAGGAAAATTATTGGTGGACTGTACCATATGTTACTTTGTACACAGTGAGCAAGCTCAAGATATAAACCCCACCCACCCAATTTTGCCACATCCACAATTGGCCATGGCATGAAGCACACACCCCCTCCTTATTCTCTCTTAGTTTCCCAAAACTAAACGCCCCAGGAAAAAATGAATCTACAGTATGGCCTTGGGAGATATGTGTATGGAGAACGAGACCCTTGACAATCAAATATACGTATGGTTCTATGTGACAGAAGTATCCACTCTTTATATCTATGGGATTTGGATAATGAGATTCTTGCAGATCTCCCCAGCTCCTGCAGCCATAACAGTCTGATCTATTGAATATTATTTATGTAGGGGCACAGAAGGAGGCTTTATGAAATAAGTGCATTTTAAGCAGTCATTGATGGTTTAATATAGGCAGATAAACGCAACAAAAATGTTCAAAATTATTTAGCTGAACACAAAGAAAAAGCAGTATGTTGTCTCAGGTTGGGCTTCTCCAACATACACGCAGGCTCTAGCTATTGGGAACTGCTGCTTCAGGGACACCACCCATCCCTCATTATCTCCTAATGGAATTGTAACAGTGTTACAGGGGTTTATGACAACATCTGGCATACCAAAGTGAGCAATCCAGTCTCTCCCAAAGAGAGGGGGTCCCCCATGTTCTAGGATATATAATGGCAGTCTCTTTGTCTGACCCTTGTAGGATACCTGTACTTTTGCATAACCCAGTGGGTGGAGTATCTGTTTTGCGTATGTCTGCAGTTTTGGTGTAGGGTGGACAGTTGTTTGGGGGCTGAAGTTGTCTCCATTGTTTCTGGGTGATAACTTAAACTTCTGCTCCTGTGTCTACATTCATCTTGCGTTTCTTTCCCTCAACTGTTACCTCTACATTCATTGCAGAGGGTGATGAATGCATATGATGTATGTCTAATCTGTGGAGCACTTCCTCATCCTCTGACTCAGATGATGATGGATATCCTCCCACTATATATGTCTTTGTCTTGGGGTTCACAGGTTGTTTTTCTCGCACCTTCTTGCTATGGCACACCCATTTAAGATGGCCCGTCTTACTGCAATTATGACAGGTCTAATCCTTAAATCGGCAGACTTTGTGGTCATGGTCTGTTTTCCCACAATGGTAGCAAGCTGACTCCCGGCTTGATGGGGGTCTGTATTTCCAGTTTGCGGCAGTTGGCTTGACTGCTGTTCTGAAAACTTCCTCTTTCTCCTCTTCCCTTCTGCCCTGTTGGTTCAATTCCCCTGTATCTTCCACTGCCATTTCCATCACTGAAGCTATCTTATTTGCCTTTGTAAGTGTAAGGTCTTTCTCTGTTAACAGTTTATTTTGGCTAGACTCACTGTTCATTTCCATGACAAACTTATCTCTCAGTGCAGTAGGTAAGTACTCCCCAAAAAAACAGTAAAGGAAAAATAGTGGTTAAAAAAAAAAAATCTCTTGGGAGTAGGGATGAGCTTCGTGTTCGAGTCGAACATACGTTCGACTCGAACATCGGCTGTTCGATCGTTCGACGAAGATCGAACGATTTGGGCCGTTCGCGCCAAATTCGAGTGACGCGAACGGCCCACAATGCACTACGCCATCGCAGTGTCATCCAGGCGCTGTGATTGGCCAAGCATGCACTGTGACCCCGCATGCTTGGCCAATCACAGCGCCGGCAGCGAGGAGAGCAATGATTGGCCACAGGCAGGATGCCTGTGGCCAATTATTGCTGAGGGTGTTTAGTACACGCCCCACACTATAAAAGGCCGCCAGCACGGCGGCCTAGTGTAGTGTGTTCCGGAGCAGGGATAGAGCAGCATAGGCAGGGACAGTGACTTTTATTTCTTTCTTGCTTAACCTGGATTCCTTTAGTTTAGGGAAAGAGAAGGATAGGTAGGGAGAGTGTCAGTGTGTTTTGTGCTTGTGCTATATTGTGCTTAAAAAAAACATTTTTTCTAGGGACAGAAAACTGTAGGTAGGGAGAGTGTGTCAGTTTCTTTCACTGTCAAAGTCCTTGTTTCCAGGGACCTGGAAGGACAGTGAGTGAATTCTCCTTGTGCTAAATTGTGCTTAAAAAAAACATTTTTTCTAGGGACAGAAAACTGTAGGTAGGGAGAGTGTGTCAGTTTCTTTCACTGTCAAAGTCCTTGTTTCCAGGGACCTGGAAGGACAGTGAGTGAATTCTCCTTGTGCTAAATTGTGCTTAAAAAAAACATTTTTTCTAGGGACAGAAAACTGTAGGTAGGGAGAGTGTGTCAGTTTCTTTCACTGTCAAAGTCCTTGTTTCCAGGGACCTGGAAGGACAGTGAGTGAATTCTCCTTGTGCTAAATTGTGCTTAAAAAAAACATTTTTTCTAGGGACAGAAAACTGTAGGTAGGGAGAGTGTGTCAGTTTCTTTCACTGTCAAAGTCCTTGTTTCCAGGGACCTGGAAGGACAGTGAGTGAATTCTCCTTGTGCTAAATTGTGCTTAAAAAAAACATTTTTTCTAGGGACAGAAAACTGTAGGTAGGGAGAGTGTGTCAGTTTCTTTCACTGTCAAAGTCCTTGTTTCCAGGGACCTGGAAGGACAGTGAGTGAATTCTCCTTGTGCTAAATTGTGCTTAAAAAAAACATTTTTTCTAGGGACAGAAAACTGTAGGTAGGGAGAGTGTGTCAGTTTCTTTCACTGTCAAAGTCCTTGTTTCCAGGGACCTGGAAGGACAGTGAGTGAATTCTCCTTGTGCTAAATTGTGCTTAAAAAAAACATTTTTTCTAGGGACAGAAAACTGTAGGTAGGGAGAGTGTGTCAGTTTCTTTCACTGTCAAAGTCCTTGTTTCCAGGGACCTGGAAGGACAGTGAGTGAATTCTCCTTGTGCTAAATTGTGCTTAAAAAAAACATTTTTTCTAGGGACAGAAAACTGTAGGTAGGGAGAGTGTGTCAGTTTCTTTCACTGTCAAAGTCCTTGTTTCCAGGGACCTGGAAGGACAGTGAGTGAATTCTCCTTGTGCTAAATTGTGCTTAAAAAAAACATTTTTTCTAGGGACAGAAAACTGTAGGTAGGGAGAGTGTGTCAGTTTCTTTCACTGTCAAAGTCCTTGTTTCCAGGGACCTGGAAGGACAGTGAGTGAATTCTCCTTGTGCTAAATTGTGCTTAAAAAAAACATTTTTTCTAGGGACAGAAAACTGTAGGTAGGGAGAGTGTGTCAGTTTATTTCACTGTCAAAGTCCTTGTTTCCAGGGACCTGGAAGGACAGTGAGTGAATTCTCCTTGTGCTAAATTGTGCTTAAAAAAAACATTTTTTCTAGGGACAGAAAACTGTAGGTAGGGAGAGTGTGTCAGTTTCTTTCACTGTCAAAGTCCTTGTTTCCAGGGACCTGGAAGGACAGTGAGTGAATTCTCCTTGTGCTAATTTGTGCTTAAAAAAAACATTTTTTCTAGGGACAGAAAACTGTAGGTAGGGAGAGTGTGTCAGTTTCTTTCACTGTCAAAGTCCTTGTTTCCAGGGACCTGGAAGGACAGTGAGTGAATTCTCCTTGTGCTAAATTGTGCTTAAAAAAAACATTTTTTCTAGGGACAGAAAACTGTAGGTAGGGAGAGTGTGTCAGTTTCTTTCACTGTCAAAGTCCTTGTTTCCAGGGACCTGGAAGGACAGTGAGTGAATTCTCCTTGTGCTAAATTGTGCTTAAAAAAACATTTTTTCTAGGGACAGAAAACTGTAGGTAGGGAGAGTGTGTCAGTTTCTTTCACTGTCAAAGTCCTTGTTTCCAGGGACCTGGAAGGACAGTGAGTGAATTCTCCTTGTGCTAATTTGTGCTTAAAAAAAAACATTTTTTCTAGGGACAGAAAACTGTAGGTAGGGAGAGTGTGTCAGTTTCTTTCACTGTCAAAGTCCTTGTTTCCAGGGACCTGGAAGGACAGTGAGTGAATTCTCCTTGTGCTAAATTGTGCTTAAAAAAAACATTTTTTCTAGGGACAGAAAACTGTAGGTAGGGAGAGTGTGTCAGTTTCTTTCACTGTCAAAGTCCTTGTTTCCAGGGACCTGGAAGGACAGTGAGTGAATTCTCCTTGTGCTAAATTGTGCTTAAAAAAAACATTTTTTCTAGGGACAGAAAACTGTAGGTAGGGAGAGTGTGTCAGTTTCTTTCACTGTCAAAGTCTTTGTTTCCAGGGACCTGGAAGGACAGTGAGTGAAGTCTCCTTGTGCTAAATTGTGCTTAAAAAAAATATTTTTTCTAGGGACAGAAAACTGTAGGTAGGGAGAGTGTGTCAGTTTCTTTCACTGTCAAAGTCCTTGTTTCCAGGGACCTGGAAGGACAGTGAGTGAATTCTCCTTGTGCTAAATTGTGCTTAAAAAAAACATTTTTTCTAGGGACAGAAAACTGTAGGTAGGGAGAGTGTGTCAGTTTCTTTCACTGTCAAAGTCCTTGTTTCCAGGGACCTGGAAGGACAGTGAGTGAATTCTCCTTGTGCTAAATTGTGCTTAAAAAAAAAAATTTTTCTAGGGACAGAAAACTGTAGGTAGGGAGAGTGTGTCAGTTTCTTTCACTGTCAAAGTCCTTGTTTCCAGGGACCTGGAAGGACAGTGAGTGAATTCTCCTTGTGCTAAATTGTGCTTAAAAAAAACATTTTTTCTAGGGACAGAAAACTGTAGGTAGGGAGAGTGTGTCAGTTTCTTTCACTGTCAAAGTCCTTGTTTCCAGGGACCTGGAAGGACAGTGAGTGAATTCTCCTTGTGCTAAATTGTGCTTAAAAAAAACATTTTTTCTAGGGACAGAAAACTGTAGGTAGGGAGAGTGTGTCAGTTTCTTTCACTGTCAAAGTCCTTGTTTCCAGGGACCTGGAAGGACAGTGAGTGAATTCTCCTTGTGCTAAATTGTGCTTAAAAAAAACATTTTTTCTAGGGACAGAAAACTGTAGGTAGGGAGAGTGTGTCAGTTTCTTTCACTGTCAAAGTCCTTGTTTCCAGGGACCTGGAAGGACAGTGAGTGAATTCTCCTTGTGCTAATTTGTGCTTAAAAAAAACATTTTTTCTAGGGACAGAAAACTGTAGGTAGGGAGAGTGTGTCAGTTTCTTTCACTGTCAAAGTCCTTGTTTCCAGGGACCTGGAAGGACAGTGAGTGAATTCTCCTTGTGCTAAATTGTGCTTAAAAAAAACATTTTTTCTAGGGACAGAAAACTGTAGGTAGGGAGAGTGTGTCAGTTTCTTTCACTGTCAAAGTCCTTGTTTCCAGGGACCTGGAAGGACAGTGAGTGAATTCTCCTTGTGCTAAATTGTGCTTAAAAAAAACATTTTTTCTAGGGACAGAAAACTGTAGGTAGGGAGAGTGTGTCAGTTTCTTTCACTGTCAAAGTCCTTGTTTCAAGGGACAGAGAAGGACACCTGAAGGTAGCCCTTATTGCTTTTTTCCCATCTCCCTGCAGGCCATCTATTAGAATGTCTGGAAGGCAAACAAGGAGAGGCAGACAGTCAGGAGGCAATAAAAGAGGGCAAGCAGGCTCTGTGTCTGGGGGCAACAGTGCTGGTCGTGGACGCGGTGCATTGTCATCAGCACATGGCCATGGGACACGCTTGTCCTTCTTTTCGGCAGCTGGACATGTTGAGCCACATCATGCCGAAGACTTGGTAGAGTGGATGACCAAGCCCTCCTCCTCCTCCTCATCCTCTCTCACCCAGGCTCAGGGTACTGGAAAAGCAGCTGCCAAAGCGTCCTCTTCCCTGGTATCAATGTCAGACTCATCATCAGTCACTCCTTCCCTAGACCCACCATGTCCTCCTCCTGAGGAGTCCCCCGAACTGTTTCAGCACAGTGTTGGGTACATGCTCCAGGAGGATGCCCAGCGTTTCGAAGGGTCTGATGATGAAACCCAGCTAGAGGAAGGCAGTAGCGTGAGAGCAGACAGAGGGGATGCTCAAGAAGGACACCAATCTGGCAGTCATGTTCCAGCAGCTGCAGCATACTGCCAGATTGGCTCCAGTGATGAGGAGGGAGGTGATGATGAGGTCACTGACTCCACGTGGGTGCCTAATAGGAGAGAGGAGGAGGAGGAGGATGAGGAGGAGGCACATCTCCAACGAGGCAGGATGCCCTTTGGTGGCCAGCGTAAGGGCAGTACACCGACGGAATCACACCGCAGAGCTCCGCCTGTGCAGGGCGCTGCCTCTGCCCGTCATTCAAAAAGTTCTTTGGTGTGGGCCTTTTTTGAGGCTAGTGCATCAGATCGCACAGCTGCTGTTTGCAACATATGTCTCAAGCGTATATCGCGTGGCCAAAACATCAGCCGCTTGGGTACCACATGCCTGACCAGACATATGTTGACCTGCCATGCAGCTCGTTGGCAAGCCTACCTCAAAGACCCACACCAAAGAACAAAGCGGACCTCTCCTTGCACCGCATCAGCTGGGATCTCCAACCCCACTATAACTTCAGTCCTCTCTGAAACATGCACTGAGAGGAATGAAGGTGTAGAATTAGGTGTGTCACAGCCAAGTACTTGCGGCCACTCTGCTAGCAGTACACCGACGTCCGATTCTAGCAGGCAAATTTCCCTGCCCCAGCTGCTGGACCGTCGAAAGAAGTTCACTCCCAGCCATCCACATGCCCAGCGGTTGAATGCTAGCTTGGCTAAATTGCTAGCGCTTCAACTGCTGCCTTTTCAGTTGGTAGACTCGGCCCCCTTCCGTGAGTTTGTGCAATGTGCGGTTCCTCAGTGGCAGGTTCCCAAACGCCACTTTTTCTCACGGAAGGCTATTCCGGCTCTCTACCGGCATGTGGAAGGCAATGTCTTGGCCTCGCTGGACAGGGCGGTCAGCGTTAAGGTGCATATTACCGCTGACTCATGGTCCAGCAGGCATGGACAGGGACGTTACCTTTCTTTCACGGCCCATTGGGTCACTCTTTTGGCAGCTGGGAAGGATGCAGGACAAGGTGCAGTAGTGTTGGAGGTTGTCCCACCGCCACGCCTCCAAAATGCTACTACTGGTTGTGACACACCTCTCTCCTCCACCCCCTCCTCTTCTTCTTCCTCCATGGCCTCTTCCTGTGGTTTGTCCTATGAACCAGCGGTGCTCCGTAGCCGTTCACGGGGCTACGCAAGTACGCAGGCAAAAAGATGCCATGCCGTGCTTGCGCTGGTGTGTTTGGGGGACAGAAGCCACACTGGGGCAGAGGTCCTGTCTGCTCTGCAGGGCCAGGCCGAGAGGTGGTTGACGCCACGCCAGCTTAAGCCAGGAATGGTGGTTTGCGACAATGGCACCAACCTCCTCTCCGCCCTCCGACAGGGACAACTGACCCATGTGCCCTGTGTGGCTCACGTCCTTAACCTGGTGGTGCAGCGGTTCTTGGGCAGGTACCCGGGCTTACAGGATGTCCTGAGGCAGGCCAGGAAAGTCTGTGTGCATTTCCGCAGATCTTATAATGCCAGTGCTCGCCTGGCTGAGCTGCAAAAGGAGTTGAACCTGCCCAAGAACCGCCTTATATGTGACATGCCCACCAGGTGGAACTCAACGTTGGCCATGCTGCAGCGGCTGCACACGCAGCAGAGGGCCATCAATGAGTACCTGTGCGACTACGGCACCAGGACAGGGTCAGGGGAGCTTGGTTTTTTTTCTCCACGCCAGTGGGGCATGATCAGGGATGCATGCACTGTCCTGGCACCATTTGAGGAGGCCACGAGGATGGTGAGCAGTGACAGTGCATGCATCAGTGACACTGTACCTCTTGTCCACCTGTTGGAGCACACGCTGCGTGGAATAATGGACAGGGCACTTGAGGCAGAACAGAGGCAGGAAGAGGAGGACTTCCTTGCCTCTCAAGGCCCCCTTTACCCAGACAGTGTTCCTTCTGTCCCACCCATCGCACAGGAAGAGGAGGAGGAGGAGGAGGAGGAGGAGGATTGTGTCAGCATGGAGGTGGAGGCTGGCACTCAGCATCATCAGCAGCAGTCTTTTAGGGATGATTTACAGTCCCAAGAAACCAGTGGACTTGTACGTGGCTGGGAGGAGGTGGCTGCGGATCATGTCGTCCTTAGTGACCCAGAGGACTCCGGAGCGAATGCCTCAGCAAACCTACGCTGCATGGCCTCCCTGATCCTGCAAAGTCTGCGGAAGGATCCTCGTATTCTTCGGATCAAGGAGAGGGACCATTACTGGCTGGCCACTCTCCTTGATCCACGGTACAAGGGTAAGGTTGCGGACCTTATGTTACCGTCGCAGAGGGAGCAGAGGATGAGACAACTCCGGGAGGCCTTGCAGAAAGGTCTGTGCAACGCGTTCCCAGAGACTGGGAGGTTACAAACTCCTGGTCCTGGACAACGAGTTGCTGAGGCTTCGGCCAGTCAAAGAAGGAGCGGTGGGGAAGGTGGCCGTCTGACCGATGCGTTCAGACAATTCTTTAGTCCGCAGCCCCAAAGTATGATCGGTTCCAGCAACCATCGCCAGCGTCTGATAAACATGGTGCAGGAATATCTAGGGGCAAGGTCAGACTTGGACACCTTCCCCACCGAAAATCCTCTGGCTTACTGGGTCTTGAGGATGGATCACTGGCCAGAGCTTGCACAGTATGCAATTGAGCTACTGGCCTGTCCTGCATCCAGCGTTCTTTCGGAACGCACATTCAGTGCTGCTGGAGGATTTGTCACGGATCACAGGGTGCGCCTGTCCACCGACTAGGTTGATCGACTGACTTTCATCAAGATGAACCAGTCTTGGATCACCACCAGCTACCACACACCTGATGCTGATATAACAGACTAATTGATTTTAACATGTCACATCCCTTCAAGACTGATGCTGATGCTGAGTGCCTGTGCTGTTATGTTGACTGGCTATCCTCCTCCTCCGAGTCCTCAATGATACGATTGATGATGATAGCTTGGAAGATCATTTTTGTTTATGGGTGCCGCCACCAGTGGCTAAGGCCCAATTTTTCAGCCCCTGTTTTACAGGGGCGTGTAATTACAATTTTTTTAGCAATAATTTGCCATAGGGCTCATTGCTGTGCTCCAAGTACAGTATCTGTGAGGGGTTGGAGTGTTGTGGCACCAGTGCCTAAGGCCCAATTTTTCAGCCCCTGTTTAACAGGGGCGTGTCATTACAATTTTTGAAGCAATACTTTGCAACAGGGCTCATTGCTGTGCTCCAAGTACAGTATCTGTGAGGGGTTGTAGTGTTGTGCCACCAGTGCCTAAGGCCCAATTTTTCAGCCCCTGTTCAACAGGGGCATGCAATTACAATTCTTGATCTAATAATTCACAGCAGGGCCCATTGCTGCACCCACCAAGAGTAACTCTGAGGGCTTACAGTGTTGTGGCAACGCCACCACCACCACCACCACGAAAGGCCCAATTTTTCAGCCCCTGTTCAAAAGGGGCATGTAATTACAATTCTTGATCTAATAATTCACAGCAGGGCCCATTGCTGCACCCACCAAGAGTAACTCTGAGGGCTTACAGTGTTGTGGCAACACCACCACCACCACCACCACCACGAAAGGCCCAATTTTTCAGCCCCTGTTCAACAGGGGCATGCAATTACAATTCTTGATCTAATAATTCACAGCAGGGCCCATTGCTGCACCCACCAAGAGTAACTCTGAGGGCTTACAGTGTTGTGGCAACGCCACCACCACCACCACCACGAAAGGCCCAATTTTTCAGCCCCTGTTCAAAAGGGGCATGTAATTACAATTCTTGATCTAATAATTCACAGCAGGGCCCATTGCTGCACCCACCAAGAGTAACTCTGAGGGCTTACAGTGTTGTGGCAACGCCACCACCACCACCACCACGAAAGGCCCAATTTTTCAGCCCCTGTTCAAAAGGGGCATGTAATTACAATTCTTGATCTAATAATTCACAGCAGGGCCCATTGCTGCACCCACCAAGAGTAACTGTCAGGGCTTACAGTGTTGTGGCACCAGCACCACCATCAAAGGCCCAATTTTTACTACCACTGTTCAACAATTATATGTAATTAAAATTCCTGATATAATAGTTGACAGCAGGGCGTTCCAGCACCAACCAAGAGTAACTGTGAGTGCTTACAGTGTTGTGCCAACACCAACAACTAAGGGGCCTATTTCTGCAGAGTATATACGGCAGGTCCCTACTTTCAAACATCCAACTTACAAACGACTCCTACTTGCAAACGCAAGAAGACAACAGGAAGTGAGAGGAAATCTACCACTAGGAAGGAAAATTCTCTCCTGTAAGAATAAATATGGGAGAAAGGTGTCTCCTCTGTACTGATGCTTTATCAGCAATCCTTGTTTCAAGAAAAACACCACATTTCAAAAACAGTTGTCATTGGGACGGAAAGTGAGGTGAAATGTTCTGAACAGGGGCACAGACAGCAAAACAAATGTTACAGGGGTGATAACCCTTACCTATGTTTTCCAAAAAGTTTAAAAATAGATTTTTGGGCTGGAGCTACACTTCAACAATGTACCTGTTCAAAATTACAAACAGATTCTACATAAGAACAAACCTACAGTCCCTGTCTTGTATGCACCGCCTGTATACGGCTGTTCAGAGTATATAGGGCCTTTTTTATTTTATGTGCGGGGTTCCCCTTAATATCCATACAAGACCCAAAGGGGCTGGTAATGGGCTGGGGTAGGGGGGGGGGGGGTCATGGGGTAGCTATGCCATTTTTCTTAAAGATTTTCATCCATATTACCGGGACCAG
This sequence comes from Rana muscosa, assembly GCA_029206835.1. Lineage (NCBI taxonomy): Eukaryota > Metazoa > Chordata > Amphibia > Anura > Ranidae > Rana > Rana muscosa. Next base: position 813,953,882 of record CM055116.1, read on the forward strand.
ACATTACATTAAAGCCGCAAGCAGTTTTAAATGGCTTTTTTTTCCTTTAGAAGTGTCATTTTGTGCAGGGACAGTTCTAAACACGGGAAACACGTGGCACTTCACAGGAATACTTTAGACACCCCCCAGGTACGATATTTAAAGGAATATTTGACTTTTTTTTTTTCACTTTATGCATCATTAAAATGACTGCTCCCGAAAAACGACCGTTTTTAAAACTTCTTTTTGCATTGATACATGTCCCCTGGTGCAGAACCCGGGTTCCCAAACCCTATTTATGACAATAACATGCATAATAGTTGTTATAATTAGCACTTTAGAATTCGAACGTTCGCATCCATTGTATTTAATAGGGTTCTAATGTTCGTTCGAACTTTCGGTCCGTTCGCGGGTTCTGGTGCGAACCGAACCCGGGGGTGTTCGGCTCATCACTACTTGGGAGTTTAGCCAATTACTTTTTGCCTAATAATAATTCATTCTGGTCAACATAACCAGGGTCATGAAAGGGATGTGTTCCAAGCCTACATACTACATGTATAAACCCTCCTTGCTCCCCCTTTTTTTTAATCATCTGTATTGTTGTTGTCATGTGTTTCCTGGAGATAATATAGCAATACAATTTACATTTAGATATGGCTAATTGAAAAATGTGGAGAACTTTTCGTTAGAACCAATCCACTAAGGTAATTCAGCTCCAACACACAAGTTGCAATGCATCACAATGCACAGTAGAGCACTACCAAACATTGTGATGAGTTGTGTCAGACAAAATGCTACATGTACTTTTTTTGTCAGTTCTGTGTTTATATTCAATGGGCTGCCTTAATGTGGTTCTAAACAATAACTTGGTTTTACCTTATTTCATTATCTGCATGCTTTGTGTATCTATGGACGCACACAGCCTGGTTCAGGAGCATGCCCGCATGTTTTTGCCTATAGAAAACAGCTTGCTATGGGGGCATATGGAGAAGAGGCAGAGCAGAGAGCGCTGGTGGGAGACCTCAGAAGAGGAGGAATGGTAAGGACAGGCAAGAATAAACTTCTTGTTTGACTTTAATTAAAAATATTTGCCTTTACAATCACTTTAATGCTATGCGAGTTAGGCAGGCCATAGATGGTGCAAATTTCTTTACTGCAACCTATGTACATATTATAAAAAACTGTGTGTATGTAGTACAGTGGAACTTTGGTTTAAGAGAAACTTGGTTTGAGAGCAATTTGATTTGCGAGTAACTTTTTAAAAAAAATTCTGACTCGGTTTGCGAGTGTTGTCTCGCAAGACGAGCAGAATTCAACCTAATAGGGCCTGCAGTACCGCATTTGGCCTGACGTGTGGGGGCGATGGAGCCGAACAGAGCCAAACAGCGGCAATCGCAGCCGATCGCCGCCGTTCGCAATGCTCGGAAAGACACAGAAATACACAAAAATACTTAGTTTCCGAGCCTTTCCGACGTTTGCCGAGGTCAGCTGACGTGTCCTCGGGCATTTCCAGGCCGTTTCCGAGGCTCTCCGGCGCCTCCCACCTCTGGCCGGATGCGGTATTGCATCCCATTGAAGTCAATACAGAACAAATTATTTTCGTTTCCATTGACTTCAATGGGAAAACTCGCTTTGATATGCGAGTACTTTGGATTACGAGCATACTCCTGGAACGGATTATGCTCGTAATCCGAGGTTCTACTGTATATGTGTGTAGCGCCCCTTTACTTTACAGGGGTACTATGTACTTAAATTTAGGGGTTGGTCTGAGCTAGTAGCCAGGCTCAGACCACTTTGATTTGTTAGTACTCGCTTCTGCCTATGTGATGTAACCTGATGTGCAGTTCCCTGTGGCCTGTAGGTGGCACTGCCATATCAGGTCAGGGTTGAACCGTGGGTGACATTGCTATGCCTTAGGGTGTCCTCTCTCGGCAGCGGTATGGTGGGGGTGATTGGCCTGCTGTGCATGCCAGGAGAGGATACATAAGGGGCAGATGCCATTCTTTTGGTGTGGAAGCCAGGAGTCTGGAGTGTGAGCGGTTCGCACCACCCGGTCCTCCAGGCCCTGCACGCATCAGTCTCATGCACCCTTAGCCTGGGGCTGCAACTCCACTAGTAGGCCCAGCACCTTTAGCTGGGGCCTATCTCCAAAAGAAGAATCCCAGGGTGCCTGGGAAAGCGTGGACCCGCTCTAAGAAGAGGAGACCGGGGGAGGACCTTTCTGATGGACGGGTGAGAGTTCACGGTGAAAGAGAGGCCTGGTTACCGTCTGGAGGGAATCAAAGATCCATCACAGGCCTTGCAACGTGCTATCACTGGCACCTGTCCTTGTGTTGCAATAGCTGAGGAGTTTGGGACTTAAAGATTCTGTGGCAGAGGATCTCCCGATCGTATCTCTAGGAAACCTAAAGTGAACGTTCGAGCATCACTCCGGCTGCTAGGATCCGCTCTTACAGGGGACTATCCGGGTGAGCTAAACCCACTCGGGATCGAGTAGCGACTATCGTACCAGTTTGTGCCTGGACCTATCTCCCAAACCTTACTGTCCTTTCTCTCATCCACCTTTCTTGTCTGCTGAACTTGAACTTGCTTATAAAATAAACTCAGCGTTGGAGTTAAAGTGGTGTGGACATTGGCCTTCCTGGGGGAAAAATAAAGACTTGTCCCTACACTCTAGGACAGGGATATGCAATTAGCGGACCTCCAGCTGTTGCAAAACTACAAGTCCCATCATGCCTCTGCCTCTGGGTGTCATGCTTGCTGCTGTCAGAGTCTCGCTATGCCTCATGGGACTTGTAGTTTGGCAACAGCTGGAGGTCCGCTAATTGCATATCACTGCTCTAGGAGATGAGAACCAGTCTGGTGGGAAACCTTGCTGCAGGACCCAAAATTGTTAACACCGCTCAACCTCCTCAAACAGGAGGGTACGGGCATATGGCACGGTGTGCCTTGACCTGCAAGTGAGCCAAAGGCAGGGAAAGGTGCTACACGTATATAAAATTACATAAATTATCCAACACACGGGTTGCATTAAGAAATTTACAAAATTTCCTCATCAGCACAGACAGCGCTGACAGAGGAATCCCTCCTTGCTGAGCAATTGTATTCTCCCAGTAGGGGGGGCGGGACCCGTCCCCATCAGGAGAAGACAGTGATTACTGCTAGCAGGTACAGCAATGGCCAGCGACAATCGCAAGTAAATTCAGCAGGCTGGTTGAACCCAAGTTGATTGATCGATCAACTTGGTAAATTCAACCTGCCCATACACAGTTCAAATCTCGAACGTCTATGGCCGGCCTAAATGCATGACACAACAAGTGTTAATGCACATGCATTAGTGCAACAAACAAAAATCCTGAAGTGTGAACAGGCTCCTAAAATCTTCTCTCCAGAAAGACATGAAGATATTTTTTTATATACTCAGGTTTCATAACCCTCCTGCTAAATTGCATTCATGTTCTGCACTCATTACTCCAATAAAGCCACTAAATAAATCCATCTAGGTGTCTTTATATTTTCTACGGTAAACCTATTGCGATTTTAATCCTAATACATTGAAATCTTAAACCCTATAATGGGCACTTACACCTTCTTGATGCCCCAGAGTTTGTATTTGCACAGTATACTGGAAGATTACCATATTTGATCAGGACGATGGGTTCTGCCAGAGATTACATCATTTCTTTATACAGTAATTTCCCTATGAGTGTCCTTCACATCTCACTCTTGTGCTCTTCTTCTATACAAGAGAATGAATACCCCAGAAGCAGGGATGAGCCGAACACCCCCATGTTCGGTTCGCACCAGAACCTGCGAACAGACAGAATGTTCGTGTGAACTTTAGAACCCTATTAAATACAATGGACTCGAACGTTCGAAATCTAAAGTGCTAATTATAAAGGCTAATATGCAATTTATTGTCCTAAAAAGTGTTTGGGGACCCGGGTCCTGCCCCAGGGGACATGTATCAATGCAAAAAAAGGTTTAAAAAATAGACGTTTTTACAGGAGCGGTGATTTTAATAATGCTTAAAATGAAAAAATAAAAGTGAAATATTCCTTTAAATTTCGTACCTGGGGGGTGTGTATAATATGCATGTAAAGTGGCGCATGTTTCCCGTGCTTAGAACTGTCCCTGCAAAAAATGTAATTTTTGAAGGAAAAAAAGTCATTTAAAACTCACTCGCGGCTATTAATGAATTGTCGGCTTTTATCAATACATAGAAAAGTCATTGATAAAAAAAATAAAAAAAGGGGGGGTTCCCCCAAATTCAATTACCAGGCCCTTTAGGTCTGGAATGGATATTAAGGGGAACCCCGCCGCAAATTTAAAAAAAAATGGCGTGGGGTTCCCCCTAAATATTCATACCAGGCCCTTGAGATCTGGCATGGATTTTAAGGGGAACTCCACACCAAATAAAAAAAAAAATGGCGTGGAGTCCCCCCAAAAATCCATACCAGACCCTTATCCGAGCACGCAACCGCAGGGGAAGAGGGGGGACGAGAGAGCGCCCCCCTCCCTCCTGAACCGTACCAGGCCACATGCCCTCAACATGGGGAGGATGTCCCCATGTTGATGGGGACAAGGGCCTCATCCCCACAACCCTTGCCCGGTGGTTGTGGGGGTCTGCGGGCGGGGGCTTATCGGAATCTGGAAGACCCCTTTAACAAAGGGGACCCCCAGATCCCGGCCCCCCTATGTGAATTGGTAAGGGGTACATTGTACCCCTACCATTTCACGAAGAAAGTGTCAAAAATAAAATAAAATAAATAAAACACACACACCTTGAAAAAGTCCCTTATTAAAAAATAAAAAAAATAATAATAAAAAAAAACATTCCAGCGATGAAATCCAGTGTCCCGCGGCGATCCCGATGTCCAGCGCTGTCCGTCATTGGTTGTGCCTGTGCGGACCTGATGGGGAACTTCCTCGCTGTGTTTTAAATGTATAGACCCGCCCCTTCTAAAGTTCCCCATCAGGTCTGCTCAGCGGACCAGATGCGGAACATGAGAAGGGGCGGGTCTATACATGTATTACACAGCGAATGAAGTTCCCCATCAGGTCCGCCCCCTCGGTATGTCCGACCCCGCCTACGTCATTGGCCTGAGCGGGGAACTTCCTTCACTGTGTAATTTAAATTTACACAGTGAAGGAAGTTTCCCGCTCAGGCCAATGACGTAGGCGGGGTCCGACATACCGAGGGGGCGGACCTGATGGGGAACTTCGTTCGCTGTGTAATACATGAATAGACCCGCCCCTTCTCGCGTTCCGCATCTGGTCCGCTGAGCGGACCTGATGGGGAACTTTAGAAGGGGCGGGTCTATACATTTAAAACACAGCGGAGGGAGTTCCCCATCAGGTCCGCACAGGCACAATCAATGACGGACAGCGCTGGACATCGGGATCGCCGCGGGACACTGGATTTCATCGCTGGAATGTTTTTTTTTTTTTAATAAAGGACTTTTCCAAGGTGTGTGTGTTTTTATTTACATTTTTTGACACTTTCTTCGTGAAATGGTAGGGGTACAATGTACCCCTTACCAATTCACATAGGGGGGGCCGGGATCTGGGGGTCCCCTTTGTTAAAGGGGTCTTCCAGATTCCGATAAGCCCCCCGCCCGCAGACCCCCACAACCACCGGGCAAGGGTTGTGGGGATGAGGCCCTTGTCCCCATCAACATGGGGACATCCTCCCCATGTTGAGGGCATGTAGCCTGGTATGGTTCAGGAGGGAGGGGGGGCCGCTCTCTCGTCCCCCCCTCTTCCCCTGCGGCCGGCCAGGTTGCGTGCTCGGATAAGGGTCTGGTATGGATTTTTGGGGGGACTCCACGCCATTTTTTTTTAAATTTGGGGTGGAGTTCCCCTTAAAATCCATGCCAGATCTCAAGGGCCTGGTATGGATACTTAGGGGGAACCCCACGCCATTTTTTTTTTAAATTTGCGTCGGGGTTCCCCTTAATATCCATTCCAGACCTAAAGGGCCTGGTAATTGAATTTGGGGGAACCCCCACGCTTTTTTTTTTTTTTTATCAATGACTTTTCTATGTATTGATAAAAGCCGACAATTCATTAATAGCCGCGAGGGAGTTTTAAATGACTTTTTTTCTTTCAAAAATGACACTTTGTGCAGGGACAGTTCTAAGCACGGGAAACATGCACCACTTTACATGCTTATCATACACACCCCCCAGGTACGAAATTTAAAGGAATATTTCACTTTTATTGTTTCACTTTAAGCATTATTAAAATCACTGCTCCTAAAAAAACGGCCGTTTTTAAAACTTTTTTTTGCATTGATACATGTCCCCTGGGGCAGGACCCAGGTCCCCAAACACTTTTTATGACAATAACTTGCATATAAGCCGTTATAATTAGCACTTTAGATTTCTCCCATAGACTTTTCGAATTTGCCGCGAACACCCGAAATTGTTTGTTGTTCGGCGAACAGGCAATGTTCGAGTCGAACATGAGTTTGACTCGAACTCAAAGCTCATCCCTACCCAGAAGTAAATCTGTTGTTATTTTAGTCCTGTAAAAACAGTTTTCCTGACAGACTCCATGGCAGACTACGTGTGGGTTAACCCCGCCTCCTCTCCATAGCTATAGGACCCCTTACCCATAAATTTGAGCTCACCTCCACAGACAGGTGTTCCTTTTTTGTCCTCCTCATTTGGACCTTCATCAAATGATTCAGTGCAAATCCAGGATGTCCGTCAGGATCAGATACCAGTTATGCGGTGCACCCAGGGCCCAGCTATGAGCGGGCGAGTGGTTTTCGGGCAGAGGATACCCCTATGGTGGAAGGGATGGGCCCAGTGTACCAGGACGGACGCAGGACTGGCTGGCAAGGTCTGAAGTTTTTTTCGTCCATTTCATGGCAGACAGTTTATGTGTGTTGTTTTGTCTGTCCTCCTTGTATATTTGATTATCGCGCCGTGTGTGGAACGCTTTTGCGTTCCAGGACGCCACTCCACTTCCTGGTTCCCGGTCCGCAGTACGTTTGCGCATGCGCGAGCCGCGGCGAAACTGAGGCTTGGTTTTCGCGCATGCGCGGTATGGCGGAGGGGTCAGGGGCCGCACAGGCGCAGTAGGTTCGGTCCCTCCGGCGCATGCGCGCAGCGGGACCGGCCCTGACGTCATTCCGGCGGGTTATTTAAACCGCTGAAGAGCCCTATACAGGTGGGACAACCTGTGGGCATATAGCGGCAGACTCCCGGAGCCTCTTTTCTACTGGACGAGGGTAAGCAATGTAATGCATGTAATGCTCTATACTGAAGTGTCTCTTAAAGGGACAGTTTTAAAAAATAAAATAAAAATTTTTGTGAGTTTGTTGTGCTGTGCTTGCATTGATTTGCCTATCCTCAGTCTAGGTAGAGTAATATGGTTCATTGTGTGTCTTCTTCATCATGGACTCATCGTCACCGCTGTGTGGCCAGCCCTCTCGCACAAGGTATGTGCGGAGTGGGGAGGGGGTTTGGTGTCTTGGTGTCATTAATGCTGGTGGCTGCTAACGGTTTCAACCTGCCCACCCTCCCCCCCCCTCCCTCTGTCTGTATTATCTCTTACAGCCCGGCTACATCTCATCGGTCACAGGATAGAGACCTTGCCAGGCCACACCATCACCAATCATCTTCTAGGTCCAGACGTGATACTCCGTCTAGGACCCACCATTATAGGGGACGCTCACATTCCCCCTCTAGACATAGGAGACGTTCCCATTCCTCCTCTAGTCACCGTCACCACCACCGCGATGTTCGCTCTGACCACAGAGCCTGTTGGGGATGTAAAACCAGAATCCCAGAGGGCAAATCGCTGTGTGAACCATGCTATGCCCGAGCGGTCGGTGAGAAAGAGACTGAAAAACAGAATTTGGAGTCTCTTGTTAAGCGTGTGGTACAGCAGTCTATGATGGAAATAGATGCCACCCACACAAGGAGTCAGTCCACCACCTTGTCTGGCTCCTTGGCTGACGAGGCCCAGGAGGATCCCGGCCAATTCCAGCCCCATGATTCCTCACATAATTCCTCGCAAGACGAGATGGAGGGAGATGATTATGTAGTGGGATTCGACTATGCTTCAGTCGCTCCACTAATCAAGGCAGTGAAGGAAACTTTAAAGTTGGAGGATGCCACTGCCCCCCCAGAAAAACAAAGAAAACTGTTTAAGCAACTGGGGAAGGAGCGCTCCAATTTCCCATTTCCCTCCGAGCTGAAAGGAGTGTTTGAGGAAGAATGGAGCAAGGGAGACAAGAAGAGTTCCATGCTGAGTAAAACCTCTAAACTATATCCCTTTAAATCCGAGGAAGTTAAGCATTTGGAAAATGCTCCCCTCGTGGATGCAGCAGTAATGCGCCTAGCAAAGCATGTCACCCTCCCACTAGATGACACCGTGGCTTTTAAAGATGGTCTGGATCGAAAGATTGACCAAGATCTTAAAAGGATATATAATTTAAACGGTATGGCTTGCAAACCAGCCCTAGCCCTTGCAGTCACCTCCAAAGCAATGGAGGCTTGGGTGGAAAATGTGGACTCCGTTCTAAAAGGTGTCTCGGAGGAACTAGCACAAAGTTCAGCAGTACAAGAACTTAAACTAGCTGTTGCCTTTTTGGGAGAAGCATCAATTGATCTCATCCGCTTGATGGCTAAATCCATGCTTTCTTCGGTCACAGCCAAACGAGCACTGTGGTTGCGCCCCTGGCTTGCTGATCCAGCCTCAAAGCAAGCCTGGTGTAAAATTCCTTTCGAAGGTACTTCCTTGTTCGGGAATAAGCTAGACAACGCCATTTCAAAGGCTACAGGCGAAAAGTCGGGGTTCCTCCCTCAGGACAGACGTCCGTTTAACCAAAGGAAACCTCAACAGGGACGCAGTACAGAGCGTTCAAGAGAGGCACGCTCCTATAGGCCCGGACGGGATTTTAGGAGAAGCTGGAATTGGAACAGGCAGACATCTTTCCAAAAACCGGCAAGAAACAGACGCCTGGTGGGCGCGAGCCAACCAAGTCCTTTTGAGATTGGGCCCGCCCAGGCGGGTCGGGTAGGGGCTCGCCTACGTCTCTTCCGGCATGTCTGGGTGGCCTCGATCTCAGACCATTGGACCATCAAAACGGTCTCAACAGGTCACACATGGTCCTTCACCAAGGTCCCTCCATGCAGACCAATAAAGACTTCCATGCCTCAATCAAAAGAAAAACAACAAGCTCTTCTTTCTTATGTGAATGCCCTGAAAGAGCAAGGAGCAGTGGTGCCTGTCCCAAAGGACGAGGAATTCCAGGGGGTATACTCCCCCCTCTTCCTAGTACAAAAGAAAAACGGCTCCTGGCGTCCAGTTATAGATCTCACTTTCCTAAACAGGTACATAAGACACGAGAAATTCAGAATGGAATCACTCTCAACGATCCAAAGAATTGTTCAACCAGGCGACTGGTTGATCTCAATAGATCTAAAGGATGCGTATTTTCATGTTCCCGTGGCAGAAGAGTTCCACAAATACCTTCGATTTCAAGTCGATCGAGAGCACTTGCAATTCATCTGTCTTCCATTCGGACTAACGACCTCTCCAAGAGTCTTTTCCAAGGTACTGTTGGCGATTGTATCTCTTATCAGAATACAGGGTGTGCGTCTGTATCATTACCTAGACGATCTGCTACTACTGTCCCAAGACAAACAGCAGCTGCTGATCCACAGAGACCGAGTGATCTCTACACTGATAGAGTTCGGATGGCTCCTAAATCGGGAGAAAAGTCAGCTAGAGCCGACCCAACGCCTAACTTATCTAGGAGCTCAATTCAACACCGTAGAGAATACCATATCTCTTACGGAGGAAAAAATCACGGTCATTCGGGAAAGAATAGCCGTAGCCCTAGACTACTCTCACCTAAGGGCGTCACAGTGCCTGAAGATAATCGGCACGATGGTGGCCACTTCCCCCATGGTCAAATGGGCAATGTGGAGGCTTCGTCCTTTCCAATCAGGATTCCTCCAGCAGTGGAAGGCAGACGATCCCAATCAGCCGATCAGGATTACTAAGTCAATGAGGAACAGTCTCCCCTGGTGGCTTCAACACAAAAACTTGTTAACATGCCACTCTCTTGCTCCCATCCAATGGATGACTGTTACATCCGATGCCAGCAATGCGGGCTGGGGGGCACATTGTGGGGCAGAATTGGCTCAGGGCAAATGGGATGCCCGTCTCCACATTCCAGGGTCAAACGTTCTGGAACTACGCGCGGCATGGTGCGCCCTTCAAGCCTTCGCCCACCTTCTGAAAGGGAAGTCAGTCCTACTCAGAATGGACAATACCACTGCTGTGGCATATGTGAAGAGACAAGGGGGCACTCGGAGCTCCACCCTTCTCCAAGAGGTCGAACCTATCATGACCTGGGCTCAGAGGAATCTGCTCAACTTAACAGCAGTCTTCATTCCAGGGGAGCAGAACATTCAAGCGGACTTTTTGTCGCGCAGTACCTTAGACAACAACGAATGGTCACTGCATCCACAAACATTCCAGTGGATCCTATCATTGGGAATAGTCCCAGAAGTGGATCTGTTTGCATCCCCTTGCAATCACAAAGTGAACAGATACTTCACTCGAGGTCGGTGCAGCCAAGCCTTTGGAGTAGATGCACTAACGAGCCAATGGAGATTCAACAAGGCATATGCCTTCCCTCCACCTCCGATTATACTGAAATTCCTGCAGCGGCTCCTGTTGGAGAAAGTCGAAGTGTTAACAATAGTACCATATTGGCCGAGCAGGCCATGGTTTCCTCTCCTGAACCTGATGAGCTTCAGGGACCCGCTGCCTCTTCCCCTCAGGCCGGACCTTCTTTCTCAGGGGGCGACCCTGCACCCTTGTCCAGCGATACTGAGACTGATGGTTTGGTTTTTGAGAGGGAGAGGCTAGAGTCTCTTGGATGTGCCTCAGGGGTAATCTCTACCCTTATGAGCTCCAGAAAGCCTAACACAAACAAAACCTATAACAGAATCTGGACAAGATTCGTCAGCTTCATGACTTCTGCAGGGAAATCCTTCAGAGATCCTGGAGTTCAAGATGTTTTGAGTTTTCTCCAATCAGGCTTGGATCTTCCTTTGTCAATCAGTTCCCTCAGAGTACAAGTTTCAGCCTTATCGGCATTTTCAGGAACATCATGGGCAACTCATCCCCTGGTTCAACAGTTCTTTCGGGGGGCTTCGAGAATCAGGCCTCAGAGGAAACCCAGATTCCCCAAATGGGATTCCGCTCGTCCTTGATGCTCTGTCATCACTCAACAACAAGGATCTTTCTATTAAGGACTTGTCAATCAAGCTGGCCTTTCTAGTGGCTATTACCTCAGCCAAAAGGGTTTCAGAAATAAGCTTCCTGGGTTATCAAGAACCCTTTCTGACTTTCTTCCCGGACCGTGTGGTCCTTATTCCCATGCTTGGGTCTAAACCCAAAGTCACGTCAGTTTTTCACGAAAACCAGGAAATAGTCCTTCCTACCTTCAGTTCTCCAGAATCAGCAGAAGCTCATCCCCTGGATGTTGGCGAGACTCTGAAGGAGTATCTGAGAGTCACTTCATCTTTCAGAAACTCGAACTACCTGTTCTTATTACATTCTGGCAGCAACAAAGGAAATAGAGCTTCCTCCAGAACGATAGCAGCCTGGATCGTCCAGTCTATCCAACAGGCCTACAGGGCAAAGGGCTTGGCCCCTCCAGAGGTGGTGACGGCTCATTCCACCAGAGGCATGGCAGCCTCATGGGCAGCAGCTCGACACGTGGCTCCTGAAGTAATATGCAAGGCAGCTTCGTGGTCTTCCATTAATACCTTTATGACTCATTATTGTATTGAGCCTGCTTCCCTTTCCTCTGTAAATTTTGGCCGAAAAATCCTATCAGTTGATGGGAAAGATTAAATATTTTTGTTCAAGCATACCCTCCCGTGTGGATTGGCTAGTTATTTCTCACACGTAGTCTGCCATGGAGTCTGTCAGGAAAACGGAAAATTTGTTACCAATACTTACCGTAATTTTCCTTTCCTGATAGACTCCATGGCAGACGGAGTTCCCACCCATTAATAAAAATATGAGAGTCGAAATTTGAGTCGGCTAGTTACGGAACACCTGTCTGTGGAGGTGAGCTCAAATTTATGGGTAAGGGGTCCTATAGCTATGGAGAGGAGGCAGGGTTAACCCACACGTAGTCTGCCATGGAGTCTATCAGGAAAGGAAAATTACGGTAAGTATTGGTAATAAATTTTCCGTTATACACTAGTAGAATATTTTTTCCAAATTTAGAATTTTAAGAATGTTCGATCATTTTTGTCATTTGTAATCAATGGTAGTTTTTGACTGCAGAAAATCGAAGGAGCAGGATAGAACATTTTTCTTGAACAAATTTCTAACAGGGTGTGTGGGTTTCATTTGGTAAAGTACATTCACTCCAAAAATCGAATAATATAAGCAAGCTAAATTTTATTCTACTTCACAAAGCTGTCCAATGTACTGAGAATTTTCGTATGAAGTTTTTTTTAATTGTTAGTACAATTTTTCTTACACATTTTTTTGAAAATCTACTACTGTATAGCCAGCTTAAGATAAATGATTGGTCCCGGGAACACTTTTATATAAATAATGGAAGAAGCAACGCTCTGAATTTTTTGTGCCTTGGTGTGATATAGTGATATAGTGAAATCAGTGAGGATATTCTGCAGCCAGCTGGTAAGAGGAAAGCATTACATCTGGATGTTTTTGTATGACAGATGTCATCCTTGGATCACTGTGTATCTAGCACAGTAATATGTGGCCGTGTCTTCCACTTTCACATTATTTATTTGTAGATATGATGTGGTTATGGACGCATCAGTAGTTATTGTGAATCGTCCCTGATATGCAGAGGAATATTTTACATCTCCATTAATAGTAGGATGAACATATCCAATCCATGTCAGTCCTCTCCCTGGAACCTGTTGAACCCAACTTATATAGTGGTTGGTATATGTATATCCAGATGCTTTACAGGACATCTTCACGCTCTCTCCAGGCTTTTTTATCTCTGAGGAGGACTGAGTAAATGTTTGTGACCTGACCCCTGTAATCAAAAATAAAAATATGATGAGAAATAAGATGATCCCATCAGAATGGGTTACTGCTTTTTTCTGTATACCAGACTTACCAAGAAATGAGGACAGACACAAAAGACAACAAGATAGAAACATGATGTCTTATTGGCTTTAGATGTTCTGAATGTTCTGAGAGGACACCAAGATCTCAGTAGAACATCCCAGCCGGTCAGTTCAGCTTTTCTACCTGACAGGATGAGACAGGAAGCAGAGATGGGATTTGCATGAGGGGAAGAACACTATAAAAGGCTGAACATTCTCTTCTATCTACAATGAGATATATGGTAAAGATCTCAACTGTCCCTTGTGTGGGACAAAATCCCTCTGTCTTCATTAGTTGTCCCTCTCTCTTTGGTCTGAAGTGTAGATCTCTATAAAAGTAATGTTATTTATTTATCACAAGGGTTTCACATTTTGCCCAACCCCTAAACATTACATTTGTTATGTTGAAAAGCCAGTAAAGGAAAATTTGTGGTTGAAAAAAAAACACTTGTGAATTTAGTAAATTCTGTTTTGCCTAATAATTAATTCATTGTGGCCAACATAACCAGGGGCTTGGAAGGGATGGGTTCCCTGCCTACATTCTTTGTGGTACAATGTGCCTATTTCTCTCATCTTGTAATATTATATTGGAAGATATGTACTGTATATGAATTTATAAACAATAATAGACCAGTAAAATGTATATGGTAAAATGTGACAAAATTATCCATCAGTCGTTATATCTCCAGGATTTAGATAATGACATTATTGCGTTGATTTTGCAGATCTGCCCAGCTACTGCAGACATAACAGTCTGTTCAGTAAAATGTTTACAGTATGTAGGGGAAACATTATTGACTGAGTATAATAGAGTACTATTAAATAAATAAATAAACGTCATATGTTAAATATATACAATAAGCAAACTTAAAGTAACCGTTGCCCCCATTCACACCGGTGCATTTTTGAAATCGCAATTTCAAAGCCGCACATCAGTGTGATATGCACTGCTGATTTAATTGCGGCTTACAACTTCATACAACAAAAGCCTATGGCAGTCGCAATGAAATCTGTAAAAAGTAGTGCAGGAAACGTTTTCATATTCCCTGCGACATGTGTCGTGGTGATGTGAACAGTTACATTGCCGACAATGAGGTGCGACTGGTCATGCAATTTGGAACTGTCAAATCAAATTGCATGACAAGTCGCACTGGTGTGAACGGGGGCTTTAAAGAAAATCTTATGAAATATGTGCATTTTAAGCAGACATTTGTGGTTTAATACAGGCAGACAAACTCAAAAATGCACAGAACTTTTTAGCACTAAGGCCTTGTTTACACTTGTGGTTTGGATATGGTAAAATGCCATGCAGCATTTACAAGGTTAAAACAGGTGGTGAGGAGGTGACATATTACCTGCTCACTGCCTCAAAAATGGATCTACCATGGACTGCCACTGCCATACAGAGGGGCAGCAAGCACTGCTGCTTGTGTAAACCTATCCTTACACCAAGAATTATCAGTATACTATCTCAAACTCTCTCAAGCACAGTTTCTAGAAAGAGCAATAATTGTAGCTCTAGACCTCCTTTGTAACGCTAATCTGGTAACCTGTAAAAATGTTTAAAGCTTTGCCTATGAAGATTTTAAATATTGTAGTTTGCCGAATTCCACGAGCATGTGCAATTTTAAAGTGTAACAAGTTAGATATTTATTTACTCAGCGTAACATCATCTTTTAGATTTTACCAAAACAATGGGTTGTATTTTTTTTGCATTAAAATTCATTAAAGTGTTTTTCTTCCAAGAGGTTGAGTTTGGAAAAGCGCTGCACAAATACAGTGTGACATAAAACATTGCAAAGACTGAGATTTTATTCTCTAGGGTCTCTGCTAAAAAATATGTATATACTGTTTGGGGTTCTACGTAATTGTCTACCAAAAATTACTGATTTTAACTTGTAAACAAAAAGTGTCAGAAGAAGGCCTGGTCTTAAAGTGGTTAAAAGGGTAAATGAGCTCAGTTTGAAGCAGAATGTGGTGTTTTTGGCCACTTAGATGCCAATGGGAGCACCTGAAAAATGCAAGAAAAAGCCTGAAAATAAAAAATTTACAGCCTAAGCAACCATTTCCTTTTCTTAATAACATGCTTTCCTTTGGCAAAAAAAAAAATGTTTAGGGCTGAATACACTGTACAGTACAGCACATTGCTTTAACATGCATGTCACTGTAGTGATAGTTAAAGGGGTTGTAATGCATTAAGGTGAAAAAACATCTGACAATTACCGGCCCTCCAGCCCCCCCAGTTTTACTTACCTGAGCCCTGGAATGTCCCACGACGAGGATGCGCTGCATCTTTGCCCGGGGTTCTCGACTCTTGATTGGATAGAATGATAGCAGTGCAGCCATTTGCTCCCACCGCTGTCAATCAAATCCAATGATGCGGGCACCGTGGGGCGGGGCCGAGTCCTGCATTCGGCCTGCTATGGACACTAAATGCTGGTCTCGGGAGCACACCCACGAGGTAACCCCCTTGGGAAAGCGCCTCCCAGAGGGGGTTATCTGTTGCAGGGAGGAGCCATGAGAGCCGCCGGGGGACCCCAGAAAACGCCGTAAGGGGCCACTTTGTGCAAAACGAGCTGCACAGTGGAGGTAAGTATGACATGTTTGTTATTTTTTTTTTTTTAAATCGAACCTTTAGTGTCACTTTAATGCATGTTACATTTGAAATACACTAAAACAATGCAGCTCTGACACTCTGACAAGTTGCAGCGTATTACAATATACAATAAGCTACTACCATGCATTGTGGTGTGTTGTGTAAAAAAAACAAATGCTGCATGTACTTTTTTGGCCATTATTGTGCATTTATTTTGAATGGGTTACACTAAAGTAGAACTATAGGCAAAACTCTTTTAATTTTGGGTAGAGTAAGGGAGATTATAACCTCTTTCAGGTTTTTTTCATTTTTTTTTGTGATCGGTGTCCCATTGGGGAGATTTTGCTGCACTTCCTGTCCCTTAGCTAAAACAGGAAGTGAGAGTAAATCCCTGCAAATTAGATAATCTCTTGGGGTTTCCCCAGATCACCAGAACTAGTGTCCCCATTAGAAGATTTTCTCTCTATTACTATTCTGGGGACAACCCAATTTGTGTTTTTTTTTTTTTACTTTCACTTTCATTAATAATGGTAAACAGGACAAATAGACAAATGGAGAGGGCGGATCTCCTTAACAGGAGCAGAGGTAGCAATACAAATGGAATAGGTGTTCTAATCCATCTCTGCTCTGGAACACCAGGGGCCAGTTACTGGCTGGCGCAGTTTGAAACAGCGGGGAGAGGACCTCCACCTCCAGCCCTGGAATGGTCTTGGACCTGTATTGGGCCAGACCTTCCCGATGGGTGGGCTTGGGGGAGGCTTTGGGGAGACATGGGGCTTATATTAGGGAGGGGGGAGTGGACACTCCTACTTCTGGCAAACATTTGGTGAAATATGGTGATGGATCAGGAACCCTTGATAAAGGATTAAATTACTCTATGTAAAATATCTTTACTTTTGATATTATTCATTTTAAGACTTGCTGATTGTCTAGATTAGACTAATCTGAGCTAGACAATAAGCAGTCTTTTGTTCTTTACCGACAACAGTTTGCCTGCTCAGCTGAATTTAACAGCTTTCAGGCACTTCCTGAAACCATTGTCGGTCTCTGTGTGTGAAATCCAGAGGTTTGAGTAAACCCGCCCCTATCTCTCCCAGCTATTGGCAAAATGTGCAGTTTAGCAGGGAAGCTGGTGATGAGAGGTGAGCCATTGAAAAGCTTTCAAAGTGACTCACCTCTCACCACCAGCTTCCCTGCTAAACTATGCTATTCCAGCCACTTACCTGGTAAACTCTGCAGCCTTCCATGATCCCAGTGGATCCTTCTCTAAATATGATTACATGCCTTATCTTCCCATACAAAGAGTCAGTGAATCTTGTTATTAACCCTTTACTTCACATTAAACCTCTACACTTAGATGGTTGCACTTTTCTGGTTTGTTTTTATTGTTTATGCATTAGGTGGTTCAAGACCTTTTTATGTGGAGCTCCAACCCCCAATATATTGACTTTTTATTAACCACCCACCCATTTTTGAGCACTAAAAGGCACCTGTCAGCGCAGTTTTTTTTTTTTTTATTCTTTTGTGTGCTCACTGCACCTGTATACAGCACATACACACACACACTACAAAATGGAATGCAGGGGATTTTACTGCACACTTTGAGTTATTCTTATGCCGTGTACACACAATCAATTTTCTCGATGGTGAAAACACCGCCGATAAATTCGACATGAAAAATGAGGACCGGCTTGGTCCCCTACACACGGCCGGTTTTCATGACATTTTTCCTCTTGGTCGAGAAAACCGACCGTGTGTGGGCTCCCTGGCAGTGTCTCCCTATGGGAAAACTGCCACGGGAAAAAATGCCGTGAATCACGACGAGAAAAATTAGAGCATGTTCTAATTTTTCTCGTCGTGATTCTTGCAGTTTTTCTCGTCAGGAAAAATGCTGGAAAGCCCACACACGGGCGTTTTTCTTGTGACAAAAATTACATTTTTCCCGACGAGAAAAATGGTCGTGTGTACGCGGCATAACACTACAAGTTGGAATCATGTGGAGTTTTCTGTTTGTTGTCTGTTACACTCACACTAAAAGTTGGAATTATGTGGAGTTTTCTCCTTGTTGTGCGTTACACTCACACTACAAGGTGGAATTGTGGAGTTTTCTCCTTGTTGTGCATTGCACCCACACTACAAGATGGAATCCTGGATTTTTCGGCTTGCTGTGTATTACACTCACACAACAAGGCGGAATCATGTGGAGTTTTCTGTTTGTTGTGCTTTACACTTACACTACAAGGAGGAATCATGTGATGTTAAGGTATAGTGTTCATTGTAGACTGTGAGCTGAACTGAGATCCCAGAGCACTTCCAGCTACGCTGACAGTTCCCCCTGCGTCCAGCTCCCTTTTCTTGTGGTAGTATTGATTCAAAGCCCTGCAAAGCTATACTGGTATATCTGCCCTGGACCTCTCAGTCCTTCTGTGTCCTGTGTGAATGGTTCTTTTTTTATTTCTCAATTTTCTCATGAATGAAGATGCACAAGCATCCTTATTGACGAGAGAGCACTGACCAGGGAACCCGTGATTAGCTCCTCCCATCCTGTATACACCCACTGGCTACACAGAAACAGTGTCACCTCTGTAAGTGATGTCGCTAGCTTTCAGTAACCACACCCACTGGCTGCTCTTAGACTTAGAAGGGAGAGGTATTGTAGCCATGTGGCAGGCACTGGATACTGCAAAATAAAGGGATAAAAACTGGGATTTTTTCATTTTGAGACATAAGGCTGAACTTAGATTACATTAGTGATTGCAGGGGAGAAATTAAGTATTAGGCTGGACCTCAACTTTAAGGTATGCCCTATTCTCTTTTTTGGTTTTTAGAAAATGTTTATTTGAGGTTTTCAGATAATTTTTTAGTCCTTAGAAGTACATTCTTTGACTTTTCTTATAGGACGTAAAAAAGCAACACTTCACAACAATCCCGGTGGGAAGACTGCCCAACCAAGTGCACTCACGGTTACAGCAATGTGAACAGAGCGGGTTCCAGTCAGAATGACAGCGTTTGTAGAGGGGGCAGAATGTAGCCTGGCCATCTCGTGCCCAATTGGGAAGATGTCCATAAGAGATGCAACCCTACGCTTTCCCTCCTTGTCAGGAACCTTTCCCTACCGCTAGTACTGTCCCTAACAGATGTGGTACCTTTAACTGCACTACCCACTCGCATAAAGCACACCAAGCATGGGAACCATGTACAGTACAAACGCTGAACCGATATTGATAAACAATATATTGATAAAAAATGGATGGATATTGTTGTGAATCTATATCGTATGTAATTTAAACTCTGATTATTTCTGTAGATGTCTTGATACTATTTCAATATTTTTTTAAGCCTCGAAGAAGCAGAAAATCTGCAAAACGCATCAACTTATGCTTGCATTTGAATACAACTGTACCATGAAATATGTTGTCAGATGTGTTTTTTTGAAATAAGTGGATTTTAATGATTTTTTGTGTAGCGAACCAACCCCAGACTTTGTGAATAAAAAAGAAAATCTTGCGCCTAATATAACAACAAAAATAAATTAAAGCTGCTCTCCAAATATTCCAAAAAATGGAACAAAATATTGGTTGGGATAAATATATAAATTTTATATACTAGTGGAGGCGCTGAGTGAAATTACTCGTGATAAATAGACAAAATACCAAGTGTAAAAACAATACAAATTATAATACCAAAACACCAGCCTGCCTAGCGTGCTAAATTAAACTGTGTATAACCAAAGTGAAATTTATACAAGATTTCCCAAATCTTGCATAGGTATGTGTAAAGTGAGCTCATGTAAATCAATACAGAAAAAATATTTTCATACCTAAATACAAATTTACATTTGTGAGAAAAATATATATATGGTGAGTTCATATATCAAGTGTCAATCAAGTCCTTATAATCAATGAATGGAAGATAAATCAAGTGAAAAATCTGGAGAGCAAATGAAGTTGACCCTTTTACTTAAAAAAGAAGTCAAATGTGCTTGCAGCAAAAAACTTTGCTTAGGTTAAATGGAGATGATGTCGGACCAGAACCGCTGCCTCATGGAGGCTCAGATAAGGATATGAAATGAAAATAATGCAGTAATAGCGTAATTCCGTTTATTAGGCCAAATCAATGTAAAAGTTAAAAAGCCAAATGCCTGCTTACTTGTATAAGCAGGAAGCGCTTCCTGATGACGTGTGATACGAAACGTACGTCGAGGCGGTACTAGGTCACGTACAGACGCTACTTCCGGTCCCTCTGGCTCCTCCATTATCGTAGGTGGAACGCACGCCAGATATCCACAGACGGGACAACCTTTCCATCTCCCTGTTATGCTATCCAGCCTCAGTGCCGGGTTTGTGGCACTTATACAAGTAAGCAGGCATTTGGCTTTTTAACTTTTACATTGATTTGGCCTAATAAACGGAATTACGCTATTACTGCATTATTTTCATTTCATATCCTTATCTGAGCCTCCATGAGGCAGCGGTTCTGGTCCGACATCATCTCCATTTTACCTAAGCAAAGTTTTTTGCTGCAAGCACATTTGACTTCTTTTTTAAGTAAAAGGGTCAACTTCATTTGCTCTCCAGATTTTTCACTTGATTTATCTTCCATTCATTGATTATAAGGACTTGATTGACACTTGATATATGAACTCACCATATATATATTTTTCTCACAAATGTAAATTTGTATTTAGGTATGAAAATATTTTTTCTGTATTGATTTACAGGAGCTCACTTTACACATACCTATGCAAGATTTGGGAAATCTTGTATAAATTTCACTTTGGTTATACACAGTTTAATTTAGCACGCTAGGCAGGCTGGTGTTTTGGTATTATAATTTGTATTGTTTTTACACTTGGTATTTTGTCTATTTATCACGAGTAATTTCACTCAGCGCCTCCACTAGTATATAAAATTTATATATTTATCCCAACCAACCCCAGACTTTACCTGCTTTTCTTCTGCTTGGATCCTCCGCAGGAAAAGAATGAGGCACACCGCACCACAAGCCCGTACCCTCCTGAATAGGGAGGTTGATGAGCGATGTTAGTTTCTCTGGTCTGCTTGCAGCTGGTGTAAAAAAGCCACCAACTGAAAGGTCCAACACTTATTTATTCCTTCTTGCACAATAAACAGTCTCTTTAAGAGCAGACGGGTTGAGACAAACACAGGTCAGATAAGGTGGGAGGAGGTCCAGGCACAAACTTAAATTTGGGTTCTCTCCTGTTCTGGATAGCACGAACAGGCTTGGCGCACGGTCGCTGCCACTGACCATGAGGTTGGTCACTGCCACTGACCGGGTGAATAGGGCCTCTGCCACAGACCCGGTTGTTGGGTCTCTGCCACCGACCTGATTCACGATGGGTCTCTGCCACAGACCATGAGAACGTGGATTACCTTCTAGAAGTAATGACCCCTGTCAGGGAAAGGACATCCATCTGGAGAGTTACCAGAGGCCCCACCGTCACCAGCGATACTGTACTGGATCTTCTGGACGGGTCACCTCCCTGGCCTCCTCGTCTTAGATTCGGGCACCCACTCCAGGGGGCACCCTAGGAGCCCTCGATCGTTTGTGGGACCCAGTCGAAGGTACTGGGCCCCGGGCCTCTCTCAAAGTACCTCACCCCAGACTGAAGGTGTCTGAGATGGAACAGCAGCTCCGTCTCTGGGCCTAGGGCACCCAGAGACCACCTGACCAGGCCTCCAGGCCTAGGGCACCGGAGGCGACACACCCGCACCCAGGCTTAAGGTGCCTGAGCGCGGAACCGACGACCCCTCTGGAAGATGGCCGCGCCCTTTTATATCCTCTCCCGACAGGCACAGCAGGTTCCCCGCCCCGCCGTACTGCTGCCGAGAGGGGACAAAAAGGACACAACCTCGTACTGCAGTTCAACCCGGGCCCACGGCAACATCGCCACCCATAGGCCCCAGTGAACTTACACACCAGTACTATCTCCCAGGGATAGAAATGGTCCATGAGACCTAACAATGAGTGCATCTGAGCCTGGTTACCACTCAGATGCTTCCCCCTAAATGTAACCACCCGCTACACATCCCCCTCACTTGTGAACACTGGTCCACAGTGTCTGAAACCAATTTATGCCTCCTCAACCTGAGTCAACATAAGCCAGATCCAGAGACAAACTAAAAACAATTGACAATTTAAAATTATGTTCGTTTGTGCCGGAACCTAACATGGGAAAGGAAAAAAAACAGATAGGAATGAGGGTGTACATGTATATAAAACATTTTAAGATCACTCAAATTTCACAGTAAAATTTACAATTTCCTCCCGCAGAACTTGCTACGACCCACCCCACACTCAGCAGTCTTGCTTGTCGTTCACCTGCAGAGGAAGAAAAAAAAACACATAATCCAACAATATGTAATTTAGAATGAACAGGTTCCTCCCTAGAGAAAAACCTGCTCGCTCTAACAGTAAGTGCAATGTAAGGCCTTCAATGTAACCGTTGCGCAACACCGCCACCTAGTGGTAGTGCCGCGGTCAGAACACCTGTTCATGACAAGAAAATTTTCTTCTCTGTGAACTGTGGCCCTCACTAACTACAACCCCAAAGTCCTGGTTATCTTTGTGGTGGGAAGAGAAGGGAGAACAACAACAGCAACAACTCCCACTCCTCCAAAGAGTAAAATATCCTTTAACATGGGCAAAGTTCCTGAAGAGAAGAAAAAAAAAAAAAGTCAAGTGCAAACACAAGAGTCTGGTCTCTCACAAATAGTAGTGTGGATCGGGCAATACCAACGGCTTCCAATGTCTATCGAAGGTATCTATGTGATACTCCACATCGTCCTTATCCTTTCTGTGCCGACCCAACATCCAAGCAGCTTTGCAATCTTTGAACCGCAGAGTTGCGGCAGGCGAACACGAAAAGTACCTTCTGGCCTGGGGTACCTTAATGTGTGTCCACACAAACTCCGAGTACCACCGATCTCTACAGGCTTCAACCTCAAACAAAAGTTATTTGGGTAGGTACTCCCACCCATATTCACTGGCAACCTTCTGGTTAAAGAGTCTCTGTAAGTGGGAAAACGGTGGCATAGTGGCGCGGTCTCCTGCGCCAGGCAAAACAACAGCATCCGGGTGTCGAGGCATTTTAACTGCCTCTGGGCCAGTTGCAGGGGCCCGCAGTGACACCGGTCTAGCAGTAGTGGTAGTGGCGGAAGCAGGTGCTCCCGATGGTGGAAGGGCAGGCAAGGGGACAGATCCCTTCTCAGGCTCGGTGGCCACCACCCGGGGTGCACTTATCCCAGTAGACATGGGCGGGTTCCTAGGCCTACAGAACAAGGACAGGGGCATCTTATCCCATCCCTTTTTCTCAAACTGTTTGTCAATCGCGGCATCATCACCCGCATCTGAGACGGACTCTAGGTCAGAAGTACCGTACTCCTCCGCAGGGAAATAATTCCTGGTGAAGGACGATTCACCTCCTCTGGCCAACTCACTAGCATGTGAATCCCTAGGGCTAGGGGCCTGTAACAAAGTCTCTCCCCCTGGCTTACCTCGGCTTGGAGAAGGACACGGACGTCCGGGACTTTTCCCTTCAGGGACATCCGTTCCGGGTAAGCGCTGGGGTGTTGCTCCACCACGCCCGCGGGATGCCTTCACAAGACCCATCTTCCTCTTGGGTGGTGGGAGAAAAGACTCTGTCGTTACCGAGGCAGCATCCTCCGGTTTCTTACTCGCTACAGCGATCTCCTCTGTGACTTCCTCTGAAGTCCCGTCAGTGCGCGCAGGGGGGGCCGTACAAGCTTCGATTCCTCCTTCCAGAGTGGTGGCGCCCGTAAGGCAATTGAGGTGGAAGGCCCGAGGCCTCTCTGTAGGTTAATCCACCTCGAACAGAAACTCCTTACAGCTCTCGCATCGCCCGAATGGCTTCAGATGAACCACCAGTCCCGAGCAGCCGGGACAAATCACACCGAGGGCCTCCATGTCCTTGCACACATAGAGGGCAAATCTTCAACAGGGCTTGAGCCGAATCCCTGTATCCATAATCGAAGCAGCGAATGAAGTCATTTTCACGGTTGTAGAAGCTGGAACCCATGATGCATGAGACGACATGCTGACCATCTGCTGCTCCATCGCGCACTGACCTTTTCGCGCCAAAGTCCCCACGTGTAACTCCATACATGGTCAGACTCCTCCCATCTCCTACATTGCTTGAGGGCTTTTCTAAATAGACACGCCCACGAACTGTGCAGTCAGGGCTCTGCTCGTGGCGCAGTTCCAAACATGGCCGACCTCCAGGGAACTTCACTGGGGAATAAAGTTCAGCTTCTGGGGGGGTTTTCACTCCATGCCCGCAAACACATCCCGGACTCGAGGCCCAACGTGTAGCGCACCAACCCCAGACTTTACCTGCTTTTCTTCTGCTTGGCTCCTCCGCAGGAAAAGAATGAGGCACACCGCACCACAAGCCCGTACCCTCCTGAATAGGGAGGTTGAGCGGTGTTAGTTTCTCGGGCCTGCTTGCAGCTGGTGTAAAAAAGCCTCCAGTGCTGACCTTGTTTCTGCAGTATTTAGAAACAAGTCTCTAATAAGCAACTGTCCACACCAACTGAAAGGTCCAACACTTATTTATTCCTTCTTGCACAATAAACAGACTCTTTAAGAGCAGACGGGTTGAGACAAACACAGGTCAGACAAGGTGGGAGAAGGTCCAGGCACAAACTTAAATTTGGGTTCTCTCCTGTTCTGGATAGCACGAACAGGCTTGGCGCACGGTCACTGCCACCGACCATGAGGTTGGTCACTGCCACTGACCGGGTGAATAGGGCCTCTGCCACAGACCCGGTTGTTGGGTCTCTGCCACCGACCTGATTCACGATGGGTCTCTGCCACAGACCATGAGAACGTGGATTACCTTCTAGAAGTAATGACCCCTGTCAGGGAAAGGACATCGATCCGGAGAGTTACCAGAGGCCCCACCGTCACCAGCGATACTGTACTGGGTCTTTGGGAAGGGTCACCTCCCTGGCCTCCTGGTCTTAGATTCGGGCACCCACTCCAGGGGGCACCCTAGGAGCCCTCGATCCCTTGTCGGACCCAGTCGAAGGTACTGGGCCCCGGGCCTCTCTCAAAGTACCTCACCCCAGACTGAAGGTGTCTGAGATGGAACAAAAGCTCCGTCTCTGGGCCTAGGGCACCCAGAGACCACCCGACCAGGCCTCCGGGCCTAGGGCACCCAGAGGTGACACACCCGCACCCAGGCTTAAGGTGCCTGAACTCGGAACCGACGACCCCTCTGGAAGATGGCAGCGCCCTTTTATATGCTCTCCCGACAGGCACAGCAGGTTCCCCGCCCCGCCGTACTGCTGCCGAGAGGGGACAAAAAGGACACAACCTCGTACTGCAGTTCAACCCGGGCCCACGGCAACAGCGCCACCCATAGGCCCCAGTGAACTTACACACCAGTTCTATCTCCCAGGGATAGAAATGGTGCATGAGACCTAACAATTAGTGCATCTGAGCCTGGTTACCACTCAGATGCTTCCCCCTAAATGTAACCACCCGCTACATTTGTAATAAAGTATTGTTATATATATTTTTTCTGGGTGTAAATTGTTCATTCTAGATATCTAGGGTAGTCAATTGAAATCCTTTTTCCATATCTTATTTTGTTTTGGGTTTGTATATATACACTCTAGGGTATCATAACCCTCCTGCTGAATGGTATTCAAATAATTCCATCCAGGTGTCTTTATATGTATATCTTAAATAAATATAATGCTAATACATTGACATCTTGACTCTATAATGGGCACCCACAGGTGTCAGCACTGACCTTCAGTGTAAGTCCAAAGCGCCCTGTAAGCCCCAGAGTTTGTATTTGTATAGTAAAGTGACACTGCCTGGGTGTTTTTGGGACATTCTAGAAGTAAAAATGTACAGTGCCTTGAAAAAGTATTCAAACCCAACACAAAGTGGCATTGACGAGGTGAGACTCAGATGCACATCACTATGCACTGGGGGGGGGGGGGGGGCTGAATATATATGCACGCCACACTTTTCACATATTTATTTGTAAACAATTTTGAAAACCATTTATCATTTTCCTTCCACTTCACAATTATGTGCCACTTTGTGTTGGTCTATCACATGAAATCACAATAAAATACATTTACGTTTTTGGTTGGAACATGACAAAATGTGGAAAATTTCAAGAGGTATGAATACTTTTTCAAGGCACTGTAAATTCATAAAACATAGCTGTTTAATTAGCAACTGTAATATACTGGAGTCAGAAAGACAGTTTCTGCAATTAAAATGTATTTCTGCCATCATTTCTTTAACATTTCCATGAACTGTCCTTAAAGTGATTGTAAACGATCACCTTGTAAAATAACCCATTCTGTTTAAAATAGAAATGAAAGGCAAAACATTTTTGTATTGATATATAGAAAATTATAAATACCTTTTTTCCATTTTTTATAAGTGATCACATTCCCTCTGTTCTCAGCATAATGCCGCGTACACACGATCGTGATTCACGGCGGTGAAAACACCGCCCTGAATCACGACAGGAAAAATGAGGGAACGGCTTGTTCCCCCACACACGGCCGTTTTTCCCATCATTTTTTCTCTTGGCGAGAAAAACGGCCGTGTGTAGGCTCCCTGACAGTGTTTCCCTATGGGAAAACTGCCGCAGAAAAAATGACAGGAATCACGACGAGAAACATTAGAGCATGTTCTAATTTTTCTCGTCGTGATTAATGCAGTTTTTCCCGTCGGGAAAAATGACAATAAGCCCACAGACGATCGTTTTTCTCATCCAAAGGAAAAATTTAAATTTTTCCAGACGGGAAAAATGATCGTGTGTACGCGGCATAAGAGCTGGGGGAGGAGAAGCAGCAGTACACTGAGCTTGCCAGTGAATGGCTGTGCAGCGGGGCGTGTCAGAACAAGTCTGATCATTGGAAGAGAGCACACTGAGTTCCCAGTATAGCTAGAGAACTGACCACAATGTGCTCTATTGATTAGTGTGGTCAGTTTTTAATATGAAAGCAAAGGGACTGGTATGAACACAAGGGATTTTACATAAAGGAAGTAATACAAAGAGAACAGGATACTTTTTAATACAAGTACATGGTACAGCAGACACATATGAGGAATATGAAATGTTGGGGTAACAAAGAGCAGGATGGAAAGTTTTTCTTGAATTAATTTCTAACAGTGTATGTGGTTTTCACTCTGCAAAGTCAATTCACTCCAAAATCAAGTATTAAAAGCAAATTCAATTTTGAACTAATTTCAAATAACACTTGTGAAGCCATTGCAAGTACTGAGAATTTTAGTATGATTTTTTTTACCACTTTTTGTACCAATTTTCTTTTAAAAATCCACTAGTATATAGCCAGCTTAGGGTAAATGATTGGTCTTGAACACATTTTTAATGGAAAAGGTAATGCTCTGGAATGTGTGTGCCTTGATGAGATATAGAGAAATATCAGGGAGGATTATTCTGCCGCCAGCTGGTAAGAGGAAAGTATTACATCTGGATGTTTTTGTATGACAGATGTCATCCTTGGATCGATGTGTCTCGTCTAGCACAGTAATATGTGGCCGTGTCTTCCACTTTCACATTGTCTATTTGTAGATATGATGTGGTTATGGACACATCAGATGTTATTGTGACTCTTCCCTGATATGAAGAGGAATAAGCTGTACCTCCATTATAAGGATTAATCCTCCCAATCCATGTCAGTCCTCTCCCTGGAACCTGTTGAGCCCAATTTATATGGTAGTTGGCATATATATATCCAGATCCTTTACAGGATATCTTCATGGTCTCTCCAGGCTTTTTTATCTCTGAGGAGGACTGAGTAAGTGTTTGTGACATGACCCCTGTA
The DNA here is from genome assembly GCA_029206835.1 of Rana muscosa. Taxonomy (NCBI): domain Eukaryota; kingdom Metazoa; phylum Chordata; class Amphibia; order Anura; family Ranidae; genus Rana; species Rana muscosa. The sequence continues at coordinate 813,981,460 of CM055116.1, forward strand.
ACCAAGAATAAAAATATGATGAGAAATAAGATGATCCCATCAGAATGGGTTACTGCTTTTTTCTGTATTCCAGACTTACCAAGAAATGAGGACAGACACAAAAGACAACAGGATAGAAACATGATGTCTTATTGGCTTTAGATGTTCTGAATGTTCTGAGAGGACACCAAGATCTCAGTAGAACATCCAGCCGGTCAGTTCAGCTTTTCTACCTGACAGGATGAGACAGGAAGCAGAGATGGGATTTGCATGAGGGGAAGAACACTATAAAAGGCTGAACATTCTCTTCTATCTACAATGAGATATATGGCATAGATCTCAACTGTCCCTCATATGGAACTAAATCTCTCTGTCCCTCCTTCTTTATTACTTGTCCCTATTTTTGGCCTGATATATGGATCCCTATAAAAAATGTATTATTTATCAAAAGTTTTTTTTATCACAAAACATTTCACCCAACCCCTAAATTTGTTATGTTGAAAAAACAGTAAAGGAGAAACTTTAAACTTTAAGCTTTAGTGGGTTTAGTCAATTATATTTTTCCTATTAATTCACTTTAGCCCTCATAACCAACACTGTATACTGGCCTAGGCCAACAAGGCCAAGGCCTAGGGCAGCACTTTGCAGGGGGGCAGCACAGAAAGAGTCCCCACCGGCTTGCGCTACACTGTTAGTGTAACACAAGCTGCTTCTAATTTTGACTGTCCTATCACCCTGGACCACAAACCTTCCTCACTGTGCTATATGTTTTCTGCTGCACTATTGGCATGGTTATATCTTCTTTGTCCTCTCCATAAAATAATCAGAAATTTGTGCTTAAAGTAAAACTATAGGCAACACTTTTTTTTTCATTTTGGATAGAGTAAGGGAGGGTTATAGCCCCTGTCAGTTTATTTTTTACCATCCCTGTCCCATTGTAGAGATTTCCCTTCCTGCCCCATAGCCAAGCAGGAAGTGAGAGGAAATCTGTGCAAATTAAGGGAATCCAATGCCCCCCCCCCAGGCCCTAAGAACTAGTATCCCCACTCAAAAATTTCAGGGCGTGTCTTAAACAGAAAGGGGTGTGGTCTTGGCAGGAAGGGGTGGGTCAGATTTAAATTAGGGGTGCACAAGATTAGTCAGGCCTAGGGCAGCACAAAACCTAAATACACTACTGCTCATAACCAGAGGCGGCCCATCTATACAGGGCACAGGGGCACGGCCCCCACCCCCCCTAATCCATGCGTCCAGCCCCTATTCTACATGCAGGGTGCTGGACTGTATTCCAATGGGATTTTGTTTTTTAGAAGCACATAATTAGAGCCAGAGGCTATAATTGGCTTCAAAAAAGGGTGGGCTCGGGGGACAGAGTACTGCGCCCTGAGCCCACCAGTTGTGTGATAATAGTGTAGCGGGGTTTCTTTAAGACTCATGGACTACCTTTCCCAGAACCCCCCTTGGCACCCAGGATGTTTTGCTTTCACCCCAGTGACTCATGGAAGGGGTTATATAAGGAGGAGGTGTGGCTGCGCTCGGTCTCTTTGGGACACGAGACTTCAGTGACTGATCCTCCTGTGCGGATGTGCTGGTGTGCAAGGCCTGAAGCCTGAGGCCTTGTGCAGCTACCAAAGAGCCTTCCACCCCTGCTGCGAGCCTGGGTGGCATCTGACTTCGCTTATCCACAGCCTTGGTTGGATCGGGGACCCGATCGCTGGAGACACTGTGTGTGAAGACACAGTCGGTGGAAGTTCCCGGACTGGGATCGCGTCCGGAGGGGTGAGCGAGCGTATGCTCAGACCATATACTGTTTATTGCTGATGTGCCTATAGACTGCCGTGGCCCACAAGTTTATATCTGATACCCTCACTGGAGATCCATATCAGAATTGAACTCAGAGGTTCTTCAGTAAAGTGTTTGTTCTATCACAATCTTCCCACTGGATTACAAATGTTGTTCTGTTATGTGCACCACCTTTAAAGACTTGCCGGTGAAGAAACCATCATCCCCTAGAGACTGAGTCTTAGTATCTGAGCCAGGCCTGGTCAGATAGATAGTTCATTTAGTTGCTGCGCCACAGGGAGCCTAGTTAACGGTCGCCCGCGCGGCGCGCCTTTACTGTTCCATTAATACATAGTGTGTTTATTGCTGCAGGGCTCTGCAACCAATTTCATGTAAACTGTTACCACTGTTGATTCTTTTGCCACAATTTAAAGTAAATCAGATATTCCTTTATTATTGCCTTTGTGTCTGAGTTTGATCATAGAGCATAAGCGATATATTGTTACCCTAGACTAACTGTGCCAGAAGGGGGGTCGAGTAAATTGCCTGGGGTTGGCGGAGCTGTCCTCAGGGCCCAAACTAATCTGCGGCCCTCTTAAGTGAAGGTATCGCTACACGTGGGGGCTCGTCCGGGATCCTGATACAGCAGGTGAACGCCAGAAGTGCCGGCATGGACCCGCAAGGAATAAGAGCGTGGTGCGAAGCGGCTAAGACAGACCCAAGCCAGTCAGTGGTCATCAACCTACCAGGGGAGGAATGGTCAACTGAAACGATAGAGGAGTTAATGAAGTCAGTGACCCCAGATCACACACCGTGGGTGATGGGAATAAAGTCAGACCCAGACATCTCATACCAGTATGCACTAGTGGAGTACTTGCACGGGATGCCAGAGGCTTGTAAGCGCAACTGTGTACGGACGCCAGATAATAGATCCTATAGGTTGGCGCACGCAATTAAGAAGGAGCCATCACCAACGGGATCACCGCAGGCTGCGGCCCGTACCTCGCCAGAAACAGCAGGCAGAGCAACACCTCCGGTCACCAGAATTGATAAATGCAATAGGGGATTTGCTAACTAAATGTCAGAAGACAAGCACGGTGCATGTAGAGACTAGCTACCGGAGACTAAAGACATTCTCAAAGAAGTTCCCTGTCCCTGCAGGGGAAGAAGATTTTGATACCTGGGTGGAGCAGGCATTACAAGCAGTGGAGGCATGGGAGGTGCCTGAAGCGCAGAAGAGGCAACGAGTGATAGAAAGCCTTAAAGGCGCAGCAGCAGAAGCAGTGAAAAGTTTTCGGTTTGGGAATGCAGACTGCACGGCTCAAGACTGTCTAGCCATGCTACAGGATAAGTTTGGTCAATTGGAAAAGGTGACAGAGATGGTCTACCAATTTGAACATACTTTCCAACAACCGAAGGAGAAACTTTCAGAGTATGTTAGAAGACTGAACAGGTTGCTGTGCAAGATTGTGTTAAAGAAGGGGATGAAGCCCCAAGATACAGAATGAAACAAGTTTTAAAGGGAGCATTGCGCTCGGATCCAGTCTGGCTGCACCTGAAAACCTCGGGAGGAGGAGCGTCACTGACTTACTCTGATTTGATAAAAATCATCAGAGATGAGGAGGCACTACAACAGGACCAGCAAATGATTAAGGCAAATGTTACCCCCGCACAGGTGTTAGTCAACCCAGTAATGACCCCTGAAAGAGACTCAGAAGTAGACACTTTAAAATCACAAATGTCCAAGGTGTTAGAGATATTGACTTCTCTGATAGCAAAAGACTCAGAGGGCCCCAGGAGAGAAGTACCAAGGAAGGAACTGTTCCCAGTTACTTCAGCACCCGCATCTCTGCAAGACTGGGGGGACATCATCTGTTTTAACTGTGGGGGAGTTGGCCACATTGCAGCTACATGTTCCAGTCCCAAGAAGAAGAAAACAGATAACCGCAAGCCGGCGGGAAACTCCAGAGGGCCCCGGTGAAGGAGTCAACCGGGTGCCCATCATCTTCAGTGAGCTCCAAGCTGAATGTGAAGCAGAAAAAAGGAGGAGACAAGACCCCTCAGAAGAGACACAATATTCCCCAAAAGGGATACACACCTAAGAAAAACAATAATATCCCTCAGCGGGTCTGTACACCCATTGAAAGGAGGGAAATCAATGCATACCAGGCTCAAGAAAGACTAAAGTCCAAAGGGAGTTGGACGAGAGAGATTCTGAAGAGAAAGGACCGGAAGAAGGCGACCCCTGCCAGGCCATATCCGGAGAAGCTGGTAGGCCCATCTCTATAGTGCCCATTCAAGTGGAGGGAGTTTACACCAGAGCCATCTTGGATACTGGGGCACAAATGACCCTATTATACCGGGATTTCTACGATAAGCACTTGAGTCACCTGCCCATCCAGAAGATAGAGGAACTGGAAATATGTGTGATTGGAACCCAGAGCTTCCCCTACGATGGCTATCTGCCTGTCAAGATGACCTTTGACCCATCTGTGGCTGGGGAGGCCGAAGTGTTTGACACCCTGGCAGTTGTGTGCCCTCGGCCGCCAGGAGCCAACAAGTGTTTCCTTATAATAGGGACAAACGCGGACCTGGTCCGAAGACTCCTAACCCCTCTAGTGAAAGAGAAGGGGCCAGCGGCCACCAAGATCCACCCCATGCTGAAGACGGCCTACCAACGGCTGGTCCTAGAGCAGAAGACCCCTGGGGAGGGGATAGGGAAGGTGTGGAGACTTGGAAGAGAAGGGGTAGTGTTGCAGCCCGGCAAAGTAACCTGTCTCAGAGCCACTGTGAAGCTTACTTGGGAGCAACCTGGGCCCTTTGTCATGCTGGAGTCCGACCCGAGGGAAGAGTCCTCCGGTCTGGAAGTGATACCAGAAGTGATTCCGCTGAAGGCTCTGAAGAAGGCCCATTGTAGAGTTCCGGTGAGTGTTAGGAATACTACAGGAGGCCCCATGGAAATCCCAGCCAGGATGCTGCTGGGCCAGGTGAGCCCTGCTGCCCCGGTTACCCTGTCAGAAGTCAAGGGGACGGGTGAAGGAGGAGACGTTTCGGAGAAGCTGTCCATGGAAAACCCGAATCTGTCCAGGGCTTGGAGGGAGAGAGCCAAGGCCCAGTTGACCAGATGGGAGAAGATCTTCTCAAAAGATGAATTCGATGTGGGGTGTGCAAGGAGTGCCACCCATCGAATCCGCCTTCAAGAAGACAAGCCCTTCAGAGAGAGAGTCAGGCGGGTCCCACTAGCAGACCTGGAGGATCTGAGGGAGCAACTCGCAGAACTCAAGAGGACTGGTGTGATCCGGGAGTCTAGAAGCCCCTATGCCTCCCCGATAGTGGTGGTCAGGTAGAAGAATGGGTCATTGAGGCTCTGTATAGACTACAGGACCCTCAACAGGAGAACCATCCCCGACCAGTATACCACTCCAAGGATAGAGGACGCTTTACAGAGTTTGTCTGGAGCCAAGTGGTTCACCGTTATGGATCTCAAGAGTGGATACTACCAGATCCCTATGCAGCCAGAAGACAAGGAGAAGACAGCCTTCATAACCCCAGTGGGGTTCTTTGAATTTGATCGAATGCCTCAGGGACTGTCTGGAGCTCCTGCTACCTTCCAACATCTCATGGAGAAGACTTTAGGAGACATGAACCTTATTGAAGTCCTTGTATACCTGGACGATGTCATTGTCTTTGGGAGAACCTTGGAAGAACACGAAGAGAGGCTGGAAAAAGTGTTGAGAAGACTCAGTGAGGAGGGACTCAAGCTTTCACCTGAGAAGTGTCGGTTCTACCAGTCTTCTGTGAACTATCTGGGGCACATAGTGTCTGAAGAAGGGGTGGCCACATACCCTGAGAAATTGGAGGCAGTTACCTCCTGGCCACGGCCCACCACAGTAACAGAACTCAGATCCTTCTTGGGGTTCTGCTCCTATTACAGGAGGTTTGTGGAAGGATTCGCCCGAGTTGCCAGACCATTGAATGAACTACTCAAGACTGAAGGGGAGGAGGATGACTCAGGACCCAGGAAGCCGGAATGGCGCCAAACTTCGCTACTTAAAAATCCCCATAGGCGACGTTTTAATTTTTTTACTGGTTACATGTTTTGAGTTACAGAGGAGGTCTAGGGCCAAAATTATTGCTCTCGCTCTAACGTTCGCAGAGATACCTCACATGTGTGGTTTGAACACCGTTTTCATATGTGGGCGGGGCTTGCGTATGCGTTCACTTCTGCATGCGAGCTCGCGGGGGCAGGGGCGCTTTAAAAAATATATATATATTTTATTGTTCATTTTACTTTATTTATTTTAGTTTGACATGTTTTTCCGCCCCAAATTTTTTTTTGATCACTTTTATTCCTATTACAAGGAACGTAAACATCCCTTGTAATAGGAATATGGCATGACAGGTCCTCTTTACAGTGAGATATGGGGTCAATAAGACCCCACATCTCACCTCTAGGCTGGGAAGCCTGAAAAAAAAAAAAAACACAATCTTGGCTTTGATCGTAGCGGTGAGTCGGTAGAAGCACCGGAGGGCAGCGGGAGGGGCATCCCCTCTCACCTCCCGTAAGAGCGATCAAGCGGTGGAACAGCCGCTATGATTGTTCTTATGGTGTGGGGAATCGCTGGCTGAAAAAGCGAATATCTGAATGATGCCTGTAGCTGCACCCATCATTCAGATATCCCCGCATAAAGTTAAGGACGTCATATGACGGCCGGCGGGCGGGAAGTGGTTATTGCGGAGTATTGCCGGGTATTGCAGAGTATTGCCGGGTATTGCGGAGTATTGCCGGGTATTGCAGGGTATTGAGGAGTATTGCAGGGTATTGAGGAGTATTGCAGGGTATTGCAGGGCATTGCGGAGTATTGCAGGGAATTGCGGAGTATTGAGGAGTATTGCAGGGTATTACGGAGTATTGCAGGGCATTGCGGAGTATTGAGGAGTATTGCAGGGTATTGCGGAATATGGCAGAGTATTGCACAGTATGGCAGGGTATTGCACAGTATGGGCAGAGTATTGCAGAGTATTGCACAGTATGGGCAGGGTATTGCAGAGTATTGGCAGGGTATTGCAGAGTATTGGCAGGGTATTGCAGAGTATTGCACAGGGTATTGCAGAGTATTGGCAGGGTATTGGCAGAGTATTGGCAGGGTATTGGCAGGGTATTGCAGAGAATTGCACAGGGTATTGCACAGGTTATTGTACAGGGTATTGCACAGGGTATTGCACAGGGATGGATGGATGGCTGGATCTGTGACTGCAATTGTCACAGATCCAGCCCACAGCTGACATGTTCTGACATGGGGAGGGAGCTGACATGATCTGCTCCCTCCCCTCTCCTCTCACACTGTACCGATCGGTACAGAGAGGGGAGGGAGGAACCGGCGTCATCACATGACGCCGGTCTGTTTACAAGTGATCGCTCCGTCATTTGACGGAGCGATCACGTGGTAAACGGCCGCGATTAGCAGCCATCTACCGTGATCCGTGATGCGCCGGGTCTTCCGGACCCGGTGGTCACGGACATTTCCTGGAGCGCGCCCCAGGGGGCGCACGGAAGCAAGATTCTGGGAGGACGTCCCTGGGACGTCCACTCAGAATAACTCGACCGCGCTGTAGACGTCTTTCGTCCATGGCGCGGTCGGCAAGTGGTTAACATGTTGGGAACTCTGGATAGTGAAAAGAAACAACATTGGAGTAAACACATAGCAGCTATAGTACATGCCTACAACTGCACCACAAGTGATGCTACAGGATACTCCCCATATCGACTCATGTTTGGGAGGGAAGCAAGGTTACCTGTGGACCTGGCCTTTGGCACCTCTTTAGACCATTCCTCAGCCACGTCCCACAAAGGATATGTGGACAGGCTCAGACACAGCCTGAAAGTGGCCTATGAACAAGCTCAAGCGGCCTCAGATCAAAGGGGAGCTCGAAACAAAAGAAACTTCGACCTGAAGGTCCGGGTGCAAGACCTGCAGCCCGGGGACCGAGTACTGCTACGCAATCTGGGGGTCCCTGGAAAACATAAACTTGCAGACAGATGGAGATCTGAACCCTATGTCATCTGTAGGAAGCTGCCGGGCCTACCTGTCTACAAGTTGAAGCCAGAGGGGAAGGTAGGACCACTGAAGACGTGGCATCGAAATCACCTGCTCCCACTCACTAAAGCAGTCAGGATACCTCCAATAAGAGACTCCCCTGAACCAGTCTCTATTCTGGATACTCCCAGGCCAAACACTCGGTCCCAGACCTCTCGAGCTGAAGATGGAAAGGCCTCTGAACTCAGTGGAGATGAAGGAAGGGAACTTGACTGGCTGTGGCCTTCCCCAACTCCAGGAACTTCGGCTATAGATCTTCCAACTGCTGAAGACACTGTAGATGGAACACTGAATCCAGAGGCCACAGAGTTCATCCCATCTAGTCCTTCATCAGACTACTGGGAGGACGCCCGTGATACTTACTCAGAGGAAGACCCCAGATACTCCATCCCTGAGCCTGTTTCGGAAGAAGAAACGGTGGCACCAGAGCCAGAAAACCCAAGAGAGCAAGGGACTCGGAGAGTCATCAGGCCTCCTAAGAAGCTGACCTACCCACAAATGGGGAAGAGCTCAGAAGACTCTGTAGTTACTGCCAGGAGGAGTGCTGAGAATCCGGATCCCTCCACTGTTCATTTGGTGGAGGGCAACCCCAACTCACTCTCTGGCACAGTTAGGCAGGCCACTCATGAGTGTGACCTGTGGGCAAGGGAATTCTACCCCTCGGTTTTGGTGGGAATTCCCTGTGCCAACATCATACACAACATTGTCTAGGGTTGTACGCAGTGTATGTTAGAGTTATCTTTGGGGACCAAAGAGTTTAAGTGGGGGGAGTGTGTAGCGGGGTTTCTTTAAGACTCATGGACTACCTTTCCCAGAACCCCCCTTGGCACCCAGGATGTTTTGCTTTCACCCCAGAGACTCATGGGAGGGGTTATATAAGGAGGAGGCGTGGCTGCGCTCGGTCTCTTTGGGACACGAGACTTCAGTGACTGATCCTCCTGTGCGGATGTGCTGGTGTGCAAGGCCTGAAGCCTGAGGCCTTGTGCAGCTACCAAAGAGCCTTCCACCCCTGCTGCGAGCCTGGGTGGCATCTGACTTCGCTTATCCACAGCCTTGGTTGGATCGGGGACCCAATCGCTGGAGACACTGTGTGTGAAGACACAGTCGGTGGAAGTTCCCGGACTGGGATCGCGTCCGGAGGGGTGAGCGAGCGTATGCTCAGACCATATACTGTTTATTGCTGATGTGCCTATAGACTGCCGTGGCCCACAAGTTTATATCTGATACCCTCACTGGAGATCCATATCAGAATTGAACTCAGAGGTTCTTCAGTAAAGTGTTTGTTCTATCACAATCTTCCCACTGGATTACAAATGTTGTTCTGTTATGTGCACCACCTTTAAAGACTTGCCGGTGAAGAAACCATCATCCCCTAGAGACTGAGTCTTAGTATCTGAGCCAGGCCTGGTCAGATAGATAGTTCATTTAGTTGCTGCGCCACAGGGCGCCTAGTTAACGGTCGCCCGCGCGGCGCGCCTTTACTGTTCCATTAATACATAGTGTGTTTATTGCTGCAGGGCTCTGCAACCAATTTCATGTAAACTGTTACCACTGTTGATTCTTTTACCACAATTTAAAGTAAATCAGATATTCCTTTATTATTGCCTTGGTGTCTGAGTTTGATCATAGAGCATAAGCGATATATTGTTACCCTAGACTAACTGTGCCAGAAGGGGGTCGAGTAAATTGCTGGGGGTTGGCGGAGCTGTCCTCATGGCCCAAACTAATCTGCGGCCCTCTTAAGTGAAGGTATCGCTACAATAGAAAATTAATATTCGCTATTGTCTTCCTGCTTATCCTCCCGGCCAATCAGGAAGCAGTTGGCCGAGAGGAGAAGTGATCCTATTGGCTACCTAGGAGGAGGAATGAGGAGACGCGCAGCGGAGGACGCAGTGATACAGAGGACCGACTAACCGCCCGGGGGGGGGGGGGGGGTGTGCGGTGCAGTTGAGCCGACCAACCATTTTCATGTCGTAGAAATTAGAGAAATATATACTGCACATGGCTGTGTAAAAAAAACAAAAAAACAATAGAATGTTTTAAACCATTTACAAATATCCATCAGTCCTTATATCTCTAGGACTTAGATGATGAGATTCTTGCATTGATTTTTCAGCTGCTGCAGCTCAGTAAAGCCTAATGAGAATATCGGACGAATGCATGCCAGTCTCATATCAAAAACCAATAGGTTACTAAAGTTACAAAAATTCTCAAACGGCAGAATACAACTTGGGAAGTGATGCAATGTGTTGTATTGTATTGTAATGTATTATTTTGTTTCCGAGCATGCGTGGTCTTGCTCTTCTGATTTTTTCGGAAGAATACTCTACTAATTGAATGAAAATCAAATGATCTGGTATCACACAAGAAAAATGTACATGTTTGTCCCTTTGGATAATTTTGCATGAACTGTCACGGTTGGCTCTCAAAAACTGTGTACTAACAATCAAATTACAGTGTCGCATGATTGCTCCGAAAGCAGTATTTTTAGTTTCTGATTCTGAGTTTTCCCTATTTTCTGATTGTGTGTACTATGTTTAAATGTTATTTATATAGGGGCAGAACATTTGACTGGGTATAATATAGTACCATTAAATTTGCCCTATACGTTAAATATATACAGTATTACAAGCTTATAATATCCTAAGAAGGACACAATAAGAAATAAGTGCATTTTAAGCAGACATTTATGGTTTAATAGAGGCGGAAAATTGTGCAAAACTATTTAGCACTAATGCCGCGTACATACGACAGTTTTTCATGACGAGAAAAATGCAATTTTTTTATTTGGTCATTAAAAACGACCGTGTGTGGGATCCAGAGCATTTTTCACAACGTGAAAAATGGCAATTAAAAGTTTGGAACATGCTCTAATTTTTCTCGTCGTTTTTCACATCATCGTTTTTCTCGTCATGAAAAACGGCCGTGTGTAGGCTTTAACGACGTGAAAAAAACGTGCATGCTTAGAAGCAAGTATGAGACGGTAGCGCTCGTTCTGGTAAAACTAGCGTTCGTAATGGAGATAGCACATTCGTCACGCTGTAACGGACTGAAGAGCACGAGGCTGAAAAGCGCGAATCGTCTCTCACCAAACTTTACTAACACGAGGATCAGCAAAAGCAGCCCAAAGGGTGGCGCCATCCAAATGGAACTTCCCCTTTATAGTGCCGTTGTACATTTCCTGCCGCAATTTGCTCGAGCATTTTTTTTCATGATAGTGTGTAGGCAAGGCAGGCTTGAGAAGAATCACGTCGAGAAAAACGTCGTTTTTTTCAATGACATTAAAAACGGTTGTGTGTAAGCGGCATAAGGGCTTATTTACACTTGTGGCTGGGGGTGGTAAAAACAGGAGGCTGAGACCCATTTTTACAGCAAAGACAGCTGGACAAGGTGTACACATGCATCTGAACTGTGACAATAATTATCCCGCCCCCTTTTGTGTCCAGCAGGCAGTATCACCACCAAACACGACCCATACAAGTGAATAGGGCCACGCTGCAACTGCCCTTCAATAGCATATATCACACAGTCTTGTTGCATTTAGAGGGTTAATGCAGGTGGTGAAGGGGTAACGTATCATCTCCTCACTGCTTATCAAACGCCTCTGAAATGTGATCCACAATGGACTGCTTTGTAGAGGGGCAGCAAACACTGCTGCAGAAATGGCAGTATGTTGTTTCAGGTACACAAGTTGATAACTTGACTCATTCACAAAAGTTAGAGATCTCAGCACTAAACAAACACATACAATCACAGGTCAGGATACAAAAATCACTTGTATACTTATTACTGAATCCAGACACTCGGAAACTGGAATCTTCTGACTCTGGTTTGCAAGAATTTATTTTATCCACCGAAAGCCTCGTACACACGGTCGGACTTCAAACAAAATTTTCCGTGGATTTTTGTCTGAAGGGAGTTGGCCGGGCACACCCATAGCATACACACGGCAGGACTTTTCTGCAAACTTTCCCAAAACTTTTCCAACATCACGTGATTTGTCTGCTCTTTTCTGCTCTTTACCGCCACCCTTTGGTCAACTTCTGCTATTGTTGGTTGATTTTAACATTATTTGTTTTGTCCATCGGACAAAAGTCCGATGGATTTCTGTACACACGGTCGGACTTTGCTCCATCGGACATTTGTTGGCGAAAAGTTTGTCCATTGAAAACCAAAAAAGTTTGTCCGATGGAGCGTACACACGGTCGGATTTTTTGTCAAACTTGCTCAAAATGAAGTTTGTTGGCAAAAAGTCTGACCGTGTGTGTGGGGCTTAAGAATGCTTCAGTGTGGGTGTGGGGTTTGGAGGGACCCATGTTCAGTAAGTCTAAGGGGTTGCAGAAGAGGCTGTATTACTTATCTGACTTCCCCACTCCATCTGGCTTTGGTGCTCTCCTCCTCTCCCTGGAGCTCCGGTGATATGGTGATATGCTCTGGTCAAGCTACATCACTGTAAATGTAGGTGCATTTTTACCATTCTTATTCATTAATAGGTTCTATCTGCATGATCTGGTGGACTCTTTGTTTGTTTGTTTTTAATTTGCATAACTCCTCTAAACAGACAACCCACTGCTTATATCAGGGCCAGGGGGTATTAAGGGGAGTACCGAGGCAAGGTGATGAGATGTTTTCAGGAAGCCATTGGTGATGTCAATGGATCTAAAGTAAGGTATGTAATGAAAACAGGTTTGATGTTGATGTGGTGGAGGTGGGGGGTGTAGTTAAAACAGGGAAAGCAAAATATGAAAGAGATAAAAAATTCAACTGTAACTACTGGTCTAGAAGGCAAGAGATCAGAATACTGAGTTTTACAAACAATTTATCAATTCTAAAATGTCAGTATTATGCTAAAGTGGAGTTTTCTAATGTTTACTTTTAATATAGCAGGGGATAACTGTTCCACCTTGTTTCCCAATTTTTAGCCACTTTTCAGGTAAACTCTGGATTTTTCGAAGCAGCAGCCAATAAGCAAAACTTAATGTCTAAAATTGATGTCAACAGGTATATTCATTGGTGATATCAACTACCTAACAGTTGCTACCCTGTTACACTATATAGAGTTATTTAATTTAATATTTGATGGGATTCCAGAAAATAGAGAACAGTTTATCAATTTCATATTGTTCTTATTGACAGTTTTTTTTTAACCCCTTCGTGACGAGTGAGGGTAAAACAAATTTTAATGCCTGAACACAATTTGGAACTTTGACATGTGTTAGTAAAACTGGTGTGTGAAGTTGGGCAAACAGTTTGAGCCGAGCAAAAGTTCTGCCCGAACATCGCCTGTTTGCCCGTTCGACGAACACCGGAATTTGCGGGGCGCCAGATCCCAGTCCCCTCACTATGTGAATGAGTATGTTCCCCTACTCATTCATCATAAAAACTGTCAAAAAAATAAAGACAAGAGGCAGTTACTTCATTAGGCCCAAAGCACCCCCCCCGCCCCAAAGCACCCCCATGTTGAGGGAATGTGGCCTGGTATGGTTCAGGAGGGGGAAATGCCCCCCCTTTCCTGACCTGCCAGGCTGCATGCTCGGATAAGGGTCTGGTATAGATTTTGGGGGAGACCCCATGCCGTTTTTAAAAAAAAAATTGGCCTTGGGTTCCCCTTAAAATCCATACCAGACCCAAAGGGCCTGGCATGGATTGGGGGGATGGACCTCAATGCCGTTCTTTTAACATTTTTGTATTCCCGGTAATGGTATTGTATTGCCGGCAAGTAAAATGTAATTTTTTCTTGTTTTGCTGCAGCAGGTTCTATGCACGGTACAGATGCGCCCCTTTACAGGCAGATTAAGGGGACCCCATACACTAGATTTAAAGGAATTTTTCATTTTTATTGTTTCACTTTAAGTGCCATTAAAATCACTGCTCCTGTAAAAACAATCTTTTAAAAAAAAAAAAAAATTGCATTGATACATGACCCCCAGGGTCCCCAGGTCCCCGGGTCCCCATACCATTTGTATGGCCAATAACTTGCATATAAGCCTTCAAAATGGGCAGTTTTGATCTTTCAAGTTTGCGTCCTATAGACTTTAATAGGATTTGTGGTTCGGGTCTGAACTTTTGGGATGTTCGAGAGTAGGGATGAGCTTCGAGTTCGAGTCGAACTCATGTTCGACTCGAACATTGCCTGTTCGCCCGTTCGCCGAACAGCGAACAAATTGGGGTGTTCGCGGCAAATTTGAAAAATCTATGGGAGAAATCTAAAGTGCTAATTATAAAGGCTTATATGCAAGTTATTGTCCTAAAAAGTGTTTGGGGACCCGGGTCCTGCCCCAGGGGACATGTATCAATGCAAAAAGAAGTTTTAAAAACGGCCGTTTTTTCGGGAGCAGTGATTTTAATAATGCTTAAAATGAAAAAATAAAAGTGAAATATTCCTTTAAATTTCATACCTGGGGGGTGTGTATGATATGCATGTAAAGTGGCGCATGTTTCCCGTGCTTAGAACTGTCCCTGCAAAAAGTGTCATTTTTGAAAGAAAAAAATGCATTTAAAACTGACTCGCGGCTATTAATGAATTGTCGGCTCCCGGCAATACATACAAAAGTCATTGATAAAAAAAAAAAAAAAGCGTGGGGGTTCCCCAGAATTCAATTACCAGGCCCTTCAGGTCTGGAATGGATATTAAGGGGAACCCCGCCGCAAATAAAAAAAAAATTGACGTGGGGTTCCCCCAAATATCCATTCCAGGCCCTTCAGATCTGGCATGGATTTTAAGGGGAACTCCACCCCAAATTAAAAAAAAAATGGCGTGGAGTCCCCCTAAAAATCCATACCAGACCCCTTATCCGAGCATGCAACCTGGCCGGCCGCAGGGGAAAAGGGGGGGACGAGAGAGCGCCCCCCCTCCCTCCTGAACCGTACCAAGCCACATGCCCTCAACATGGGGAGGATGTCCCCATGTTGATGGGGACAAGGGCCTCATCCCCACAACCCTTGCCCGGTGGTTGTGGGGGTCTGCGGGCGGGGGGCTTATCGGAATCTGGAAGACCCCTTTAACAAAGAGGACCCCCAGATCCTGGCCCCCCCCCCTATGTGAATTGGTAAGGGGTACATTGTACCCCTACCATTTCACGAAGAAAGCGTAAAAAAATGTTTAAAAAAACACACAAACACGTTGAAAAAGTCCTTTATTAAAAAAAAAAAAAAAAAAAAAAAACCCATTCCAGCGGTGAAATCCAGTGTCCCGCGGCGATCCCGATGTCCAGCGCTGTCCGTCATTGGTTGTGCCTGAGCGGACCTGATGGGGAACTCCCTCTCAGTATTTTAAATGTATAGACCCGCCCCTTCTAAAGTTCCCCATCAGGTCCGCTCAGCGGACCAGATGCGGAACATGAGAAGGGGCGGGTCTATACATGTATTACCAAAGTGAGAGCAGTTCCCCATCAGGTCCGCCTCCTCGGTATGTCGGACCCGCCTACGTCATTGGCTTGAGCGGGGAACTTCCTTCACTATGTAAATTTAAATGTACATAGTGAAGGAAGTTCCCCGCTCAAGCCAATGACGTAGGCGGGTCTGACATACCGAGGGGGCGGACCTGATGGGGAACTGCTCTCACTTTGGTAATACATGTATAGACCCGCCCCTTCTCATGTTCCGCATCTCGTCCGCTGAGCGGACCTGATGGAGAACTTTAGAAGGGGCGGGTCTATACATTTAAAATACTGAGAGGGAGTTCCCCATCAGGTCCGCTCAGGCACAACCAATGAAGGACAGCGCTGGACATCGGGATCGCCGCGGGACACTGGATTTCACCGCTGGAATGTTTATTTATTTATTTTTTTAAATAAAGGACTTTTTCAAGGTGTTTGTGTGTTTTTTTAAACATTTTTTTTACGCTTTCTTCGTGAAATGGTAGGGGTACAATGTACCCATTACCAATTCACATAGGGGGGGGGCGGAATCTGGGGGTCCCCTTTGTTAAAGGGGTCTTCCAGATTCCGATAAGCCCCCCGCCCGCAGACCCCCACAACCACCGGGCAAGGGTTGTGGGGATGAGGCCCTTGTCCCCATCAACATGGGGACATCCTCCCCATGTTGAGGGCATGTGGCTTGGTACGGTTCAGGAGGGAGGGGGGCCGCTCTCTCGTCCCCCCCTTTTCCCCTGCGGCCGGCCAGGTTGCGTGCTCGGATAAGGGGTCTGGTATGGATTTTTAGGGGGACTCCACGCCATTTTTTTTTTAAACTTGGGGTGGAGTTCCCCTTAAAATCCATGCCAGATCTGAAGGGCCTGGTAATTGAATTCTGGGGAACCCCCACGCTTTTTTTTTTTTTTTTTTTCTCAATGACTTTTGTATGTATTGCCGGGAGCCGACAATTCATTAATAGCCGCGAGTCAGTTTTAAATGCATTTTTTTTCTTTCAAAAATGACATTTTTTGCAGGGACAGTTCTAAGCACGGGAAACATGCGCCACTTTACATGCATATCATACACACCCCCCAGGTACGAAATTTAAAGGAATATTTCACTTTTATTTTTTCATTTTAAGCATTATTAAAATCACTGCTCCCGAAAAAACGGCCGTTTTTAAAACTTCTTTTTGCATTGATACATGTCCCCTGGGGCAGGACCCAGGTCCCCAAACACTTTTTAGGACAATAACTTGCATATTAGCCTTTATAATTAACACTTTAGATTTCGAACGTTCGAGTCCATTGTATTTAATAGGGTTCTAAAGTTTACACGAACATTTTGTCTGTTCGCAGGTTCTGGTGCGAACCGAACAGGGGGGTGTTCGGCTCATCCCTGTTCGAGAGTTCCGGTGCGAACTGAACAGGGGGTGCTCAGCCCAACTCTATTGGTGTGTCAGGGTTCCCTGAGGGACTGGGAACCTGAGGACTGTTATGGACTTTCAGTTACCTGCTATGGGCTTACTGCCTACCCCAGGATTATTGTCAATCATGGACTTCGTGGACTCTTTGCTACCTCTCGTGGATTATTTGCCTTAATGGACAGGTATGAATCAGGTATGATTACGCTAGGGGCACTAAAACACCTCTGTACATGATTTTTTGTGAGAAGTTGCTTTACAAGAACTGTTCCTTTAAATGCCTGGTCTGAAGTCTTTTTAAGTGGTCCATAGCATGGCGTATCTTAAGAACAAGGCTTGTGACTAGGGATGAGCCGAACACCCCTCCCCCGGTTCGGTTCGCACCAGAACCTGCGAACAGACCTAAAGTTTGCGCGAATTTTAGAACCCTATTAATTACAATGGACTCAAACGTTCGAAATCAAGTGCTAATTATCAAGGCTAATATGCAAGTTATTGTCCTAAAAAGTGTTTGGGGACCCAGGTCATGCCCCAGGGGACATGTATCAATGCAAAAAAAGTTTTAAAAACTGAAGTTTTTTCGGGAGCAGTGATTTTAATAATGCTTAAAGTGAAACAATAAAAGTGAAATATTCCTTTAAATTTCGTACCTGGGGGGGGGGGTGAATAGTATGCCTGTAAAGCAGCGCTTGTTTCCCGTGCTTAGAACTGTCCCTGCACAAAGTGTCATTTCTGAAGAAAAAAAAGTCATTTAAAAGCACTCGCGGCTATAATGAATTGTCGGCTCCCGGCAATACAGAGAAAAGTCATTGATAAAAAAAAAAATCAAATTCAATTACCAGGCCCTTCAGGTCTGGTTTGGATATTAAGGGGATCCCTGCATCAAATTTTTTTTTAAAAATGACGTGGGGTTCCCCCCAAATATCCATACCAGACCCTTCAGGTCTGGTAGGGATTTTAAGGGGAACTCCACGTCAAATTTAAAAAAAATTGGCGTGGAGTTCCCCCCAAAAATCCGTACCAGACCCTTTATCCGAGCACGCAACCTGGCAGGCCGCAGGAAAAGAGGGTGGGACGAGAGAGCGCCCCCCCCCTCCTGAACCGTACCAGGTCACATGCCCTCAACATGGGGAGGATGCTTTGGGGGTCTGTGACCCCCTCAAATCACCATGTCCCCATGTTGATGGGGACAAGGGCCTTATCCCCACAACCCTTGCCCGGTGGTTGTGGGAGTCTGGGGGCGGGGGCTTATCGGAATCTGGAAGACCCCTTTAACAAAGGGGACCCCCAGATCCCGCCCCCCCATGTGAATTCGTACCCCTACCATTTCACAAAGAAAGTGTAAAACAATGTAAAAAAACACACAGACACAATTGGGAAAGTCCTTTACTAAAAATAAAAAAAAAACAAAAAAAAAACCCATTCCAGTGATGTAATACAGTCTGTCCAGCGTTGTTCTCTATGTCCCGCGGTGATTCTATATCCAGCGCTGCAGTCTCCTCCAGTCTCCACTCTACACGAAACCATTGTCTGGAGGATATCACATGGAGACTTAACCTGATCGTTATCAGGAAAACTACCACTCTCAATACAGACTTATTCTATAACAACTTTGGACTGGAGTCTACTACATCTTACTCAAAGAAATACCGATCATAGCTTCACCTGAATACTATCTTCATCTGTTTGCTTATAAATCGTGCACTCAGTGCCATGGACATATATGTACCGATGAACTGGTTACAATCTCTGTGAGTGACGCCTAGCTTCAAATCAGTAACACTGCGCATTAAACTGTTTGGGAAAACTGCCTTGAACATTGCTGTATATGAATACCACCTGCCAACGAGTAATGCATCTAGCATTGTGGATATGTATGCAGTAACCGATTGGTGTTTGATCCATATGAATGACGCTTGGCAGCTTTAACAGTGAGTGATTATATGAACTATGAGTCTTTTAACAAATACCACTTTTGAATAGATGGAATATACCTGCATGAAGTGGGATACCATCTCTTGTGGCTACAATCACTCTGATTAAAGTGGTTGTAAACCCACTTTGTAAACAAACACCTACAGGTAAGCCTAGATTAAGGCTTACCTGTAGGTGCAAGAAATATCTCCTAAACCTACACGGTTTAGGAGATATTTGCAAAAAAAGACATGCACCGATGTCTACGGCGCATGCGCGCCGTAAACAACGGTGCATTCACAGGGTTAATCCCATTCACAATTCCGGCTCTGCCGGAATAGACAGCTCCCACGCGCATGCGGGGAGTGACGTCTTCGCCGCTCCGGCCAATCACAGCGCCGGAGCGGCGCTGTGATTGGCTGGAGCGGCGATACCCGGAAGTAACCTTCCGGGCATCTGAAGAGCGATGGCTGCGGCCGGAGCGGGGGACGAGGATGGATTCGGGGGTCCCGATCTAAGGTAAGTGATGCATAATGAGCTAGTATGCTAGTCATACTAGCTCATTATAGCTTTGTCTTGCAGGTGATTTAAAAAAAAAAAAATTATCTGGGTTTACAACCGCTTTAAGTGCAGTTACCACCCAGGTGATCCCAGCTCTGAACGTATCTTTGAGTTTATTCATGTAGCAAGGGGTTACTATTAAGAGTATCCTGATGCCGCGTACACACGATCGTTTTTTCTGATGAAAAAAGACAGATGGACTTTTTTCATCGGACAAACCGATCGTGTGTGGGCCCCATCGGTCTTTTTTTCATCGGTATAAAAAAATAGAACATGTTTTAAATTTTACCGATGGAAGAAAAAAAAACCAATAGCAAATTCCGATCGTCTGTGGGGAACTCCATCGGAGAAAAAACCCACGCATTCTCCGAATCAAGTCGACGCATGCTCAGAAGCATTGAACTTCATTTTTCTCGGCTCTTCGGAGTGTTTTACGTCACGGCGCTTGGGACGGTCGGATTTTTGACTGATGGTGTGTAGGCAAGACTGATGGAAGTCAGCTTCATCGGATTTCCGATGGAAAAATCCATCAGATTTTATTCCATCGGAAATCTGATCGTGTGTACAGGGCATAAGAGACTACTTTGTGTTCCTAACTAAGAGGTTGGCTCCCTCTGGTGTCTGTTTATGTTGTGACATTGAAGGTTGTTCAGTTCAGTTGCATTATGGAACAAAGCAAGGTGAGAGGTGAGTCGTGAGGAAGTGACTCTATTGCTGTGGGTTGGCTTGAGACTACAAAACCCACACTGCAACTGTGCTACCAGAATGCAGTGCGCCACCGCACAGCCTGCTGGGGGATCTAATATAAGGACAAGCAAGGCCTCAGCACACTCTCTCTGGACGCCATCTTTTAACAGGCAAGAGGCCTGCTGTGAGCGTGCCTAGGCCGTAGAAGCCTAGGACTAAAGTTGGAGAGCGGATCGCCGATGGAGGGATCCTTTTGGACAGCATCGCTGACTGAAACAGAGAGGGGACTGTCCTACGCTCCATCGCATCTGACTCCATCCATCTACCTGCACCTTGTAAGTGGCCGCACGGTGGACCGGCGACATCTTGCCTGACGGTGATACCAGTAAGGAGAGGACTCCGGGTGGTGAGAAGACATTTGCCTACCAGCATAATTAACTGAGTTATAGAGGAGTGGTACCTATAGCGTTTCCTTTATTTCTACTCTACATTCACTGAGTGATTACTTTCCCTCTTCACATACTGTTTGGAATACAATTTAAGTGCACCAACAGAACTAGCAGAAGACAAGTGAACTTAAAAGAACAGTCATCACTTTATTTCTCTGCAACGTTTACTGTGAAGGGATACACATCAGTTTGAACTGTTCACTAGAGGGAGTTATATAGCCATAAGAACTCTTATGTTTGATATAACTGTTTATATTGCCTCTGTTGTGCTGCTGTTATAGTAAGTGTGTGTGAGAATTGGTGAGGAAGTGCCCCAGTGTCAGTGTCATAGCATTGGGAGATTCCTCCACCATACACTTACTCACATTTGACCCAGGTTATAGTAATTGGGTCCTGTTATATAGAAACCTTGAACCGGTTGTACAGTCAGGTCCATAAATATTGGGACATCAACACAATTCTAATCTTTTTGGCTCTATACACCACCACAATGGATTTGAAATGAAACAAACAAGATGTGCTTTAAACTGCAGACTTTCAGCTTTAATTTGAGGGTATTTACATACAAATCAGGTGAACGGTGTAGGAATTACAACAGTTTGTATATGTGCCTCCCACTTTTTAAGGGACCAAAAGTAATGGGACAATTGGCTACTCAGCTGTTCCATGGCCAGGTGTGTTTTATTCCCTCATTATCCCATTTACAAGGAGCAAATAAAAGGTCCAGAGTTCATTTCAAGTGTGCTATTTGCATTTGGAATCTGTTGCTGTCAACTCTCAATATGAGATCCAAAGAGCTGTCACTATCAGTGAAGCAAGCCATCATGAGGCTGAAAAAACAAAACAAACCCATCAGAGAGATAGCAAAAACATTAGGTGTGGCCAAATCAACTGTTTGGAACATCCTTAAAAAGAAAGAACGCACCGGTGAGCTCAGCAACACCAAAAGACCCTGAAGACCACAGAAAACAACTGTGGTGGATGACCGAAGAATTCTTTCCCTGGTGAAGAAAACACCCTTCACAACAGTTGACCAGATCAAGAACACTCTCCAGGAGGTAGGTGTATGTGTGTCGAAGTCAACAATCAAGAGAAGTCTTCACCAGAGTGAATACAGAGGGTTCACCACAAGATGTAAACCATTGGTGAGCCCTTAAAATCAGGATGGCCAGATTAGAGTTTGCCAAACAACATATAAAAAAGCCTTCACAGTTCTGGAACAACATCCTATGGACAGATGAGACCAAGATACACTTGTACCAGAGTGATGGGAAGAGAAGAGTATGGAGAAGGAAAGGAACTGCTCATGATCCAAAGCATACCACCTCATCAGTAAAGCATGGTGGTGGTAGTGTCATGGCGTGGGCATGTATGGCTGCCAATGGAACTGGTTCTCTTGTATTTATTGATGATGGGACTGCTGACAAAAGCAGCAGGATGAATTCTGAAGTGTTTAGGGCAATATTATCTGCTCATATTCAGCCAAACGCTTCAGAACTCATTGGACGGCGCTTTACAGTGCAGATGGACAATGACCCGAAGCATACTGCAAAAGCAACCAAAGAGTTTTTTAAGGGAAAGAAGTGGAATGTTATGCAATGGCCAAGTCAATCATCTTACCTGAATCCGATTGAGCATGCATTTCACTTGCTGAAGACAAAACTGAAGGGAAAATGCCCCAAGAACCAGGGGCGGATCCAGAGTCTTTTCTCGGGAGGGGCACTGCCAAAAAATGTTTTTTTTTTGTGGGAAATTTATCGGGGAAATGGCTGGTGTCAGCGCTTCAATCATCCCGGCACCATGGTTTTTATCGTGTCAGGATGATTGAAGCGCATTATTTCTATTATTACATTGTAATATAAAATTAAATAGTTCAATGCAGAATCAGTGGGAGTCCCCAGTGTGTCACTTGCCACCGTCGCCTGCAATTAGTGGGAGCCCTGAGCGTGTCACTTGCCACACGTTGCGGACTGTCACTTGCCACATCTCTTGGATTGTCACTTGCCACACCTTGTGGATTGTCACTTGCCACATCACCTGCCACACCTTGCGGATTGTCACTAGCCACACCTTGCGGATTGTCACTTGCCACGTCACCTGCCACACCTTGCTGATTGTCACTTGCCTGCCACCAGATGCAGATTGTCATTTGCCACGTCACCTGCCACAATTTGCGGATTGTCACTTGCCACGTCGCCTGCCACACCTTGCAGATTGTCACTAACTTGCCTGCTAAGGTGTAGTTTTGGTTGTCTCTTGCTGTGTCCCAGACTCCCAGAGTCAGGCAGCAGAGAGATAATGTAATCTCTCTGCTGCCTGCACAGTGAGGGCAGAAGTCACTGCAGGAATGCAGGGCAGGCACGGGCGGTGAGAGATGATCTCATCTCTCTGCTCCCCCGCTCTCGGCTAGCTGATTGGCCAGCTGCCACCCTGAGCCTGCTCTCTCACTCTCACCTGCGCTGCCAACACACTGAGCAGCACGGTCTGCCCACAAACCGCGCTGCCCACCCACAAACCGCGCCGTGAGCCGCCAGCTTTCTTACCCGTCTGTGGAGCCACACGCTATCGCACCTGCCCGCAGAGTGGCCTGACGTGACTCACTGACATCACTCGTTGCTAGATGCCAAGCGGCCCAGGCGTTAGCAACGAGTGCAGGGAAGAGGCTCCACCCACCTCCTCCTCCGCTCCTGGTATCGTGTCAGTGCGCCGCGTAACTACATTAGACGAGTCTCTCGCGGCGCCGCTGATCGGCTGATGTGAGAAACTGAGAGAGAGACTCAGAGAGGCAGCCGCAGAACAAGTACTGTATATATTTGAGTATAAGCCGACCCGAATATAAGCCGAGGCACCTAATTTTACCCCAAAAAACTGGGAAAACATATTGACTCGAGTATAAGCCTAGGGTGTCCATCTGCATGCCTCACTGTGCCCATGCCTCACTGTCCCCATGCTTCAATGTGCCCATGACTAGACTGATGTTTAACATGAGAGTCTATGGAAGGAGTGCCCGGCTTTGAAAAATCAGTTCTCCCCGGCCGTTGGTCTCCCAGACACCATACTTTGCACACTTGTAGAGGAGACAGGGGGCTACATGTGTGCCACGTTTGGGGTCCAGGGGACCTACGGCCGGCCAGTACCGGGTCTGCAAAGTCACCGGGGAAATTACCATTTAACATTGGAGTCTATGGAAGGGGTGCCCGGCTTTAGAAAATCAGTGCTCCCCGGCCGTAGGTCCCCCAGACACCAAACTTTGCACACTTATAGATGAGACATGGAGCTACATTTGTGCCATGTTTGGGGCCCAGGGGATCTACGGCCGGCCAGTACCGGGTCCCCAAATTTCAGGAGATCAGGCACAAAAAAAAACAGAGCAAGTGAGTGTCACAGATGGTCTCGGGGGGGGGGGGCAATTGCCCTGTTGCCCCCCACCTGGATCCGCCCCTGATCCTGAGATGGCAAAACCTCAGCTGAGCTGTTAACCAGTTGTATGTCTTTAGCTAATTTAGTCAGTAAATGAGCTATGTTAGCTAGATTAGGAATAGCAGCTGACTCACCATTCCCTTGGAGCTGTGTATGCTGACCAGCCTGAGAAACCCCAGCCTCTTCGATTCCTCTGCTTGCCTGAACCATAGGAGCTGATCTGTCTGTCAGTTCACATGCAGACCTCATACTGATCTCAGGCCGCGTCATGTGTTGCCATGGCGATGTGTCCTCTTGTTGGTGTATGAATGGACTCCGCGCTGAGGCAGCGCCTCTAGCTCTGCCTCTGGACACGCCTCCCGATACACCTCCAGCCGAACCCTTGGCTGAGATTCCTCTTACCCTCGTTCCGGCCTACGCTCTAGCCGCGCCCCTAGCTGCTCCTCCTGACGTGCTGCTGTGTCCCTGAGAAGACCGCCCAGCTCTCCTGGCTGCTGTTGATCTTGGAAGCGAAGGGGAGTGTCTACGGCGTGGGACGCGCCTCCTCTTTGTTGACACACTCCCCCTTGCGAAGGTGACGCTGCTGTTCCTTCTGTGACACGGAACCTCTTCTGGCGGCACGGCCTCTTCTTCTTCCGGGCATGATACCGGTTCACAGATGGGTCTTTCTCCCGCCGACAGTCCGCCTTCGGCCGCCGGAATACAAGATCCCACCACGGCTGTTGTAGCCCCCGCCGGAGCTTCTTGACACGGAGCCCGAGGTAGGTCTAGGCACCACTGGATCCACGCTTCTCTGCCGTCTTCACCTACTCGTTCTATCAGCTGCCGAATCAGGCTCATCTTCTGGCCTCAGAAGACCCTGTTTGTTCAATGGAGATACCTCCTAGAACACCACAGATCCTGTCTTCTGAGGCGACTGAACCTGACTAAACGGAACCCCCTTTATATAGCCCTAACCTATGTTGGACCTGACCAGATAAAACTGGACAAAAGCCCAGAACCCCTAAAAACCTGGGAAAGTCACATGTATTCCTTTCCCCAGGCCATGTGAGCACCAGGTGTTCTCCTGAGAGCCTTTGCGGGCTTCCCAAGGGGAACTTGAAACTGCCCGTCCTGCTGCTTTCCCATTAACCACTTAACGACCGCCCACCGCCGATTTTACGTCGGCAGAATGGCACGGACAGGCAGAATCACGTAGATCTACGTGATCGCCTTTGTGCAGTTGGGGGGTCCATCCGGACCCCCCTTCACTGCAGTGAGCGGCCGTTAAGTGTTCGGGAGCGATCAGGCATGAGGGGGGGCGCTCGATTCCACCCCCCCCCTCGCGATCGCTCCCGGCCAATGAAAATGCTTCCTCCGCCATGTGATGTAAACAAGGCTGGAGGAAGTGATGTCATCTCCCTCGCCGCGGTCTTTCCGTTCCCGGCGCCGAGCAGAGAGGAAGCAGGTTAGTGCACTAACAGTCCACTGACACGTAGGTACACATAGGCACACAAATCACCCCCCAGTCACCCCCAGATCACCCCCCAGGTCACCCCAAAGCCCCCAATCACAGTGTCACTGATTGCAGTGATCATTTATTTTACTGATCACTGCATTTAGTGTCATCTGTGATTGTAAAAAGTTGCAGGGCAGTTAGGATTAGGCCCCTTTAGGTCCAGGGTAGCCCCCTAACCCCCCCTAATAAAGGTTTAACCCCTTGATCACCCCCCAGGTAACCCTTTCACCCCCTAACTTCAGCGTCACTAAGCGATTGTTTTTCCGATCGCTGTATTCGTGTCGCTGGTGTTTTAGATAGGCAGTTATTTTTTTTTAGGTTCGCCGCAGGTTTTTATTAGTGTCAGGTACCCCCATATATTATTTTAACCCCCTGATTGCCCCTAGAGTTAACCCTTTCACCAGTGATCGCCGTATAAGCGTCACTGGTGTCACTGGTTAGCCAGTAAGTTATTTAGGTTACCCGTCAGGTTTTTATATAGTGTCAGGTACCCCCATATTTAACCTAATAAAGATTTTAACCCCCTGATTGCCCCTAGTTAACCCTTTCACCAGTGATCACCATATAAAGGTTACGGGTGACGCTGGTTGATTAGTTTGCTTTTTATAGCATCAGGGCACCCGCCGTATATAACCCAATAAAGGTTTAACCCCCCTGATCGCCCGGCGGGTGAGATCAATTAGGTTTTAGTGCCAGAGAGGGTCTGCGTCGCCCCAGGCAGTGTTAGGTTAGTGACAGTAACGCTAACACCCACGCGCAAAGCATACACCCCCCTTAGTGGTATAGTATCTGATCAGATCTGATCAGATCTATACTAGCATCCCCAGCGGTTTAGGGTTCCCAAAAACGCAGTGTTAGCGGGATCAGCCCAGATACCTGCTAGCGCCTGCGTTTAGCCCCTCCGCCCAGCCCAGCCCAGCCCAGCCCACCCAAGTGCAGTATCGATCGATCACTGTCACTTACCAAACACAACACACATAACTGCAGCGTTCGCAGTGCTTGGTTTTTGGGGCCCTGTACGCGGCTAGGCTCCCAAAAAGTCCCACACATGTGGTATCCCCGTACTCAGGAAAAGCAGCAGAATGTATTTTGGGGTGCAATTCCACATATAACCATGGCATGTGTGAGCAATATATCATTTAGTGACAACTTTTTGTACATTTTTTTTTTCTTTTTGTCATTATTCAATCATTTGGGACAAAAAAAAAAAATATTCAATGGGGTCAACATGCCTCTCAGCAAATAGCTTGGGGTGTCTACTTTCCAAAATGGGGTCATTTGGGGGGGTTTTGTGCCATCTTGGCATTTTATGGCCTTCAAAACTGTGATAGGTAGTGAGGAGTGAAATCAAAAATTTATGCCCTTAGAAACCTTGAAGGCGGTGCTTGGTTTTTGGGGTCCCGTACGCGGCTAGGCTCCCAATAAGTCCCACACATGTGGTATCCCCGTACTCAGGAGAGGCAGCATAATGTATTTTGGGGTGTAATTTCACATATGCCCATGGCATGTGTGAGCAATATATCATTTAGTGACAACTTTGTGCAAAAAAAAAAAAGTTTGTCATATTCCCGCAACTTGTGGCAAAATATAAAATATTCCATGGACTGAACATGCCTCTCAGTAAATAGCTTGGGGTGTCTACTTTCCAAAATGGGGTCATTTGGGGGGGTTTTGTGCTATTTTGGCATTTTATGGCCTTCGAAACTGTGATAGGTAGTGAGGAGTGAAATCAAAAATTTGCGCCCTTAGAAATCCTGAAGGCGGTGCTTGGTTTCCGGGGTCCCGTACGTGGCTAGGCTCCTAAAAAGTCCCACACATGTGGTATCCCCGTACTCAGGAGAAGCAGCAGAATGTATTTTGGGGTGCAATTCCACATATAACCATGGCATGTGTGAGCAATATATCATTTAGTGACAACTTTTTGTAATTTTTTTTTTTTTTTTTTGTCATTATTCAATCACTTGGGACAAAAAAAAAAAATATTCAATGGGCTCAACATGCCTCTCAGCAATTTCCCTGGGGTGTCTACTTTCCAAAATGGGGTCATTTGGGGGGGTTTTGTACTGCCCTGCCATTTTAGCACCTCAAGAAATGAGATAGGCAGTCATAAATTTAAAGCTGTGTAAATTTCAGAAAATGTACCCTAGTTTGTAAACGCTATAACTTTTGCGCAAACCAATAAATATACGCTTATTGTCATTTTTTTTACTAAAGACATGTGGCTGAATACATTTTGGCCTAAATGTATGACTAAAATTGAGTTTATTCGATTTTTCTTATAACAAAAAGTAGAAAATATCTTTTTTTTTCAAAATTTTCGTTCTTTTTCCATTTATATCGCAAAAAATAAAAATCGCAGAGGCAATCAAATACCATTAAAAGAAAGCTCTATTTGTGGGAAGAAAAGGACGCAAATTTCATTTGGGTACAACATTGCATGTCCGCACAATTTACAGTTAAAGCAGCGCAGTGCCGAATCCCAAAAACAGGCTTGGTCCTAATGGCCCAAAATGGTCCGGGGCTTAAGTGGTTAAGAAAAGGGGGAATTGAAACCGTCTCCCCCTTTTCCTATCATTCTTGCATTGATTTTTCAGATCTCCCCAGCAACCTCAGACATAACAGTCTGTTCAGTAAAATGTTTATTTAGTGGCGTAATTATTGACTGAGTATAATAGAGTACTATTACATAAATAAATATGTTCATATGTTAAATATATACAATATACAAGCTTTTACTACCAATTGCCCCCATTCACACCAATGCAGCTTTGAAATTGCGCTACCTCAGCACAATTTCAAAGTAGTTGTAGACTTGTAGTTTCGCAACAGTTGCAGGGCCACCAGTTTGAGACCCCTGCTCTAGGGTTTCATAACCCTTCTGCTGAATGGCATTCAAATAATTCCATCCAGGTGTCTTTTTATATTTATATCTCAAATAAATTATAATACTAATACATTGACATCTTGACTCTATAATGGGTACCCAAAAGTGTCAACACTGACCTTCAGTGTAAGTCCAAAGCACCCTGGAAGCCCCAGAGTTTGTATTTGTATAGCACATGGCTGTTTATCCTCCCTGGCGGGATAATGACATCTGATTTTTTTTCTCGTCAAATTTGTTTATTGGGTTTGAAATAAAGAGAAAACAATGGATACAATTGACAATACATAATTACAAGAAATGGTATAATGTGTTAAGAGAGCATTAGAAGCATAGAATCAGGTGATATATATTTGAAGATCCTGAGATAAATATATAAGGAATTGTTGAACCAGATTATAGTCAGTCAATCTAATCATGTAAAACTATTACATTTGAACAAATATGTAAATATTATAGAATTTTATAATATTAGCGAAACTGGATAAAATAGAAACATAGACTATAGCTATAAAAGAGTAGTAAATTAGTAATAAATTGGCTCAAAAATATTAAGAGATAGGGGGGAGAGGTATCATATTTATATAAAATATTATATTAGAAGTAGAAGTAAATATCGTATTTATATATTCAAATATACCATTTTATATATTGCAATATATAAAAATGAAAAAAAAAAAAGAGAATTAAAGGAAAAAGGACAAATTGTGGAATATAAAAGATAGAGAGTGAATAGAAACAAAAGGATAGGAAAGGAAGTACAGGATAGAGAGAAGACTCCCGGATTATTACATATAAAGGGGTAGAGATAATATTGAGATAAAGTATCTAGAATATTTCCGGACTTTCAATATCTTACCAAGGTCTCAGTAAAGAATTGTCAGGGTTAGATGGGATAGAATAAGACACCCAAGGGTTCCATATTTTTTCATATAGATCTATGGAATCATTGGTTATGGCTTCTGATTTTGAAAGGAGCATGGCTTGGTGTATTCTATTTCTAGTTTCAGAAACCAGAAGCGTAGCTATTTTCCAAGCTTTAGTGATGGTTTGTTTTGCGGCTGTGGTGATTTGTAGTAATAACTTAAATTGAGTATAAGAGATACATTCCGGTTTTAAATTTAGAAGTGCGATAGTCGGATAGTCGGATCAGGAGTAATGGGTTTCTTAAAAACTGTTGAAAGCATGAGGAAAATTTCTTTCCAATAATTTTTTGTAACAGGACACTCCCAAAAAATATGTAAATGCGTTCCCGGATTACCACAGCCACAAAAACAGAGCGGGGAATAATGGGGAGCAAATTTTGCAATTCTAACAGGAACCAGATACCAGTGCATGATAACTTTATAATTTGTTTCCAGAGCAAGTATATTTTGGGAAGACATTTTAGTATTAGACCATACTTTACTCCAGGTAGATGTATCTATATTGGAACCAAGTTCGCTCACCTATTTTTCAGCATACAAAGGTAATTTTGCAGTAAGCTTAGTATTTAGTTGATTATGAGATGAGCCCTTTTGAGTGAGGATCTCGTTTACATATTCGTTCGAACTGCGTCATATCACTCAAATTATTAATATCTTGTATGTATGGTGCAAAGAAGTTTTTGATCTGTAATTAGCAAAAAATTTCTGAAGTCGGAAGTTTATGGCTTTCACATATTTCAGATTTTTTTTTAAATGAAGTAGAAGATACAAAGTCACAGCAGAAGTCCATTTTGTAAAAGTGCTAGGAAATGTGAGGGCCGGGTAAAACTTTGAGTTTCTCATAAAAGATATAAGGGGTACATGTGGGGATTGTAAGCCCTGGGTTGTTTTGAATCTTTCCCAAATAGAAATTGTATGTTTAGTTATCTTACCAATTATTTTGTGGTTAGAGGTGGACCATATAAGGTTTGGTACAGAGATTGGATCGCTATCAATGGTTTCATTTGCTACCCATAGTGAAATTTCATGGCTTGAGTGGTACTTGGGAATATTTGCTATTTGAGAAGCATGAAAATAAGTGGAAAAGTTTGGGAAACCTAAACCTCCTTTAAGTTTATGGAGATGTAGGGTGTGAGAAGAAATTAGAGATTTTAGAGAGTTCCATATAAATTATTGTGTTTTATGTTGTAAGTTTCTGAGGAAGTAGGCTGGAATAGGTATGGGTAAAACTCTAAAGAGATATAAAAATGACTATATTACCAAAAATTCTATAACATTTATTTTACCTAACCATGATAAGGGCAGAGTGGACCATTGTTTCAGATAATTTGAAATTTTTCGTAACAGTGAGGGGTAGTAGGTAGAAAAAATGTCCTTTAGATCAGGGGTAAGAAAAAGGAAGGGATATCTTCGCTTGTTGTAGTATATCTGGGGGTAAAGAGATGTTAAAGCTGTGGATTTTTGTGTGTTTACCGTTAATCCAGATATATGGGCAAAATTATCTAGTTTGTTTATAATGTTGGGAGCTGTAATATGGGGGGATGACATGAAAATTAAAATGTCATCAGCAAATAAGCAGAGTTTATGGTGGTAGCCGGCCAATTATATACCTTTTAATTGATGGATCTGTTCTAATAGCTTGAGCAAGGGGTTCAATGAGTAAGGCGAATAAAAGTGGGGAAAGGGGACATCCTGGCGAGTGCCTCTGTTGATATCAAACATGGCTGATTTATATCCTGCATATTTAATGTATGCCTTTGGTTTATTATATAAAGATGTGACCCAGCTAAGGAAATGTGGGCTAAAGCCCCATTTTTGTAAAGTGAAGTTTAGGTAGGGCCATGTTACTGTGTCAAAAGCTTTTTTGATGTCTAGTGACAGAAGACACATAGGAATTCTCTTTTTTTTTGGCTGCTTGAATCAGAAACATGGCCCTACGAACATTATCTGTTGCTTGGTGCAAAGGCATAAAACCAACCTGATCATTACTTAAGGAACCTATTATGTTATTCAAATGAGTCGCTATCACTTTCGCTAGTAATTGTATATCTAGATTTAAAAGCGAAATAGGTCTAAAATTAGCACAGGATGAGTCATCAGACTGTGGTTTAGGAATTATTGATATAATTGCTGTAAGAGTTTCAGATCTGAATGATTGGTTGTTGATGATGGAATTGAATGCTATCAGCATGGGGGGTTAATAAAATGAGAGAATTTTTTATAGTAAAGGGCTGAAAACCCATCAGGTCCCGGACGCTTGTTAGGTTTGAGGGATTTAATTGCTTGCTCAATTTCAAAAGGAAGTAATGGGGCTTTCATATTGATTCTGGGATAGGGTAGGGAGTTTTATTTGTGAAAAGCATGTTTCTGCTGAAGATTGGTCAAAAGAGCCTTCTTTTTTATATAAGGAGGTGAGGTGTTTATGGAAGGTATGAAGGATCTTAACTGGATTACTAGCATATTTGTCGTGAGAGGTTTTCAGTCGAATAGGCTTAAATGGGTTGTTTAATTTTTTAGTGCGCGTGCAAGGAGGGTGCCAGGTTTATTGGCATGGAAGTAATATTTTTGTTTGGATTTACGAATAGTTTTGTCCACCGATTCTGATAAAACTAGGTCTAGACTTAAGCTAGCTTTCTCAAGTTGTGTTTTATTCTGTGGTGTAGGGTTAGATTGGAAATTATTATGGCAATTATTAAATTCAGTTTCAAGTTTTTTTTTTTCTTTTCTTTCTTTTGATATGATACTTGACGTAAGCAATACCCTCTAAGGATGATTTAAATGGAGCCTGCGCCAATTAATATACTAAATATTTGCTATATATAAGCTGCACCTCAAATTACAGTGAAATACTGAGATCAATAGTGAAAATAGTGAGAGAGGAGGGCGCTAATATGTAGGAGTAAATCTAAATATATTATAAAACGGTAGACATATATAGAATCAAAAACAATATAATCTCCCCACTTAAATTAATTGGTGCTGTGTATAAAGATCAACCAGTGTGTACAAAAAAATATATTCAAATTAATTTGTGAACAACAAAAATTAACTATCATATAAATCAATACAAACAATGTAAAAATTCAATTGAAACTTATTGCAAATAAAGTCCAAACCAATGAACCCCCAAACAAGGGTTAATAAATGCAAATAAATGTCCCACAAGAAAAAGTGTTGTATAAACACCAAATAAATCCACTTCAAACAACGTATTGTGAAAAATCCAATGTGACTCTTGAGAAAAATGAAGATCCACCTTCACCAATAATAATATTGACACCCGATAGTGCACATTAAGTAAGGATGGCAAAAAGAAGTCAAACAGGCTTTCAGCAAGTTCCAATTGCTAAGGATCAGCGAAATGTTGTCCACCATGCAGGTAACGATAACACTTGGATTCAGTGGTATATAATCAGAAAAAGGAGAAGCGAGCAATAGCGTGATACCGTTTTTTATTGCGTATAAAATTTCTAAAAAGCCAAAATCATGCTTACATGGTTATGTGCCCCGACCCGGCACTGAGGCTGTAAAGGCGTAGGGATAACGAATGAGAGTCCTGTGGATACTGGCGTGCGCTCCACCACTATGGAGCAGACAACCAGCTGGACCGGAAGTGACGTCAATTGCGTGACCTGTATTGCGCAATACAGGTCACGCAATTGACGTCACTTCCGGTCCAGCTGGTTGTCTGCTCCATAGTGGTGGAGCGCACGCCAGTATCCACAGGACTCTCATACATGGAGGGTGAAAGCTTGGCGTAGTGTCCTGCACTCTCTCCTCCAGAGTGCCGGGTCGGGGCACATAACCATGTAAGCATGATTTTGGCTTTTTAGAAATTTTATACGCAATAAAAAACGGTATCACGCTATTGCTCGCTTCTCCTTTTTCTGATTATATACCACTGAATCCAAGTGTTATCGTTACCTGCATGGTGGACAACATTTCGCTGATCCTTAGCAATTGGAACTTGCTGAAAGCCTGTTTGACTTCTTTTTTAATTAAAAGGGTCAATTTGCTGCGGTAAGCTGCCATCCTTACTTAATGTGCACTATCGGGTGTCAATATTATTATTGGTGAAGGTGGATCTTCATTTTTCTCAAGAGTCACATTGGATTTTTCACAATACGTTGTTTGAAGTGGATTTATTTGGTGTTTATACAACACTTTTTCTTGTGGGACATTTATTTGCATTTAT
This sequence comes from Rana muscosa, assembly GCA_029206835.1. Classification (NCBI taxonomy): domain Eukaryota; kingdom Metazoa; phylum Chordata; class Amphibia; order Anura; family Ranidae; genus Rana; species Rana muscosa. The sequence goes on from CM055116.1 coordinate 814,014,625, forward strand.
TAACCCTTGTTTGGGGGTTCATTGGTTTGGACTTTATTTGCAATAAGTTTCAATTGAATTTTTACATTGTTTGTATTGATTTATATGATAGTTAATTTTTGTTGTTCACAAATTAATTTGAATATATTTTTTTGTACACACTGGTTGATCTTTATACACAGCACCAATTAATTTAAGTGGGGAGATTATATTGTTTTTGATTCTATATATGTCTACCGTTTTATAATATATTTAGATTTACTCCTACATATTAGCGCCCTCCTCTCTCACTATTTTCAATACCCTCTAAGGACAGGTTTATGTGCTTCCCATAATGTTAGTGGGGATATATCTGAGGATTTATTATTTTGCAGGTATTCTTTTAGAGCAATTTCTAGGTCTAGAGAGTGTGAAGGGTGTGATAAGAGTGAATTGTTTAGTTGCCATGTTGAGTCTTGTGTTTTTGGAAGTAAGGAGTTAAAGGTGGTAATTATAGCACAGTGATCCGTCCATGTGTAGACGTCTGTTTTTTTTTATGCTGAAAGCGATACGTTGTTTTGTTTGGAAATTTGACGTTTTATATTGTAGGCCTGTAATTCTTAGGAATAACTCACTTAAATCTGTTCAAACAAGAGTCTAGTAGACATCCCAGGTATGATAAAGTTTGAAACACAAAATCATAAATTAAAAATGTAATAAATAACTATAAATATGTAGCGGCCTCTCTCTCTCTCTCTCTCTCTCTCCCCCTCTCCCTCTCTCTCTCCCCCTCCCCCTCTCCCTCTCTCCCTCTCCCTCTCTCCCTCTCCCCCTCTCCCTCTCTCCCTCTCCCTCTCTCCCTCTCCCCCTCTCCCTCTCTCCCTCTCCCTCTCTCCCTCTCCCTCTCTCCAGTTGTTTTTGGCTGTTGTCTAGGGGTACTCTGGAGGAGAGAGTGCAGGACACTACGCCAAGCTTTCACCCTCCATGTATGTGAGGTTTGAGCGAAGTCCTTTTAAATTACCTTTGGGTCTGCATCCTGCATATGGAGCCTCCGCTTCTTCCTTGGAGGTTTGTCTGCCAGTAATAGAGCCCCACACCATTTAAAAGTTCAACACTCCTTTATTTTTTCAATACCAGAATGAACATAATCAGTTGAACTTCCATAACAGACAGACAGGGGTGTGGATACGAGTAGGCCCAGGCACAATGAACTCTCCTATCCCTTTCTCGTGCAGATAGAGACCGTGCGCCAGGCCTACCACCGACCGTAAAGTTGGTTGCTGCCACCTACCGGGTGAACTATTTGGGGCCCCTGCCACAGGCCTGAGTAACGGTCTTTGCCACCGACCTGAGTAGCGGTCTCTGCCACCGACCTTAGAACATGGACCACCTTCCGTGTGAATATGGCCCGTTTGGCGAGGACATCCATCCCGACGGTCTCCGGAGGCCCTGTCCCAGCACTGACAATCTGCTGCACCAGATCTACGGGAAGGTCACCTGCGCGGTCCCTTGCACCTGGATTCAGACACCCGATTCTGTGGGTGCCTTAGGACGATTCCTCCCGGGCGGGTCCCAGTGGAAGAAGCTGGGCCCCAGGCCTGAATGATGCACCTCACCCCAGACTGAAGGTGTCTGGGGTGACTCCCGAACTCCACGTGTCCAGGCCTAGGCCGCCTGGACACTGACCGCTGGACAGCAGCCCTCAGGCTAAAGGTGCCTGGGACTCGGACCTCGTGGCGAAGATGTCCGCCCCTTTTATAGCCTCTCCCAGATAACACAGCGGGTTCTCCGCCCCGCCGTACAACCGCTGCAAGTGACCAAAAAGGGTACGGCGCTCCAGCGATGGTTCAACCCCGGCCCAAAGTGACAGCACCACCTGCTGGGCCGCAGGGAACTGAACATCACTGATGTCTCCACCCGAATCAACATACTGAAAAGTACCTACCCGCTACAAATAATTATAACAAATATTAACATAATAATAATAAAATGTATTCAATAATGTAATCAACTCAAAAAGACTGAAATCTGCTCAGTTGCAGACTTGTTGTTGTTACTTTCAGTGTCTGATGACGAATTTCCCCACAAATCACTATCGCTCAATTCTGCAAGTGTTCTAATTTACTATCGCTGGTTTCTAGCTGGTCTAAAAGCGCTTTTGACTTAAAGGGACACTTTTTGGTTGCTATGGACAATGTCAAGTTTCCAGGCAGAAAGAACAGTATATATATATATATATATATATATATATATATATATATATATATATATAATATAAAACTGCATGCAGAGCACTGGACAAAGCATTAGGGACAAAAGGGAGGTGAAATTATTTGATACAGTAATGTAATCTGTAAGACTACAGTGTACTGTATGTATTATGCTTTTTGCACTTTTTGAATTTGGCGCGGGGTCCGTCCCCATGCGTCGCAACGCTCTTAGGGAACGGAGCCCAGCACAGTGATAGATTGAGCGGAGGACACAGCCCACACACACATCGCAGGATCCAGGGGACAAGGTAAGTAACTTTGCCTGGATCCTGCAATGCAATCCCGAGTGTGGCTTGGGGTTACCACTTTTGGTAATGAAAATTACCCCCCCCGAGCCACATTCTGAATTATCGCCAAGGAGGTTAAATAGCAACTGTGATATACTAGAATCAGAAAGACAATTTCTGCCAAGAAACTGTATTTCTGTCATAATTTCTGTATAATTTCCATCAACCGTCCTTAAAGTGATTGTAAACGATCACCTTCTAAAACAATCCATTCAGATTAAAATAGAAATGAATGGCAAAACATTTTTGTATATGTAGCGGGGTCTTTAAATTCAGTTGGGGTACACCTGGGTGGTAGTATGACCCAGGTGTGTAATTGTGAGAGGTTTTAGACCCCCTTTGTCTTCGTGGAGGATTGGGTGGTGTATTATTCTCCTTGGCCTGTGGGTGGCGGGGTACCCGCAGGCTCAAGGTAGAATCACTGCCACAGTGCTACCCTTTTTGTCCCTTTCCGGAGATGGTACAGCAAGGGCGGGGAACCTGCCGTGGTGTCGATGGGAGGAGATAAAAGGGGGAGACGCCCTCGCCACGAGGTCTTTCGGGATCTTCTCTTCACGCACCCAGGTACCTTAGGCCTGGATGCGGGCGGTTCGGAGTTCCGGCCCAGGCGCCCTAGGCCTGACCGGAATGGAGTTGGAGTCCATCCCAGGCACCTTCAGCCTGGGGTGAGGTACTAGATCGTAGGCCTGGGGCCCAGTAACTTGGACTGGGTCCCGCAAGGGCGAAGTGATCCGAGGGTCCCCGAGGTGGACGGGACCCGCATCTGAGGTGAGGAGGCCGGGGAGGTCACCCGTCCGGAGATTCCGGAGCAGCATCAACACTGTGATGGATGGGCCTCCGGTAACTCCCTTAGAGGGACATCTTCCACTGATAGGGGCCACAGCGCAGCGAAGGTACTCCTAAATACGTTCTCTTGAGTTGCTGGTAGAGACTCACAAGTTCCATGTTCTGTGCTAATCAAGGCTACGATAACCGCTGGTGAAACCACAGTGGTTTAGATTGAAATCAGGATAGTGCCTCGACCTGCTCATCCCACCGTATCAGGCTGTTATAACGTTCCAACCAGTTGGCTACAGAAGCACTGTTTATTGTGGAGCTTACAATAAAGCAAGAGTTGGACTGTGATCGGTGTGTGGACTCTGGTTAATGGGAGCAAAGGGAGGAAGGAAGGTGCCAGCATAGCAGGACTGAGTTTCATAACTAACACACATTGGCCTGAGGAAGATACTGATACTGGCCTTCACCTCACCCACAGCTATGGGGAGGACATGGGTCGTAGCGCATCTCACCCGGTCGTGTGACATACCCCTAGACAAAGGAGACGGGGTGAGGCCGCTACATATAGATATAAAAAAAATACATAAATACCTTGTTTTCCCTTTTTTTTTATAAATGATCACATTCCCTCTGTTCTCAGCTGCATAAGAGCTGGGGGGGGGAGGGGGGAGAAGCAGCAGCACACTGAGATTGACAGTGGGGACGTGTCAGAAAAAGTGTAATCATTGGAGGAGAGCACGCTGAGTTCCCAGTATAGCTAGAGAACTGACCACATTGTGCTCTATTGCTTAGTGTGGTCAGTGTTTAATAGGAAAGCAGAGAAACTGGTAGGAACACCAGGGATTTCACACAAAGGAAGCAATACAAAGAGAACAGGATCCTCTTTAATACTAGTACATAGTACAGCAGGCACATATCAGGAATATGTAGTGTTGGGGTAACAAACACTTTAGGATCTCATTCTTTGTGATCTTCTATAGACAAGAATGAATACAGGTGGTCCCCGGGTTACAAACATCTGACTTACATATGACTCAGGCCTCGTACACACGACCAAGTTTCTCGGCAAGAACCAGCAAGAAACTTGCTGGCAGAGATGTCTTGCCGAGAAACTTGTTCGTGTGTATGGTTTCTCGTCAAGAAAACCGACAAGTAATCTCGACGAGAAAATAGAGAACCTGCTCTCTATTTTCTCGTCGGCATGTTTCTCGACGAGAAAAGTGAGTGTGTGTACACTTACCTGTCCTCCCGGAAGCCCGCGCATGTTCGAAATGAATTCGTTGCATGCGCGGTAGCTTCCTAGGCATAGGTAGGGTATACCAAGATGGCGGCGACGGCATCGAATGTGACGAGCGCATGCTCGTTGTAGTCGATGACGTCACCGCGTACGCTCCATTCAAAGAACCGCGGGTTCTTTGAATCGAGCGTGTGTACACTCGGCCGGGACAAGTTTCTTGTCCAAAAATCTCGTCGAAAAAAACGACATGTTTTTTCCGACGAGAATCTCGGCCGTGTGTACGAGGCTTCATACTTACAAATGGAGGGAGACAACAGGAAGTGAGAGGAAATCTACCTCTAGGAAGGGAAATTCACTCAAATCAAAAACACTGAAATTTGCTCAGTTGCAGAATTGTTGCCGGGCCGCCATCAGGAGGGGGACAGGCAGTACACCTGTAAGGAGCCCGGATGCCCCCCCCTTTTATTTCTTTATTTTTTGTAAGGGGCCTAGAGGTTCCCAGGGGCCCGGAGTTCCCCAGGGCCCTGAATGTCAACCCCCCTTTTTTTTTTCCCTTTTTCTTTTTTTTTTTATTTATGTTTTTTTTTTTTTGTAAGTGGCCCAGAGGTCCCCAGGGCCCTGAATGGCAACCCCCCTTTTTTTTTTTCTTGTTCGTCAGCACCCAAAGCCCCCCGATCTCAACAATTTGCAGCGGCAGCACCCCCCGCTTCTCAAGTTGCGGCAGAACCCCCCCCCCCTGTTTCTCAATTTGCGGCGGCAGCACCCCTGGGCCCCAAAATTCCTAATGGCGGCCCTGATTGTCTCTGTCGTTACTTTCAGTGTCTGATGACGAATTTCCCCACCAATCACTATCGCTCAATTCTACAAGTGATTCTACTTTACTATCGCTGTTTTCTAACTGGTCTAAAACCACTTTTGTGGTTATTATGGGAAAAAGGATTCTCCACTGATGCTTTATCACCAAGGCTTGTTTCCACAACAACCCAAAGCTTTCAAAATCCAATTGTCATTGGGACAGAAAGTGAGGTGAAATGTTCTGAACAGGGGCACAGACAGCAAAACAAATGTTTCAGGGGTGATAACCCTTCCCTATGTTCTCCAAAAAGCTTAAAAATCGTTTTTGTTGGCTGGAGCTACACTTAAAAAATGTTCCTGTTCCGACTTACAAACAGATTCAACTTAAAGCGGAGGTCTGCCCGAATTTTTTTATTTTTTTTTAAAGCCAGCAGCTACAAATACTGCAGCTGCGGACTTTTAAAAAATGGACACTTACCGGTCCAGCGCGCCCGCGATGTCGGCAACCGAGGGCGAGCAATCGCTCGTCTCTCGTTTGCCCCCACCGCCATCCTCGGTGAGGGAATCAGAAATTGAAGCGTTGGGGCTTCACTGCGCGGTTCCCTACTGCACATGCGCCAGTAGCGTGGCGCGCCCTCACTGGTCCCCGCTCTCTCCTGGGACCAGTGTGTTTCCCAGGAGACAGCGGGGGGGGGGGGAGTGGCGTGACTCCCCCCTCCCCCTGAAAGGTGCCAAATGTGTCACCGGAGGGGGGGGGGGTTCCAAAAAGCGGAAGTTCAATTTTTGGGTGGATGGAACTCTGCTTTAAGAACAAACCTACAGACCCTATCTTGTTTGTAAGCCGGGGACCGTCTGTACCCCAGAAGTAAATCTATTGTCGTTATTGTCCTGTAAATCTGGTTATAGGCTAGTATGACTTCTTTCGGAAATTTAGATTAGTAAAGTCAAATTAATGTTCATTTTTGACTGTAAAAAAATTCTAAAGAGCAGGATGGAAAGTTTTTCTTGAATTAATTTCGGATTATGTGATTTCAATTCAGAGAAGTCAATTCACTCCAAAATAATATATTAACCACTTGACCACTGGGCACTTAAACCCCCTTAATAACCAGACCAATTTTCAGCTTTCGGTGCTCTCACATTTTGAATGACAATTACTCAGTCATACAACACTGTACCCATATGAATTTTTTGTCCTTTTTTTCACACAAATAGAGCTTTCTTTTGGTGGTATTTAATCACTGTTGGGTTTTTTATTTTTTGCGCTATGAGAAAAAAAGACTGAAAATTTTGTAAAAAAAAGTTTTTTTTTTTCGTTTCTGTTATAAAATTTTGCAAATTACTATTTTTTCTTCATAAATTTTGGCCAAAATGTATACTGCTACATATCTTTGGTAAAAATAAGTACAAATTGGTGGATATTATTTGGTCTTTGTGAAAGTTATATAGAGTCCACAAGCTATGGTGCCAATATCTGAAAATTGATCACACCTGAAGTACTGACGGCCGATCTAATTTCTTGAGACCCTAACATGCCAGAAAAGTACAAATACCCCCCAAATGACCCCTTTTTGGAAAGAAGACATTCCAAGGTATTCAGAAAGAGGCATTGTGAGTTTTTTGAAGTTGTCATTTTTTCCCACAATTCTTTGCAAAATCAAGATTTTTTTTTTCTCTTTTTTTTTTTTTCACAAAATTGTCATATTAGCAGGTTATTTCTCACACACAGCATATGCATTCCACAAATTACACCCCAAAACACATTCTGCTATTACTCCCGAGTATGGCGATACCACATGTGTGAGACTTTTACACAGTGTGGCCACATAGAGAGGCCCAACATGCAGGGAGCACCTTCAGGCGTTCTGGAGCACCCAGGCCAATTCTGACATTTCTCTCCTACATGTAAAAAATCATCATTTGTTTGCTAGAAAATTACATAGAACCCCAAAACATTATATATTTTTTTTAGCAAAGACCTTAGAGAATATAATGGTGGTTGTTGCAACTTTTTATCTCGCACGATATTTGCGCAGCAATTTTTTTAACGCGTTTTTTTACGGAAAAAAAATGTTTTGTGCTAAAAAAAAAAAAAAAAAAAAAAAAAAACAGTAAAGTTAGCCCAATGTTTTTGCATAATGTGAAAGATGAAGTTACACCGAGTAAACAGATACCTAACATGTCACCCTTAAAAATTGCACACACTCGTGGAATGGCGCCAAACTTCGCTACTTAAAAAATCCCCATAGGCGACGCTTTAAATATTTTTACTGGTTACATGTTTTGAGTTACAGAGGAGGTCTAGGGCCAAAATGATTGCTCTCGCTCTAACGTTCGCAGAGATACCTCACATGTGTGGTTTGAAAAACGTTTTCATATGTGGGCGGGACTTACGTATGCGTTCGCTTCTGTATGCGAGCTCACGGGGACAGGGGCGCTTTAAAAAAAAAAATATTTTTTTATTGTTCATTTTACTTTATTTATTTTAGTTTGACATGTTTTTCCACCCCAAAAATTTTTTTGATCACTTTTATACCTATTACAATGTACGTAAACATCCCTTGTAATAGGAATATGGCATGACAGGTCCTCCTTACAGTGAGATATGGGGTCAATAAGACCCCACATCTCACCTCTAGGCTGGGAAGCCTGAAAAACCCCCCCCCCAAAAAAAACAACAATCCTGGCTTTGATCGTAGCGGTGAGTCGGTAGAAGCACCGAAGGGCAGCAGGAGGGGGGGGGGGAATCCCCTCTCGCCTCCCGTAAGAATGATCAAGCGGCAGGACAGCCACTATGATTGTTGTTATGGTGTAGGGAATCGCCGGCTGAAAAAACTAGTATCTGAATGATGCCTGTAGCTGCACCCACCATTCAGATATCTCCGCACAAAGTCAAGGACATCATATGACGGCCGGCGGGCGGGAAGTGGTTATTGCAGAGTATTGCCGGGCATTGCGGAGTATTGCAGGGCATTGCGGACTATGGCAGGGTATTGCGCAGGGTATTGCAGAGTATTGTGCAGGGTATTGCGCAGGGTATTGCGCAGAGTATTGCGCAGAGTATTGCGCAGAGTATTGCGCAGAGTATTGCGCAGAGTATTGCGCAGGGTATTGCAGAGTATTGCGCAGGGTATTGCGCAGAGTATTTTGCAGGGTGTTGCAGAGTATCGCGCAGGGTATTGCAGAGTACCGCGCAGGGTATTGCAGAGTACCGCGCAGGGTATTGCAGAGTACCGCGCAGGGTATTGCAGAGTACCGCGCAGGGTATTGCGCAGGGTATTGCGCAGGGTATCGCGCCAGGGTATTGCAGAGTATCGCGCCAGGGTATTGCAGAGTATCGCGCCAGGGTATTGCAGAGTATCGCGCCAGGGTATTGCAGAGTATCGCGCCAGGGTATTGCAGAGTATTTTGCAGAGTATTGGCAGGGTGTATTGCAGAGTATTGGCAGGGTATTGCACCAGGGATGGCTGAGCAGGGATGGATGGATGGCTGGATCTGTGACTGCAATTGTCACAGATGAATGATGTATTTGCCGACTTGTATTTGTCGGCAAGTGGTTGCTCCGTCATTTGACGGAGCGATCACGTGGTAAACGGCCGCTACCAGCGGCGATTTACCGCGATTCGTGATCCGCCCGGGTCCTCTGGACCCGGCGGTCACGGAGTTTCCCGTGTGCGCGCCCCAGGGGACGCGCGGGAGTGCGATTCTGGGAGGACGTTATATAACGTCCTCCCAGAGTTAAGCAACCACCTTGTCGACGTTATTTGTCGGCAGGTGGTTGCCAAGTGGTTAAAGTAGTTGTAAACCCTTACAAACAACTTTCACCTACAGGTAAGCCTAGATTAAGGCTTACCTGTAGGTGCTGGAAATATCTCCTAAACCTACACGGTTTAGGAGATATTTACAAATCCCTTCATGGCGATGTCTAACGCGCATGCGTCTATGTATTCGGCGCTGTGCCCTTTCTAGAGGGGGTCATGCCGTGACTGGCGGCTCCCGCGCGCATGCACAGGAGTGATGTCACGCGACTCCGGACAGTCACAGAGCCGGAGATTGCGGACCCCGAAAGGAAGAGGGGTGTAGAATGTACGCTTCCAGCCAGCGAGGAAATCGGGGACATCGCAGGCTTCGGTTTCAGGTAAGTGACACATAATGGCCTAGTATGCGATGCATACTAGCCCATTATGCTTTAACTTTGCAGGGAAACAAAGAGGAAGTAAAACCCATCAGGGTTTACTTCCTCTTTAAAAGCAAACTCAATTTTGAACTAATTTCAAATAACACTTGTGAAGCCATTGAATGTACTGGGAATTTTAGTATGATGATATTTTTACCACTTTTTGTACCAATTTTCATTTAAAAATGTACTAGTATATAGCCAACATAGGGTAAAGAACTGGTCTAGGTGAACACCTTTCTAGAATTCATGGAAAAAGTAATGTGGAATGTGTGTGCCTTGATGAGATATAGAAAAATATCAATGGGGATATTCTGCAGCCAGCTGGTAAGAGGAAATCATTACATCTGGATGTTTTTGTATGACAGATGTCATCCTTGGATCACTGTGTGCCTAGCACAGTAATATGTGGCCGTGTCTTCCACTTTCACATTGTTTATTTGTAGATATGATGTGGTTATGGACTTATCAGACGTTATTGTGAATCTTCCCTGATATGAAGAGGAATAATCTGTACCTCCATTACCAGCATAAATCCTCCCAATCCATGTCAGTCCTCTCCCTGGAACCTGTTGAACCCAATTTATATAGTGGTCGGTATATGTATATCCAGATGCTTTACAGGACATCTTCACGCTCTCTCCAGGCTTTTTTATCTCTGAGGAGGACTGAGTAAGTGTTTGTGACATGACCCCTGTAACCAAGAATAAAAATATGATGAGAAATAAGATGATCCCATCAGAACGGGTTACTGCTTTTTTCTGTATTCCAGACTTACCAAGAAATGAGGACAGACACAAAAGACAACAGGATAGAAACATGATGTCTTATTGGCTTTAGATGTTCTGAATGTTCTAAGAGGACACCAAGATCTCAGTAGAACATCCAGCCGGTCAGTTCAGCTTTTCTACCTGACAGGATGAGACAGGAAGCAGAGATGGGATTTGCATGAGGGGAAGAACACTATAAAAGGCTGAACATTATCTACTACCTACAATGAGGTATATGGCATAGCTCCTGACTGTCCCAGATGTGGGACCAAATCCCTCTGTACCTCCTTTTTTTATCAGTTGTCTCTCATTTTGGTCTGATGTATAGATCTCTATATAAAATGAATTTTTTAACAATGAAAAGTGTTTTAAAACACACCACACTTTTCACCTAACCTCATAAACAATTGTTTTTTTTGTTTTTTTTATGTTGATAAGCTAGTAAAGAAAAACCGCTTGTGGGTTTAGCCAATTATTTGCTGCCTATTGATTCATTCTGGCCTGCATAACCAGGGACACGGAAGAGGTGCGTTCTTTGCATACATACTTTGCGCCACAATTTGTAAATTTTTCCCATCCTAGAAAGTTGGGAGATGTCTATATGGATATATAAATAAACAATAAAAGACCATTTAAAAATGTATATTAAGATGTGAAAAAAAAATAGTCCTTATATCTCTGCGATTTAGATCAGGGGTCTCCAAACATTCTAAACAAAGGGCCGGTTTATTGTCCCATCAGACTCTTGGAGGGCCAGACTTTGGCCAGTGGGGGGTGGGAATTGTCCTGGCATCAGTGGGACTAAACATATGGTATTAGGGGGAGAAATAGTGCCCCATCATTGGTATCATAGGGAGGAATAGTGTCCCATTAGTGGTGTCAGTGGGAGAAATAGTTCTCCACTGTCGGTGTCAGATGTCAGAATAGTGCCTCGTATCAGTGGGAGGGATACTGCCCCAAGGGTAGGGTGACCAGACATCCCCAGTTTCCGGGGACAGTCCCGGATTGAGGACACTGTCCCTGGACCAAGTCTGTCCCCGGATTGGATTTGAACAGCGGCTGGGGCAATTTCAAAGACAGGCAGTGCAGAATTAAAAATAAAAATTCTAAATTACCCCCCTCCTACTAGCTTAGGGGGTGTATTTGTTTCCATTATCTGTGCCCCTTTCTGATGATCATGTGCTGGTCGGAGCGGAGAGAATATTTCTTCAGTTTCAGGTAAATTGCCCATTCAGCTCCGCTCGCATGTTTTTCTGCCTTGGCTTAAGTCCCGGCCAGCCGCCTGCCTGCTTATCTCCTTGCCTTCCCTATTGGAGTGATCTTCCTCCGCACCCCACCCAGTAGTAGCCGAGGCCCAGAGAGTAAGACTTGACAGGCTGTGAGGCGGGCGGTGGCGGCGACAGGCAGAGAGTCACTGATTGCTGCCATTACTAGTAAAAAAAAAATATATATATATATTTATATATATATATGTCCCTGGATTTCATTTAAAAAATCTGGTCACCTTACCCTGATTTAGGTGATGAGATTCTTGCTTTGATTTAGATCTCCCCAGCTACTGTAACCATACCAGTCTGCTCAGAAAAAGGTTACTTATGTAGGGACAGAACTTTTGGCTGGGTAAAATATAGTACTATTACTTTATACACTGTATGCTAAATACAGTATATACACGCTTCTAATATGAAATAATCAGACAGTTGTGGTTTAAAAGAGAAGTTTGGGATTTTTTTTTAAATTTATGAATCATTCTTACCTAGGTGAATGAAGCATTGGTCTATTGTTGCATCTGTCCCTGCCGGCTCTTAAACTGAGAACCGAGCGATCAAACACCACTGATTAAAATATAAAGAGTCCTGTGAGCCTCCACTAATCCAAAATGCCTTAATTATCAAAAATAAGCCGCAAGCGTTAAACATGCCTCATATATCATGCAAATGTGGATAAATAAATATATACGCTGCGCTTTCCAAACTCATACACTATACCAGTGTAAAAAGAAACATATAAAAACCTCCAATAGTGCAAAAACAACGTCTTTCCTAAAAGTGGAAAGTGGCAATAGTACAATAAATGAACACATATATTAAATATAAATAAATATATAAAAGCATAAACAATGATGATAATTGATAAAAAGTGCTACTGTGCAAAGAAATGCAATTCCCACTTTTATGATCCTGTATAGATTATCAGTGACCCACTGATGCATACAAAAAGTGCTCCTGTGCATGTGCATAGCATCCAGTATTATATAGTTTATCAATATTGCATTGCTGGGTTGTTCAAAGAAGTGCTCCTGTGCAAGTGTATGATATCCAAAAAGAGTCTATCCAGGTGTAATAAAGTTCCTTCAATTATAAAACTGCTAGGTGATCCAGAACATGCCATGGTGTTCCTCACTCTGGTTCTCCCCTTAGGCATTTAATGCTCACCTCAGAGCGTGCGATTTTGTAATGAAGCGCAGTCAAAACACGCATATGAACCACCTCTGGGCTCTTGTAGTTACACCGGAATCCTGGACTCGTCAGTATGGTACCTCGGTAAGTGTATGAAATAAAGACTTGATAGTGTAATAGAGTTTTAACGGTTTAATAAACAGAAAGCAAAAAAAACAAAAAACAACTGGGGTACTCACATAGATTAGGTGCGCCAGTGCATGGCTCTCTATCAGGTAAAACAATGGTAAATACCGGATTGGTATGTTGTTCCTCTCTGACAGATCACCTGTGCAAACGTGCCGTCCTGTCCCCTTCCCCTACGCGTCTCGATACAGGGGTTTCCGTATCTTCTTAAGGGGGAGCAGCAATAAAAAAAATGGACAGATGTTCTAATCCCTCATCATATCCAAAACTATAAAAAAAAAGTCGGACTTTACATACATTGTACATGTTTACAAGATTTTATGTGTGTGTGTGTATATATATATATATATATATATATATATATATATATATATATATATATATGTGTGTGTGTGTGTGTGTGTGTGTGTGTGTGTGTGTGTGTGTGTGTGTGTGTGTATACTGTATACATATGTATTGTAACCTGGGGGACAGGTAGCAGGTACAAAAGCTCCCCGGGATGAGCAGGCACAGATACCAAGTCCATGGGATAAGTGAAAAAACAGTGTTGTTTATTGGTGCTATATACAAAGTCAATGACAGGTGCTGTACAGGGTGCAGAAAAACAAACAGAACAAAAAATAGCTAAACAAAACCCTAGCCGTGTCTCGGCTCTAACTATACAGTATATACAGGCCCTCACTACCAGGCTGGACAAGCCTACCGCTTGCCAGCTTCCACATCAATTGATTAACAGTTTTCACCAACCTTCTTGCTCTCACAGACCAGCGTTGTCTGTGTTTCCAAGGCTGTCTGCTCAGGTGAGCTTTTAATTGACCTGGGAGAGAGGACCAACACCTGAAGTGGATCCTGGATCAGAGATCCCTAAACGTATAAGAGAGGAGCCTGGGAGATGTATAAACCCCGAACAGGACTTTTCCTGTCTCTCTCAGGGACACTCTGCTACAGTATGTATATATGTATGTATGTATGTATATATATATATATATATATATATATATATATATATATATGTAGCACACAGACCATACCTCCCAACCCGCATGGATTCTGCGGGTTTCTCCCGCAGGGACATCATCTTCCTGCGTACCCGTGCAGGACACTGTTTTCCCGCATAGTTCCCCCCAGTCCTCCAGCGCGCCAGAGAAAAAAGCAGGTCAGTTGGGCCGGCGGGCGGGCGTGTTCTTGTATCCTAATCTTCCCTCCCCTCCCCTCGGCATGTCACACTTCCGAGACCCCCCCCCCCTCGCTCGTCACGTCACACTTCCGCAACCCGCGACCACCCCCCCCCCCCGCTCAACAACACCACGTCCCTACAAAAAAACTAAATGTCCCGTGGGGAAAATAAATTGAATTAAAGTTCCGCAGTGGACAATAGGAAAGTTGGGAGGTATGCACAGACCCTTCCGCTCCATCCATTTTTGCAGTAAGGCACACCTGCTACTTGCCCGTTGTCCAGCTCCAGATATGGAGAGGCGAGCGGTGTTAGATTTTTGGGCCTTGCGGCGAGTTACCTCTCCAGAGTAGATCCCTGGTCTCCGTTGTCTAGGCGAAAGTCCTTTTTCTGTAATAAAGCCAATGTCCACACAGGTGTAAAACCCAAGCAGCAAGGTTTTATTCTTTTCTTGAGGTAAAACTTGGAGAAGAGAGAATAGAAACGACAAAGTAGGGTAAGGTTCAGGCACGCAACACTTGGAGAACACTTTCATCGCCACTTAAGCCCAAGTGGGTATTGCTCACCCGGATAGTCCCTATGAGAGCGATCCTTGCAGCCGGAGTGGAGCACGGATGTCAGAGATAATAGATCCCCCTTTAGGTAGGCCTCCAGGCCTCTCCCCGAGATAGCAGTACCTTCGCTATCTCCGCCGGGACTGATCTTCCCCTGGAACTCCTTCCCTAAAGATGGGCCCCCTTTAACTGGGCAGTCTGGGATCCCTCTCCGAAGCGTAGGCCCTCGGTAGGAGAGCTGGGCCTACTATACAGCAGTGGAGCCTCGAGCTAAAGGTGCTCAAGACTAGTCACACGCGTGTCGTGCCATGAGGGCCACGAGCCACGCTCACTGGACCAGAGGTCCCCCCCCAAACTCCTTGGGGTCCCCCTGGAATCGCCTCCCGCCCAATGGCGTCTGCCCCTTTTGTATCCTCTCACAGCATGCACAGCAAGTAGACCACGCCCACTGCACGGCCGCCGAGAGAGGACACCCAATGGCGCTGCGATACCCCCTGCGGTTCAACCTGAGCCCAAGATGACAGCGCCACCTTCAGGGAACTATACTGCCAGGCAGCATCGCACCCAGAGCAGAAGCAATTTAATATATAAACAGGTCAGAGCCGAACTAGCTCAGACCACCCCTAAATTTGCACATATAGCGTCCCATAAATTGGGATGGGCGCTACGTATATATAGTGATTGAAAAATAACTCCCTATATTTAAAATCTTATAATTTATTTTTTAATCATTATTTTTACAAAAAATGAATATGAGAATAACACACATAACATGGAGTTTTATTTAAAATTCAATATGTGCACCAGCATTCGCCTGCAAGCTTTTGAAGCCGCTCGGGAATCGCATCAGCTGATGGCAGAAGTAACTTCCCGTAGAGAATATTGAAGACTTGATTTTTATGCAAGATGTTGCTCCTCCACATTTTGCTATTATTGTTCGTGAATGGCTGAATGAACATTTTCCTGGGAGATGGTCGGCCAGAAGTGGGTGGCCGGCCAGAAGCCCTGATTTAACACCCTGCAACTTTTTTCTTTGGGGTTGGTTGAAGGAACAAGTTTACTCTACGAAACCAAAGACTTTAGAAGAACTTGAAGGGCGACTACAAGAAGTTATTTCTGCCATCAGTTGATGCGTTTCCCGAGCGGCTTCAAAAGCTGCAGGCGAATGCTGGTGCACATATTGAATTTTAAATAAAACTATGTGTGTTCTTCTCATTCATTTTTTGTAAAAATAATGATTAAAAAATATAGAGATTTTTAAAATAGGGAGTTACTTTTCAATCACCCTGTGTGTGTATATGTATGTAGTATGTGTGTGTGTGTGTGTGTGTGTGTGTGTGTATATATTGTGAGGGGGTTAGCTCGGCAGCGGGTGTGTGTGACCCCCGGGATGGGCTCCCCACACAAAAACAGGCCCAGCAAACGGAGGTTGTGGTTTTCAAAATCAAAAAGGTGCGGTTTATTTTCTATTTACAGTGACAAAACACAGCAAAGCAAAAAAAACATAAACAAAATAAATCCTGGTCAACTTGACCTCTGACTAAACATACAGGTTTCCTAACTAACAACTGGGATCAGCCTAGTGCTGTCCTAGTCCCTAAGTCCCTGGTTTTAAATGTCCAAGCAAATAGCCACACAGGCTTTGTCTCGCCGCACAGGGGTTCACTCTCCCTAGACAGTCCACACAGGTCTGGGTCCAGGCATGAGCAAACACCTAATGAATCTGGGAGTTCTTATAGAGGCCTAAATGAGCTGACAAGCTTCAGCTGGTCTCATCAACTCCCTGTCTGCACGACGCCCCACACTCTCCCTAGAGGTATGAGTCATCCATGAGCCCACTAGCCTCAGCTGGGCTTATACAACTCTCCACCTAGTTGTATAAGTCGGCGTAAAGCCTGAATCTGGGCGAAATATATCTACCCCCCTGGATGCAACCAGGTGACTTTACCTTCCTGCTGTCACATACCCCCCCCTCTTGTTTTAACCTCGGGGTTGGAACACCAGCAATCAGGCATTCATGTACTCGAGACAAAGCATCCACATTCCCCATTTGAACGCCAGGGCGATGCTTTACTGTGAAGTTGAATTCCTGGAGGGCCAGGAACCACCTATTCACTCTTCTATTTGTTTCCTTGTTTTGAGCCATCCACTTTAACGGAGCGTGATCCGTAACCATGTCAAAGTGCCTACCTAGCAGGTAGTACCGAAGGGAATCTAGAGCCCACTTCACCGCTAAACACTCCTTTTCAACGGTGGCGTAATTTACCTCATGGGACTTCAACTTCCTGCTGAGGTAAATGACTGGGTGCTCTTCCCCGTTCCAGACCTGGGACAATACTGCTCCTAACCCCACATCTGACGCATCACTTTGTACGACAAAGTCTTTAGAGAAGTCGGGTGAGTACAACACTGGCTGGCTACATAAGGCTTGTTTCAAGAATTGGAATGCTGCCTCAGCCTCGGGGGTCCATTTAATCATGACCGACCCTTTCCCCTTCGTCAGGTTGGTTAGGGGCACAGCCTTAGAAGCAAAGTGGGGAATGAATCGCCGATAATACCCAGCGATTCCCAGAAAGGCTCGTACCTGCTTCTTGCTGTTGGGACGTGGCCAACTCTGGATGGCCTCGACTTTGTTGAGTTGGGGTTTTATTACTCCCCTCCCAATGGTGTACCCAAGATATTTGGCCTCCTCCTGCCCAATGGTACACTTCTTGGGGTTAGCCGTAAACCCCGCTTCCCGAACAGAGTCCAGGACTGCTTGCACTTTTGGCAGATGTGAGGCCCAATCTGTGCTATGGACAATTACGTCATCCAGGTAAGCCGCAGCATACTTCCGATGGGGCCTCAGCATCTGGTCCATTTTCCGCTGGAATGTGGCCGGCGCATTCTGTAACCCGAACGACATTCTTTTATATTGGAACGCCCCGTCTGGGGTTACAAATTCGGTTTTCTCTTTGGCCGACTTGGCCAGGGGGATTTGCCAATACCCTTTTGTGAGGTCAAGAGTCGTCATGTATCGGGCTGTTCCCAGCCGGTCGATCAACTCATCTATACGTGGCATGGGGTAGGTGTCAAATTTTGTAACTTTGTTCAACTGACGAAAATCGTTACAAAATCGCCAGCTCCCATCCGGTTTAGGCACCAACACAATGGGACTAGACCAATCACTTTGGGACTCCTCTATCACCCCTAAGTTCAGCATTTTCTGTACTTCCTCCCGTATTGCCTCCCGTCGGGCCTCTGGGATCCGATAGGGTTTTAACTTCACCCTTTCACCGGGCGGGGTAATGATGTCATGCTCTACCCCAGATGTTTGTCCCGGCAGCTCAGAGAATACCTCCTTGTTGCGAAGCACAAACTCCTTAACCTCCTGTTGTTGGGGTTGTGACAAGGTGGCTGCTATTCCAACCTCAGGAATCACGCAACCAGTTTGAGCTGGTGACCAAGTGTCTGCGACTAGGGACTCTCTATCCCTCCAGGCTTTCAACAGATTAACGTGATAGATCTGTTCGGGCTTTCGCCTTCCTGGTTGTCTGACCTTGTAATTCACTTCGCTCACTTTTTCCATTATCTCATAGGGGCCTTGCCATTTGGCAAGGAATTTACTTTCAACCGTAGGGACAAGTACCAGTATCCTATCCCCCGGGGAAAAGGTACGGGTCTTGGCTCCACGGTTGTACACTCTCTGCTGTGCTAACTGCGCTTGGGCCAAATGTTCCTTCACGATGGGCATTACCTGTGCAATTCGGTCTTGCATCAGGGCGACATGCTCAATCACACTCCTGTGGGGAGAACTCTCACTTTCCCAAGTTTCCTTGGCAATATCCAACAGCCCTCTTGGGTGTCTCCCATACAGTAACTCAAAGGGGGAGAATCCCGTAGAGGATTGGGGCACCTCCCTAATAGCAAACATCAGATAAGGAAGTAGACAGTCCCAATCCTTTCCATCTCTATCCACCACTTTCTTCAACATTTGTTTTAGGGTTTTGTTGAATCTTTCAACCAGCCCATCGGTTTGGGGGTGATACACAGATGTACGTAATTGCGTCACTTTGAACAATTTACACAGCTCCTTCATAACCCGGGACATAAAGGGTGTACCTTGGTCCGTAAGCAGTTCTTTACAAATACCCACCCGGCTAAACACAAGAGATAGCTCTTTGGCTATGGTTTTGGCCGAGGTATTTCGGAGAGGGATCGCTTCTGGATAACGGGTGGCATAGTCCATTATAACTAATATGTACTGGTGCCCCCTAGCGGACTTGATTATAGGACCTACCAAATCCATGGCGATCCTCTCAAACGGGACCTCAATGATGGGTAGAGGGACCAGCGGGCTACGGAAATGTGGCATCGGGGCCGACCTCTGACACACAGGGCAGGAGGAACAATAATTTTCTATGTCCTTCATCACCCCCGGCCAATAGAATCTCTGTAATACCCTCTCTCGGGTTTTCTCTGTCCCCAGATGACCTCCAAGAATGTGCCCATGGGCCAACTCCAACACCAACTTCCTGTAAGGTTTGGGCACCACAAGCTGCTCAACGGTTTCTTCTGCCCTTTTTGCCACCCGATACAGTAGGTCCTTCTCTACGCTGAAGTATGGGTAAGTGCAGGTATTATCTGGGTTCACTAACTCGCCATCTATTTTCACTACGTTTTCCCGTGCCTTTATTAAGGCGGGGTCTTTCAACTGTTCTGTGGCAAAGTTTTCCCTGTGAACCTCAAGATCAGAAAACTCCACAGACGGTAGATTTTCGTCTGAGGAGGTGGGCTCCTCTCCAGTTTCCTGAGTCTCCCCTGCCAATACTGATAAGGGAAATTCCGGAGAGTCCTAACCACTCTCAGGGGAGTTCTGGCTATCACATTCCTGGTACATAGGGGCACCAGTGAGGGGCTCAGGATCATCCCACAGTTCCCAGAACTTCGGAAAATCCCTTCCCACAATGGCGTCATGCGGTAACTGAGATACTAAGCCCACTGGATGAGAGAGGGTACCTTTGGGGGTCTCGAAACACACTGTAGTCACTGGATACTCTCGGGTGTCCCCATGCACACAAATAACAGCTACCTTGCTATTCCCAGAGACCTCTGTTTTAACTAACTCAGCCTTTATCAGGGTCACAAGGCTACCTGAATCCAGCAATACCACAACATTTCTACCATTAACACACATTTTGCATAAATGTTTCTCAGTTCCTCGAATGGCAGTGCATGCGACTGTCGCACACAGCGACTGACGTCTGCCCGTCAGAAAGTCACACTGCATGGGTTCCTCCACAACCGGGCAATTGGCTGCAATATGTCCCGCTTGCCGGCAGTGGTAGCAAACGATCCTTCTTGCCGCCTCTTGAGCCGCTGATTTCCCAGGCTGTTCTCGCCAAACTTGGGGTAGAGCTCCCACCCTCTCACTCTCTCCACCCTCACCCCTTGGAATCCTCTTATCCGCCCCTGGGGATGGTCTGGTCTTAGGGTGGAAAGTCCGAGTGTCTCTGGAAGAGGCCGTCAGGTTCTCTGTAGCCAAGTATTTCTCCACACGATCCACAAGACCATCGGCCGTCTCTGGGTCTCCATGGCTTACCCACTTTTGGATGGCAGTAGGAAGAGCTCTCAAAAACCGATCCATTACAACACGTTCCACAATCTTTGGTGCGGACAAAGTCTCTGGCTGTAGCCACTTTCTGCTCAGGTGAATGAGATCATACATTTGAGACCTGGGGGGTTTTCCAAGCTGGAAAGTCCAGTTATGCACACGCTGAGCCCGGACAGCCTGGGTGACACCCAGCCTTGCCAAAATTTCAGCTTTTAGCATCACATAGTCTTTTGCTTGGTTAGGCTCTAGGTCATAGTAAGCTTTCTGCGATTCACCAGTTAACAGAGGAGCCACCAGTCCAGCCCACTGCTCCTCAGGCCACTTTTCTCTTTCAGCGGTCCTTTCAAATGTGGTCAAAAATACCTCTGGATCATCCTCTCCAGTCATTTTTGTCAATAAACGACTCACCCCAAAGGACGCGGTATTAGTGGGACGGCTTTCCTCACTGGTCTGCGGACGTTGCTGCATTACTGCTTCCATCTGTTGTTGTAGTCTCTGCTCTTGCTTCTGCAACAGGTCTATGAAGCGGGCCTCAGATTGCTGCTGGGCTTGTTGCTGAGCCTCCAGACTCTGTTGCGAAGTTGCGTTTGTCTGCTGCTGGGCTGCAAGGCTCTGTTGATGAGCTTGCTGCTGGGCTGCGAAGTTCTGTTGTTGAGCTGCAAGGCTCTGTTGATGAGCTGCAAGGCTCTTTTGCAAACCTGCATTTGTCTGCTGTTGATTGGCATTTGCTAGAGCCAGCTGCTTCAGTATCTCCTCCATGCTGGCTTAAAAAAAAACTGCCACTGGTTCTCCACCAACTGTGAGGGGGTTAGCTCGGCAGCGGGTGTGTGTGACCCCCGGGATGGGCTCCCCACACAAAAACAGGCCCAGCAAACGGAGGTTGTGGTTTTCAAAATCAAAAAGGTGCGGTTTATTTTCTATTTACAGTGACAAAACACAGCAAAGCAAAAGAAACATAAACAAAATAAATCCTGGTCAACTTGACCTCTGACTAAACATACAGGTTTCCTAACTAACAACTGGGATCAGCCTAGTGCTGTCCTAGTCCCTAAGTCCCTGGTTTTAAATGTCCAAGCAAATAGCCACACAGGCTTTGTCTCGCCGCACAGGGGTTCACTCTCCCTAGACAGTCCACACAGGTCTGGGTCCAGGCATGAGCAAACACCTAATGAATCTGGGAGTTCTTATAGAGGCCTAAATGAGCTGACAAGCTTCAGCTGGTCTCATCAACTCCCTGTCTGCACAACGCCCCACACTCTCCCTAGAGGTATGAGTCATCCATGAGCCCACTAGCCTCAGCTGGGCTTATACAACTCTCCACCTAGTTGTATAAGTTGGCGTAAAGCCTGAATCTGGGCGAAATATATCTACCCCCCTGGATGCAACCAGGTGACTTTACCTTCCTGCTGTCACAATATATATATATATATATATATATATATATATATATATATACAGGGGGTCCCCGACTTACAAACATCCGAGTTGTGAACTACCCCTACTTACGAACGGGGCCCGAGTGACGTCACTGCTTGCCGCCGCCATTGCTAGGGAACGCCGTTCTTCGGTTCCTGGCCTGGCTGTGAGGTTAAGGGGGCCCCCTCGTCATCCTGCCTGCCCATCCACAGGCCTGGTATGGTCCGGTGGCCTGCCAGGCCGCTAAAACTGCCCGTCGAGGCCGCGGACTTGACCAGCCTAGTGCAGCCTAGTGAAGCCTCCGGATCCCCGGTCTTTCCTGCGCCGCTGGCCCGCCGCGGAGGTGCATCGCGGCCGGCTTGCCTGGACTCAGATCGTATTAATCTCCCTGCTGTGCCATCAGGTGAGCTGCCCAGAAGTACTGCATACAGTATGCCTATGTATACAGTACTGCACTTGTACCCGATGTTGCCAAAAATCCGTCCTCCCCTCTCCCCCCCACATACCTCTCTCTGCTGGCTGTCCCAGCCGCTGAGTCTGTCTCCTGTCTCCTTTCTCCCTGCCGCCGACATACACAGTGAGAGGGCAAAGCTTTGCTCTTCCCATCTCAGCTGTGACAGGAATTCTAGCACAGTGCTAAGACTCCTGTTTTGGAAGTGACATGGTCAATAAAGAGAACCTGTCACCTCCAATTGCTATCACACAGGGAATTGTTTTCTCCTGTGTGATAGCAATAAAGTTAAGTGAAAAAAAATTTGATAAAAAAAAATAATAAGAAATAATAATTAAATTAATAAAATAAAAAAGTAATTAAAAAGTAAAGAATAAGAAAAATAATATTAAAAATAAGAAGAAAATTATACAAAAATATTTTTTTTTTATGAAAGGTACTGTTCCAACTTACAAACAAATTCGACTTAAGAACAAACCTACAGTCCCTATCTTGTTCGTAACCCGGGGACCCCCTGTGTGTGTATGTGTGTGTATATATATATATATATATATATATATTGTGACAGCAGGAAGGTAAAGTCACCTGGTTGCATCCAGGGGGGTAGATATATTTCGCCCAGATTCAGGCTTTACGCCGATTTATACAGCTAGGTGGAGAGTTGTATAAGCCCAGCTGAGACTAGTGGGCTCATGGATGACTCATACCTCTAGGGAGAGGGCTGGGCGTCGTACAGACAGGGAGTTGATGAGGCCAGCTGAAGCTTGTCAGCTCATTTAGGCCTCTATAAGAATTCCCAGCTTCATTAGATGTTAGCTCATGCCTGGAAGCAGACCTGTGTGGACTGTCTAGGGAGAGTGAACCCCTGTGCGGTGAGAGAAAGCCTGTGTGGCTATATTTTGCTTGGACATTTAAAACCAGGGACTAGGACAGCACTAGGCTGATCCCAGTCGTTAGTTAGGAAACCTGTAAGTTTAGTCAGAGGTCAAGTTGACCAGGATTTATTTTGTGTTTGTTTTTTTTGCCTTGCTGTGTTTTTGTCACTGTAAATAGAAAATAAACCGCACCTTTTTTGATTTTGAAAACCACAACCTCCGTCTGCTGGGCCTGTTTTTGGGTGGGGAGCCCATCCCGGGGGTCACACATACCCGCTGCCGAGCTAGCCCCCTCACAGTTGCTGGAGAACCAGTGGCAGTTTTTTTTTAAGCCAGCATGGAGGAGATACTGAAACAGCTGGCTCTAGCAAATGCCAATCAACAGCAGACAAATGCAGGTTTGCAAAGGAGCCTTGCAGCCCAGCAGCAAGCTCATCAACAGAGCCTTGCAACTTTACAACAGAGTCTGGAGGCTCAGCAACAAGCCCAACAGCAATCTGAGGCCCGCTTCATAGACCTGTTGCAGAAGCAAGAGCAGAGACTACAACAACAGATGGAAGCAGTAATGCAGCAACGTCCGCAGACCGGTGAGGAAAGCCGTCCCACTAATACCGCGTCCTTTGGGGTGAGTCGTTTATTGACAAAAATGACTGGAGAGGATGATCCAGAGGTATTTTTGACCACATTTGAAAGGACCGCTGAAAGAGAAAAGTGGCCTGAGGAGCAGTGGGCTGGACTGGTGGCTCCTCTGTTAACGGGTGAATCGCAGAAAGCTTACTATGACCTAGAGCCTGACCAAGCAAAAGACTATGTGATGCTAAAAGCTGAAATATTGGCAAGGCTGGGTGTCACCCTGGCTGTCCGGGCTCAGCGTGTGCATAACTGGACTTTCCAGCTTGGAAAACCCCCCAGGTCTCAAATGTATGATCTCATTCACCTGAGCAGAAAGTGGCTACAGCCAGAGACTTTGTCCGCACCAAAGATTGTGGAACGTGTTGTAATGGATCGGTTTTTGAGAGCTCTTCCTACTGCCGTCCAAAAGTGGGTAAGCCATGGAGACCCAGAGACGGCCGATGGTCTTGTGGATCGTGTGGAGAAATACTTGGCTACAGAGAACCTGACGGCCTCTTCCAGAGACACTCGGACTTTCCACCCTAAGACCAGACCATCCCCAGGGGCGGATAAGATGATTCCAAGGGGTAAGGGTGGAGAGAGTGAGAGGGTGGGAGCTCTACCCCAAGTTTGGCGAGAACAGCCTGGGAAATCAGCGGCTCAAGAGGCGGCAAGAAGGATCATTTGCTACCGCTGCCGGCAAGCGGGACATATTGCAGCAAATTGCCCGGTTGTGGAGGAACCCATGCAGTGTGACTTTCTGACGGGCAGACGTCAGTCGCTGTGTGCGACAGTCGCATGCACTGCCATTCGGGGAACTGAGAAACATTTATGCAAAATGTGTATTAATGGTAGAAATGTTGTGGTATTGCTGGATTCAGGTAGCCTTGTGACCCTGATAAAGGCTGAGTTAGTTAAAACAGAGGTCTCTGGGAATAGCAAGGTAGCCGTTATTTGTGTGCATGGGGACACCCGAGAGTATCCAGTGACTACAGTGTGTTTCGAGACCCCCAAAGGTACCCTTTCTCATCCAGTGGGCTTAGTGTCTCAGTTACCGCATGACGCCATTGTGGGAAGGGATTTTCCGAAGTTCTGGGAACTGTGGGATGATCATGAGCCCCCCACTGGTGCCCCTATGTACCAGGAATATGATAGCCAGAACTCCTCTGAGAGTGGTGAGGACTCTCCCGAATTTCCCTTGTCAGTATTGGCAGGGGAGACTCAAGAAACTGGAGAGGAGCCCACCTCCTCAGACGAAAACCTACCGTCTGTGGAGTTTTCTGATCTTGAGGTTCACAGGGAAAACTTTGCCACAGAACAGTTGAAAGACCCCGCCCTAATAAAGGCACGGGAAAACGTAGTGAAAATAGATGGCGAGTTAGTGAACCCAGATAATACCTGCACTTACCCATACTTCAGCGTAGAGAAGGACCTACTGTATCGGGTGGCAAAAAGGGCAGAAGAAACCGTTGAGCAGCTGGTGGTGCCCAAACCTTACAGGAAGTTGGTGTTGGAGTTGGCCCATGGGCACATTCTTGGAGGTCATCTGGGGACAGAGAAAACCCGAGAGAGGGTATTACAGAGATTCTATTGGCCTGGGGTGATGAAGGACATAGAAAATTATTGTTCCTCCTGCCCTGTGTGTCAGAGGTCGGCCCCGATGCCACACTTCCGTAGCCCGCTGGTCCCTCTACCCATCATTGAGGTCCCGTTTGAGAGAATCGCAATGGATTTGGTAGGTCCTATAATCAAGTCCGCTAGGGGGCACCAGTACATATTGGTTATAATGGACTATGCCACCCGTTATCCAGAAGCGATCCCTCTCAGAAATACCTCGGCCAAAACCATAGCCAAAGAGCTATCTCTTGTTTTTAGCCGGGTGGGTATTTGTAAAGAACTGCTTACGGACCAAGGTACACCCTTTATGTCCCGGGTTATGAAGGAGCTGTGTAAATTGTTCAAAGTGACGCAATTACGTACATCTGTGTATCACCCCCAAACCGATGGGCTGGTTGAAAGATTCAACAAAACCCTAAAACAAATGTTGAAGAAAGTGGTGGATAGGGATG
Source organism: Rana muscosa (assembly GCA_029206835.1). Classification (NCBI taxonomy): domain Eukaryota; kingdom Metazoa; phylum Chordata; class Amphibia; order Anura; family Ranidae; genus Rana; species Rana muscosa. The sequence continues at coordinate 814,040,225 of CM055116.1, forward strand.
GAAAGGATTGGGACTGTCTACTTCCTTATTTGATGTTTGCTATTAGGGAGGTGCCCCAATCCTCTACGGGATTCTCCCCCTTTGAGTTACTGTATGGGAGACACCCAAGAGGGCTGTTGGATATTGCCAAGGAAACTTGGGAAAGTGAGAGTTCTCCCCACAGGAGTGTGATTGAGCATGTCGCCCTGATGCAAGATCGAATTGCACAGGTAATGCCCATCGTGAAGGAACATTTGGCCCAAGCGCAGTTGGCACAGCAGAGAGTGTACAACCGTGGAGCCAAGACCCGTACCTTTTCCCCGGGGGATAGGATATTGGTACTTGTCCCTACGGTTGAAAGTAAATTCCTTGCCAAATGGCAAGGCCCCTACGAGATAATGGAAAAAGTGAGCGAAGTGAATTACAAGGTCAGACAACCAGGAAGGCGAAAGCCCGAACAGATCTATCACGTTAATCTGTTGAAAGCCTGGAGGGATAGAGAGTCCCTAGTCGCAGACACTTGGTCACCAGCTCAAACTGGTTGCGTGATTCCTGAGGTTGGAATCGCAGCCACCTTGTCACAACCCCAACAACAGGAGGTTAAGGAGTTTGTGCTTCGCAACAAGGAGGTATTCTCTGAGCTGCCGGGACAAACATCTGGGGTAGAGCATGACATTATTACCCCGCCCGGTGAAAGGGTGAAGTTAAAACCCTATCGGATCCCAGAGGCCCGACGGGAGGCAATACGGGAGGAAGTACAGAAAATGCTGAACTTAGGGGTGATAGAGGAGTCCCAAAGTGATTGGTCTAGTCCCATTGTGTTGGTGCCTAAACCGGATGGGAGCTGGCGATTTTGTAACGATTTTCGTCAGTTGAACAAAGTTACAAAATTTGACACCTACCCCATGCCACGTATAGATGAGTTGATCGACCGGCTGGGAACAGCCCGATACATGACGACTCTTGACCTCACAAAAGGGTATTGGCAAATCCCCCTGGCCAAGTCAGCCAAAGAGAAAACCGCATTTGTAACCCCAGACGGGGCGTTCCAATATAAAAGAATGCCGTTCGGGTTACAGAATGCGCCGGCCACATTCCAGCGGAAAATGGACCAGATGCTGAGGCCCCATCGGAAGTATGCTGCGGCTTACCTGGATGACGTAATTGTCCATAGCACAGATTGGGCCTCACATCTGCCAAAAGTGCAAGCAGTCCTGGACTCTGTTCGGGAAGCAGGGTTTACGGCTAACCCCAAGAAGTGTACCATTGGGCAGGAGGAGGCCAAATATCTTGGGTACACCATTGGGAGGGGAGTAATAAAACCCCAACTCAACAAAGTCGAGGCCATCCAGAGTTGGCCACGTCCCAACAGCAAGAAGCAGGTACGAGCCTTTCTGGGAATCGCTGGGTATTATCGGCGATTCATTCCCCACTTTGCTTCTAAGGCTGTGCCCCTAACCAACCTGACGAAGGGGAAAGGGTCGGTCATGATTAAATGGACCCCCGAGGCTGAGGCAGCATTCCAATTCTTGAAACAAGCCTTATGTAGCCAGCCAGTGTTGTACTCACCCGACTTCTCTAAAGACTTTGTCGTACAAAGTGATGCGTCAGATGTGGGGTTAGGAGCAGTATTGTCCCAGGTCTGGAACGGGGAAGAGCACCCAGTCATTTACCTCAGCAGGAAGTTGAAGTCCCATGAGGTAAATTACGCCACCGTTGAAAAGGAGTGTTTAGCGGTGAAGTGGGCTCTAGATTCCCTTCGGTACTACCTGCTAGGTAGGCACTTTGACATGGTTACGGATCACGCTCCGTTAAAGTGGATGGCTCAAAACAAGGAAACAAATAGAAGAGTGAATAGGTGGTTCCTGGCCCTCCAGGAATTCAACTTCACAGTAAAGCATCGCCCTGGCGTTCAAATGGGGAATGTGGATGCTTTGTCTCGAGTACATGAATGCCTGATTGCTGGTGTTCCAACCCCGAGGTTAAAACAAGAGGGGGGGGTATGTGACAGCAGGAAGGTAAAGTCACCTGGTTGCATCCAGGGGGGTAGATATATTTCGCCCAGATTCAGGCTTTACGCCGATTTATACAGCTAGGTGGAGAGTTGTATAAGCCCAGCTGAGACTAGTGGGCTCATGGATGACTCATACCTCTAGGGAGAGGGCTGGGCGTCGTACAGACAGGGAGTTGATGAGGCCAGCTGAAGCTTGTCAGCTCATTTAGGCCTCTATAAGAATTCCCAGCTTCATTAGATGTTAGCTCATGCCTGGAAGCAGACCTGTGTGGACTGTCTAGGGAGAGTGAACCCCTGTGCGGTGAGAGAAAGCCTGTGTGGCTATATTTTGCTTGGACATTTAAAACCAGGGACTAGGACAGCACTAGGCTGATCCCAGTCGTTAGTTAGGAAACCTGTAAGTTTAGTCAGAGGTCAAGTTGACCAGGATTTATTTTGTGTTTGTTTTTTTTGCCTTGCTGTGTTTTTGTCACTGTAAATAGAAAATAAACCGCACCTTTTTGATTTTGAAAACCACAACCTCCGTCTGCTGGGCCTGTTTTTGGGTGGGGAGCCCATCCCGGGGGTCACACATACCCGCTGCCGAGCTAGCCCCCTCACAATATATATATATATATATATATATATATATATATATATATATAATCGATTGAGGACACTGGGACAAGTCACAGATGTCACTGCGTGTGTAGCACATCCAGTCCTTCTACTCCTCTGCTGTGTCCCCCCCCCCCTTTCCAAATGCCAGCAATTTTCGGGTCTAAAAAAAAACGTTAGCAGCTGCTTCTGTCAAAAAAAACCCCTCTCACTCAATGTCTATCAACACTGTTTGGATGGGAAATAAAGAGATACAAAGTAATATTGTTGCTTTTGTAGCTACTGTGTTTCATTCATCTGCAGACCAAATGGACTAGCTTCAAACTGCAGATGATGTAATGTAAAGCAACCTTAAAAGCAAAAAAAAAAAAAAGGATGTTTATTTAACCTCTTATTAGGCCCCTTTCACACAATAAGCCTGCTCGTATCCACCTGTCAGTTTTTCAGGCGAATCTAAGCGGGCCACCCATTGACTCCTATTGGCAGGCGAATGTCAGCGGATATGTGTCCACTGACACCTATCTCCCATCTGATCTGTTCAAAACAGACATATGGCGGTTACATTCGCCATCCGTCTTGGCAGATCGGATGAGATCTGATGAATACAGACATGCTGTCTGTTTTTGTTCGATCTTCCCATACACATAGAAATCAGCGGGGCTCTGAGAAGTCCCTTCCTGCCCAGTGACCGGAGACAGACCTGTCATCCGCCCACTCAGCGGAGATCAACGGAGCGATCTCCCGCTGAGCTGGCAAACTTCATTGACCTGGCGGATCCGCCCCATGTGAAAGGGGCCTTATTCCTTAGCTTATACTAACGAGCCCTTATTAGCTTCTTCTTCCCCTTTTCCCTTGAACTATTAGATTTTTTTTTTTATAATTTCTATTTTACTAGCTATTACTATTTAAACGTTTTTTTTTTTTTTCATCTTTATTTGTTCATTTTTTTTAATGTCACATATAAAAAGTGCAACATTGAAAACAAAAATAATTTGTAAATAACTTTGCAATGGTTCATACCAGAGTCAGAAGTTTAGTGTAATTTTAACCACTTGCCGCCCGCCCTATAGCAGATTGACGGCGGCAAAGTGGTTTCAAAATCCTGACTGGACGTCATATGACCCCCGGGGGTGCGCATCGCGGTGGTCGTTGCTGCGGGATGTCAGTCTGACACCCTGCAACACTGATCTAGGTAAAGAGTCTCCGACGGAGACTCTTTACCACGTGATCAGCTGTGTCCAATCACGGCTGATCACGATGTAAACAGGAAAAGCCGGTCATCGGCTTTTCCTCACTCGTGTCTGTCAGACGCGAGTAGAGGAGAGCTGATCTGCTCCTCCTCTGACAGGGGGGGTTTGTGCTGATCCATTATCAGTGCAGCCCCCCCCGAGGATGCCCACACTGGACCACCAGGGATGCCACCAGACCACCAGGGATGCCCACCATGAGGTATTCCAGACTAATCCACCAGGGATGCTAATTAGATACAAATAATGGATGCCAGTCAGTGCCCACAATGGATGCCAATCAGTGCCCACAATGGGCACCACTGATTGGCAGGCATTATTGTTTGGCACTGATTGGCATCCATTAGTACAGTACAGTGCCACCTATCAGTGCCCATCCATGCCACCTATCAGTGCCCATCCATGCCCATCCGTGCCACCTATCAATGCCCATCCATGCCACCTATCCGTGCCCATCTGTGCCCATCCGTGTCGCATATCTGTGCCCATCCGTGCCGCATATCTGTGCCCATCCGTGCCACCTATCAGTGCCCATCCGTGCCACCTATCAGTGCCCATCCGTGCCGCCTATCAGGGCCCATCCGTGCCGCCTATCGGTACCCATCCGTGCCACCTCATCGGTACCCATCCGTGCCACCTCATCGGTGCCCATCAGTGCCGCCTCATCGGTGCCCATCAGTGCCGCCTTATGCATGCCCGTCAGTGCAGCCCCATCAGTGCCCATCAGTGAAGGAGAAAACGTACTTATTTACAACGTTTTGTAACTGAAACAAAAAATCTTTTTTTTTTCAAAATTTTTGGTCTTTTTCCAAAAAAAATTGCAGAAAATAAAAATCGCAGAGGTGATCAAATACCACCAAAAGAAAGCTCTATTTGTGGGAACAAAATTATAAAAATTTAGTTTGGGTACAGTGTAGCATTACCGCGCAATTGTCATTCAAAGTGCAACAGCGCAGAAAGCTGAAAATTGGTCTGGGCAGGAAGGTGTATAAGTGCCCAGTATGGAAGTGGTTAAACATATCAATAATAGAATAAAACCTATACTTTTATCCTGCAATAAAACTATTTTTAAATGAACACTGGTCAAAAAAGAAAAAAGTGTTTTTTTGTTTTTGATGAAAGATTGCATAAAAAATTATTTTTGTAAGACAATATCATGAAAAGAAAGCCTTGTATGTCCCTAACTAATAATAACGTTTTTGCCAGAGAAGACATGTACAAACTGCTTTGGTCCATAGGGGGTGTACAGGTGTAAGAGTGGGAATGGCAATACTGAATGATAACTACTGCTTGGGTACATTGAGTTTGGTTATTAACCACTTCAATACAGGGCACTTCCTGCCTTTTCAGCTTTCAGCGCTGTCACATTTTGAATGACAATTGCACGGTCCTGCAACACTGTACCCAAACTAAATGTTTATAATATTTTTCCCACAAATAGAGCTTTCTTTTGGTGGTATTTGATCACCTCTGCGGTTTTTATTTCTTGCGCTATAAACAAAAAAAGAGGGACAAGTTTGAAAAAACACAATTGTAGCGCTACCCCCAATTAAGAGAGCCTCTGGATTTAGTTTTCGGGCCCTGTATACCGCACCGCCAACCCCTGGCAATCTATCTCGACCCACTCTGGCACAGTTAGTCTAGGGGTTATCCTAATATCACAATATATCAGTTTTGCAAGGACAACCTCTTCGCATAAAGATAACACACTGGTAATAAGTGATAAAGTATAATGTGTCTTTACTCTAAGTAAAAGGCACAAGGTAAACACATAACACATATATATATCTGTAGAGTCCTACAGCAGAAAATATAACACAGACGATTACCCACCAACTACAACTATCTCTACCTATGCGCCCTTATGGCGCAGCAACAAAAGTTCTAACTACGGATCAGGCCTGACCCAGCTATAGACTCAGTCTCTGAAAGATCTACTTCTTCGCATGCAATCGATCGGTGGTGCACAACAGGAACAGTAATTTTGTAATCCAAAGGTGGGGGAATAAAAGGGAAATGGACCCCTCACAGGAGACTACTAAACTCAATTCCGCCACTAGTCTCCTGTGGGACAGTAAATAGAACCAGGAGGGCCAAGGCAGTCTCTAGGCCTAGTCAAAGTACAGTTAATGGATGAGCAGGTGCTCGCTCACCACTCCGGACGCGATCCCAGTCCGGGACTCCCACCTACTGTGTCTCCTCACACAGTGTCCACAACGGTCGGGTCTCCGGTCCAACTGATGTCCAAACTCGACAAGTCAGGTGCCACCCAGGCTCCGCAGTGGGGTGGAAGGCTCTCTGGAAGTTTGTGCTCAGTTTAGGCCGATACGTATTCTTCTACATATTTTTGGTAAAAAAATCGCAATAAGCGTATATTGATTGGTTTGCACAAAAGTTATAGTGTCTACAAAATAGGGGATAGATTTATAGCATTTTTTTTTTCTTACTAGTAATGGCGGTGATCTGTGATTTTTATCGTGACTGCGATATTGCGGCACATTTTTGGGACCATTCACATTTATACAGCGATCCGTGCTATAAAAATGCATTGATTACTGTATAAATGTGACTGGCAGGGAAGGGGTTAACACTAGAGGGCGATCAAGGGGTTAAATGTGTTACCTAGGGAGTGATTCTAACTGTAGGGGGAGGGGACTCACAAGGGGAGGAGACCGATTGGTGTTCCTCTGTACAAGGGACACACCATTGGTCTCCTCTCCTCTGACAGGACGTGGATCTGTGTGTTTACACACACAGATCCACGGTCCTGCTCAGGTACTGGGCAACCGCGGGAGCCCAGCGGACATCCCGGCCGCCGGGCACGCGCATCAGGTCCTCAGTCACGCGGCGTGTCCGCGCACGCCCCCTAGTGGCTCGGGAAGGCGAAGACGTCATATGACGTCCGCCCAGAACGAGAGCTGCATTGTCCCGCCGTCATGACCGTGGGCAGGCGGCTAGTGGTTAAACTTTATTATATATATATATATATATATATATATATATATATATATATATATATATAATTTTTGTTTTGTTTTGTGTTACAGGATATATACACACAATTATATGCATACATATTAAAGTGGTTGTAAACCGGTGGGTGCCTTTTTTTTCTGACCTTCAAGGTAAAGCCATAATGTGCTAGTATGCATCGCATACTAGCACATTATGTGAAACTTACCTGAAAATGAAATATTCCAGCGATGCGCTGTCATTGCTGGAGGCCACTTCTATCTTCACCCATCTGCATTCCAGGTCCGCAGACTCCGGCTGTGTGACTGGCCAGAGCCGCAATGGCATCACTCCCGCACATGCGTGCAGGAGCCGCCGTTTACGGCTCAGATGGCCGTTCCTTCAGAGTGCATGCGCCGATGGCGTCATCGGCTGAACATACAGTAAATATCTCCTAAACGGTGCACGTTTAGGAGATATTTACAGTACCTATAGGTAAGCCTTATTACACCCAGTTCCAAATTATTATGCCAATTATATTTTCCTCATTTACCTAAATAATTGATGTAAACAACAGTCAGCATAATTCTCATGTTATCAACTATTAAGGGTACAATTCTAATTTTATTGAACAAACCTAATGATAACAGTTTTTTAAAAAAAAACTTACAATGCACTGTTCCAAATTATTACGCACAGTAAGTTTCAAAACACTTTATAGGTTGTAAAGAACTGAAAAAAAAAATGTAATTTGTTGTGTTTGCAGCATATTTACTGAAATCAAAAGCTATTTCAATCAAACTTTGAACAACATTTTTACTTTTTAAACATTTTAACAGGTCACGTTACATTTTAACATAGGACCCCTTATTTGATAGCAGCTTCACAAGTCTTACATCCATTGAACTTGTGAGTTTTTGGACAGTTTCTAATAGACATGTGCAAAAGGAAAAAATGAGTTTCGATTTGTTTCGTTTTAATTAGTTAATTCATTAATTTAGTTTAGTTAGATTAATTAAATTCGTTAACTTTGTTTTCGGATTTCGTTTAGTTTTTGACCGAATTTGAAAAATCGATCGTATTCGAAAATATTTCAACATGATTCGAAATTATTTCAACATGATTCGAAATGATTTCAACCGCATTCGAAAAAATTTCAACCGGATTCGATAATATTTCAATCGTATTTTTTGCAGATTACTATTTATTTCCATCAGATCTCCTGCAGTATATTAACATCTATTTCATTTGTTTTGCAGATCTCCTGCAGTTCATTAACATCTATTTCATTTGTTTTGCAGATCTCCTGCAGACTATTAGCATCTATTTCATTTTTCTGTTCTTTTTTTTTTTTTTTTGCATTAGAGCAGCCATTTCCTTTATTTCAGCAGATCTCCTGCAGACTATTAGCATCTATTTTTTTTTTTTTTTTGCAGAGTACTATTTATTTCCATCTGTTCTCCTGCAGACTATTAGAATTTATATAATTTTTTTGCAGATCTCCTGCAGACTATTAGTATCTATTTCATTTTCTCATCAGATCTGCAGACTATAAGCATCTTTTTCACATGTTTTTTTTTTTGCAGGTCTCCTGCAAACTATTAGAAGCCATTTCCCTAATCTAGTCTATTTCTAGTCTATTTTCTATTTCTATTCTAATCTTTTTTAATCGGAATTTGAATTCATTCTATACGAAATTCGAATGTCGGAACATGGTTTATTATAATCTTTTCTATTCTTTTGGAATAATTTCGAATCCGGTTGAAATATTATCGAATTTGGTTGAAATATTAATGAATGCGGATGAAATATTATCAAATCCGGTAGAAATATTTTCGAATTTGGTTGAAATATTTTCGAATGTGACCGATTTTTCGAATTCCAATTAGAAAAGATTAGAATAGAAATAGAAAATAGACTACAAAAAAAATAGAACAGAATAGAATAGAATAGAATAGAATATATATATATTGTATTTTATTCTATTCTGTTCTATTGTTTTTCTATTCGATTCTTTCCAATATTTTCGTTTCTATTCTAATTGTTTTCAAATTCGTTTAAACTAGAATTTTTTTCGAATTCGATTCAAATTTCGTCTGTGGTTTTTCGATTCGAAACGTTATTTCGGATTCGGTTGAATTTGTTAGCATTGTAATTCGTTAATTCGGATGCATCCGAATGTCCGAATAATGAAAATTTGTCCGAATTTCGATTCGGAACAAAACGAAATGCACATGCCTAGTTTCTGCTTGAATTTGTTTGCAAGATGTCAGAATAGCCTCCCAGAGTTGCTGTTTGGATGTAAACTGCCTCCCACCCTCATAGATCTTTTGCTTGAGGATGCTCCAAAGGTTCTCAATAGGATTGAGGTCAGGGGAGGATGGAGGCCACACCATGACTTTCTCTCCTTTTATCCCCATAGCAGCCATTGATGCAAAGGTATTCTTTGCAGCATGAGATGGTGCATTGTCATGCATTAAGATGATTTTATTATGGAAAGCATAGTTCTTCCTTCTGTACCAGGGAAGGAAGTGGTCAGTCAGGAACTCCACATATTTTGCAGAGTTCATCTTTACACCTTCGGGGACCCTAAAGGGGCCGACCAGCTCTCTTCCCATGATTCCAGCCCAAAACATGACTCCACCACCGCCTTGCTGACGTCACAGCCTTGTTGGAACAGGGTGGCCGTCCGCCAACCATCCACTACTCCATCCATCTGGACCATCCAGGGTTGCACGGCACTCATCAGTGAACAGGACTGTTTGAAAATTAATCTTCATGTATTTTTCTGCCCAATGCAGCCGTTTCTGCTTATGAGCTTTGGTTAGTGGTGGCCGAATGGAAAGTTTATGCACAGTTGCAAGACTCTGGGGGGCTCTACACCTTGATGTCCATGGGACTCCAGAGGCACCAGCAGCTTCAAATATCTGTTTGCTGCTATGTAATGGTGTTTTAGCAGTTGCTCTCTTGATCCGATGCATGGATCTGGCAGAAATCTTCCTCAATGTGCCTTTATCTGCACGAAACCCGTCTGTGCTCTGAATCAGCCACAAATCTCTTAATAGTGCGATGATCACGCTTAAGTTTTCATGAAATATCTAATGTTTTCATACTTCGTCCAAGGCATTGAACTATTTCACTCTTTTCGGCAGCAGAGAGATCCTTTTTCTTCCCCATATTGCTTGAAAATGGTGCTCTGCTTAATAATGTGGAACATCCTCCTTAAGGCTGGGTTCACACTGATACTACACGACATTCATCCGACTTTCATCCTACTTTGCTCTGCGACATCAGTCCTACATTGATCCTACATTGGTCCGACATCCATCCGACATTCATGAACAGGATACTACTTTGATCCGACTTTGTGGTAGTCTGACTTTTCCTTTGACCAATCAAAACAATCCCAGTGTGAGATAAATTCCTTTTACTGCTGCTGTAATCACCATGTCGGATGTCAAATGTCGGATGGTTAGGACAAGGATCCTACTTTGATCCGACTTCAATGATATTCAATGGGCTGAAGTAGGATCAAAGTCGGACCAAAGTAGTACAGGGAGCATTTTCAAAGTCGGACCGACTTGTGTCGGACCAGTTAAGACAGCTCTCATAAGGAAACATTGATTTTCACACGTCATGCGACATGAGCTCCTAATGTCGGAGCGTTTGTCGGACCAGTGTGAACCAGGCCTTAGGCTGGGTTCACACTAGTGCGACACGACATCTGTCCTACTTTGGATCCGACTTTGCCCTGCGACATAAAGCCGACATATGTCCGACTTTCAATGAACGGGGATCCGACTTGGATCCCCGCCAATAGCAGGCACTGTGTTTGGTATGAATCTTGAGGGGGAACTCCAGGCCAAATTTTAAATAAAAAACCGGCATGGGTTCCCCCTCCAGGAGCATACCAGGCCCTTGGGTCTGGTCTGGATTTGAAGGGGCGCCCCTACGCCGAAAAAACGGCGTGGGGGTCCCCCCCAAAATCCAAACCAGACCCTTATCCGAGCACACAACCTGGCAGGCCACAGGGGAAGAGGGGGGGACGAGAGAGCGCCCCCCTCCCTCCTGAACCGTACCAGGCCGCATGCCCTCAACATGGGGGGGTTTGGTGCTCTGGGGCAGGGGGGCGACCTGCGGCTCCCCCACCCCAGAGCACCATGCCCCCATGTTGATGAGGACAGGGCCTCTTCCCGACAACCCTGGCCGTTGGTTGTCGGGGTCTGCGGGCGGGGGGCTTATCGGAATCCAGGAGCCCCCTTCAATAAAGGGGCCCCACGGATCCGGCCCCCCCCACCTATGTGAATGAGTATGGGGTACATCGTACCCCTACCCATTCACCTGGTGGAAAAAAATTGCAATAAAAAAACCACACAGCTTTTTAAAGTATTTTATTGCACAGCTCCGGGGGTCTTCTTCCGACTTCAGGGGTCTCCGGTGTCGTCGCCGCGCTCTCCGGTTCTTTCTTCTGCCGGGCCACCGCTAACTTCTTTAGCTCTTTTGCTAGCGGGGCCCGGTCTTCTCCGTCGCCTTCTTCTTCTCCCGCTCTCCGGTTCTTCTCCCGCTTCTTTCTTCTGCCGGCCCCTCCACTAACTTCTTTAGCGCTTTTGCTAGTGGAGGGGCCGGTCTTCCCGTCGCCGTCTTCTTCTCTCTTCTCCTCCTCGATGTTGACGCGTCGCTTCCTCCCGCTGTAATACTGGCTGTCCGCTCCGCTCCACTCCGCATTAATATAGGCTTCTCATGACGTCACAGTCACATGTTCCGGGGCACATGGCCCCGGAGCATGTGACTGTGACGTCATGGGAACATGTGACTGTGACGTCATGAGAAGCCTATATTAATGCGGAGCGGAGAGCCAGTATTACAGTGGGAGGAAGCGACGCGTCAACATCGAGGAGGAGAAGAGAGAAGAAGAGGCGTCGGCGACGGCGGCGGCGACGGGAAGACCGGCCCCTCCACTAGCAAAAGAGCTGAAGTTAGTGGAGGGGCCGGCAGAAGAAAGAAGCGGGAGAAGAACCGGAGAGTGGGAGAAGAAGAAGGGGACAGAGAAGACTGGGCCTCCGCTAGCAAAAGAGCTAAAGAAGTTAGCGGTGGCCCGGCAGAAGAAAGAACCGGAGAGCGCGGCGATGACACCGGAGACCCCCGAAGTCGGAAGAAGACCCCCGGAGCTGTGCAATAAAATACTTTAAAAAGCTGTGTGGTTTTTTTATTGCAATTTTTTCCACCAGGTGAATGGGTAGGGGTACGATGTACCCCATAATCATTCACATAGGGTTTTTGGGGGCCGGGATCCGGGGGCCCCCTTATTGAAGGGGGCTCCCTGGTTCCGATAAGCCCCCCGCCCGCAGACCCCGACAACCAACGGCCAGGGTTGTCGGGAAGAGGCCCTGTCCTCATCAACATGGGGGCAGGGTGCTCTGGGGTGGGGGGGCCGCAGGTCTCCCCCCTGCCCCAGAGCACCAAACCCCCCATGTTGAGGGCATGCGGCCTGGTACGGTTCAGGAGGGAGGGGGGGCCGCTCTCTCGTCCCCCCCTCTTCCCCTGCGGCCTGCCAGGTTGCGTGCTCGGATAAGGGTCTGGTTTGGATTTTGGGGGGACCCCCCCACGCCGTTTTTTCAGCGTAGGGGCGCCCCTTCAAATCCAGACCAGACCCAAGGGCCTGGTATGCTCCTGGAGGGGGAACCCATGCCGGTTTTTTATTTAAAATTTGGCCTGGAGTTCCCCCTCAAGAGCAGCACAGCACAAGTCGCATGCCAAAGTCGGATCATGCAAGACTGCGGTCCGACTTTGATCCGACTTCAATGATAGTCAATGGGCTGAAGTCGGATCAAAGTCGGACCAAAGTAGTACAGGGAGCATTCTCAAAGTCGGACCGACATGTGTCGGACCAGTTAAGACGGCTCCCATAGGGAAACATTGATTTTCACACGTCATGCGACATGAGCTCCCAATGTCGGAGCGTTTGTCGCCCCAGTGTGAACCAGGCCTAAGTAGTTTTTCCTTTTAATTGGGCTCACCTGGAAATCTAATTATCACAGGTTTTCGAGATTGTTTTCAGTGATCAAAAGAGCCCTGAGACACAATGCCATCCATGAGTTAAACTGAAAAACAAAATATTTAATCTTTGTGGCACTGAAATATCATTGGCATAATAATTTTGAACAGGGTGTATAGGCTTACCTATAGGTACAAGTCAGAGATTCAAGTTTACAACCACTTTAAGATGTGAAGATAGCAAAATAAGGTTATTACCACAAGACACTTTCCATATAGAGATTTCAGCAATCCCATGAAGGACACTCTATGTAAGCCTCCATTTGGCTAAAATTACATAAAACACTATTAATACAAGTATGCTAGAAAAGGAGGAGAGAAAAGAATAAAGCTGTCATATGGAAGCACCTGTCAGGTACACTTCAGAGAGAGGGGGCAGGGCTAGGTCGGGGCTCCGTGTCTGCATGGATACACGGAGCTCTGATTCGGCTCAGGTGCCCCCATAGAGAGCTGCTGGCTGTGGGGGCACTCGATAGGAGGGAGGGGCCAGGAACAGCAAAGAGGGACCCTAGAAGAGGAGGATTGAAGCTGCTCTGTGCAAAACCAACTGCATAGAGAAGGTAAGTATAACATGTTTGTTATTTTTATTTTATTTTTATACAAACCTTTAGGCTACTTTCACACTGAGGCATCGCGGCATCGTCGGCTTTACCGTAGTTTTTGCGGGTGCTATTCAGCCACTAGCGGGGTGCTTTTAACCCCTGCTAGCGGTCAAAAAAGGGTTAAAACCGCCCGCAAAGCGCCGCTGCAGCAGCGCTTTGCCGGCGGTTCGGCGGCGCTTCCCATTGATTTCAATGGGCAGGGGCGCTGTAGGAGCGGTGTATACACCGCTCTTACAGCGCCTCAAAGATGCAGCTAGCAGGACTTTTTTTAGGCTACTTTCACACTGAGGCGCTTTAGCGCTAAAAATAGCGCCTGCAAAGCGCCCTGAAAGAGCCTCTCCTTTCACAACGGTGCGCTGGCAGGACGGTAAAAAAAGTCCTGCTAGCCGCATTTTTGAGGCGCTGTAGGAGCGGTGTATACACTGCTCCTACAGCGCCTCTGCCCATTGAAATCAATGGGCAGCGCCGGCGGTTCTAACCCTTTTTCGACCGCTAGCGGGGGTTAAAAGCACCTGCTAGTGCCGCAAAAACAACGGTAAATCGCTGCTAAAAATAGCGTCGCTTTACCGCCGACACCGCAACGCCTCAGTGTGAAAGTAGCCTTACTGTTCTGCCAGCGCACCGCTCCAGTATGAAAGCCCTCAGGTTTCACACTGGAGTGAAAGAAGCGGCTCTTTTAGGGCGCTTTGCAGATGCTATTTTTAGAGCTATAGCGCCTGCAAAGCTCCTCAGTGTGAAAGTAGCATTATGCCTCGTACACACAACCGTTTTTTTCCGATGGGAAAACTGCTGAGAGCTTTTGCCTGGGAATTCCGGCCGTGTGTATGCTCCATTGCAGTTTTTCCGATGGGAAAACTGCCAGACAAAAAAAGAGAGCAGGATCTCTTTTTTTTCCCCGTCAGGCCAAAAAATCAGAGCGGGAAAACCGTTCGTCAGTATGGTTTTCTGACGGGCATAAAACCGCGCATTCTCAGAATCAAGTATGAGACGGGAGTGCTCTTTCTGGTAAAACTAGAGTTCATAATGGAGATATCACATTCGTCACGCTGTAACGGACTGAAAAGCACGAGGCTGAAAAACGCGAACCGTCTCTCACCAAACTTTTAATAACACGATAATCAGCAAAAGCAGCCCAAAGGGTGGCGCCGTTGGAATGGAACTTCCCCTTTATAGTGTCGTCGTACGTGTTGTACATCACCGCACTTTGGACGGGCGGACTGAGCAAGTGTATGCAAAGCAGCCTGAGAGGAATTCTGTTGGGAGAACCGTCGGTTTTTTATCCAACGGAAAAAACGGTCGTGTGTACTAGGCATAGAGATGTAAAATTTCCAGAAATTTTGAAGCTCGGGGAAAAAAAAACATTTTTTTTCCGTTTTTTTTTTTTTTACATTTTCGGAAAAATTGAAAAAAATGCTACATTAGCAATTTTTTTGTCTTTTTTTAAGATTGAAAGTCATTCTGTTACGAGAACGTTGAGAAAAACTACGTGCATTGTCATCATTGTTGTCCTCTTCACTTCGATCCATGAAGGATTTTTTAATATCTACAGGACACTTGTTACATACAAGAATTTGTTTTGTCATCCTGGTAGCATTTGGAAATGCATATTTCATCTGACAATATTTGCAAATCACGTTTTTCTTTTCAGAACTTGTAATGTGAAAATGCCTTCATATGCTAGATGTTGGTCTCACCATTTTTCTGAGGAGAGTAGGAAATAAAAACAAGAAAAAAATGACTACTTTGCAAGAAGACACTAATCTATGGTTGTGTATGGGGATGGAGGAAGAACCAGATTACTGGTAATTACATTATTATTTACACAAAAGTTTATAAAGATAAACTAATGTAGCTAAATGATTCAGTTTTCTGGATTCAGAATCAGAAAAATGTAAACTTTTTTACCTTTTTTAATTAAGTATATACTTTCAGATCCTTTTTGTTGCTCTGTATTTTCTTCCAATGCTTTTGAGGCCTAGTGAAGAGGACAGAACCAACCAAACACACCCACTAACATGCAAAAGCAAAACTGAAACCTTTTTCTTGTTACAATAGCAGCACAGCACCTCCTAAAGTAAGAAATGCATACTGTTCTTGCATTGGAGGGTTCAGCTTGTTACCTAGGACTTGCTTGTCCTCACAGAAATTAGAATAATCTGATATCATACATTTTTTTTGAGAAATGATTTGGAAAATATTTGAACACCCTGTCTTAAAATATTTTATTCATCATGTTAAAATAAAATATTAAACACTTTTTTTTTTCTTTTTTCCAATTTTTTGGAAAAAAACAAAAAAGCCTTCAGGAAAAAATCGAAAAAAAAAAGTTTTTGTTTTCCAAATTTTTCCGTTTTTTTTGGGCCTTCACATCTCTAACTAGGCATAACAATCACTTTAAGCCTGAACACTGACTTCTTGGCTGTAGAAATCCCTTTCCCGGCATCATCCCGGTATCATTTTTTAGAGCCGGTGATTGGCTTTCCAGGGATAACAAAAGCCGCATGGTCGTTATCCCGGACGAGCGGGAGGGGACATCGCCCCCCTCCCGCCGCCTCCGCCACTCTTACCGGGCCTCCCGTCCCACCGGGAGACCCGATCCACGATGCGCCACCTCCGGCGCCTAGAGAGAGACTGAAACAAAGCCGCGAACGGCTTTGATTCAGTCTCTTCACTGTAACCACGGAAGCGACGTCATGACGTCACGTCTGGGTTACTCGGCTGCCAATGGCGCCGGATTTAAAAAAAAGTACACAGTATTCAGAATTGCAGTTTTCGGCAATCTGAATACTTTGAATTGCAAAGGAGGGATCGGGGGTCTTTTAGACCCCCGATTCCTCCATAAAGAGTACCTGTCACCACTTATTACTGTCACAAGGGATGTTTACATTCCTTGTGACAGCAATAAAAGTAATCAATTTTTTTTTTTTTTTAAAAACACTATTTTTTTAAATAAAAATAAATAAAATAAATAAGAAAAAAATAAATAAATTTAAAGCACCCCTGTCCCCGCGAGCTCGCGCAGCAAAGAAAACGCATACGGAAGTCGCGCCTACATATGTAAATGGTTTTTAAAATCACACATGTGAGGTATCGCTGCGATCGTCAGAGCGAGAGCAATAATTCTAGCTATAGACCTCCTCTGTAACTCTAACCTGGTAACCGTAAAAAAAAATTTAAAGCGTCGCCTATGGAGATTTTTAGGTATCGTAGTTTGACGCCATTCCATGACTGCGTGAAATTATAAAGCATGACATGTTTGGTATCTATTTACTCGGCGTAACATCATCTTTCACATTATACAAAGAAATTGGGCTAACTTTACTTTTTAGTTTTTTTGAAAATTCATGAAAGTAAATTTTTCCAAAAAAGTTGCGTTTAAAACACCGCTGCACAAATACCGTGTGACATAAAATAATGCAACAATCGACATTTTATTCTCTATATTCTCTAGATTATCGGCTACAAAAATATATATAATGTTTGGGGTTTCTAAGTAATTTTCTAGCAAAAAATACGGATTTTAACTTGTAAACACCAAATGTCAGAAATGGGCTTAGTCATGAAAGGGTTAATCAGCACTTCCAGTTATTTGCATTTTTCTTCAGCATTGAATGTCCTGTAGTATTTAGAAAGGTGTACTCCTAGGCTGCCTTGTAGGCATACTGAGGATTTACTGACCAATGGGTTATAGTGGTAGATTGCCACATATAAGTAGAATGACAATTTTTCAAGATTTACTAATTTCAGTAAAAGTTGATTCTAATCATACAAGATAAATTGCTCAAGGGATAAAATTTTCATGTGCATAATCATTAAGAAATGCTCTACATTTTGTGTGCCTTGTTGTGATATAGAGAAATATCAGTGAGGATATTCTGCAGCCAGCTGGTAAGAGGAAATCATTACATCTGGATGTTTTTGTATGACAGATGTCATCCTTGGATCACTGTGTGCCTAGCACAGTAATATGTGGCCGTGTCTTCCACTTTCACATTGTCTATTTGTAGATATGATGTGGTTATGGACGCATCAGATGTTATAGTGAATCTTTCCTTGTATGAAGAGGAATAATCTGTAGCTCCATTATAAGAATAAATCCTCCCAATCCATGTCAGTCCTCTCCCTGGAACCTGTTGAACCCAATTTATATAGTAGCTGGCATATGTATATCCAGATGCTTTACAGGACATCTTCATGGTCTCTCCAGGCTTTTTTATCTCTGAGGAGGACTGAGTAAATGTTTGTGACATGACCCCTGTAACCAAGAATAAAAATATGATGAGAAATAAGATGATCCCATCAGAACGGGTTACTGCTTTTTTCTGTATTCCAGACTTACCAAGAAATGAGGACAGACACAAAAGACAACAGGATAGAAACATGATGTCTTATTGGCTTTAGATGTTCTGAATGTTCTGAGAGGACACCAAGATCTCAGTAGAACATCCAGCCGGTCAGTTCAGCTTTTCTACCTGACAGGATGAGACAGGAAGCAGAGATGGGATTTGCATGAGGGGAAGAACACTATAAAAGGCTGAACATTCTCTACTATCTACAATGAGTTTCAGCCGTTTATTGTTCTTGTGCTTGTCATACCTTTAGAGTATTATTATAATTATAATTTTAATCAAACTTAAGGCAAAATGGCACCTCTCACCTTATGTTGGATGGTTGTGCGGCCATGTGGCCAGGTTGGTCTCCTATATGAATGGAAACAGCTCCCATGGATCTTTGTTGCCCTGCCTGTCTCAGTCAGTCTTTGCTGTTGGCTTGATTGAACACATGCATATCACACAATATGTGTTTTAAAGAATTTCTCACAGGCTTTATCCTTACATGTGAACCTTGACCATACTCTTGTGTTGTTCTGGGACTGTCCCTGAAGAAGTGCTTCAGTCTCGATACGTGTTGGACATTGGAACTACACTATCTGGATTATAACCAATTTCCCAGCATATGCTATATTAAGGGGGTCTGTATTACATATACAGTCAACTGGCTCTTTTTGAGCCTTTGGTTATTGTTCATATCTTAACTATGAGCCTGTGTTTTCTTTGGTGTTGATTTACTAAAGGAAAATAGACTGTGCATTTTGCAGTTGCACTCTGCAAGAGCGGTTGCTCCAGAACTTAGTAAATTATCAGAAGCTCTGCTGACTTCCATCATCCAATCATGTGCAAGCAAAAATTTACTTTGCATGTGTTTGGGTATTCTTTGCAAAATTAAGCTTTACCTCATTTACTAAGATCTGGAGCAACTACACTTGCAGAGTGAAACTGCACTTTGCAAAGTACACAGTCTATTTGCCTTTAGTAAATCAACCCCTATGTGTTTTTAGCACAATACATGTTTAATAAAGTAGTTATTTTTTATATGTGTGTGTTTTTGCTCTTTAACATCCTTGCCACTCTATATTTTTTTTTGATCATTATTTCTTCTGGGATGGGCATTGAATGATCTCCACTCACACTATTTCACATTTGAGAATTCATTTTCTGTTTAGAGGACATAATAGGATTGAAGGTAAGCGGGTATAAATGAACACAAGTCATTTTTCACCCGCCAGTCCATAGGAATGCATGGACCATCCTATTAGTCCTGTCTGAAAAACTTATAGGCGGACCTGATCGGATCGCCTTTGTGAAAATGGCCTAAGACATTCCCTGTATTAGCCCTGGTTCACACTGGTGCGATTTGACATGCGATTTGACATGTCAAATCGGCGATATTTGCCGCAAATTGCGGGCAATGGCACCGTCCTAATCGGTGCGACGCCACATCTGCGGCGCTGCATCGATTTCAAAAAGTAGTTTCTGTACTACTTTTTGCGTTTTCGGCCAGCGGGAGTGAAATCGTGCGAGTACGGCTTCACTCCCGCAGCCCAGTGTGAACCTGGGCTAAAGGTAAAATATGTCACTGTAAATATATTGCCCCCTCATCCCCCTTATATTTACCTGAGCCCGAATCTCAATCCAGTGCTGTTCCCATCTGCAGCGGCTCTCTCCTATCTCTTTGCTCAAAGAGGCAGCAGTGGGAGCCATTGGGGTTAACCACTTCCCTACCCACCTATAGTCAAATGACGTCCACAGATGGGATCTCCCATCCTGGGTGGACGTCATATGACGTCCTCTGCTTTGTAGGGGGATATCTGAATGATGTCTGCAGCTAGAGGCATCATTCAGATATCCTTTTGAAGTGCCAGCGATTCTGCGCACCATAAGAATGATCATAACGGCGGTTCCACCGCTTGATCGTTCTTATAGGCGGCGGGAGGGGACACCCCCCCTCCCGCCCCCATCCGGTGCTTCTCCGGGCTCTCCCGTGCGATCGGGGATCCGGAGCGAATCTTCCGGCGTCGTTGGTGGGGTCACGTGATGAGCATAGAGATGACTGGTGACCAGATGGTCACCAGTCATCTCTATGATTGTCGGAGGCCCGGGCGCGATGTGATGACGTCACGCCCGGGCCTCAAATGTAAACAAAGCCGCCATTGCGGCTGTAAGTATGAGATCAGTGAAATAATTTTCACTGATCTCATGCTTTCCAGCCTGGAGGAGAGATGTGGGGTCTTATTGACCCCGCATCTCTCAATAAAGAGAACCTGTCACACACATTCCTATTACAAGGGATGTTTACATTCCTTGTAATAGGAATAAAAGTGATCAAAAAAAATAAATAAAGTAAAATCATTGTAAAAAAAGAAATAAATAAGTAAAAAAAAAAAAAAAATAATAAAAAAAAATAAAAATTAAAACGCCCCTGTCCCCGGTAGCTCACGATCACAAGCAAATGCACACGTAAGTAGCCCACATATGTAAACGCCGTTCAAACCACGCATGTGAGGTATCGCCGCGTGTGTTAGAGCGCGTGCAACAATTCTAGTACTAGACCTCCTCTGTAATTCTAACCTGTAAAAAAAATTAAAGCGTCGCCTATGGAGATTTTTAAGTACCGAAGTTTGGCGCCATTCCATGAGTGTGCGCAATTTTAAAGCGTGACATGTTAGGTATCTATTTACTCGGCGTAACATTATCTTTCATATTTTCCCCAAAAATTGGGCTAACTTTACTGTTTTGTTATTTTTTAATTCATGAAACCATTTTTTTTTTTTTAAAAAGGCGTTTGAAAAATTATTGCGCAAATATCGTGCAAGAAAAAATGTTGCAATGACTGTCATTTTATTCCCTAGGGTGTCTGCTAAAAAAAACATATATAATGTTTGGGGGTTCTGAGTAATTTTCTAGCAAAAGAATGATGATTTGTACATGTAGGAGAGAAGTGCTAGAATAGGCCCGGTATTGAATAGGTACAAAAAGCCCTGTATTGAAGTGGTTAATTTAATAAAGGCAAAAAGACTGTGCACTTTGATGATGGAAGTCAGCAGAACTTCTGCTCATTTACTAAACTCTGGAGCAACTGCTCTTGCAGAGTGCACAGTCCTTTTGCCCTTAATAAATCCACCCTGTTGTCTTCCACTGCTACTATCAGGGCCGGCTCTACCACTAGGCGGACTAGGCAACCCCCTAGGGCGCCCGGACGCTGGTTATTCTACTCCCGCACTGTAACTAAGCTTGCAATCTAACAGGCTGCTCTGACATGTGTCAAGCAGCGCCGCGCCCCCCCCCCCCCCATCCGCGTGCGCGGGGCTCTCCGCTCTGGTGTGTCCAGAAATTCCCCCTCTCCACTCTGAGATCATGATGTCACATGAGCTACACACTTCTCCCGAGTCCCGCCCCTCTTGTGTGCTCCATCCAATCCATCTCTAACATGTCAGCCCCGAGCAGCTACAGACTTCTCCCGCGTTCTGTTCCTCCTGTGCACTCTGTCTGTGAAGGGGAGGTGGGCGGAAAGATTAAAAACAAGCAGCCAAAACCACACCTAAAAACTGCTGAATGAACCAGTGAGCCCCTGGGGACCATTCCAAGTGAGTGAGCTCTTTCACTGACCAGTCTCTGCTCCCTTCTCTCTCTCCCTGACCCCCCTCTCTCTCCCTGACCCCCCTCTCTCTCCCTGACCGCCCCTCTCACTCCTTGACCGCCCCTCTTTCTCCCTGACCCCCCTCTCTCTCCCTGACCCCCCTCTCTCTCCCTGACCACCCCCTATCTCTCCCTGACCGCCCCCTATCTCTCCCTGACCGCCCCCTATCTCTCCCTGACCACCCCCTATCTCTCCCTGACCCCCCTCTCTCTCTCTGACCCCCTATCTCTCCCTGACACCCCCTCTCTCTCCCTGACCACCCCTCTCTCTCCCCGACCACCACTCTCTCTCCCTGACCCCCCCCTCTCTCTCCCTGACCCCCCCTCTCTCTTCCTGACCCCCCCTCGCTCTCTCTTTCCTTGTCAGCACTGGAAGTAGCTTTACTCCAGTCTGTTTATCTCTTGTTTTAACTCCTTCCTTACCATCATCTTACTACCATCATCACCTTCTCTTTTATATTAACCTGGTGATCCTGCTAGTACGTCTGTTGTTTTTCAAAAGAACGAGCTATCTTGCAGATGTAGCAGTTAGAGGGTTGAATCAAACCACGTACCATTAGAAAGGGGGGTGGAATCAGGGGCGGACATAGAGGGGGCGGCAAAATGAGGTTTCGCCTAGGGTGTCAAAAATCCTTGCACCGGCCCTGACGGCGGCAGGAATAACATTGTAATGTATTGTAAAGAGGACAGCAAAACAGGAAAGTGCATGATATATATATATATAGGATAACAATACAGTTTGTATACCAAAGTATACATATAATGTACATTTTTTTTTAAATTTTTTGTGTGACCAAGAGGAACAGAGGAACAGGGTGCAGGAGTGTGTGCACGCATACGTACAGAAGAAGAAGGGATTCTCTCTCTCCCCCCCCCCCCCCACATGCGCACATACATCCACAATGAATACACACATGGAATCTTTTTAAATTGAAATATAAATTTCAATTGTCCTTACTGGTACCCACACATCAAACATAAAGTGTGGGCCCCCCCCGAGCTGTATATATCGGTATCTTATAAAATGTGTTATGTCAAAGAGGAGCTGTCAAGGAGAAGCTATAATGTGTGGAAAGGTGGTGAGAAAATGGAGAAACAGAGGGCAAAAAAAAAAAAAAAAAAATTGCTTTTTGATGGATTTTGTTTATTCTTTGTTTGGACATTTTTGAATTTTATTCTTGGCAAATAAACGTTTGAACAGAGTGTGGCAGTCCAGACAACCTTCTTTCCCTTCACAGGTTGCCACTGGAGTCTCCTTTTCCACTTCTCCATGACGACATCACGAAGATGGTGAATGTTAGACCTTGTGCTCCTCCACCTTCTGTTTGAGGAGCCCCACAAATTCTCAATAGAGTTTAGGTCTGGAGACATGCTTGGCCAGTCCATCACCTTTACCCTCAGCTTCTTTAGCAAGGCAGTGTTCGTCTTGGAGGTGTGTTTGGGGTTGTTATCATGTTGGAATACTGCGCTGCGGCCCAGTCTTCGAAGGGAGGGGATCATGCTCTGCTTCAATATGTCACAGTACATGTTGGCATTCATGGTTCCCTCAATGAACTGTAGCTCCCTAGGGCCAGCAGCACTCATGCAGCCCCAGACCATGATACTCCCACCATCATGCTAGCTTGTAGGCAAGACACACTTGTCTTTGTACTCCTCCCCTGGTTGCCGCCACACGTTTGACACCATCTAAACCAAATAAGTTTATCTTATTTCTAACTGATTGGTTGATAGAGGTTCCTACACATCATTACCACTCACTTATTGGCTGCTACTGGTTATTGCACATCATTATTCCTCACCCATTGGTTGCTAGAGGTTACTGCACATCCTTATTGCTCCTGCTCAATGATTGGTTGCTAGAGATTACAGCACATCATTACCACTCACTGATTGGTTGCTAGAGGTTACGGCACATCATTACCGCTCACCCATTAGTTGCTAGAGGTTACTGCACATCATTACCACTCACTAATTGGTTACTAGAGGTTACTGCACATAATTACTGCTTACTGGTTGCTAGAGGTTACTGCACATCATTGCCACTCACTGATTGGTTGCTAGAGATTACTGCACATCATTAATGTTTACTGATTGATTGCTAGAGGTTACTGCACATATTTATTGCTCACTGATTGGTTGCTAGATAGATTATGCTACAAACTCACACAGCAGTCCCCTTGCTAGAGTAGAAGTGTTGTCTTGCATTGCAGAAAAATGTAACATGTGGCAGAAAAAGATGGGATTAATGAAGCCGACCAGGGTTACCTTCAAAACAGTGCTGTCAATAAGCATAGCAAGAAGAGAGGCAGAGATAAGTGATAGTCTGGAAGCTAAAGCAGTGAAAGTTCAACTCAGATGGGCAAACTAGCTCATTCAGATTGTTAATCACAAAACATAGCAGCTGTCCGCTCATCCAGGGCTGGTGCTAGACTATCTTGCACCCTAGGCAAGACCAGCTACTTGCACCCCCCCCCCCCCCAAATAAAAGGGTCTTAGTTAGCATTGCACCTAACTGTAGGCGTTGATTTAAAATAATGCTAACCACATGGCAAAGCTACCTACGACTGCCATCACACACATGGCCACACTTATTACATAGCAATGCTAAACAGCAGAGTACCAACTGCTGCCACCCTTGACATATGGCAATGCCACAAAACACTAGCGTACCAACCACTGCTATCCTTATCACATGACATTGCTATAAGACTTTAAAGCGGACCTTCAGTCATTTTTTCAACTCGCCATCTATTAAATCTTCTGCCGTTGTTGTTTTATTTTGGACAGTAAATCACTTATACAGCCCACTTCCTGTTTCTTGTCTGGTTATTAGCCTAGGCTTATGAAATCATGCACAACTCTCTCTCTCTCACTCTTGTGAGAGTTTGCCAGGAAGGGAGGGGGGGGGGTGAGTCATAGGAGGGCCAATGAAAGCTGCAGGGCTACAGAGCTGTAGGTGTGCCTCTGTGTGTCTGTGTAATCCATGACTATTGTATAACAGATGTATTATGACCTGCCATACCACATTCTACCCCATAACCTTACTTATACCTAATACATGAGACCACACATTCAGTTTGGAGTAAAACATGGCCGTAGCAGCCTCCTTTATTTTAAACGTTACACCAGTTATCAAAAAACATCAACCATCAAACATAATCTGAACCCCATGTTCTCCTAACATTGCCTCCTAGCGTTGGTCTTTGCAGGGACCTCTAATTACCATAATAATAAAAAACATAACAATAACAACCCACCTGACACTGCGGTACCTTGAACTGGTCATAGGCCTCAAGCCGACCAGCTGCTCAGAGACGACCACTGACCGCAGTGCCCCCATTATCAAACTATTCCAGCTAAACCACTGTTAGCTGTAATCCACCCTCAGAACCCATACCACCGATAGTTCCTGACCACTTGCATTTTTGAGGTATCTTCATTCCCCCGCAAAGACCAAACGCCCGCCACAGCACCAAAGGGGAACTCCTTACCCTTTTGTGCCCCTCCAAACCCTCAGGGTTCGTTGAATGCCATCCTGGAGACCCAAGGCCCACAAGTCCGTCCCCACCTCATTCAAGTGGACCCCATCACCCCGTAAATATCGCCATGTGTATACCTCCAGCTCCAAGTGCCTTACCACCAATCCTCCATTTTTCACTACAAACCTCCCTACATCCCGGTTAATTTTTCTGCGAGCCCTGTTGATGCCCTCCACGGACCTTGCCCCCCTCCAGGCAGTCCGTGCAACCATATCGGACCACACAATGATCATGTCCGGGAAGGACATCCGGAGCTTCAGAAAATCCAATTTTTTGTCCCTCGACACATCCAACATGGACCTCATTCCCAGATCATTGCCACCTACGTGCAGTATTAAAATGTCAGGTGGCCTGTCCAACCTAGCAAAATGGTGCACTTCAGGAACCATTCTGCTCCACAGCATACCAGTAACTCCCAGCCAGGGGACGCATGCCTCATGTCTCGGGAACCCCAGCTGCCGACCTTCAGGCCTAACGTCAGCCTTCTTAGCACCCCAGAACACAAACGAATGGCCCAGTATCTAGACCAAACCTTGCATCCCGCCTGAAAATAAAAGAAGAAAGCAACATCTGCCATCAACCCCCGAACCAACATATACAACCACCCCGGCATTTAACCCTTTTTATGCCAACCCCACCAGTAACTGAGGGCGGACATACAGCCGGAATCGTCTAGACTCCCACCAGCCTATCCTCTTAACCGCCTCCTCATCCATTCTGCACCTGGCCGCCTCTGTAGCCGCCCCAATCCGGAAAGAGTGAGAGGAGAATTCCTTATCCTGGAGCCCCAAAGCCTGAACACACTTTCTAAATACAGCAATAAACTGATATCTGGAAAGAGGGGACCCGTCCGCGTGTATCAGGAATGAACCCACGACTGACGGGCGAGCCTCTAAGTAACCCTTTACCGCCCCTACTGGGCACAACTGAGAACCTCGAACCGGGAAAACCTGCACCAACTTACCTTTTCCCATCTGGTCCGTCTTAGATTTCCTGAGCACCAATGACACTCCTTCCTCCGTCAACCCTACTTCACTGTCCAGCAAACCCCTGTGTACCGCTTTGGATGGGCTAACCAACTCACCTATCCGAAATGCTCCAAAAAACGCTAAGGAAAACGCCACCTTGAACAGCAAGACTTCAAACCCAGAGGAGCACAAACCCGTCAACTGCCCCATGATACCTCCCAAAAGAGCAAACAAGACGGGCCGTCTGACGTCTTTCTTCTGTTCCCCCGTCCATAGCCCTTGAATGCCTGACGTACCCAAAAATCCTTAGTAAAATCAGGACACCCCTGCCATTTGAACAGGAAAGCCAACCCTGCTAGCTTCTTACTCAGACTTGACCTGGACACCCCAGCTTCCATGTTCCTGGACAGAAAATACAGCACATCATAACTCACCGGGTCAGCTCCAGCCTCCCTCACCAACTGTTGCCACTCCAGCCACACCTTCTCATAAGCCGCCCATGTGCCCTTACTCACTGATTTCCTGATCCAACCTGACACTATTCCAACAGAATCTTCCACAGCCAGCCTGGACAAGGGACCCCACGTTGCTCCGCATCCGGTGCCAAATCCCGGAATCTGTCCCACTGAAAGCGAGACAGCGCATCAGCTATGACATTATCCATCCCCGGGAGATGTACCACATACACAAACACGTTAAGTTGTAAACATCTCAACACCAGGTGGCGCAGCAGCCGCGCCACCGGAGGGGAGGATGCCGACACCCTATTGATCACCTGGACCACCCCAAGGTTGTCCCCTTGAAACCTCACCTTCAGATCCCTGAAACATACACCCCACAGTTCTACCGCCAGCACCACCGGGAACAGTTTCAACAGGACCAAGTTCCTGGTGAAACCAGCATCAATCCACAACTGTGGCCAGGGGCCCGCACTCCACTTGCCTTGAAAGAAAGCCCCAAACCCTGACCCCCCAGCTACATCAGTGTAGAGCTCCAAAATTGCTAATCGGTCCGGACATCCACAATGCCCTGCCATTGAAGGACTCCAGAAAGGAATGCCAAACCTGCAAGTCCTCCCGGTGTTCCCTGCCCAAACGCACAAAGTGTGTGGGTGACCGGACCCCAGCCATGCTGGCCGACAACCGTTGGCAGGACACCCTGCCCATCGGGAGAATGCGGCACGCAAAGTTAAGCTTGCCCAGCAGCGATATTGAAGATTTACTGACTACTGGATTATAGTGGTAGATTAGCACGCATAATTGGAATGACAATTATTTTAAAAGGTTTACTAATTCCTGTAAGAGTTGACTCTAATCATACAGGACACATTGTTTAAGGGGCAAAATATTCAACTGCATAATCAATAAGAACTATTGTGTGCCTTGAGGTGATATAGAGAAATATCAGTGAGGATATTCTGCAGCCAGCTGGTAAG
Source organism: Rana muscosa (assembly GCA_029206835.1). Lineage (NCBI taxonomy): Eukaryota > Metazoa > Chordata > Amphibia > Anura > Ranidae > Rana > Rana muscosa. The sequence continues at coordinate 814,067,588 of CM055116.1, forward strand.
AGGAAAGCATTACATCTGGATGTTATTGTATGACAGATGTCATCCTTGGATCACTGTGTGTCTAGCACAGTAATATGTGGCCGTGTCTTCCACTTTCACATTGTTTATTTGTAGATATGATGTGGTTATGGACGCATCAGTAGTTATTGTGACTCTTCCCTGATATAAAGAGGAATATTTTACATCTCCATTATTAGTAGGATGAACATATCCAATCCATATCAGTCCTCTCCCTGGAACCTGTTGAACCCAACTTATATGGTGGTTGGCATATATATATCCAGATGCTTTACAGGACATCTTCATGGTCTCTCCAGGCTTTTTTATCTCTGAGGAGGACTGAGAAAATGTTTGTGACATGACCCCTGTAACCAAGAATAATAATATGATGAGAAATAAGATGATCCCATCAGAACGGGTTACTGCTTTTTTCTGTATTCCAGACTTACCAAGAAATGAGGACAGACACAAAAGACAACAAGATAGAAACATGATGTCTTATTGGCTTTAGATGTTCTGAATGTTCTGAGAGGACACCAAGATCTCAGTAGAACATCCCAGCCGGTCAGTTTAGCTTTTCTACCTGGCAGGATGAGACAGGAAGCAGAGATGGGATTTGCATGAGGGGAAGAACACTATAAAAGTCTGAACATTATCTTCTACCTACAATGAGTTGCAGTTTATTGTTCTTGTCCTTGTCATACTATCAAGTTTCTTTATAATGATAATTTTAAACAGTTTGTTATAAATGTAGCAATACCCCCGTAGGAGCTGCTGTTTGTTTGATTTGGGTCTACGTCCTGCCTATCAACCCCTGGAAGTGGCTCAAATCTTCCCTTAGCACAACTGATATGAATAAAGATTGTGAGACCTATTGAGTATTAGGAGACACAATCCTGCATACATCACACAAAAACCTGTTAATGTTATTACCTTTGCTGGTCACTAGTCCTTCTAAGTGACAGAGATACTCCACACAAATTATATGCTTAATCAAAGGTACCTTTACTCAGTATAAAAGGGAAGGGTAAAGAATCACATTAATACACACAGTTGACTTCTTTTAAATGTCAAAACTTACATAGCATATGGACATCCTGCTACACACTCCCCCCACTTAAAGTCTTTGGTCCCCAAAGAGGACAACAGTATGTAGCCTAACACATACTTTGGCAATACCTACGGAGAAATTTATTAGTTTATGCATGACAATAAACAACTTGCCTTTTCATAAGCAGGATTTAAACTTAAACAGCTCATATCGTATCATAACACAGAGCCGACAGAGGAACCTCCCACCAATTATCACAAGGAGGGAGGTTGTCCTGTCTACACACTACCGACAATTGGGTGTCTGTTTCAGATGTGCCAGGGAGTGAGCTGGGGTTGTCTTCCACTGAATCTGGAGTGGAAGAGCTAGACTGATCAATGGTTCTCTTAGAAGTGATGATAGCCTCCTCAGAGCATTCACCCAATTGGTCGTAAGTCAGTCTTTTTGGGGGGTGAATTACTCTTCTTTCCCTCTGCTCCTTAGGTATCATATTCTCAAGGACATTGGGGCTGGCTGTTCCTAGCTCTTCAGGGGCTTCCTCATCTAGTTCAGGCATGTTGGGCTCCACAACTTCAGGAGTGTCCGGTTCTCCTTCAGACAGAGACAACGACCCTTCTTCTGGGTCTTCCATTGACAAAGAGTCTGAGTCATCAGCTACCTCCTCAATGAGAATGTTTGAAGGCACGAATTCAGGAGCTTCTGCCCGAAGAGTTCCATTGTCAACTGTTTTGGGTGAGGTTTGGGAGGTGGTCATGGGTTCTGGCAATTTGGATGACCACAACCAGTCAGATTCTGCTTCTTCATCCTCTTGACCTTCATTGTCAGAGTCTCCATCTCCCACATCTGGAAGCACTGTTTGAGATCTGGTGATAGGTCTGGAACCTTGAGAAGTTGAAGGGGTTTCTTGTGAGTCAGATGCAGGAGGCATGCAAACTGCCTCGGAGAGGGGCAACAAGTGATTCCTGTGCCAGGTCTTTAACGGTCCCACGCTTCCTTCTGGCCTAATCTGGTACACAGGAAGGTTTGGCAGCTTCTTGCAGATAACATAAGGTTGGGATTTCCAACGGTCAGCCAACTTATGTTGTCCCGGAATTCCCAAGTTCCTCAACAGCACTCTATCTCCTGGCTGTAAGTCTTGAATTCTGACTCTTAGATCAAAGTTTATTTTATTTCTCAGCCCCCGTTGGTCAGATGCTGCTTGGGCCTTTTCAAAAGCTGTCTTCAGACTCTTTCTCAATCGGTCTACATACCCCTTGTGGGATGCTGCGGAGGTATGATCCAGCGATATGCCAAAGGCCAAGTCCACTGGCAACCGAGCCTCCCGCCCAAACATCAAACGGTATGGGGAATACCCGGTGACATCACTGGCAGTGCTATTGTAGGCATGTACTATGGCAGCTACATGCTTGCTCCAATGCTGCTTTTTTTCTGAACTCAGAGTCCCCAACATATCCAAGAGAGTCCGGTTAAACCGTTCAGGCTGAGCATCTCCTTGTGGGTGATAAGGGGTTGTCCTGGTCTTCTGGATGCCTAACAGGTCTAATAACTTCTTTATTAACCTGCTTTCAAAGTCTCTGCCCTGATCGGAATGAAGGCGTTTGGGTAGACCATAGTGCACAAATAATTTTTCTACCAGTACTTTGGCTACTGTTGAAGCCTTCTGGTCTTTTGTTGGGAATGCTTGAGCATATCTGGTAAAGTGATCTGTTATCACCAAGACATTCCCTTGACCACTCAGATCAGGCTCCAGGCAAAGGAAGTCAATGCACACCAGTTCCATAGGTCCCTGACTTTGCAGATGGCCCATTGGGGCTGCTTGACGTGGCAAGGTCTTCCTTTGAATGCATCGGACACAGGAATGGCAATATCCTTCCACTTCAGCCCGCATGCAGGGCCAATAGAACCTATCCCGTACAACGTGAAAAGTCCGTTCGGGCCCTAGGTGACCATGGTTGTCATGGAGGGCAGCCAGGACCACTTCCCGATATTTGGCTGGTAGAAACAGCTGCCACTTCTCTTCTGAGTCGTCAGAGGGGCCCCTTCGGTAGACCACCCCTTGACGTATGTGTAGCCGATCCCACTCCCTGCGCAACAATCGGGCTTCTCTTGGGGAGTCTGTTTCAAGCATCTCGGGACGCTGGCTTTCCAGGGCCTTCATCAGGAGTTTCCCTAAAGAGTCTTCTTCTTGCTCCTTTCTCAAATCCCTTTTTGACAGCTTGGGCAAGCCCTCCCCTTCGACCTGGGTCACACTGCAATAGCACTTCGGTACTCCAACCGCTGAGACCCCAATTTCTTCGGCTCTTGACCCACCTCTGGCTTGAAGTTCTGTCCCCTGGTATAGGGCTCGCACTCCCTCTGGGTCTAGTTGGGCCCATTCTTCGGTAGGGTCGGTGAGGGAATGAGACCTCCTGGACAGGGCATCTGCATCCCTATTTCCCACTCCCGGTCGGTACTTCAAGCTGAAGGTGAAGCTTGAAAGGGCAGCCAACCACCGGTGTCCCGTTGCATCCAACTTGGCAGTGGTCAGAAGGTAGGTGAGCGGGTTATTATCTGTCTTCACCACAAACTCCGCCCCATATAGGTAGTCTCTCAGTTTGTCTACCACTGCCCGCTTCAAGGCCAGGAATTCAAGCTTGTGGGTGGGGTAATTCTTCTGTTGGACCAACGGTGTCAGCAGTCGCCTGACTAGATCAGTGTTGGTCCCTATGATGAGTGAGCTCTTGCTGGCCCCTGGTGGGCGAGGGCACACTACTGCCAGAGTATCGAAGGTCTCTGTCTCCCCAGCCACTGAGGGATCAAAAGTCAACTTGATTGGCAGGTAACCGTCATAGGGAAAGCTCTGAGTTCCAATACTCCCTATTTCCAGTTCCTCTAGTTTCTGTAGGGGCAGATGTTTAAGATGTTTATCATAGAAATCCCTATACAGAAGAGTCACTTGAGCCCCAGTGTCAAGAAGAGCCTTGGTGTAGATCCCTTCCACTTGTATGGAAACTACTGGAGAAGGCCCCACTAGCTTGGCAGGGAACTCCTTCAACACAGACTTCTTGCTTGGTTCAGTTACCTGTACCCTCACTTCTTTTTTCCTTGAGTTTCCTGTGGGTCTCAGTCCCTTCTGGGTCTGGTGTGCACTGGCCTTCCGTTCATCAGCAGCCCGAATTGTGGGATGGGGGCCAATTGGCAGAGGTTTAGGTCCCTGACTCTGATGTTTCGGATGATTGGACTTCTTGAAGGAGTTCGTGGAAACTGGTGGGCGCCCGGCTGACTCCTTCACCGGGGCCCTCTGAAGTTTTCCGCCGGCTTGCGGTATCTGGATGCAACTTCATCTGGGCTGGGACACACTGCTCTAACATGCCCGATTCCCCCACAGATGAAGCATGTTATCAATCTCTTAGGCTTCTGTACTAGTTCCATATTGGAGCTAGGAGGTTTTTTTGGTTCCTCTGACGTGTTCTTGTTGTGTAGCACAGAGTCCTGGCTAGTCAGCATGGACACCATTTCTACTAGTTGTGACACCTGGGTCTTTAGGAGTTCAACTTCTGAATCACCTTCTTCTGCACTTAACATTCTGACTCGGCAGTTGGTTCGGTGTGTTGACTCCTCCTTTTGTCTTCCAACATGGCCTCCTCCTCCCTGACTATCCGGATCAAGTCGGGGTATTCCAGGCTGCTCCCGTCCCGCCGGGTGCGTAGCAATAATGTGATGGGGTCCAAGGGTTGAGCTCCCCTCAACACCTGCTGGGCACGGGCCTCATCAACTTTTCTTGGATCGATCCCTTTCTTCAGTAGGATCTGATGCAGGATCTTATCCAGGCGTCCTATGAATTGTGACAGCTTCTCTCCCTCTTTTTGGTAGCAATGCTCCAGCTGGTAAGTGAGTTCAGTGACGTTTTCCGTCCAGCCGAACACATTCTGCAGAATATCCAGATAATCCTGTGCATTTCAGTCCTTCTTGCTTAACTTGAGGTTATGTATGGCCTCCAGAGCAGGCCCCGTTAAGCTTTCCGCAATCCTTTGTTTTTTTTGTTGTTCTGGCACCTCCCATTCTTCTAGGGCCTGAGTGGCGCCATCTAGCCACTCTTCAAATCCATCTTCCACTGAAGGTACAGGTTTCTTCCCGGAAAAAATCCTGAGTTTCCTGTATCCTGACATCAGGTAGTCTGGAGGGTCCTTTTTACACTTGGCCACAATCTCCCCCAGGACAGCGCATAATTCTGAGCTAAGGGTGGTCAATGGTGGTGAACCGGGACCCTGTTGTTGGGCGCTTCCTCCTGTGCTGGGGCCTCCTGAAGTAGTGGATGTCGGGCCATCTTTATTCTCTTCTGGGTGTATCAGGAGGAGTTCTACTTGGTTTGTAGTTTTTATGCTGGCACCCTTGAAGTAGTCAGAGATTCCGTTCCTCCTCACACAATGCACAGGTGTGGGGATTTACAGTATCTGTCTTCATGTCAATCACCCATGGCTTCCTGTCTGTGGACAATGCTCTCAAGACTGGAGTTAGCTGCTCCTCTACCCAGGCCTCTCTCTGGATTTCAACCACCAGGCCATTTCCGGGTAGGATGCCTTCATCCCTGCACCACTGGGCTTCGGCAGCAGGGTCCATTTCTGTGCTGTAAGGGTTCTGTCTAGGTGGAAAGTTGATTGCAGAACCGTAGAACATCCCGGACGAGCCTCCACGTGTAGCACTACCCCCGTAGGAGCTGCTGTTTGTTTGATTTGGGTCTACGTCCTGCCTATCAACCCCTGGAAGTGGCTCAAATCTTCCCTTAGCACAACTGATATGAATAAAGATTGTGAGACCTATTGAGTATTAGGAGACACAATCCTGCATACATCACACAAAAACCTGTAAATGTTATTACCTTTGCTGGTCACTAGTCCTTCTAAGTGACAGAGATACTCCACACAAATTATATGCTTAATCAAAGGTACCTTTACTCAGTATAAAAGGGAAGGGTAAAGAATCACATTAATACACACAGTTGACTCTGCATGCGCATTGCAGAGTCAATAAACCAATAAGGATGGGTATCACTGAGATTAGGTAATAACAGGAAATAACATCAGCTATATATATGTAGCGGGGTCTTTAAATTTAGTTGGGATACACCTGGGTGGTAGTATGACCCAGGTGTGTAATTGTGAGAGGTTTTGGACCCCTTTTTGTATTCGTGGAGGATTGGGTGGTGTATTATTCTCCTTGGTCTGTGGGTGGCGGGGTACCCGCAGGCTCAAGGTAGAATCACTGCCACAGTGCTACCCTTTTTGTCCCTTTCCGGAGATGGTACGGCGAGGGCGGGGAACCTGCCGTGGTGTCGATGGGAGGAGATAAAAGGGGGGACGCCCTCGCCACGAGGTCTTCGAGGATCTTCTCTTCACGCGCCCAGGCACCTTGGGCCTGGGTGCGGGCGGTTCGGAGTTCCGGCCCAGGCGCCCTAGGCCTGACCGGAATAGAGTTGGAGTCCATCCCAGGCACCTTCAGCCTGGGGTGAGGTACTAAATCGTAGGCCTGGGGCCCAGTAACTTCGACTGGGTCCTGCAAGGGCGAAGTGATCCGAGGGTCCCCGAGGTGGACGGGACCCGCATCTGAGGTGAGGAGGCCGGGGAGGTCACCCGTCCAGAGATTCCGGAGCAGCATCAACCCGGTGACGGATGGGCCTCCGGTAACTCCCTTAGAGGGACATCTTCCCCTGATAGGGGCCACAGCGCAGCGAAGGTACTCCTAAATACGTTCTCTTGAGTTGCTGGTAGAGACTCACAAGTTCCATGTTCTGTGCTAATCAAGGCTACGATAACCGCTGGTGAAACCACAGTGGTTTAGATTGAAATCAGGATAGTGCCTCGACCTTGTTTATCCCACCGTATCAGGCTGTTATAACGTTCCAACCAGTTGGCTACAGAAGCACTGTTTATTGTGGAGCTTACAATAAAGCAAGAGTTGGACTGTGATCGGTGTGTGGACTCTGGTTAATGGGAGCAAAGGAGGGTGCCAGCATAGCAGGACTGAGTTTCATAACTAAAGCACATTGGCCCGAGGAAGATACTGATACTGGCCTTCACCTCACCCACAGCCATGGGGAGGACATGGGCCGTAGCGCATCTCACCCTGTCGTGTGACATACCTCTAGACAAAGGAGATGGGGTGAGGCCGCTACATATATATATATATATATATATATATATATATATGTGTCTCTGCACGGCTAACTGATTGCTCGCGAGCTCCCCCTCTGTTGCAATACCTTGCACGTGTTCAGTCCCTATAATAGGTAAGCAAGGCCTATCTGAGTCCCGCTCAAAGTTCCTTTCTCCAATGAAGTCTTCGCTAGCCACCGTTGGTGCACAAGTTAAATTGTAATCCACAGGGTTTCAACAAGATGCTGTAGTTATCCGCAATATACCCGAGTACTCGTGTGCCTGACACCCACTAATGACGGATGCGCCAATCTCTAATCACAGTGAGATACACTAGGCCGCAAGCTGTGGCGTGATAGGTGAAGTGTGGCTGGCACTAAGTCACTTTCCTCTAAGGTAGTAGTCAATTCTGGGCAGGTGCCCTTCTCACCAGACAGGCCCGACTTTCAGATAGTCTCCTCTGGCTTGTCTCCACGCTTCTGCCTCAGCTGCAGTCTCCGGACTCCGTCACTAACAGCATATGGTGATGGACAACTCCGGTCTCTGCTGGGCAATCACAGGACGCTGTGGACGATCCTCTGCTGGAAATCACTCGGGCACTCACGTAATTTAGGCCCAGGCTTCTGGCCTAACACTCAGGAAGCAGGCCTCCGTGCCAGCTTCCTGCTTGGTTGAGAGCTGGATCCAGAGCAAGCAGAGCTGGCCCCTCCCCTGGTTTAAGTAGTCTGCCCAGAAGGCTTTGCGGTGTTGCAGTGCACCCTGGTAACAAAGATGCACTCTGGGTAATGTGGTCTGTCTTCTACTAAAAGTAACAAAGTCTTTTCTCCTTGCTGATATTTGTTCCAGCGTGCATTAGTTGCATTGTAACACTTATACCACCGGAGGGAGCTGGATTTAGAGAGCTGGATTCCTTCTTTTAAATGTCAAAACTTACATAGCATATGGACATCCTGCTACATAAAATATAACACAATTGTTCACTAGCCTTTTATAGCTCTCTGGGACTTGACAAGAACTTGACCTGCTAATCAGACGGTTATGCCGCGTACACACGGCCGTTTTTAATGTCATTGAAAAAAACAACGTTTTTCTCGACGTGATTCTTCTCAAGCCTGCCTTGCCTACACACTATTGTGAAAAAAAATGCTCGCGCAAAGGGCGGTGACGTACAACACGTACGACAGCACTATAAAGGGGAAGTTCCATTCGGATGGCGCCACCCTTTGGGCTGATTTTGCTGATCCTCGTGTTAGTAAAGTTTGATGAGAGCCGATTCGCGCTTTTCAGCCTCATGCTCTTCAGTCCGTTACAGCGTGACGAATGTGCCATCTCCATTACGAGCGCTAGTTTTACCAGAAAGAGCGCTCCCGTCTCATAACTTGCTTCTGAGCATGCGCATTTTTTTCACGTCATTAAAGCCTACACACGGCCCTTTTTCATGACGAGAAAAAGACGACGTGAAAAACAACGAGAAAAAATAGAGCATGTTCGAAATTTTTAATGCCCATTTTTCACATTGTGAAAAATGCTCTGGAGCCCACACACAATCGTTTTTAATGACCAATTTAAAAAATGCCATTTTTCTCGTCATGAAAAACGGTCGTGTGTACGCGGCATGAGAGTCACAGTTCACAGCGTGTGTTAAAAAACTTAAAGGATAAATGTTCACCTTTCCGAACATGTTACACGTTCCACCTATTTTTAGGGTGGAACATGTAACATGTTTCCAATGCTGCAGCCGCTGTCCGAATACCCCCAGTGATAGCAGTACGTACCCCTTACTAGCTGTCACTTTTTTAAAACAATTATAAAAAAAGAAGCCCGAGGGCTAACGCTGCACTAGAATGTGGGCTCAGCCCACATGGCCCCATTATTCATTCACAATTCTCTGTGTGTGAATGAACTACAAGCCCCGACATCCTTTGCGGTTGTTGTCTTGTACAGTAGTTCTCAATGAACTACCATGGTGCAGTGGAGCTAATTTATTCTTCCTTTCCTTGCCCATACAGGATATATAGGCACACAGATACACTGACAGATCTGCAGGAGACCTGCATGGCACGAGCAATCTGCTGATTACAGATGCAATGCTTTTCAGGCTCAAAAGAAAAATGTGCATTTATTATTTTATCCTATAAACTGTCCATGACCTGAGTCCAGGCAGAGGCTTTTTTCTCTTTTAAATCAGCTTTGTAGAAACTTTGAAGTCATTGAGCTAATTTTGTTCATGAGAAAACATAGGAGCTACTGTGATTACTAGGCAATATATCAAAAGAAGGTGTGCTGTATCCTTAAATGACACTCATTTCCTAAATTGAACACATTTACAAAATAAACAAAAATATCATTCCATAACCCACAAAATATATGAAACAAGGCAGACCAACATGCAATAAATATACTTCAATATCAACTAATTAAGAGAAAAAAATCATGTTTTAACAATAAATAATAAAAAGTATTCCATAGGTCCACATTCCTTATAGTCTATTATTGTGCAATAAAAAGTGACACAAATTATGTGTAAATACTGGATAATACAAAATATTTCATACAGTATTGAGTGAGTACACCATTCACATTTTTGTAAATATTTTATTATATCTTTTCGTGTGACAACACTGAAGAAATTACACTTTGCTACAATGTAAAGTAGTAAGTGTTGCACTAACGAATCACATGACATCGGGGAGGAAAAATGGCTAATTGGGCCTAATGTGGACATTTTCACTTAGGGGTGTACACCCTTTTGTGGCCAGCGGTTTAGACATTAATGGCTGTGTGTTGAGTTATTTTGAGAGGACAGCAAATTTACACTGTTATACGAATGGTCACAGGTGTGAATGGGGAGCAGGTGTGTTAAATTTGGTGTTATCGCTCTCACTCTCTCATACTGGTCACTGGAAGTTCAACGTGGCACCTCATGGCAAAAAAACTCTCAGAGGATCTGAAAAAAAGAATTGTTGCACTACATAAAGATGGCCTATGCTATAAGAAGATTGCCAAGACCCTGAAACTGAGCTACAGCACAGGGGCCAAGACCATACAGTGGTTTAACAGGACAGGTTCCACTCAGAACAGGCCTCGCCATGGTCGACCAAAGAAGTTGAGTGCACGTGCTCAGAGTCATATCCAGAGGTTGTCTTTGGGAAATAGATATATAAGTGCTGCCATTGCTGCAGAGGTTGAAGGGGTGGAGGGTCAGCCTGTCAGTGCTCAGACCATACGATACACACTGCACCAAATTGGTCTGCATGGCTGTCCTCCCAGAAGAAGGCCTGTTTGAAAGATGATGCACAAGAAAGCCTACAAACAGTTTTCTGAAGACAAGCAGACTAAGGACATGGATTACTGGAACCATGTCCTGTGGTCTGATGAGACCAAGATAAACTTATTTGATTCAGATGGTGTCAAGCGTGTGTGGTGGCAACCAGGTGAGGAGTACAAAGACAAATGTGTCTTGCCTACAGTCAAGCATGGTGGTGGGAGTGTCATGGTCTGGTGCTGCCGGCACTGGGGAGCTACAGTTCATTGAGGGAATCATGAATGCCAACATGTACTGTGACATACTGAAGCCAAGCATAATCCCTTTACTTCAGGGACTGGTCTGCAGGGCAGTATTCCATCATGATAACGACCCCAAACACACCTCCAAGACTACCACTGCCTTGCTCAAGAAGCTGAGGGTAAAGGTGATGAACTGGCCAAGCATGTCTCCAGACCCAAACCCTATTGAGCATCTGTGGGGCATCCTCAAATGGAAGGTGGAGGAGCGCAGATTCTATAACATCCACCAGCTCTGTGATGTTGTCATGGGGGAGGGGAAGAGGACTCCAGTGGTAACCTGTGAAGCTCTGGTGAACTCCATGCCCAAGAGGGTTAAGGCAGTGCTGGAAAATAATGGTGGCCACACAAAATATTGAAACTTTGGGCCCAATTTGGACATTTTCACTTAGGGGTGTACTCACTTTTGTTGCCAGCAGTTTAGACATTAATTAGTGTGTTGAGTTATTTTGAGGGGACAGCAAATTCACACTCTGATGCCGCGTACACACGACCGTTTTTAATGACGAGAAAAATGGCATTTTTTAAAATGGTCATTAAAAACGATCGTGTGTGGGCTTCAAAGCATTTTTCACAACGTGAAAAATGGGCATTAAAAATTTAGAACATGCTCTAATTTTTCTCGTCATTTTTCACATCGTCGTTTTTCTCGTCATGAAAAACGGCCGTGTTTAGGCTTTAACGATGTGAAAAAAACGCGCATGCTCAGAAGCAAGTGATGAGACGGGAGCGCTCTTTCTGGTAAAACTAGCGTCCGTAATGGAGATAGCACATTCGTCATGCTGTAACGGACTGAAGAGCACAAGGCTGAAAAGCGCGAATCGTCTCTCACCAAACTTTACTAACATAAGGATCAGCAAAAGCAGCCCAAAGGGTGGCGCCATCCGAATGGAACTTCCCCTTTATAGTGGCGTCGTACATTTCGTACGTCACCGCGCTTTGCTCTAGCATTTTTTTTCATGATCGTGTATAGGCAAGGCAGGCTTGAGAAGAATCACGTTGAGAAAAACGTCGTTTCTTGTTCATACATCACGGGACACAGAGCAGCATAGTCATTACTATGTGGGTTATATAGAATTACCTTCAGGTGCTGGCACTGGCAACTTCCAAAACAGGAAGTACCCTCCCCTATATAAGCCCCTCCCATCCGGTAGTACCTCAGTTTTTTGCCAGTGTCTAAGGTGTTGGCCAAGGTTAACATGTATTCATCTGGGCTTGTGTACAGGTTCTCTGGGCCTTAGCAAGCTATTCCGGATCCGACCAAAAAAGGTTCATAGCTAAACGGTCGGTACCCGGGCCTTGCAGAGAAGAGCAAGGTTTTGCCTGTAATGCCTCTCTTAGGAGGGCTGGACCCTGGGATCCAGAGCTCTGGTCATACCCACGACCAAGATGTTGTCTGTGCAGGGTGCTATACAGGTCCAGGGGAGTGGAATCCTTGGGAACCCGGTCCCTGAAGGTGTAGTACAATGCCTGCCGTGAGAGGTGAAGTTTGGGCTTCTGTGGACCAAACAAAGTCCTGCGGCGGGGAAAAGGTAAGTGGGGGCCCCTCAGGAACTTGGTTCTATTGAGGGGACCCCCAAGCCTAATATGTCTTTCTGCCTGTTACCTAAAGGTATTCCCGCTAATAGCTGTATATGCCTAAGAAATCCTAGAAATGTATTTTCATAAAGGAAGTTTTAAAAACTGTAAACCTGGAAATGTTTTTCATAAAGGAGGTTTTAAAAAAAAAAAAAAAAAAGGACAAAAGTGCGGTACCTGTGTTTGTCCACTAGAGGCCGCTGTGGAACGTCTTTTTTTCTTGGGACTATTCCTTCCATGGTGAAAGTCCAGGCAGATGAGTGAGCTCTCTATCAGGGAAGCTGCATTCCTCTGTCATGCTGCCAAGTAGTTTCCTTCCATCCCCGAGTCCTGGTGAAACAGGGACCCTGGCTCCTCTCCCTACAGGGCGCCAAGAGCGCACACGTGCACGCGCGCGCGCACACACGCTTTCTTTTTATAGATTTAGCTTCAAAAAAGTGGGCGGAGCCTGGCGGATGACGCGCTCTGTGCGCCCAGCGCTTCTGCGCATGTGCGGGCGTCCCAGCAAGATAAAAGGACTCAGTCCACGCTGCTTGCTATGGACACAGAGCATGAAAAGGAGCTGGTAGCATGGTATAGGGGCTTACAGCGGGCGGTTGATACAGGCATCCCCAGAAAGACGCATTAGTAGACACCCACTGATGTACATAGCAGCAAATTGCATTAGACTATTTCAGTAAAGGGGTGTATTGCGGCTGGAATACCTCAGCTTTGAACTAAGGAATATGCCGCCTAAAAAACTCCGAGATATACCTCTCAGGAAGTGTAGGGGGTCTCCATCGGGCTCTGAGGATCTGGAGCAGTCATCTGCACCCTCCTCCCCTGAGAAATCAGAGGTTAATACCCATAAGGAACCCCCGGGAGTGCCAGGTACTGCGGCTGTCCTCAGTCCACCTGCTCCTGCATATATAACAGAGGAGGTTTTTGCCTCAACTCTGGAGGGATTGGAGCAGAGATTGGCAGCATTGATCGCTTCTTCTCTGCAGGAAAGAAAGCGCGCCAGATCTCCATCACCTCCATTAGAGTGCCTGTTGGCAGAGCAACAGTCCCAGGAAGGGACCGACCTACCTGAAGGGGATCAGGAGGAGGTTAACTCTGTTTTTGAGGAATCGACAGTAGATGAACCATTTTCAGCATCACAGACTGAAAGATTGTGGGTCCAGACCCTAACTGACATGGTTCGATCTGCATTTAAAATGCCTCTTGTTGAACCATCAACTACTGCTGTCTCCTCATTGGGGTCGCTAAAAGCTCCCCAGGTTAATTGCTCCTTTCCAATACATCCATTATTGGAAGGACTTATATACCAGGACTGGGAACATCCTGATAAACTATTTGTTCCGCCTAAGAAATTTCCGGTGATCTATCCCATGGAGGAAAAGTTCACCCAGAGATGGAATGTTCCTACGGTGGATGCAGCCATCTCTTCTGTGAACAAATCACTGACATGTCCAGTAGATAATGTTCAAATGTTCAAAGATCCAGTAGATAAAAAATTGGAATCTTTATTAAAATCTGCTTTTTCCACAGCAGGGGCTGTTACACAGCCAGCAGTGGCAGCTATTGGGGTCTGCCAAGCTTTAAAGGATCAGATGAAAATGGTCCTGAGGGATTTGCCAGACCAGCAGGCCCAGGCTCTGGCTGATCTGCCTAGAGCATTATGCTTTGCGGTTGACGCCATCAAGGATTCTATCCATCAGGCCTCCCGCCTCACGCTGTCTTTGGTACATATGCGTAGGCTTCTGTGGCTCAAAAACTGGTCTGCTGAAGCTCCCTGTAAGAAGCTCTTAGTTAGCTTCCCATTTCATGGGGAACGCCTTTTTGGCGAGGACCTGGATAAGTATATCCAGAAGATTTCCAGTGGTAAAAGTACTCTCTTACCGAGTAAGAAGAGGTCTAGGGGTCCATCTTTTAAGAGGACTACCTCTCCTATCCCTGCGACGTCTGCTACTAAGCAGTTCCGACGGCCTCCTCGGTCAAACTCAGGGGGTAAAAATCAGGGACAGTCACAGGGTAATAAGAAACCCTGGATCCGAAGGGGTACTAAACCAGCCTCCAAGTCAAGCCTATGAAGGGCTGCCCCCACTCAAACGGGTGGGGGGAAGACTTCAGTTGTTCGCAGAGACCTGGCGGGAGACGATCAAAGACAGATGGGTGCTCTCCGCAGTAACTCTGGGATACAAGTTGGAGTTAAAAGAGTCTCCTCCTTCCCATTTTATGTGGTCAGGCATGCCAAGAGACCCTCTGAAAAGAGGGTCTCTCCTATTGGCATTAGAACAACTATTGCTCCAAGGAGTAATTATGGAGGTTCCTATGGAAGAGTGGGGGTTGGGTTCTACTCAAACCTTTTCACAGTCCCGAAGCCAAACGGGGACATAAGACCCATATTGGACCTAAAGAGTCTAAACAAATTTCTAAACGTCCGGTCTTTCCGGATGGAGTCGATCCGATCGGTCACCGCTGCCCTACAGGGGGAGGAATGGTTAGCCTCGATCGACATCAAAGATGCTTACGTGCATGTTCCCATCTTTCCAGGTCATCAAAAATTTCTACGCTTTGCAGTAGAAGGGCGCCATTTTCAGTTCAGAGCCTTACCATTCGGTCTGGCCACAGCACCACGAGTGTTCACAGAAATTCTGGCCCCACTGTTGGCCGATCTAAGAACACGAGGTGTAACGATAATGGCATACCTAGACGACCTGTTGTTGATGGACCACTCAGTTGCCAAGCTAGAAGTGGTAATTGTCGATACAATCAAGTATCTAGAATCTCACGGTTGGGTCATCAACCTGGACAAGTCAGCCCTACAGCCAGTGAAAAACCTGGTATATCTAGGGCTACGGCTGGATTCAGACCAGAGGAAGATTTTCTTACCTCTAGACAAGGTATCCTCTTTGAGGGGCTTGGTCCGTCTGCTTTGTGCAAAAAGACAGCCGTCCATACGCCTGTGCATGAGGCTGCTAGGAAAGATGGTAGCATCATTCGAAGCTGTGCCATACGCCCAATTCCACTCAAGGAATTAAGACCCCTTTCACACTGGGGCGGGCAGGTGCGGTGGCGGTATAGCAGTGCGATTTTCAGCGCTGCTATACTGTCGTTCTTACCGCGGTATGCGGTCGCTAGGGGGGTTAATTTAACCCCCGCTAGTGGCCGAAAAAGGGTTAATACCGCCCGCAAACCGCGGCTATTGCCGCGGTTTGCGGGCGGTATTACCGCGCTGTCCCATTGATTTCAATGGGAGACCGCGGTAAAGGAGCGGTGAACACACCGCTCCTTTACCGCTGTAAAGAAGCGGCTAGCAGGACTTTTGGAGCGGTCCTGCTAGCGCACCGCTTCAGTGTGAAAGCCTTCGGGCTTTCACATTGAAGACACAGGGCAGGATTTTTTCATGCGGTATAACAGCGCTATTATTAGCGCTAAACCGCATGAAAAACGCCCCAGTGTGAAAGGGGCCTTACAGAGGGCCATATTGTCAGCCTGGAACGGAAAAATTCAGGCTCTAGACTTCCCGATGGCTTTGTCCCCTTCCGTTCGGAAGAGTCTCTGCTGGTGGTTGATCCCCCAGAATCTCCAGAAGGGAAAACCCTTCAGTCCGATATCTTGGAAGGTGGTCACTACAGATGCCAGCCTTATAGGCTGGGGGGCAGTACTGGAGCAATGGTCTCTCCAGGGCAGATGGTCAAATGTAGTAAAAACCCTGCCCATCAATCTCTTAGAGATACGAGCAGCCCGGTATGCCCTAGTAGCCTGGACATCCAGACTCCAAGGGTCCCCTGTCATTATTCAATCAGACAATGCCACAGCAGTGGCATATATCAATCATCAGGGAGGCACCAGGAGTCGTGCAGCCCAGAGGGAAGTAAGTCACATCCTGGAATGGGCAGAAAAGCATGTCCCATGTATATCAGCTGTCTTCATTCCAGGGGTGGAGAATTGGAAGGCGGACTTTCTGAGTCGCCAACAGTTATGCCCAGGGGAATGGTCCCTTCATCCAGAGGTCTTCCGAGCAATATGTCAGCGGTGGGGAACACCGGATGTAGATCTGCTAGCATCCAGATTCAACGCAAAGGTGGACAGATTTGTCTCCCGCACAAGGGATCCCCTCGCTTGCGACTCGGATGCTCTGGTGTTCCCTTGGGATCAGTTCAGACTGATATATGCATTCCCTCCGCTACAATTGTTGCCTCGACTCCTTCGCAGAGTCAGGTTGGAAAAGAAGCCGGTGATCCTGGTGGCTCCAGCGTGGCCCCGAAGGGCCTGGTACGCGGAGATCATCAAAATGTCTGTGGGGAGTCCTTGGACCCTTCCACGTCGTCCGGACCTGCTTTCACAAGGACCGATATACCACCCTTCCTTACTAACTCTAAGTTTAACAGCCTGGCTATTGAATCCCACATCCTAAAGAAGAGAGGTCTCTCTAACTCTGTGGTATCAACTATAATCAATGCCAGGAAGCCTGTATCCAGGCAGATCTACTATAGAGTTTGGAAGGCGTACATCACTTGGTGCGAGGCCAGAAAATGGCATCCACGTAAGTACGTTATAGGCAGAATTCTGGACTTCCTGCAGTGGGCTGTAGACAGGAAGTTTGCCTTAAGTGCTATCAAGGGCCAGGTTTCGGCCTTATCAATACTATTTCAAAGGCCCCTGGCTATGCATTCACTTGTCAAATCCTTTATGCAAGGGGTGACTCGTATTATTCCACCGATTAAAGCTCCCATATGCCCATGGGATCTAAATTTGGTTCTGTCGGTTCTGCAGAAGCAGCCGTTTGAACCTTTGCGGCACATTTCCTTGGTTCTACTCACCAGAAAATTGATATTTTTAGTAGCCATATGCTCGGCTAGAAGAGTGTCGGAATTAGCCGCCATGTCCTGTAAGGAGCCATATCTGGTTATTCATAAGGACAGAGTAGTATTACGCCCTCACCCAGCCTTTCTTCCTAAGGTGGTATCGAGGTTTCACTTGAACCAGGATGTGGTTCTTCCTTCTTTTTTCCCCAAACCAAGCTCGGTAGAGGAAAAGTTATTGCATTCTTTGGATGTAGTAAGAGCAGTTAAAGCTTATCTAAAAGCCACTGCTCAGATTCGTAGAACGGATTCTTTGTTTGTTCTGCCGGAAGGCCCCAGAAAAGGGTCAGGCAGCATCAAAATCTACTTTAGCCAAGTGGATTCGACAGGTCATAATACAAGCCTATGGCTTGAGAAGTAGACCGCCTCCGTTCAAAGTTAGGGCGCACTCCACAAGAGCAGTTGGAACTTCATGGGCAGTGCATCACCAGGCCTCCCTGGCTCAAATTTGTAAGGCCGCAACATGGTCTTCAGTACACACGTTTACTAGGTTCTACCAGGTGGACGTTAGAAGTCAGGAGGATGTCGCCTTTGGGCGCAGTGTGTTGCAGGCCGCAAAAGATCCTCATGCCTGATGGCGCCCAGCTTATGTATGGTGTATCCCCCCCCTCGTTTGGCATTGCTTTGGGACGTCCCACATAGTAATGACTATGCGGCTCTGTGTCCCGTGATGTATGAACAAGAAAGTAGGATTTTTAAAACAGCTTACCTGTAAAATCCTTTTCTTGGAGTACATCACGGGACACAGAGCTCCCACCCCTCTTTTGGGGACACGTATTGCTTTGCTACAAAACTGAGGCACTCCCGGATGGGAGGGGCTTATATAGGGGAGGGTACTTCCTGTTTTGGAAGTTGCCAGTGCCAGCACCTGAAGGTAATTCTATATAACCCACATAGTAATGACTATGCTGCTCTGTGTCCCGTGATGTACTCCAAGAAAAGGATTTTACAGGTAAGCTGTTTTAAAAATCCTACTTTTTTTCAATGACATTAAAAACGGTCGTGTGTACGCGGCATGATACAAGCTGTACACTCACTACTTTACATTGTAGTAAAGTATAATTTCTTCATTGTTGTCACATGAAAAGATATAATAAAATATTTACAAAAATGTGAGGAGTGTATTCACTTTTGTGATATACTGTATATCACATAATCATAAAAAAAAAAAAAACAACTCAGCCCTTAACAAGTCTATTATTTGTGCAAAATAAAGTGCTCAGTGCACTGGTGCTCAATATATGGCCTCTTACCAGAACGCAATGATCTCAAGTTATAGAGATCACCTGCCCTAGTGTAATTCTAAAGAGCCGACGCACTCAGCTACGGATTGCTGCTCAGACCAGTGACCCCTGCGGTTAGAATTGACAGTCAAGTCTCCAGCATCTGCTTTATCTCTAAAATGTAAAAGGAAAAAAGAGGGCGCACCGACCTAGTGCATTATCAGTGGCTAGGTTTATTAAAAATATATTAAAAGATTACAAATACTCACAAAGCAAGTATGATAGTAGGCACATATAACATTCCATCAAAGGGAATTGCCTCCTGCTGGAACCAGATACCAGAGAGTCCAGACGACAGGTATTACAGCTACGGCTGACACGTTGCGAAGGCGAACCCTCTTCCTCAGAGCCAAAAAGTGATAGTCACATTTTAGTCTTAAAGAATACCAATTATTCTGAGGAGGGCAGCAAGATTCCCGGTCATTTCCTTTCTTACGGAACACTCTGGTTGTGTCACTAAGAGACCAAACTTCCGAGCGCAGGAGATTGTTTGTGTGTCTGCTTTATCTCTACCAGCACTCTCAGCTCAAACTCATATATAACAAACATTAATGGAGAAAGGATCTCATTGGATCTTATTGTTTCTTTCTGTCCCAGTTGCAGCCGTTCCCATCATTTCTTGTCTTGCTGCCATAGGGTGTTACAGTGATAGGAAGTGTGGTGAACAGAGAAATTCAGAGGATTTTTAAGGACTATTTATTTCATTTATTTTTCATTTTATTTAACTTTAAAGAGGTTTTTCAGTCACTATAAAAAAAAGCCAGCATTACCAGCATTACCAGAGCTCCACAAAGGAGCTACAGCAACTGTAGCTGCTGACTTTTAATGATGTAGCACACGGACCCTTTTCCCTTGCCTTGGCTCAATTGCAGGAAAAAGGAACACCGTACTATATGCCCGTACCCTCCTGGATGAGGAGGTTAAGCGGTGTTATGTATTTGGGTCCCATAGCTAGGTTCTTCCATCAGTTGGTTCTCCTCTCCTAGGATATAGGGACAAGTCTCTGTACTCCCCCAGTAATTCCAATATCCACACCACTCCAAACTCCAACGTTGAGTTTATTTTCTCAATGTTCAATAGATAGGAAAGGGTGGAAGAGAGACAGGACAGCAAGGTTTGGGAGGTTAGTCCAGGCACAATGGATAGCACGGTCACTACTCTATCCCTGAGTAGGTTTAGCTCACCCGGATAGTCTCCTACAAAGTGGATCCTAGCAGCGGAAGTGATGCTCGGACGTTTGATCAAGTTCTTTTCCTAGATGCGATCGGGAGACTCTCTGCCACAGAATCTATCAGACCCCGAACCTCTTAGCTTCTGGATACTTAAGGACAGGTGCCAGCAGCAGCACATTACTAGGCCCTTGGTGGATAGAAGAATCCCTCCAGAGACTTACCGGGCCCCTTCCTTCACCGTGAACTCTCACCAGTCCGTCAGAAAGGTCCTCCCCTGGCCTCCTCTCCCCAGAAGCGGGCTCCCTTGCGAGGGACACCCTGGTATTTCTCCTCCGCGAAGCGGGCTCCAGCCAAAGGTGCTGGGCCCAGTGTTGAAGATGCAGCCCCAGGACCGAAAAGCGATTCCTAAAAGCAGAACTTCCCACTTAGGGTGAATTTCTGCCTTAAAATATTTTTTATTTACATGTTTCACCACTGTTTCTATCTGTCCAGCCTATCTGTTCAACTTTCTTCAATATTCTTTTGCATACAAAACCTCTAAGGATGAAACTGAGGAATGTAGCCCAGGTCTGAGGCGCCCCCTAGACCAGTGATGGCGAACCTTTTTGAGTCCGAGTGCCCAAACCGCAACTTATTTATTGCAAAGTGCCAACACAGAATTAAACCTACCAGCGGCTCTGTACAGAGAATGGGACTGATCATCCCTCTCTGAATGAGCCCTAAGAGGCCAAAAACGTATGATTCTGCCAGATTCGCTCAGAATGCAGGGTTCAGGAATGCTTTGTGCTCAGAATACACTGTGCAACATATACTGACCTACCTGACACATGCACTCACCTACCTGACCATTACACTGACCTACCTGACACATGTACTCACCTACCTGACACATGCACTCACCTACCTGACCATTACACTGACCTACCTGACTATTACACTGACCTACCTGACCATTACACTGACCTACCTGACACATGCACTCACCTACCTGACACATGCAATGACACCAATAATGAGGCACAATGTTTCCCAATGATACCAATAATGAGGCACAATGACACCAATGAGGGGGGTAATATGTT
Source organism: Rana muscosa (assembly GCA_029206835.1). Lineage (NCBI taxonomy): Eukaryota > Metazoa > Chordata > Amphibia > Anura > Ranidae > Rana > Rana muscosa. The sequence continues at coordinate 814,088,299 of CM055116.1, forward strand.
TCCCAATGACGCTAATAATGAGGCCAAATAACAGCAATGATGAGGCACAAGGTTTCCAAATGACACCTATAATAAGGCACAATGACACCAATGAGGGGGGCAAAATGTTTCCCAATGACACTAATAATGAGGCCAAATAACAGCAATGATGGGCCACAAGGTTTCCAAATGACAGCTATAATGAGGCACAATGACACCAATGAGGGAGGGGTAAAATGTTTCCCAATGACACTAATAATGAGGCCAAATAACAGCAATGATGGGGTACAACGTTTCCCAATGATACAAATAACGAGGCCCAATGACACCAATGATGGGGCACACGGTTTCCCAATGATACCAATAATGAGGCCCAATTACACCAATGATGGGGCACAAAGTTTCCCAATGATACCAATAATAAGGCCCAATGACACCAATGATGGGGTACAAGGTTTCCCAATGATACCAATAATGACGGGGCATAATTCCCAGGACTGCTGTTTAAAATGTATATTTTTTTTTTTCAATGAAGAAAAACGATAATTTCATCCAACAAAGTTTATGACAAGCAAGTGTATTGGCAAAGAGAAAATCTGCAAAGGCACTTTCTGGAGAGATTCCCAGGAAATCTTTTATTTTGGGGGTTAATCTGGATCCTAGTCACAGGGCCAGGATGAAGGAGGTGAAACCAGACAGGAAGGAGTTGAAGGGGAAGGTACCTACCAGCAGTTGGTACAGGTATTGCATGGCTCTGGTCAGCAGGATGTACAGTAGCAGCTTGAGCCTCTGCCTCTAAAGCCTCGTACACACGACCGAGTTTCTCGTCAAAAAACGACAAGAAACTTGCTGGCAGAGCTTTCTTGCCGAGTAAATTGGTCGTGTGTACGCGGCTATCAGGTTTCTCGTCAAGAAAACCGATAAGAATCTCGACGAGAAAAATAGAGAACCTGCTCTCTATTTTCTCGTCAGGATTCTCCATTTAATCGTCGAGATTCTCGTCAGGATGTTTCTCGACGAGAAAAGTGTGTGTGTGTGTACACTTACCTGTCGCCGTGGAAACCCGCGCATGTTCGAAATGACTTTGACGCATGCGCGGTAGCTTTCTAAGCATAGGTAGGGGGAAGCAAGATGGCGGCGACGGCATCGAATGTGACGAGCGCACGCTCGTCGTAGTCGATTAAGTCACCGCGTTTGCTCCATTCAAAGAACCCCAGGTTCTTTGAATCGTGCGTGTGTACACTCGGCCGGGACAAGTTTCTTGTCCAAGAATCTCGTCAAGAAAAACAACAAGTTTATTCCTGACGAGATTCTCGGCCGTGTGTACAGGGCTTAAGAAACAGGACTCCACGTACAGAACTGATCTACACATCTACACATAATGTCCACATCTCACCTGTCTCCAGTGTCTGTGTCTCCCAATCCGACAGCTCATTCCCGCCCGCACGTCACCCCTGATTCCAGCCGCATGGGAGCCATGTTCTCTCTGTCACGCCCACCCCAGACACATCACCGCTGGCCCCAGAGACTTGTGGGAGCCGCGTCTTATCATTCATGCCCACCTCAAACACATCACCGCTTGCCCTAGAGACCTGTGGGATATGTAGTTCGATGGGGAGGTGGGGTGCGGTGTGGCCGAATCAGCTTCTATAGATGGATGCCAGTGTGTGGTTTTCTCCTGGCGTGCCCACAGAGATGGCTTGCCGTGCCGGGAGCGGCACGCGTACCACGCGTTCGCCATTACTGCCCTAGACTACAGTAGCACAGACCAGGCTATCAATAACAGTGTCACACTCTTGCCTGCTAGTGAACTCTCCCTCTACTTGCCTGCCAGTGAACACTGAACATTTCCAGGGCTGTGTTAATCTATAGAGAGAGCAGAGCTAACATCCACCCACCATCCAAGAAAACAAAGCAAGCAGTAATTCTGTTGCTGTGCAGCCTAGGACAGGACCAGGAGAAGCAAGGACTCTTGGGAGATGTAGTCCCCAGAGACACTGTACCTGGTGCTACAGAGTGTTTTGAAACTACATATCCCAGCATTACCAAAGCTCTGCAGAGGATGAAAAGGAAGGATTGTTTCTGGGCTCAGGGCATTAATTGGAAAGATATATTGTAGAACACACACATTGTGCAGCAGGCTGATGGGATGATTTGCAGTGGCAGAGATGCAGAGAGGCAGAGTTGCTGCCACGGTCTATGAGAATACCAGTCACCTATTCAAGGGGAGGATGTCATAGCAGCTGGCATCGCTAAACCCCAGATGGAGAGTGGGAGGAGGCAAATTGTCATCCTATGTATCAGTGAGAGGCGACTGGCTGCACCCTATGCACACTGCTTAACAACTTGCTGACCGACTCACGCCAATATACGTCGGCAGAATGGCACTCCTGCGCAAACTGACGTACCCATACGCAGTGGCGGTGCATCCATAAAGGCCCCCTCTCTCCTGCACCTGTCTATCACCGTAGATAGATTCATGCATTGCATGAATCTATCTATGGTTGCCGCTGCCACCCCCTATTCAGGTGTCCGGCCCCTTGTCGGGCGCCGGGCATCTGAATTACAGCGGCGGGGGTGTTTTTCAAAGTGCCTGAGTAGAGCCGTTGGTTCTAATAGGTGTCCTGATTAGAGACATAGGCTCTAATAGGCTTCCAAATTGGTAAACAGCGGGTGCAATGCCGTGCGTTCGCTGTTTACACAGTGTTGAGTTAGGGACATGAATAAATCACTTTCCTAACACTGACCCGCCTCTCAGCCAATCAGGATGCTCGGGTCTGGTTACCTGTCACCTGATTGGCTAAAGCGACAGCCGCTGTGATTGGACGCCTATCAGGTATCATAGCAGAGGACAGGAAGAGGACGGGAGAAGACATTGAGGACTCGGAGGGAGTGTAGAGGACAGCGCCGTGACCCGAGACAGGTAAGTGCCGGGCAGGGGGGCACACTGGCAGCATTTAATGGGGCACAGTATCAGAAATTGATGGGCACACTGGCAGAAATTGATGAGGCACAGTAGCGGCAATTGATGGGGCACAGTAGCGGAAATTTATGGGGCACAGTAGCAGCAATTGATGGGGCACAGTAGCAGCAGTTGATGGGCAAGTAGCGGCAATTGATGGGCACACTGGCAGCAATTGATGGGGCACAGTGGCAGCAATTGATGAGGCACATTAGCGCCAATTGATGGGCAAAGTGGCAGAAATTGATGGGGCACACTGGCAGAAATTGATGGGCACAGTAGCGGCAATTGATGGGCACACTGACAGCAATTGATAGGCACACTGGCAGCAATTGTCGGGTACAGTAGCTGCGTTTGGCACAGTGGCAGCAATTTATGGGTACAGTGGCTGCGTTTGATGGCACAGTGGCTGCGCTTGATGGGCACAGTGGCTGCGCTTGATGGACACAGTGACTGCGCTTGATGGACACAGTGGCTGCATTTGATGGGCACAGTGGCTACGCTTGATGGGCGCAGTGCAGCGTTTGAGGGGCACAGTGGCTGCGTTTGATAGGCACAGTGGCTGCTCTTGATGGGCACAGTGGCTGCGTTTGATGGGCACAGTGGCTGCAATTGATGTTTTTTTTGTTTCAGTTTGTTTGCGCCCCCCCCCCCCCCAAAAAAAAATTGGAACACCAGCTGCCACTGGCGCCCACTGCTTGAAATTTTAAAGGAAAAAAGTATCCCATACAGGTGGAAGTTTCCATTTGCTCTATCGGTATCACATAATGGGAAACAGGTCTATCTTAAAACCCCTGAAGATCTCCTGCTGTTTTGTGATGCTTTGCAAATTCCAGTATTAGACCTTCCAGATTGGGACAAGGAATTTAATTTTCCAGTGCTGTCTCACAGCCCTCCACACACGCCGGCCCACAATCAACACCAACCAAAAACCCATCAAAGAAAGGGAAATTCCAGAAACAACATGGCTCAAATCTCAGTTACTTTCCACAAATGCCTAAAAGCTCCAGAACCAGGGAACCAGCTTGAAGACTAAGGCCTCGTACACAGGACCGAGTTTCTCGTCCAAAACCGGCAAGAAATGTGCCGTGAGAGCTTTTTTGTCTAGAAAAACGTTTGTGTGTATGGTTTTACGACGAGAAAATTGCAGAGAATCTCGACAAGAAAATAGAGAACCTGCTCTCTATTTTCTCGTCAGGATTCCAGATTTCCTCGTCGTGTTTCTCGTCGGGCTGTTTTGTGACGAGAAAATGGTTCGTGTGTATGCTTTTACGACTCTTCCAAAAGCGCGCATGCTCACAAGCAACTATGAGACGGGAGCGCATCTTCTGGTAAAACAAGCCTTCGTAATGGAGAGAGCACATTCGTCACGCTCAAAAATATTGCATCGTTTAAATTTTCTGCATTGAAATCTTCGTTAGAATGTTACATTAATCAAAACGAGTGACCTTCTTTTGCTGCTGATATTCACACAGAGTTATGACTTTTTTTTAACCTTTTTCATGCTGCTCTTAAAGTGGAGCTCCACCCTAATTTTTCACTTCTGTGGATCGGATTCCTCCCCCCCTCCGGTGTCACAATTTACACCTTTCAGGGGGGAGGGGGGTGAAGATACCTGTCTAAGACAGGTATTTTCACCCACATCCGGGAGTCCTCTCTCCGGGAATCTGCGGGAGTTACGTCACTTCCCGCAGACTTCCCTTGGTGTTCTGGGAGACACTCGGCTCCCAGAACACAGGAGCACCAATCAGAACGGCGCAGCGCGACTCGCGCATGCGCCGTAGGGAACCGGGCATGAAGCCGCAAGGCTTCACTTCCTGGTTCCCTCAGCGAGGATGGCGGAGGGAGCAGCAGAGCGACGAGCGGTCGCTCGTCCTCTGCTGCGGACGTCGCTGGACTCCAGGACAGGTAAGTGTCCATATATTAAAAGCCAGCAGCTGCTGTAGCTGTAGCTGCTGGCTTTTAATATTTTTTTTCCGGCGGAGCTCCGCTTTAAGAAGATTTATGTGTATTATATCGTGCAAGTTTTTAGGAATAATTTAAATGGTAATATTTTTGAAAATGATGTTAATTATAATTTCGCAATGTTTTGGTAGTGATCTCCCATTTAATTTTGGACTCTATATTAGTTAAATTTCCAACCATGTTTTTTTGATAATCAGATTTAGTTATTCTTTTGGGGGGTTGTTATCTGTCCCTTTGTTTGTCAGTCAAATGTATCTGCTTACTCCAAAGCTAGATTTTTAATTTTTACAAATACACATAGTCAAGTATGAACGTAAACAAAAATCACATTTATTCATGTTTAAAAATAAAATAAAGAGAAGGCAGCGCTGGAGAACCTGCTGCCATTTGTGCATCCCAGGGACCCCAGAGCACACAGCAACCCTGTGTGGACACTAAAATTGGGAGCTTGAGAAGGCCAACATTTCTAAACACAATCTGATGCTGGCCTCCCAGAGGTCAGGAACAGCAGCAGGTGAGATATATGTCCCAAGTTTGTGGTACTATAACAGGCTGCCTTCTGTCCGACCACAATGAAGCAAGGCCATCACTTCCTCTTCTTCCTGGCAACCTTCCCTGCAATCTTCCCTGAAGCCTTCCCTGCAGCCTTCCTTCTTCGTTTGGCTGGAGGCTGGCCTCCTGTCAGGAGGAGGAGGAGGAGATGTAGCAGAAGGGGGTGGGGCAGAAGAAGAAGGTGGAGGTGTAGCAGAAGGGGGTGGGGCAGAAGAAGAAGGGGGAGGTGTAGCAGAAGGGGGTGGGGCAGAAGAAGAAGGGGAGGTGTAGCAGAAGGGGGTGGGGCAGAAGAAGAAGGGGGAGGTGTAGCAGAAGGGGGTGGGGCAGAAGAAGAAGGGGGAGGTGTAGCAGAAGGGGGTGGGGCAGAAGAAGAAGGGGGAGGTGTAGCAGAAGGGGGTGGGGCGGAAGAAGAAGGGGGAGGTGTAGCAGAAGGGGGTGGGGCAGAAGAAGAAGGTGGAGGTGTAGCAGAAGGGGGTGGGGCAGAAGAAGAAGGTGGAGGTGTAGCAGAAGGGGGTGGGGCAGAAGAAGAAGGGGGAGGTGGAGGTTGAGGTTGGGTCAGTTGTGCCACCTCACATATGGCGGTATTGGGGGTAATAAAAGGCGTTGCTCCATGCTCATCACCTTGAACTTAGCCTCCACTAGGCCGGCAATGGCCTCTTCAGGGGATGTGGGCTCCTGGAGGGTGGCATGGGCCTCACGAATAAGGGCCATTGCTGCCTCACTCGTGCTCCTGTCCCTCCTGCCTCTTTTGTGAAGCCGGATGGGAGGCACCTGGGATCTGGTGCTTCTCCTTTGCCCTGCCACCTCCTGTCTGCCACTGGGCCCTGCCACCTCCTGTCTGCCACTGGGCCCTGCCACCTCCTGGCTGCCACTGGGCCCTGCCACCTCCTGGCTGCCACTGGGCCCTTCCTCCTCCTGCCTGACAGTTTCCAGACCCTCCTCCTGGCTGATTTCATCCTGTGTATGAAAAAGGGACATAGTTTAATATGTTTGTTTAACCTTTGCATCAAACTTTGTAAACCTGATTGAAGCAATTAGAATGTAAATCCATAAATCCTTGCTTTAAATTTACCACTACATCAGATTGACTATTTAGCACCCAATTAAGTGCAGAATAATGTCTACAGATCTTGATTTCACTCGTGCAATCCAAAATAGTTTATGTTTGTCATCTTGACATATTTGTCAAACATTAAGTTTATCCCAATACATTTCCGAAAAATACTATACCTGGCTCCAGATGGCCAAATCAGGATCATCCAGGATGGCTGCCTCCTCTTGCTCCAGAGAAGGCTCAGGTTGGCTGCAGGGAAGTCTGGGGGGAAGAGTGGAGAGTGATGGCCTTGTCTCAATGTGGTCATCCAGGAAGGACATCCTGTTGTAGTACCACAAAATCGGGACATACACATCATCTGCTGCTGCTCCTGACCTCTGAGAAGCCAGCACCTTAGAGCGTTCAGTCCTGTAGGTACCTCTCAAGCTCCCAATTTTAGTGTCCACTTGTTTTGCTGTGGCTGTGGGCACCTTGGTATGCACAAATGGGAGCAGCTTCTCCAGCGCTGCTTTTCTCACCCCTCTTTTTTTATGGATGGGGTTTTTCGTCTCCCACAGAGCCGGCAGCTCCCTTACCCGGTCAATAAATTCCGCCAGGAACTCTTTGTCGCTAATAAAGACATTCATATTGTATCTGCAAGTTAAATAAATTATATATAACTAATGTGAGGCAAACAGTCTAACCTCCTTAACATGCTAGTCACCATATATATCCTCCAACATTCTCAAGACAGTATAGGCCAACAATTTGTACAAGTCACAAAATTACATACCTTCGTTCGCACGTCCGTCACTTGAACTCCTCTCTCCGCACACCGAACGTACTATAGTCACATGTGTGTTTGCTATATACACACCACGCATGCGTCAAAATACGAACACGTCGCTCCGCACACGTCGCCCGCCCCTGACGTTCTAACTAACATCTTTTCCCCGCCCCTTCTCTTTCGGCGCGCAGACAGATATGGCGGAGTTACAGCAGGTGTCTGATAATTCCGCAACTAACGAGGAGGAGACAAGCCCGGAGACCGAGGAAACGTCACGATCAAGGAGGAGATTCAAGGCATCGAATATGTCTTTTGCGGAGATGGCGGAGATGGTGGACATCTTGCTCAAGGCTGATTATGATGCCAAGCATGGGCCGTATAGCAAACCAAGTAGAAGGAAGGCCAAAATCCTCGCTAAAGTCGTGAAGAGTCTGAAGGCGAATTTCGGGGTGAAACGCTCAAATGAGCAGCTCAGAAAGAGGTGGTCAGACCTCAAACTGAGGGAGCCAGAGCAGTTGAGGAGCAAAAAGAGAATGCTCGCTAAAAGTAAGTAAAATGTAGACTTTTCTGATATTAATCTTTTGCTAAACTGACATGTTGCTCTTTATTTTGGTTTCTCATATTGGACTCGCTTCAAAAATGTAATATTTTGAACTTGGTTGGGCACAGTAATCGTTCGTTACGTTACCGACACTTCGTTCGGCCACTATCCGTGGTTTTGGCTTATTTTAGAGCCACAAAAGTAATTGTACATCTGCCATTTTTGCTCCAAAATTGTGGCGTATTTTTTCGTCTAGATGATGTGTTTGTAAAGAGAATGAAATGCAAACTTTTATCAGTGTAAAGGAGAGGACACTCAGCAGCTGCTTCCACATCTGTACTTTGGAGCACTATAGTGTGGGCCACCAGACCCGCCTTTTTTGGGTGTCCCACACAGGTGCATCCTAGAATTTTTGTGGTGCCTCCATGTCAAATAAATTACATCCAAAGGTGAATACTAAGCATATTCTTGGTCATAAATAATGCATTCTTCTTTAAATTCCGCCCAAACACACACTTGTACCACACTTCCAAGCAATTTAGCCTGTTTTTATTTTAACATTGAGATTTACAGTGTGATAAATTGACCTTTTGTTTGCTTCTCATAGGGGAGAGAAGACTGGGAGGAGGACACTCCAGGGAGCACATGCACCCCACAACTTCCAAGCAACCCCAAACTCCCAAAGACCTACAACCGAAACATGTGCAGGAAGTTGAGGTGGAGGAAGGAGAAGTGCAGGAAGGAGAGGTGGATGACGTTGTGGATCTGGTCACCACAACAGGTCAGTATCTGTCACCACAGCTTCAGGTAAGAGATGTAGGCCTGCAGAGTTATAATACCTTTTGTTTTTTGTTTTTAGGGGATATAAATGTTGTGAAGGATAGTACACGGTTCTCTGCTGACAGTGCCCTCCGCCTCATCCAGCAAGTGATGGAATGTAGCACGGAACTGGAGCTTATTAAACAAAGAATCCATGTGATGGAACAAACATTTAAAGACATTCTCAATGTTTTGGGGAGAATTCAATAAGCCATCCAAACACATTTGTTTTTACATGTTTGTTTTTGCAACTATTCGTATTTTTTTGACAATCAAACCAGCCAAAAATTGAATCTGCACACAGTGTGTCAACATGTGCTATCTGCCATCAGGGGATATCCATGTACGTCTTTTGTGGGTGCAACCCCTTCCTCGTATCTAAAGTCGGTGAACTGAGGAAGGGGTTGCACCCCCAAAACACGTCCATTGATCACCCCTGATGGCAGATAGCACATGTTGACAATAGGGATCAGGATTGTAAACTTCCTAGATGGAAAAAATCCCAAATGTGTGCATATTCAATTTTTGGCTGGGCAAGGGGTGGCAGGACCCCATATTAGGACGGGCACATAGAGACATAGTTTGTGTAAGTGAATATCTCAGATTGTTCAGAGGTATCCAATGTTGTAATTTTTGAAATGCAACTGTTATTTTTGTATTTTCATAAGCAAAAAATTGCTGGGTTGGGGCCAGGCCAACCCAAAAAACCTGAAAAAACTAAAAATGGTGAGAATGTGCACAGAGTAAAATATTTGACCACAAACAACGTGTAGCTTCTTTTTATAATACCCTCTAAGCTTATTTGGTTATTTTGTAAGGTTACATAGTGAAATGGTTGTTATTTACTAAAGTAAAATACACTTGGCACTACAAATGCACAAAGACAAACTAGGAGACAGGAAAGAACAAATAATTAAAGGTTTAAACAAGCTTTTTATTGGGATCCTTAGACATAGGCTGGCATAGGAATTGCCCCCCTACCCGTGAAATACTCCATGTATTTGTCCCGAACCTCACGGGCATTTTGGGAGGGCAAGCCAGGACGGGCAGATTCCAGGCCCGGCAGGGGATTTGCAGGGGAAAGTCCAGCCTCTGGCAAAACTGAGGCCATATAGGAATTTGATTTCTGGCTCAGAAAGTTGTGTAGCACACAGCAGCATAATACGACATAGTTTATTTTGTAGTCCGCCAAGTGTATTGAAGTCATAAAAAGGCGGAACCGGCTGGCCATTATGCCAAAGGCATTTTCGACAACTCTTCGGGCCCTGGCCAGCCGGTAATTGAACACCCTCTTCTCTGGGGTCAGGGTCCTCTGTGGAAATGGCCTCATAAGATGCCGTCCGAGTCCGAAGGCTTCATCAGCCAAGAAAACAAAGGGGAGTCCTTCAATATTCCCTGCATCCGGTGGCAATGCAAGGTCGTCACTCTGGAGACGGAGGGCAAACTCCGTCTGGATGAAGGATTCCCCATCGGACATCCGGCCATTCTTCCCTACATCAACATAGAGGAATTCATACCGTGCTGACACCACCGCCATCAGCACAATGCTATGAAACCCCTTGTAATTGTAGTAGTAGGACCCAGAACGGGGTGGCGGCACGATGCGGACGTGCTTCCCGTCTATGGCACCACCGCAGTTGGGGAAGTCCCACCGCGTGGCAAACTCCGATGCCACAGTCTGCCATTTCTGTGGCGTGGAAGGAAGCTGTGGAGTGAAACAAGATGAAATAATATTAGAATACCAAAGTCAGACATTACAAGGAAATTTGATAAAAAAAAAAAAACAAGGCCAACATCAATCAAATTCTACGTTTATTAAGGTGTTTAAAATAAGTATAAGGGAAGGCTCATTTATCAGATTCATCACCCCCTCTGATGGGCCATTACTAAATTATTTTGGGGGGGGGGAAATGTGTTTGGCCACAGGATAGCATTGCAGTGGCGGTGCGTCCAGAGTGGGCGCTGGAGCACTGCCCCCTCTCTCCTGTGCCCATCACTCAGAACAATACATAGGTTCATGCGTTGCATGAACCTATGTATTGTCTATGCCGCCCACTATTCAGGTGGATGGCCTCTTGTTTAGCCACCGACATATGAATAAATGCGGCATTTAGGGGGTTCAAATTGCATAGCAGAAACTGGTAGTAAAATAGTCTTGCACATTACAACCTGAGGGATGTAATTGGCTTCCGAAAAGTAAAATAGGGGACGCAGGGGGGGGGGCATTCCTTGGGGAAACACTGGCAGGCTGCTCTGCCAATCATGTTCACCAAGTCTGTTTAATGGTAACATGATTGTCTGATGCAACATCAAGGGAAGGAGAAGACATCAAGGACAGAAGAAGGATGGCGCTGACCACAAGAAGGTAAGTGCAGGGCTGGGGGGAAAATGGCTGCATTGGACGGAACAAAATGGCTGCATTGGAGGGAACAAAATGGCTGCATTGGAGGGAACAAAATGGCTGCATTAGAGGGGACAACTGGGGGCGTTTAATAGGCACCTGAGCAAAAAAGGAGGAAGTTTAGTTCATAAATTGGGGTGGGACCCCCAAACATTTGGAGCAACAGGCGCCCCTGCTGGAAAAGTTAGTGAAGGGAAATATTTATGGAGGAGAAAAAAGGGGCATTCTAAAGCTTCCAGCATGCATGGGGACAAAGGGGACATTCTCAGCATATTACAATCATGGTAATTAGGGAAGGATGAAAGAAATACAATACATTAGCATACATGTAATACATAAAATGTGATGTTAATGGAGAAAACTTACCCTAATATAGTCCTCCTGCAGGACTTGTATAATGGCAGAACAGGTGTCTGGGATTATGAGGCCCAGAGCCTGGGGGGAGATGCCTGTGGTGAACTTCAAGTCCTGAAGACTTCTCCCTGTCGCCAGGTAACGTAACGTGGCGATGAGCCTCTGCTCAGCACTGATGGCTTCCCGCATAACGGTGTCCTGCCTGGTAATATAGGGGGACACCAAAGCCAACAGTTCCTGAAAAACGGGGTCAGACATCCGTAGAAAATTCCTGTAGTCCTCAGGATTATTCTCGACGATCTCCCGCAGCAGAGGCATATGGCAGAATTGGTCCCGCTGGAGCAACCAATTCTTGGTCCATGAACTCCTCCTCACACCATTCATGGACTGGTCTTGGTCCAAAACAAGCAGACCAACACCAAGCGCACGCACAGCACGAACTCAACGACGAGAACGTCCAGGCGACATGGCTAATAAGAAACGGTCGTCTTATCAGAATGTACAGAACAGAACGCACTTTAGAACAGCAAGGCCTATGAATAACGAACTGAAAATCATAAACAAACAGGCAAGAACGCACTGTAAAACAGATACGACCTGCCTAGACGCCCTGAAAGTCAAGATATGAACCCACAAGCACAAACTGAACCGCAGAAAACGATCTGAAAAGTACGAAGACTGAAAAGCGCGAATCGTCTCTTCCCAAACTTTTACTTCACACGCGGTAACACGAGATCAGCAAAAGCAGCCCAAGGGGTGGCGCCAAGAAAAAAGATCTTCCCCTTTATAGTGCCGTCGTACGTGCTGGACGTGAACAACGAGGAAATTGGGAAATGTCAGTGTGTACGCATAGAAAGCTTGACGAGAAAATCGACAAGCTTAACAAAAATCTCGTCGAAAAAAACGACGTGTTTTTTACGACGAGAAACTCGGTCGTGTGTACGAGTCTTGAGGCCGCGTACACACGACCGGTTTTCTCTGCAAAAAACGACAAGAAAACTGCCGGGAGAGTTTTCTTGCCGAGAAAACCGGCTGTGTGTATGTGGGTTTCAGTTTTCTCGTCGAGAAAACTGCCCAGGTTCCCTGACGAGAAAAAAGACGACCTGCGGTCATTTTTCTTGTCAAGAATCTCGTCGGCCTGTTTCTCGACGAGAAACCCGAGCGTGTGTACACTTACCTGTCGCCGTGGAAACCCGCTCATGCTCGAAATGACTTTGACGCATGCGCGGTAGCTTCCTAGGCATAGGCATAGGGTGTAGCAAGATGGCGGCGACGGCATCGAATGTGACGAGCGCCCGCTCGTCGTAGTCGATGACGTCAGCGCATGCGTGCCATTCAAAAGAACGGCGGTTCTTTTGAATCGTACGTGTGTACACTCGGCTGGGACAAGTTTCTTGTCAAGATTCTCGTCAGGAAAAATTACGTTTTTTTCCTGACGAGAATCTCGGCCGTGTGTACAGGGCTTCACAGAGTTCCCCATTTTCTTCTCTTAGCTGACTGGCACTCCTTTTTGGAGAGCTATCTCCAGGCTCTTTTATATATTACCATATGCTACCTACCGTGGTGAAGTGAATTATATATTCATTCCTTAGGGATTATTTCATTGCTAAATACCAGTGACTTATTTTTTTTCCTGCTAAATATTTGACGCTCCAGGGCCGAGTAAATATGTCTCAGATCTATGCTAAGAAAATACATACTCTATATCACTAACAGGGACTATTATTTTTTTTGGACTATCTACACTGGGGCACACTAAAGTGAAGTTGTCCTAAACAAGAGGTGATTGCTCAGGCACTTTGACAGTCTGACAATGTGAGCTCACCTATATAGAGGACTCCCATCGAGAGGTACCCCTGAATTCCATCCAAGTCATTAAGACTAAAGTTTATCTATCTCTGGAGGTTCTCCCAAGTCCAACTCCTACTCACCCATTGCGTGATTGTCATTTACTGCAAAATTTAGGTATGTGGACTAGATTAAAAATCTCCTTCAATGTCATGTCACAGGGGATAATCATACATTTTCCCTGAGGCGCTTCTGGGTCTCCCTGTACTGAAGGCTGGAAACCCACCCTTAAGTTACATCTGGCTTCTCTGCTAGATACCCCTATTGCCATATAGTTGTATAGTGGCAGTGCGTCCATTAACCACTTCAGCCCTGGACCATTTTGGCTGGTTAAAGACCAGGTCCCTTTTTGCGATTCCGCACTGCGTCGATTTACTGACAATTGTGTGGTCGTGCGACGTGGCTCCCAAACAAAATTGATGTCCTTTTTTTCCCACAAATAGAGCTTTCTTTTGGTGGTATTTGATCACCTCTGCGGTTTTTATTTTTTGCGCTATAAACAAAAATAGAGCGCCAATTTTGAAAAAAAATCTATATTTTTTACTTTTTGCTATAATAAATATCCCCCCAAAAATATATAAAAAACTTTTTTTTTCCTCAGTTTAGGCCGATACGTCTTCTTCTACATATTTTTGGTAAAAAAAATCGCAATAAGTGTTTATTGATTGGTTTGCGCAAAAGTTATAGTGTTTACAAAATAGGAGATAGTTTTATGGCATTTTTTTTTTTTTTTAAATCTTTTTTTATTGAGTTTTTATAAAACATACACACAATTTGCCCACATCTAGGCACAACAGCTGCCCACGCAGGGGCCATTACCCTGTTTCGGCATCAGACCGTCACAGGGCGACAAATAACAAAAAAAAAAGAAAAAAAAAATTTACTTATTCTATACTACAACCCCAAGCTTGGGGAGAGGGTTCGTTCAACATACATCATGCTTCAAAATGTTATTGTTAGAGGAAGGTAGCCTGAAGACATTTTTTTTGGGTTAATAATCGATATTTCGAAGATACAATATAAATCTAGACCGTGGTCACTGTATCACTTGCCGTGCTTCTGTCATCTAACCAACAGTTCCATACCTTTTCAAATTTGTGCGGACAACCTCTAGACAAGTACGTGGCTCTATATAGGGGCAAACTGGCATTAATTAAGTTTTTCCAAAATTTAACAGAGGGGGGAGACGATTTTTTCCAATTCATTGTAATGGCTTTGCGTGCATAATACAACAACAGGGATATGAGTGTTTTTCTGGCTCTGAGTATTGGCAGTTGGTCAACCAGTCCTAGCAAACAGTGTATGGGCTTGCATGGGACGCAAGTCCCGGTGGCTTTATTGATCACCCGTATCACTTCACTCCAATATTGTACAATTGCTGGGCAAGCCCAGAAAATATGGAAGAAACCCCCTGGCCGGTAGGAGCAGCGCCAGCACTCCGGAGAATGCTCCGGTGACATCTGGTGCAGCCTGTGAGGTGTGTAGTGAGCCCTGTGGACAATTTTATATTGAACTAATTTGTCCCTTGCTGAGATCAGAGGGGAGAAGGGATAATCCCAAACCTCCCTCCAGTCGTCCGCGTCCAGCCCCGGTATGTCCTCCACCCATTTCCTGCGGAGGGAAGACAGCTCGGGGATAGCAGCAACCAGCAGGGATCCATAAATCTGAGACGCGGGTTTTTCCAGGTCTTTCACCCGGATAGTAGATTCCAACTCTGAGTACGCCAGTTCGACCGGCCTGCCCAGAAATTGGCACCTGAAGGCATGTGCAATTTGGAGATATCTAAAGCGGGCTCGGTCAGGTACGTTGAATTTAGCACATAAAGTGTGAAAGGGAGTGAGATCTCCGTTGGTGATGATATGTTTGAGGGTCAGTATTTTGTACTTGGCCCAGGCCTGCGGATCGGGGATAGTGTGGAATTGTGACAGGTTGGGATTCAGCCACAGGGGGGTGTGAGGAGACCAAGAGTTCGGCTGGGGTGCCCTTAGTGCCTCACCCGCCCTCCATGCCCGCATAGTGGTACGCATGGAAGGGGTGAGATTGTGGGGCGTTTTTTGCCCCCTGAATAGCAGTCCCTCCAGTGCCTCCAGGGACCCCACTACGGCTGCCTCCAGTACCGTCACAGAATTGGTCAGGTCCGGTCTCAGCCACCAGTGGGCGGTCACAAGCTGAGTGGCAAAATAGTACTTGTAACAATCAGGGAGAGCCAAGCCGCCACTGTCCACAGGCCTGGTCAAGGTGGAATATTTGAATCTAGGAGGCCTGCCCCCCCAAATAAAGGAGAGGAAGAGTTGCCTGAGGGAATTAAAGAAGACTTTAGTCAGCCAGTGAGGGGAATTCCGAAAAATATACGTGAGTTTAGGAAGGACTTTCATTTTAATCAGGTTAATACGCCCAATGAGAGAAAGGGGGAGGTTACTCCACGCCTTAAATTTGGCTTTAATGGTCACCAGGACAGGGTCGAGATTTAGCCGCACAAAATCCCCAGTCTCCTTTGAGATAACAATTCCTAAGTAGGTGAACTGCTCAACCCACTGAAGCGGGAGAGAGGAGGGTGAGGAGGACCGGGCCCCCGCATCCACTGGGAACAATTGCGACTTGTGCCAGTTCACCCTCAGCCCCGTGAAGGCGGCGAAGGCATCCATGATACCAAGTGCGCCCCGCAGAGAGTCACCAGCGTCATTCAGGAACAGGAGCATATCGTCCGCGTATAAAGCTACTCTCTCCTCCAGCCAGCCCACCCGAAGACCACGGACCTCGGCCGAGGTCCTAAGGGCCTCAGCAATAGGCTCCACGGCCAGGGCGAACAGAGCCGGGGAGAGAGGGCATCCCTGTCTGGTGCCCCTCTGCAGGGAGAACGGAGGAGACAAAGAGCCATTCAGCTTAATGCGTGCCGTGGGACCAGTGTAAAGTGTGCGTATCCAGCCTATAAATTTTAACGGGAACCCCATTCGTCTAAGCACCTCCCACAGATAGACCCATTCCACCGTGTCAAATGCCTTCTCTATATCCAAGGTGGCAATGGTTCTAGTACCCTGGTTAGTATGGGGGGCATGAATATTAGTGAATAGTCTGCGTATATTAATGTCCGTAGATCTACCGGGCATGAAGCCCGTTTGGTCGGGGTCAATCAGGGACTTTATCACTACGTTGAGTCTAATGGCCAGTAACTTGGTCAAAATTTTAAGGTCACAGTTGAGAAGTGCAATTGGCCTGTATGAGGCGCATAACTTAGGGTCTCTATTAGGCTTAGGAATAAGTACCACATGGGCTTCTCTCATAGAGGGTGGCAAGGAGTCTTGATTCAAGCAAGCCTGAAACATCTGAGCTAGTTTAGGGGCGAGCAATTCTGCGTGGGCCCTATAGTACTCAATGGGCAGGCCGTCCGGCCCTGGGGTTTTACCTGCCGGAAAAGATTTAATGGCCAGTGTGACTTCTTCCGGGGTGATCTCCGAGACAAGGAGTTGCCTCTCCGTGTCAGAGAGCCACCCCAGGGCCAATGTGTCCAGCATGGAGGTCATAGGCGCAGGATCAAACCCGTCAGGAAGTGAAGAGATATAAAGAGAAGTGTAGAAAGTATTGAATGTAGACAGAATATCCTCCTGAGAGGTGGCTAAAGCGCCATCTGCCGTGAGGATCTCCGATATAACCGCAGAGGGCCTGTCCTGCTGCGCTAGCATCGCCAGCAGCTTGCTATTTTTGTCACCATGTTCAAAGTATGCCTGTCTGCTACCTTGTATACCAAGACTAGTGGCATCTGTAACACAGAGATGTAGTTCTCGCCTAAGCGATGACAGGTGTTCAAAATTGGACACCGTCAGCGAGGCTGAATACTGATTCATCGCCTCATCCACCCTACGCTGCAGGTCAGATACCCCATCTCCCAGTTCCGCCTTTACCGCCGCCACAGCCGAGATATACTGACCCCTGCTGTGAGCCTTGGAGGCGTCCCAGATCGTCTCCAGAGAAGCCGACCCCGCATTGTGCACCCAATATTCCCCCAGGGGGGAAAGAACTCTGTCATGGACAGCCTCGTTATTGATCCAATGGGGTTGCAACCTCCAAAGGGCATTGTTCCGCGACCTGGTGGTCCTAATGGTCAATTTAAGGGGGTGATGATCAGAGAGGCCAGAGGGGAGATAACATGCCTCCTGAACGTTAGCCAGCATGGTGGAATTAGCAAAAGCTAGATCAATGCGAGAGGAGGTTCTAAATGTGGCCGAAAAACAAGAATATGTTCTATCTTGGGGGTGAAGCCACCTCCATGCCTCCTGGAACTCCGTGGCCTGAGCCCACGTTCCGAGATCAGAGTTAAAATTGGATTGGGGGGAAGGCCTGTCCAGGTCACGGGACAGCGTAGCATTAAAGTCTCCCATGAACAGAACCTGCGCTGGGCAATGCGGAGCCAACCTCTCGTAGAGAGTGTACAGAGCCTGTACCTGACCAGGGGGAGGCAAATAAACATTCACTATGACATACTTTTGGGTATATACACTCAGAACAACCATAACGAACTTTCCCTGGGGGTCCAGATGAACATCGTGTATCACACACGGTATACGTTTGCTAATCAGGATAGATACCCCACGAGAATATGAAGAGTAGGTCGCATGAAACGCCTTCTGTACCCAGGGCTTCTTCAGAGCCATAACCTTGCTGCCGGTTAAATGTGTCTCCTGCAGTAGCACTATGTGGGGATTATGTATTTTCAAATATTGAAATAAGAGTGACCTCTTAAACTTCGAGTTGAGCCCCCGAACATTCCACGACAGAACGGTCAGGAGCTCAGCATCCGAAGGAGCCATCAAGGAACACCAGGGGGAAATAGAAGCAGGATGAGACCATCAACCCAACACATATAAGCAAACACAGTAGTGGCACACTCATTCAATAAGGTCAGAGACCCATAAGGTATTTGAGCAATACAGTAATTATCTGGACCTTCATAAAAATTGAACTCCTCTCCCCATAACATAAAACACCCTACCCAAACACCATACAAACCTAGCGTCAAGGGCCAAAAAAAAAGGGACCCAAGAGCCATAAAAACTGATGCAGGGTTTTGTCCCTTAACTGAGAAAAACATGTAATCTTTAGGTCACTGCGACCCTAAGAAGTCGGGCCGTAGGACCGCAGGTGAGGGATAAGTTTCCGGGGAAGTCCGCCTCAACTCTGGGTGGAAGTCCAAGGTGTGGAAAGGGGGAACAACTTGAGTCACCTTGGTTCATGAGCGAGGCAGTTCGTTAGTTGCCATTGGAGCTCCTTAGACAGGAGTGAGTGGAAGTTCAATCAGCCGAAGTGAACATTTGTGTATAAGGAACAAAGGTGAAAGCCAGCAGGGATAAGCAGGATTAGGGACATAGAAGGGGGCAGTGCTGGGGTTCTTCAAAAGACAGGAAAGATGTTCATTGATGTGATAGTTGAAGCATATCTGTTCCCTGCCGGGTGAAATCCACCGTTGGTCCTCGGCTGCCTAAGGTTAACGGGCGTCTAGCCACGCCGCTGCCGCCTCCGGGGTATCAAAGAAATGAGTGTCGCTACCTTCAGTGACTCGCAGTCTGCTGGGATACAACAGGCCAAAGCGCAGACCCCTCTCCCGGAGCCGGCGTCTCACATCAGTGAAGGACTTGCGACGTTGCTGTACCTCCTGGGAGAAGTCCGGGAAGAAAAGTAGTCTGGTGTTTTCATACTTAATGTCTAGCATGGCTCGTGCCGCCGCAAGGATGCGGTCCCGGTCCCGGTAGTTCAGCATTCGTAGCAGGAAGGGGCGTGGAGGGGCCCCAGGTCTCGGAGGGAGCGGTGGAACCCTGTGGGCTCTTTCAACCACAAAGGTAGATGCCGGGGCACCCAGGTCAAACAGGGTGGTCAGTAATTGCTCAGTAAATTCAGCAGGCCTAGGGCCCTCGGCCCTCTCGGGCAGTCCAATTATACGGATGTTGTTCCGCCTGAGGCGGTTCTCGGTGTCTATCGCGCGCTCCTGCAGCGCTTTCACTTGAATTTGGAGGGCCCGTATCTCCCTGGAGTCTGACCGAACCGTATCCTCCACCACAGAGACCCTGTCCTCCACCTCCGTGATGCGAGAGCGAAATTTATCCATATCCTGACGGAGGAGACCGACATCCAC
Organism: Rana muscosa; assembly: GCA_029206835.1. Classification (NCBI taxonomy): domain Eukaryota; kingdom Metazoa; phylum Chordata; class Amphibia; order Anura; family Ranidae; genus Rana; species Rana muscosa. The sequence goes on from CM055116.1 coordinate 814,107,664, forward strand.
TGTCAAAAAATCAATCTTAGATGTCAGAGTTTCTTTACAGGATGTGATGGCTGCCAGGATCTCCACTCCCGTGGGTGGCGCCGCCACCCCCGACTCCGCAGCCATCCGCGCAACGGCCGCTATCCCAGCCGAGGATCTCCGGGTAGACGGAACAACTGCTGACGGAGGTATGTGAGGAGCCTTCGGGCCCTTATTTGTATAGCTGCGGGTCCTAGAGCGGCCCATCCAATCCTAACCCCAAAATTAGGGAAAGTTCAGGGGGGGGGGGAGAGGGGGGCTCGCGGGCAGAGGGGCCCAGTCCAAATGGGAGGACGGGGGGGCACAACAAAGACAGGATGGAGAGGTGCTGGAGTGGGGGAGTCCCCCCCCTCAGTATTGTGGGGCAGTCGATCACCCAAAGGAACCCAGGAGGAGTGGAGGCGTACCTGCGTCCGATGGATGGGGCCGGTCAGGAGGCCGAGAGATGGCTGCGGGCTGCAGACGTGGATGCGTAGAAGCAGCTCCCCGAAAGTCGTCAGGCGCAGTGCCGACCCCCCCCCGGCACGGATGATAGCTCCGGAGGACGTGCCCGTCCGCCGCGTGTCCGGCGGCACTCAGAAATTGAGGACGGAGGCTCCCGGAATCGCGGTAGGCCGCAAGATGTGCGTAGGCCGCAGGCCTGGGCAATCAATTTCCCGAGGCCCCCAGGCGGTCACAGCGCCGGTCCGGAACACTCTCCCACCACTGGTGCCCTCGGTGTGCGTGGATGAGGCACCTCCAGCCCCGCGAACCACGGCAATCGAGCCCCGAGGCTCCGAGAAGGACAGCAGGCCGCAAGATGGCGGCGGGACCCGGGAGCACAGAGCCAGCTGCAAGTCCCAGTAACGGCTCGATCGGGCGACCTGGGCCAAAAATTCAGGATGTGGCCGAGGCAGAGGACCTTCAGTGACCCGCAGGGTAAGTTTGAGGGCTCACCCGGGCAGAGGGAAGGCAGGATGGCAGCAGATTTTGTCAGGATGTATGGAGCTCCTCAGCAACACGTCTTCCCTGCTCTACATCCGGACACGCCCCCGTTTTATGGCATTTTTATTAATTTTTTATTTTATTTTTACTAGTAATGGTGGCGATCAGCGATTTTTTTTGTGACTGCAACATTATGGCGGACACATGGGACACTTTTGACACATTTTTGGGACCATTGTCATTTTCACAGCGATCAGTGCTATAAAAATGCACTGATTATTGTGAAAATGACACTGGCAGTGAAGGGGTTAACCACTAGGTGGCGTTGTAGGGGTTAAGTGTTCCCTGCATAGTGTTTCTTACTGTAGGGGGGATGGGCTGTGTGTCACATGACACTGATCTCCGCTCCGAGTACACGGAGCCGAGATCCGTGTTATTGTCACTAGGAAGAGCCGGGAGATGCTTGTTTACACAGACAGGCATTTAAAGGGGACGTACAGGTACGTTCATATGCCTGTCCATGCCATTTTGCCAACGTAAATGTACAGGAGGCGGTCGGCAAGCGGTTAAGGGCACACGGGTGCCGCCCCCTCTCAAAAGCCACCTCCCCTATGACTAATGGATAGATTGATGGGCACAGTGGCTGTGTTTGATGGGCACAGGGGCGGCATTTGATGGCACAGTGGCTGCGTTTGATGGGTATGGCTGCATTTGATGGGCAGAGTGGCTGCATTTGATGGGCACAGTGGCTGCGTTTGATAGGCACAGTGGCTGCGTTTGATGGGCACAGTGGCTGCGTTTGATGGGCACAGTGGCTGCGTTTGATGGCACAGCGGCTGCGTTTCATGGCACAGCGGCTGCATTTGATGGCACAGTGGCTGCATTTGATGGCACAGTGGCTGCATTTGATGGCACAGTGGCTGCATTTGATGGGCACAGTGGCTGTGTTTGATGGCACAGTGGCTGCGTTTAATAAGCACAGTGGCTGCGTTTGATGAGCACAGTGGCTGCGTTTGATGAGCACAGTGGCTGCATTTGATGGCACATTGGCTGCGTTTGATGGCACAGTGGCTGCAATTGATGGGCACAGTGGCTGCATTTGATGGGCACAGTGAGGCTGCAATTGATGTTTTTTTTTCAGAATTTTTCAGTTTGTTTGCGGCCCCCAATTTTTTTTTAGCACCAGCCATCACTGTAGTTGTGCTAATTTTTTGGACAAATAGGTTATATTGTGATTGTCTAATGTCTAGTTTATTTGAATGTTTAAACTAACATGCATAGGAGACCGAAAGAACCGGTGTTCCTTTATGCATCTTACAGTTACTATAGGCAAACTGTTTACTACTAATTTCCATGAAGTTGCGGATGTATTGAGATGTTTCTCTACCACTACTGAAATTTTTGTAGTTCCGCTTACCCGTTCAGTTCCTCCCACTAAGTTCCTCCCACTCCCACTAAGGTGTGGTTTAAAGCTTTGGTAAGAAATCTAAAATTCAAATTGATTTGCATCTTTCATGCAATTTTACAGTATCTTCTACATCTTGTGAAGAGGAAAAAATAAAAAATATGGACAGCTGCTCTCCAAAAAACCTTTGACGGTCGCCTTTATTGTAAAGAGATGGAAAATTACACCAAAATTCATCACAGCATAGCCAGGGTAACTGCTTACCTGTTTCACACTGAAGGTCAGTGCTTAATCATAGCTATAGCTATATTTTTTCCTCTTCATATGCTACGTGCATTGCTGGCACCCATGGTAGTCCTGTCATCACGGATTGTTGGAGTATATCCACCTGGAGCGGTAAAAATCTCTCTCTATCTTCTACATCTTGGTAGGATTTTACAATTTGAAGATTATTGTATATATTTTCCCTGTTTTAGAGAGCTCTGTTCTAACTCTATCTTTTTCTATTTAACCCCCCTTTTTTTCTCTCTAACTCCAACCCCCCACCCCCTCTTTTCAACCTACTGTAATATATACTATTACTTTTGTGAGACAATGGCATATTCCTCTCTAGGGAAAGGCCCTACCTTGATTTCACATAATGTACAGGGTTTACACATACACGAAAACAGAATAACGCTTCTGAGAGAATTAAAAAAAGGTCAAGCCTACTTTTGTGTTTCTACAGGAGATGCATTTCAAATCAGGATCTGTACCAAAATTGTATGACACACACAATCCGACACACTATCCGACGGTGTACCACGCTCCGAGTCCACAGCATAAATCCAAGGGTGTCTCAATTTTAATACATAAGCAGTCAAATTTTGAGCTGTCCAAGCAACATATTGACCCCTTATGCCCCATACACACGATCGTTTTTCATGCCGTTAAAAATGCCATTTTTAAAACTGGGCATTAAAACCGATCGTGTGTATGCTCCAGAGCATTTTTAACGACGTGAAAAACGGGCATTAAAAAATTCGAACATGCTCTATTTTTTCACGTCGTTTTTCATGTCGTTTTTTTTAACAACGTGAAAAACGATGGTGTGTATGCTTTGACGAGGTGAAAAAAACCGCGCATGCTCAGAATCAAGTATGAGACGGGAGCGCACGTTCTGGTAAAACTAGCATTTGTAATGGAGATAGCACATTCGTCACGCTGTAACGGACTGAAAAGCAGGAGGCTGAAAAGCGCGAATCGTCGCTCACCAAACTTTACTAACATGAAGGGTGGCACCATCCGAACGGAACTTCCCCTTTATAGTGCCGTCGTATGTGTTGTATGTCACTGCGCTTTGCTTGAATGTTTTTTAAAATGATCGTGTGTACGCAAGACAGGCTTGAGAGGAAACATGAAAAAAAACGATGAGAAAAACGTTGGTTTAAAAAATGGCATGAAAAACGATCTTGTGTACGCCGCATTAGGCAGATTTCTCTTTCTGCAGGGAACATGGTGAAACATGCCAGTAACCCTGGCCAATGTTTACTTTCCAAATACAGGGCATTTAACCTTTTGCAGACTAAAGCCTCGTACACACGGCCGAGAATCTTGTCAGGAAAAAACACATCGTTTTTCCTGATGAGATTCTTGAACAAGAATCTTGTTCCGGCCAATTGTACACACGTACGATTCAAAAGAACCGCCGTTCTTTTGAATGGCACGAACACGGTGACGTCATCGACTATGACGAGCGTGCGCTCGTCACATTCGATGCCGTCACCGCCATCTTGCTACACCCTACCTATGCCTAGGAAGCTACCGCGCATGTGTCAAAGTCATTTTGAGCATTCGCAGGTTTCCACAGCGACAGGTAAGTGTACACACTCTCGGGTTTCTCGTCGGGAAACAGGCTGACGAGAATCCCGACGAGAAAATAGAGGGCAGGTTCTCGTCGATATTCTGGCAAGTTTTCCTGACAAGAAACCTGAAAGCCTCGTACACACGGCCGGTTTTCTTGGCAAGAAAGCTCTCCCGGCAGTTTTCTTGTCATTTCTTGACGAGAAAACCGGCCGTGTGTACGAGGCTTTATTGTTGGAGAACGTAAAAGCTTTGGGTTGTATTCTGTTGGAAGGCGACTTCAACGTGTCTTTGAGCCCTTTACAGGACACCTCTAATGGCAAATCCAGTTTAGCATATAACATTTTGAAAGGCATAAAAACCCAACTTAACTCCCTTGCGCTAGTGGACTCATGGCGATTGGTGCACCCATCGGGACAGGACTGTACTTTCTATTCTGTACCGCACAAAAAAATTCTCGAATTGATTATGTCTTCATTACACAAAGGGAACTCTCATTGCTACAGTCAGCGGACATAGGGATACAAACATTCTCTGACCATTCCTCAGTATCCATTTCTTTAAAAACGACAGATCTACCACATAAACAGTGCAATTGGCGATTGAATTCTACTCTACTGACAGACCCGGCCACATTACAACAAGCCACGGTAGCCATACAGACATACTTACAACTTAATAGTTCAGAGGATACTGTGGGGGTTATTTACGAAAGGAAAATCCACTTTGCACTACAAGTGCAAACTACAAGTGCAAAGTGCACTTGAAATTGCACTGAAAGTGCACTTGGAAGTGCAGTCGCTGTAAATCTGAGGGGTAGATCTGAAATGAGGGGAAGCTCTGCTGATTTTATTATCCAATCATGTGCAAGCTAAAATGCTGTTTTTTATTTTCCTTGCATGTCCCCCTCAGATCTACAGCGACTGCACTTCCAAGTGCACTTTCAGTGCAATTTCAAGTGCACTTTGCACTTGTAGTGCAAAGTGGATTTGCCTTTAGTAAATAACCCCCACTATGTCACCATTGATTGTGTGGGAAGCACACAAATGTGTCCTACGCGGTGAGTTCATCCGTATGGGGGCACAAAAGAAAAGAGAAGCCAACAAAACCGGCATGACCCTAGCCCAAAAGATTGCAAAATTGAAGCTCAACATAAGCAGTCCAGAGTCGAACACTTAGCTAAGGAACTGTCCGATACAAAAGAACAACTACAATCGTTGCTTAACCGTAAGGCAAAAAACATTTTATTTTTCAAAAGAGGGTTCTATTATGAACATAGGGACAAAAGCGGTATATTTCTGGCAAGGGCTTTAAAAACACTAGAGCAAGATACCACAATTCTATCCATTAAAATTAACAAAGGTAAACCTGTTTGAAAAACAGACCAGATTGCAGCAGCGTTTCACACCTACTATACTAAGCTTTATAATCTACCACCTTCCCACAAACCAGCGGGAACCACAGGGAGTAGGGAGCAATTACTTAAAAACTATCTCAAAGATACTGTACTGTCTCCTGCTGAAGTGAAGTCTCTGGAGACACCCATTACTGCAGATGAGCTCTCTTTAGCAATTAAAAGCCTTAAAACAGGTAAAAGCCCAGGTCCAGACGGCTTCACTACACATTACTATAAGACATTTATAGATCTTCTAAAGACCCCCCCCCCCCTATTATAAGGTGACCAGATATTTCAAATGAAATCCGGGGACAATTTTTTTTTCTAGTAATGGCGGCAATCAGCGACTCTCTGCCCGCCTCACAGCCTGTCAAGTCTTACTCTCGGGGCTCTGGCTACTACTGGGTGGGGAGCGAAGGAAGATCACTCCACCAGGGAAGGCGGGACTTGAGCCAAGGCAGAAGAACATGTGAGCGGAGCTGAATGGGCATGCGCCCAAAATTGAAGAAATACTCCCTCTGCTCCGACCAGCACATGATCATCAGAAGGGGTCACAGATATAGGAAAAAATACACCCCCCCCCCTAAGCTAGTAGGAGCGACGGAGCGGTGGGGGGGTGTAATTAAAAAAATTTTTTTTAATTCTGCACAGACTGTCTTTGAAATTGCCCCAGCCCCTGTTCAAATCCAATCCGGGGAGAAAACCGGCGACAGACTTTGTCCAGGGACAGTGTCCTCAATCCGGGGACTGTCCCCGGAAACCGGGGATGTCTGGTCACCCTACCCTATTACAAACCCTAAATTATTTGAAGGAAACCCAAAATGTCCTGGACTCGTTCACATTGGCCCACATAGCATTGATTCCTAAGCCGGGTAAAGATCGCACTGACTGTTCTAATTATAGGCCAATATCTTTATTAAATGTAGACATAAAAATTCTAGCCAAAATCCTAGCGATTAGACTACGAGATCTTTTATGAAAACTGATAGACCCGGAGCAAGTGGGATTTATGTCAGGGAGGGAAGCACATGACAATGTCACAAAGACCCTTAATTTGATCCATTATGCACGGAGAAAAGGAATCAAGGGCCTCCTCCTGTCCACGGATGCGGAGAAGGCCTTCAACTGTGTTGTCTGGAACTATCTGTTTGAAACTTGTAAGCACATAGGTCTAAATACACATATGCTATCTTGGATATTGGCCCTTTATCAGAAACCGCAAGCACGGCTTAAGATCAATGGCACCCTCTCAGACACAATATATATATATATACGCAATGGTACGAGGCAAGGTTCCTCTTTCGCCCCTACTGTTTATCTTAACATTAGAACCCTTTACCGGATGGTCAACCATAACCCTAATATAGGGGGATTCAATATTAATTCAAGAATCTATAAAACGGCTGCGACCTACTTTTCTTTCTCACAATCCCACACATTTCTATACCAAATTCGGTTAAGGAATTCCAATACTATTGTTACATTTCCAATATGAAAATTAACTTTAGCAAATCAGAAGCCCTTAATATCACTCTTTCTCCAGATTCATTAACCATGGCACGATCTACCTGCTCCTTTAAATGGGAAACCACGCCCCTTAAATATTTGGGAATACGACTCACCCCCACAGTTGCTGATATTTACCATGCTAATTTTAAACCTCTGCTAGATAACATACAGCAAGATCTGAAACATTGGTCACCCAGACCAATCTCATGGTTTGGTAGAGCAGCAATACTTAAAATGACTATACTCCCTAGAATACTTTCATACCCTACCAATTACACTTTCTAGCTTCCTCAAAAAGATTTTAAGCAGTTACAGTCCATTATCTGCAGCTTTATTTGGATGGGCCGAAAATCGCGCATCACTCTCAACACCCTTACTAGACCAAAAACGAATGGAGGAGTAGGCCCTCCCAATTAAAAATTTTACTACTATGCCGCACATTTGGCGAGAATCATAGACTGGAACTGCCATGGCAACAATAAGGACTGGGTAAGTTTAGAGGGAGCTATGTCAATTTACCCCTTAAGAACCCCACCTGTGGATCCCATGGAGGAATCTCCCAAATCCGATCAGGGTTATTCCCCTTGTAGGCGCAACACTGGAAGTGTTTAAGAAAGTCATTAGGGAACATAAAATCTCGTAATCTCCTGGTCCACTTACCCCAATTGCACTGAACCCTGACTCTCCCCCAGGTTTAGATGCACACCTTATACCCCCCAAAGATGAAAAGGCCCCCTTTCTAATAACACACTGCATCACCCACAACAAACTGAAGTCATACAATACCATTACCTCAGAATTGGTCATCCAACATCACCTTTCTTTTTGGACCTATCGCCAATTACACAACTATGTGTCAGTATCTCTAGACAAAGGTAACATTTTCAGGTCCCAATCCCCTTTTGAATCTGCATGCCTTTTAGGTGACCCTGTTGAAAAAACTACCTCTCTCATTTACTCATGGCTTCAATTGGCAGAAAGGGAAGAACCCCTAAGATCTCAAACACAATGGGAGAGGGCATTTGAAACAAGCTTCTCTAACAAACAATGGCAGCGAGCTAACGTTTTTGCACACAAATGTTCAATTAGCACCAGAATTCAGGAAATGTCTTACAAATTGCTTATACATTTGTACGCTACTCCCACCAGGTTGAAAATATGATACCCCCTATCTTCAGATCTATGCTGGTGGTGTCAACAAGCTAGGGGGACCATGCTACATATTTGTTGGGAATGTCCCAATATTATTCATTTCTGGCATAAGGTGCGTGAGTTATTCAGGCACATTACTGAGATGAAAATAACACTTAGCCCTGCCTGCTGCCTGCTGCACATTGCCAATTGCACCATGAGGCGATATAAGAGGTCTTTGACTAGACACTTTTAAAAGCGCTGCAAAGTTGCCTATCCCCAGACACTTGAAATCGACTAATACACCAACAATTTCTGAATGTCTGCGTTAGATAGAGAATATTTATAACACGGAGGCGATGATAGCTATAACTAAAGAAACTACTGAAAAGTGCCACAAACAGTGGACCCCTTGGAGCAATTTACACATGTATGTACTGGTTAAAACACCTACATTCTTGATGTGGTAAATACCTTGTGACCCCAGTGCCAGTCCACTATAGACTCACTTATAACACATGTGTTGTCTATCTATAAACCAAATAGTATATATTCTGAGGAATGACATTGTCATTTTTCTTTGTTTACTAAATGCTTTATTTAGAAATGCCTTATTTCCATTCTTATTTCTTTTCTTGTATCTGTTATATCTTGTTATAATGTTATTTTATGCTAATAATCCTACTTGAGCTGAGACACCTATTTCCTTGCTCGCAGGAAGCATCAAAATATCTTTGTTCTTTAAAATATCTATAGGCTGAATATTTGTCATGTGCTGTTGATTTTCACTCCCATGGTGATTGTCTTTGGTTATGTTTATTGAATATGCACAAAGATGTAACTACTTTCTTTAATATTCATATAAAACTTTATTGTTAAAAAAAAATAAAATAAAATGACACAGTGAAACACATTATTTTATGTAAAGTTTTTCATTATGAAACAGGAAAACGACTATGGTTTTCAAATATCTGTTGTTTCCTGGTGTCTGGAGGATTTGCTGTTCCTGCCAGTTTTTGTGTGGCAGTGTCCCTGCTTTTTGTCACTGTGTGTCTAGCACAATAATATCTGGCAGTGTCCTCCGATGTCAGTCTGTCTATTTGTAGATATGATGTGCTGAGAGAGTCATCTTTAGTTATTGTGACTCTTCCTTGGAGTGAAGGATCATAATATGTCCTTCCATTAGCAGTATTGATTGCACCAACCCAGTGCAATCCTTTGCCTGGAGCCTGACGTACCCAGTGCATAGTATACCTGGTGAATGTGTACCCCGATGTTATACATGATATTTTTACACTTGATCCAGGACTCTTCACTTTTCACTTCTGAACTGGGTTGCACAAGTTGGATGTCCGCCATAACACCTGAAAACAAATATTAGATATTATTATATACAAGTCATTTTTATAAAATAATAAAGATTGTAATCTTAATCTTCTTCTTACCCAGAAGAGAAAACAGATATAAGAAGATACACAGGAGAACCATGTTTCTTGTGTTTCCAGTCCAAGGTAACACAACGAACTTGGAAGCGTCCTTCTCTTTTCTACCCGACAGATTCACTCAGGAAGAGCGATATGAATTTGCATGTACTGATCAGGAATATAAAGATCCGAGATCTGCAAGAAGACAACTTCAGTGATCAGGAGGAATTCTACCATGCATATTAATAACCAAATGACAATTGTCATTGTTTTTAAAAAAAATTCTCTATGTGCTTAAAGTGTATGTATCTAAACCCGAAAAGAGAAATGTACCACATTGCAGATTATCAATCCTTAGACGTGGTGGCTGCACTACTTTTCTTTCATTACATTTTTCTAATTAATTTCATCTGGTGATCCGGCCAGCGAGCCTTTTAGTTTTCAACTTCCTTTTACAGACCAAGCTGTTCACCTTATTGCTGAGAGAAAACAGTAATGATCAGCTTTTATTCATTTATGTAAAACCTTTATGATACGGCACTGTGTCGCTTTAACTGACAATTGCGCGGTCCCAAGCAAAATTGACGTCATTTTTTCCCACAAATAGAGCTTTCTTTTGGTGGTATTTGATCTCCTCTGCGGTTTTTATTTTTTATTTTATTATGTATTCATCAGTTTAGGCCGATATGTATTCCTCTACATATTTTTGGTAAAAAAATTAGCAATAGGCGTATATTGATTGGTTTGCGCAAAAGTTATAGCGTCTACAAACTACGGGATCTATTTTTTTTTATTGTTTTTACTAGTAATGGCGGCGATCTGTGATTTTTAGCTAGACTGTGACATTGCAGCGGACAAGTCTGACCCCAAATGACACTTTTTTGGGGACCAGTGACATTATTACATTGATCAGTACTATAAAAATGCACCGATCAATGTAAACATGACACTGGCATGGAAGGGGTTAACACTAGGGGGAATCAAGGAGTTAAAGGGGAGTTTCCACCAAAAATACAAAATAGCATTATTGTGCATATAATAGCCTAAAAAAACACATTTGAATTTTTTTTTTTTTTTTTTTTACTCACCTGGAAGTACCTGTTGCTATGCGGTCCTACGAAATCTGCCTTCTGAATCACCTAGGATTCTGACATCTCCATCAGTTCCCTACTGCTCCTGGGAAATGTGTGTCATAATTTCCCAAAATGCAGTGCGCTTCCCCTATGGCTAGAATCACTTGTCAATACAATCCAGGAAGTAAATGCTTGTGGGCTTCCAATGCCCACAAGCAAAATGAAAACTTCAGCAAAGATTTTTTTAAAGTCTCTTTATGCAGTAACTTGGCAGATCGGCGGCGGCTTTTAAAATAGTAAGTCATCTTATATGTACCACTGTATGATGGCCGGGACTAATCTGAAAATTCGGGGAAAAAAACGGGAAACGATATTTACGGGACAAGACACAAAAATTCGTGAATGTCCCAGGAAATCCGGGACTATTGGCAACTATGCTGTAATGAATGCTGAAATAACATGCTTTTAAAAAATTAAAAATGTGATTGGAACCCCACTTTAAGTGTGTTCACTAGGTGTGTTCTAACTGTAGGGGGGGTGGGCTCACTGGGACATGACAGAGATCACTGGGAACAGTAGATCTCTGACATGTCATTAGGCAGAACAGAGAATCGCCTTGTTTACATAGGCAGGTGAAATTAGCATTGTAAAAAATTACAGGAAATTGCATTTGTTTCAATATTTCTCCTGGATAAAAAAAAACTATGAAATAAAGATGACTTTATCTAAATCTGCTACTAAGGTAAACCATAGACCAAATGAGATTTGTGTTTGTAACAACGATGTGTAGCAATGCATGCACCAATAAATGGTATCCCAATGCACTGTATAAAATCAAATGCACTGTAATATAACACAATGCATTGGAGTGTGAAGGAAACACATTGGTAAATAAATACATTGAAACCTAAAGTAGTTGTCAGCCCTTACATATACCGAGTGAAGTGACTGGCCTCAGGTGATACATAGAGATAAAACAAATCCTCCGACATACACTGTACATGTCAATCTGCAGTCTCCTTTTCTTTACATCAGTTCAAAGTCCAGTTTACTAAAAAGCTTGTCTGAGATTTAGAAAAAAGGGGGTGTTGAGTAGGGATGAGCTTCGAGTTCGAGTCGAACCCATGTTCGACTCAAACATCGTCTGTTTGGCCGTTCGCCGAATTTCGAACATTATGGGCCGTTCGCGCCAAATTCGAGTGGCGCGTCACGGCCCATAATTCACTGCGGCATCGCAGTGCATTGCTGGCTGATGATTGGCCAAGCATGCACTATGACCCGCATGCTTGGCCAATCACAGTGCCGTAAGTACAGAGAGCCGTAATTGGCCAAAGGCAGGGTGGCTTTGGCCAATCATGGCTCAGAGGAGTAGGTACACACCCCACACTATATAAGGCCTTGTGTAGTGTGTTGCGGCGTTGGTTAAAGGAAAGAGACAGAGAGAGGGACAGTGTAATTTGATTTGAGTTAGATAGAGGAGGCAGGCGAGTCAGTTAGCTGCAGTTACAGTGTGTAGAGAATTTATTTGCATCCTAGGTGTTGTATATATATTTACACACTGTATTCAGTTTAGCTAGATCCGTTCCTGTTATTCTCTATACAGACAGTGTCACGTACCTGGTTGGAGGCCGAAATGCCGAGAGGGCTCCCCTTGCGGCTGAGTGCAGTACACCTCTGAGGTTGGGTACAGAGGGTGTAGTGCCCAGAGAAGCACAGGTTGCCAGATGGGTCCAGGAGAGCAGAGCTGGTGGGATCCTGAAGAACACTGGAGGATGCAGGACACCGCTCATGAAGTAGTAGTGGCAGCCAGGCTGAGGGTCAAACCCAGTAGATCCGGCAGGAGGAAGAGGCAGGTTGCAGGAACGGAGACAAGCCAAAGGTCTGGTGACAGGAAACAGGCAGGAACAGATAACTGTGGCAAAGTCCGTGGAACAAGCCGGGATCAGGTGGAGGAGAAGGCAACAAGTCGGTAAAGCAAGCCAGGGGGTCAAACCAGGAGAGCAGATCAGACAGGTCAGGAACAAGCCGAGTCACAACGGGAGATCCAAACAGCAGTTTAACAGAGTCTCAGGAACACAGGAAGGCTGATGACTATCAAGCAATGAGATGGGCTCAGTGGCAGTCTTATATAGGCCAGCAAGTGGCTGCATCTGTTGCGTGCGCCGATTGACGCTCCTGCGCATGCGCCTGTTGGTTTCATTGCGCATGTGTATGCACCTGTTGGTTTCATTGCGCATGTGCGTGTGCCTATTCGCGCCGCTTGCGTCAGTGCGCACAGGGATGTGCTGGAAGCGGCCATTACTAGTACTGGCACTATTGCCAGATCTCATCCGGCCGTTTCCCTGACAGTGCCCCCCCCAAGGGGCAGCCTCCGGATGCCCCCATGGGCCAATGCTTCAGGATGTCTACTGTGAAAGTCCCGTATCAGTCTAGGAGCGTGCACATTGTTTGCAGACTCCCAGGAATTGTCTTCGGGGGGATATCCCTTCCACTTGATGAGATACTGGATCTGCCTACCTCTCCTCTGGCAATCCATAATGGCTTTTAACCTCAAATTCCGTTTCCCCCTCTACTAAGACTGGGGGTGGCTCCTCTCTTCCAGGAAAAGGACTGGATACCGCTGGTTTGAGCAGGGAGGTGGGAAATACTGGGTGGATTTTGTAGGTATTGGGTAGTGCCAGCTCAAAAGCCACTGGATTAATTTCTCTTTTAATTTCAAAGGGACCGATGAACTTGGGTCCAAGCTTCCGGCAGGGACATGAGAGCTTAAGGTTCACTGAAGAAAGCCATACCTTGTCCCCAATCTTAAAGATGGGATTCCCTCTTCTTCTCTTGTCATGAAACCTTTTATAATCCTCTTGAGCTTTTCGCATGGCCTCCTGAAGTACCTTGTAGTTGGTTTGAATGGACCTTAATCGAACCTGGACAGCGGGAGTAGATGCTTTGGGTATAGTATTCGGAAGGAAGGAGGGGTGAAATCCATAATTTGCCCAGAAGGGAGACTGATTGATTGCTGCATGTAAAGAATTATTATATGCAAACTCAGCACAGGGAAGGAGGGAGATCCAGTCATCTTGTGAGCAGGTACAAAAGCATCGAAGATACTGATCTAAGGTCTGATTAGTCCTTTCTGTTTGACCATTGCTCTGGGGATGGTAAGCTGAGGAAATACATACTTCAATTGATAAGGACTTGCAAAGATCTCTCCAGAACTTGGAAGTAAATTGTACTCCTCTTTCGGAGACGATGCTATGCGGTAGTCCGTGTAACCTGACAATCTCTTTAATAAACATGTTTGCTGTATCTGAAACGGAGGGTGTGCCAATCATCGGGGGAAAATGTGTCATCTTGGAAAGGCGGTCTACCACTACCATGATGGTGGTACATCCCCCAGAGGGGGGCAAGTCTACTATAAAATCCATGGATATTTCTTTCCAGGGTTGTTCAGGAATAGGTAGTGGCCTCAAAAGTCCCCATGGCTTGGTATTGGAACCCTTATTGCGCTGGCACGTGGTGAAAGAATTAACAACATCTTTGCAGTCCTGTCTTAGGCTGACCCACCAAAAGGAGCGCTGAACAAGTTCCGTGGTTCTTCGTATTCCAAAATGTCCGGCGAGTTTATGGTCATGTGACATCTTTAGGACTTGGAGTCTAACTGGCTGGGGGACAAAAATCTTACCCTGATGCCACAAAAATCCATCTTGGTCTCTCAATGAGGACACTTCTGGCCCAGGGTACTGGGCAGAGGCTTGTTTGATCAGAGTCTTTAAATCAGGTTGAATGAGCAAAATTTTGAGAGGAAAGGATTGTACTTGGCTCTGTTGTTTCAGGGGTGTTTGGAAACATGCGGGAGAGTGCATCATCTTTCCCATTCTTGGAACCTGGCCGATATGTAAGGTGGAAATTGAACCTGGAGAAAAACAAAGCCCATCGGGCTTGCCGAGGTCTTAAACATTTGGCTGTCCTGAGGTACTCCAGGTTCTTATGGTCTGTAAAAATCATAATGGGATGAGCGGCACCCTCCAGTAAGTACCTCCATTCTTCTAATGCAGATTTAATGGCCAGTAGCTCTCGATCTCCAACGTCGTAATTTATTTCTGGTGGACTCATTTTTCGAGAGAAAAAGGCTATGGGGTAAAGAAGAGCCTTGGGACCCCGCCGTTGGGACAGGATTGCCCCTGTCGCTATTTCAGAAGCATCTACTTCCAATACATAAGGTAAGGTTGGATCTGGGTGCTGTAAGATAGGTGCAGAAGTGAATAGATTCTTTAATTTGTCAAAGGCTGTCTGAGCTTCTGGGGACCACTGGAAACGGGCCTTCTGAAGGGTCAACTGAGTGATAGGTGCTATGATGGTGGAGAAACCCTTCACAAACTTCCTGTAAAAATTGGAGAAGCCTATGAAGCGCTGAACACCCTTCTTGTCCGAGGGAACTGGCCAGTCGAGTATTGCTTCCACTTTCTTTGGGTCCGTTGCAATTCCTTCTGTGGAGATGATGAGACCGAGAAACTGAATAGATGTTTTCTCTAAATCACATTTGTCTGCCTTGACATATAGCCCATGTTTTCTCAGGGTTAGGAGCACCTTTTTTACGTGGGTTCGGTGTAGTTCCAAAGAGGTAGAAAAGATGAGAATATCATCGAGGTATACGATTACAAATTAGTCAAGGAATTCCCGGAAGATATCGTTCACTAGATGCTGGAACGTAGCTGGAGCATTGCATAATCCGAACGGCATCACAAGGTATTCAAAGTGGCCGAATCTCGTCCGGAATGCTGTCTTCCACTCGTCTCCCTGGTGGATGCGGACAAGATTGTAGACGCCCCTCAGATCTAGTTTAGTGAAAATCTGTGAGGTTTGGAATATTTGAAAGAGTTCAGGGACCAGAGGGAGCGGGTATCGATTCTTTACGGTAATTTTGTTGATGTCTCTGTAGTCTACACATGGCCGTAATGTGCCATCCTTCTTCTCCACAAAGAATATGCCCGCCCCAGCAGAATAAAAAGAGGGTCGGATAAACCCCTTTTCCAGGCTCTCATCAATATATAAACGTAGAGCTTCCAGCTTGTTTTCGGATAGGGGAAAGATTCATCCAAACGGAATCTCAGCCCCCGGGAGCAGTTCTATCGGACAATCATAAGGCCGGTGAGGTGGAAGGACATCGGCCTTTTTCTTGTCGAAAACGTCTATGAACTCATGATGAGCTGGGGGGACATGCTGGAGGTTGTCGAGAGCAGGTTGCACGGTCAGGCAGCTAGCCAGCTCACTGGAGTTGTGAGCAAAGCAATGTTGTAGGCAATACTCCGAAGAAAGAGAGATTTCCTTCTTGACCCAGTTGATTCACGGGTTGTGTGCCAGTAGCCACGGCATTCCAAAGATGATGGGGAACATGGGAGAGCTTAAAATGTCAAAACAGACAAATTCTTGGTGGCCGATATCAGTAGTAATAAAGATGGGCACGGTTTCTCGAGTGACAAGTCCAGAACTGGGCAAAGAACCATCGGCTAGCAGAACTTCTAGTCCTTGTTTCTTCTCATAAAGGGGCACACCAAGTTTCTTAGCCAGAGATAAGTCCAAAAAGCAGCTGCAAATCCCGGAGTCGATAATTGCTTGTAATCGGACCACCTCTCCTGCCAATTGTAAGGAGATGGGGAGAGCAAGGTAGGAAATGGAGGATCCGGAAACTTGGAAATACGTGGACCTCGGCGGGTAGACCTTACTGGGTCTTATGGGGCAACTACGTAAGAAGTGTCCAGCCCCTCCGCAGTATAGGCAAAGAGAGGCCTGCCGCCGGCATTGTCTCTCATCAAAGGTAAGAGGAGAACGGACCAAGCCAGCTTGCTTTGGTCCTTTCTTCAGATTCAAAGAGCAGGTAGGTGTAGGTGAAGACTTAGGTGGTCTCTGAGTAGGCTGGAAGTTTTGAGCATATTCCGCCTGCCGTTCCCGCAGGCGCCTGTCAAGCTGAATGGCTAAGAAAATAAGTTTGTCAAGAGTATCGGGAACAGCAACCCGGGCCAGCTCATCTTTAAGAGTCTCAGACAGTCCTTGGCGGTACTGAAAACCTGAGTGCTGCCTCATTCCAGCTTGTATCGGTGGACCATCTGCGGAATTCTACAGTATAATCTTCCACCGGGCGGTCCCCTTGTCGTAAGGCAGCTAAGGCAGATTCAGCGGAGGCCACACGCTGGGGGTCGTCATACAATAGAGTCATAGGCTTAAAGAAAGTGTCCATGGTATCCAAAGCCGGGCTCTTTTGTTCCAGCAGGTTATGGGCCCAAGCTTGGGGTTCCTCGGATAGTAGGGAAATTATGAATCCTAGTTTTACGAACTCGGAAGAAAAAGTTCTAGGCTGGAGGGCCAAGTACAGTAGGCATGCATTCTTAAAAGCCCTGAACTTCTTTCGATCTCCGAGGAATTGTTCGGGTGTTGGTACCCGTGGTTCCGGAGAAGACACCATCACTGTATGGGTTGGAGAAGTAGCTTCTTGAAGCAGGAGAGCTGGTGCTGTGTCAGTGGAAGGCTGACTGGACTCCACCGAGGCTGGAACAACAGGTGAGTGCTGCAACTGATCTTCCAGATGAAGATAGCCCTCTTGGAGTCTCTGAATGGCTTGTGTAAGGGTAGTGACTTGTTGGCACATCATCTCGAGCGGGGAAGCACCTCTGTCGACCTCGGACATGGCTTAATAGTACTGTCACGTACCTGGTTGGAGGCCGAAATGCCGAGAGGGCTCCCCTTGCGGCTGAGTGCAGTACACCTCTGAGGTTGAGTACAGAGGGTGTAGTGCCCAGAGAAGCACAGGTTGCCAGATAGGTCCAGGAGAGCAGAGCTGGTGGGATCTTAAAGAACACTGGAGGATGCAGGACACCGCTCATGAAGTAGTAGTGGCAGCCAGGCTGAGGGTCAAACCCAGTAGATCCGGCAGGAGGAAGAGGCAGGTTGCAGGAACGGAGACAAGCCAAAGGTCTGGTAACAGGAAACAGGCAGGAACAGACAACTGTGGTAAAGTCCGTGGAACAAGCCGGGATCAGATGGAGGAGAAGGCAACAAGTCGGTAAAGCAAGCCAGGGGGTCAAACCAGGAGAGCAGATCAGACAGGTCAGGAACAAGCCGGGTCACAACGGGAGATCCAAACAACAGTTTAACAGAGTCTCAGGAACACAGGAAGGCTGATGACTATCAAGCAATGAGATGGGCTCAGTGGCTGTCTTATATAGGCCAGCAAGTGGCTGCATCTATTCCGTGCGCTGATTGACGTTCCCGCGCTTGCGCGTGCGCCTGTTGGTTCCATTGCGCATGTACGTGCGTCTATTTGCGCCGCTTGCGTCAGTGCGCACAGGGATGTGATTGAAGCTGCTATTACTAGTACTGGCACTATTGCCAGTTCTCCTACGGCCGTTTCCCTGACAGACAGGCAGGCAGGTGATTGTGCTAGCTGCAGTGTTTCACTTAGTGTACTGTGTCCTTTGCACAGTGTGCACCAAAAGCTTACCTGAATACAATTGCTGGTGTTCTGATACAAATACAGGCAGGGATCTGCAGTATTTTGCTTTAGCTTACCTCAAATACGCCTTTCCTTTTTTTAATTTGGGTGTGGGGTTCCCCTTGATATCCATACAAGACCCAAATGGGCTGGGGGGGGGGGGGGGGTACCCATGCCGTTTTTCTCAATGATTTTCATCCATATTGCCGGGAACACACATTACATTAAAGCCGCAAGCAGTTTTAAATGACTTTTTTTCATTTAGAAATGTCATTTTGTGCAGGGATAGTTCTAAACACTGGAAACACGTGGCACTTCACAGGCATACTATAGACACCCCCCAGGTATGATATTTAAAGGAATATTTCCCTTTTTTTTCCACTTTAGGCATCATTAAAATCACTGCTCCTGAAAAAACTGCAGTTTTTAAAACTTTTTTTGCATTGATACATGTCCCCTGGGGCAGGACCCGGGTCCCCAAATCCTTTTTAGGACAATAACTTGCATATTAGCCTTTATAATTAGCACTTTTCATTTCGAACGTTCGAGTCCCATAGACTTAGGGTTCTAAAGTTCACGCAAACTTTCGGTCCGTTCGCAGGTTCTGGTGCGAACCGAACCAGGTGTTGTTTGGCTCATCTCTAGTGTTGAGCTAAAACTACACTCTGCAGAGCTCAGTGAGAAAATCCAATGCCCCCCTCCGGCCCTAAAAACGAGTGTCCCCACTTAAATTTTTTAGGACGGGTCTTAAACAGAAAGGGGTGTGGCCTTGAAAGGAAGGGGTGGGTTATATTTAAATTAGGGGGTGTAAAAGTTTAGTCAGGCCTAGGGCAGCACAAAACCTAAATACACTACTGGCAGCCTTATTGACTTGAATAGGCAAGTTTGAATGGAGGTGCCACCTACAAACTCAACATGCAGCTTTAACCATTTAAGGACCGAGCCTCTTTTTGAGATTTGGTGTTTCCAAGTTAAAATCTGATTATTTTTTTTTGCTAGAAAATTACTTAGAACCCCCAAACATTATATATTGGTTTTTTTTCTAACACCCTAGAGAATAAAATGGTGGTTGTTGCAATATTTTCTGTCACACCGTATTTGCGCAGCGGTCTTACAAGCGCACTTTTTTGGGAAAAAATTTACTTTTTTTCATTTAAAAATTAGACAAAAGTAAAGTTAGCCTAATTTTTTTTTTATATTGTGAAAGATAATGTTACGCTGAGTAAATTGATATCCAACATGTCACACTTCAAAATTGCGACCGCTCGTGGAATGGGGACAAACCTTTACCCTGTAAAAACTGCAAAGGTGACTTTTAAAAATTTCTACAGGTTACCAGTTTTGAGTTACAGAGGGCTCTAGAGCTAGAATTATTGCTCTTGCTCTAACGATCGTGGCGATACCTCACATGTGTGGTTTGAACAAAGTTTTCATATGCGGTTTCATATTCGCTTCTGCGCGTGAGCTCGGTGGGACAGGGAGCTTTAAAATAAAAATTTTACTTTCTTTTTTTTTTATTTTGACACTGTCTTTTAAAAAAAAAAAAATTGGGTCACTTTTATTCCTATTACAAGGAATGTAAACATCCCTTGTAATAGAAAAAAAGCATGACAGGTCCTCTTAAATATGAGATCTGGAGTCAAAAAGACCTCAGATCTCATTTTTACACTAACATGCAATAATAATAATAATAAAAAAAAAAACTCCTTTAAGAGCATTGGGCGAAAGTAACATTTGACGTCGCTTCCGCCAGTCAATGCTATGGAGCCGAGTGGGGGCCATCTTCCCCTCACTTGGCAGCCAGCTCCGCCGCTACCAGCGGCTCCGGTAAGTAGCAGAGATGACCGGAGCGCATCTTGCGGCCCTCCCTCAATAAAAGTAATCTTGCAGCGAATCCGCCACAGAGACCACTTTTATCTGAAACTGGACCGCTCCCTGAAGAAGAGGATACCAGGGTTATGGCAGCTAGTTGCTGCCATAACAACGATATTCTTTTCAAAGTGCCGACATATATCGTTGTGAGCCAGTCCAGAAGTGGCTACATTTTCCGCGATGCAAAGTATTGTGGCTGTGGTATGTGAACGGTGTCCTCTGGCTGTATGGTAGGTTTTAGGTTGGTGGTCAGGGGTGGTAAAACTGCGCCTCATCTGCCTATTTTTTACTGCCCTCCTAGATGCTTGTGTAAAAAAGACTCTACAGAGGGACAACTCTCTTTTCCTGATTCCCAATTTCACCCCTGCATTGTTATCCTATCACATAGGGGCTGGGAGAGATCAACAGCGCTGAGATGCAACAAAGGATGGAAAATACTGAATATTATTTATTTATAAAAATAAAAAAATAAAATTGCAATTACTTGTGATACACGGTGCTTTAGCAAATTAAATGTCACCCAGGTAGGTTTACGTCTGCCTTAATGGCATCTCTACTATGGCAGATTATTATTATTATTATACACGATTTATATAGCGCCAACAGTTTACGCAGCGCTTTACAATGTAGAGGGGGGACAGCACAATTACAGTACAATACAGACGGTACAAGAGGGCCCTGCTCATAGAGCTTACATTCTAAAGGGAGGGGGTGGCAGTACAAAAGGTAATAGCTGCAGAGAGTGATTTGATGGGGGTGGCTCGGGGACAGTTATAAGGTGGGTGTGGGTTAGGCTTCCCTGAATAAATGAGTTTTCAGGGATCTCCTAAAGTAGAGAGGTTAGGGGTTGATAAGCATATTCTTACATGAAAAATGTCTGCTACTTTAAATTATTTTGGTAAAATGTAATCTCTCTAACCCATTAGGGGTAGGCTAGTCTAGGACATCAAGGTCGGAACAATTCTACACTATAGGCCTTTACAGATTTTTGCTACTACAATGTTGAATAATATACGTAGTAAATTTATTTGTAATGTTCTTACCTAACAAATAAATACAAATTTATAGATAAAAAAAAAAAGAAATAATAAAAAAAATTGCAATTTTGTAGTACTGTCTCTAACTTTTTCAAGTTCTAATAAAGTTTGCTATAAACTGTGCCACCGATAATTAAATAAGAAAGGAGAGATGCAAAAAAAAAAAAAATAATAATCTCTCTCCTAATGGTCTCAGAATATGCTATTGTGTGGATTATTTCAGAAATAAAAAAAATGTTTTTTTTGTTTTTTTTTAATCTGCATTTCTCACAATATATAGTACGGGCCATCTGGGGTTTATGTATATAAATGATAAATAATGAAATGGACAATCCTGAGGATCTCCTGCAGCCTTGTGGTCAGAAAGGGGAATTGTCTTTATGTTTTTGTATGGAAGATGATGATTTTTAATCGCTGTGTGTCTAGCACAGTAATATGTGGCCGTGTCTTCCACTTTCACATTGTCTATTTGTAGATATGCCGTGTTTATGGATTTATCAGATGTTATTGTGAATCTTCCCTGATATGAAGAGGCATATACTGTATTTCCATTAGCAGGATCAATCCTCCCGATCCATGTCAGACCTCTCCCTGGAGTCTGTTGAACCCAACTTATATAGGTGTCAGCGATCTGAAATCCTGATCCTTTACAGGACATCTTCCCGCTCTCTCCAGGTTTTTTAACTTCTGAATTGGACTGGATAAGTGTTTGTGACATGACTCCTTCATAAGAGAAATGACAACATTATACATGAGAAATAAATTGTTATCATCAGATCAGTATTATTTAACCCTTTCCTAACCGGACTTACCGAGCAGTAAGGACAGACAGGTGACATAATAAAAAAGAATCATGTTGTATTATTTGCTCTCCGATTGCTCTCCAATCTGGACAGACTTCAGATTTATAATGAGACACTACGACCTCTCTGTTCAGCTTTTCACCCCCACAGATCTGAGACCAGGAGGAGCGATCACATTTGCATAAAGAGAGGAATCTATAAAAAAGCTTCACATCATGAAAGGACTGTATAGTATATTCAATGATGTTTACGTGTACACATAAAGGGGATCCTTTCTACAGTATGTATGTATTATATATGTATATGGGAGCCTTTACAATCTCAGGATCTGTTTTCTGCTTTACAGATCTACTCAGTGGCTGTTCTTTACTGCTCCTCAGTGCTGGGACAAAATCATCCAGTGCCCAGGGAAAAGATGCTTATGTGCAAGTTTATGAGGAGGAGGGGGAGAGAGAGTACAGCCCACGCCTTTTTCCGTCTCTCTCCTCCTCTCCTTGCCGTTTCCAGCAATGGGCTGACAGAAGCACTGATGCCGCTGTCACTACTCCTGTCAGCCTTATAGTAGAAGGAATATGCGGTGCCCCTATCCCTACAATTAGGGCTGCCGCCTTTTCTTCTAGCCAAACCCAAACACTTTAGCGTCGCACAGCAATTTTTTTTGTAGTATACAGTATGCTAATACAGTAGTTTGTGATTAAAGAACATTTCTAATCATATAGAGTTAATCCCAATTTTCCAAAATATTTGCTGTAGAAAGACACTATTTTGGCGTTGAAAGACTGTCTGTATACAGGGGTCAGTTTTACCCCCCCCATAATACAGGGATCAGTGTCACCCCCTTCATAATACCCCCTAAATCAGTGACCTCCCCCTTCCATAGAGACCCCCCCCCTATTAGATAAGAGAACCCCTATATCAGCGCTTCCCTTAGAGACCCAGAAAATTAAGAATTAAAAAAATGCAGAGCACCCTCCCCCTATAATTATGTTAATTCATATGTGAAAAAATAATTGCGAATGATCGTGAAAACCCCCCACGGGTAATTTAAATATTAATACACTCCAATCTTATTCTAACATATACAGTATACTGTGAAATCTTGATACACATAATACTGTATGAATAGTGGTGGGAACCTCCCATCCATTCCAAAATGTCTTGTGCTAATACCAAACTCAAAAGGACTTTATAAGTTGTATATTAGCACAAGAAATTTTGGAATGTTTTGGATGTTTCCACCACTATTGATAGTATTATGTGTATTAGGATTGCACAGTATATATGTTTGTATAAGATTGGGGTGTATTCATATTTAGATTATCCCTGGGCAGTTTCCACCATCATTCACAATTATTTTTTCACATACAAATTAATAGAATTATAGGGGAGGGTGCTCTGCATTCTTTGAATTTTTAGTTTTTTTGAGGCGTGGGAACACATCAGTGCTAGCAGCAAATTATTTACTAAGTTTTTTATTTTAATTTTTTAGATCAGAGGCCCCTTATATCTATATCAGCGACCCCCCCTCCCCCTAGTGACCAATTAGTCTCTAAGGGGGAGGGGGGTATCGCTGATATAAGGGGACTCTAATCTAATAGTGGGGGGTGCTAATATAATCACTTGTCTACTGGGCACTTTCACCCCCTTCCTGCCCAGACCACTTTTCAGCTTTCCTTGCTCTCACACTTTAAATGACAATCGCGCGGTCATGCAGCACTGTACCCAATTAAATTTTTATAATTTTTTTCACACAAAAAGTTTTTTTTTTGGTGTATTTAATTACCACTGAGGGTTTTTATTCTATGCTAAACAAACAAAAAAAGACAGACAATTTTGAAAAGAAAACGTTTTCTTTGTTTCTGTTATAAAAGTAATTTTTCTCCATCACTGATATGCACTGATGAGGCTGCACTGATGGGAACTGATAGGCGGCACTGATAGGCAGCACTGATGTGTGCTGATGAGGCTGTACTGATGGGCACTGATAGGTGCCACTGATAG
The DNA here is from genome assembly GCA_029206835.1 of Rana muscosa. NCBI lineage: Eukaryota > Metazoa > Chordata > Amphibia > Anura > Ranidae > Rana > Rana muscosa. The sequence goes on from CM055116.1 coordinate 814,131,582, forward strand.
GTGGCACTGATGGGCACTGATAGGCAGAACTGATGGGCTCTGATAAGCAGCACTGATGGGCACCGATATGCATCACTTATTGGTACTGATGAGGCTGCACTGATGGCACTGATAACTGATGGGCTCTGATGAGGCTGCACTGATGGGCACTGATAGGCAACATGGGCACTGGTGAGGCTGCACTGATGGGCACTGTTAGGCAGCACTGATGGGCACTGATGAGGCTGCACTGATAGGTGGCACTGATGGGCACTAATAGGCGGCACTGATAGGCTGCACTGATAGGCGTTGATGAGGCGGCACTGATGGACACTGATAGGCAGCACTGATGGGCACTAATAGACGGCACTGATGGGCACTGATGAGGCTGCACTGATAGGTGGCACCGATGGGCACTAATAGGTGGCACTGATGGGCAGCACTGATGGGCACTGATGAGGCTGCACTGATAGGTGGCACTGATGGGCACTAATAGGCGGCACTGATAGGCTGAACAGATAGGTGCTGATGAGGCGGCATTGATGGGCACTGATAGGTGGCACTGACAGGCATCAATTATAAGGAAGTGGTGGGACACTAATATAAGGGGATTTTGTGCTAATGGGGGTCTCTAAGGGGGATGCTGCTGATCTAATGGTTGATCACCAACCATTAGATCAGCAGTCAGTAGCCACTTTTAAAGATCCCCATTAGTTTAAAGTTCCCTTATATCAGTGCCCCCCCTTCCTTAGAAACCTCCAGAGATCAGAGAGACCCCCCTTATATCCGCTCCCCCTGACCCCCCTTTAGACATTCATTCAGTTGCCTTACCCGGAAGCCACTGCAAGCAAGGAAGGGATTGTGAGAGCCGAGCTGGGGGGGGGGGTGGAGCTGGAAGATGGAGCCACTCTAGGGCTAGTTACCGCCTACTATGCATTGCATGAACAGCAGAAAAAGCTTGTCATTGCTAGCAGCAACCAATGACTGCAAAGGAGATAATGGAGGGGGGAAAGAGACGCCGGGCGGGGGAGAACAGAAAGCACAGCAGTGAGAACAAGCAGGCGTGGGCCAACAGGATCTCTCACTGGGTGGGGGTAGCCCATTGAGTGGAGCGCAGTGCCAGAACTTGGTCCGACATGAGCTCCATCCCCAGGACTGATTACCTTGATGCATGGGACTAGAAGGATGTTGTATCCGGGTCACTGGCGGACAGGAAACCCGGGCACAAGTGTCTAAACCCGGACTGTCTGGGTCAATACCAGACAGGTGGCAACTCTACCTACAATCACACTGCGCCCAGGGCAGCCGTCTCTTCCACCCACCCCTTGTCCCAGTCTTGTTTCTCCTTCCCACAAAGCAAGACTGTGAGTTGTCCAGCTTATTGAAAACAATACACTCCCTGTGTGGTGGATATCTTATTTCAATTTATGCAGGAAAGCTGAGTTATTGCAGCAGAATACAGATTTGATTCTATTGGCTAGGTTACAAATTTGTACATTTGCTATCATAGTTATTACATCTTTATCTGTATCTCGCTGCAGCCCTTGCTGCTTACAGTGTATGTATACCCCATTTATTTTTAGTTTTGGATTGAGTAGGGAAGGGTTAAAGGGTTACTAAACCCTCGTGTTTAAAAATAAATAAATAACAAACATGTCATTCTTACTTCCACTGTGCAGTTCGTTTTGCACAGAGTGGCCCCGACCCTCTTCTTCTGGAGTCCCTCAGTGGCGCTAGTAGCTCCTCCCTGCATCGAGTGCCCCATCAGAGAAGCGCTCTCCTATGGGACACCCATGTGGGCTGGCTCCTGAGTCCTGCTACTGTGTCTACTGACACAGAAAGCAAGACTCGGCCCGGCAACCGCGTCATTGGATTTGATTGACAGCAGCGAGAGCCAATGGCTGCGCTGCTATCAATCTATCCAATCAGGACACGAGACACCAGCAAGAGCTGGCTCTTGTGTGGATGTCATTTCCGTCCTTCCTTTCCTTCCCTGTCTAAATCTCGTGCATGCGCGATCGCTTGTAAACCAAGCCTCTATCTCGTTCGCCGTTAGTACGGCAACCATGCTAAGTTCATAGCTGCAAATCGCTTCCATAGAGGTATTATATAGCATTGCTGATTCATTATATATATATATATATATATATATATATATATATACACACCCTTAGGAGAAACATGATTATAATCACAAATGTATAGTAAAGAAAGTTCATATGTACAAATATTTACAGTTTAATAAAAATAAATAACTAATAAATAATTATTAAAAAATATTAATTAAAATTCAATTTTCTTGTTATATAATAAATGCATTTATTTTATTAATCAATATAGTTTTTGACAATGGATTGTATTGTTTACTGTATTACAACAGCTGCTTGCTCGTATGAACTTCTGTGTGCTGCTCTTGTTCACTCCACCTGTGTGACGTCTTATACAGTCACAAGGGGAGACCAAGAAGGAGATGAGGAGGGCACAGTATCGCAAGGCTTTTTTTTTTCTGTGTCGTTCTCAGTGAAACTAAATAACGCGGCATGCTAAGGATAGTGAAGCGGCACACATAGCATGCCGTTAAAGAAGCAACGGACCGCGCATGCGCCGGTGACGTCATTACAGATTACAGGACGGATTCTGATGAAATTTCACAGGCAGCGATCTGCAGCCTTATCACTGGAGATTCTAATGAGCTAAAGTGAACGTGGAGGGTTTACAACCACTTTAAGACTCTGGTTAGTTTATTTTTTGCTGCCTGTTTCCAGTTGGGGAGATTCCCTTTACTTCCTGTGGTGGAGACAGAACTAAATCTCAAAAGTAAATCTCTACAAAGTGTAGACAGCTGTACTCAGAACAAGTGTCCCTATTTAAAGATTATTTTTCTATTCCTGTTCTGGGTACAACTGTTACATTTTGGCTTTTCCAATATATTCTCTTTTAGTGATAATATGAAACAAGATGAATTGAGAGGTTGGGACACAGACAGCAATAAAAACTTGTTAGAAGTTCTAAACCCTTATCTAGTTATCAAAAACGTAACAAAATTGGATATACATGCACATAAAAGCAGAACTCCAGTCTAATAGAGAACAGTAAAAATGAATAGCCTGTTAAAAGACAAAATAACAAAACCATTTTTTCTGCACTACTATTCAGCTTCCCCTGAAGTATTTAGTCTACCACTAGATGTCCTCAGTCTGAAGGCCAGCATCATTCAACACACTTCTTCTGAGACCCGCCCCAGTCTGTGACTGGACAGTAAATGGAGAATCAACCCAGTGATTAGCTCATCTCTCTGTCATCCTGCTTTCTCTTACTATCAACGTGCTCTATAACTACTTGGCTTCTTGTGCTGCTTCTTCCTCTCACACTGCAGCCTTGCTGTACAGGTACTGCTAAGGGAAAATGTCAAGTCAAATTCAGGTACTCACAAAAAGAAAAAGAAAAATGTGTAATACAAAAAATAGGACAGTTAAAATTGTGCACGTCTGTTATATATTCTTAATGCCTACAATCTGGACTGTACTGTCTTCCTCTCTTGAATAAAGATTTTATATAAAAAAAAAAAAAGACTTGAATTTCTTCAGGCTAAATATTACATTCCTAATATTTCATAAAACTGGAACTACTAAGCTCATATGTACTCTTCTGAGAAAATCAAAATAATGACATGTGCAATCATTGTCAATTTATGTTGTAACTGTAAATATGTTCTTCTGAACCTTGGAAGGCGTAGGGGGGAGCGGCCTTCTAACCGCAAGACCCTGGGGGGTGGGGGTATAATACTGGTTTGGGCTCCGGTTTTTATAGGACTGGAGGGTGTTCTGCTGTGTGGATGTTACTATTGTAAGATTGATGTACAAGTTACCTCTTATATGCCTGTTTTATATGATTTCCACATGTACTGTATTCTTCCTTTTTTCCTTTTTATGATTTGGTCCATTTCGGACAAATGTTGTATTATGCTTGACTCTTTTTGCCTCAATAAAGGATTATTTTTGTTGTAAAAAAATAAATAAAATGTTCTCCTGTATTCAGAAGGCATACATTGACTAGAATATTTTTTGTTCTGCTAACATGAATTTAAGGCACACAATGATAAAATGTCTTCAAACTGGTTAAATTAATATATTTTTTAATAAGTAAACATATAAACATTTAATACAGGGTACACTGTTGCCACAAAGCATTATGAGCAAGAGCACAGCAGAGGCTGTTTTCTTTCAGGATATCCCTCTCTCACTGATTTTTCATAAGGCCCCTTCTGAAGAAAAGATGGTTAAAAAGTAGGACTATATCATTCCTGTGTCTCATTCAGCTGAGTGTCAGTTAATCTAAGCTTTAGCTACAGTATTAGGTTGCATTCACACTGCAGCATTTTGAATTGCGGGCAGAATCGCAGTAAATGTGAAAGTGACGATGTGTGAATGACAAATTGCGGGACTCACATTTGAGATGCCATTCTTTTGAATGAAACTAAAATCACGGTGCTCGATAAATCGCGCTGCAATTGCGGCAACCCACATCACATGAAGCATGACTCTCAAAAAAAGTTAATGAGCTACTTTTGGGCGACATGCTTCACGCGATGCGGGTTGCCGCAATTGCAGCCTGATTTATTGCCCGACAATCGTGGCAGACCCGCACCGCGATTTTAGGTGTCATTCAAAAGAATCAATGCTTTCAAATCACAGGCAGAATTGCGGCAAATCTGCCCTCGATTCAAACCGCTTAAGTTTGAATGCAGCCTTAAGCCCTGTAAAAAGGTTGAATAAAATAAATGAAAGAACATTTTATAAAAAGTTTTGTAATTTCAAAATCAATAAAGAAAATGTCTATAAAACTTTATATAGTTTAAAAAGATATAGTGATTTTAGGGCCCATTCAGATGAGTGATTAATCTGGTTCTCCACGCAGAGCCGCTGGTAGGTGCTTTTTCATCGACTTTGAAGCTGCATGCAGGCAGCCCATTGAAGTGGATGCACATGGAGCATCTGCGCGCACACAAAATCAAAGTCAAAGTGGAAAATATCCCTTCTACTCTTGTGCTCATGACATCCAAAAATTTGGGATTTCCATCTCAGTGCCAATAGCCAGGGCCATCTTTAATGCTGATTGGACCCTGGGCAAAAAAATTCTTAGCCCCCATCCAATTTTGCTCTCCACCTGCTCTGAGACATACAATAAATATCAGCTAGACTTAAAATCAGTTTACTGTATCAGATTAGGCAGCGATTGCGATTGGTTGCCAGAGGTTACAGCATACCATTACCACTTACTGACTGGTTGCTAGAGGTCACAGCACACATTACGGATCACTGATTAGTTGCTAGAGGTTACAGCACACAATTTCTTCTTGTTGATTGGTTACTAGAGATTACTGTACAATAATACTGCTCACTGACTGCAGAGGGGCATGATATACATATAAATGCTGCCGGCCTTAGCTATTTACATATGAATGCCGACGCTATTTACATACGAATGCTCCAGTTATTTACATATGAATGATGGTTATTTACATGTAAACACAGGGTCTGCAGGTGAGTCATCTGTACACAACAATAGGGCAGATCTAGGCAGCATTAGTAGCATCACTTCACACTGAGATATCAGGACACAGAAAATGACTAAAACTTCAAGGGACAAGGGAATTTAAACTAGGATAGTTGGCAAGTATGAGGCAGCTGCTTTGGGCCCCACAACAAAGACAGGGACCAGGGAAGCTGCCCCTTTTGCCCTGTCTTAAAGACGGCCCTGTCAATAGCCCTTAGGATAAACTGTATTTTTAGATCTCTTCAATGGCAAAATAGACAGGGATAAAAAAAACTGGAAAAAAAGTTTATGCTGGAGTTCTATTAAACTTTATTATCTCTTATAGAGTTCACATTATAGTTGGGGTTTATGATTACTTTTTTTAAACTGAGACCAAGATCGTGTAAACTTGAAACATTGGTTTCTCCTCAACTGATTTTGACATTTTGCATGAAAAGGGTAATGAATTTAGTATTTGACTCCAAAGACTGGTCTAACATCTGGTTAACCACAAAAAATTCCTCTCCTAATTGTTTTGCTGTAGAGACAAATTATAAGGTCTTAACGGGCTGGTACCTAGCACCTGCTAGAATAGCAAAATTCGCCCCCGCATATTCACCAAACTGTTTTAGAGGCTGCGATACACCTGACACTCATTTCCACATATGGTGGCAATGTCCGGTTGTCAAAGAATTCTGGATGAGCATATTCCAAATGGCTTCTAAAGCTCTTGCTGTTACTATTCCTCCAGACCCAGCTATAGCACTCTTACACCTAAAACCTACCATGCTTACACATACTCAATTCCAACTATTGATCCATCTTAATACTGTAGCCAAGCAAACCATTGCGAAAGCTTGGAAAACCCATACCCTAATCTTGGCGGAAGCCAAACACAGAATGAACAAAGCTTTCATTCATGCTAAGAAAATAAAATCAATAAATTCCGTAAGATTTGGCAGCCTTGGATACAACATTATTTCCCCATTGATTTTGACCAGTCTTTCTTGTTACCTATCTAATATTCACAAGATAATGACCATATTTTATACACATGTGTTAGTGACGAGCCAGATCATCAACCTGTGATTTTGATTTTTTTTTTTTTGTTTGTTTATTCCTCCCCCCTGTATATATAGTTGTTGTATACTAATATCTGTGAACTAATACTGACTAAAATATGATATTAAGTGCATAGCACTGTAACCTTTGTATGTACTTCATGTATATAGTCCTATGTACCTCTGTATACCCCCCTTCCCTTTTTCTCTTTGTTTCCCTTATGAAACCCTAATAAAAATATTTGACAAGGAAAAAAAAGAAAAAGAAAAAGGTAATTTAAAGTGTGGTTATTTAATAGATTATATACTGTTTTCAAATATATAGTTATACACTTTTATACAAATATTTTATACATAATCTAGGTTTATAATTTATTGATTTGATACCTTCTGACATCAATAAATGTAATAAAATCCTGATATCTCTGGTTCCCAGCTGCAAACACACTATAATGCCTCATACACATGACCGGTTTTCCCAGCAGGAAAAAAATTGACGCTTTTCCCGACGGGATTCCTCTCAAGCCTGCCTTGCATACACACAGTCACACAAAAGACCGCTGAACTTTTGACTGCCAAGAACGCGGTGACGTCAAAGACAACGACAAGCCGACAAAATGACGTTCTATGCTTCCGCGCATGCGTCAAATTGTTTACGAACATGCGCGTTTTTTTCCCCTCGGGAAAGCATACAGACGACCGGTTTTCTCGTCAGGATGTTTTCCTGACGGGAAAATAGAGAACAAGTTCTCTTTTTTTTTTCCGCAGTTTTCCTGTCGGGAAAACTGCGATGGAGCATACACACGGCTGGTTTTCCCAAAAAAGCTGTCATGGCAGTACAACCAATGTGTTTTTTTGGGCCACTTATTCATGAAAATGTAACTGTATTCATGCAAATGAAACTTGTTTTCTCAATGTCTTTTTTTTATTTTTGTAGCGCCCATCCTAAATGGTTGGGACGCTATTTACATTTAAAGGGATGTCTGAGCCAGTAGTTGGGGGCTCAGACGTTTGAATTACAACTTGTTTTGCTTCTGCTTTAGCTGTGGTTTGCCCGATAGTAGTTTTCCCTTATTGCCTGTAGGTGGCGTTATCACCTCAGGCACCTGTTGGAACATGGGCAAGCCATGGTGCATTGAGTGGTCCCTCTCGGCAACAGTACATGGGGAGTGGTGAACCCACTGTGCCTGCTGGGAAGGGATACTTAAGGGGCAGACGCCATTGATTGGGGTCCTTTTTCGCCTCGTGACCCTCAGGGCTAGAGGTATGTGTGTGGTTTTGGTCTTGGGGCCAGTCTGGCCTGAGACTGCATCGCTGTCTAGTAGTCCCAGTTAACCTGGCTGGGGCCTACATCCAGAAAAATGGATCCCAACCTGCCCATCCAAATGGGGAGGAAGCATCTTAGTGAAGGAGACCAGGGGAGTATCTACCCGAAGGAGACCGGCAACTTACCGCTGTCTCGGGAGAGACCTGGAAACTTCATTAAGGAGGGATTCGCTATATTACAAACCCTGCAGTTTGCCGATACGGCTTAAAGTATCATTGACTATACGGCTGGAACTCTGGAGCGGGGAAATCCTGTGGCAGAGGGTTCCTGGACTATCCTTTCATTATATCCTTCATCTAATTCTAAAGGTCTGAGGCGGAGGTTGTCCCGCTGTTGATTCGTGTGTCATCTTGGCTGCTAGGCCCTGTGAGAGAGGACTATCCGGGTGATCAATACCCGCTCTAGCATTGAGAGTGGTGAGTGACTTTTGTACTGACAGTGTGACATTTCGTGGCGAGTGCCTGAACCTTCCCCTGCTCTTCTATACCTTCTGCTTTCTCAACGTTAATTGCAAAAGTAAATAAAGCCTAACTCTTTGAGGTTTTACATCTGTGTGGACATTGCCATCACTACAGACTTTCCTACCCAGACAACGCAGCTGAAAGAGGTAACGTGCAAAACCCAAAACGAATCAGTGGCCCTCTAGGGGGTATTGCTACATTTTTATTTGCACATACTTTGGGATTGATTAACTAAAGGTAAATAGGCTGTGAACTTTGCAAAGCGCGGTTGCACTCTACAAGTGCAGTTTCTCCAGAGCTTAGTTAGCCCCCGATGGCACCGAATCCGACTTTAAAATCGTGCAACTTCACTTGAAATTGTACGATTTCAAAGCCTCGTGTCAGTGCAACTTCAGGTGTGACTTGGCTGACATCTGTGCGAATTCATAGATGTCTATACAAGTCACACTTGAAATCTGCAAAATTAGTGCAGGAAATTTTTTTTTCAAATCAGTGCAGCACTGCAAAGCCGGCGTCGCACTGATTTGAACAATTCTATCGCCGTCAATAGGGTGCGGCTTGTCCTGCGATTTAGACCTGTCAAATCGCATAACAAGTCGCACCGGTGTAAAAGAGGACTAAATGAGGTAAAACGTCACTTTACAAAGAATACTCAATCACGTGCAAGGAAAATTTAAAAAACAGCATATTTGCTTGCACATGATTGGATGATGGAAGTCAGCAGAGCTTCTGCTCATTTACTAAGCTCTGGAGCAACTGCTCTTGCAGAGTGTAATTGTACTTTGCAGTCTATTTGCCTTTAGTAAATCAACACCTTTGTGTCCATCTTAAAGCGGAGCTGCACCCTAAAGTGGAACTTCCTCTCATCGGATTCCTCCCCCCCTCCGGTGCCACAATTGGCACCTTTCAGGGGGGAGGGGGGTGCATGCGCAGTAGGGAACCGGGCAGTGAAGCCGCAACGCTTCACTTCCTGGTTCCCTCACCGAGGATGGCGGTGGGGGCAGCCGAGAGACGAGCAATTGCTCGTCTTCTGCTGCCGACATCGCTGGCACCCTGGACAGGTAAGTGTCCATTTATTAAAAGACAGCAGCTGCAGTATTTGTAGCTGCTGGCTTTTAATATTTGTTTTTAAGGCGGACCTCTGCTTTAACTTCTTTAGTAAAGGTCTTTTGTTGTTCCTTTAATCTGCCTGGTCTAAGGGGTACATGCACAGCTTATTTAACTGCTTGCCGACCAGTGCATTACGATATACACCAGGTAGGGTGACCAAATTTCCAAACGGCCATTCAGGGACCCCCTTCCCAAAAATCAGCTTGTGCTGTAATGAATCACAGCACAGCTGGGGCAGCGGATGCGCGCTCTACCCAGAAGAACTGATCACGCCCCCAAAAGTGGCATTGCCACTTTACTTACTGACAGCACTTGTCCTGACTGGCCGAGACCCGTTTTACCTTGTTCCAATGCTGACTTTACACTGCCCTGCTGTGATTAGACACAAGAGGCGGGATTTATGATTTCTCCAATCACAAGCAGGGGGCGGGGATTGTGCCTCTCCAGACATTCCCGGCCAAGACAAGTGCTGTCAGTGAGTAAAGCAGCGCTGTGGTGTCATTTTTTGGGGGCTAAAGATAGATGGGGGGGGTGGCTGTGTCAGCTTCATTCCGGGACACTGTATTGTCCTGGGATGAAGGTGCCCGGGACCTGGGACAGACCTGCAAAATGCGGGACTGTCCCGGGCAATCCGGGACACGTGGTCACCCTAACGCCAGGACAGGTAAGTGCCCATTTAGTAAAAGTCAGCAGCTGCAGTATTTGTAGCTGCTGGTTTTTAATATATTTTTTTACGGCGGAGCTCTGCTTTAACAGTGGCTTAATATTGTCCCGGTCATATGTGTATGTTCTTGTATATCAAATAGGCTGGTTACAAAATGTTTAGGTTTTACACTAAACAGTCTCTCATAAGACATAACACAGACACAAGTAAGCAGCTACTGAAATGGCTCGTTTAATTGTTAACAGAGTTTTGTGTTCTGCCCTTCCTGTGAATACACTGGCTAATGTCGGGAAAGTATTCACTGCATCAATTTCCCAGTCAATCAATTACTTACATTCTGCCACAAATGAATGATATTCACCCAGTTGCATTCACTCCTGTGTTTTGGGTTTATTGGAGGAAAATCAAGAGCTCTCTCAGGGTATCTGGTGGTGAATTTGATCTACTGTAGGTCTGTAGCAGTAAAAGCAAAACGTTAAAGAGGAGTTCCAGTCTGTAAAAAAAAAAAAAAAAGTCAGCAGCTACAAATTCTACCAACCCACAGCATTTCCCTTGCCTGGAGCCTGACGTACCCAGTGCATACCATAACTGGTGAATGTGTACCCCGATGTTATACATGATATTTTTACACTTGATCCAGGACTCTTCACCTCTGAACTGGGTTGCACAAGTTGGATGTCTGCCATAACACCTGAAATCAAATATTAGATGTTATTATATATATATATGTAGCGGCCTCCTCTCTCGCCTCTCTTCTATCAGCTCATCTGTCTCTTGTCTAGGGGTACTTTAGAGGAGAGGGAGCGGGGTCACCACGCCAAGCCCTCACCGCAGATGTTTGTGTGGTGGAAGCAAAGTTCTTGTTTTACCTTCGGGTCAGTATTCTGCACCTGGAACCTCCAATGAGAGTTACCTTGAACAATGTCTGCCAGAAAATGAACCCCACACCATTAAAGTCCAACACTCCTTTATTCTTCTTGAATGAACACAATCAGTTAGACTCCCTTGTAGAACAGAACAGAAAAGGAGGTGTGGATGCGAGTAGGCCCAGACACAATGAACTCTCCACTTTCCTCCCTGAAAGTGGGTTGCGGTCTCCGAGCGAGGGGGAATTTCCTTCCAGACGGTCTCCGATGGGAGACCGCTCACCTGTCACTGGCAATATGCTGCACCGGGTCTTCAAGTAAGTATCTCCCACCGGTCCATTACGCCTTCCGGATTCGGGTACCCACTCCCGGGGTTCCCTAGGACCTCCTTCCCTCGCAGAACTCAGTGGTGGGCACTGAGCTCCAGACCTCCTCCCGAGTACCTCACCCCAGGCTAAAGGTGCCTGGGATGGAACACGACCTCCGAACGTCCTCTAGGCCTAGACCCGCCTAGGGGACCGACACAAACCACCGCCCTCAGGCTGGAGGTGCCCGGGCTCGACTCCCACCACCAAAAATGGCCGCCCCCCTTATACCCCATCCCAGCAACCACGGCGGGTTCCCCGCCTCACCATTCAACCGCTGAGAGAGACCAAAACAGGTACGCCACCGCAACGATGACTCAACCCTGGGCCCAAAGCGACAGTGCCACCTGGTGGGCCCCAGGGAACCATACATCACAGTTTTCCCCACCAGATTCAAAAAGTAGAAAGCATATACCTGCTACACTCTCCCCCTGGTGATTTGACACTGGTCCCCAGTGTCTGGAGCAAACTATGCCCTCAGCAGCTGACATAGTCCAGTCCAGAAACCAACTATAAATTGTACAAAAACATAATTTTTTTGAAAAACTAAAGAAATTGTGTCTGAACCTTACATAAAAGGGAAGGGAAACAACAACATTTTAACCATAACTGTAGAATCACATATTCACATTATGCTTTTTCCCCACCCATCCTGACTAAGACCCACCCCATGCTCAGTCGTCTTGGTGGGATGCTCTCCTGCAGAGGGAAAAAAGAAAATTATCACACATAAACCCTGACACATATATTCGTGTAAGAGGAAAGAAACTTCTTCGTAAAGAAATCCCTTTTCTCCAAAGAGTGAGTGTGTGAAAAGTGTTAAGATTGCGCAACACTGCCACCTGGTGACAGCGTCGCGGTAACTGCACTCGTGGAACTTTTCTTCTTCTCTTGAGCCCTATCTACCCCAGAGTCCATGATCTCTTGCTGGAAAAGTGAAGAACAACAGGAACAGTCCTTCATCCCTCTGGGCAACAAGGACAACAGGCCCCAGAAAGTTCAGCAGCATACAAACAAGAACGGAGTCTTTTTTTCCCTACAAATAGAAACGGGGATGCGGCAGAACAAGTGGCTTCAAGTGCTGATCCATGGTCTCCAGATGATACTCAACATCTTCCCCTTCCTTGCGCCGGATCAGCACCTTGTCCGCATGGATGTGCCGTCCCACCATCCACTCTGCCTTGCAGTCCTTAAAACGCTGAGAGGCCTTGGGAGAACACGCCAGGTACCTGCGGGCGTGTGGAATCTGAAGGTGAGTCCACACAAAGTCACGGCAAACTTCCACCTCGTACAACAACTCCTTGGACAAGTATGGGTACTCCCATCCATACTCTGCAGCAACCTTCTGACCAAATAGGTGTTGTAGTCTTGGCAGAGGAGGCATAGTGGCTCTGTGTCGTGGAAGAATTCCATTGGGCTTTGTACGCAAATCCACACCGCGCCTAAATGTGGACTTCCAGCGTCTAAATGCACACAAAGCACAAAACAATTCCTTCGTGCTTAAAAGCACGTTTGTATCAAGCTCTTTGGTACAAGGAATTTAAAGTACTTCAATGGCACCAGGTAGAATCAGAAACGATGCTGCTTCAAGCTGGAGTCTCAAGCGTCTGGGGCAGAGCTCAGCCACCCGGATTCTTTTATTCATTGGAAACAAAAGGATAACAAAACAGGAAGTGATGGCCCCAACAGCCAATCACTTCCCTTAATACAAAATGACATCACAGGAAATGACAAACAGTAAAGGGGAGAGCACTCACAGGAGGGAAAGGGGAGGAAGTGCACACCCCCCATCTTAATCAGCATGGAGCCCACACAATACTGTTCAAAGTAAACAGTATCTAGTGAGATCATTCTACTTGTTCTTATAGTTTTGGGACAATCTGCGGGGACATTGCTACTGCTGTTGTCAATATACGGTACAAGTACACCGACAAGGCAGATATCAATGTCCTCTTATAAATACAGATATGTATCCATAAAGCGGATAACGAAGTCCGCAAGAGAGAATTAATAGGTTTCTCTCATTATGCGGACTTCGCTTCTCTAAAGTGTATAGCCATTGGAAAGCATGCAGTCCAGCACATTGCGCTTGATATCTACAAACCAACAAACGCCCACACACGCAGAGAACACGTTTCAATCCCATAAGAAGGTTTTCATACTGACCGTTTTTACCGCTGGTCTCGATTCAACCCAAGTGCGCTCTGCTAGAGCGCTCCTCGATTAAACATCAGACACAGGGAGACAGATGACAATCTATAAAATGCACATCCTAGAATAAAATGTCCACATAAATCTTATATAATAAAATTTCCACAACAGTCCCTCCTTTTTGTCATATGCTCCCATGTGTCTCTCAAAACTTGATCTTCTTACACCTGGAAATGAATCAGTCCTTACAATCCATAAAAAGGAAAACGCGGCTTGACATGTAGATTCTGTTCTTCAGGAGACATGACTTATAAGGAGGGTACGAAATGGTGAGCTGTAGTAATCGCCGATCGGTCTGGAATCCTCTGCATCTGATACGTTGGTTGGGCTTCGGGGCGTCTTATCTCATTGAGGAAAATGTGGTCATCTGCTCGGGCTCTGGTCACGCGTCCAATCAGGCAACAGGAGCACCTCATCACGACATATAGAAGGAACAAAAACAAAAATGACATGAGTATATACACCCCTACTTCCTTCAACCACGATCCAATGGAAAATAAAAAATCCCCAAAGTTTCCCAAACCCTTAAAAGGATTACAACCCTCACTAGCTATAGCTCTGGCTTTGCCTTGCAGGGATCTAGCCTTATCCATATGGGCCTGAACTTTGTCATTGGTATCCTCAATCCAGGTACAACAATCTTCACCTATGAATTCACAGAAACCCCCCTTGGATGCTAACAGATAATCAAGGGCCATCTTTTCCTGTAAAAGAAGGGTCCTGATCTGCCGTTGTTCCTGTGAGATTTCCCTTACAGTCTCTACGGTTTCATTGAATATCCCATCCACAATGGATGAGAAATTATTCAATCGTTTCATAAGTTCAATCCCCCAACCCGTCCAAGCAGGAAACCATGCCCAGGCCTGGTCAGAGTTGGTGAACAATTCCCTTCTAGCTTTTCCTGACGTTCTTACCTTCTCTCGTGCCATCAGATCCTCTCGACCATCCGCGATGTAAGATGCTGGGACTAGTTTAACCAGGACACATGAACCTCTTGCATTAGGGGGGATTACCTTATAAGCTGAGGTACCGCATAAGAAGTAGTAGGGGCCAGTCAGAGTCGCACAGGGGGAACCACTCTGACGGTTACGTGCATTGAGTAGTAACAGGATAGACTGGAGGATTGCTCCCTCGGTCTGAACGTCACACCCTTCCTTCCAACAGATGTAATCTGGTCTATTAGTGTTATTAAAGAAGACAGGGGTTTCGTTGGTTAGATTAACTGTTATACCTTCTTTACAGGTGGTGGACCCAACAAAGTTATCCCCTCTACCGAAACTAAAGTTGAAGCACACTTGTGGGCTACCTAGTTGTCCCGATACCCATACTGGTTTTGTGAGGGAGGGGCAAAAGCCAGAGCTAATGTTAAAACTATAACTAATTTTACCCTCTAGGAATGTATCATTAAGTTCTATTGACAAGTGTCTGTTTGGAGTCTTTAGTTTCCTCATACCGATACGGACATCATATATCGCATGTACTGCTGCCATTGCCGGGGCATCAAGGCTTGGTGGAGGTTTGGAGCATACCCAGCAGTTGGTCCTGTTCGCCATTTTTGCCAGCTGGAGATGCATTTTAAACAATAAATTGGGATGCTTTTCATCATTACCCTTGCTAAAATACACTAAACTAAAACTATAAATAAAGAAGATACTCCTCATTCTTTGATGTAGTTGAGCAGCTTCTTGCAGTGGCTGGCGTGGATCCAGTTGTCCCGTTCTTCAAGCTTTAGTGAGGTCGGCGTGGTCAGCTGAACCTGGAATGGTCCGACGTATCTCGATTCTAGTCCCGTCCTCTGGTATTTCTTTACAACGACCCAGTCACCTGGTTGGATAGAATGTAAACCGGTTATTGAGTCAGGGTCTGGAAGGGACTCATGAACCCTGTGGTGGATTTTTTTTAGCTCACGTTGCAGTGACTGCACATACCCCGTCAGCTGAGAATGTAAAGACGACAGCTGCTGGGGAAAGTACAACCCTGTTTTCGGTTGACATCCGAACAAAACCTCATATGGAGATAACCCGTGAGGTCGTCTAGGTGCATTTCTGATGGAGTGGAGAGCTATGGGGAGACATTCAGGCCAAGGTTTCCCAGTATCAGCTATTATTTTGGAGATTTTGTTTTTAAGGGTTCCGTTTAACCTTTCAACCTTACCACTACTTTGGGGGTGATAAGGAGTGTGTAATCCCTGATTGATATGGAGGGCTTTACACACTTCTGCAAATATTTCACCAGTGAAGTGGGAGCCTCGATCCGACTCGATCGTTTCAGGTAGGCCCCAGCGACACACTATTTCGGACAGGATCTTTTTGGCTGTGGTTGTGGCGTTTGCTTTCTGAACCGGCCATGCCTCCGGCCAACCTGAAAACATATCTACACAGACTAAGACGTGTTCGTACGGCCCACTCCTTGGCAATGTAATGTAGTCTATCTGGATGCGCTGAAATGGATATTCTGGTCGGGGGGAATGTCGTTTGGATACTGGTACCATCCTACCTGGATTGTGCAATGCGCAAACCAGGCAGGCTGCTGCAAAATTAGCAGCTGCAGTAGTAAATCCAGGGGCGATCCAATGCTCATCCACCTGCGCACACATAACCATCTTTGACTGATGCCCTGGATAATGAGCAGAATGGGCCATCATTGGAAAAAGCGATCTTGGCAGACACCATTTTTTACCAAGACCCCAGATGTCATCTGGACCTCTCATGGCCCCTAGTGCTGTCCATCTCCTCTTTTCATGTAATTCCGCTTGTGACTGTAGTCTCTTAAACTCTTCCAGAGACACATCAGAGGGGATGGCTAGCATCAGGGTTTTCACAGGAGAGTGCATAGCACCTTCTTTGGCAGCTCTATCTGCCAAGGCATTGCCATCAGCCTCCAAAGTCCTATCAGTCGTGTGGGCCTTAACTTTTAGAATGGCTATCTCACGCGGCAGGTTGAAAGCAACGAATAACCTGTTGATTAACTGCGCATGTTTCACGGGCTTCCCTGAACTAGTCAGAAAGCCTCTTGCTTTCCAGATAGGACCAAAATCATGGGCTATCCCAAAAGCATACCTAGAATCCGTGTAGATATTGATCCTTTGACCCTCTTGGGTCTCACAGGCTCTTGCCAGTGCCCACAGCTCAGCTTCCTGTGCAGACATGTTGGAACTCAATGAACCCTTTTCCACAATTTCACTGACTGTAGTCACTGCATAACCTGTGTGTGGCTTACCATCTGGGGTGTAATACCTGGAACCATCGACAAAAAGGTTTTTAGCGTTTGGGATGGGGGTCTCCTTCACCGGGCTGATGATTGTTGACTCGAGTTCCATCAGAGAAACACAGTCGTGGTGATCATCAGCATGTTGTCCTTCTAAATTAACAAGTTGGTTAGAGGTAGAGAGGTTGGTATTGTTAGTCTGGAAGGTTTGAGTATCATTTTTAACACCATTATCTCCCCCCTTCTCTTCCTCCTCAGTAGGAAGAAGAGAGGCTGGGTTTAAAATGGTGCATCGTCTTAAAGTCAGGTTAGTAGGGGTTAGGAGAGCCACTTCGTACTTAGTCAATCTGGCAGCAGAGAGGTGTTTTGTCTGAACTTGATTTAGGATTTCCTGCACTGAATGGGGAGTATAGAGGGTCAGTGGGGAGTCCAAGACTATGTCACCTACCTTCTGTAACAATACAGCGCAGGCGGCTACGGCTCGTACACAACCTGGTGAACCTCGAATGACTGGATCTAGGGCAGTTGATAGATACATGATGGGTCGGTACCTGGATCCATGTAGTTGGGTCAGTACTCCAGTGGCGTGGCCTTTGCTTTCATAGCAGAAAAGGTAGAAGGGGAGGTCATAGTTGGGCAAACCTAAAGCAGGTGCTTTGGAGAGTTCTTGGATCAAGTCCTGTAGGGTTGACCAGTTATCATCAGTCAGTTGAAAGGGAGTTTGGGATAGGATTTCGTAAAGGGGTCCTAAAGTCGAAGAGATGTTAGGGACCCAGTCTCTACAGTAGTTGATAAGACCGAGAATGGCTCTCATTTGTCGTGCGTTTCGGGGTTTCGGGAAGTCTTTCAGTGTCTGAATTCTCTGGGTTGTCAGGTGTCGAGTACCCTGAGATATACAATGTCCTAAAAAGGTGACCTTCCCCCTACAAAACTGCAATTTCTCCTTGCTAGCTTTATTCCCCGTGGACGCCAGATGGTTAAGCAATGAGACAGTATGCTGATAACAGACATCCCTTGCAGGGCAACAAAGCAGCAAGTCATCAACATACTGGATCAGCACCACCTCTGGATTCGTTGGGGTCCATTGATCCAACACTATTTTAAGTTTGCAACTGTACTCCGAGGGACTAGTCACAGACCCCTGAACGAGACGTGTCCAAGTCAGTTGTCGACCCTGGAATGAAAAAGCAAAAAGGTACTGGCACTGGGGGTCCAGTGGTACAGAAAAAAATGCATTAGTCAGATCAATAACACTGAAGAAAATTGCGTTAGGTGGTATAGAGGCCAACAAGGTGTGTGGGTTGGGTACCAAAGGGGCATCGCTGATAATGATTTTATTGATAGCCCTTAAATCATGTACTAAACGGAAAGTTGTTTCCTGACCCTTGACAGACTTTTTAGCCACTGGAAACAAAGGGGTGTTACAGGGGGATTTGGTTGACGTAAGAACTTTTATCAGCAGGTACCGGTCTATTTGGATTTTAAGGCTATCCATCTGAGCCACACTCAAAGGGTATTGTGGTAATTGGGGAAAAATACTCCCTGGTCTGATGTTTACTGTGGTTGGCGGGACCGGCAGAAGACCCACATCATACTTATCAAACGCCCAAAGTTTGGGATCCACTTCTGCTAGCACATCCAACCCCAGAAAACAACCAGGTTCTATCATATACGGTAGAGCCACCATTGCACATAGGCGCTCATCCGTCAATGCACTGCTAACCACAACACCTGTTGGAGTGTACTTAATGACCGGTTGTATCTCAGATAAAATATCAGCTCCCAATAGGTTGATGGGAACATCATCCGATACCAGTACCGACTTAATGGCTTCTGTGTGTTGGCCGAACCTACAATGGAGTGGTTTGGTGGTATGTAGAGACACTGTCTGACCTGTTAGACCCACAGTGGGTATAGTCTCCCCAGAAAGGGGAACCTTGCCTCTGAGATCTTTGGATCTCAGAACAGTTCGAACGGCACCGGTGTCAATGAGGCAAGGGAGGGGATATTTTAATTCCTCGATAAACAGGTTGATATGTCCTGACACCGCTTTGCCAACGTCCTATGAAGAATCATAGTCGTGGCTGGCCATCGCTACGACTGAAGTTGTTGGATCGCGTGAGCCTGGTACCGGATCGTCTGGGATGAACTGCCACTTACCCTTGGGTCTGTTAGGGCAGTCGCACCTTAGATGTCCTTCCTTTCCACAGATGTAACAAGTTCGGGCTTTCCAGCGTTGTGTCTTTTTCCCACCATCCTGGCCCGTTTGTCCTGCAGAAGGGGCTTGAGACACAAGGATTTTGGATGCTTTGTCCTGTTTCTTCCTATCCATCTCTCTCTCTATAGCGGAGAGAGTGGATAGAATGACAGGTATTGTCATTTCATTAAATTCGGGTCTGGCTAATAATAGCCGGTCTCGAATTTTCATATGGATGCCTTCTAAAAATTTGGCTCTTAGCAAAAGGTGAATGGCCGATAACTTACCTCCGTCGGTTGGCACATCCGGACCAACCTCCAGATCTGCATCCAATGCAGCTTGTTTCAGGCGACGCCAGAAACAAGCACATTCCTCGCCTGGGTTTTGACTGAGTTTCATCACATCTGTGGTAGAAGATGCACCATACAACTCTGGAAGTTTGACTAGCAGGGCCACACAGAATTGCTTACCTCCAGAAGTGGCTTGTTCGTGGGTGACAATTAGAGATGTACAGAACTATTCGCCGGCGAACAGTTCCCGGCGAACATAGCTTGTTCGCGTTCGCCGCGGCCGGCGAACATATGCGATATTCGGTCCGCCCCCTATTCATTATCATTGAGCAAACTTTGACCCTGTACCTCACAGTCAGCAGACACATTCCAGCCAATCAGCAGCATACCCTCCCTCCCAGACCCTCCCACCTCCTGGACAGCATCCATTTTAGATTCATTCTCAAGCTGCAGTCTTAGCGAGAGGAGGGACAGTTTAGCTGCTGCTTATTTTATAGGGAAAGCTAGGCTAGGCAAGTGTATTCAGTGTTCACTCCACTCCTGAAAGACTCATCTGATCTCTGCTGTAAGCACAGCGTCCTGACAGCACCCCAAAAAGCCCTTTTTAGGGCTGGTAAAACACCAGTCTGCTTTTTTTTTTTTCCTGGACAGCATCTATTTTAGATTCAGTCTGTACTTAAGCTGCAGTGTTAGCCAGAGGAGGGACAGTTTAGCTGCTGCTGATTTTATAGGGAAAGCTATAGGCAAGTGTATTCAGTGTTCACTCCACTCCTGAAAGACTCATCTGATCTCTGCTGTAAGCACAGCGTCCTAAAAGCACCCCAAAAAGCCCTTTTTAGGGCTGGTAAAACACCAGTCTGCTTTTTTTTTTTCCTGGACAGCATCTATTTTAGATTCAGTCTGTACTTAAGCTGCAGTGTTAGCCAGAGGAGGGACAGTTTAGCTGCTGCTGATTTTATAGGGAAAGCTTTAGGCAAGTGTTTTCAGTGTTCACTCCACTCCTGAAAGACTCATCTGATCTCTGCTGTAAGCACAGCGTCCTGACAGCACCCCAAAAAGCCCTTTTTAGGGCTGGTAAAACACCAGTCTGCTTTTTTGTTTTTTCCTGGACAGCATCTATTTTAGATTCAGTCTGTACTTAAGCTGCAGTGTTAGCCAGAGGAGGGACAGTTTAGCTGCTGCTGATTTTATAGGGAAAGCTAGGCTAGGCCAGTGTATTCAGTGTTCACTCCACTCCTGAAAGACTCATCTGATCTCTGCTGAAAGCACAGCGTCCTGACAGCACCCCAAAAAGCCCTTTTTAGGGCTGGTAAAACACCAGTCTGCTTGTTTTTTTTTTTCTGGACAGCATCTATTTTAGATTCAGTCTGAACTTAAGCTGCAGTGTTAGCCAGAGGAGGGACAGTTTAGCTGCTGCTGATTTTATAGGGAAAGCTATAGGCAAGTGTATTCAGTGTTCACTCCACTCCTGAAAGACTCATCTGATCTCTGCTGTAAGCACAGCGTCCTGACAGCACCCCAAAAAGCCCTTTTTAGGGCTGGTAAAACACCAGTCTGCTTGTTTTTTTTTCTGGACAGCATCTATTTTAGATTCAGTCTGAACTTAAGCTACAGTGTTAGCCAGAGGAGGGACAGTTTAGCTGCTGCTGATTTTATAGGGAAAGCTAGGCTAGGCCAGTGTATTCAGTGTTCACTCCACTCCTGAAAGACTCATCTGATCTCTGCTGTAAGCATAGCGTCCTGACAGCACCCCAAAAAGCCCTTTTTAGGGCTGGTAAAACACCAGTCTGCTTTTTTGTTTTTTCCTGGACAGCATCTATTTTAGATTCAGTCTGTACTTAAGCTGCAGTGTTAGCCAGAGGAGGGACAGTTTAGCTGCTGCTGATTTTATAGGGAAAGCTAGGCTAGGCCAGTGTATTCAGTGTTCACTCCACTCCTGAAAGACTCATCTGATCTCTGCTGTAAGCACAGCGTCCTGACAGCACCCCAAAAAGCCCTTTTTAGGGCTGGTAAAACACCAGTCTGCTTGTTTTTTTTTTCTGGACAGCATCTATTTTAGATTCAGTCTGAACTTAAGCTACAGTGTTAGCCAGAGGAGGGACAGTTTAGCTGCTGCTGATTTTATAGGGAAAGCTAGGCTAGGCCAGTGTATTCAGTGTTCACTCCACTCCTGAAAGACTCATCTGATCTCTGCTGTAAGCACAGCGTCCTGACAGCACCCCAAAAAGCCCTTTTTAGGGCTGGTAAAACACCAGTCTGCTTTTTTGTTTTTTCCTGGACAGCATCTATTTTAGATTCAGTCTGTACTTAAGCTGCAGTGTTAGCCAGAGGAGGGACAGTTTAGCTGCTGCTGATTTTATAGGGAAAGCTAGGCTAGGCCAGTGTATTCAGTGTTCACTCCACTCCTGAAAGACTCATCTGATCTCTGCTGTAAGCACAGCGTCCTGACAGCACCCCAAAAAGCCCTTTTTAGGGCTGGTAAAACACCAGTCTGCTTGTTTTTTTTTTCTGGACAGCATCTATTTTAGATTCAGTCTGAACTTAAGCTACAGTGTTAGCCAGAGGAGGGACAGTTTAGCTGCTGCTGATTTTATAGGGAAAGCTAGGCTAGGCCAGTGTATTCAGTGTTCACTCCACTCCTGAAAGACTCATCTGATCTCTGCTGTAAGCACAGCGTCCTGACAGCACCCCAAAAAGCCCTTTTTAGGGCTGGTAAAACACCAGTCTGCTTTTTTGTTTTTTCCTGGACAGCATCTATTTTAGATTCAGTCTGTACTTAAGCTGCAGTGTTAGCCAGAGGAGGGACAGTTTAGCTGCTGCTGATTTTATAGGGAAAGCTAGGCTAGGCAAGTGTATTCAGTGTTCACTCCACTCCTGAAAGACTCATCTGATCTCTGCTGTAAGCACAGCGTCCTGACAGCACCCCAAAAAGCCCTTTTTAGGGCTGGTAAAACACCAGTCTGCTTGTTTTTTTTTCCTGGACAGCATCTATTTTAGATTCAGTCTGAACTTAAGCTGCAGTGTTAGCCAGAGGAGGGACAGTTTAGCTGCTGCTGATTTTATAGGGAAAGCTAGGCTAGGCCAGTGTATTCAGTGTTCACTCCACTCCTGAAAGACTCATCTGATCTCTGCTGTAAGCACAGCGTCCTGACAGCACCCCAAAAAGCCCTTTTTAGGGCTGGTAAAACACCAGTCTGCTTGTTTTTTTTCCCCGGCACAGTAGCTTACATAAAAAAAAAACACAACAGTTTTGACTGCAGTAGATGAGCAGTCAGTTGCCTGCCAGCGTGTGTGTCAGACCTACAGTGTCTACTGTGCCAACTTCTGCCAGTGCACAGTGCCATTCATATCTGGTGTCACAGTAGCTTGCATAAAAAAAAAAACAACAGTTTTGACTGCAGTAGATGAGCAGTCAGTTGCCTGCCAGCGTGTGTGTCAGACCTACAGTGTCTACTGTGCCAACTTCTGCCAGTGCACAGTGCCACTCATATCTGGTGTCACAGTAGCTTGCATAAAAAAAACACAACAGTTTTGACTGCAGTAGATGAGCAGTCAGTTGCCTGCCAGCGTGTGTGTCAGACCTACAGTGTCTACTGTGCCAACTTCTGCCAGTGCACAGTGCCACTCATATCTGGTGTCACAGTAGCTTGCATAAAAAAACACAACAGTTTTGACTGCAGTAGATGAGCAGTCAGTTGCCTGCCAGCGTGTGTGTCAGACCTACAGTGTCTACTGTGCCAACTTCTGCCAGTGCACAGTGCCACTCATATCTGGTGTCACAGTAGCTTGCACGCATAGTACAACTAAACTTATTCTAAAAAAAATGACAGGCAGAGGCAGGCCACCCCGCAGGGGCTGTCGTGGTCGTGGTGCTGTGATTCCCTTTGGCCCTAGAATAATGCCCAGTGTTCAGGGGCCACGTACCCTGAACTCGAAAAGTTCTGAGGACATAGTTGACTGGCTAACACAGGACAGCCAATCTTCTACAGCTTCCGCTCGGAACCTTGACGCACCATCCTTCTCCAGCTCAGCTTTGGGCACCTCTCAAGTTACCACTCGCCCGCCTGCCGCCACCACCAACACTAGCACCACAGTTGCTTCACTTGATCTGTCAGAGGAGTTATTTACACATGAGTTGGAAGAAATGAGTGATGCGCAAACATTATTGCCAGAGGATGTAGATAAAAGGGATATGTCTCAGTCAGGCAGCATTACACACATGGATGTACGGTGTGATGATGATGATGTTGTACCCGCTGCTGCTTCCTTTGCTGAGTTGTCAGATACAAGTGAAGCGGTTGATGATGACGATGTGGATGTCACGTGGGTGCCCGCTCGAAGAGAAGAAGAACAGGGGGAAAGTTCAGATGGGGAGACAGAGAGGAGGAGGAGACGAGTTGGAAGGAGGGGTAGGTCGTCGCAAGGAGCTAGTGGCACAGTCAGACAGCATGTATCGGCACCCGGGGTCAGCCAGACAGCACGCCAATCAACGCATGCTGTTGCCACCACCAGAATGCCGCCATTGCAAAGCTCAGCAGTGTGGCATTTTTTTTGTGTGTCTGCCTCTGATAACAGCGATGCCATTTGCAACCTGTGCCAAAAGAAACTGAGTCGTGGGAAATCCAACACCCACCTAGGTACAACTGCTTTGCGAAGGCACATGATCTCACATCACAAACGCCTATGGGATCAACACATGATGATGAGTACAAGCAGCACACAAGCTCAAAGCCACCATCCTCCTCCTGGTCCAGCATCTTCAGCCACGTCAACCACTGCTGTCCTCCTTGCCCCCTCTCAACCATCTGACACTACGTCTCTCGCCTTGAGCAGTTCCTGCTCATCTGCCCACAGTCAGGTGTCTGTCAAGGACATGTTTGAGCGTAAGAAGCCAATGTCACAGAGTCACCCCCTTGCCCGGCGTCTGACAGCTGGCTTGTCGGAACTCTTAGCCCGCCAGCTTTTACCATACAAGCTGGTGGAGTCTGAGGCCTTCAAAAAAATTGTAGCTATTGGGACACCGCAGTGGAAGGTACCCGGCCGAAATTTCTTTTCACAAAAGGCAATCCCCAACCTGTACTCTATTGTGCAAAAGGAAGTCATGGCATGTCTGGCACACAGTGTTGGGGCAAGGGTCCATCTGACCACTGATACCTGGTCTGCAAAGCACGGTCAGGGCAGGTATATCACCTACACTGCTCATTGGGTAAACCTGCTGACGGCTGCCAAGCATGTAATGCGTGGCTCTGCAGAGGAGTTGGTGGTGACACCACCACGACTTGCAGGCAGGCCTGCTGTCACCTCCTCTACTCCTCCTACTCCATCCTCTTCGATAACCTCCTCGGCTGAGTCCTCTTCTGCTGCTGCGTCTTGCTCCACATCAACAGCACCCCCCCAGCTCCCCAGGGGCTATTCCACATCCCGGATACGACAGTGTCACGTTGTCTTGGGGTTGACTTGCCTGAAAGCAGAGAGTCACACCGGACCAGCACTCCTGTCCGCCCTGAACGCACAGGTGGATCAGTGGCTGACTCCGCACCAACTGGAGATCGGCAAAGTGGTGTGTGACAACGGAAGCAATTTGTTGGCGGCATTGAATTTGGGCAAGTTGACACATGTGCCGTGCATGGCACATGTGTTAAATCTGATTGTACAACGCTATGTGCATAAGTACCCAGACTTACAGGATGTCCTCAAGCAGGCCAGGAAGGTGTGTGGCCATTTCAGGCGTTCCTACACAGCCATGGCGCACTTTTCAGATATCCAGCGGCGAAACAACATGCCAGTGAGGCGCTTGATTTGCGACAGCCCGACACGTTGGAATTCAACACTCCTAATGTTCGACCGCCTGCTCCAACAAGAAAAAGCCGTCAACGAGTATTTGTATGACCGGGGTGCTAGGACAGCCTCTGCGCAGCTGGGAATTTTTTTGCCACGTTACTGGACGCTCATGCGCAATGCCTGTAGGCTCATGCGTCCTTTTGAGGAGGTGACAAACCTAGTCAGTCGCACTGAAGGCACCATCAGCGACATCATCCCATTTGTTTTCTTCCTGGAGCGTGCCCTGCGAAGAGTGCTGGATCAGGCCGTAGATGAGCGTGAAGAGGAAGAGGAAGAGTTGTGGTCACCATCACCACCACCAGAAACAGCCTTATCAGCATCGCTTGCTGGACCTGCGGCAACGCTGGAAGAGGAGTCTGAGGAAGAGCAGTCAGAGGAGGAATGTGGCTTTGAGGAGGAGGAGGAAGACCAACCACAGCAGGCATCCCAGGGTGCTCGTTGTCACCTATCTGGTACCCGTGGTGTTGTACGTGGCTGGGGGGAAGAACAGACCTTCAGTGAGATCAGTGAGGACGAGGAACAGGACATGAGTAGCTCGGCATCCAACCTTGTGCAAATGGGGTCTTTCATGCTGTCGTGCCTGTTGAGGGACCCTCGTATAAAAAGGCTGAAGGAGAACGACCTGTATTGGGTGGCCACGCTACTAGACCCCCGGTATAAGCAGAAAGTGCCAGAAATGTTACCGAATTACAGGAAGTCGGAAAGGATGCAGCAGTTCCAAAATAAATTAAAAAGTATGCTTTACACAGCGTATAAGGGTGATGTCACAGCACAACGGGAATCTAACAGGGGAAGAGGTGAAAGTAATCCTCCTCCTACCACGACCATGCCGGCAAGGACAGGACGCTTTACAGACGTATTGTTGATGGAGGACATGCGGAGCTTTTTAAGTCCTACGCATCGCCACAGCCCTTCGGGGTCCACCCTCAGAGAACGACTCAACCGACAGGTAGCAGACTACCTCGCCTTAACTGCAGATATCGACACTCTGAGGAGCGATGAACCCCTTGACTACTGGGTGTGCAGGCTTGACCTGTGGCCTGAGCTATCCCAATTTGCGATAGAACTTCTGGCCTGCCCCGCTTCAAGTGTCCTTTCAGAAAGGACCTTCAGTGCAGCAGGAGGTATTGTCACTGAGAAGAGAAGTCGCCTAGGTCAAAAAAGTCTAGATTACCTCACCTTTATTAAGATGAATGAGGCATGGATCCCGAAGGGACTGACAGTGGGCGATACATTTGACTAAAAAAGGCCTGATGAGATGAGCTGCCTTGGGCTAAAAATGGTCCACAAGCCGCAATGTTTTAGGGCACTTTCTGCCTGAAAAACATAATTTTTTCTGGCCGCTGCTACAGCAGCGGCTGCAACAATACCTAGTTTTACAGGCATGTGTACATGCCTAATTTTTCTGGCCTCTGGTGCTGCACTGTGGCTGCAAAAAAAACAAACAAAAAAACACATACCTGTGTCAATTCCCCTTCGTGATCGTTACCTTGTTGTGGTGAAGGGGCTTGCGTATCACAATGAAGCGACCACCTCTATGAGTGTGTTGGCAATGGCGTTGTTGGCACACCCCAGATGGTAAGGTCGTTGCTTCATTGTGAACAGACCAAAAGCGATCGGCTTGATAATTTTGCATAGAAAAAACATAAATTTTCTTTGTGATCATCTAAGGTGATCATTAAAGCCTTGCGGTTGTGCAAATGGACTGTTTGCAGTTGTTTGCGGTGCGTTAAACGGGGAGTTTGGTCTGTCCGAGTTTGGTCTGTCACTGTGAAGCGGGCGTAACCCTTACACTACCTGATCGATACAACATCATACCTGATGTTTTAAAGCACGTTATTCCAAACACATTAGGAATGTTAGGTGATTTATGCCCTTTATGGATTAAAACCCGACTCTGCGTCAACTACGTAATTTTCCATGGGAGTTTTGCCATGGATCCCCCTCCGGCATGCCACAGTCCAGGTGTTAGTCCCCTTGAAACAACTTTTCCATCACTATTGTGGCCAGAAAGAGTCCCTGTGGGTTTTAAAATTTGCCTGCCTATTGAAGTCTATGGCGGTTCGCCGGGTTCGCCCGTTCGCGAACATTTGCGGCAGTTCGCGTTCGCCGTTCGCGAACGGAAAATTTTATGTTCGCGACATCACTAGTGACAATGCCGCAACGGGAGATTATAACCCCTGACAGTTCTTCTCCTACTTTCGCCCTCAGAACCTGGGCACAATCTGTTCCGCTCATGCCGTAGCTAAATTGATTTTGACAAAACATTCTCGCGAACCCTCGTGGATTTGTTCTATAGTCAGGCAGTTCGGCCAGTATGGTCCTGATTTCTGAGGAAGCAAAAGGGACATGCCATACCACCCTTTCCCCCAAAGTCCTTTCACCATTGGTATTTGGAACACCCTCATATTGTTGCACCCGGACTGGGTAAGTACCAGGTTCAGTGACATAAGTGGGGCTAGGTGTGTACTTTGGAGGTTGTGGCTTCATTGGTTGGCTAATGTGTGCTACCTTGCCCACAACGTTCCCTGTCTGGAAGCCAACCAATGAAGGGTAGATGGTAGGTATGACTGAGTCAAAAGCTCTCAGCGCAGTTATGCAATCCCCATGGTTCCTTAGTCTGGTCTCAATTCCCTTAGACTCACATAGAATCTGTAGATCACCAGTTGAAAATGATTCATAATCAGCCGCAATCGGCGGAGAAAATGCCCCAGATATGGGAAAGGCGACTGATAGAGAGGGTTAGCTTGAGGTTTAGCGTCAGAGGTGACATGGTTAGATGGAGACGTGGGAGAGAGAGAGATGTTAGTTGGAGAGTGCAGAGTAGGGTTGGTTAGATTGGTGATGGCAGAAGCATCAGAGGAAACTACAACAGATCTAGTGTTGGTGGATCCAGCCTGCCTCAGCAGAGTTAGCCCAGAAAGAGCCTCTTCCGCTTCCAGCATTGGATCACCAGTCACTGCTATCCCCTCAGGCCAGGTGTACATAATGCGGTTCTTCCGGACTGAAACTGCCTTCTGTATACCCTGCCTGCTTACCATAATAGACTTCTGAAGCCACAGCTCAGCTACATCTAAGGTTTTTGCTGCCCAGAGCCTGGGTTTAAACTCAGTTATGAATTTCTCCCACCTCCAGGCATCAAATGTCCCCTCTAGAGGAATAGCCCAAGTAGTATCCTTGGACCAACTATGCCATTCCTTTAGAGGTTTCATGACCTTTGCCCCAAAGCTAGATTTCATGTACTGTGCAGCCGTCTGACTCTGGGAAGCCTCACATTCCTTCCCTTGCATGGACTTCAAATTGCCCATGGCGATTCGAATCGGCTTATAGTCTTATTCCTGCGTCCAGGAAAAACCCCTGCACCTATTTAGGAGAGCACCGTCAGGTGCCTCCTTCTACGGTGGATTGACGAACTGCAACCACTATATCTGGTCCAGTCCCCCAACTAGAAAACCTAACCGAGGTGTTATTAACTCTATGGCTTGTTGCCCCAACACTTTTGGCACAGAACTACAGAGTACTACTCTTTTACACCGCTATACTCGTAATAACTATGCCCAATGATTAGTCAACAACCACAGACCACCCCCCGATTTATGTCTCTACCCCTTACAGTGTATGCATACATACCTCTGTACGACTGTACACTGCGTCGTCAGATTAAACTGCACAGCACACTTCCGTTTATTTTCGCTACAGAGCAATGTGGCTTCTCTAAATAATCACAAAAATAAAATAAAAAAGTTAAATGGGGATAGCTTTCTGTTGTCTATTTCAGCAGTTGTACGATGTCTCAGTAGTTACACGATCAAACTAATAAACTAACCGTCTGAGCGTGAACAAAAAATTGACTACTTGCTGCGCAAAAGTAACTCAATTAACAATAAAAGTGAATATAAAGCGAGTTTTAAAACCAAAGCCTTTCTTTCCTACCGCAAGCTATACAATAAAAGATGCAGCTCTAAAACCAAAAACAATGGGGGAGTGGCATGAATTGCCTTCTGAGAAACTCAAAGAAAATGCCCAAACAATAAAAAAAAAAAAAAAAAAAATTAAAACACACACCCCGTTAAGAGAACAAAAACTCAGTTAAAGTTAGTTTTACTATCTATTGAAATTCAGTGTAAAGCAGAGTCTTCACTTTAAACTGAAATTAAAACCAAAAGAAAACACAATAGTTTTACAAAAAATATGCAAAAAATAACTAAACCTGAAGATTGGATTCATACAAAGAAAAACAAAAATGGTGACTCCGACCACATGGCTGAACAAACACAAAGGAAAACAAAATGGTGTCTTCAAAACAAGATGGTGTCCTCAGGCCACATGGCTCCACATGGCTGAACACACACAAAGGAAAACAAAATGGTGTCTTCAAAACAAGATGATGTCCTCAGGCCACATGGCTGAACACACACAAAGGAAGATAAAATGGTGTCTTCAAAACAAGACCAAACCGTGCCTCTTACAAACAAAAATCACTGTTTTAACACAAAACAGACTGTGCTACTTAAATCATACTAAACGTTAGACGAACTATAATAGCTACACACTTTACAAAAGTTATTTCACACGGTGACCAGCACTATGAAATAACTCAGCCACACAATGTTTTGTCATTCAATCTCTGCCGCACATTTAAAACATCAACTAGCACACTCCATGCATATCGTCACGTTGTACTACAGGAAATGGTTTTACATTTAACATAAACCCCATACAAGGACCCTCTAGGCTGTATTGACTATGGGGTCTACACAGAGGACAGTAATATAGACTTCTATCCCAAGCCAATACAGCTATCCCTCCCAGTACAAATATAAATCCCCGTCCTTGTACACAAAGAGTGAAACCGCAAAAATTTGTTCTTTTGCTAAGCGGAGTTACCTGCAACAGCGAGCAGAGAGACCAGATTCCGGTTCTAGAACAACAAAAATTTCAAAAGTTGAAATGGAGTCTGTCTTACCAAACTTTGCCGGCCTTTTCCTGTCCCAGAACCGCGGACCCAATCTCTCCTCTCGGATCGCTGTGCAGGAACTACGTTGGCTCCAAGCTGGCTCGCCGAAAATGTCGTGGAAGAATTCCCTTGGGCTTTGTACGCAAATCCACACCACGCCTAAATGTGGACTTCCAGCGTCTAAATGCACACAAAGCACAAAACAATTCCTTCGTGCTTAAAAGCACGTTTGTATCAAGCTCTTTGGTACAAGGAATTTGAAGTACTTCAATGGCACCAGGTAGAATCAGAAACGATGCTGCTTCAAGCTGGAGTCTCAAGCATCTGGGGCAGAGCTCAGCCACCCGGATTCTTTTATTCATTGGAAACAAAAGGATAACAAAACAGGAAGTGATGGCCCCAACAGCCAATCACTTCCCTTAATACAAAATGACATCACAGGAAATGACAAACAGTAAAGGGGAGGGCACTCAATGGAGGGAAAGGGGAGGAAGTGCACACCCCCCATCTTAATCAGCATGGAGCCCACACAATACTGTTCAAAGTAAACAGTATCTAGTGAGATCATTCTACTTGTTCTTATAGTTTTGGGACAATATGCGGGGACATTGCTACTGCTGTTGTCAATATACGGTACAAGTACACGGACAAGGCAGATATCAATGTCCTCTTATAAATACAGATATGTATCCATAAAGCGGATAACGAAGTCCGCAAGAGAGAATTAATAGGTTTCTCTCATTATGCGGACTTCGCTTCTCTAAAGTGTATAGCCATTGGAAAGCATGCAGTCCAGCACATTGCGCTTGATATCTACAAATAGGGATGAGCCGAACACCCCCGGGTTCGGTTCGCACCAGAACCTTCGAACGGACCGAAAGTTCGCGCGAATTTTCGAACCCTATTCGTTATAATGGACGCGAACGTTCGAAATCAAAATTGCTAATTACAACGGCCAATATGCATGTTAATGTTATAAAACAGGTTTGGGGACCCGGGTCCTGCCCCAGGGGACATATATCAATGCAAAAAGAAATTTTAAAAACTAAAGTTTTTTCGGGAGCAGTCATTTTAATGATGCATAAAGTGAAAAAAAAAAAAGTGAAATTTTCCTTTAAATACGGTACCTGGGGGGTGTCTAAAGTATGCCTGTGAAGTGGCATGTGTTTCCCGTGTTTAGAACTGTCCTTGCACAAAATGACATTTGTAAAGGAAAAAAAGAAGCCATTTAAAACCACTTTTGGCTTCAATGTCATGTCTTGTCCTGGCCGCCATATGGCTGAAAATCCTTGAGAAAAATGGCATGGCTACCCCATCACCCCCCCCCCCCCCCACCCCAGCCCCTTTGGGTCTTGTATGGATACTAAGGGGGACCCCGCACCCAAAATAAAACCCTATACCTACAACCCTATATACTCTGAACAGCAGTATATAGGTGGTGCAAACAAGACATGGACTGTAGGTTTGTTCTTAAGTAGAATCTGAACAGGTACATTATGAAGTGTAGCTACATCCCAAAAAAATCAATTTTTAAGCTTTTTGGAGAACATAGGGAGGGGTTATCACCCCTGTAACATTTGCTGTCTTTGCACATCTGTTCAGAACATGTCACCTCACTTTCCGTCCCAATGACAAATGTTTTTGGAAAAGTGGGGTTTTAATTGAAACAAGGATTGGTGATAAAGCATCAGTAGAGAGGAGATACCTTTTTCCCAAATTAAATCTAACAGGATAGAATTTTCCTTCCTAGGGGTAGATTTCCTCTCACTTCCTGTTTTCTCTTGCCGTTTGCAAGTAGGAGTCGTTTGTAAGTTGGATGTTTGAAAGTAGGGGCCTGCCGTATATACTCTGCAGAAATTTGCCCTATTAGATGTTGGTGTAGCCACAAGACTGGTGGGCACAGGAATGGGCCCTGCTGTGAGTTAATAGATCAAGATTTGTACTTGCATGCACCTGTTGAACCGGGCAGAAAAATTGGGCCTTTGGTGGTGGTGGTGGTGGTGGTGGACGGTGTTGCCACAAGACTGTAAGCCCTCACATTTACTCTTGGTGGGTGCAGGAATGGGCCCTGCTGTGAGTTATTAGATCAAGATTTGTAATTGCATGCACCTGTTGAACAGGGCAGAAAAATTGTGCCTTTGGTGGTGGTGGTGGTGGTGGACGGTGTTGCCACAAGACTGTAGGCCCTCATAGTTACTCTTGGTGGGCGCAGGAATGGGCCCTGCTGTGAACTATTAGATCAAGATTTGTAATTACACGCCCCTGTTAAACAGGGGCTGAAAAATTGTGCCTTAGGCATTGGTGCTGGTGCCACAACACTGCAACCCCTCACAGATACTGTACTTGGAGCACAGCAGTCACACCTGTTGCGAAGCATCTTTTTAAAAAATTGTAATTACACGCCCCTGTTATACAGGGGCTGAAAAATTGTGCCTTAGGCACTGGTGCTGGTGCCACAACACTGCAACCCCTCACAGATACTGTACTCTGAGCACAGCAATGAGACCTGTTGCAAAGCATTGCCTAAAAATTGTAATTACACGCCCCAACAGGGGCTGAAAAATTGTGCCTTAGGCACTGGTGCTGGTGCCACAACACTGCAACCCCTCACAGATACTGTACTCTGAGCACAGCAGTCACACCTGTTGCGAAGCATCTTTTTAAAAAATTGTAATTACACGCCCCTGTTATACAGGGGCTGAAAAATTGTGCCTTAGGCACTGGTGTGGTGGCATGGATCATTGAGGAGGAGGAAGAGGATAGTCAGTGAACATAACAGGACAGTCACTCAGCATCAGCATAGGCAGTCTTGAAGGGATGTGACATTATAAATTATTCCGTTATATCCGCTTCAGGTGTCTGGTAGCTGGTGGTGATCCAAGACTGATTCATTTTTATGAAGGTCAGTCGATCAACCGAGTCGGTGGACAGGCGCACCCTATGATCGGTGACAAATCCTCCAGCAGCACTGAATGTGCGTTCGGAAAGAACGCTGGATGCAGGACAGGCCAGTAGCTCAATTGCATACTGTGCAAGCTCTGGCCAGTGATCCATCCTCAGGACCCAGTAAGCCAGAGGATTTTCGGTGGGAAAGGTGTCCAAGTCTGACCTTGCCCCTAGGTATTCCTGCACCATGTATATCAGACGCTGGCGATGGTTGCTGGAACCGATCATACCTTGGGGCTGCGGACTAAAAAATTGTCTGAACGCATCGGTCAGACGTCCACCTTCCCCACCGCTCCTTCTGCTACTGACCGAAGCCTCAGCAACTCGTCGTCCAGGACCAGGAGTTTGTAACCTCCCAGTTTCTGGGAACGCGTTGCACAGACCTTTCTGCAAGGCCTCCCTGAGATGTCTCATCCTCTGCTCCCTCTGCGACGGCAAGATAAGGTCCGCAACCTTACCCTTGTACCGTGGATCAAGGAGAGTGGCCAGCCAGTAATGGTCACTCTCCTTGATCCGAAGAACACGAGGATCCTTCCGCAGGCTTTGCAGGATCAGGGAGGCCATGCAGCGTAGGTTAGCTGAGGCATTCGGTCCGGAGTCTTCTGGGTCACTGAGGATGACATGATCGCCAGCCACCTCCTCCCAGCCACGTACAAGTCCACTGGTTTGTTGGGACTGTACATCATCCCTAAAAGACTGCTGCTGCTGATGCTGAGTGCCAGGCTCCACCTCCATGCTCACACAATCCTCCTCCTCCTCCTCCTCCTCCTCCTCTTCCTGTGTGATGGGTGGGACAGAAGGAACATTGTCTGGATAAAGGGGGCCTTGAGAGACAAGGAAGTCCTCCTCTTCCTGCCTCTGTTCTGCCTCAAGTGCCCTGTCCATTATCCCACGCAGCGTATGCTCCAACAGGTGGACAAGAGGTACAGTGTCACTGATGCATGCACTGTCACTGCTCACCATCCTCGTGGCCTCCTCAAATGGTGAGAGGACAGTGCATGCATCCCTGATCATGCTCCACTGGCGTGGGGAAAAAAAGCCAAGCTCCCCTGACCCTGTCCTGGTGCCGTAGTCGCAAAGGTACTCATTGATGGCCCTCTGCTGCGTGTGCAGTCGCTGCAGCATGGCCAACGTTGAGTTCCACCTGGTGGGCATGTCACATATTAGGCGGTTCTTGGGCAGGTTCAGCTCCTTTTGCAGCTCAGTCAGCCGAGCACTGGCATTATAAGATCGGCGGAAATGCACACAGACTTTCCTGGCCTGCCTCAGGACATCCTGTAAGCCTGGGAACCTGCCCAAGAACCGCTGCACCACCAGGTTGAGGACGTGAGCCATACAGGGCACATGGGTGAGCTGCCCCTGTCGCAGGGCGGAGAGGAGGTTGGTGCCATTATCAGAAACGACCATTCCTGGCTTAAGCTGGCGTGGCGTCAACCACCTCTCGGCCTGCCCCTGCAGAGCTGCCAGAACCTCTGGCCCAGTGTGGCTCCTGTCCCCCAAACACACCAGCGCAAGCACGGCATGGCATCTTTTTGCCTGCGTACTCGCGTAGCCCCTTGTACGCCTACGGAGCACCGCTGGTTCCGAGGACAGAGCACTCGAAGAGGACATGGAGGAAGAAGAAGAGGAGGGGGTGGAGGAGAGAGGTGTGTCACAACCAGTAGTAGCATTTTGGAGGCGTGGTGGCGGAACAACCTCCAACACTACTGCACCTTGTCCTGCATCCCTCCCAGCTACCAATAGAGTGACCCAATGGGCCGTGAAAGAAAGATAACGTCCCTGTCCATGCCTGCTGGACCATGAGTCAGCGGTAATATGCACCTTACCGCTGACCGCCCTGTCCAGCGAGGCATGGACATTGCCTTCCACATGCCAGTAGAGAGACGGAATTGCCTTCCGTGAGAAAAAGTGGCGTTTGGGAACCTGCCACTGAGGAACCGCACATTGAACAAACTCACGGAAGGGGGCCGAGTCTATCAACTGAAAAGGCAGCAGTTGAAGTGCTAGCAATTTAGCCAAGCTAGCATTCAACCGCTGGGCATGTGGATGGCTGGGAGTATACTTCTTTCGACGGTCCAGCAGCTGGGGCAGGGAAATTTGCCTGCTACAATCGGACGTCGGTGTACTGCAAGTACTTGGTTGTGACACACCTAATTCTACACCTTCAGTCCTCTCAGAGCAGCTTTCAGAGAGGACTGAAGATATAGTGGGGATGGAGATCCCAGCTGATGAGGAGCAAGGAGAGGCCCGCTTTGTTCTTTGGTGTGGGTCTTTTATGTGTGCTTGCCAACGAGCTGCATGGCAGGTCGACATATGTCTGCTCATGCTTGTGGTGCCCAAGCGGCTGATGTTTTGGCCACGCGAGATACGCTTGAGACAAATATTGCAAATAGCAGTGGTGCGATCTGATGCACTCGTCTCAAAAAAGGCCCACACCAAAGAACTTTTGTGATAACGTGCAGAGGCAGCGCCCTGCACAGGCGGAGCTCTGCGGTGTGGTACAGTTGCTGTGCTGGCCTCTAGCTGGCCTCCAGAGGGCATCCTGCCTCATTGGACATGTGACGCTGCATCCTCCTCCTCCTCCTCCTCTCTCCCTTCAGGCACCCACGTGGAGTCAGTGACCTCATCATCCCCTCCCTCTTCACCACTAGAGCAAACCTGGCAGTAAGCTGCAGCTGGTGGAACACTACTGCCAGATTGCTGTCCTTCAGCATCCCCTTTCTCTGCGCGCACACTACTGACTTCCTCAAGCTGGGTATCATCATCCGAGCCTTCGAATCGTTGGGCATCCTCCTGGAGCATGTACCCAACACTGTGCTCAAACAGTTCGGGGGACTCCTCAGGAGGACATGGTGGGTCTAGGGAAGGGGTGGCTGATGATGCCATTGAGTACGCGTTGGCAGCTGCTCTGCCAGTACCCTGAGCCTGGGTGAGAGAGGATGAGGAGGATGAGGAGGGCTTGGTCATCCATTCTACCAAGCCTTCGGCATGATGCGGCTCCACATGTCCAGCTGCCGAAAACAAAGACAAGCGTGTCCCATGGCCACGCGCTGATGACGATGCACGACCACGTCCACGGCCAGCACTGTTGTCTCTAGAAACAGAGCCTGCCTGCCCTGTGTTCTTGCCTCGGCACGCTCTGCCTCTCCTTGGCGGTCTTCCAGCCATTGTAGTCGGTAGTGTATATAGTATAAAAAATAGAACTCCTATGTGTGCTCACAACACACTGTAGGTCCTATGGGTGCTGACACTAACACACTATAGGTACTATGTGTGCTGCTGACAAGAAAATATAGGAGCTCTGTTTGCTGCCACTAACACACTAGAAGTCCTATGGGTGCTGCTGAGAAGAAAATATAGGAGCTCTGTGTGATGCCACTAACACACTAGAAGTCCTATGGGTGCTGCTGAGAAGAAAATATAGGAGCTCTGTGTGATGCCACTAACACACTAGAAGTCCTATGGGTGCTGCTGAGAAGAAAATATAGGAGCTCTGTTTGCTGCCACTAACACACTAGAAGTCCTATGGGTGCTGCTGAGAAGAAAATATAGGAGCTCTGTTTGCTGCCACTAACACACTAGAAGTCCTATGGGTGCTGCTGAGAAGAAAATATAGGAGCTCTGTTTGCTGCCACTAACACACTAGAAGTCCTATGGGTGCTGCTGAGAAGAAAATATAGGAGCTCTGTGTGATGCCACTAACACACTAGAAGTCCTATGGGTGCTGCTGAGAAGAAAATATAGGAGCTCTGTTTGCTGCCACTAACACACTAGAAGTCCTATGGGTGCTGCTGAGAAGAAAATATAGGAGCTCTGTTTGCTGCCACTAACACACTAGAAGTCCTATGGGTGCTGCTGAGAAGAAAATATAGGAGCTCTGTGTGATGCCACTAACACACTAGAAGTCCTATGGGTGCTGCTGAGAAGAAAATATAGGAGCTCTGTGTGATGCCACTAACACACTAGAAGTCCTATGGGTGCTGCTGAGAAGAAAATATAGGAGCTCTGTTTGCTGCCACTAATAGGGATGAGCTTCGTGTTCGAGTCGAACATACGTTCGACTCGAACATCGGCTGTTCGATCGTTCGACGAAGATCGAACGATTTGGGCCGTTCGCGCCAAATTCGAGTGACGCGAACGGCCCACAATGCACTACGCCATCGCAGTGTCATCCAGGCGCTGTGATTGGCCAAGCATGCACTGTGACCCCGCATGCTTGGCCAATCACAGCGCCGGCAGCGAGGAGAGCAATGATTGGCCACAGGCAGGTTGCCTGTGGCCAATTATTGCTGAGGGGGTTTAGTACACGCCCCACACTATAAAAGGCCGCCAGCACGGCGGCCTAGTGTAGTGTGTTCCGGAGCAGGGATAGAGCAGCATAGGCAGGGACAGTGACTTTTATTTCTTTCTTGCTTAACCTGGATTCCTTTAGTTTAGGGAAAGAGAAGGATAGGTAGGGAGAGTGTCAGTGTGTTTTGTGCTTGTGCTATATTGTGCTTAAAAAAAACATTTTTTCTAGGGACAGAAAACTGTAGGTAGGGAGAGTGTGTCAGTTTCTTTCACTGTCAAAGTCCTTGTTTCCAGGGACCTGGAAGGACAGTGAGTGAATTCTCCTTGTGCTATATTGTGCTTAAAAAAAACATTTTTTCTAGGGACAGAAAACTGTAGGTAGGGAGAGTGTGTCAGTTTCTTTCACTGTCAAAGTCCTTGTTTCCAGGGACCTGGAAGGACAGTGAGGTAATTCTCCTTGTGCTAAATTGTGCTTAAAAAAAACATTTTTTCTAGGGACAGAAAACTGTAGGTAGGGAGAGTGTGTCAGTTTCTTTCACTGTCAAAGTCCTTGTTTCCAGGGACCTGGAAGGACAGTGAGGTAATTCTCCTTGTGCTAAATTGTGCTTAAAAAAAACATTTTTTCTAGGGACAGAAAACTGTAGGTAGGGAGAGTGTGTCAGTTTCTTTCACTGTCAAAGTCCTTGTTTCCAGGGACCTGGAAGGACAGTGAGGTAATTCTCCTTGTGCTAAATTGTGCTTAAAAAAAAACATTTTTTCTAGGGACAGAAAACTGTAGGTAGGGAGAGTGTGTCAGTTTCTTTCACTGTCAAAG
This sequence comes from Rana muscosa, assembly GCA_029206835.1. Classification (NCBI taxonomy): domain Eukaryota; kingdom Metazoa; phylum Chordata; class Amphibia; order Anura; family Ranidae; genus Rana; species Rana muscosa. The sequence goes on from CM055116.1 coordinate 814,169,703, forward strand.
TCCTTGTTTCCAGGGACCTGGAAGGACAGTGAGGTAATTCTCCTTGTGCTAAATTGTGCTTAAAAAAAACATTTTTTCTAGGGACAGAAAACTGTAGGTAGGGAGAGTGTGTCAGTTTCTTTCACTGTCAAAGTCCTTGTTTCCAGGGACCTGGAAGGACAGTGAGGTAATTCTCCTTGTGCTAAATTGTGCTTAAAAAAAAACATTTTTTCTAGGGACAGAAAACTGTAGGTAGGGAGAGTGTGTCAGTTTCTTTCACTGTCAAAGTCCTTGTTTCCAGGGACCTGGAAGGACAGTGAGGTAATTCTCCTTGTGCTAAATTGTGCTTAAAAAAAACATTTTTTCTAGGGACAGAAAACTGTAGGTAGGGAGAGTGTGTCAGTTTCTTTCACTGTCAAAGTCCTTGTTTCCAGGGACCTGGAAGGACAGTGAGGTAATTCTCCTTGTGCTAAATTGTGCTTAAAAAAAACATTTTTTCTAGGGACAGAAAACTGTAGGTAGGGAGAGTGTGTCAGTTTCTTTCACTGTCAAAGTCCTTGTTTCCAGGGACCTGGAAGGACAGTGAGGTAATTCTCCTTGTGCTAAATTGTGCTTAAAAAAAAACATTTTTTCTAGGGACAGAAAACTGTAGGTAGGGAGAGTGTGTCAGTTTCTTTCACTGTCAAAGTCCTTGTTTCCAGGGACCTGGAAGGACAGTGAGGTAATTCTCCTTGTGCTAAATTGTGCTTAAAAAAAAACATTTTTTCTAGGGACAGAAAACTGTAGGTAGGGAGAGTGTGTCAGTTTCTTTCACTGTCAAAGTCCTTGTTTCCAGGGACCTGGAAGGACAGTGAGGTAATTCTCCTTGTGCTAAATTGTGCTTAAAAAAAACATATTTTCTAGGGACAGAAAACTGTAGGTAGGGAGAGTGTGTCAGTTTCTTTCACTGTCAAAGTCCTTGTTTCCAGGGACCTGGAAGGACAGTGAGGTAATTCTCCTTGTGCTAAATTGTGCTTAAAAAAAAACATTTTTTCTAGGGACAGAAAACTGTAGGTAGGGAGAGTGTGTCAGTTTCTTTCACTGTCAAAGTCCTTGTTTCCAGGGACCTGGAAGGACAGTGAGGTAATTCTCCTTGTGCTAAATTGTGCTTAAAAAAAACATTTTTTCTAGGGACAGAAAACTGTAGGTAGGGAGAGTGTGTCAGTTTCTTTCACTGTCAAAGTCCTTGTTTCCAGGGACCTGGAAGGACAGTGAGGTAATTCTCCTTGTGCTAAATTGTGCTTAAAAAAAAAACATTTTTTCTAGGGACAGAAAACTGTAGGTAGGGAGAGTGTGTCAGTTTCTTTCACTGTCAAAGTCCTTGTTTCCAGGGACATGGAAGGACAGTGAGGTAATTCTCCTTGTGCTAAATTGTGCTTAAAAAAATCATTTTTTCTAGGGACAGAAAACTGTAGGTAGGGAGAGTGTGTCAGTTTCTTTCACTGTCAAAGTCCTTGTTTCCAGGGACCTGGAAGGACAGTGAGGTAATTCTCCTTGTGCTAAATTGTGCTTAAAAAAAACATTTTTTCTAGGGACAGAAAACTGTAGGTAGGGAGAGTGTGTCAGTTTCTTTCACTGCCAAAGTCCTTGTTTCCAGGGACCTGGAAGGACAGTGAGGTAATTCTCCTTGTGCTAAATTGTGCTTAAAAAAAACATTTTTTCTAGGGACAGAAAACTGTAGGTAGGGAGAGTGTGTCAGTTTCTTTCACTGTCAAAGTCCTTGTTTCCAGGGACCTGGAAGGACAGTGAGTGAATTCTCCTTGTGCTATATTGTGCTTATAAAAAACTTTTTTTCTAGGGACAGAAAACTGTAGGTAGGGAGAGTGTGTCAGTTTCTTTCACTGTCAAAGTACTTGTTTCCAGGGACCTGGAAGGACAGTGAGGTAATTCTCCTTGTGCTAAATTGTGCTTAAAAAAAAACATTTTTTCTAGGGACAGAAAACTGTAGGTAGGGAGAGTGTGTCAGTTTCTTTCACTGTCAAAGTCCTTGTTTCCAGGGACCTGGAAGGACAGTGAGGTAATTCTCCTTGTGCTAAATTGTGCTTAAAAAAAACATTTTTTCTAGGGACAGAAAACTGTAGGTAGGGAGAGTGTGTCAGTTTCTTTCACTGTCAAAGTCCTTGTTTCCAGGGACCTGGAAGGACAGTGAGGTAATTCTGCTTGTGCTAAATTGTGCTTAAAAAAAACATTTTTTCTAGGGACAGAAAACTGTAGGTAGGGAGAGTGTGTCAGTTTCTTTCACTGTCAAAGTCCTTGTTTCCAGGGACCTGGAAGGACAGTGAGGTAATTCTCCTTGTGCTAAATTGTGCTTAAAAAAAACATTTTTTCTAGGGACAGAAAACTGTAGGTAGGGAGAGTGTGTCAGTTTCTTTCACTGTCAAAGTCCTTGTTTCCAGGGACCTGGAAGGACAGTGAGGTAATTCTCCTTGTGCTAAATTGTGCTTAAAAAAAACATTTTTTCTAGGGACAGAAAACTGTAGGTAGGGAGAGTGTGTCAGTTTCTTTCACTGTCAAAGTCCTTGTTTCCAGGGACCTGGAAGGACAGTGAGGTAATTCTCCTTGTGCTAAATTGTGCTTAAAAAAAACATTTTTTCTAGGGACAGAAAACTGTAGGTAGGGAGAGTGTGTCAGTTTCTTTCACTGTCAAAGTCCTTGTTTCCAGGGACCTGGAAGGACAGTGAGGTAATTCTCCTTGTGCTAAATTGTGCTTAAAAAAAACATATTTTCTAGGGACAGAAAACTGTAGGTAGGGAGAGTGTGTCAGTTTCTTTCACTGTCAAAGTCCTTGTTTCCAGGGACCTGGAAGGACAGTGAGGTAATTCTCCTTGTGCTAAATTGTGCTTAAAAAAAAACATTTTTTCTAGGGACAGAAAACTGTAGGTAGGGAGAGTGTGTCAGTTTCTTTCACTGTCAAAGTCCTTGTTTCCAGGGACCTGGAAGGACAGTGAGGTAATTCTCCTTGTGCTAAATTGTGCTTAAAAAAAACATTTTTTCTAGGGACAGAAAACTGTAGGTAGGGAGAGTGTGTCAGTTTCTTTCACTGTCAAAGTCCTTGTTTCCAGGGACCTGGAAGGACAGTGAGGTAATTCTCCTTGTGCTAAATTGTGCTTAAAAAAAAAACATTTTTTCTAGGGACAGAAAACTGTAGGTAGGGAGAGTGTGTCAGTTTCTTTCACTGTCAAAGTCCTTGTTTCCAGGGACATGGAAGGACAGTGAGGTAATTCTCCTTGTGCTAAATTGTGCTTAAAAAAATCATTTTTTCTAGGGACAGAAAACTGTAGGTAGGGAGAGTGTGTCAGTTTCTTTCACTGTCAAAGTCCTTGTTTCCAGGGACCTGGAAGGACAGTGAGGTAATTCTCCTTGTGCTAAATTGTGCTTAAAAAAAACATTTTTTCTAGGGACAGAAAACTGTAGGTAGGGAGAGTGTGTCAGTTTCTTTCACTGCCAAAGTCCTTGTTTCCAGGGACCTGGAAGGACAGTGAGGTAATTCTCCTTGTGCTAAATTGTGCTTAAAAAAAACATTTTTTCTAGGGACAGAAAACTGTAGGTAGGGAGAGTGTGTCAGTTTCTTTCACTGTCAAAGTCCTTGTTTCCAGGGACCTGGAAGGACAGTGAGTGAATTCTCCTTGTGCTATATTGTGCTTATAAAAAACTTTTTTTCTAGGGACAGAAAACTGTAGGTAGGGAGAGTGTGTCAGTTTCTTTCACTGTCAAAGTACTTGTTTCCAGGGACCTGGAAGGACAGTGAGGTAATTCTCCTTGTGCTAAATTGTGCTTAAAAAAAAACATTTTTTCTAGGGACAGAAAACTGTAGGTAGGGAGAGTGTGTCAGTTTCTTTCACTGTCAAAGTCCTTGTTTCCAGGGACCTGGAAGGACAGTGAGGTAATTCTCCTTGTGCTAAATTGTGCTTAAAAAAAACATTTTTTCTAGGGACAGAAAACTGTAGGTAGGGAGAGTGTGTCAGTTTCTTTCACTGTCAAAGTCCTTGTTTCCAGGGACCTGGAAGGACAGTGAGGTAATTCTGCTTGTGCTAAATTGTGCTTAAAAAAAACATTTTTTCTAGGGACAGAAAACTGTAGGTAGGGAGAGTGTGTCAGTTTCTTTCACTGTCAAAGTCCTTGTTTCCAGGGACCTGGAAGGACAGTGAGGTAATTCTCCTTGTGCTAAATTGTGCTTAAAAAAAACATTTTTTCTAGGGACAGAAAACTGTAGGTAGGGAGAGTGTGTCAGTTTCTTTCACTGTCAAAGTCCTTGTTTCCAGGGACCTGGAAGGACAGTGAGGTAATTCTCCTTGTGCTAAATTGTGCTTAAAAAAAACATTTTTTCTAGGGACAGAAAACTGTAGGTAGGGAGAGTGTGTCAGTTTCTTTCACTGTCAAAGTCCTTGTTTCCAGGGACCTGGAAGGACAGTGAGGTAATTCTCCTTGTGCTAAATTGTGCTTAAAAAAAACATTTTTTCTAGGGACAGAAAACTGTAGGTAGGGAGAGTGTGTCAGTTTCTTTCACTGTCAAAGTCCTTGTTTCAAGGGACAGAGAAGGACACCTGAAGGTAGCCCTTATTGCTTTTTTCCCATCTCCCTGCAGGCCATCTATTAGAATGTCTGGAAGGCAAACAAGGAGAGGCAGACAGTCAGGAGGCAATAAAAGAGGGCAAGCAGGCTCTGTGTCTGGGGGCAACAGTGCTGGTCGTGGACGCGGTGCATTGTCATCAGCACATGGCCATGGGACACGCTTGTCCTTCTTTTCGGCAGCTGGACATGTTGAGCCACATCATGCCGAAGACTTGGTAGAGTGGATGACCAAGCCCTCCTCCTCCTCCTCATCCTCTCTCACCCAGGCTCAGGGTACTGGAAAAGCAGCTGCCAAAGCGTCCTCTTCCCTGGTATCAATGTCAGACTCATCATCAGTCACTCCTTCCCTAGACCCACCATGTCCTCCTCCTGAGGAGTCCCCCGAACTGTTTCAGCACAGTGTTGGGTACATGCTCCAGGAGGATGCCCAGCGTTTCGAAGGGTCTGATGATGAAACCCAGCTAGAGGAAGGCAGTAGCGTGAGAGCAGACAGAGGGGATGCTCAAGAAGGACACCAATCTGGCAGTCATGTTCCAGCAGCTGCAGCATACTGCCAGATTGCCTCCAGTGATCAGGAGGGAGGTGATGATGAGGTCACTGACTCCACGTGGGTGCCTAATAGGAGAGAGGAGGAGGAGGAGGATGAGGAGGAGGCACATCTCCAACGAGGCAGGATGCCCTTTGGTGGCCAGCGTAAGGGCAGTACACCGACGGAATCACACCGCAGAGCTCCGCCTGTGCAGGGCGCTGCCTCTGCCCGTCATTCAAAAAGTTCTTTGGTGTGGGCCTTTTTTGAGGCTAGTGCATCAGATCGCACAGCTGCTGTTTGCAACATATGTCTCAAGCGTATATCGCGTGGCCAAAACATCAGCCGCTTGGGTACCACATGCCTGACCAGACATATGTTGACCTGCCATGCAGCTCGTTGGCAAGCCTACCTCAAAGACCCACACCAAAGAACAAAGCGGACCTCTCCTTGCACCGCATCAGCTGGGATCTCCAACCCCACTATAACTTCAGTCCTCTCTGAAACATGCACTGAGAGGAATGAAGGTGTAGAATTAGGTGTGTCACAGCCAAGTACTTGCGGCCACTCTGCTAGCAGTACACCGACGTCCGATTCTAGCAGGCAAATTTCCCTGCCCCAGCTGCTGGACCGTCGAAAGAAGTTCACTCCCAGCCATCCACATGCCCAGCGGTTGAATGCTAGCTTGGCTAAATTGCTAGCGCTTCAACTGCTGCCTTTTCAGTTGGTAGACTCGGCCCCCTTCCGTGAGTTTGTGCAATGTGCGGTTCCTCAGTGGCAGGTTCCCAAACGCCACTTTTTCTCACGGAAGGCTATTCCGGCTCTCTACCGGCATGTGGAAGGCAATGTCTTGGCCTCGCTGGACAGGGCGGTCAGCGGTAAGGTGCATATTACCGCTGACTCATGGTCCAGCAGGCATGGACAGGGACGTTACCTTTCTTTCACGGCCCATTGGGTCACTCTTTTGGCAGCTGGGAAGGATGCAGGACAAGGTGCAGTAGTGTTGGAGGTTGTTCCACCGCCACGCCTCCAAAATGCTACTACTGGTTGTGACACACCTCTCTCCTCCACCCCCTCCTCTTCTTCTTCCTCCATGGCCTCTTCCTGTGGTTTGTCCTATGAACCAGCGGTGCTCCGTAGCCGTTCACGGGGCTACGCAAGTACGCAGGCAAAAAGATGCCATGCCGTGCTTGCGCTGGTGTGTTTGGGGGACAGAAGCCACACTGGGGCAGAGGTCCTGTCTGCTCTGCAGGGCCAGGCCGAGAGGTGGTTGACGCCACGCCAGCTTAAGCCAGGAATGGTGGTTTGCGACAATGGCACCAACCTCCTCTCCGCCCTCCGACAGGGACAACTGACCCATGTGCCCTGTGTGGCTCACGTCCTTAACCTGGTGGTGCAGCGGTTCTTGGGCAGGTACCCGGGCTTACAGGATGTCCTGAGGCAGGCCAGGAAAGTCTGTGTGCATTTCCGCAGATCTTATAATGCCAGTGCTCGCCTGGCTGAGCTGCAAAAGGAGTTGAACCTGCCCAAGAACCGCCTTATATGTGACATGCCCACCAGGTGGAACTCAACGTTGGCCATGCTGCAGCGGCTGCACACGCAGCAGAGGGCCATCAATGAGTACCTGTGCGACTACGGCACCAGGACAGGGTCAGGGGAGCTTGGTTTTTTTTCTCCACGCCAGTGGGGCATGATCAGGGATGCATGCACTGTCCTGGCACCATTTGAGGAGGCCACGAGGATGGTGAGCAGTGACAGTGCATGCATCAGTGACACTGTACCTCTTGTCCACCTGTTGGAGCACACGCTGCGTGGAATAATGGACAGGGCACTTGAGGCAGAACAGAGGCAGGAAGAGGAGGACTTCCTTGCCTCTCAAGGCCCCCTTTACCCAGACAGTGTTCCTTCTGTCCCACCCATCGCACAGGAAGAGGAGGAGGAGGAGGAGGAGGAGGAGGAGGATTGTGTCAGCATGGAGGTGGAGGCTGGCACTCAGCATCATCAGCAGCAGTCTTTTAGGGATGATTTACAGTCCCAAGAAACCAGTGGACTTGTACGTGGCTGGGAGGAGGTGGCTGCGGATCATGTCGTCCTTAGTGACCCAGAGGACTCCGGAGCGAATGCCTCAGCAAACCTACGCTGCATGGCCTCCCTGATCCTGCAAAGTCTGCGGAAGGATCCTCGTATTCTTCGGATCAAGGAGAGGGACCATTACTGGCTGGCCACTCTCCTTGATCCACGGTACAAGGGTAAGGTTGCGGACCTTATGTTACCGTCGCAGAGGGAGCAGAGGATGAGACAACTCCGGGAGGCCTTGCAGAAAGGTCTGTGCAACGCGTTCCCAGAGACTGGGAGGTTACAAACTCCTGGTCCTGGACAACGAGTTGCTGAGGCTTCGGCCAGTCAAAGAAGGAGCGGTGGGGAAGGTGGCCGTCTGACCGATGCGTTCAGACAATTCTTTAGTCCGCAGCCCCAAAGTATGATCGGTTCCAGCAACCATCGCCAGCGTCTGATAAACATGGTGCAGGAATATCTAGGGGCAAGGTCAGACTTGGACACCTTCCCCACCGAAAATCCTCTGGCTTACTGGGTCTTGAGGATGGATCACTGGCCAGAGCTTGCACAGTATGCAATTGAGCTACTGGCCTGTCCTGCATCCAGCGTTCTTTCGGAACGCACATTCAGTGCTGCTGGAGGATTTGTCACGGATCACAGGGTGCGCCTGTCCACCGACTCGGTTGATCGACTGACTTTCATCAAGATGAACCAGTCTTGGATCACCACCAGCTACCACACACCTGATGCTGATATAACAGACTAATTGATTTTAACATGTCACATCCCTTCAAGACTGATGCTGATGCTGAGTGCCTGTGCTGTTATGTTGACTGGCTATCCTCCTCCTCCGAGTCCTCAATGATACGATTGATGATGATAGCTTGGAAGATCATTTTTGTTTATGGGTGCCGCCACCAGTGGCTAAGGCCCAATTTTTCAGCCCCTGTTTTACAGGGGCGTGTAATTACAATTTTTTTAGCAATAATTTGCCATAGGGCTCATTGCTGTGCTCCAAGTACAGTATCTGTGAGGGGTTGGAGTGTTGTGGCACCAGTGCCTAAGGCCCAATTTTTCAGCCCCTGTTTAACAGGGGCGTGTCATTACAATTTTTGAAGCAATACTTTGCAACAGGGCTCATTGCTGTGCTCCAAGTACAGTATCTGTGAGGGGTTGTAGTGTTGTGCCACCAGTGCCTAAGGCCCAATTTTTCAGCCCCTGTTCAACAGGGGCATGCAATTACAATTCTTGATCTAATAATTCACAGCAGGGTCCATTGCTGCACCCACCAAGAGTAACTCTGAGGGCTTACAGTCTTGTGGCAACGCCACCACCACCACCACCACGAAAGGCCCAATTTTTCAGCCCCTGTTCAAAAGGGGCATGTAATTACAATTCTTGATCTAATAATTCACAGCAGGGCCCATTGCTGCACCCACCAAGAGTAACTGTGAGGGCTTACAGTGTTGTGGCACCAGCACCACCATCAAAGCCCCAATTTTTACTACCACTGTTCAACAATTATATGTAATTAAAATTCCTGATATAATAGTTGACAGCAGGGCGTTCCAGCACCAACCAAGAGTAACTGAGTGCTTACAGTGTTGTGCCAACACCAACAACTAAGGGGCCTATTTCTGCAGAGTATATACGGCAGGTCCCTACTTTCAAACATCCAACTTACAAACGACTCCTACTTGCAAACGAAAGAAGACAACAGGAAGTGAGAGGAAATCTACCCCTAGAAAGGAAAATTCTCTCCTGTAAGAATAAATATGGGAGAAAGGGGTCTCATCTGTACTGATGCTTTATCAGCAATCCTTGTTTCAAGAAAAACACCACATTTCAAAAACAGTTGTCATTGGGACGGAAAGTGAGGTGAAATGTTCTGAACAGGGGCACAGACAGCAAAACAAATGTTACAGGGGTGATAACCCTTACCTATGTTTCCCAAAAAGTTTAAAAATAGATTTTTGGGCTGGAGCTACACTTCAACAATGTACCTGTTCAAAATTACAAACAGATTCTACATAAGAACAAACCTACAGTCCCTGTCTTGTATGCACCGCCTGTATACGGCTGTTCAGAGTATATAGGGCCTTTTTTATTTTATGTGCGGGGTTCCCCTTAATATCCATACAAGACCCAAAGGGGCTGGTAATGGGCTGGGGTAGGGGGGGGGGTCATGGGGTAGCTATGCCATTTTTCTTAAAGAATTTCATCCATATTACCGGGACCAGACATTACATTAAAGCCGCAAGCAGTTTTAAATGGCTTTTTTTTCCTTTAGAAGTGTCATTTTGTGCAGGGACAGTTCTAAACACGGGAAACACGTGGCACTTCACAGGCATACTTTAGACACCCCCCAGGTACGATATTTAAAGGAATATTTGACTTTTTTTTTTCACTTTATGCATCATTAAAATGACTGCTCCCGAAAAACGACCGTTTTTAAAACTTCTTTTTGCATTGATACATGTCCCCTGGTGCACAACCCGGGTTCCCAAACCCTATTTATGACAATAACATGCATAATAGTTGTTATAATTAGCACTTTAGAATTCGAACGTTCGCATCCATTGTATTTAATAGGGTTCTAATGTTCGTTCGAACTTTCGGTCCGTTCGCGGGTTCTGGTGCGAACCGAACCCGGGGGTGTTCGGCTCATCACTAGCCACTAACACACTAGAAGTCCTATGGGTGCTGCTGAGAAGAAAATATAGGAGCTCTGTTTGCTGCCACTAACACACTAGAAGTCCTATGGGTGCTGCTGAGAAGAAAATATAGGAGCTCTGTTTGCTGCCACTAACACACTAGAAGTCCTATGGGTGCTGCTGAGAAGAAAATATAGGAGCTCTGTGTGATGCCACTAACACACTAGAAGTCCTATGGGTGCTGCTGAGAAGAAAATATAGGAGCTCTGTTTGCTGCCACTAACACACTAGAAGTCCTATGGGTGCTGCTGAGAAGAAAATATAGGAGCTCTGTTTGCTGCCACTAACACACTAGAAGTCCTATGGGTGCTGCTGAGAAGAAAATATAGGAGCTCTGTTTGCTGCCACTAACACACTAGAAGTCCTATGGGTGCTGCTGAGAAGAAAATATAGGAGCTCTGTTTGCTGCCACTAACACACTAGAAGTCCTATGGGTGCTGCTGAGAAGAAAATATAGGAGCTCTGTGTGATGCCACTAACACACTAGAAGTCCTATGGGTGCTGCTGAGAAGAAAATATAGGAGCTCTGTTTGCTGCCACTAACACACTAGAAGTCCTATGGGTGCTGCTGAGAAGAAAATATAGGAGCTCTGTTTGCTGCCACTAACACACTAGAAGTCCTATGGGTGCTGCTGAGAAGAAAATATAGGAGCTCTGTTTGCTGCCACTAACACACTAGAAGTCCTATGGGTGCTGCTGAGAAGAAAATATAGGAGCTCTGTGTGATGCCACTAACACACTAGAAGTCCTATGGGTGCTGCTGAGAAGAAAATATAGGAGCTCTGTGTGATGCCACTAACACACTAGAAGTCCTATGGGTGCTGCTGAGAAGAAAATATAGGAGCTCTGTTTGCTGCCACTAACACACTAGAAGTCCTATGGGTGCTGCTGAGAAGAAAATATAGGAGCTCTGTTTGCTGCCACTAACACACTAGAAGTCCTATGGGTGCTGCTGAGAAGAAAATATAGGAGCTCTGTGTGATGCCACTAACACACTAGAAGTCCTATGGGTGCTGCTGAGAAGAAAATATAGGAGCTCTGTTTGCTGCCACTAACACACTAGAAGTCCTATGGGTGCTGTTGGGGTGCAATGCTGTGCTAACAGCACTGCGGTTGGTACTACTGCAATACTGTACTAACAGTAAGCACGCACCAGACTAATCCCCAGCAGCAGCTAATAACACACTAACTGTGCAATCAGCAGCAATGAACGATCAATGACTTAGGTAGCAATGGTTTAGCAAAGAAATAGCCAATGGTTTAGCAAAGAAGAGCAAATCTTTCAGTATCAAGCAAAGACAGAATCAGCAGACTAATCTCTCCTAAAGCCGGAACTCATGTGACCGGGGCCGATGGCGTGGCGGCCTTTTAAATGGTGGGGCGTGTACTAAAGCCCCTGAGCTGTAATTGGCTACAGGCGTCCTGCCTGTAGCCAATTATTGCTCTCCGAGTTTCGGGCGCTGTGATTGGCCAAGCATGCGGGGTCACAGTGCATGCTTGGCCAATCATCAGCCAGCAATGCACTGCGCCGGCCGCGCCGGCCGCAATGCATTGCGGGGCCGCTCGCATCACACGAATGTGATGCGAACGGCCCAAATAGTTCTGGGCTCGACGAGCGAGCGAACGCCCGATGCTCGATTCGAACATGGGTTCGAATCGAGCACCGGGCCCATCCCTATCTACAAACCAACAAACGCGCACACACGCAGAGAACACGTTTCAATCCCATAAGAAGGTTTTCATACTGACCGTTTTTACCGCTGGTCTCGATTCAACCCAAGTGCGCTCTGCTAGAGCGCTCCTCGATTAAACATCAGACACAGGGAGACAGATGACAATCTATAAAACGCACATCCTAGAATAAAATGTCCACATAAATCTTATATAATAAAATTTCCACAACACTCTGTCCCCTTCGCCAGGTAAAACTATTGAGTCCGGGTGGCGAGGGACCTTGATCACATCTGATCTGGGCATAGGTGCCCGCAACAACAGTCTCTTTTCCCCGGTCCTGGGTGTAGGTGACACCGGGGATGTAAGGGCAGGTTGGGAACGGGACCCCTCTTCAGGCGCTGGTGCCTCCACCTGGGGTGTACTATCCCCTGTAGACATGGGTGGATCCCTGATTCTGTGGGATGAGGCAAGAGGTACTTTGTCCCAGCCCTTTTCTGCAAACAGTTCGTCAATAGCAACATCGTCTCCCATATCCGAGAGCGACTCCAGGTCAGAGGTGTCACACTCCTCCGCGGGCAGGTAACCTGTAGTGGAGACTGAGTTTTCACCTCTTCCCACACACCAAATCTCTCCGCCTGGCTTACCTCGGCCTTTACTTGAAGCGGGACGTCCGGAACTCTTATCGACAGATCCATCCAGGCCGGGTGTAAGCGGGCGAGACGGTCCACCACAACCGCTGGTCGAGGCTACCATACCGGTCTTTCTCTTCGGTGGTGGACGCTGCGAGACAGTGGTGACCGAGTCAGCATCCTCGGATTTCTCCCGTTGAATTCTCACGATCTCCTCCACGGTCGTTGCAGTGTGTGCAGGGATGGCTGTCAAAGCAGTGATTCCTCCTCTCTGAGTGGTGTTGCCTGTAGCCCAGCCGGGGTAAATGGTTCTCAGGTTCTCAACCGCTGGATCCACTTCAAAAAGGAACTCCCCACAGGCCTCGCATCACCCAAATGGCTTCAGTTGGCACACCAGTCCCGAACAACCGGGATAAATCACACCCAGGGCCTCAACGTCCATGCACGAATACAGGGCGAATCGTCCCCTTGGCTTTAGCCGGATCCCCGTATCTGTTACCGGAGCAGCAGAAGTCAGTGTCGTGGTGGAAGGGTGAACCGGAATCCACGATGTATGTCCGAACATGGCGACCTGTTGCTGATCCATCGCACACTGCCAGGGTTTTGCGCCAACGTCCCACGTGTAGTCCTTCACACGTATTGGACTCCTCCCCTTTGATCCAGTTCACGGGCTTTTCTTCTTTTCTGTTTCTGAGTCACGCCCACGAACTAAGTGGTGGGGGTGTGTCTGGTGGCACAGTGCAATAGAAGCCCCCACGTGTACTACTTCACACGGCTGAGCTTCCCCCTTTTTCCACTCTTCTGCGCGGGCCTTTCCCTTCATTGGGTCATGTCCACGACTTCGAGCAGGGATGCACTTCGGCCAATGAAGGCCTGCCTACTCGTAACTCCTCCGGGCAGACACTTTCAATTCCGTAGTACACGAACACTATACCGGACCCGAGCCTCCACGTGTAGCGGCGTCCTCTCTCCCCTCTCTTCTATCAGCTCGTCTGTCTCTTGTCTAGGGGTACTTTAGAGGAGAGAGAGCGGGGTCACCACGCCAAGCCCTCACCGCAGATGTTTGTGTGGTGGAAGCAAAGTTCTTGTTTTACCTTTGGGTCAAGTATTCTGCACCTGGAACCTCCAATGAGAGTTACCTTGAACAACGTCTGCCAGAAAATGAGCCCCACACCATTAAAGTCCAACACTCCTTTATTCTTCTTGAATGAACACAATCAGTTAGACTCCCTTGTAGAACAGAACAGAAAAGGAGGTGTGGATGCGAGTAGGCCCAGACACATTGAACTCTCCACTTTCCTCCCAGAAAGTGGGTTGCGGTCTCAGAGCGATTGGGAATTTCCTTCCAGGCGGTCTCCGATGGGAGGCTCACCTGTCACTGGCAATATGCTGCACCGGGTCTTCAAGTAAGTATCTCCCACCGGTCCATTACGCCTTCCGGATTCGGGTACCCACTCCCGGGGTTCCCTAGGACCTCCTTCCCTTGCAGAACTCAGTGGTGGGCACTGAGCTCCAGACCTCCTCCCGAGTACCTCACCCCAGGCTAAAGGTGCCTGGGATGGAACACGACCTCCGAACGTCTTCTAGGCCTAGATCCGCCTAGGGGACCGACACGAACCACCGCCCTCAGGCTGAAGGTGCCCGGGCTCGACTCCCGCCACCAAAAATGTCCGCCCCCTTATACCCCCTCCCAGCAAGCACGGCGGGTTCCCCGCCCCACCATACAACCGCTGAGAGAGACCAAAAGAGGTACGCCACCGCAACGATGACTCAACCCCAGGCCCAAAGCGACAGTGCCACCTGGTGGGCCCCAGGGAACCATACATCACAGTTTTCCCCACCAGATTCAAAAAGTAGAAAGCATATACCCGCTACATATATATATATATATATATATATATATATATATATATATATATATATATATATATATTATATATATATGTAGCAGCCTCACCCTCTCTCTTCTTTTGCGGTTACTCTGGCTCCGGTCTAGGGGTACCTTGAAGGGGAGAGCGAGGTGCGCCACGGCCCATGTCCTCTAGATTACAGCATGTAGAGGTGAAGGCCAGCACCAGATTACCTTCAGGCTGTGTATACGCTCAGAGCCAAGTCTGTTATGCTGATAACCCCCCTTTGCTCCCAGTAATTGGAGTACCACACACTGAAAAGGTCCAACACTTATTTATTCCATAACGGCAAACAAATAGTCCTTTGCGAGCAGACAGTTTGAGACCCATAGAACAGTTCAGTATTGGTGGGGAGTAGGTCAAGGCACAATCCTCAAAGAAACTAAACCGTTGAGGTTTCACCAACGGTTGCTAAGCACAGTGGCTGTAAAACATACTTTTTGGCTTCAGAGTCTCTTCCAGCGACTCTAATGAACAGGAACTGGAGTTACCTTCGCTACGCTGCAGCCCCTGTCAGGGGGAAGACATCCCTCCAAGAGAGTTACCAGAGGCCCCGCCGTCACCGGATTAATGCTATACCGGGCTATTCGGAAGGGTTACACTCCCCGGCCTCCTCACCTCAGATACGGGTCCCAACACCTTAGGGCCCCTCGGACTCCTCCACCCTCGCGGAACCCAGTCAAAGTTACTGGGCCCCAGGCCTTGGCCATAGTACCTCACCCCAGGCTTAAGGTGCCTGGGATGGACTCCATCTCTCGCTCCGGCCAGGTCAAGGGCACCTGAGCCCGGAACCCCGGAACGCCAGCACCCAGGCTGAAGGTGCCTGGGTGCGGCCGCATCCTCCAACTCCGAACTCTGAACCCTCGGACCACAACAACCACGTGGTAAGGGCATCCGCCCCTTTAACCCCTCTCCCTTTGCGTCACAGCGGGTTCCCCGCCCCGCTGTACCAGCACCAGGAAAGGACAAAAAGGGAGCAGTCTTGCGGTGCGGATTCAACTCCGGCCCAGGGCGACAACGCCACCTGCAGGCCACAGGGAACCTTGCACCACCAGAGTCCTCCAAGAACCACAAAAGGGGTTCTCAGACTCCCTAACAATTAGTGCATCCGGGTTGAATAACCCAGATGCTCCCCTCCAAATTTAAATGCCCGCTACATATATATATATATATATATATATAGTAATTTTATAAAATAATAAAGATTGTATTCGTAATCTTCTTCTTACCCCGAAGAGAAAACAGATACAAGAAGATAAACAGGAGAACCATGTTTCTTGTTCTTCCAGTCCAAGGTAACACAACGAACAAGAAAAATCCAGAGCTCTCTCAGGGTGTCCGGTGGTTAATTTTATTTACTATAGGTCTGTAGCACTGAAAGCAAAACGTTAAAGAGGAGTTCCAGTCTGTAAAAAATAAATAAAATAAAAGTCAGCAGCTACAAATACTCTAGCTGCTGACTTTTAATCTAAGGACACTTACCTGTCTAGGAATCCCGCAATGTCGGCACCCCTAGCCGATTCGTCAATCGGCTTCAGTTGCAGGCACCGGCACTTGTAGTAACATATTTATTTGTAGATTATAATTATTATGTTTCCTACTGTGTATGTGCGAGTCGCGCTGCACTTTCTGAATGGTCCGGCCATCTTCTGGGACCTCTGTGCATCCCACAATGCAGTGGGGGGAAGAAGGAGTGGGCAGAAATTTAGTAGATCGCAGTACGGCGTTCCTACCTGGAAGTGGGAGCGGGTACCTGTCAAAACCAGGTACCCACTCTCCCCTTCCCCCCCTAAAAAGTGCCAAATGTGACAGTGGCAGTGGCAGTGGCAGTGGAGTGGAGGGAGGGGAGGGAGGGAGGGGTGCGAACAAGCAGAGATTCCCCTACTACTAAGTTAACGGTGCTGCAACTAATATCCAATCAGTCTTTTTTTTATACTCCTGAATATGATTGGATGATTGAAGTGAATACAGCCCCTCTTTTATAAAAAAGGCTCCAAAAAAAAATGCCTTATACTATGTTCTGAAGATACATTTAAACTAAACTCCTATTTGAATTTAAAAAAAAAAATAGTATCCATAGAAATACAGTGGAACCTTGGATTGCGAGCATAATCCGTTCCAGGAGAATGCTCGTAATCCAAAGCACTCACATATCAAAGCGAGTTTCCCCATAGAAGTCAATGGAAACAAAAATAATTTGTTCTGCATTGACTTCTATGGCATGCAATACTGCATGTGGCCAGACGTGGAGGCGCCGGAAAGCCTCGAAAATACTGGGAAAGGCTCGGGAACAGCTCGGGTGAACTCGGAAAACCTCGGAAAGGCTCGGGAACTGAGTATTTTCCGAGTATTTCCGAACGGCTCCGCTCGGCTCCGGCGCTCCCCCCCCCCCACCTCAGGCCAAATGCTGTGGCTTAAATTCTGCTCGTTTTGCGAGACAACACTTCGCAAATCGAGTCAGGATTTAAAAAAAAAAAAAACAGTGCTCATATTGGGAAACGCTCGTTAACTGCGTTATTCGCAATCCGAGGTTTCACTGTATTAGCAAGTCCAATTCAATCATGTGATATTTATGTCTTTGTTCACGTCCATTACAGCTGCCATATAGATTATAATATGCATCTCTAGTAGTCTATCTAATTTCTTGTTTATATTGGTTTTTTTCACAGTGAAAAGGATTCTTTTATGTAAAGGCTTTCATTATGAATCAGGAAAAATACTATGATTTTAAACATCTGTTGTTTCCTGGTGTCTGGAGGATTTGCTGTTCCTGACAGTTTTTGTGTGACAGTTTCCCTGCTTTGTGTCACTGTGTGTCTAGCACAATAATATCTGGCAGTGTCCTCCGATGTCAGTCTGTCTATTTGTAGATATGATGTGCTGAGAGAGTCATCTTTAGTTATTGTGACTCTTCCTTGGAGTGAAGGGGTATAAGCTGTTGCTCCAGTATTGGTACATATTCTACCAACCCACTGCAATCCCTGGCCTGGAGCCTGACGTACCCAGTGCATAGCATAACTGGTGAATGTGTACCCCGATGTTATACATGATATTTTTACACTTGATCCAGGACTCTTCACCTCTGAACTGGGTTGCACAAGTTGGATGTCCGCCATAACACCTGAAATCAAATATTAGATGTTAATATTTATATATATATATATATATATATATATATATATAGTCATTTTTATAAAATAATAAAGATTGTATTCTTAATCTTCTTCTTACCCAGAAGAGAAAACAGATATAAGAAGATACACAGGAGAACCATGTTTCTTGTGTTTCCAGTCCAAGGTAACACAACGCACTATGGGAGCGTCCTTCTCTTTTCTACCCGACAGATTCACTCAAGAAGAGCGATCTGAATTTGCATGTACTGATCAGGAATATAAAGATCCGAGATCTGCAAGAAGACAACTTCAGTGATCAGGAGGAATTCTACCATGCATATTAATAACCAAATGACAATTGTCATTGTTTTTGAAAAAAATTCTCTATGTGCTTAAAGTGTATGTATCTAAACCCGAAAAGAGAAATGTACCACATTGCAGATTATCAATCCTTAGACGTGGTGGCTGCACTACTTTTCTTTCATTACATTTTTCTAATTAATTTCATCTGGTGATCCGGCCAGCGAGCCTTTTAGTTTTCAACTTCCTTTTACAGACCAAGCTGTTCACCTTATTGCTGAGAGAAAACAGTAATGATCAGCTTTTATTCATTTATGTAAAACCTTTACGATACGGCACTGTGTCGCTTTAACTGACAATTGCGCGGTCCCAAGCAACATTGACGTCATTTTTTCCCACAAATAGAGCTTTCTTTTGGTGGTATTTGATCTCCTCTGCGGTTTTTATTTTATATTTTATTATGTATTCATCAGTTTAGGCCGATATGTATTCCTCTACATATTTTTGGTAAAAAAATTAGCAATAGGCGTATATTGATTGGTTTGCGCAAAAGTTATAGCGTCTACAAACTACGGGATCTATTTTTTTTATTGTTTTTACTAGTAATGGCGGCGATCTGCGATTTTTAGCTAGACTGTGACATTGCAGCGGACAAGTCTGACCCCAAATGACACTTTTTTGGGGACCAGTGACATTATTACATTGATCAGTACTATAAAAATGCACCAATCAATGTAAACATGACACTGGCATGGAAGGGGTTAACACTAGGGGGAGATCAAGGAGTTAAAGGGGAGTTTCCACCAAAAATACAAAATAGCATTATTGTGCATATAATAGCCTAAAAAAACACATTTGAATTTTTTTTTATTTTTTTTTACTCACCTGGAAGTACCTGTTGCTATGCGGTCCTACGAAATCTGCCTTCTGAATCACCTAGGATTCTGACATCTCCATCAGTTCCCTACTGCTCCTGGGAAGTGTGTGTCATCATTTCCCAAAATGCAGTGCGCTTCCCCTATGGCTAGAATCACTTGTCAATACAATCCAGGAAGTAAATGCTTGTGGGCTTCCCATGCCCACAAGCAAAATGAAAACTTCAGCAAAGATTTTTTTAAAGTCTCTTTATGCAATAACTTGGCAGATCGGCGGCGGTTTTTAAAATAGTAAGTCATCTTATATGTACCACTGTATGATGGCCGGGACTAATCTGAAAATTCGGGGAAAAAAACGGGAAACGATATATACGGGACAAGACACAAAAATTCGTGAATGTCCCAGGAAATCCGGGATTATTGGCAACTATGCTGTAATGAATGCTGAAATAACATGCTTTTAAAAAATAAAAAATGTGATTGGAACCCCACTTTAAGTGTGTTCACTAGGTGTGTTCTAACTGTAGGGGGGGTGGGCTCACTGGGACATGACAGAGATCACTGGGAACAGTAGATCTCTGACATGTCATTAGGCAGAACAGAGAATCGCCTTGTTTACATAGGCAGGTGAAATTAGCATTGTAAAAAATTACAGGAAATTGCATTTGTTTCAATATTTCTCCTGGATAAAAAAAAACTATGAAATAAAGATGACTTTATCTAAATCTGCTACTAAGGTAAACCATAGACCAAATGAGATTTGTGTTTGTAACAACGATGTGTAGCAATGCATGCACCAATAAATGGTATCCCAATGCACTGTATAAAAGCAAATGCACTGTAATATAACACAATGCATTGGAGTGTGAAGGAAACACATTGGTAAATAAATACATTGAAACCTAAAGTAGTTGTCAGCCCTTACATATACCGAGTGAAGTGACTGGCCTCAGGTGATACATAGAGATGAAATAAATCCTCCGACATACACTGTACATGTCAATCTGCAGTCTCCTTTTCTTTACATCAGTTCAAAGTCCAGTTTTACTTAAAGCTTGTCTGAGATTTAGAAAAAAGGGGGTGTTGAGTAGGGATGAGCTTCGAGTTCGAGTCGAACCCATGTTCGACTCAAACATCCTCTGTTCGGCCGTTCGCCGAATTTCGAACATTATGAGCCGTTCGCGCCAAATTTGAGTGGCGCGTCACGGCCCATAATTCACTGCGGCATCGCAGTGCATTGCTGGCTGATGATTGGCCAAGCATGCACTATGACCCGCATGCTTGGCCAATCACAGCACCGTAAGTACAGAGAGCCGTAATTGGCCAAAGCCAGGGTAGCTTTGGACAATCATGGTTCAGAGGAATAGGTACACACCCCACACTATATATGGCCGCCAGATTGGCGGCCTTGTGTTGTGTGTTGCGGCATTGGTTAAAGGAAAGAGACAGAGAGAGAGAGACAGTGTAATTTGATTTGAGTTAGATAGAGCAGGCAGGAAAGTCAGTTAGCTGCAGTTAAAGTGTGTAGAGGATATATATGCATCCTAGGTGTTGTATATATATATTTATATACTGTATTCAGTTTAGTTAGATCCGTTCCTGTTATTCTCTATACAGACAGGCAGGCAGGTGAATGTGCTAGCTTCAGTGTTTCACTTAGTGTACTGTGTGCTTTGCACAGTGTGCACCAAAAGCTTACCTCAATACAATTGCTGGTGTTCTGATACAAATACAGGCAGGGAGCTGCAGTATTTTGCTTTAGTGTCATTTGCACAGTGTGCACCTAAAGCTTACCTCAATACATACAGGCAGGGAGCTGCAGTATTTTGCTTTAGTGTCCCTTGCACAGTGTGCACCTAATGCTTACCTCAATACAATACGCCTTTCCTTTTTTAAATTTGGGTGTGGGGTTCCCCTTAATATCCATACAAGACCCAAATGGGCTAGGGGGGGGTACCCATGCAGTTTTTCTCAATGATTTTCATCCATATTGCCGGGACCACACATTATATTAAAGCCGCAAACAGTTTTAAATTTCCGTATTTTTCGCACCATAAGACGCACCTGACCATAAGACGCACCTAGGTTTTAGAGGAGGAAAACAAGAAAAAAAATATTCTGAACCGAATAGTGTACTAAAATATTTTCCAGTGCCCATGAAATGCAGCCTGACCATTGCCATAGTAAACGCAGCCTGACCATTGCCAAAGTAAACGCAGCCTGACCATTGCCATATTAAACGCAGCCTGACCAATGCCATAGTAAACGCAGCCTGACCATTGCCACAGTAAACGCAGAGTGACCATGCCACAGTAAATGCAGAGTGACCATGCCACAGTAAATGCAGAGTGACCATGCCACAGTAAATGCAGAGTGACCATGCCACAGTAAACGCAGAGTGACCATGCCACAGTAAACGCAGAGTGACCATGCCACAGTTAACGCAGAGTGACCATTGCCACAGTAAACGCAGAGTGACCATTGCCACAGTAAACGCAGAGTGACCATTGCCACAGTAAACGCAGAGTGACAGAGTGGCTCCCTCTCTGGCGGTGTGGGTACAGCGTGGCTCTCTGGCGGTGCGGGTACAGCGTGGCTCTCTGGCGGTGCGGGGTACAGCGCGGCTCCCTGGCGGTGCGGGGTACAGCGCGGCTCCCTGGCGGTGCGGGGTACAGCGCGGCCCCCTGGCGGTGCGGGGTACAGCGCGGCTCCCTGGCGGTGCGGGGTACAGCACGGCTCCCTGGCGGTGCGGGGTACAGCGCGGCTCTCTGGCGGTGACGGGTACAGCGCGGCTCTTTGGCGGTGCGGAGTACAGCGTGGCTCTCTGGTGGTGTCCCCCAGCAGAGTATTCTCTTTTGCTCCTCTAACACCCCCTCCCTCCCCTCCAGCAGAGTGCTTGCATGCTGGGGGAACTGGTGCCAGAACTCTGCAGTGACTTCATTTCCCATGATGCCCCCAGTGTCTTCTGATTGGCCCTCTGCTGTGGACAATCATGGGGAGGGAAACAGCGGGCAGGAAGCTGGGTAGCGGCCCAGCAAATCCAATTAGAGCCGCTCTCTCTTTCTCTTCAGCTTACAGAAAGGGAAGGGGGCGGCGGGGGATATACAGACCGCCCACAGCTCTCTTCTCCCTGTCACAGCGCCGCTGCTCTATTTGCCAGAGAACTCGGCAGCGGCGCTGTGACAGGGAGAGGAGAGCTGCGGGCTGTCTGTATATCCCCCGCCGCCCCCTTCCCTTTCTGTAAGCCGAAGGGAGAAAAGAAAGAGAGAGCGGCTCTAATTGGATTCGCCGCAGGAGCGATGAGAGCGGATGGCAGTAGTCCGAAAAATACGGTACTTATTTTCCTTTAGAAATGTCATTTTGTGCAGGGACAGTTCTAAACACGGGAAACACGTGCCACTTCACAGGCATACTATACACACACCCCAGGTACAATATTTAAAGGAATATTTCATTTTTTTTTTTCACTTTAGGCATCATTAAAATCACTTCTCCTGAAAAAACGTCAGTTTTTAAAACTTTTTTTTGCATTGATACATGTCCCCTGGGGCAAGACCCGGGTTCCCAAACCCTTTTTAGGACAATAACTTGCATATTAGCCTTTATAATTAGCACTTTTGATTTTGAACGTTCGAGTCCCATAGACTTTAATAGGGTTCTAAAGTTCATGCAAACTTTCATTCCGTTCACAGGTTCTGGTGCGAACCGAACCGGGGGGTGTTCGGCTCATCCCTAGTGTTGAGCTAAAACTACACTCTGCAGAGCTCAGTGAGGAGAGCACTGAGAGCTGATTGGAGGGAATGGAACCCCCCCCCCCCCTATTCATACAGCTCACAGGCTGTCAATCTGCTGGAGGTGCCTCCCCGTCACCTTTTTTCTCTAGGTGTCAGGAAAACTTGTCAGAAGTGACTCATGCTGATAGCAGAGGAAGGGGGCAGCAGACAGAAATGACACTAAAGCTGGGTACACACTATAAAATTCTCTATAGATGTTTTCCTTTAGATTTACCAAAAACATATAATATGAGGTTAAACCTAAAAACTTTCAATTTGTATGCAATCAGACAGGCCCTTGCACTACATAGTTGAAGGTAAATCTAAAGGAAATCAAACAACAAAAGTTGTGTAGTGTGTATCCAGTTTTAGTGCTCTTAATTGAGACAAGTACACACTATAGTGGGATATGCTTTGTTCATATTTCATGTCTGAGGTTTACAACCACTTTAAAGAGCTAACAGGGAGAGAAAGTCTCAGGGACTCATTTGGTTAAGGTAATTTTAAAATAACTACTTGTGATCTTGCCATGAAGGCCCTGGTTTAGGCACTTCCTTTTAACACTTTTTCTTTTTTGAAACGTGATCCATGGTAGATCTTTCTTGAGAGTGAAGCTATACAGCTGCTGTTAGGTATTCAGGAGGCAAAAAAATTCCAATGAGTATAAAGCATCACAACCCTGAACCATGCATTAGGCTCATGTAGTGCAGCCTTATTGACTTGAATAGGCAAGTTTAGATGGAGGTGCCACCTACCAACTCAACATGCTGCTTTAACCACTTAAGGACCGAGCCTCTTTTTGAGATTTGGTGTTTCCAAGTTAAAATCAGATTTTTTTTTTTGCTAGAAAATTACTTAGAACCCCCAAACATTATATATTGTTTTTTTTTTTCTAACACCCTAGAGAATAAAATGGTGCTCGTTGCAATATTTTCTGTCACACCGTATTTGCGCAGCGGTCTTACAAATGCACTTTTTTGGGAAAAAATTTTCTTTTTTGAATTAAAAAATTAGACAAAAGTAAAGTTAGCCTAATTTTTTTTTATACTGTGAAAGATAATGTTACGCTGAGTAAATTGATATCCAACATGTCACACTTCAAAATTGCGACCGCTCGTGGAATGGGGACAAACCTTTACCCTCTAAAATCTGCAAAGGTGACTTTTAAAAATTTCTACAGGTTACCAGTTTTGAGTTACAGTGGGCTCTAGAGCTAAAATGATTGCTCTCGCTCTAACAATCGCGGCGATACCTCACATGTGTGGTTTGAACAAAGTTTTCATACGCGGGCGCTACTCACACATGCATTCGCTTCTGCGCGTGAGCTCAGTGGGACAGGGAGCTTTAAAATAACATTTTTACTTTCTTTTTTTTTACACTGTCTCTTAAAAAAGAAAAAATTGGGTCACTTTTATTCCTATTTCAAGGAATGTAAACATCCCTTTTAATTTAAAAAAGCATGACAGATCCTCTTAAATATGAGACCTGGAGTCAAAAAAACCTCAGATCTCATATTTACACTAAAATGCAATAATAATAATAAAAAATAAAATAATTCTCCTTTAATAGCATTGGGCAAAAGTGACGCTTGACGTCGCTTCCGCCAGTCAATGCTATGGAGCCAAGTGGGGGCCATCTTTCCCTCACTTGGCAGCCAGCCAGGCAAGGAAGGGGACCTGATCGCCTCCGCCACTACCAGCGGCTCTGGTAAGTAGCAGAGATGACCGGAGTGCGGCACCCTCAACCCCGCCCTCAATAAAAGTCATCTTGCGGCCCGCTCTCAATAAAAGTAATCTTGCAGCGAATCCGCCACAGAGACCACTTTTATCTGAAACTGGACCGCTCCCTGAAGAAGAGGATACCAGGGTTATGGCAGCTAGTTGCTGCCATAACAACGATATTCTTTTCAAAGTATATCGTTGTGAGCCAGTCCAGAAGTGGCTAAATTTTCTGCGATGCAAAGCATTGTGGCTGTGGTATGTGAACGGTGCCCTCTGGCTGTATGGTAGGTTTTAGGTTGGTGGTCAGGGGTGGTAAAACTGTGGCTCAACTGCCTATTTTTTTACTGCCCTCCTAGATGCTTGTGTAAAAAAGACTCTACAGAGGGACAACTCTCTTTCCCCGATTCCCAATTTCACCCCTGCATTGTTATCCTATCACATAGGGGCTGGGAGAGATCAACAGCGCTGAGATGCAACAAAGGATGGAAAAAAATGAATATTATTTATTTATAAAAATAAAAAAATAAAATTACAATTACTTGTGATACACGGTGCTTTAGCAAATTAAATGTCACCCAGGTAGGTTTACGTCTGCCTTAATGGCATCTCTACTATGGCAGATTATTATTATTATTATACACGATTTATATAGCGCCAACAGTTTACGCAGCGCTTTACAATGTAGAGGGGGGACAGCACAATTACAGTACAATACAGATGGTACAAGAGGGCCCTGCTCATAGAGCTTACATTCTAAAGGGAGGGGGTGGCAGTACAAAAGGTAATAGCTGCAGAGAATGATTTGATGGGGGTGGCTCGGGGACAGTTATTAGGTGGGTGTGGGTTAGGCTTCCCTGAATAAATGAGTTTTCAGGGATCTCCTAAAGTAGAGAGGTTAGGGGTTGATAAGCATATTCTTACATGAAAATTTTTGCTACTTTAAATTAATTTGGTAAAATGTAATCTCTCTCCTAATGGTCTCAGAATATGCTATTGTGTGGATTATTTCAGAAATAAAAAAAATGTTTTTTTTGTTTTTTTTTAATCTGCATTTCTCACAATATATAGTAGGGGCCATCTGGGGTTTATGTATATAAATGATAAATAATGAAATGGACAATCCTGAGGATCTCCTGCAGCCTTGTGGTCAGAAAGGGGAATTGTCTTTATCTTTTTGTATGGAAGATGATGATTTTTAATCGCTGTGTGTCTAGCACAGTAATATGTGGCCGTGTCTTCCACTTTCACATTGTCTATTTGTAGATATGCCGTGTTTATGGATTTATCAGATGTTATTGTGAATCTTCCCTGATATGAAGAGGCATATACTGTATTTCCATTAGCAGGATCAATCCTCCCGATCCATGTCAGTCCTCTCCCTGGAACCTGTTGAACCCAACTTATATAGGTGTCAGCGATCTGAAATCCTGATCCTTTACAGGACATCTTCCCGCTCTCTCCAGGTTTTTTAACTTCTGAATTGGACTGGATAAGTGTTTGTGACATGACTCCTTCATAAGAGAAATGACAACATTATACATGAGAAATAAATTGTTATCATCAGATCAGTATTATTTAACCCTTTCCTAACCGGACTTACCGAGCAGTAAGGACAGACAGGTAACATAATAAAAAAGAATCATGTTGTATTATTTGCTCTCCGATTGCTCTCCAATCTGGACAGACTTCAGCTTTATAATGAGACACTACGACCTCTCTGTTCAGCTTTTCACCCCCACAGACCTGAGACCAGGAGGAGCGATCACATTTGCATAAAGAGAGGAATCTATAAAAAAGCTTCACATCATGAAAGGACTGTATAGTATATTCAATGATGTTTAATTATTCACATAAAGAGGATCCTTTAAAATCGTGCGACTTCACTTGAAATTGTACGATTTCAAAGCCTCGTGTCAGTGCAATTTCAGGTGTGACTTGGCTGACATCTGTGCGAATTCATAGATGTCTATACAAGTCGCACTTGAAATCTGCAAAATTAGTGCAGGAACTTTTTTTTTAATCAGTGCAGCACTGCAAAGCCGGCGTCGCACTGATTTGAACAATTCCATCGCCGTCAATAGGTTGTGCGGCTTGTCATGCGATTTAGACCTGTCAAGTCACATGACAAGTCACACCAGTGTAAACGGGGGCTAAGTGAGGTAAAACTTCACTTTACAAAGAATACTAAATCATGTGCAAGGAAAATTGAAAAAACAGCATTTTTGCTTGCACATGATTGGATGATGGAAGTCAGCAGAGCTTCTGCTCATTTACTAAGCTCTGGAGCAACTGCTCTTGCAGAGTGCAATTGTACTTTGCAAAGTGCACAGTCTATTTGCCTTTAGTAAATCAACCCCTTTGTGTCCATCTTAAAGTGGTTGTAAACCCTGTTAGGCCCCATGCACACGAGACGCCGGTGCAAACTCTGCTGAACACACGTTTTTAAAGGCTAAAACCGGCGTTTAAAAACGCCCGTTTTGCCGCGATTTTAGCGGCGTTTTACCGCGTTTGCGTCTATAGGCGTTTAGTTAAGAAACATCATAAGACCCTCCCTAAGCTCAAAAAACATTATTATTTAACCATTTCAGCCATTTTGGGAGACCAGCAGCTGAGAGAGCAGCAGTGTACTTGTATTTAGCGTATCACTTGCCACATCATCTGCCACAAGCTGTGGATTGTCCACTTGCCACGTCACCTGATACGTCACCTGGCCACGTCACCTGCCACAAGTTGTGAATTGTCCACTTGCCACGTCACCTGGCCACGTCACCTGGCCACGTCACCTGGCCACGTCACCTGCCACAAGTTGTGAATTGTCCACTTGCCACGTCACCTGGCCACGTCACCTGGCCACGTCACCTGGCCACGTCACCTGATACGTCACCTGGCCATGTCACCTGCCACATGTTGTGAATTGTCCACTTGCCACGTCACCTGCCACATCACCTGCCACAAGTTGTGGATTGTCCACTTGCCACGTCACCTGCCATGTCACCTGGCCACGTCACATGCCACATCACCTGCCACAATTTGTGGCTTTCCACCTGCCACGTCACCTGGCCACGTCACCTGGCACAAGTTGTGGATTGTCCACTTGCCACATCACCTGCCACATCACCTGCCATGTCACCTGGCCACGTCACATGCCACGTCACCTGACCACGTCACCTGCCACAAGTTTTTGATTGTCCACTTGCTACGTCACCTGCCACAATTTGTGGATTGTCCACCTGCCACGTCACCTGCCACGTCACCTGGCCACGTCACCTGCCACGTCACCTGGCCACGTTACCTGCCACAAGTTGTGGATTGTCCACTTGCCACGTCACCTGGCCACGTCACCTGCCACAATTTGTGGATTTCCACCTGCCACGTCACCTGGCAACATCACCTGCCACAAGTTGTGGATTGTCCACTTGCCACGTCACCTGCCACAAGTTGTGGATTGTCTACAGTGCAATGCAAGCAATTACAGTTTTTTTTCATATTTTTTTGATGTTTTTTCATCATTTGCCATCATTTTTGAGATTTCTAATGTAAAAAAATAGGTCACCTTTAAAAACGCTAATAAACGAAATCGCGGCAAAACGCCGGTACCGCGTTTTGCCGCGTTTAGCGGCGTTTAGCCGCGTTTTGCGTCTGAAACGTGGAAAACTTTTGCGTCTGAACCCATTTTTTTGCTTCTGGAAAAACAAGGTTAAACGCAACTGCCTAAAAACGGCAATAAACGAGACTGTGTGCATGGACACATAGGATAACATTGAATGGGTTCAGGAGCAGTTGAAAAAAGTGTCCAACTGCCTCTGAACGCGCGTTTAACAGCAAATAACAGCGTCTCGTGTGCATGGGGCCTTAGACTACATCTACCTATAGGTAAGCCTAGAATAAGGCTTACCTATAGGTAGGAGATATTTCTACTAAACGGGCACCGTTTAGGAAATATTTCACTTGTAGTCCACCAAATTTTTCACTATATTTCACTTGTAGTCCACCAAAAATCTTCACTGTGCATGCGCGGGGAAGAAACGAAACAAAGTGCCGTGTCTTCCCCAGCCTGTGCCGTGAATTGTGGCTCCCGTGCGCATGCGCGGGAGTGATGTCACGCGGCTCTGGCGAATCACAGCGCTGGAGTCAGCGAACCAGAAGGAAGAAAAGACAGAAGATGGACGCTTCCTACTCTGGGGACATCGCTGGATTCTTTTGCAGGTAAGTGGCACATAATGGGCTAGTATGCGATGCATACTAGCCCATTATGCTTTTCATTTGCAGGCTGCAGCAGCGAGCTAAAGAGGAAGTAAAACCCATCAGGGTTTACTTCCTCTTTAACAGTGGCTTAACCACTTAACGACCGCTCACTGTATATATACGTCGGCAGAATGGCACCGACAGGCAAAGTCACGAACCTGTACGTGACTGCCTTTGTATAGTTGGGGGGTCCCATCGGACCCCCCTTCTATACAGTGAGCGGTCGTTAGTTGTTCGGGAGCGATCCGGAATGAGGGGACGGCCGTTCGATTCCGGCCACCCCCTCACGATCGCTCCCGGCGAATGAGAAGGTTTCCTCTGCCTGTGTAATGTAAACACAGGCAGAGGAAGTGATGTCATCTCTCATGCGGCGCTCACATATACCGAGCGTCGTACGAGAGAAGACACACAGGTTAGTGCACAAACACTACACTGACACCAGGACACATAGGCACATAAATCGCCCCCCCCCCCAGGCCCCCCCAGACCCCCCAGATCACCCCCCAGATCACCCCCCAGCCCCCAGTCACAGTGTCACTGACCATTTATTTACTGATCACTGCAATCAGTGACATTTGTGACTGTAAAAGTGTCAGGGCAGAGTGTTTTAGGTCCAGTGTAGCCCCTAACCCCCCCCCCTAATAAAGGTTTAACCCCTTGATCGGTGCTGCCAATCGGTAGCCAGTTATTTTTTTTAGGTTCCCCGCAGGTTTTTATAGCGTCAGGTACCCCCATATATTACCTAATAAAGGTTTAACCCCTTGATCGCCCCCCCAGGTAACCCTTTCACCCCCTAGCACCACTGTCACTAAGCGATCGTTTTTCTGATCGCTGTATTAGTGTCGGTGATGCCGATCGGTAGCCAGTAATTTTTTTTAGGTTCGCCGCAGGTTTTTATAGCGTCAGGTACCCCCATTGTCATGGATATGCATTAATGTCTGTCTGCCATCTTACCTTCCTCCTCATGTGTTCATCTAGAGACCAGACCTCCTTCACCTGGCTTCCTTTATAATCTCCTCCCAGCCTGACTCCACCCCAGGCCCTATTACTGAACACTATATTAACCTGTGCACTGCAAGCCTGCTTTGCTGATCAACGTGTTTGTTAGGCATTGTGCGTTTGGGTTCCTGCCTGCCGTGTGCTACGTCTGTCTCTCTGTTACGTTATTGGCTTGTCCCTGACCATCCCTGTCTGCTCGTGACCCTTGACCTTCGGCTCGTTCTTCGTTATCCTTGTCTGCTTGTGGCCCCTGACCTTCGGCTTGTTATTCGGTTCTCTCTATCGTGTGCTGCTGCTTCCCCTTATCCTACGGGGCGTGAGCTAGGAAACTCCAGGGGCCGCGACCTGGTCCCAGCCTGCAGCGTAACATCCTCACCACTAGAGGCCCTGGAGAAGACCAGCTGGGTCTTAGACTCCGCGCCCTGGGGAATCTTGGCTCTCGCTTCCGTTGGGATCCCGGTTGTGCTCCTCTGGTCCCGCTTTCCACAACCACCCAGTTTCCTATCCACAGAAGCCAGCCATAGGGTTCACTACCTCGCGGTGCACTCCTGTCCCCCTACGGTGTGCATCTGTCACCTGGCCACAGGTGACCCTGACAGTTTGATCAGCCATGAACCCGGCTGACATCCCGCTTCCCGCGGATGATCCATTGCAGGGCATAGTTCGCAGACTTGAGACTCAGGAATCAAATCAGACCCAGGTGATGCGATTCCTCCAGGATCTGGCTTCTCGATTCGAGCAGCTTCAGGTCTCCTTGGGAACCCCGAATCCGCAACCCCAAGTACAACCAGCGGCTGTACCTATCGCACCAGTCGCAGCCTCACACTCACTAAGATTGCCAGCTCCGTTCCGTTTCTCTGGGGACTCCAAGGCCTGCAGGGGGTTTCTCAGCCAATGCACTATTCATTTTGAGCTTCAGCCTCAAAGCTTCCTATCTGACCGGGCTAAGGTAGCCTATATCATTTCCCTCCTCTCCGGTGAAGCTTTGGCCTGGGCTGCCCCCCTGTGGGAGAGGAACGATCCGGTGGTTTCCAGTCTGTCCGAATTCTTGAAGCTCTTTCGTAATATCTTCGAAGAGCCGGCTCGGGCTTCTTCAGCGGCTAGTGCTGTCTTACGTCTTCGCCAAGAATCTAGTTCAGTGGGGCAATATGTTCTTCAGTTCCGTATCCACACAGCTGAATTGAGCTGGAATAATGAGGCCCTGGTCGCTACCTTTTTACATGGCCTCTCTGACCGAGTGAAAGACGAATTAGCGGGAAGAGCCATTCCCGTCGGTCTGGACGATGTAATTTCATTATGCAACCAGATCGACATTCGTTTTCAAGAGAGGTCCTTAGAAAAAAGACGCCAGCACTCTCTGGGTCCTAGCCAGTCTGAGCTCCCCTCCCTTCATTCCGTGGAGCATCCTCTACCTGCTGAAGAACCTATGCAGCTGGGCCGGACCAGACTAACCCCCGAAGAACGTGCTAGGCGCAGAACTCTGGGCTTGTGCCTCTATTGTGGGGGCAAGGGTCATTTTCGTGACTCCTGCTCGCTTCGTCCGGGAAACGCTCGGGTCTAATACATTTGGAAGGTGGAGTATTGGACCCAGAAACATCACCTTCTCGCCTGCTCTTGCCGGTGTCCCTTCATGTAGGCACTTCTCCTCAGTCAACCCTTGCATACCTGGATTCCGGGGCTGCCGGCAATTTCATGGATTGGAGAACTGCTTCTTCTATGAAGCTTACCCTTTCACCTCTCACTACCCCATTGGTAGTCTCGGCAATTGATGGCACTGTTCTCCCAGGGGGCCCTATTCGCTTCCAGACGCTACCCATTAGGATGTCGGTAGGGATTCTCCACCAGGAGTGGATATCCTTTCTTATTCTACCCAAGGCCTCTACCCCAGTTGTATTGGGCCTCCCTTGGCTACAGCTCCACTCTCCACATGTGGACTGGGTCTCTGGGCAGATCCTGGCCTGGGGTTCCTCATGTTTCTCGTCGTGTCTTCTCAAGGTGACCCCCAAGGAGAGTCTTCCGGTTGCTGCCACTTCTGTTTCTTCTGATCTTCCCGCCGCATACAGCGATTACCGGGATGTGTTCTGTAAAAAATCAGCTGAGGTGCTTCCTCCCCACAGGTCTTTTGACTGTGCTATTGATCTTGTCCCCGGAGCAACTCTACCCAGGGGTCGTACCTACCCTCTGTCCATCCCAGAGACCCAGGCCATGTCGGAGTATGTAGCAGAGAATCTGGAGAGAGGGTTCATCCGGAAATCCTCATCGCCTGCAGGGGCAGGGTTCTTTTTTGTTGCCAAAAAGGATGGTACCTTAAGACCCTGCATCGATTATCGGGGTTTAAATGCGGTTACTATTAAAAATCGATACCCCTTACCCTTAATATCTGAGCTATTCGATAGGTTGAAGGGTGCCTCCATTTTCACCAAGTTGGATCTCAGAGGCGCGTACAATCTCATTTGAATACGGGAGGGTGACGAATGGAAGACTGCATTTAACACTAGAGACGGGCATTACGAATATCTGGTGATGCCTTTTGGTCTGTGTAATGCTCCAGCCGTGTTTCAAAACTTTGTCAATGAAATCTTCAGAGATCTGCTGTACCAGTTTGTTGTCATCTATCTGGATGACATTCTGATCTTTTCTGAAAATCTGCTCGTCCACAGAAACCATGTCCGCACTGTACTTCAACGTCTTAGAGAGAACAATCTCTATGCCAAGCTGGAGAAATGTTCCTTTGAATGTTCTGAGGTCCTGTTTTTGGGGTGCTTTGTCTCATGTTCGGGGCTTCGTATGGACCCTGGGAAGGTCTTGGCTATCACCAACTGGCCTCTTCCTGCTAGCCTCAAGGCCACACAGCGCTTTCTTGGCTTCACTAATTATTATAGGCAGTTCATAAGGAATTACTCTTCCATTGCCGCGCCTATTATCGCTTTGACCAAGAAGGGTGTGAATGCCAGAGACTGGCCTCCCGAAGCTGTCTCTGCATTTCACAACCTGAAACAGGCCTTTGTTTCTGGCCCCCTCTTGAGGAGACCAAATCCTGGGAATGCATTTTTTATTGAAGTGGACGCTTCCTCAATGGGGGTGGGAGCTGTGCTTCTTCAAATCTTTGAGAAGAGACGCCAACCATGTGCGTTCTTCTCCAAAAAAATTTCTCAGGCAGAGAGGAATTATGCCATCGGTGATCGGGAACTTCTCGCAATTAAATTGGCGTTAGAGGAGTGGCGTCATCTCTTGGAGGGTTCCCCTCACTCCATAACGATCTTTACCGATCACAAGAATTTACAGTATCTACAGAATGCTAAACGTCTGAATCCTAGACAGGCCAGGTGGAGTCTCTTCTTTGCCCGTTTTAATTTCACGATTACCTACAAACCTGGTTCCTGCAACGGTCGGGCTGATGCGCTCTCTAGGTCATTTGACACTTTGGACGAGGAGTCCGCCCCTGAACCTGAGCCGATCATTCCCACCTCATGCATTGTTGCCCACTCTACCACCCTGAAGTCTAAAATTCCGCCTGGTAAGACCTTTGTCCCCACTGAGCTAAGAGCTAAGATCCTTCGTTGGGGACATGATTCCAAGGTGGCAGGGCATTCTGGATTCCTCCGGTCCTTCCTACTCATCAGTCGTCACTACTGGTGGCCTAATCTCCGCTCAGACGTCAAAGACTACGTTAAAGCTTGTCATGTCTGTGCTCAGTCCAAATCCTCCACACAAGCTCCTGCTGGTCTCCTCATGCCCTTGCCTATTCCTAAGGAACCCTGGGCCCATATTGCCATGGATTTTATCACCGATCTCCCACTGTCTGAGAATAATACAGTCATTTGGGTGGTAATCGATCGATTCTCCAAGATGGCTCATTTTGTTCCTCTTCCTGGTCTTCCTTCTGCCCCTGCCTTGGTTCCCATTTTCATTCGAGAAATTCTCCGCCTACATGGGGTCCCTTCTCATATTGTTTCCGACAGGGGAGTCCAATTCACGTCTCGTTTTTGGAGAGCCTTTTGCAAATCCCTCAATATTGTCTTGGATTTTTCTTCTTCTTACCATCCCCAATCCAATGGACAGACTGAGAGGGTTAATCAGGAGTTAGAGGTCTTTCTTCGCACCTTTGTGTCTTCTCACCATGACGATTGGTCCTCTCTACTCCCGTGGGCAGAATTCTCCCATAACAATCATGTGAATACCAGTTCGCAGAAGACACCCTTTTTCACAGTTTATGGAAAACACCCTCAACTTCCTCTTCCTATGATCTGTTCTCCAGACATTCCAGCTTTGGCTTCGGTTCAGGAGTCTCTCAATTCCGTTTGGGGTCACGTTCATGATTCCCTCCGGGCAGCTGCTGAAAAATTCAAAGGCTTTGCCGACCGCCGCAGGCGTAAACCGCCTTCTCTTCAGCCAGGGGACAAAGTCTGGCTCTCTACCAGGAACATCAAGCTCCGAGTTCCTTCTCTGAAGTTTGCTCCACGATTCATCGGTCCATACACGGTAACTGCTAAACTGAATCCGGTTTGTTTCAAACTCCAGATTCCTAAGAGCCTTAAAATCACTAACTCCTTTCATGTTGCTCTTCTAAAGCCTTTAGTCCTCAATAAATTCTCTCGTCCTCTTCCTACCGTGGCGCCTGTCTCTGAGGATAATCAGGAGTACGAGATCAGTCAAATTCTGGACTCCCGACTCTGTAAAGGCGTTCTTCAGTACCTCGTTCATTGGAAAGGGTTTGGTCCTGAGGAGAGGTCTTGGATCACTGCATCTGAGGTCTTTGCACCTCGTCTGTTAAAGGAGTTTCATCTGAAGTTTCCCTCTAAACCTGGGCCCAGGCGGGGAAGGGGGAGGCCTCGTAAGAGGGAGGGTACTGTCATGGATATGCATTAATGTCTGTCTGCCATCTTACCTTCCTCCTCATGTGTTCATCTAGAGACCAGACCTCCTTCACCTGGCTTCCTTTATAATCTCCTCCCAGCCTGACTCCACCCCAGGCCCTATTACTGAACACTATATTAACCTGTGCACTGCAAGCCTGCTTTGCTGATCAACGTGTTTGTTAGGCATTGTGCGTTTGGGTTCCTGCCTGCCGTGTGCTACGTCTGTCTCTCTGTTACGTTATTGGCTTGTCCCTGACCATCCCTGTCTGCTCGTGACCCTTGACCTTCGGCTCGTTCTTCGTTATCCTTGTCTGCTTGTGGCCCCTGACCT
This sequence comes from Rana muscosa, assembly GCA_029206835.1. NCBI lineage: Eukaryota > Metazoa > Chordata > Amphibia > Anura > Ranidae > Rana > Rana muscosa. The sequence goes on from CM055116.1 coordinate 814,204,017, forward strand.
TCGGCTTGTTATTCGGTTCTCTCTATCGTGTGCTGCTGCTTCCCCTTATCCTACGGGGCGTGAGCTAGGAAACTCCAGGGGCCGCGACCTGGTCCCAGCCTGCAGCGTAACATCCTCACCACTAGAGGCCCTGGAGAAGACCAGCTGGGTCTTAGACTCCGCGCCCTGGGGAATCTTGGCTCTCGCTTCCGTTGGGATCCCGGTTGTGCTCCTCTGGTCCCGCTTTCCACAACCACCCAGTTTCCTATCCACAGAAGCCAGCCATAGGGTTCACTACCTCGCGGTGCACTCCTGTCCCCCTACGGTGTGCATCTGTCACCTGGCCACAGGTGACCCTGACACCCATATATTACCTAATAAAGGTTTAACCCCCTTGATCGCCCCCCAGGTAACCCTTTCACCCCCTATCACCACTGTCGCTAAGCGATCATTTTTCTGATCGTTGTATTAGTGTCGGTGATGCCGATCGGTAGCCAGTTATTTTTTTTAGGTTCGCCGCAGGTTTTTATAGCGTCAGGTACCCCCATATATTACCTAATACAAGTTTAACCCCTTGATCGCCCCCCAGGAAACCCTTTCACCCCCGTATCACCACTGTTGCTAAGCGATCGTTTTTCTGATCGCTGTATTAGTGTCGGTGATGCCGATCGGCAGCCAGTTATTTCTTTTAGGTTCGCGCCAGGTTTTTATAGCCTCAGGTACCCCCATATATTACCTAATAAAGGTTTAACCCTTTGATCGCCCCCCAGGTAACCCTTTCACCCCCTTTTGCCAGTGTCACTAAGCGATCGTTTTTCTGATCGCTGTATTAGTTGTGCTGGAGCCGATAGGTAGCCAGTTATTTTTTTTAGGTTCGCCGCAGGTTTTTATAGCGTCAGGTACCCCCATATATTACCTAATAATGTTTTTAACCCCCTAATTGCCCCTAGTTAACCCTTTCACCAGTGATCACCGTATAAGTGTTACTGGTGACACTGGTTAGCCAGTTAGTTATTTTGTTATTTAGGTTCCCCGTCAGGTTTTTATATAGCGTCAGGTACCCCCATATATTATCTAATAAAGGTTTTAACCCCCTAATTGCCCCTAGTTAACCCTTTCACCAGTGATCACCATATAAGTGTTACGGGTGACGCTGGTTAGTTAGTTTGCTTTTTATAGTGTCAGGGCACCCGCCGTGTATATAACCCAATAAAGGTTTAACCCCCTGATCGCCCGGCGGGTGATATCAATTAGGTTTTAGCGTCAGAGAGGGTCTGCGTCACACCCCAGGCAGCGTCAGGTTAGTGCCAGTAACGCTAACACCCACGCGTGAAGCATACACCTCCCTTAGTGGTATAGTATCTGAACAGATCAATATCTGATCTGATCAGATCTATACTAGCGTCCCCAGCAGTTTAGGGTTCCCAAAAACGCAGTGTTAACAGGATCAGCCCAGATACCTGCTAGCACCTGCGTTTTGCCCCTCGGTCCAGCCCAGGCCACCCAAGTGCAGTATCGATCGATCACTGTCACTTGCAAAACACAACACACATAACTGCAGCGTTCGCAGAGACAGGCCTGATCCCTGTGACTCCAGTGCTGTAGGAGGTGATTTCACCACCACAGTTAAAAAAAAAAAGCATATATGCCGAAGCATTGGGGCAGCAGGGGCGGAGGAGCGGAGGAGCGATTTTGCTCCTAATGCCGCGTACATACGGTCGAAATTCTGACGGAGGCTTGCCCGTGGAAAAGTCCGACCATGTGTGTGCGGCATAACTTTTGCGGGAGGATGCCCCCATGCTTCGGCATATATAAATGGTGCATGTATGCCCATCATTAGAAGTGGGTGAATAAAGGGAGGTATTCTAATGGTGGGCATACCCACCGATCAATCTCTTTTTTCGTTCAGCCAACAGGCTGCATGAAAAAAATAATTACAATACATGTCCAACAAGGACCAGCAACGTACTGGTATGTTGCTGGACTTTGAATGGTTATACCAGATTGATGCCTGCGGGTTTAGGTATCATCTTGGTATCATTCTTTTCAGCCAGCGGCCGGCTTTCATGTAAAAGCAATCCTAGTGGCTAATTAGCCTCTGGACTGCTTTTACAAGCAGTGGCAGGGAATGTCCCCCCCCCGGATATAAAAAGCGCCATTGGGAAATTGGGAAAGCATTTTATCACACCGATCTTGGTGTGGTCAGATGCTTTGAGGGCAGAAGAAAGATCTAGGGTCTAATAGACCCCAGTTTTTTTTAAAAAAAGAGTACCTGTCACTACCTATTGCTATCATAGGGGATATTTACATTCCCTGAGATAACAATAAAAATGATAAAAAATTAAAAAATATGGAAGGAACAGTTTAAAAAAAAAAAAAAAAGCAAAATTAATAATAATACAAAAAAAAAAAAAAAAAAAGAACCCCTGTCCTGCCTTGCTCTTGCGCAATGGCGAACGCAAGCATCGGTCTGGCGTCATATGTAAACAGCAATTGCACCATGCATGTGAGGTATCACCGCGAAGGTCAGATCGAGGGCAGTCATTTTAGCAGTAGACCTCCTCTGTAAATCTACTGGGGTAACCTGTAAAGGCTTTTAAAGGCTTTTAAAAATGTATGTAGTTTGTCGCCAATGCGCGTTTGTGCGAAATTTTAAAGCATGTCGTGTTTGGTATCTATGTACTCGGCCTAAGATCATCTTTTTTATTTCATCAAACATTTGGGCAATATAGTGTGTTTTAGTGCATTAAAATTAAAAAAAGTGTATTTTTTCCCCAAAAAATGCATTTGAAAAATTGCTGCGCAAATACTGTGTGGAAAAAAAAATGCAACACCCACCATTTTAATCTGTAGGGCCTTTGCTTTAAAAAAATATATAATGTTTGGGGGTTCAACATAATTTTCTTGCAAAAAAAAAAAAAAATTTCATGTAAACAAAAAGTGTCAGAAAGGGCTTTGTCTTCAAGTGGTTAGAAGAGTGGATGTAAGCTTCCTAATGTTGTGTATAAAATGCCAGGACAGTTCAAAACCCCCCCAAATGACCCCATTTTGGAAAGTAGACACCCCAAGCTATATACTGAGAGGCATGTCGAGTCCATTGAATATTTTATATGTTGAAACAAGTTGCGGAAACAAGACAATTTATTTTTTATTTTTATTTTTTTTGCACAAAGTTGTCACTTAATGATATATTGCTCAAACATGCCATGGGCATATGTGGAATTACACCCCAAAATACATTCTGTTGCTTCTCCTGAGTACGGGGATACCACATGTGTGAGACTTTTTGGGAGCCTAGCCGCGTACGGGACCCCAAAACCAAGCACCGCCTTCAGGCTTTCTAATGCCCCATACACACGATCGTTTTTCATGCCGTTAAAAATGCCATTTTTAAAAATGGCCATTAAAAATGATCGTGTGTATGCTCCAGAGCATTTTTAACGACGTGAAAAACGGCCATTAAAAATTTCGACCATGCTCTTTTTTCACGTCGTTTTTCATGTCGTTTTTTTTAACGACGTGAAAAACGATAGTGTGTATGCTTTAACGACGTGAAAAAAAACGCGCATGCTCAAAATCAAGTATGAGACGGGAGCGCTCGTTCTGGTAAAACTAGCGTTCGTAATGGAGATAGCACATTCGTCACGCAGTAACGGACTGAAAAGCACGAGGCTGAAAAGCGCGAATCGTTGCTCAACAAACTTTACTAACATGAAGGGTGGCGCCATTCGAGCGGAACTTCCCCTTTATAGTGCCGTCGTACGTGGTATACGTCACTGCGCTTTGCTTAATCGTTTTTTAAAATGATCGTGTGTACGCAAGACAGGCTTGAGAGGAAACATGAAAAAAAAACGACGTGAAAAACGGAAAGAAAAAAAATGGCAAGAAAAACGATCGTGTGTATGGGGCATAAGGGTGTAAATTTTTGATTTCACTCCTCACTGCCTATCACAGTTTCGGAGGCCATGGAGTGCCCAGATGGCACAAACCCCCCCCCCCCCAAATGACCCCATTTTGGAAAGTAGACACCCCAAGCTTTTTGCTGAGAGGTATGGTTAGTATTTTGCAGATCTCGCTTTTTGTCACAAATTTTTGAAAATTAAAAAAAAAAAAAAAATATTTCCTTTCTTCATTTTCAAAAACAAATGAGAGCTGTAAAATACTCACCATGCCTCTCAGCAAATAGCTTGGGGTGTCTACTTTCCAAAATGGGGTAATTTGGGGGGGTTTTGTGCTATTTTGGCATTTTATGGCCTTCGAAACTGTGATAGGTAGTGAGGAGTGAAATCAAAAATTTGTGCCCTTAGAAATCCTGAAGGCGGTGATTGGTTTTCGGGGTCCCGTACGCGGCTAGGCTCCTAAAAAGTCCCACACATGTGATATCCCCGTACTCAGGAGAAGCAGCAAAATGTATTTTGGGGTGCAATTTCACATATAACCATGGCATGTGTGAGCAATATATCATTTAGTGACAACTTTTTGTAATTTTTTATTTTTTTTTGTCATTATTCAATCACTTGGGACAAAAAAAAAATATTCAATGGGCTCAACATGCCTCTCAGCAATTTCCTTGGGGTGTCTACTTTCTAAAATGGGGTCATTTGGGGGGGTTTTGTGCTATTTTTGCATTTTATGGCCTTCGAAACTGTGATAGGTAGTGAGGAGTGAAATCAAAAATTTGCGCCCTTAGAAATCCTGAAGGCGGTGCTTGGTTTTTGGGGTCCTGTACGCGGCTAGGCTCCTAAAAAGTCCCACACATGTGGTATCCCCGTACTCAGGAGAAGCAGCAAAATGTATTTTGGGGTGCAATTTCACATATAACCATGGCATGTGTGAGCAATATATCATTTAGTGACAACTTTTTGTAATTTTTTTTTTTTTTTAGTCATTATTCAATCACTTGAGACAAAAAAAAATATTCAATGGGCTCAACATGCCTCTCAGCAATTTTTTTGGGGTGTCTACTTTCCAAAATGGGGTCATTTGGGGGGGGGGTTTGTACTTCCCTGCCATTTTAGCACCTCAATAAATGAGATAGGCAGTCATAAACTAAAAGCTGTGTAAATTCCAGAAAATGTACCCTAGTTTGTAGACGCTATAACTTTTGCGCAAACCAAAAAATATACGCTTATTGACATTTTTTTTACTAAAGACCTGTGGCTGAATTTATTTTGGCCTAAATGTATGACTAAAATTGAGTTTTTTCGATTTTTCTTATAACAAAAAGTAGAAAATATCATGTTTTTTAAAAAAAAATCAGTCTTTTTCCGTTTATATCGCAAAAAAAATAAAAAATTTGCAGAGGCAATCAAATACCATTAAAAGAAAGCTCTATTTGTGGGAAGAAAAGGACGCAAATTTCGTTTGGGTACAACATTGCATGTCCGCACAATTTCCAGTTAAAGCAGCGCAGTGCCAAATTCTGAAAACACCTCTGGTCCTTTAGCTTCAAAATGGTCCGGGGCTTAAGTGGTTAATATTGTCCCGGTCATACTTGTATGTTCTTGTATCTTAAATAGGCTGGTTACCAAATATTTAGGTTTTACACTAAACAGTCTCTCATAAGACATAACACAGACACAAGTAAGCAGCTACTGAAATGGCTGGTTTAATTGTTAACAGAGTTTTGTGTTCTGCCCTTCCTGTGAATGCACTGGAACTATTAAGCCTCTTACACACGATCAGATTATCCGATGGGAATTGTGTGATGACAGGCTGTTGTCGGAAAATCTGACCGTTTGTATGCTCCACCAGACAATTGTTGTTGGATTTTCCGACAACAAATGTGGGATAGCATGCTTTCAAATTTTCCGACAACAAATGTGTGATGTCGGATATTCTGATAGTGTGTACACAAGTCTGTCGGAAAAAAAGTACAAACATGCATGCTCAGAAACAATGCTCACCATAACTCAACAATAGCAGAAGTTGCCCAAAGGGTGGTGCTAAAGAGCTAAAAAACACGTTATTTCGTCTTTGTTGGCCAACAATTATTTGCTGTTTGTATGCAATACAAGTTCGCGGCCAACGCCCTTCGGACAAAATTCCTACGCTTCGTCCGATGGAAATCCGATCGTGTGTATGAGGGTTTACACTAGCTAATGTTGGGAAAGTATTTACTGCATCAATTTCCCAGTCAATCAATTACTTACATTCTGCCACAAATGAATGATATTCCAGTCTGTAAAAAAATAAAATAAAAGTCAGCAGCTACAAATACTGTAGCTGCTGACTTTTAATATAAGGACACTTACCTGTCCAGGAATCCCGCAATGTCGGCACCCCCAGCTGATTCGCCAATTGGCTTCAGGTGCAGACACTGGCATTTGTAGTAAGGGAAACAGGCAGTGAAGACTTGTGGCTTCACTGCCTGTTTCCTACTGCGCATTCACAAGTCGCGCTGCACTTTCTGAATGGCCCGCCAATTTTTGGAACCTCTGTCTGTCCCAGAATGCAGTGGGGGGGAAGGAGGAGTGGCCGGAAATTTCATTGATCGCCATACGGCGTTCCTACACAGAAGCGGGAGTGGGTACCCGCTTTCCCCTCCCCCCCCCCAAAAAAAAAGTGCCAAATGTGGCAGTAGAGGCGGGGGCAGGGTGCGAACAAGCAGAGCTTCTCCTACTACTAAGTTAACTATGGTACAACTGATATCCAATCAGTCTTTTTTTAAACTCCTGAATATGATTGGATGATTTAAGTGAATACAGCCCAGAGGTAAGACGCCCTCGTTTATAAAAAAAGCCTCAAAGAAAAATATGCCTTAAGCCTCGTACACACGAAAGAGTTTCTCGGCAAAAACCAGCAAGAAACTTGCTGGCAGAGATTTTTTCCCGAGAAATTCGTTCGTGTGTATGGTTTCTCGTCAAGAAAAGCGACAAGAATCTCGACGAGAAAATAGAGAACCTGCTCTCTATTTTCTCGTCGAGATTCTCGTCAGCCTGTTTCTCGACGAGAAAAGTGAGTGTGTGTACACTTACCTGTCCTCCCGGAAGCCCGCGCATGTTCGAAATGAATTCGACGCATGCGCGGTAGCTTCCTAGGCATAGGTAGGGTATACCAAGATGGCGGCGACGGCATCGAATGTGACGAGCACATGCTCGTCGTAGTCGATGACGTCATCGCGTACGCTCCATTCAAAGAACCGCGGGTTCTTTGAATCGAGCGTGTGTACACTCGGCCGGGACAAGTTTCTTGTCCAAGAATCTCGTCGAAAAAAACGACATGTTTTTTTCGACGAGAATCTCGACCGTGTGTACGAGGCTTGATACTATGTTCTGAAGATACATTTAAACTAAACTCCTATTTGAAGTTTAAAAAAAGTTGGTATTCATAGAAATATTAGCAGGTCCAATTCAATCATGTGATATTTATATCTTTGTTCACATCTGTAGTGGGGTCCTCAAATTCAACCCTGTTTGTACCTAAATTTAGGGGGGATCAGAGCAATAGTTGGCTCAGGTCTTCTAATTATTTGGACTCTGCCTTACTGCTGTGTCACCTGGCGTGCAGTTCCCCTTCTGGTGTATAGGTGGTGTTATCATTTATGCCCAGGGTTGAACCACAGGTGATGGAGTAGGTATTGGATGTCCTCTCTCGGCTGCCGTTGGTGGGCGGTTTCGGCCTGCTGTGTATACCGGGAGAGGGTATAAAAGGGGCGGACGCCATTGTTGAGGGGGAGTAGCCAGGGCCCACTGCCCGGAGGGAGTTACCCCTCAGAGGGGGGTGCGCCTGAATTTGACTGAGAAGTCTCTGGCACCGTCGGCCCAAGACTGCAGAGTTCCAGGTAGGCCCCGGACCTTTAACTGGGTCTACAAAACCAAAGAGGAGTCCTAGGGAACCCACGTGAGGGTGACCGCTCTGACACGGAGGGAGCCAGGGGAGGATCGGTCCCATAACAGGAGGCGAGTGATAAAGTATTGCTGTCTCAGGAAAGGCCTGGTGACCTGTCGGAGGGAAGGATTCCTTGCTTCGCAGACTGCCTCTGCGGAGTGTTGCAAGTTCAGGAGGGATCTCCTTGACTTGGTCCTTAGAGGGGACTGAGTCATTGTTCCAGTTTCATGCTGGCTGCTAGTGCTATTGAGTGACTATCCAGGTGAGCTGTACCCACTCGGGATCTAGTGGCGACGAAGCCAAGAGTGTGTCTGAATCCATTTCTATCTGCTAACCTTTTTCTCACTTCAACTCTCCGATTACTGAAAAGCAAGATAAAATGAACTCTCGTTGGAGTTGACGTGTTGTGTGGACATTGACCTAATTTGGGGAAGGTAAAGGCTCGCCTCTATAACCTAGAGGGGAGAACCAGAAGAAGGAAGCAACTCGCTGCGGGACCCAAATACATAACACCGCCTGACCTTTATAATCTAGAGGACATGGGCATGTGGCATGGTGTGTCTTATCCCCCTGCTTGAGAAGGTAAGAGGGGGAAAAGGATCTATGTGCTACACGCCCATTACAGCTGTCATATAGATTATAATATGCATCTTTAGTAGTAGTCTACCTGATTTCTTGTTTATATTGGGGATTAATTTATGTTTTCATTATGAATCAGGAAAAATACTATGTTTTTAAATATCTGTTGTTTCCTGGTGTCTGGAGGATTTGCTGTTCCTGACAGTTTTTGTGTGGCAGTGTCCCTGCTTTGTGTCACTGTGTATCTAGCACAATAATATCTGGCAGTGTCCTCCGATGTCAGTCTGTCTATTTGTAGATATGATGTGCTGAGAGAGTCATCTTTAGTTATTGTGACTCTTACTTGGAGTGAAGGGGTATAAGCTGTTGCTCCAGTATTGGTATATATTCTACCAACCCACTGCAATCCCTGGCCTGGAGCCTGACGTACCCAGTGCATAGCATAAGTGGTGAATGTGTACCCCGATGTTATACATGATATTTTTACACTTGATCCAGGACTCTTCACCTCTGAACTGGGTTGCACAAGTTGGATGTCCGCCATAACACCTGAAATCAAATATTAGATGTTAATATATATATATATATATATATATATATATATATATATATATATTTATTTATTATATATATAGTCATTTTTATAAAATAATAAAGATTGTATTCTTAATCTTCTTCTTACCCAGAAGAGAAAACAGATACAAGAAGATACACAGGAGAACCATGTTTCTTGTGTTTCCAGTCCAAGGTAACACAACTCACTATGGGAGCGTCCTTCTCTTTTCTACTCGGCACATTCACTCAGGAAGAGCGATCTGAATTTGCATGTACTGATCAGGGATATAAAGATCCGAGATCTGCAAGAAGACAACTTCAGTGATCAGGAGGCAATCTACAAAGATTACTATTAACTAGGGATGAGCTTCGAGTTCGAGTCGAACTCATGTTCGACTCGAACATTGCCTGTTCGCCCGTTCGCCGAACAACGAACAATTTGGGGTGTTCGCGGCAAATTCGAAGAGTCTATGGGAGAAATCTAAAGTGCTAATTATAAAGGCTTATATGCAAGTTATTGTCCTAAAAGTGTTTGGGGACCTGGGTCCTGCCCCAGGGGACATGTATCAATGCAAAAAAAAGTTTTAAAAACGGCCGTTTTTTCGGGAGCAGTGATTTTAATAATGCTTAAAATGAAAAAATAAAAGTGAAATATTCCTTTAAATTTCGTACCTGGGGGGTGTGTATGATATGCATGTAAAGTGGCGCATGTTTCCCGTGCTTAGAACTGTCCCTGCACAAAGTGTCATTTTTGAAGGAAAAAAAGTCATTTAAAACTCACTCGCGGCTATTAATGAATTGTCGGCTTTTATCAATACATAGAAAAGTCATTGATAAAAAAAAAAAAAGCGTGGGGGTTCCCCCAAATTCAATTACCAGGCCCTTTAGGTCTGGAATGGATATTAAGGGGAACCCCACCGCAAATTAAAAAAAAAATGGCGTGGAGTCCCCCCAAAAATCCATACCAGACCCTTATCTGAGCACGCAACCTGGCCGGCCGCAGGGGAAGAGGGGGGGACGAGAGAGTGCCCCCCCTCCCTCCTGAACCGTACCAGGCCACATGCCCTCAACATGGGGAGGATGTCCCCATGTTGATGGGGACAAGGGCCTCATCCCCACAACCCTTGCCCGGTGGTTGTGGGGGTCTGCGGGCGGGGGGCTTATCGGAATCTGGAAGACTCCTTTAACAAAGGGGACCCCCAGATCCCGGCCCCCCCTATGTGAATTGGTAAGGGGTACATTGTACCCCTACCATTTCACGAAGAAAGTGTCAAAAAATGTGAATAAAAACACACAAACACCTTGGAAAAGTCCTTTATTAAAAAAATAAAAAAATAAAAACATTCCAGCGATGAAATCCAGTGTCCGGCGGCGATCCCGATGTCCAGCGCTGTCCGTCATTGGTTGTGCCTGTGCGGACCTGATGGGGAACTTCCTCCGCTGTGTTTTAAATGTATAGACCTGCCCCTTCTAAAGTTCCCCATCAGGTCCGCTCAGCGGACCATGAGAAGGGGCGGGTCTATACATGTATTACACAGCGAATGAAGTTCCCCATCAGGTCCACCCCCTCGGTATGTCCGACCCCGCCTACGTCATTGGCCTGAGCGGGAAACTTCCTTCACTGTGTAATTTTAATAAAGGACTTTTCCAAGGTGTGTGTGTTTTTATTTAAATTTTTTGACACTTTCTTCGTGAAATGGTAGGGGTACAATGTACCCCTTACCAATTCACATAGGGGGGGGGCCGGGATCTGGGGGTCCCCTTTGTTAAAGGAGTCTTCCAGATTCCGATAAGCCCCCCGCCCGCAGACCCCCACAACCACCGGGCAAGGGTTGTGGGGATGAGGCCCTTGTCCCCATCAACATGGGGACATCCTCCCCATGTTGAGGGCATGTGGCCTGGTACGGTTCAGGAGGGAGGGGGGGCCGCTCTCTCGTCCCCCCCTCTTCCCCTGCGGCCGGCCAGGTTGCGTGCTCGGATAAGGGTCTGGTATGGATTTTTAGGGGGACGCCACGCCATTTTTTTTTTAATTTGGGGTGGAGTTCCCCTTAAAATCCATGCCAGATCTCAAGGGCCTGGTATGGATATTTAGAGGGAACCCCACGCCATTTTTTTTTTAATTTGCGGCGGGGTTCCCCTTAATATCCATTCCAGACCTAAAGGGCCTGGTAATTGAATTTGGGGGAACCCCCACGCTTTTTTTTTATTTTTTATCAATGACTTTTCTATGTATTGATAAAAGCCGACAATTCATTAATAGTGAAGCGAGTGAGTTTTAAATGGCTTTTTTTCCTTCAAAAATGACACTTTGTGCAGGGACAGTTCTAAGCACGGGAAACATGCGCGACTTTACATGCATATCATACACACACCCCAGGTACGAAATTTAAAGGAATATTTCACTTTTATTTTTTCATTTTAAGCATTATTAAAATCACCGCTCCCGTAAAAACGTCTATTTTTTTTACTTTTTTTTGCATTGATACATGTCCCCTGGGGCAGGACCCGGGTCCCCAAACACTTTTTAGGACAATAAATTGCATATTAGCCTTTATAATTAGCACTTTAGATTTCGAACGTTCGAGTCCATTGTATTTAATAGGGTTCTAAAGTTCACACGAACATTCTGTCTGTTCGCAGGTTCTAGTGCGAACCGAACAGGGGGGTGTTCGGCTCATCCCTGCTATTGACCAAATGTTAAAGTATCAGTAAACTGAAAATATTTCTTGTTTTATTGTTTTTAAAACAATTTTTCTACCCGTGTGCGCATGTAAACTTGAAAGCAAAAATGTCCTGTATTGCAGATTACCAATCCTTAGATGTGTTGGCTACATTCGTTTTCTTTTTTTTTTTTAGGCGTCCTTTCTCTATTTTTACCTGGTGATCTGGCCTGTAGGCTCTTCAACTTCCTTTATCAGACCAAGCTGTCCAACAAAGTGTCATTTAGGGCTTATTTACACTCGCTTTGGCTTCAACACACATTTAAGCACCTACCGCTTCAACATGCTTTTATGAGGTGTTTTTGATGCTTCGTGGTGCTTCAATGAATCTTCGATGAAGCTTTGGTGATGCTTCGGTGGAGTGTCAGTGATGCTTTCGTGATGCTCTTTTGAAGCTTTGTTGAAGCTTCACAGATGCCCTGTGTGTGTGTGGATATCCCATACCTGCAATTTGTTCAAAACAAAGCGAAGCCAAAGCTGACTTAAAGCCTCTCAAAAGCTGCAGGTGCTTCAAGCAAGCTTCAAGCGAGCTTTGTCATAGAGTTCTAGGGAGGCTTTGTAGACGATTTGAAGCCCCACTAAAGCGACATGGGGTATTATTTTTGAAGCCGAAGTAAAACTAAAGCAAGGTGTAAACAGGACTGTAAGCTAACCATTTTATTTAGTGACAGAGGCTTTGACTGGCATTCAGAGAGCTTTAACAAAGCCTGTCTGAATCCATGTTTTGAAGTGTTAACTAGCCCTTAGAGAGTTGAGACAAACCACTGAGAGGGGTGCTTACAACGGTCAACTTTTATTAATGCAGCGCTTCAAGGTGAAAATCAGTCCATATAATTCATGACGAAAGAAATGGATGCAGGAAATTGAAGAACTCCACCACCAAAGACTTCAGTGTGAACAGATAACACACCACCACAAAAAATGTGCTCACAGTCTGCTTACCAAAAAGCGAGCATCATAAGCATGTAGTGAAATGCAGAGGGTCACAGATGGATAAGGCTCTCCTATCTTGATAGAGTAACAACCAAAGTGTCCGATAATTTCAACATCAAAGGAACTTCCAGGATTTGGATATCATATATGCAGACCTCAGCAGGAGATGTTAAATCCATACAGAAAGAAAGGCAGCATAGTGAAGCGCGTAAGGTCAAATAAAATTTATTTAAAATTCTACTTACAGGGTAAAAAGATCATCAAGGCAAAAAAAGTATAATCCGCGGTTCTTAGCGTGCTCACATTGGTCAGCCTGACATGTTTCATCCAACAGGATATCATCATAGGTTGTTACTCTATCAAGATAGGAGAGCCTTATCCATCTGTGACCCTCTGCATTTCACTACATGCTTATGATGCTCGCTTTTTGGTAAGCAGACTGTGAGCACATTTTTTGTGGTGGTGTGTTATCTGTTCACACTGAAGTCTTTGGTGGTGGAGTTCTTCAATTTCCTGCATCCATTTCTTTCGTCATGAATTATATGGACTGATTTTCACCTTGAAGCGCTGCATTTTTGGTTTTATACGTTTTTGAGTTTGCTTTGTTCACAGACTGTGCACGCTGCTTTATATATTTATATTTTTGCTGTTAGCGCAAGTATTTGTTCACCCTGTATACCAACTTTTATTAATGTTTGTAAAACCTATATCCCCAAAAAAACAAAAACATTCTGCAATTGTTTGTTTGTTTGAAGTGTTAGGCTGACCATATACCCATAGATATTTGTAATGCATTCTTTAGGCTAAACAAAGGAAATCTAACAGATTTCTCCTTTCACACTGAACAGCATGGATGGATGAATCTCTCGCTGAGCATTATTATATTTCAACAGATTTCTGACAGAATGTCAGAATACAGAAACATTGCCTGTATCTAAAATATAAAGAGTCCTGTGAGCCTCCACTAATCCAAAATGCCTTAATTATCAAAAATCAGTTGCAAGCGTTAAACATGCTTCATATATCATGCCAATGTGGATAAATAAAAATATACACTGCGCTTTCCAAAGTCATACACTATACCAGTGTAAAAAGAAACATATAAAAAAAAAACTCCAATAGTGAAAAAAAAAACATCTTTCCTAAGAGTGGAAAGTGACAATAGTACAATAAATGAACACATATATTAAATATAAATAAATATATAAAAGATGTGTATATAAAAGCATAAACAATGATGATAATTGATATAAAGTGCTACTGTGCAAATAAGTGCAATTCCCACTTTTATGATCCTGTATAGATTATCAGTGACCCACTGACGCATACAAAAAGTGCTCCTGTGCATGTGCATAGCATCCAGTATTATATAGTTTATCAATATTGCATTTCTGGGTTGTTCAAAGAAGTGCTCCTGTGCAAGTGTATGGTATCCAAAAAGAGTCTATCCAGGTGTAATAAAGTTCATGCGATTATAAAGTTCATGCGATTATAAAGTTCATGCGATTATAAAACTGCTAGGTTCAATAAAGCTCCTGCGATTATAAAACTGCTAGGTGATCCAGAACATGCCGTGGTGTTCCTCACTCTGATTCTCCCCTTAGGCATTTAATGCTCACCTCAGAGCGTGCGACTTTACCATTAAGCGCAGTCAAAACACGCATATGAACCACCCCTGGGCTCTTGTAGTTACACCGGAATCTTGGACTCGTCAGTATGGTACCTCGGTAAATGTATGAAATAAAGACTTGATAGTGTAATAGAGTTTTAACGGTTTAATAAACAGAAAGCAAAAAAACAACTGGGGTACTCACATAGATTAGGTGCGCCAGTGCACGGCTCTATATCAGGTAAAACAATGGTAAATACCGGATTGGTATCGGGATGGTATGTTGTTCCTCTCTGACAGATCACCTGTGCAAACGTGCCGTCCTGTCCCCTTCCCCCAGTTGTACCCCAGTTTGGGGATTTTTTTGCTTCCTGTTTATTAAACAGAAAATATATAAAAAAATAATTTTTTCCTCAGTTTAGGCCGATACATATTCTTCTACATATTTTTGGTAAAAAAAATCTCAATAAGCGTTTATTGCTTGGTTTGCGCAAAATTTATAGCGTCTACATAATAGGGGATAGTTTTATGGCATTTTTAATAATATTTTTTTTTTTTTTTTACTAGTAATGGCGGCGATCAGCAATTTTTATTGTGACTGTGACATTATGGCGGACACATCTGACACTTTTGATGCCATTTTGGGACCATTGTCGTTTATACAGCGATCAGTGCTATAAAAATGCACTGATTACTGTAAAAATGACACTGGCAGTGAAGGGGTTAACCAGTAGGGGCGCTGAAGGGGTTAAGTGTGTCCTAGGGATGTGTTCTGACTGTAGGGGGGATGGGCTACGTGTGACACGACACTGATTCACGCTCCCGATTACAGGGAGCTGTGATCAGTGTCCTGTCACTAGGAAGAATGGGGAAATGCTTGTTTACATTAGCATTTCCCCATTCTTCCTCTCCGTGAGACGATCGCGGGACTCCCGGTGGACATCGAGTCACCCATTCACGGAGCTCGCGGCGGGCGCGTGCTCCCACAATGCCGCATCTTAAAGGGGACGTACCTGTACACCCATATGCCTGTCCCATTGTGTCAACGTATATCGTCGTGCGCTGGTCGGCAAGCAGTTAAATAAGCTGTGCATGTACCCCTTAGACCAGGCAGATTAAAGGAACGACAAAAGACCTTTACTAAAGAAGTTAAAGCAGAGGTCCGCCTACAAATACTGCGGCTGCTGACTTTTAATAAATGGACACTTACCTGTCCAGGGTGCCCAGGGCCGATCCTAGGGTCACAGGCGCCTGGGTGCAGAAATATTTCTGGCGCCCCCCACGTGGGCGTGGTTATCTTACAAACTCCTCCCCTTACACATGTTTCTATGGCAACGACTCAAACACAGAGATGCTCCCCTAAGAAGTCGTCGTTACCCAGGGATCCTCCCATGATCATTTAACAATAAAGAAAATACAGGAAGAGCGTACACTAATGAGACCTGGAGGGGAGTCTCTCTGATGCACACAGAGAGGGCTTCTGTTAGAGAGTCTGTTAGGAAGAGCCCCCAGACATAGTACAAGAGACGGTCAGAGAGTGCAGACATATTACAGGAGACAGAGAGTGCAGACATATTACAGGTGATGGTCAAAGAGTGCAGACATGATACAAGAGACGGTCAGAGAGTGCAGACATATTACAGGAGATGGTCAGAGAGTGCAGACATATTACAGGAGATGGTCAGAGAGTGCAGATATAGTACAGGAGACGGTCAGAGAGTGCAGACATATTACAGGAGATGGTCAGAGAGTGCAGACATATTACAGGAGATGGTCAGAGAGTGCAGACATATTACAGGAGACGGTCAGAGACTGCAGACATATTACAGGAGATGGTCAGAGACTGCAGATATAGTACAGGAGATGGTCAGAGACTGCAAACATACTACAGGAGATGGTCAGAGACTGCAGACATATTACAGGAGATGGTCAGAGACTGCAGACATATTACAGGAGATGGTCAGAGACTGCATGGGGGAATCATGCAAGTTTCTTTCCTGCACTCTGTGGTTGCTGGAAAGAAATTTGTACTGTATATTACCAGCCTAAGTGAAAGTTAGTGAATGTCTTTGCAATTGATAAGCATGAAGGAGTTGGGGCAGTTTAAATTTCTTTTAAATTGTATTTTATTTATTTTATTACACAGAAAAACAAATCTTACACTGTATCTTTAAAGTTTTTTTTTTTCATTTTTGCTTTCACAAGAGATGAACAACATCCCTTGTGATAGCATGGGCCATGACATGTCCTCTTTATGGAGGGATCTGGGGTCTTTTAGACCCCATATCTGTCCTCTGGCCTCCAAAGCATAAGATCAAACCGAGATCAGTTTGATCAGATACTTGTTCAAGCCGGTAATGGTGTCATTAAATGAGCCCGAAACAGAAAGTGATAAAATCCTCATCACTTCCAGTTTCTGACATCACACGGTGGGCGGAATGACATCCATCCCTCTCACTGTGTCACAGTAACCAGATGCTACTGGTCACATCTAGCAGTAAAGGTGGTGGAACCCCCTTCCACTGCCTGTAAAAGTAATACAGGGGCTTCTTAGCCACTAAGACTACTTTTACTTGGTGCAGAATTCCTGGTGTTAAAAAATGATATCTTGATCATTGCTGTAGTGATGACCAAGATATCACCCTTCCAATCCAGCGACGTACTGATACGTCGCTGGACAGGAAGCAGTTAAAATGAAGTGTAAATTAGCATTACACCGTTTCTTATTATCATCAGCATTACAATTATCACACAGGTAGCAGTAGCACTGTAAGCAGGTTCTCTATCATGTCTCTATGTCACATTGATTTTGGGTGCTGACTTTGTTATGGCTGTTACATACAGTAAGTACAGCAATAAGTTAACAGCCATAACAAAGTCAGCACCCAAAAGCAATGTGACATAGAGACATGATAGAGACATGATAGAGCTCCTGCTTACAGTGCTGCCTGTGTGATAATTGAAATGCTGATAACCTGCTGTGCTGTGAAATACATAATAGGACACAGTGAGTATTCTATCCTCTAATTCCCGCTCACTGTGTCCAGTGCAGCCACGCTGTCCTCCTGCTCTTCTGTCAGCCGCTCAACTTCTTCACATCTTGCTAGGATTGCAGCCGAGAGCCTAACGGAGAATTGCAATATCACTCCGCCAGCCGCTCCCCTCCACACTCACATTTCCAGGCTGGAAGCAGAAATCCTTCAGTCTCACAGAGGAATCTGCAGCTGCTGTTTTCATATTTCCCGCCCACACATCCTTTCTCCAGATACAGCTGTACGCCGGAGATAGTGTGGGCGGAGCGGGAAGTCACTGGAGGAGCAGAGGTGGGAGGAGCTGTATTCCTCACTGATCTCCCGTCAGTGAGGGGGGGGGGGGGTGTTCGCTGGGCTGTGTAAGTGTCACTGTCACAGACACTTTACAGAGCTGCAGCCACCAGTCGTCTCAGAATCTACAGACTGATTTCTCACGGTTACTGACATAGAGGGAGGCTTGTCCCCCCCCCTTTCTGGTGGAGCCCTTCCTGAAGTCGCTCTCCTCCCTGCCAATGAGGATGCAGGGGGAGGGAGCAGATTGGGTGGCCGTGGCAATGCGAGGCTCTCATATTATGCACAGAGGGAGGGGGAGAAATCAGCCCCCTCTTACTCTCCGCCCAGGGCACCCGCTCCGATCTCCTCTGACAGGAGGATGGATGGGGGATGGGCTTGGGCGGGATGAAATAGCAGCGGTGAGCGACCTCTGAATACCAGCAAGAAGGAGGAGGAGGGAGGGGAGCACTCTGGCGCTTGAGCGCCCCCACGTCTGTGGCGCCTGGGTGAACCGCACCCCTCGCACCCTGTCTAGGATCGGCCCTGAGGGTGCCAGCGATGTCGGCAGCTGAAGCCGATCAATGGCTCGGCTCTCGGCTGCCCCGCCGCCATCCTCGATGAGGGAATCAGGAAATAAAGCCTTGCGGCTTCACTTCTAGGTTCCCTACTGTGCATGCGTGAGTCGCGCTGCGCGTCCTCACTGGTCCCCGCTATCTTCTGGGACCTGTGCATTTCCCAGAAGACAGCGGGGGAGGACAGTGTAGGCGCCGGACATGACGTAGGTCACCCCGATCACCGCAGTGATCTATGTCAGGAAGTGGGAGCAAATACCTGTATTAGACAGGTATCTGCTTCCCCCTCCCCCTGAAAGGTACCAAATGTGACACCGGAGGGGGGGGGGGGAGGAATCCAAAAAGTGGAAGTTCCATTTTTGGGTGGAACTCCACTTGAAGGATAACACAGGAACAGTCTCAAGCAGCATCTTCACACATATTCCTGTACAGAGTTCTAAGTGACTGTACCTTAAAATGGTTGTAAAGCCCAAAATAAAAAAAAATAAAAAATAAAAACCTGCAAGACAAAGGCATAATGAGCTAGTATGACTAGCATACTAGCTCATTATGAATTACTTATCTTAGATCGAAGCCCCCTCAGCGGTGCTCGGACACCTCCGCCATCTTGCCTCGATGTCCCTTCCGTGTATCACCGCTCCGACGCTGTGATTGGCCCCGGAGCGGCGATGACATCACACGCATATGCGCTTGGGCCGGCTAAATCCATTTAGAAATCCGGCTAGTGCGCATGCGCGTGACGTCAGCGGCGCCGGTTTTAAAAGCAAATATCTCCTAAACCGTGTAGGTTAGGGAGATATTTCATGCACCTACAGGTAAGCCTTAATCTAGGCTTACCTGTAGGTACATGTAGGCTTACCTGTAGGTGCATGTTGTGTAAGTGGGTTTACAACCACTTTAAGCAGATGGCAACTTCATTAAAGCAATCCTTTCAAGGCAATAAATCCAGGTATCAAGTAGTCCATTAGAGTCTATGATCTGGTGATAATCCATAAAAGGCAATAATTCCATAACGGGTAGCTAAGAGTCCATGGAAGTCCTCAGGTCCCCAACCCCATAGGGAACCCCCACTGGGCCCCCCCAGTTGGGGGCACAGTCCAGCAGAGTAAAAGACTACATATTGGGAGTGGTTCCAGGAGAAGACTCAAGGGGCACTGGAGAACCCATTTTTATATGGTATGACCTGCAGGGGGCAGAAACCTGAAAAAGTGCTGTAAAAACGTTAACCCTTTCTGCTTAGTCACTGCCATAGTAGGTCAACCAAGGACACATGTTGCAGAAAGATACATTATAACATTTGGTTTGTACAAAAACACAGTTGAGCCAGATAACTTCAGAGCATGAGTCAGCACAGCAGAAAAATTGTAAAACCCTTGGGAAGCACCTACTCACAAGCAGCACATTCATTTTGTTTTTATGTGACTCTTGACGAGTGCCTATGACAGGTCCAGCAGCTATATTTACCCTTGTAGAACTGGAAATTTTTCACTGAGGGGGTAAGACAGTTGCCACCAACACAAGGGACACATTGAATATAAGTACTATCCCTTATGCTGATTAAAGGAAAAAAAAACTAAGCTTGGGCTTTTTTTTTTGTACTTTTAAACATCTGTTGTTTCCTGGTGTCTGGAGGATTTGTTGTTCCTGACAGTTTTTGTGTGACAGTTTCCCTGCTTTGTGTCACTGTGTCTCTAGCACAATAATATCTGGCAGTGTCCTCCGATGTCAGTCTGTCTATTTGTAGATATGATGTGCTGAGTGAGTAGTCTTTAGTTATTGTGACTCTACCTTGAAATGAAGGGGTATAATAGGTTTTTCCAGTATTGGCGGAGATTGCACCAACCCAGTGCAATCCTTTGCCTGGAGCCTGTCGTACCCAGTGCATACCATAACTGGTGAATGTGTACCCCGATGTTATACATGATATTTTTACACTTGATCCAGGACTCTTCACCTCTGCATTGGATTGCACGTGTTGTATGTCTGCCATAACACCTAAAAATCAAAAATCAAATATTAGATATTATTTTATACAAGTCATAATAAAGATTGTATTCTTAAACTTCTTCTTACCCAGAAGAGAAAACAGATACAAGAAGATATAAAGAAGAACCATGTTTCTTGTTCTTGTTCTTTCACCCTAAGGTAACACAACACACTATGGGAGCGTCCTTCTCTTTTCTACTCAACAGATTCACTCAGGAAGAGCTTTCTTAATTTGCATGTGCTGATCAGGAATATAAAGATCCGAGACCTGCAATAAGACAACTTCAGCGATCACAGGGCAGTCTACCAATTACGGAATATTATTAACCAAATCCTAAAGTATCAGTAAACCCTGCATTTTTTATTTTTGGTATTGTTTCTTTTCTCAACCCATGTGCTTAAAGTGGATGTATTCCCAATTCGTTAAATTTGAGCTGGGCACATATATCTGCAGTATTTTGTTATCTCTTTTCAAAGAGCTAAATCCTGTAGTTCTCTCCTGAACCTTTCCTCTGTTATCAGCCTGATAACTCCTGACAAATTCTCTGACACATCAGATAAAAGCAGCCTGAAATTTCTGTCAAGGGAGGTTGCTAAAATAGATTAGCAGCCAGCTGGCCCTGTTACAAAACACCTCTGATGCCGCGTACACATGGCCGTTTTTAATGCCATTGAAAAAAACAAAATTTTTCTCGACGTGATTCTTCTCAAGCCTGCCTTGCCTACACACTATCATGAAAAAAAATGCTCGAGCAAAGCGTGGTGACGTACAACACGTTCGACAACACGTACGATGGCACTATAAAGGGGAAGTTCCATTCGGATGGCGCCACACTTTGGGCTGCATTTGCTGATCCTCGTGTTAGTAAAGTTTGGAGAGAGACGATTCGTGCTTTTCAGCCTCGTGCTCTTCAGTCTGTTACAGCGTGATAAATGTGCTATCTCCATTCTAAACGCTACTTTTACCAGAACGAGCGCTCCCGTCTCATAACTTGCTTCTGAGAATGCGCGTTTTTTTCCCATCATTAAAGCGTACACACGGCCGTTTTTCACGACGAGAAAAACGACGACGTGAAAAACGTCGAGAAAAAATATAGCATGTCCTAAATTTTTAATGCCCATTTTTCGTCGAGAAAAATGCTCTGGAGCCTACACACGATCGTTTTTAATGACCAATTTAAAAAATGGCATTTTTCTCGTCATGATGAGAGGAGAGGAGGTGTGTGCCTTTCCTCCAATCAGCAATTTTAGCCATCTTGGCTGTATGCCCAGACATCACACTCTGTGTTAACCAGGAAGAAAACATTTCCTAACAAGATCTGAACTTTCTAAACAGTATGTAGCGGCCTCACCTCTCTCCCTTGCTTTATCGGTTATATGGCTGTTGTCTAGGGGTACCTGGGAGAGAGAGATGATACACACCACGGCCCGTGTCCTCCTCTTACTAGGAGATGAAGGCCAGAAGGGCTTTCGTGTAGATGTCCTAGAGTCAAGTCCAGTCCCTCGTCCCTGACTCCTTTGCTTTAGTAACCCAAGTTCCACACAGTGAATAGGTACAACTCAGTTTTATTCTTCTTGCCAAGCAATAAAACAGTCTTTCTCCTTTTGAATAACGGGGGGGGGGGGGGGACAGATCGAGGCACAATTCTTTCCCTTCTTGCTGCTGCCCACTGTGCTGTCACCAGTGGTGAATAGTCACTGCCACTGACTATGTAATATAGAACGTGAATTACCTTCGCTCACTTTGCCCCTGTCAGAGGGAGAAATCCGTCCAAGGGAGAAATGGAGGCCTCTCCGTCACCAGCGATGCTGCGCCGGACTCTCCGGAGAAGTTACTGCGCACCAGTCCTCCCGAACTCAGACTCGGGCACCCAAGGAGTTAGGGCCCCCTCGAATTCCTCCACCCTCACGGAACTCAGTCGAAGGTACTGAGCCCCAGGCATCCGCCATAGTACCTCACCCCAGGCTAAAGGTGCCTGAGATGGACTCCATCTCTGCTCCAGCTAGGCCAAGGGCGCCTAGGCCTGGACCACCGGAACGCCAGCACCCAAGCTGAAGGTGCCTGGGCGCGGCCACATCCTCCGACTCTCTCTCCAAAATCAGGGCCTCCGCCCCCTTTATGACCTCTCCCTTTGCATCACAGCGGGTTCCCCGCCCCGCTGTACAAGCTCCAAGGGAGGACAAAAAGGCACAGTTTGCGGTGTGTGTTCAACTCTGGCCCCAGGCAACAGCGCCACCCAGGGGCCCCAAGGAACCTCACACCACCAGAGTCCTTACAAAATTCAAATACCCGCTACACTCTCCCCCTGGTGATTTGACACTGGTCCCCAGTGTCTGGTACAAACTCACACCCCACGAAAGGTGGTGTCATAAGTTCAGCCCAGAAACCAAACTACACAGTTTAACCCTGAATTGTGCCACGACCTGAATGGGAAAGGAATACAACTATAAAACTTTTCAATAAAACACTTTAAATATTTCACACATTTACATTCCTCCCTCTGGCTATCTAAAGACCACCCATTCTCATCTCCTGCAGAGGGAAAGAAAAGAAACATACATCCTACCAACATGTGTGTTTGCTTGGGATGAATGGGTCTATCCTAGAAGAAACCCATTCACTTCAATAAGTGCTGCATAATGTAAAAAAAAAAAACAATCGTTGCGCAACACTGCCACCTGGTGACAGTGCCGCGGTCAAGACACTCATTACTTCCAGATGAACTTTCCGCTTGAACATTTTTCTCTGTGACTCTACACTATCTGAAATCCAAAGTCACTGATTTCTTCTGAGTGCCAGGAGAAGGAGGGAGAACCAAACAAAACAGCTCCCATATCTCCAACGAGTAAAATTGCCCAAATCAAAAAAAAAACTAGTGCACAGACCCTGTGTTCAAGAAAAGGCACTCCGGAAAGTTCAGCCAGGAATAGAAAAGAAAAGCACACGGGAGTCTTTTTTTCTCCCTTACAGGTTAAACCTTGGATGAGGCAATGATATAGGCTTCAAACGATCATCAAAAGCCTCCACATGGTACTCAATACCTTTTCCTTCTTTGCGGCAGATCACCACTTTGTCCGCATGAATGTGTCTTCCCAGCATCCACTTAGCTTTACAGTCCTGAAACTTCTTGGTGACCGTTGGTGAACAGGAAAGGTACCGCCGTGCTTGCTGTACCTTCAGTTTGTCCCACACAAAGGTATCATACCATCTTTGCCGAAAGACCTCCACCTCATAGAGCAGTTCCCGAGGCAGATACGGGTATTCCCACCCATATTCCTGAGCAACCTTCTGGCCAAAGAGACGCTGCAGCCTTGACAAAGGTGGCATAGTAGCTCGGTCTCCTTCTCCAGGTGGAACAATCGCTTCTGGGTGGCGAGGTGCGTTCACCACCTCGGTGGACCTGGGCCTAGGAGCCCGCAGTGATTGACGTTGCACTCCCGCAACAGGAGCGGGTGAAATGGAGGTTGAATCCAGAAGGGGAACTCCAGACAGAGGACTAGCTTCCTCCCTCAGCGCCGGGGCCTCCACCCGAGGTGTACTATCTCCAGTAGACATGGGCAGGTCCCTCGTAACACGGGCCAAGGGTAGCTTCATCTTGTCCCATCCCTTCTGTTGGAAGATTTCGTCTAACTCCCCATCATCGCCATTGTCAGACAATGAATCCAGGTCAGAGGTGTCGTAGCACTCAGTGGGCAGATAATTCCCAGTCACTGAACTATCCCCCTTGACGGCCTCTACCGACTGTGGGCTACCGCCACTTTCTACCACGCAGGCAGTCCCAACCCCTGGCTCACCTGGGCCTTTTGAAGAACAAGGATGTCCAGGACTTTTCCTACCGGAGCCATCAAGGCCAGGCAAGCAGTGGGGCGAAGCTCTTCCACGACCACACAAGGCCATCACTAGGCCGACTTTTCTCTTTGCCGGCCGGAGCAGGGAGCTGCTGGTGACCGAGGCAGCATCCTCGGATTTTTCTCTTTTCACCTCTGTTTGGGCAGTCACTTCGCCCGGATCAGTGCGCACGGGGAACGCACCAGCATCGATCTCTCCCTCGGGAGTGGCAGTCCCTGTGAGGTAGTTGAGGTGGAAAGCCCGAGGCTTTTCTGTGGTTGGTTCCACCTCGGAGAGGAATTCTTTGCAGACCTCACAGCGCCCGAATGGCTTCAGCTGGACCACCAGTCCCGAACAGCCGGGACAGATCACACCGAGGGCCTCCATGTCTCTGCAGGTGTACAGAGCCAATCGCCCCCGGGGCCTTAGTCTTATCCCCGTATCCATTATCGGAGCAGCCAGAGAAGACATATCCGCGAAGGAAGGAACTGAAATCCACGGAGCACTTGAAGCCACCCTCTCTCTTTGCTGCTCCATTGCGCACTGACCCACCTGCACCGGAATCTCCACGTGCATACGTCCACATGGCCAGACTCCTCCCACATTCTGCACTTGTTCGCTGGCTTTTTCCTTGCCCCGCCCATGAACTACGCAGTTGTGAGTTGCCTCGTGGCGCGTTGGCCAATATGGCCGACCTACTCGGAACTCCTCTGGGCAGCAAAGTTCAAATTCAGACACCATACACATATCCCGGATACGATGCCCCCACGTGTAGCGGCCTCACCTCTCTCCCTTGCTTTATCGCTTATATGGCTGTTGTCTAGGGGTACCTGGGAGAGAGAGATGATACACACCAGTCCTTCGTCCCTGACTCCTTTGCTTTAGTAACCCAAGTTCCACACAGTAAATAGGTACAACTCAGTTTTATTCTTCTTGCCAAGCAATAAAACAGTCTTTCTCCTTTTGAATAACGGGGGGGGGGGGGAACAGATCGAGGCACAATCCTTTCCCTTCTTGCTGCTGCCCACTGTGCTGTCACCAGTGGTGAATAGTCACTGCCACTGACTATGTAATATAGAACGTGAATTACCTTCGCTCACTTTGCCCCTGTCAGAGGGAGAAATCCGTCCAAGGGAGAAATGGAGGCCTCTCCGTCACCAGCGATGCTGCGCAGGACTCTCTGGAAAAGTTACTGCGCACCAGTCCTCCTGAACTCAGACTCGGGCACCCAAGGAGTTAGGGCCCCCTCGAATTCCTCCACCCTCGCGGAACTCAGTCAAAGGTACTGAGCCCCAGGCATCCGCCATAGTACCTCACCCCAGGCTAAAGGTGCCTGAGATGGACTCCTAGGCCTGGAACACCGGAACGCCAGCACTCAAGCTGAGGGTGCCTGGGCGCGGCCACGTCCTCCGACTCTCTCCCCAAAATCAGGGCCTCCGCCCCCTTTATGACCTCTCCCTTTGCATCACAGCGGGTTCCCCGCCCCGCTGTACCAGCTCCAAGGGAGGACAAAAAGGCACGGTTTGCGGTGTGTGTTCAACTCCGGCCCAAGGCAACAGCGCCACCCAGGGGCCCCAAGGAACCTCACACCACCAGAGTCCTTACAAAATTCAAATACCCGCTACAAGCATATAAATGTCAAGACAGCAGATATGGATGTAAAACCTATGTAGGGAGATTTGGTTCATTTCTGTGTATCATCTGAGGCTGTTCACTTCACTGGGTGTATGCAGGGTTTACATCCAGTTTAATGCTTATCTAAACTCGAAAACAAAAATGTACTGTATTGCAGCTAACCAATCCTTAGATGTGGTGGCTGCATTCGTTTTCTTTCATTACACTTTTTTCCTCTATTTTCACCTAGTGATCCGGCCAGGAAATCTTTTAGTTTTCAACTTCTTTTAACAGACCAAGCTGTCCAGCTGAAGGTTGAGACAATTGCTTTTGCAGTCAAACCTCTGTCTTCTGCATTGCCACTATCAGTGCACATGCTCTGCTTTTCCCTCTGAAAGCCACCCCACACAACATTTTGCATCGGCTTGTGGGGCAGCTCCAGCCGGTTGATTGACAGTAACTTCTCAACTGCTAGCTGCCCCACATGACCAATGTTCATCTGTTTTGAAGATTTGCAGGTGTTCCTACAGATTTAGGCTGCAGGGCAGGGTTTTCACTCTAAAACACTATCTATTAATTCAACGTGTTGCACTTTCAACCATATTCAGTGCAAACTCGTAATAATAATAATACTGATAATAAAAATTCAATTCATAGTGCAAAATGTCCAAAGAAAAAACCAGTCCCAAGTAAATGAAGTTGTAAAAAAAAGTTGACCCAGGAAGTCAAGCAAAGATGGGTGAAATTCCTTCCCTCCACCATAAGGGCACACACTAACACCCAGATAAGATGAACTCTTACCAGAGCACCTGGACCCCTGAGGATAGATGGGTCAAACAGGCATTTGGGGACTTTCTCCCTGTGTAAATGTTCCGGCCGATAATGACCAGTTAAATTAACAGTACCTCAGCATACATCTCAGGAAAGGAATCACTGACTCCAAAGATGCAATGCAAATGGATAAAAAACACTTGATAGTGTAAAACCTTATGATGGATCCTTTATTCAAAACGAATGCTACTCACATTTAGTAAAAAAATTATGTGCATGTCTCAAAAGAAAACACAATCCCAGGCAAGGAAAATGGCATCCGCCTCCACTTCTGGGTAACGCGATGTTGTGACTAAGCCGCTCTGCCCTGTGCGTTTCGTCACTATAGGACTACTTCCGGGGGTATTATTACTATGCATTTTCACTAAACATGGTTGAAAGCACAACACGTTGCATTTATATATATTGTTTGGTGAAAAATAAAAAATATCTCACTGGTGTGTTTGCAGCTTATTTAAATGAGGTGGTTTATTTTTTTCTCAGAAAACTCTGCCTCAACCAGACCTAATATTATATATATATATATATATATATATATATATATATATATATGTAGCGCCCTGCTCCTGATGACCAGGCGCTATGTTTAAATTTAGTGGGTGTCTGAGCTGGTAGTTAGCTCAGACTTTGATGATTAAGGCTAAATCAGCCTCTGTTCTGGCTATGGCTGTGCTTGGAGGGACTTTCCCATTGTTTGCCTGAAGGTGGTGTTACCACCACAGGCCAGTGTTGGAAAACAGGCAGGCCAGAGCGTATTGGGTATTTTTCCCCGGGAACAGCTCGGTGGGAGTGGTCTCCCTGTTGGGCATGCTGGGGAAGGGTACTTAAGGGGCAGACGCCATTGTTCGGGGCTCCTTTGTCTTGTGGCCCTCCTGGCTCAAGGTATGTGATAGTGAAATTTCAGCCGTGGAGCCATGTTGGCCCGAGGCTGCATCTCTGCCGGGTAGGCCCAGTTGTCCTGACTGGGGCCTGCACTTTGAAGGTGATCCTGTGCTGTCTGTCTTGCGGGAGGAAGCCACTCAATGGAGGAAACCAGGGGAGGACCTGTCCTGGAGAGGACCAAGCGGAAGGCTGGTGTCTCGGGGAAGACCTGGTGACCTTATTGGAGGATGCACCGTAGCTTATGTTACCTTACAGTGTGCCGGGTCGGCTTAAAGGCTTTAAAACTGTAAGGCTGGATCTCTGGATACTAAATACTATGGCAGAGGATTATTGAAGAGTTCATCTATATCGTCTTAAAGTCTGTGGCAGAGACTGTTGTTCTTCATTTTGTTTGTGCATCATCCCGGCTGCTAGGCTAGTGAGAGGGGCCTATCCGGGTGGGCAATACCCACTTAAAGGAGAGTGGTGAGTGTGACTTATTGAAGTTTAGAAGTTTCCCCACTGATCTGCATCGTGTGCCTGAACCTTACCCTGACCCTCCATCCCTCTACCTGTGCAAATTTGTTTGAAATAAAGCCTAACGAAAAAGATTCATAACTTGTGTGGACATTGAATTTTCTATAGACTCTCATCCCCTAGACAACGAATGGTGAGGTCACGTGCAAGGCCCAAATCTAAACCTGCAGCTCCTACGGGGGTAGTGCTATATATATATATATATATATATATATATATTATATTGAAATTTCAGGTACAGTAAAATGTATTTCTTCCATGAGCTTTGTTTTTAGATATTCTTGGAAATAAAACTTTTTTCTCCTATGATAACGAGACCACAGCAGTGCCAATCAGCTCTTTGTGGCCCTGAATAAAGCTAGAGGACTTCCTTCAGTGATGTTTGCAGGTAGCATCAAAGGCTGCCTGCTAGCTCTACCCACTGATCTCACAGAATGTTGCAGATCAAAGGCTGGAGGATCATGTGATAGCACTAAATAATATAAAAAAAAAGATACTGTAGCGGGGTGTTCAATTTAAGGGTAGTGTCTGAGTGGTAATTAGGCTCAGACACATTGATTGTTAGGGTTAATGGACCATTTCTGTTAATGGGGCCTGTACTTTGAAGGTGATCCTGTGATGTCTGTCTTGCGGGAGGAAGCCACTCAATGGAGGAAACCAGGGGAGGACCTGTCCTGGAGAGGACCAAGCGAAAGGCTAGTGTCTCGGGGAAGGCCTGGTGACCTTATTGGAGGATGCACCGTAGCTTATGTTACCTTACAGTGTGCCGAGTCGGCTTAAAGGCTTTAAAACTGTAAGGCTGGATCTCTGGATACTAAATCCTATGGCAGAGGATTATTGAACAGTTCATCTATATCGTAATAAAGTCTGTGGCAGAGACTGTTGTTCTTCATTTTGTTTGTGCATCATCCCGGCTGCTAGGCTAGTGAGAGGGGCCTATCCGGGTGGGCAATACCCACTTGAAGGAGAGTGGTGAGTGTGACTTTTTGAAGTTTAGAAGTTTCCCCAGTGATCTGCATCGTGTGCCTGAACCTTACCCTGACCCTCCATCCCTCTACCTGTGCAAGTTTGTTTGAAATAAAGCCTAACGAAAGGGATTCATAACTTGTGTGGACATTGAATTTTCTATAGACTCTCATCCCCTAGACAACGAATGGTGAGGTCACGTGCAAGGCCCAAATCTAAACCTGCAGCTCCTACGGGGGTAGTGCTATATATATATATATATATATATATATATATATATATTATATTGAAATTTCAGGTACAGTAAAATGAATTAGTTCCATGAGCTTTGTTTTTAGATATTCTTGGAAATAAAACTTTTTTCTTCTATGATAACGAGACCACAGCAGTGCCAATCAGCTCTTTGTGGCCCTGAATAAAGCTAGAGGACTTCCTTCAGTGATGTTTGCAGGTAGCATCAAAGGCTGCCTGCTAGCTCTACCCACTGATCTCACAGAATGTTGCAGATCAAAGGCTGGAGGATCATGTGATCGCACTAAATAATATAAAAAAAAAGATACTGTAGCGGGGTGTTCAATTTAAGGGTAGTGTCTGAGTGGTAATTAGGCTCAGATACATTGATTGTTAGGGTTAATGGACCATTTCTGTTAATGGGAGATAGTGTTGGTGCACAGTTCCCTGTGGCCTACGGGTGGCGCTGTCGCCATGGGCGAGTGTTGAACCACCAAACCAGGGCTGCCCCTTTTGTGTCCCCCCTCGGCAGTAGAACGGCAGGGCGGGGAACCTGCTGTGCCTGTCGGGAGAGGGTATAAAAGGGGGCGGACATCTTTCATTGGGGTTTGTTCGTCCATGCCCAGGCACCTTCAGCCTGGGTGTGTGGCTCGTCCGCGCCCAGGCACCTTCGGCCTGGGCGTGAGGAGGGTCGTCTCCGGGTGCCTTAGGCCCGGAGGTGGAGTTCCTGTTCCATCCCAGATACCTTCAGTCTGGGGTGAGGTACTATTTTTAAGGCCCGGGGCCCAGCAACCTTCGGCTGGGGTCCGTTAGGGATCGAGGACTCCCAGGGTGCCACCTTGCGAGGGGACCCGTATCTGAGATGAGGAGGCCAGGGAGGTAACCCTTTCCGAACACCCAGCGCAGAGTCGTGGTGACGGTGAGGGCCTCTGGTAACTCCGGAGGGATGGTTTTCTCCTTGACATGGGCCAATACTTTAAGAAAGAAGTTCACTAGGTCAGTGGCAGTAACCCTACTCGTTCAGGCCAGTGGCAGTGACCCTACTCGTTTCAAGTCAGTGGCAGGGACTTCATAGGGCAAGGCCCTATTCACCAGGCCAGTGGCAGTGACCCTACGTTCAAGTCAGTGGCAGTGACTTTATTCACCCGGTCTGTGGCAGAGACCAAGCTCACGGTCTGTGGCAGAGATTGTGCGCCAAAGCTGTTTGAGAAACCTAAACAGTCTAAAGAGTTAAGCTACGTTTGTGCCTGGACCTCCTTCACATCTAAGCTGTCCTGTATCTTCGCTCCAACCTGTCTGTTCTTAAAGAGGCTGTTTATTATCCTGTGTGAAATAAATGTTGAGTTGGACTTTCAGCCAGTGTGGACATTCACATTCCTGGAGAAAACGAGGACTTGCATCTATCTAAAGTAGAAGTGAGATCATTCTGGGAGGACTTTGACTCTGGCCGCAGACAAGGCCCAAAACTAACACCGCTCAACCTCTTTACTCGGGAGGGTACAGGTTTGTGGTGCGGTGTGCCTCTCTCTGCCTGTGAGGAGCCTAATTAAATGCAGGTTGGGGAGAGTTGGGTGCGCTACAATACTTTGCAATATATTTATCAAGTGATCTCTATCCATATTTACATGGTTCCATTTGTTGCTCATATACATGAATAGGTTATAATGGATTTACATACACTTTAATTTCTGCTACTAGAAGTATATATTAAATTGTTGATTGTAAGGGGAAATAAAATAAAAAAATGTACATGCACAATGAAAGACCAAGACAGGTGATTATGATAAACAAGAACTCAAGACAAGGTACTTTTTCCACTAAGATCATGTTAATTTCAGTTTTTGACACCTGATCATTTTTACACAAGGATGAGAAGAACTTTAATAATGGTTAAAAGTATGTGGTTTCAGGCATCCCATCACTTGTAAACATACGTGGGCCCAATCTATTTGAGGTCTAGCAATATGTTGAAGGGGATGCTATGTCCCTGTAACTTGGAAAGGACATGTCGTGAATGTCATATGCTGCAGTATAACAGAAGATAATGCTACTGATATTAGTTTCAAGGGGCCACTTGACGATCATAGTCATAATTGATCCATCTACTCTAATTTGACACAATCATTATAATTATTGTTAACAGTTACATCTTTAGAAAACTTTGTGTCCCCTGGGCTCTCCCCTATATATGCAAGGGATATGTCAAAGATCAGTGTGCAATTGGCTTCGGCGGCGCTGCCCATTGATTTTAATAGACAGGGGCGCTTTAGTTATACATCGCTCCTAAAGCACCTCAAAGAAGCTGCTTGCAGGACTTTTTTTGACAGGCTTTCACATTTGAGTGACAGGAGAGGCGCTTTACAGGTGCTATTTTTAGCCCTATAGCGCCTGTAAAGTGCCTCAGTATGAAAGGGCTCTAAAGATTGTAAATTAGTCTATGTAATAATGCATATATTCTCAAATGTGAAGTTTTGGTGCATTAAAAGACCTTTTAACAATATTTTCTCTCTTAGTGAAATAAGTATTAGAAAAAATTACAAGAAATTGCATTTGCCCTGGTTCACACTGGAAAAATCGCATGTCAAATCGGCGCCAATTTCCGTCAATGGCTCCATCCTAATCGGTGTGACGCCACATATGAGCCGCTGCACCGATTTAAAAAAGGAGTTTCCGTTCTACTAGAAACCTGCACAGATGTCTCTGAAATCGCTGCAGAAATAGGGACTGACATGCGGGAGTGAAATCGTGCGAGTTCAGCTGAACTCGCACAGCTTCATTCCCACAGCTCAGTGTGAACCTGGGCTTACTTCACTTTTTCAATATTTCTCCTTAATAAAAACCTAGGAGAAGAAAATCTATTTCTGTAAATCCACGAATAAGTTAAACCTTACACCAATGGAGATCTTTGTTTTGTGGTAAGAAGATTGTATAGCAATGTCTGCACCAATAAATGGCACCCCAACGCACTGTATATTAGTAGCCAATGGACAATGCACTGCAATGCACTACAACCTAGGGGAGTGTGAATGTGCCCTACTGGTTAAAAAAAGCATGTTAGCGGTTCTTCAAGTGTGTTGGCAGGGTCATATACATCCGTGAACACGGAGTACCTCTCGCGTGGAGCACGCTGTTCAATACCCGGAACCAGGTGGGGGCCGTGATCATGTGAAGAGTCTAACATTAGGCAGTTCCCTAACTTAGAGATGAGCCTTCTCTGTGTGCAGTATTAAAGTGCAGAGTTCCTCTGAAAAGCAACTTGTCCCATGTCACTACACACTGTATCTTTTAGCTTTGCATTAGGAGGGACGTGATGAGTCTGCGCCCTTTTCAGTAGTCCAGCGTACCTCTGTTACCTCACTCCCAGTGACAGAATGGTGTCCTGCCGAGCACCTAGCACGGACCTCATGCGCGCTCTCATCTAACTCTTACCTTTCCATACCTCGTGACCACGCCATAGATTTCCATAATGCTAGTCTACT
This sequence comes from Rana muscosa, assembly GCA_029206835.1. NCBI lineage: Eukaryota > Metazoa > Chordata > Amphibia > Anura > Ranidae > Rana > Rana muscosa. The sequence continues at coordinate 814,236,433 of CM055116.1, forward strand.
TCTGATTGCTATAGGAGATAAACCACTAGGGAGAGAGCCAGAGCACCGACCTCTCACTACAGGAAAACCTTCCACCCTACCAGGTACCGCGCTTAATGACTGGTTGCTTATAGCTTGTTCCTTCACTTGGTTACACATAGCAACTACAGTACACTCCACTTCTAGTCTTGCCAAGTAAACCTTTTGTAGTAGTGTTACTTCATACCCCACATGTGTTTTACAGATCGAAGTTCTTTGGAATACGCCTGAACCAGCATGCATCTCTTTGAATAAACTCAGGACAGGCTTAAAACAGTTAATGTAACTTTACTGTTGTAATACAGCATGGCAATACAAAATGAATAACGTCCTGTCCCTGATCCTAACTAACATAATGTTGTGGACCAGGCATACCTCCCTGAGTGAGAGACCATAATGGCATTGTCCATGGCTTGGATGCTGTCTGTGACTCCAGTATCTTCAGCGCTGCACTTGTGCTCACAGGTGTGTCTCCGTTCCGTAATCTAGCCACCAATTACCTCACGCCCACTGTCTCCCTATTTATATCACCGGTGGGCCCAGCAAAACCAAAAGCTCGAGAATTGAGCTGAACATAATTACATTTCAAAATTTGGCTGGTCCCTGCCCGTGATCTTGCTATAAATGTCCTTGTTTAGGCACTTTTTGGTAACGCTTGTTCATTGCCTGAAAAGCAATCAGTGAACTATTTGTTGGCTGTCTCCATATTTATATCACAGGTGGGCCCAGCAAAACCAAAAGCCAGAGAATTGAGCTGAACATAATTACATTTCGAAATTTGGCCGGTCCCTGCCCATGTTCTTGCCATAAATGTCCTTGTTTAGGCACTTTTTGGTAACGCTTGTTCATTGCCTGAAAAGCAATCAGTGAACTATTTGTTGGCTGTCTCCATATTTATATCACAGGTGGGCCCAGCAAAACCAAAAGCCAGAGAATTGAGCTGAACATAATTACATTTCGAAATTTGGCCGGTCCCTGCCCATGATCTTGCCATGAATGTCCTTGTTTAGGCAATTTTTGGTAACACTTGTTCATTGCTTGAAAAGCAATCAGTGAACTTTTTATTCAGAGTGCAGCTATACAGTGTTAGATGTTCAGGAGCAGGGATGAGCCGAACACCCCCCTGTTCGGTTCGCACCAGAACCTGCGAACAGACAAAATGTTCGTGTAAACTTTAGAACCCTATTAAATACAATGGACTCGAACGTTCGAAATCTAAAGTGTTAATTATAAAGGCTGATATGCAAGTTATTGTCCTAAAAAGTGTTTGGGGACCCGGGTCTTGCCCCAGGGGACATGTATCAATGCAAAAAGAAGTTTTAAAAACGGCCGTTTTTTCGGGAGCAGTGATTTTAATAATGCTTAAAATGAAAAAATAAAAGTGAAATATTCCTTTAAATTTCGTACCTGGGGGGTGTGTATGATATGCATGTAAAGTGGCGCATGTTTCCCGTGCTTAGAACTGTCCCTGCACAAAGTGTCATTTTTGAAAGAAAAAAAGTCTTTTAAAACTCACTCGCGGCTATTAATGAATTGTCGGCTCCCGGCAATACATACAAAAGTCATTGATAAAAAAAAAAAAAAAGCGTGGGGGTTCCCCAGAATTCAATTACCAGGCCCTTCAGGTCTGGAATGGATATTAAGGGGAACCCCGCCGCAAATTAAAAAAAAAATTGACGTGGGGTTCCCCCAAATATCCATTCCAGGCCCTTCAGATCTGGCATGGATTTTAAGGGGAACTCCACCCCAAATTTTAAAAAAATGGCGTGGAGTCCCCCTAAAAATCCATACCAGACCCCTTATCCGAGCACGCAACCTGGCCGGCCGCAGGGGAAAAGGGGGGGGGACGAGAGAGCGGCCCCCCTCCCTCCTGAACCGTACCAGGCCACATGCCCTCAACATGGGGAGGATGTCCCCATGTTGATGGGGACAAGGGCCTCATCCCCACAACCCTTGCCCGGTGGTTGTGGGGGTCTGCGGGCGGGGGGCTTATCGGAATCTGGAAGACCCCTTTAACAAAGGGGACCCCCAGATCCCGCCCCCCCCTATGTGAATTGGTAAGGGGTACATTGTACACCTACCATTTCACGAAGAAAGCGTAAAAAAATGTTTAAAAAAAACACACAAACACCTTGAAAAGGTCCTTTATTTAAAAAAAAAAAAAAAAACATCCCAGCGGTGAAATCCAGTGTCCCGCGGCGATCCCGATGTCCAGCGCTGTCCTTCATTGGTTGTGCCTGAGCGGACCTGATGGGGAACTCCCTCTCAGTATTTTAAATGTATAGACCCGCCCCTTCTAAAGTTCCCCATCAGGTCCGCTCAGCGGACCAGATGCGGAACATGAGAAGGGGCGGGTCTATACATGTATTGCCAAAGTGAGAGCAGTTCCCCATCAGGTCCGCCCCCTCGGTATGTCGGACCCGCCTACGTCATTGGCTTGAGCGGGGAACTTCCTTCACTATGTAAATTTAAATTACACAGTGAAGGAAGTTCCCCGCTCAAGCCAATGACGTAGGCGGGTCCGACATACCGAGGGAGCGGACCTGATGGGGAACTTTAGAAGGGGCGGGTCTATACATTTAAAATACTGAGAGGGAGTTCCCCATCAGGTCCGCTCAGGCACAACCAATGAAGGACAGCGCTGGACATCGGGATCGCCGCGGGACACTGGATTTCAGCGCTGGAATGTTTTTTTTTTCTTATTATTATTTTAAATAAAGGACTTTTTCAAGGTGTTTGTGTGTTTTTTTTAAAAATAAATTTACGCTTTCTTCGTGAAATGGTAGGGGTACAATGTACCCCTTACCAATTCACATAGGGGGGGGCCGGGATCTGGGGGTCCCCTTTGTTAAAGGGGTCTTCCAGATTCCGATAAGCCCCCCGCCCGCAGACCCCCACAACCACCGGGCAAGGGTTGTGGGGATGAGGCCCTTGTCCCCATCAACATGGGGACATCCTCCCCATGTTGAGGGCATGTGGCTTGGTACGGTTCAGGAGGGAGGGGGGCCGCTCTCTCGTCCCCCCCTTTTCCCCTGCGGCCGGCCAGGTTGCGTGCTCGGATAAGGGGTCTGGTATGGATTTTTAGGGGGACTCCACGCCATTTTTTTAAAATTTGGGGTGGAGTTCCCCTTAAAATCCATGCCAGATCTGAAGGGCCTGGAATGGATATTTGGGGGAACCCCACGTCAATTTTTTTTTTAATTTGCGGCGGGGTTCCCCTTAATATCCATTCCAGACCTGAAGGGCCTGGTAATTGAATTCTGGGGAACCCCCACGCTTTTTTTTTTTTTTTTATCAATGACTTTTGTATGTATTGCCGGGAGCCGACAATTCATTAATAGCCGCGAGTCAGTTTTAAAAGACTTTTTTTCTTTCAAAAATGACATTTTTTGCAGGGACAGTTCTAAGCACGGGAAACATGCGCCACTTCACATGCATATCATACACACCCCCCAGGTACGAAATTTAAAGGAATATTTCACTTTTATTTTTTCATTTTAAGCATTATTAAAATCACTGCTCCCGAAAAAACGGCCGTTTTTAACCACTTGAGACCCGCGCTATAGCCGAAAGACGGCTGCAGCGCGGCTCTCAAGTGCCGAGAGGACGTCCCCAGGACGTCCTTCTCTGTTTACATCCCGCTGCGCGCCGCCGAGGGCGCGCGGCGGGGAACAGCTGTGCGGCGCGCATCACGTGATGCCGAGGAGCGTGCCTGGCGGCCGCGATGTCCGCCAGGTACATTCGATCGGCAGTTACAGAAGCAGGATGTGGATCTCTGTGTGTAAACACAGAGATCCATGTCCTGTCAGGGAGAGAGGAGACCGATGCTGTGTCCCTTGTTCATAGGGACACAGATCGGTCTCCTCCCCCAATTAGTCCCCTCCCCCCACAGTAAGAATCACAAATAGGGAACATAGTTAACCCCTTCCCCGCCCCCTAGTGTTAACCCCTTCCCTGCCAGTCACATTTATACAGTAATCAGTGCATTTTTATAGCACTGTTCGCTGTATAAATGTGAATGGTCCCAAAATGGTGTCAAAAGTGTCCGATGTGTCCGCCATAATGTCACAGTCACGATAAAAATCGCTGATCGCCGCCATTACTAGTAAAAAAAAAAATTAATAAAAATGCTATAAAACTATCCCCTATTTTGTAGACGCTATAACTTTTGCGCAAACCAATCAATAAACGCTTATTGCGATTTTTTTTTTTGACCAAAAATATGTAGAAGAGTACGTATCGGACTAAACTGAGAAAAAAAAACTTTTTTAAAAAAAAATTGGGATATTTATTATAGCAAAAAGTAATAAATATTGTTTTTTTTTCAAAATCGTCGCTCTTTTTTTGTTTATAGCGCAAAAAATAAAAACCGCAGAGGTGATCAAATACCACCAAAAGAAAGCTCTATTTGTGGGAAAAAAAGGACGTCAATTTTGTTTGGGAGCCACGTCGCACGACTGCACAATTGTCATTCAAAGCGACGCAGTGCCGGAAGCTGAAATTTCGCCTGGGCAGGAAGGGGGTTATGTGCCCAGTAAGCAAGTGGTTAAAACTTCTTTTTGCATTGATACATGTCCCCTGGGGCAGGACCCCGGTCCCCAAACACTTTTTAGGACAATAACTTGCATATAAGCCTTTATAATTAGCACTTTAGATTTCTCCCATAGATTTTTCGAATTTGCCGCGAACACCCCAATTTGTTCGCTGTTCGGCGAACGGGCGAACAGGCAATGTTCGAGTCGAACATGAGTTCGACTCGAACTCGAAGCTCATCCCTATTCAGGAGGTGATCCTGCTGACTCCTAAATTACTGCTTTTTTTGTTTGTTTGTTTCAATTTTAAACAGGTCTAATGCAATTCTACCCTGAGCCAAGCGTTTGGCTCACAGTTGCTTTGCAGCCCCATTGACTTGAATAGTTAATTTTTAAAGGAGGTGTCGCATGTCAGCTCAGCATGCTGCGTGAAATGTTCCGTGTTGCAAAGCATTGTGGGTGGGGCATGTAAACAGTCCCCTCTGGTTGTATGGTAGGCTTTAGGTGAGCAGTTGGGCAGGGGGTAAAACTGTGGCCTCTTTTTACTGCTCCTTCCAGATGCCTGCCTGGAACAGTCTCTATAGAGTGACAACGCCTGTCCCTGACTCCCAATTGTTCCCCTGCATTGTTATCATGTCACATAAGAGCTGGGAGAGATTAACGGCACTGAGATGAATGGCACAAAGGATGAAAAAAGGTGAAAATAATTATTTGCTTAAAAAAAAGAAAATGCCAGTTACTTATGATTCCTTAGCAAACAAAATGTCCTCCAGTTAGGGATTACAGCTGCTTTAATGGCAGACAAAAAGCTTACTTTTGCATAGGCAGTGCAAATCAAATGTCTGCTATTTGAAACTATTTGGGTAAAAATATAATCTTTCTCCTAATGGTCTCAGAATATTAATGCCACCGTCTGGATTATTTCAGATATAAAAAACAGAAACGTTACAAAAATAGAAAGACATATGTAGCGATACCTCAAACTAAGAAGGCCGCAGATTTAGTTTGGGCCCTGAAGACAGCTCCGCCAACCCCCGGCAATATACTCGACCCCCTACTGGCACAGCTAGTTCTGACAGCAATATGTATATCTTATACTGTATGAGTAATTAGACTTCAAGACAATAATAGTATAAACTGGGTATATTATTTACTTATTCTTTTGAGAAGAAAGGGGTTAACATTTATCACAGTTCACAATATATATATATATAATATGCAGAGCCCTGCAACACTAACACAATATGAATATGGAGTTAACAGCAACAAGTGCGCCACGTGGGCGACTGTTAACTAGGCGCCCTGTGGCGCAGTAACCAAACAAATTAGAAAGCTGACCAGGCCTGGTTCTGATATCTACAATTTAGTCTATAAGGGATGATGTTCTTTTCTTCACCGGCAGGTCTTTAACGGTGGTGCACATTAATAGGGTATGATTTGTAATCCAATGGGAAAAGGTAAAGATGGGGCAAACACTTTGCTATGCGGACTCTGAGTTCAGCTCTGTTAGGGTTCTTCAGTGAGAGTATCAGGAACAACTTGTGGGCCACGGCAGTCTATAGGCCTATTAGCAATAACAGTATATGGTTTGGGCGTATGCCCTCTCACCCGCCCAGACTCCGGTCCCAGTCTGGGAACTTCCACCGACTGTGTCACACACACACAGTGTCCCTGGCAATCGGGTCCCCGATCCAACGAATGCTGTAGCTAAGCAAAGTCAGATGTCACCCAGGCTCGCAGAGGGGTGGAAGGCTCTTTGGTGCTGCGCAAGGCCTCAGGCTTCAGGCCTTGCACTCCGACACATCCGCGCAGGAGGACCAGTCTCTGAAGTCTCGTGTCCCAAAGAGGCCGAGCCCAGCCTCCCCTCCTCCTTTTATAACCCCTCCCATGAGTCTCTGCGGTGGAAACATTGCCGAACGGGGTTCTGGGTAATGTAGTCTCTCTGCATTAAAGGGGAACACCCCGCTACACACTCTCCCCACTTGAACTCTTTGGTCCCCAAAGATAAACCTTAACAAAGACTATGTACAACTCTAGTTAATTCTGCAAACGAAGTTGGCATAGGGAATTCCCACCAAAACTGAGGGGTAGAATTCCCTTGCCTACAGGTCACATTATCATGGGTGGCCTGCCTAACTGTGCCAGAGAGTGAGTTGGGGTTGCCCTCCACCAAATGGACAGTGGAGGGATCCGGATTTTCAGCATTCCTCCTAGCGGTAACTACAGAGTCCTCTGAGCTATTTCCCATCTGTGGGTAGGTCAGCTTCTTAGGAGGCCGGATGACTCTTCAAGCCCTTTGCTCTCTTGGGATTTCTGGCTCTGGCGCCACAGGCTCCTCTTCCTCTGAGCAACTATCATGGGCATCTTCCCAGTAATCTGTTGAAGGACTGGATGGGATGAACTCTGTGGCTTCTGGGTTCAGTGTTCCATCTGGAGTGTCTTCAGTGGTTGGAAGATCTATAGCAGAAGTTCCTGGAGTCGGGGAAGGCCACAGCCAATCAAGTTCTCCTTCTTCACTTTCACTAAGTTGAGAGGCCTCTCCATCTTCGGCTCAGGAGGTCTGCGACCGAGTGTCCGGCCTAGGAGTATCCAGGATAGAGACCGGTTCAGGGGAGTCTCTCTCAGGAGGTATCCTGACTGCCTCAGCTAGTGGGAGCAGGTGGTTTCGATGCCACGTCTTCAGTGGGCCTACCTTTCCTTCTGGCTTCAACTTGTAGACAGGTAGGCCCGGCAACTTCCTACAGATGACATAAGGTTCAGATCTCCATCTGTCTGCAAGTTTGTGCTTCCCAGGGACCCCCAGATTGCGTAACAGTACTCGATCCCTGGGCTGTAGGTCTTGCACCCGGACCTTCAAGTCGAAGTTTCTTTTGTTTCAAGCTCCACTGTGTCTGAGCCTGTCCACATATCCTTTGTGGGATGTGGCTGAGGAATGGTCCAGAGACGTGCCAAAGGCCAAGTCCACAGGTAGTCTCACCTCTCTCCCAAACATGAGTCGATATGGGGAGAAGCCTGTAGCATCACTGATGGTGCAGTTGTAAGCATGTACTAGGGCTGCTATGTGTTTGCTCCAATGTTGCTTTTTCTCACTTTCCAGAGTCCCCAACATGTTGAGCAGGGTTCGGTTAAACCTTTCCGGCTGAGCATCTCCCTGTGGGTGGTAAGGTGTAGTTCGAGTCTTCTTGATTCCCAACGAATCCAGGAGTTTCCGGATCAGTTTACTCTCAAAGTCCCTTCCTTGATCTGAATGAAGTCGCTGTGGCAGCCCATAATGGACAAAGTACTTCTCCATAAGTACCTTGGCTACGGTGGAGGCCTTCTGGTCTTTGGTTGGGAAAGCTTGGGCATACCGGGTGAAATGGTCGGTTATCACCAGAACATTTCCTAGTCCACTCAGGTCGGGTTCGAGGCAGAGAAAATCAATGCATACCAGATCCATTGGGCCTTGACTTTGTAGATGGCCCATTGGGGCAGCTTGATGGGGTAAAGTCTTCCTCTGAATGCATCGTGCACATGAGTGGCAGTACTCTTCTACCTCTGCCCTCATGCAGGGCCAATAGAACCGACTTCTGACAAGTTGAAAGGTCCTTTCAGCCCCTAGGTGGCCATGATTGTCATGCAGGGCAATCAGAACAATCTCTCGATGTTTCTCTGGGAGGAAAAGTTGCCACTTATCTTCTGAGTCATCAGAGGGGCCCCTTCGGTAGATCACTCCCTGATGTACCTGCAACCTGTCCCATTCTTTCCTCAACAGGCGAGCTTCCTTTGAGGGATGACGCAGGAGTCTGTTTGGATCCTGATTCTCCAGGGCCTCCAGGACCAATCTCCCCATGGGGTCTTCCAATTGGTCACACCTCAACTCCTTCTTGGACAGTCTCGGCAGGTTGTCCTCTTCCAGTTGAGCTACTCCACAGTAGTGTTTGGGGACTCCCACCATGGTAACTCCTATTTCCTCTGCTCTGGAGCCTCCTCTGGCTTGGAATTCAGCTCCTTGACAAAGGGCCCGCACCCCGTCCGGTGCCACTTGGGTCCAATCTTCTACGTCACTGGTGGGGGAATGAGATCTCCTGGACAAAGCGTCTGCGTCTCGATTCCCAGCCCCTGGCCTGTACTTTAGGCTGAAGTTGAACCCAGACAGTGCGGCCAGCCACCTGTGTCCAGTGGCATCCAGTTTGGCCGTGGTGAAAAGGTAGGTAAGGGGGTTGTTGTCAGTCTTCACAGTGAACTCCGCCCCATACAGGTAGTCTTTGAGCTTGTCCACTACCGCCCACTTGAGGGCCAGAAACTCCAGCTTGTGGGTGGGGTAGTTCTTCTCAGAGGGGGTCAGGCTCCTACTCACATAGGCAACAGGCCACAGTTGTCCTTCATGCTCTTGATAAAGTACTCCTCCCAAACCGTCATGACTAGCATCTACGTGTAGTTCATAGGGCTTGGTTGGGTCTGCGTAGGCCAAGACTGGAGCAGTGGTCAGGCTCTTCTTCAACGTCTGGAAGGCCTCTTCACACTTCTGATTCCACTGATCTCTGATGGACTCTCCTGGCTTCCGGGGCCCTGAGTCATCCTCTTCTCCCTCAGTGTTGAGCAGTTCATTCAATGGTCTAGCAATTCGGGCGAATCCCTCCACAAACCTCCTGTAATAGGAGCAGAACCCCAAGAAGGATCTGAGTTCTGTTACTGTGGTGGGTCGTGGCCAGGAGGTAACTGCCTCCAATTTCTCAGGGTCTGTGGCCACCCCTTCTTCAGACACTATGTGCCCCAGGTAGTTCACAGAAGACTGGTAGAACCGACACTTCTCAGGCGAAAGTTTGAGTCCCTCCTCACTGAGTCTCCTCAAGACTTTTTCCAGCCTCTCCTCGTGTTCCTCTAGGGTTCTTCCAAAGACAATAACATCGTCCAGGTATACAAGGACTTCAATAAGGTTCATGTCTCCTACAGTCTTCTCCATGAGACGTTGGAAAGTAGCTGGGGCTCCAGACAGACCTTGGGGCATCCGGTCGAATTCAAAGAACCCGACTGGGGTTATGAAAGCTGTCTTCTCCTTGTCTTCTGGGTGCATAGGGATCTGATAGTACCCGCTCTTGAGATCCATAACGCTGAACCACTTGGCTCCAGACAAACTCTGTAGGGCATACTCTATCCTTGGAGTGGTATACTGGTCGGGTATGGTTCTCCTGTTGAGAGTCCTGTAGTCGATACAGAGCCTCAATGACCCATTCTTCTTCCTGACCACCACTATCGGAGAGGCATAGGGGCTTCTAGACTCCCATTTCACACCAGTCCTTTTGAGTTCGGCTAGTTGTTCCCTTAGATCCTCCAGATCTGCTAGTGGGACCCGCCTGACCCTCTCTCTGAAGGGCTTATCTTCCTGGAGGCGGATCCGATGGGTGGCACTCTTTGCACACCCCACATCGAACTCATCTCTAGAGAAGATCTTCTCCCATCTGTTCAACTGGGTCTTGGCTCTCTCTTTCCAAGCCCTGAGCAGATTCGGGTTTTCCATGGATATCTTCTCCCAAGCATCTCCTCCTTCGCCCACCTCTGACAGGTTGACAGGGGCAGCAGGGCTCACCTGGCCCAGCAGCATCCTGGCTGGGATTTCCATGGGGCCATCTGTACTGTTCCTAACACTCACTGGAACTCTACGATGGGCCTTCTTTAGGGCCTTCAGCGGAATCACTTCTGGTATCACTTCCAGACCGTGGGACCCTTCCCTCGGGTCAGATTCCAACATGACAAAGGGTCCAGGCTGCTCCCAAGTAAGCTTCACAGTGGCTCTGAGACAGGTTACTTCACCGGGCTGCAACACTATCCCTCCTCTTCCAAGTCTCCACACCTTCCCTATCCCCTCTCCTGGGGTCTTCTGCTCTAAGACCAGCCGTTGGTAAGCCGTCTTCAGCATGGGGTGGATCTTGGTGGCCGCTTCCTCTTTTTCTTTCACTATAGGGGTCAGAAGTCTTCGGACCAGGTCCGTGTTCGTCCCTATTATAAGGGAACTCGTGTTGGCTCCCAGCGGCCGAGGGCACACAACCGCCAGGGTGTCAAACACTTCAGCTTTTCCGGCCACAGATGGGTCAAAGGTCATCCTGACAGGCAGATAGCCATCGTAGGGGAAGTTCTGGGTTCCAATCCCACATATCTCTAGTCCCTCTATCTTCCGGATGGGTAGATGACTCAAGTGCTTATCGTAGAAATCTCTGTATAGCAGGGTCACTTGCGCCCCAGTATCCAAGATTGCTCTGGTGTAAACTCCCTCCACTTGAATGGACACTATAGGAGATGGGCCTACCAGCTTCTCCGGATATGGTCCGGCAGGGGTCGCCTTCTTCAGACCTTTTACTTTTTGACTGTCTCTCTTTCAATTCCCTTTGGGCTTTAATCTTTCTTGAGCCTGGTATGCATTGATTTCCCTCCTTTTAGTGGGTGTAGGGACCCGCTGAGGGATACTATTATTTTTCTTAGGTGTGCACCCCCTCTGAGGAGTGCTGTACCTCTTCTGAGGGGTATTGCCCCCTTTCTCTGGGGTGTATCTCTGTTGAGGATTGTTGTGTTTCCCCCGAGGCGTTTTATCTCCGCTTTTCTTTGGCTTTGCATTCAGCTTGGAGCTCACTGAAGGTGATGGGCACCCGGTTGACTCCTTCACCGGGGCCCTCTGAAGTTTCCCGCCGGCTTGCGGTTGTCTGTTTTCTTCTTCTTGGGACTGGAGCATGTAGCCGCAATATGTCCAATTCCTCCACAGTTAAAGCAGACTATATCTCCCCATTCTTGTAAAGATGCAGGTGCTGAGGGAATTGGGAATAATTCCTTCCTTGGTACTTCTCTCTTGGGACCCTCTGTGTCTTTTCCCATCAGAGAGGTCAACATCTCTAACACCTTGGACATTTGAGCTTTTAGGGTGTCTATCTCCGAATCTCTTTCAGGGGTCATCACTGGATTGACTAGCACTTGTGCGAGTACAACATTTGTCTTAATCATCTGCTGGTCCTGTTGCAGCGCCTCCTCATCTCTGATGATTTTTATCAAGTTAGCATAAGTCAGCAACATTCCTCCTCCTGAGGTTTTCAGGTGCAGCCAGACTGGATCCGAGCGCAGCGCTCCTTTTAAGACTTGCTTCATTCTTGCTGCATCTGTATCTTGGGGCTTCATTCCCTTCTTTAACACAATCTTGCACAGCAACCTGTTCAGTCTTCTAACATACTCGGAAAGTTTCTCCCCTGGTTGTTGGAAAGTATGTTCAAATTGGTAGACCATCTCTGTCACCTTCTCCAATTGACCAAACTCTTCCTGCAGCATGGCTAGACAGTCTTGAGCCGTGCAACCTGCATTCCCAAACCGAAAACTTTCCACTGCTTCTGCTGCTGCGCCTTTGAGGCTTTCTAACACTCGTTGCCTCTTCTGTGCTTCAGGCACCTCCCATGCCTCCACTGCTTGTAATGCCTGCTCCACCCAGGTATCAAAATCTTCTTCCCCTGCAGGGACAGGGAGCTTCCCTGAGAATGTCTTTAGTCTCCTGTAGCTGGTCTCTACATGCACCGTACTTGTCTTCTGACATTTGGTTAGCAGATCCCCTATCGCACTTATCAGTTCTGGTGATATAGCAGTGGCAGGTGCAGGTGCCACCGGAGGCGTCGCCCCGTCCCCTCTTTCAGGTGGGGTACGGGTCGCAGCTTGCGGTGATCCCGTTGATGATGGTTCCTTCTTTACTGTTACTGCGTGCGCCAACCTATAGGTTCTGTTGTCTGGCGTCTGCACACACTTGCGCTTACAGGCCTCTGGCATCCCGTCCCAGTATTCCACTAATGCATACTGATATGAGATGTCTGGGTCCGACTTTATCTCTGTCACCCACGGTGTGTGATCTGGGGACACTGACTCCATTAACTCCTCTACCGTCTCAGTCGATTATTCCTCACCAGGGAGGCTGATGACTATCGAGCGGTTTGGCTCTGCGTTAGAAGCTTTGCACCACTCTTCTACTGCTTGTGGATCCATGGGGTCCATGCCGGCACTTCTGGCGTGTTCACCTGCTGTATCAGGATCCCGGACGAGCCCCCACGTGTAGCGATACCTCCAACTAAGAAGGCCGCAGATTTAGTTTGGGCCCTGAAGACAGCTCCGCCAACCCCCGGCAATATACTCGACCCCCTATTGGCACAGCTAGTTCTGACAGCAATATGTATATCTTATACTGTATGAGTAATTAGACTTCAAGACAATAATAGTATAAACTGGGTATATTATTTACTTATTCTTTTGAGAAGAAAGGGGTTAACATTTATCACAGTTCACAATATATATATATAATATGCAGAGCCCTGCAACACTAACACAATATGAATATGGAGTTAACAGCAACAAGTGCGCCACGTGGGCGACCGTTAACTAGGCGCCCTGTGGCGCAGTAACCAAACAAATTAGAAAGCTGACCAGGCCCGGTTCTGATATCTACAATTTAGTCTATAAGGGATGATGTTCTTTTCTTCACCGGCAGGTCTTTAACGGTGGTGCACATTAACAGGGTATGATTTGTAATCCAACGGGAAAAGGTAAAGATGGGGCAAACACTTTGCTATGCGGACTCTGAGTTCAGCTCTGTTAGGGTTCTTCAGTGAGAGTATCAGGAACAACTTGTGGGCCACGGCAGTCTATAGGCCTATTAGCAATAACAGTATATGGTTTGGGCGTATGCCCTCTCACCCGCCCAGACTGCGGTCCCAGTCTGGGAACTTCCACCAACTGTGTCACACACACACACAGTGTCCCTGGTGATCGGGTCCCCGATCCAACGAATGCTGTAGCTAAGCGAAGTCAGATGTCACCCAGGCTCGCAGAGGGGTGGAAGGCTCTTTGGTGCTGCGCAAGGCCTCAGGCTTCAGGCCTTGCACTCCGACACATCCGCACAGGAGGACCAGTCTCTGAAGTCTCGTGTCCCAAAGAGGCCGAGCCCAGCCTCCCCTCCTCCTTTTATAACCCCTCCCATGAGTCTCTGCGGTGGAAACATTGCCAAACGGGGTTCTGGGTAATATAGTCTCTCTGCATTAAAGGGGAACACCCCGCTACACATATTTCTGACAACATATACCAAACTCATCTGGGGTTTATGTATATAAATGATAAATAATGAAATGGACAATCCTGAGGATCTCCTGCAGCCTTGTGGTCAGAAAGGGGAATTGTCTTTATGTTTTTGTATGGAAGATGATGATTTTTAATCACTGTGCGTCTAGCACAGTAATATGTGGCCGTGTCTTCCACTTTCACATTGTCTATTTGTAGATATGCCGTGTTTATGGATTTATCAGATGTTATTGTGAATCTTCCCTGATATGAAGAGGCATATACTGTATTTCCATTAGCAGGATAAATCCTCCCAATCCATGTCAGACCTCTCCCTGGAGTCTGTTGAACCCAGTGTATAAAAGTGTCAGCGATCTGAAATCCAGATCCTTTACAGGACATCTTCCCGCTCTCTCCATTTTTTTTCACTTCTGAATTGGACTGGATAAGTGTTTGTGACATGACTCCTTCATAAGAGAAATGACAACATTATACATGAGCAATAAATTGTTATCATCAGATCAGTATTATTTAACCCTTTCCTAACCTGACTTACCGAGCAGTAAGGACAGACAGGTGACATAATAAAAAAGAATCATGTTGTATTATTTGCTCTCCGATTGCTCTCCAATCTGGACAGACTTCAGATTTATACTGAGACACTACGACCTCTCTGTTCAGCTTTTCATCCCCACAGACCTGAGACCAGGAGGAGCGATCACATTTGCATAAAGAGTGGAATCTATAAAAAAGCTTCACATCATGAAAGGGCTGTATAGTGTTTTCAATAATATATAATTAGCCACATAAAGGGAATCCTTTCTACAGCATGTATACTGTATATTATATATATATTTATGGCAGCCTTTATACCCTTAGGTTTTCTGCTTTACGGAGTGACTCACGAGTTACATAGAAACATAAAAATATGAAGGCAGAAAAAAGACCAAGTGGTCCATTGAGCGTTCTCCATTTTTTCTTTTCTTTTTTTTTTGTTATATATTGTGAATCTTCCCTGATATGAATTTTTTATTTTTTTGCTTTTAGTTTTGTTTTGCCTTTTTTTTTTTTTTTTACTTTGCAATGAAAACACACAGACTGCATAAGGAAAGACTAGAGTCTGTTAGGAAACTGTACCTTAATTCTGATTGCTAGCTCTTTGGGTAATAGACTTATTTGTTTCCTTTTGTGTTCTTATTTGATTTTTTTTGGCTTCCATTTTGTTTATTTACCGGTATTTATTATTCATGGTCACCAGTCACTTTTTGCTGCTGTCTTGTCCAGAGCAATTTATTATTATTATTATTATTATTTTTTGCTACAAGGCTTCCCTTTAAAGAAAAGGGAGTTTTGTTTAGAGGTGGTACTTTGCGGTTTTGATTTTATTTGTTGCTTTTTTATTTTTCATCTTATGTTGAAATTCCTTTTTTTAAGTTTGTAGTGCTTAACTGACTTGTTACTCTTGTTCTGTTCTTTAAACTACCTTTTGTTTGCAGCATGCATCTGCATCATTTGAACTAGAAAAAATTAATCAAAATAAGTGCAAGAACAGTATCACCTACACAAAATCACATTATATCACTTACATTCAATGCACCCCCTGCCCAATCCCCTTTGATAAAATAAAAATTGGGCATACACCAGTTAGGCCTATTATCCCTGATTAGTACATTTCCGCCAATTCTCCCTCAAGGTCCTGTTGCTGGTCAGTATATAGTAAGCTTTATAGAAATTGGTCATTGACAGGACAGCTTTGCATCAGCAAGCATAAAGACAGCCACAGCAAACTACTGGCCAGTGGCCAATCTCTCTAAAAAAAAAAAAAAAGTTCTGTTTTAATAATTGTTATGCTGAGTGAGACAAAAAAAAATACAAATCTTATTCTAGTGCTTAATCAATTAACATCAATATTAAGCAAATGTTAGAGCAATTGCATGGGGCCCCTAATAGCCCCCATAATTAGCTCATCTAGATATCTCTATATTTAATACAGTAATAAAAATGTGAAAGCGCTGATTTGTATAAATGGGAATATCATATAAAAAATCCTTGAATAATGGCTCAAAATTTTTTTTTACAGGGAATACACTACACTTTACCTGTAAAACATCATGGTGCCACTAGCACCATAGTGGATCCCCCCTAGGAACATATGGCGAATGCACTTCAGAAAGGGGAACCAAATAGTTCAGCTCACAGAAGATCACTGGCTAAAATATTTGTGCCAAACCTAATTTTAGATCCTCCTAACAGGACAACTGACAGCTAAAAAAGAGGGATGTATGATCAAATCCTACCTTGCTTCACCAAAATATAAAGACATGTTTAGTGGAGAATTCACTTTTTAAAACTAATTTCATATTAGATACTTTTCTAGTGCATTCATCGTGGTAAATACTGTCCTCCAACGTTGATTAAAGAGGATCTTCAGTCTCCTTGATTGAGTCCTTACCCTCACCCTCACCCCCTTGACCTACACCACTATTTTCGATAGTCAAGTGTCAAATTTGCCAAAGAGCTCTACCCAGCCTTCGGAACCTGGAAGAGCCCTGTAGTGCATCTGTGCTTGGGCAGGAAAAGAGGTCCCAGGCCTCCTTCATTGTGCGGTCCTCATGTGCTTGAGCAAGGAAACTTGTGCATGTGCAGAAAAACCAAAGGTCTCTGCCAGGTGCTGAAAGCCCAGCAGAGACCTTCAGTACATCTGGGCATGCGTGTGGAACATCATTCTCTCTTAGGCAAGAAGGCAGCCTCTTGTAATTCCTTGTAGAACATCACTTAGCCTGGAATCATTTCTATGGTTCTAAGAAACTGGAAGTGACGAGTATTTTGTCACTTCCGGTTTCGCCGGTTGTAAACAAACCATTAGTGGTTTGTAAACAGCATGGGATCATACCGATCTTCATATGATTTGAAGCTTTTAAGAGCTTTTAAGAGCAGAGGAGACATCTGAGGTCTAGTAGACCACAGATACATCAGTAAAGATGATCTGTCATGCCCATTGTATTCACATGGGATGTTTACATTGATAAAAGTAAAGGTGATAAAAAAGAAAATTAAAGTTACAATGTGAAAATAAAAAAATAATAATAAAATAATTGTTAAAAATGTTTAAAGCACAACACCCCCCCCCCCCCGTGCTTGCGCGCAAAGGGGCAAACGCACATGTTGCCTCCCCATCGTACGTAAGCAGTGATCGCACCACACATGTGAGGTATTGTCAGATCCGGAGCAATAATTCTAGCACCAGACCTCCTGTGTAAATCTAAAGTGGTATAAAGGCTTTTAAAGGATTGCCTATGGATAATATAGTTTACGTAGTTTGTCACTGTTCCACAGACGTATGCAATTTTAACGAGTGACATGTTTGGAATCTATTTACTTGGAGTAACATTATCTTTTGTATTTTACCAAATAATTGGGTATTATAATGAATTTTTTCCCCCAAAAAATGATGTTTGAAAAAACGCTGTGCAAACATAAAACATTGCAACACCCACCATTTAATTCTCTAGGGCCTATGCTTTGAAAAAATATAATATTTGGGGGTCCTAAGTAATTTTCTAGCAAAAATACCTATTTTTATACGTATGTGAGAAGAGTAAAAAAAAGGCCTGGTTGCTGCACGTGGTTAATTGCAGCATAGAATGTGGTCACCAGGCTGGCTGTGCTGTCTGGCAGAGCTATGTAGTTGATGGAGAGAAATAGAAATCCTTCGGGAAGAAAACATCTCCCATATATGAATTTCAAAAGTGTGTTTTTCCCATTTCTGCACCTTGACATGAATAACCATTGCACAACCAATGCTAACATCATCTTAAAGCAGCTTGCTGGTTGTACTAGCTTGAGGCTCCAAAATGTCTGGGTTAAAACAAAGTATGCATATAGTTTTATCACTTTTTTGCCTTTTTTTAAAAAGGTTTTGTATCACCATTGTTTTCAGCCTCTTTCTTGACACCTGGGTGGTGGCAAAAACTGATGGTTTATCTGTGGTTTTACTACCCCTCCACCCAACCACCCAACCACCCACCTAAAGTTAACCATACAACCAGAGGAGGTTGTTCACATGCCGTGGCTGTGATGTTTGCATTGTGGGCACAGCAAATTAAACTTGGCGTGTCAAACTAGCCCCTTCAAGTCAATGGGGCTATGTCACAACTGTGAATCAAACTTTTGTCTTGTGATTCTGGTGTATTAGTCCCATTGAAAATCGCCTCTTGGCAAATAGAAAGAATTAAAAAAAATAACATAACTTTGATAGCAACTGTTCAGCCACACTCTAAAACGCATTCCAATGCACATCATTTTTTTAGTGAATGAACTAATGTGACATTAGCCTAATCATGTTATCAGGACAAGAAAAAACATTTGTTTTCATATAATTCTATAATGTAAAACCCCCAAATAATGAAAGCACGTAACATGGAAGACACATTTTTTGTTGTTGTTGCAATCAGTTTTACAAGACAGCTTTGAGAATAAACTCCTTCTGCTAGATTTGCTTATGCAAAAAAAAAAAAACTAAATGTAATTTTGTGAGCATCATTAATAAAGCAGAGCTCCACCCAAAAGGGAAATCTCCACATATTCGCACCCTCCCCCCCCCCCCTCCACTGCCACATTTGACACTTTTTGGGGGGGAGGGGGAGCAGGTACCTGGTTTTGACAGGTACCCACTCCCACTTCTGGTTAAGTTAGCAGTTTGGCAATCTACAACATTTCCAGCCCCTCCTCCTTACCCCCACTGCTTTCTGGGACACACAGAGGTCCCAGAAGATGGCGGGACCATTCAGAAAGTGCAGAGCGATTCACGAATGCACAGAAGGAAGCAGGCTGGGAAGCAGAAAGGCTTCACTTCATGTTTCCTTTACTACAGATGCTGACAGCTGCACCTGAAGCCAATTGACTAATCGGCTAGGGGTGCCAACATCGTGGTATCCCTGAACAGGCAAGTGTCCCTATATTAAAAGTCAGCAGCTACAGTATTTGCAGCTTCTTACTTTTATTTTATTTTTATTTTTACAGAACCTTTATGCCTGCCTATGGAGTAGCAATTATTTATTGTTTTGTTTTTTAGTAATTCATTTTTGTCTAAGAAATTCAGACATGATCTAACAGATTGGCAGTACCATATCATGTCATGATAAAATGTATATAATATAAGTGGCATAGATGCCAAATTGACATATTCCTAAAAATACTGTCTGAACCTTGTCCTTTGTAGTTTTTAACCAGAGCTGAACTAGAACCTCCTCACTGTGCTCTTTTGCACAATAATACTTTGCAGTGTCTGACTCAGTCAGTCTGTCAATCTTCAGCAGGGCAGTGGATCCACTTGTGGATGGAGTGACTCAGCCCTTGAAACTATCAGCAATAGTCATATCCGGTTCTAAATGGCTTGTCTGATCCAGTGCATGTGGTGATCATTTACATTATAACCACTGACTGCACAACTTAACTCAATAGACTTTCCAATTTCTGCAATTTCTGCATTTTTCTGAGTCAATACGATGGATGCCGATGTTCCTTTGGGAAAAAATAATATGTAAGAATAAATACACATGGTAATACTATATTAACTGTTTTTATTTTTTTCCTATTCACCAACTTACCAGAAATATACAGAAAGATTGCATAAAATATATGTAAGTCCATCACAATAGACTTTCAACCCCTTAGATTTGTAACCTTTGTTTGGAAATGTCTGAATAGATTTGTACAACCTTCTGGGCTTTTAAACAAAAACAACGGATTGTTTGCATATTGTTATGTACTGAGATATGATTTCAAATCTCTCTTCCGGCATTATGTTGCTCAAGTATCATCTACAGAAAAAAAGGACATAACTAAATAACGTTCTAGGAAAACTTATTTGGCAAGTTGCCCATAGGCATCAGATAATTTGAACCTGACATTATAAGAGCCCATTCACACAGGGGCAACACGACTTCCAGCGCGACTTTGGGAGGCAACTTGGACACGACATTGAAATCTATGGGTACAAGTTGCCTACAAGTCGCCTAGAAGTCGGATTGAAGTAGTACAGGAACCTTTTTTGAAGTCGGAGCGACTTCAGTAGTGTGCATGAAGACGGCTCTCATTCACTTACATTGATTTTCTCTTGACGCGCGACTTGAGGCGACTTGGGGCGACTTCAAGTCGGATCCAAAGTCGCCCCTGTGTGAATGGGCTCTAACTGTGCATAGTGCACCACAGCAGACAAATCTTAAAAGAGCTTTCTTTGATGGTAGATTGGGGTATTAAATGAAAACTCATAAAGGTCGGTCAGTAAAATTTTCTTCCAGCAGAGGTACAAATTTCATGTTTGTGCTATGACTCAGATCCCCCATATCACAGTCCTCCCCCTTTAGGACTTTTTTTTAGCCTGGGCCACATGATAAATCCTGGACCTTCTGGTTTTTCTGTGCAGGCACCGGTCAGAATGAGGTCCGGGAAGTGGCCATGCAAGCATGGGTGTCCGCTGAACTTTTTTCAGGGGGGGGCAATACATTGCAATACAAAAAGATGTACACAGTGGTGTCGTGGCACAGGCACTGCTGTTACCTGTAGTTCTTCAGCGATAGGGTAAGAGCTGGCAGCGTATTTAGTCTCTTGTCTCGGCCACTGCACACCACGCACCTGTGGGAGGAGCCGGCGCCACGCCGGCCAGATCGGCATGGGCACATTTACACAGGCAGAGGCAGGCTGAGGCAGCAGCCAATCACGGAACAGCTGGGTCAGGGTCACGGTGATGTAAAGCAGAGGCGGAGCCAATCCAATGCTCGGGCCGGGGGTGAGGAGGGAGGGATGGATAGTCGGAAAAGACTGAGAGCAGCCCCAGCCCCCAGGCCAGCAGCAGTCTGCAGACTTAGAAAAAAAAGTCCATGGCTGCCACGGAGGCGGCCATTGCAACACAGGGGGCAAGTGTGTGTCTTCACTCTGACTTCCAGGGGGGGGCAATTGATCCCCCTTGTCCTATGGAGCGGACGCCCATGCATGCAAGGTACATGTAAGCGCAATATACTGTTTACTTTTTTTCCCCATTAAATTTATTGAAACATCAAATTACATTTCATTCATTTCAGCTCAGATGCAGTGCCCAGAAATGGGCAGTACACAGAGCCTCCATGTGAGCTCCTGCCTGTTGCAGAAAATGCATACAATATGCATATTTCTGAACCACACTGGTCAGCACCCAGGATCAATAATTGTTTTCTGTGTGCCCTTGCACAGACCTGTATTTTTATAGTGCAAAAAACCACAGGTATTTTTACAAGTGTGAACGTGTCCTTACATCATCTATTCTCAAATGGGTAGTTTTGGTGCCTTTAAAGTCCTGTTAACAATATTGTCTCTCTTGGTGAAACAAGTATTGGAAAATATTACAGGAAATTGCATTTGCTTCACTTTTTCAATATTTCTCCCTATCGAAAACTTAAGAAATAAAAATCTATTTCTGTAAATCTGCTAATAAGTTAAACCATAGACCCATTTAGATCTTTGCTTTGTGGTAGGAAGAATGTGTAGCAATGCATGCACCAATGGCACCCCAACACACTGTATATTAGCAGCCAATGGACAAAGCACTACAGTGCACTACAATCTAGGGAAGTGTCAATGAATGAATGGGTAACTTGTATAGCGCTACAAATGCGAACTGAATCGCCTCAAGGTGAGGTACCCTATTGGTAAGAAAAAGCATGTTAGAAGCACTTTTCTGACTACGCCAAGTGTGGAGCAGAGTCATAAGCACCCATGCACGTGGGGTACCTGTCGCGTGAAGCGTGCTGATCAATGCCCGGATCAGGCGGTGAGCGTGGTCATGTGAAGAATTTAACATTAGGGCAGTTCCCCAATTTAGAGAAGAGCCTTCTCTGTGTGCAGCATTAAAGTGCAGAGTTCCTCTGAAAAGCAACTTGTTCCATGTCACTACACACTGTAACTTGTATGTTTGCATTAGGAGGGACACGCTGAGCCTGCGCCCATTCCACCAATCCAGCATACCTCTGTTACCTCACTCCCAGTAACAGAATGGGGTCCCGCCGAGCACCTAGCACAGACCTCATACGTGCTCTCACTTAACTCTTTCCTTTCGTACCTCGTGACCAGGCTATGGAACTCTGTAATGCTAGTCTGCACTCGGTTGCTATAGGAGATGGATCCCTAAGGGGGAGCAAGAACACCGACCCCCCTCGCTACCAGAGGACCTGCCACCCTACCAGGTATCACGCTTATTGGCTGGCTGCTTGTAGCTTGTTCCTTCACTTGGTTACCCAGGGCAACTACACTCCTCCCCCTTGTCTTGCCGAGTTAACCTTTTGTAGTAGTGTTACTTCATACCCCACATGGGATTTACCGACCCAAGTTATTTGGCATACACCAGAACCAGCATGCACCCCTTTGAACAACTTCAGACCAGACTTAGAACTGTTAATGTAACTTTACTGTTGTAATGCAGCACGGCAATACAAAATGAATAACGTCCTGTCCCTGATTCTAACCAACATAATATAGTGGCCTAGGCATAACTCCTTGAGGTGAGAATTCATAATGGCACTGTCCATGACTGTGATGCTGTCCGTGACCCCCAGTATCTTCAGCACCTCCCTTACACTCATAGGTACGTCCCTGTTCCATACTCCAGATGCCAATTCCCTCGTGCCCATTGATCCTGGCTGTCCCCCTATTTATATCACAGGTGGGCATGGGCCCACCAAAACCAAAAGCCTGGGAATTCAGCCAAACATATGTAGGGCCCCCCAATATTTGGGGGCGCTATATGGAAATTTAGGGGCAGTCTGAGCCAGTAGTTGGGCTCAGACCAAGTATAGTTCATATTGTTTGCTCTGCTCTGGGTGTGATACTGCCCGGCTGTGTTATTCTCCTTTGCCTGCAGGTGGCACTGTCACCGACGGCACAGGCTGGATCATGGGGGTATCACAGCACCTTGGTGTTCTCTCTCGGCAGCCGTGCAGTGGGCGTGGTCTACCCGATGTGCATTCTGGGAGAGGGTACAAAAGGGGCAGACGCCATTTGGCGTGAGGCAATTCCAGGGGGACCCCAAGGCGTTCAGGGGGACCTCTGGTCCAGTGAGCGTGCCTCGTGGCCCACATGGCACGAGATGCGCGGGTGTGTTTAGGCCTCGGCACCTTTAGCCCGAGGCTCTTCTGCTTCATCGTAGGCCCAGCTCTCCTAACAAGGGCCTACGCTTTGGAGAAGGACCTCAGGCTGCCCGTTTGTATAGGGGGCCCATCTTTAGGAAAGGAGTTCCAGGGGAAAATCAGTCCCGGCGGAGATATCGACGGTACTGCTGTCTCGGGGAGAGGCCTGGAGGCCTGCCTAGAGGGGCATCCATCATCTCTGACATCAGTGCTCCATCCCGGCTGCTAGGACTGCTCTTATAGGGACTATCCGGGTGAGCAATACCCACTCAGGCTTGAGTGGCGACGAGTGTATATATATTTGGGATCTAAGTGTTGCGTGCCTGAACCTTCCCCTACATCTTCAACTTTCCTGCCTTCGCTTTCTTCAAGTTGACTCAAAAGTAACAAAAAATAATAAAGCCTTGCTGATTAGGTTTTCCTCGTGTGTGGACATTGGCCTTATTCCTGAATACACTGGTGTGCCTAGACAACGGAGCTGAAGGATCCACTTGTGGGAGGTAACTCGCTGCAGACCCAAAGGTAATTAAACAGTGGATTTTCATACTTAACCAAGTGTGGATCCGGCGTAGCCGCAGGGCAAGAGTCAAGAGGGAAGCGCAAAACCCACCCTGGGAGCTACACTTAAATAAACCTTTCCCCCAGCCTGGGCCAGCTGCTAAAGCAAATAACTACACATACACATTCCAAGATACAAATTTCCATCGGCGCAAAATATGTTCCTTTAACATAAAATGGATTACCTAATATAAATAAAATGATACCTACACAAATGAAAAATGAACATAGGAAGCAACAGCTCAACGGTGCCCAACCTTATGTGCATAGCTTACTACGGGTAGCGGGCTCCTTTTATACACATACACATTCCAGCCTGCCTACAAGCAGACCATAGATAAGTGATTTTTTGTTCAACCAGTTGGTTGAATGAAAAACAATGACTCAATTCCCACATCCACACACTCAATTCAGAAGGGAGAATCCTCCCTGCTGAGGTATTGTATTCTGACAGCGGGAAGACTACTCCACCGTCAGAATACACTGATCAGTGCTGCCAGCTATAGTGGGTGGCGCTGATCCAGTAGGGAAAATTTACTTCTGTACAACCAGCCTGCCCATTCATGGATCGAAATTTGGCAGGTCCCTGCTGAACTGGCCCACTTTCAATCCACGTATGCCAGGCATTAAATGGGTAATAGAGAGAGAAAGTTTCAGAGACTCATTTGGATAAGGTCATTTTAAAATAATTTCCCGTAATCTGTATCTGATGAGTGCAGCTGTCCGCTGTTAGATGTCCAGGATGCGATCTTCCTGTCTCCTGAATGACTGTTTTTGTAGTTTTTGTTTCAAATTTAAATGGGTCTAATGCAATGCAACCCTGATCCAAGCATTTGGCTTGTCGTTGCTTTGCAGCCCCAATGACTTGAATGGGTAATTTTAAAAGGAGGTGCCACCTGTTAGCTCAGCATGTGCATGACATTTTCTGTGATGCAAAGCATTGTGGGTGGGGCATGTGAACAGTCCCCTCTGGCTGTATGGTAGGCTTAAGGTGGGCAGTTGATGGGCAGGGGCTGAAACTGTGGCCTGTTTTTACTGCTCCTTCCAGATGCCTGTGTGAAACAGGCTCTATAGACTGACGTCTGTCCCTAACTCCCAATTGTTCCCCTGCATTATTATCATGTCACATAGGGGCACTCAGATGAATGGCACAATGAATGAAAAAAGGTGAAAATAATTATTTGCTTAAAAAAAAGTTAATGCCAGTTACTTATGATTCCTTAGCAAACAAAATGTCCTCCAGTTAGGGATTACAGCTGCTTTAATGGCAGACAAAAAGCTTACTTTTGCATAGGCAGTGCAAATCAAATGTCTGCTATTTGAAACTATTTTGGTAAAAATATAATCTTTCTCCTAATGGTCTCAGAATATTAATGCCACCGTCTGGATTATTTCAGAAATAAAAAACAGAAACGTTACAAAAATAGAAAATACATATTTCTGACAACATATACCAAACCCATCTGGGGTTTATGTATATAAATGATAAATAATGAAATGGACAATCCTGAGGATCTCCTGCAGCCTTGTGGTCAGAAAGGGGAATTGTCTTTATCTTTTTGTATGGAAGATGATGATTTTTAATCACTGTGTGTCTAGCACAGTAATATGTGGCCGTGTCTTCCACTTTCACATTGTTTATTTGTAGATATGCCGTGTTTATGGATTTATCAGATGTTATTGTGAATCTTCCCTGATATGAAGAAGAATATTCTGTATCCCCACTCTCAGGATCAATCCATCCAATCCATGTCAGTCCTCTTCCTGGAGTCTGTTGAACCCAATTTATAGCAAAGTCAGCGATCTGAAATCCTGATCCTTTACAGGACATCTTCCCGCTCTCTCCAGGTTTTTTCACTTCTGAATTGGACTGGATAAGTGTTTGTGACATGACTCCTTCATAAGAGAAATGACAACATTATACATGAGAAATAAATTGTTATCATCAGATCAGTATTATTTAACCCTTTCCTAACCTGACTTACCGAGCAGTAAGGACAGACAGGTGACATAATAAAAAAGAATCATGTTGTATTATTTGCTCTCCGATTGCTCTCCAATCTGGACAGACTTCAACTTTATAATGAGACACTACGACCTCTCTGTTCAGCTTTTCACCCCCACAGACCTGAGACCAGGAGGAGCGATCACATTTGCATAAAGAGTGGAATCTATAAAAAAGCTTCACATCATGAAAGGACTGTATAGTATTTTTAATAATATTTAACTAGTCACATAAAGTAAATGCTTTCTACAGCATGTATACTGTATATTATATACCATATATACATGGCAGCCTTTATACCCATTGGTTCCCTGCTTTACAGAGTGACTTAAGGGTTACATAGAAACATAAAAATATGATAAATATATAAAGAATATTTTTTTTTTTTTTTGCGTCATATATGATTTTTGTTTTATTTTTGCTTTTAGATTAGTTTTGCTTTGTTTGTTTTTTTGTTTTTTTAACTTTGCAAAGAAAACACACAAACTGCATATGGAAAAACTAGGGTCAGTTAGGAAACAGTAACTTCATTCTGATTTCTAGCTCTCTGGGTAATAAACGTATTTGTTGCCTTTTTTGTTCTTATGTGGAATTATTTGTTTTTCATTTTATTTTAGATTTTTATTTTAGTTTTATTTGAGGTCAGCAGTCACTTTTAGCTGCTGTCTTGGCAATAGCAATTTTATTTTTTTTGCTACAAGGCTTCCCTTTAAAGAAAAAGGACTTTTGTTTAGAGGTGGTACTTTGCAGTTTTGATTTTACTTGTTTCTTTTTTTTTTTTATCTTATGTTAAAATTGCCTTTTGAAGTTTGGAGTGTTTAACTAACTTGTTACTGTCATTCTGTTCTTTAAGCTACCTTTTTCTTGCAGCATGCCTCTGCATCATTTGAAAAAAATTAAAATAAGTGAAAGAACAGTGGCACCTACACCACCTCATATTATATCACTCAATGCCCAATACCCTTGGATAAAAAAAAAAAAAAGTGGGCATGCACCAGTTAGGCTTATTATCCCTGATTAGTACATTTCAGCTAATTTTCCCTCAATGTCCTGTTGTTGGTCAGTTTTACACTGCTGGATCAACTGTTAATTCTCTTAATTCTTAGTAAAAGCTTTATAGAAATTGGTAATCGACAGAACATTTTTGCATCAGCAAGCATAAAGATAGACACAGCAAACTACTGGACAATCTCTGAAAAAATAAAAACGTGATTTCTTGTATAATTTGTATTTATATATTTAATGTACACATTTTCCTGTTATAAACTTTGCTTCTTTCTCTACAGCTCTGCACAATGGCTGTGCTTTACTGTTTCTTCTCACAATTAAAGTATATGAATTGGATAATTCACTTAAAACAATGCTCTCCATGTGGGTAAAAAATTCTGTTTTAATAATTGTTAGGCTGAGTGAGACTGAAAACAATACAAACCTTATTTTATTGCTTAATCAAATAACATAAATATTAAATTAATGTTAGCATAATTGCACGGGGCCCCTAATAGCTCCCATAATTGGCCATACTAGATATCTCTATATTTAATACAGTAACAAAAAGTGCAGATGTATATAAATAGAATATCATATCAAAAATCCTTAAATAATGGCTCAAAAAATTAAAGTCACAGGGAATACAATACAATTTACCTTTAAAGTATCACGGTGCCACTAACTCCATGGTGAATCCCCCCTAAGAATATATAGAGAATGCATTTCAGAGAGCGGATTTAAATAGTTCAGCTCACAGAAGATCACTGGCTAAAATATTTGCGCCAAAGTTGATTTTAGATCTTCCTAACAGGAAAACTGACAGCTAAAAAAGAGTGATGCAAGATCAAATTCTACCTTACTTCACCTAAAAATAAAGACATGTTTAGTGGAGAATTCCCTTTATAAAACTGATTTCATATTTTCCAGATTACATCCTGGTAAATACTGTCCTACAACGTTGATTGAAGGGGAACTTCAGTCTCCTTGATTGAGTCCTTGCCCTCACCTTCCACCTGCACCACCATTTTCCATAGTCAAGTGGCAAATGTACCAAAGGGCTCTGACCAGCCTTCAAAACCTGGAAGAGCCCTGTAGTCAGGGGAGGGCTGGCGGCCTTAGGCCTGGGGGGCAAGTCCAGTCAAGTGGCCCATTGAATCGCCGAATCAGCTCACCATCCATGGCCCACCTGGTTTTTCAATGCAGCCTCACCAGTGCCCATCAGTGCAGCCAACTCCAGTGCCCATCAATGCAGCCTGATCACTGGGGCAGGTTACATGGGGTGTATGGGGGGGGAGCTGGGGGGTCAGCTAGGGGTGTCAGGGTCTCTCACCTCAGCGATCTCAGCTCAGCAAGTCCTTTCACGCCACGGTTTCCTGGGGGGTTAACGCTCCTGATCCTGGGGTCAAGTAGCAGCCAGCGCCCAGCCCTGCAGCCCGACTCCCTGGCACGCCCTGCCTCTGCCTGCTTCCAAGAATCCGGTCCCAGGGAGTTGTAGTTTCCTCTGCGCTGCTGTGTTTTCCACCTACCAGAAGCTTGAGTGCGGACTACAACTCCTGGAATGCAACAGCTAGTGGTCGGCTGCCATGGCCATGCCCCTGGCCCGACTTCCTAGACTAGAATAAAAAAGAAAATGGTAGCGGGCAGCGGCTGCCAGCCATTTTGAACATAAGTTAGGGCGGCCTGGGAGGCAATTCCCACCCTGCCCCCTGGCCCAGCCCTCCCCTGCCTGTAGTGCATCTGTGCATGGGCAGGAAAAAAGGTCCCAGGCTTCCTTCACTGTGCCGTTCTCATGTGCTTGTGCAAGGAAACCAGTGCATGTGCAGAAAAACTAAAGGTCTCTGCCAGGTCCTGAAGCCCAGCAGAGACCTTCCGTGTGGAACATCATTCTCTCTTAGGCAAGTAGGCAGCCTCTTGTGATTCCTTGTAGAACATAACTGGGATCATCTCTATGGTTCTAAGAAAGCGGAAGCATCAAGTATTCCGAACTTCTGGTTTCTCCGGTTGTAAACAAACCATTAGTGGTTTGTAAACAGCATCGGATTATACTGATCTTGATATGATCTGAAGCTTTTAAGGGCAGAGGAGACATTATCTTTTGTATTTTACCAAAGAATTGGGTATTATTTTGTGTTTTTTGTGAATTAAAATGTATGAATTTTTTTCCCCCCAAAATATTACGTTTGAAAAACCGCTGCGCAAATACCATGTGACATAAAACATTGCAACATCAACAATTTTATTCTCTAGGGCCTCTGATTAGAAAAAAAAATGTTTGGGGGTTCTTCAGCAAAAAATACAGATTTTTCTTTGTATGTGAGAAGTGTCAGAAAAAGGCCTGGTCTTCAAGTGGTTAATTGCAGCATAGAATGAGGTCGCCAGGCTGACATTGCTGTCTGGTAGAGCTATGTAGTGGATGGAGAGAAATACAAATCCTTTGGGAAGTAAACAGCTCCTGTATATGCATTTCAATTGTGTGTTTTGCCCATTTCTGCATGTTGACGTGAATAACCATTGCACAATCAATGATAACATCATCATAAAGCAACTTGCTGGTTGTACTAGCTTGAAGCTCCAAAATGTCTGGGTTCAAACAAAGTGTGCATACAGTTTTAGCACTTTTTTGCCTTTTTTTAAAAAGGTTTTGTATCACCATTGTTTTCAGCCTCTTTCTTGACACCTGGGTGGTGGCAAAAACCGATGGCTCCAAAATGTCTGGGTTAAAACAAAGTATGCACATCATTTTTGAAAAAAGTTTTTTGCCTCTTACTTGACACCTGGGAGGTGACAAAAACAGGTGGATGAGCTGCGGTTTTGCCACCCCACCACCCAACCACTCACCTAAAGTTTACCATACAACCAGAGGGGGCTGTTCACGTGCCGTGGCTGTGATATTTGCATTGTGGCCACAGCAAATTTAACTTGGCATGGCAAACTAGCCCATTCAAGTCAATGGCGCTATGTTACAACTGTGAATCAGTGATTCTGGTACATTAGTCCTATTGAAAATTGCCACTTGGCAAAAAAAAAAAAAAAGAATTTTATAAAATAACATAACTTTTGATAGCATTTGTTCAGATGCACTCTAAAAAGCACATCAATGCGCATTATTTTTCAGAGAATGAACTAGTGAGACATTAGCATAATTATGCAATCAGGACAAGAGAAAATGTTTTTTCAAATAACTCTTTAATGCAAAAATTCCACAAATAATGAAAGCACATAACATGGAAGGCATAGATTTTTGTTCTTGCAATCAGTTTTACAACAGAACTTTGAGAATAAACTCCTTCTTCTAGATTTGCCTATGCAAATAGAAAACCTAAATGTCATTTTGCGAGCATCATTATGAAGTGAATCTTTATGCCGTCAGTGGTGTAGCTAAATTTAGTGATTGCAATCAAATTTTATTTTTTTACTTAGTAATTACTTTTTGTCCAAGAAGTCCAGTCCAGACATGATCTAACATATTGGCAGCACTATATCATGTTGATAATATTTATATAATATATGTGGCCTATATGCCAAATTGACATACAGTAAACCCCCGTTATATCGCGGTTCAGTTTTCGCGGTCCCGGTATATTGCGTTTTTTTCTGTAAGACCTATTAACATTATTTTATTGATTAAATCATTGTTAATTCAATATTTTTGTGTTTTTCCATTGCTCTTGCTATGTCTCTCAGTATCTTTTATGTGTTTAAATGTGTTTCTATTGTTTTAAAAGTGTGTTTAAAGACCTTAACCACTTAACGACCGCTCACTGTATATATACGTCGGCAGAATGGCACCGACAGGCACAATCACGTAGAGTGTACGTGATTGCCTTTGTACAGTTGGGGGGTCCAATCGGACCCCCCTTCTGTACAGTGAGCGGTGGCTAAGTGTCCGGGAGCGTTCCGGGATGAGGGGGCAGCCATTCGTTTCTGGCCACCCCCTTGCGATCGCTCCCGGCGAATGGAAATGCCCCCTCTGTCTGTGTCAGACAGAGGGAGCAGGAGGAAGTGATGTCATCTCTGGTGCGGCGCTCACATATACCGAGCGCCATACAAGAGAAGACATCAGGTCAGTACACACAACACTACACTGACACCAGGACACATAGGGACATAAATCGCCCCCCCCCAGG
The DNA here is from genome assembly GCA_029206835.1 of Rana muscosa. NCBI lineage: Eukaryota > Metazoa > Chordata > Amphibia > Anura > Ranidae > Rana > Rana muscosa. Next base: position 814,266,875 of record CM055116.1, read on the forward strand.
CCCCCCCAGACACCCCAGATCACCCCCCAGATCACCCCCCCCCAGCCCCCAGTCACAGTGTCACTGATTGCAGTGACCATTTATTTAGTGATCACTGCAATCAGTGACATTTGTGACTGTAAAAGTGTCACCAAAGTTTAGTCTTAGGTCCAGTGTAGCCCCCTAACCCCCCCTAATAAAGGTTTAACCCCCTGATCACCCCCCAGATAACCCTTTCACCCCCTATCACCACTGTCACTAAGCGATCATTTTTCTGATCGCTGTCTTAGCGTCAGTGATGCCGATCGGCAGCCAGTAATTTTTTTTAGGTTCGCCGCATGTTTTTATCGCGTCAGGTACCCCATATATATTATCTAATAAAGGTTTAACCCCCTTGATCGCCCCCCAGGTAACCCTTTCACCCCCTATCACCACTGTCACTAAGCGATCGTTTTTCTAAACGCTGTCTTAGTGTCTGTGATGCAGATCGGTAGCCGGTAATTTTTTTTAGGTTCGCCGCAGGTTTTTATAGCGTCAGGTACCCCAATATATTATCTAATAAAGGTTTAACCCCCTTGATCGCCCCCCAGGTAACCCTTTCACCCCCTATCACCACTGTCGCTAAGCAATTGTTTTTCTAAACGCTGTCTTAGTGTCGGTGATGCAGATCGGTAGCCAGTAATTTTTTTTAGGTTCGCCGCATGTTTTTATAGCGTCAGGTACCCCAATATATTATCTAATAAAGGTTTAACCCCCTTGATCGCCCCCCAGGTAACCCTTTCACCCCCATCACCACTGTCACTAAGCGATCGTTTTTCTAAACGCTGTCTTAGTGTCGGTGATGCAGATCGGTAGCTGGTAATTTTTTTTAGGTTCGCCGCAGGTTTTTATAGCGTCAGGTACCCCAATATATTATCTAATGAAGGTTTAACCCCCTTGATCGCCCCCCAGGTAACCCTTTCACCCCCTATCACCACTGTCGCTAAGCGATCGTTTTTCTAAACGCTGTCTTAGTGTCGGTGATGCAGATCGGTAGCTGGTAATTTTTTTTTAGGTTCGCCGCAGGTTTTTATAGCGTCAGGTACCCCCATATATTATCTAATAAAGGTTTTAACCCCCTGATTGCCCCTAGTTAACCCTTTCACCAGTGATCACCATATAAGTGTTACGGGTGACGCTGGTTAGTTAGTTTGCTTTTTATAGTGTCAGGGCACCCGCCGTGTATATAACCCAATAAAGGTTTAACCCCCTGATCGCCCGGCGGGTGATATCAATTAGGTTTTAGCATCAGAGAGGGTCTGCGTCACACCCCAGGCAGCGTCAGGTTAGTGCCAGTAACGCTAACACCCACGCGTGAAGCATACACCCCCCTTAGTGGTATAGTATCTGAACAGATCAATATCTGATCTGATCAGATCTATACTAGCGTCCCCAGCAGTTTAGGGTTCCCAAAAACGCAGTGTTAGCGGGATCAGCCCAGATACCTGCTGGCACCTGCGTTTTGCCCCTCCGTCCAGCCCAGGCCACCCAAGTGCAGTATCGATCGATCACTGTCACTTACAAAACAAAAACACACATAACTGCAGCGTTCGCAGAGACAGGCCTGATCCCTGCGACTCCAGTGCTGTAGGAGGTGATTTCACCACCACAGTTAAAAAAAAAAGCAAATATGCCGAAGCATTGGGGCAGCAGGGGCGGAGGAGCGATTTTGCTCCTAATGCCGCGTACATACAGTCGAAATTCCGACTGAGGCTTGCCCGTGGAAAAGTCCGACCATGTGTGTGCGGCATAACTTTTTTGCGGGAGGATGCCCCCATGCTTCGGCATATATAAATGGTGCGTGTATGCCCATCATTGGAAGTGGGTGGATGAAGGGCGGTATTCTAATGGTGGGCATACCCACTGATCAATCTCTTTTTTCGTTCAGCCAACTGGCTGCATGAAAAAAAGAGATTACAATACATGTCCAACAAGGACCAGCAACGTACTGGTATGTTGCTGGACTTTGAATGTTTATACCAGAATGATGCCTGCGGGTTTAGGTATCATCTTGGTATCATTCTTTTCAGCCTGCGGCCGGCTTTCATGTAAAAGCAATCCTAGCGGCTAATTAGCCTCAGGACTGCTTTTACAAGCAGTGGGAGGGAATGCCCCCCCCCGGATATAAAAAGCGCCGTTGGGAAATTGGGAAAGCATTTTATCACACCGATCTTGGTGTGGTCAGATGCTTTGAGGGCAGAGGAAAAATCTAGGGTCTAGAAGACCCCAGTTTTTTCAAAAAAAGAGTACCTGTCACTACCTATTGCTATCAAAATGATAAAAAAAAAAAATACTTGGAAGGAACAATTTAAAAATAAAAGAAAAAAGAAAAATTAATAATAAAAAAAAAGAAAAAAAAAAAAGCACCCCTGTCCTGCCCTGCTCTTGCCCAATGGCGAACGCAAGCGTCAGTCTGGCGTCATATGTAAACAGCAATTGCACCATGCATGTGAGGTATCACCGCGAAGGTCAGATCGAGGGCAATCATTTTAGCAGTAGACCTCCTCTGTAAATCTACTGGGGTAACCTGTAAAGGCTTTTAAAGGCTTTTAAAAATGTATGTAGTTTGTCGCCAATGCGCGTTTGTGTGAAATTTTAAAGCATGTCGTGTTTGGTATGTATGTACTCGGCCTAAGATCATCTTTTTTATTTCATCAAACATTTGGGCAATATAGTGTGTTTTAGTGCATTAAAACCCAAAAAATGCGTTTGAAAAATCGCTGCGCAAATACTGTGTAGAAAAAAAAAATGCAACACCCACCATTTTAATCTGTAGGGCCTTTGCTTTAAAAATATATATAATGTTTGGGGGTTCAACATAATTTTCTTGCAAAAAAAAAAATGTTTTCATGTAAACAAAAAGTGTCAAAAAGGGCTTTGTCTTCAAGTGGTTAGAAGAGTGGATGTAAGCTTCCTAATGTTGTGTATAAAATGCCAGAACAGTTCAAAACCCCCCCAAATGACCCCATTTTGGAAAGTAGACACCCCAAGCTATATACTGAGAGGCATGTCGAGTCCATGGAATATTTTATATGTTGACACAAGTTGCGGAAAAACGACAATTTTTTTTTTTTGCACAAAGTTGTCACTAAATGATATATTGCTCAAACATGTCATGGGCATATGTGGAATTACACCCCAAAATACATTCTGTTGCTTCTCCTGAGTACGGGGATACCACATGTGTGAGACTTTTTGGGAGCCTAGCCGCGTACGGGACCCCAAAAACCAAGCACCGCCTTCAGGCTTTCTAAGGGTGTAAATTTTTGATTTCACTTCTCACTGCCTATCACAGTTTCGGAGGCCATGGAATGCCCAGATGGCACAAAACCCCCCCAAATGACCCCATTTTGGAAAGTAGACACCCCAAGCTATTTGCTGAGAGGTATTGTGAGTATTTTGCAGATCTCGCTTTTTGTCACAAAGTTTTGAAAATTGAAAATATATATATATATATATATATATATATATATATATATATTTTCTTTCTTCATTTTCAAAAACAAATTAGAGCTGTAAAATACTCGCCATGCCTCTCAGCAAATAGCTTGGGGTGTCTATATTCTAAAATGGGGTCATTTGGGGGGGGGTTTGTGCGATTTTGGCATTTTATGGCCTTCGAAACTGTGATAGGTAGTGAGGAGTGAAATCAAAAATTTGTGCCTAGAAATCCTGAAGGCTGTGCTTGGTTTTCGGGGTCCCGTACGCGGCTAGGCTCCTAAAAAGTCCCACACATGTGGTATCCCCGTACTCAGGAGAAGCAGAAAAATGTATTTTGGGGTGTAATTCCACATATAACCATGGCATGTGTGAGCAATATATCATTTAGTGACAACTTTTTGTAATTTTTTTTTTTTTTTTTGTCATTATTCAATCACTTGGGACAAAAAAAAAATATATTCAATGGGCTCAACAGGCCTCTCAGCAATTTCCTTGGGGTGTCTACTTTCTAAAATGGGGTCATTTGGGGGGTTTTGTGCTATTTTGGCATTTTATGGCCTTCGAAACTGTGATAGGTAGTGAGGAGTGAAATCAAAAATTTGCGCCCTTAGAAATCCTGAAGGCGGTGCTTGGTTTCCGGGGTCCCGTACGCGGCTAGGCTCCCAAAAAGTCCCACACATGTGGTATCCCCGTACTCAGGAGAAGCAGCAAAATGTATTTTGGGGTGAAATTCCACATATAACCATGGCATGTGTGCGCAATATATCATTTAGTGACAACTTTTTGTAATTTTTTTTTTTTTTGTCATTATTCAATCACTTGGGACAAAAAAAAAAATTCAATGGGCTCAACATGCCTCTCAGCAATTTCCTTGGGGTGTCTACTTTCCAAAATGGGGTCATTTGGGGGGTTTTGTACTGCCCTGTCATTTTAGCACCTCAAGAAATGAGATAGGCAGTCATAAATTTAAAGCTGTGTAAATTTCAGAAAATGTACCCTAGTTTGTAAACTCTATAACTTTTGCGCCAACCAATAAATATACGCTTATTGACATTTTTTTTTACTAAAAACATGTGGCTGAATACATTTTGGCCTAAATGTATGACTACAATTGAGTTTATTCGATTTTTCTTATAACAAAAAGTAGAAAATATCATTTTTTTTCAAAATTTTCGGTCTTTTTCCGTTTATATCGCAAAAAATAAAAATCGCAGAGGCAATCAAATACCATTAAAAGAAAGCTCTATTTGTGGGAGGAAAAGGACGCAAATTTCGTTTGGGTACAACATTGCATGTCCGCACAATTTACAGTTAAAGCAGCGCAGTGCAAAATTCAGAATTCACCTCTGGTCCTTTAGCTACCAAATGGTCCGGGGCTTAAGTGGTTAAAATGCTTTTAAAAGTACAGTGAAAGTTATAAAAACATGCCTAGTGTGTATTTAAATAGGGTATTTCTACTTCGCGGATTTTCACTTATTGCGGGTGGGTCTGGAACGTAACCCCCGCAATGGAGGGGGGTTTACTGTATTCCTAAAAATACTGTCTGAACCTTGTCCTTTGTAGTTTTTAACCAGAGCTGAGCTAGAACTTCCTCACTGTGTTGTCTTGCACAATAATACTTTGCAGTGTCTGCCTCAGTCTGTCAATCTTCAGCAGGGCAGTGGATGGAGTGACTCGGCCCTTGAAACTATCAGCAATAAGAGTATCATATTCGGTTCTGAATCCTGCAATCAAAACCAGGATTCCTCCAGTGGCTTGTCTTATCCAGTGCATGTGGTGATCATTTATATTATAACCACTGACTGCACAACTTAACTCAATGGACTTTCCAAATTGTGGAATATCTGCATTTTTCTGAGTCAATACAATGGATGCCGATGTTCCTTTGGGGGAAAAAAAAACTGTTTGTAAGACTAAATACACATTGTAATACTATATTAACTGTTTATATCTTTGCCTATTCTCTAACTTACCAGAAATATACAGAAAGATTACATAAAATATATATGTGTCCATCACAATAGACTTATGCCGCGTACACACGATCGTTTTTCATGCCGTTAAAAATGCCATTTTTAAAAATGGCCATTAAAAATGATCGTGTGTAGGCTCCAGAGCATTTTTAGCGACGTGAAAAACGGCCATTAAAAATTCCGGACATGCTCTCTTTTTTCACGTCGTTTTTCATGTCGTTTTTTTTAACGACGTGAAAAACGATAGTGTGTATGCTTTCACGACGTGAAAAAAAACGCACATGCTCAGAAGCAACTATGAGACGGGAGCGCTCGTTTTGGTAAAGCTAATGTTGGAAATGGAGATGGCACATTCGTCACGGTGGAATTAATAGCATCGTTTTAATGCAGCGCATTCCGTTCTTCTTTTGACATTGAGAGTTTTATGCCAAACTTGTTTCTAAAGTAATTCCAAATTGCTCTAATGATTTTAAAATATTATTTATAAGCCGCACCTCCCTCCTAAATAATACTAATAATAATAAAATAAGTTAATTCTTCTTTTTTCTTTAAATTTTATATTATTTTTGGTTATTTTTTTTTTGGGGCTTTTTTTAAGTATTTTGGCTTAAATTATTCTTGTGTAAAGTTACCACAACAACCTTCCAAATGTGTCTCATTTGGCCTCAGGGAGGTTTGTGTCCCCTGATAATAACAATAATATAATTTGAGATGTCCCTGCCTGCTTCCTAGCAAGCTCTCTTTTGAAATACAAATCACATAGTCAAGTATTTAAAGGGCACTCAATTTTTTTTAAATTCAGAACATTAACAAATTAAAGTGGAAGGCAGCACTGGAGAGCCTGCTTGCATTTGTGCATCCCTTTGACTCCACAACAACCATACAAGATGTCCAAACCAAAATAGAGATTAGATCCCCCCAAAAAATGAGCCCAATCTTGTCTTGAGCTCCCAGAGGTCAGGAGCCACAGCAGATAAGTCCTATATGTCCCCAGTCTGTGGTACTACAGCAGGCATTATTTTCTTCTCTTCCTTGTAGCCTTCTCTCCAGCCTTCTCTGCAGCCTTGGTTGGTTTCTTCCTTGGAGGCTGGGGATCAGGAGGAGAGGTTGTGGCAGGAGGAGTAGTAGGAGGAGGAGGAGGAGGTGGAGGAGTAGGGACAACCTCTGTTATGTCCGTGTACCTAGTGAGTTCACCCAGCATGCCCTTATTGATGACTTTCAATAGCAGGGTCTCACTGTAAATTTTTTGCTGCAACTCCATTCGCCCTAGTTTGTGGGCGAGGACTGCGGCAAATCCCTCTTCAACAGAGGGTGCCTCTCTGAGGGCCGCTGTTGCCTCTCTGAGGAAGGCCCTGGTTTCCTCCTCCACCTGCCTACCTCTCCTTGGCCCTCGTGGTTTAACTACCAGGGGAGGCATCTGGGCTCTTGTGCTGGGCCCAGCCTCCTCCTGGGTGCCACTGGGCCCAGCCTCCTCCTGGGTGCCCCTGGGCCCTGCCTCCTCCTGGGTGCCACTGGGCCCTGCCTCCTCCTGATCCCCAACATCACCCTCTTCCTGGCTCTGCTCTGGCTGTAAAAAAAGAAAGGGACATTATTTCTTTTGCCACATCATCATTCACAGACATTGTTCACCTCTAGACATTGTTGAAATCAATGCCAAAAGTTATGTCCTTTTCATTGATTACGCATCCTGGTTTTGTTGTCTTGGACACATAAAATTAGGCCACTACTGTATCTTGCTCTTCACAAACTTTATTGGTAGAAGTGTACATACCTTTAACAATACTAACATCTATTTAAAATCTATAATTTTGTACGATAGAAATATAGATAGCAAAACTTTACCTGGCTCCATGTCTCCAAATCTGCCTCCTCAAGGCCCTGATCTTGATCCTCAGAGGAAGCCAGAGCAGGGTTGACAGGAAGGCTGGAGGACTGGCTGCAGGGAAGGCTGGAGGGTTGGGTACAAGGAAGGCTAGATTGACCTCTGGGGGGAAGGGTGGAGAGAGATTCGCGCACTTCCAGCTGGTCATCCAGAAAAGCAAGCTTACTGTAGTACCACAGACTGGGTTTATAAACCTTATCTGCTGGTGCACCTGACCTCTGGGACCTCAGGACCATAGTCCTCTGGGTCCTGTATGTCCCTCTGATGGTCCCAATTTTGTTTTTGACATCTTGGAGAGTTGTTGTGGGTATCTTTGTTTGCACAAATGCAAGCAGGCTCTCCAGTGCTGCTTTCCTGGCGTCTTTATTTTTATTTCCGCCACTTTTGGTTTGCCATAATATAGGGAGCTCTTGCCATTTGTCGATGAACTCCCCCATGAAGTCTGGGTTTTTAAAAAGTATTCATGATATCTGTAAAAGCGAGAAACCAAAATAAAAATATATTTCAGGCAACATTCCTCAACTGTGCATTGTCTACATATTTTGAGCACACAAATCTCCTCGTCTGATGAACCTCAAAAAGAAAAATTGTTAGGTACCTTGGTCACGACGTTCGTTGCTAACTCTCTCTCCCGAAAAATGAACGTATTTCCCAGCAATGGATCTTCACTTTATATACACAGCGCATGCGTGAAACTCCGCACGCTTTCCCCGCCCCTGACGTTCGATATTGTACTTTCCCCGCCCCTTCTCGCTCGTAGTGCTGAACAAAACATGGCGGAGACACAGGTGGCTGAGATTACCTCTACAGAGGATGAAATTACAGAGGAGCCCAAATCAAGACCCAGGAGATATAAGGCATCCAACATGTCATTCGAGGAAATGGTGGAGATGGTCGCCATTTTAAAGAAGGAGGATTATGATGCCAAGCATGGTCCGTATAAAAGGCCTAATCTGGTCAAGTCCAGAATTATGGGCAAAGTGGTCAAAAGTCTCCACCAAAAATTCGGGGTGTGCAGAACGAAGGAACAGCTCAGAAAACGATGGTCAGATCTGAAGTTGCGGGAGGCCGACCAATATAAAAGAATCAAGAAAGTTATATTAAAAAGTAAGTTGTTTTTTTTGAGTTTCCATGGTACATATTATTTTCTTGTATTCTGTCGTGTATTTTTAACTTTCATATAGTACACTGAAAGATACCATCTTTTTTAGGTTCGTCCGCATAGTAAACGGACGTATTTTACCTCTTTCTCCGTACAGTTCCTCAAACGATGTTTTCGGATCATCCAGTGTGAACACCCATGTTTTTTTGATTATTTGGGGGAGTACATTTGGGCCACACTTATTTTTGGTGTGCTAATCCAAAGGAGATTTGTTCATTTTGAAAAACGATATGCATGGTAATGTTAAAGGGAGTGAATGCTCAGCAGCTGATGAAACATCTGAACGCAGTAGTACAAGTGTGGGCCTAAAGCCAAAAAGCTTGATGGAGTCACACACAGGTGATCCAGTGTAGATACTTTGGGGTGTTACAATGTTTCAAATTTGTTCACAAAATGTATATGCTCTGTTTTGGCCTATGTATCCAATCATTTGTCCCGATTGGCACAGGGGTTAAAAATTAAAATGGAGCATGCTTCAAAAGAATGATTAAAACATTTTTTTCCATGTTTCTTATTTTAGCAAAATTGAGTCGCTACTAATGAAACTATTCCTTTTATTTCAATCTCCCTAGGGATTCGAAAAGCTACCTCAGATGAGACGAGAATTGCAATACCTACAACAATACCCCCAGAACCCCAGGATGGAGAGGAATGTGATGTTGTGGAAGTTGAAAGTGGCACCACCACAGGTCAGAGAGAAACCAGACACATGCATGTTAAATAGATGTAGGCCTACATATTCTATCCTACATATTTCTTTTTACATTTAGGTGCAGTTCTGGCCGAAGACCCCAATAAGTTGTCACATCACAGTGCCCAGATCCTGATCCAATACCTGATGGTCTGCTGTCGTGACCTCGAAAAAATTAAGGGAGATTTGCGAGAGATCAGGGCAAATACAAAGCGGGTGGAGGAAAGGCTCCAAAATATCATGGCTGTGCTTGGGCGTGTCTAATGTTTTTACACCAAATAACGTTTTACTTGCAGAGATTTCTATTTTTTTTGGTTATTTTACCCTTTAATGACTAGCACATGTTTAGGTTTTTCAAAATTTGGAGAACTATAGTTTGTTTATGCATGGCTGGTCATGCGTTTTAATACACCTGAAATTAAGGGAACATCCACATTTCTATGGAAGTTGCCCACCTAAACAAAAAAAATAAAGGTATTTTTACATAACAAATCATTGTGGCTTCATTATGTAAATGTGGTGCTGAGTGAACTAATCAATGTTTGGTGTTTACACTGACAATGAAGGCTAATTAAAAGATTTTTTAATCCACATGGCAAAACAAATGCACTAGGTAAACCTACCAGAAACATCAAACATTATACAATAAAAATGACAAACCAATCTTTACTTTTTAAAAAAGTTTTATTTTTTTGGTCTAAAATTATTAGAGATTGTCTGGCATTTCAATGGCCCCCCTACCCATAAAATAGTCCACATATTGGTTACGGACCTCACGTCCGGTTGGGGGGGCCAAGCCAGGACGGCCAGGTTCCAGGGCCACCAAAGTTTCTGCATTGATTAAAGAGGCCTCAGGCCCACTCAAAGATATATAACTCGTTGAATGCACCCTTAGGAAATTATGCAGCACACAGCACGTCATAACCACATGGTTCCATTTGTATGGGGCAAGGTGGATGGAGGTAAGGAAGAGGCGAAATCGGCTGGCCATGATCCCAAACGCATTTTCCACCACCCTTCTGGCTCTGGCCAGCCGATAATTGAAAACCCTCCTCTCAGGGGTGAGGGTGCGTTGCGGGAATGGCCTCATCAAATGGGGTCCCAGGCCAAACGCCTCATCCGCCACAAACACAAAAGGTAGTCCCTCCACATTCTGCTCCGCGGGTGGCAAGGCCAGCAGATCCAAAAGGAGCCGTTCTCCAAACTCCGTCTGGGCAAAAACTCCTCCATCAGACATCCTGCCATTCTTGCCAACGTCCACATAGAGGAACTCGTAGGTGGCCGACACCACTGCCATCATCACAACGCTGTGGAACCCCTTATAATTATAATAAAAGGATCCCGAATGGGGTGGTGGGACGACCCGAACATGTTTGCCGTCGATGGCTCCTCCACAGTTCGGAAAGTTCCATCGCTGGGCAAACTCGGAAGCCACATTCTGCCATTCATGTGGCGAAGAAGGGAACTGTGGAATTAAAGAAGAAATAACAAATTAATACTTGGAGCCAGAAACATTGAAAGCTGATTTCATACACACATTCATGGCCAACATTGGTAGAAACTGTTAAAAACATAAAAATTTGGAAGCAAGAAAAAAAAAAAAATAATAATAATTATGGGGGGGGGGGGGAAGGGTTGAAGATGAGTTGGGAATATCACACATGAAGGCTGTAGCACTCTGTATTGAAGTAAACAACAATGAAACATTCCGAGGCAAAATTTAGAGTGCGTTTTGGGTAAAGCACTACGATGGAACATATAATAAAAAACATGGAAATGACTAGGCAAGGTAGGTATGGCCCCAGGATAGCATGCTGGAGAGGTTAGGTAAGCCAAATTTACAGGTAGGCCTCAAACACCAAACTTTAAATAATAAAACATGGGGAGAAAGGGGACATTCCCTGCAGCTAAGAATCATGTGAATTAGGGACTGCAAATAAAGCAAATTAAAAATATCCCAAAATAAAAACCATACATTGTGAATTTTTGAAGAAGAACACTTACCTTAATATAGTCCTCCTGCAAAACTTGAAGGATGGCAGAACAAGTCTCTGGTATAATGATCCCCAGAGCCTGGGGGGAGATGCCTGTGGAGAACTTAAGGTCCTGCAGGCTTCTCCCAGTAGCCAGGTATCGCAACGTGGCGATGAGCCTCTGCTCAGCACTGATGGCTTCCCGCATAACGGTGTCCTGCCTGGTAATATAGGGGGACACCAAAGCCAACAGCTGCTGAAATACGGGGTCAGACATCCTGAGAAAATTCCTGAAATCATCAGGATTATTCTCCCTGATCTCCCGCAACAAAGGCATGTGACAGAATTGGTGCCGCTGGAGCAACCAATTCTTGGTCCATGAACTCCTCCTGACCCTGCTCATGGCATGGAGTCGGGATACAGCATGAACCCCTGCACCAACTACAGCACGAACTCTACGACGAGTACGTAGCCGCAACATGGCTAGATAACGGTCGGCTGAACAGAACGTACTAGAAGAACGCACGGAAGAACAGCAAGGCCTATGAAGAACAAGCTGAAAAACACGAACGTGCAGAGCAGGCCGCACTGAATAAACAGATACGAACTGACTACAAGCAGTGCTAAACAGATACGAACCCACAGGCGCAATCTGAACTCCCGAAAACGATCTTCAAAGCACGAAGACTGAAAAGCGCGAATCGTCTCTCACCAAACTTTTACTAACACGCGGAAACACGGAATTAGCAAAAGCGTCCCAAAGGGTGGCGTCATTCGAACGGAACTTCCCCTTTATAGTGCCGTCGTACGTGTTGAACGTCACTGCGCTTTGCTTGATCGTTTTTTTTAATGATGGTGTGTACGCAAGGCAGGCTTGAGAGGAAACATGAAAAAAAACGAGGAGAAAAACGTCGGTTTAAAAAATGACATTAAAAACGATCGTGTGTACGGGGCATTAGACAATAGACCCCTTAGATTTTTAACCTTGATCTGGAAATGTCTGAATAGATGCGTACAACATTCTGTTTTTAAACTAAAACAACGCATCATTTGCATAATGTTATGTACCGAGAAATTATTTCAAATCTCAACTCTGGTATAATGTTGCTCAAGTATCATCTACAGAACAAAAGGACATAACTAGATAACATTTAGGGAAAACACAGTTATTAAGTTTAGAAAAAAGACCTAACTAAAGAAAATTAGGACTTTAACAGTGCCACACAAATTCTAAAACAAATGCAGTTGTGCTCATAAGTTTACATACCCTGACAGAATTTATGATTTCTTGGCCATTTTTCAGAGAATATGAATGATAACACAAAAACTTTTATTTCACTCACGGTTAGTGTTTGGCTGAAGCCATTTATTATCAATAAACTGTGTTTACTCTTTTTAAGTCATAATCACAACAGAAACTACCCAAATGACCCTGATCAAAAGTTTACATACCCTGGTGATTTTGGCCTTATACCATGCACACAAGTTGACACAAAGGGGTTTGAATGGCTATTAAAGGTAAAAATCCTCACCTGTGATCTGTTTGCTTGTAATTAGTGTGTGTGTGTATAAAAGGTCAATGAGTCTCTGGACTCCTGACAGACCCTTGCATCTTTCATCCAGTGCTGCACTGATGTTTCTGGATTCTGAGTCATGGGGAAAGCAAAATAATTGTCAAAGGATCTGTGGGAAAAAGTAGTTGAACTGTATAAAACAGGAAAGGGATATAAAAAGATATCCAAGGAATTGAGAATGCCAATTAGCACTGTTCAAACTCTAATCAAGAAGTGGAAAATTAGAGGTTCTGTTGAAACCAAACCACGGTCAGGTAGACCAACTAAAATTTCAGCCACAACTGCAAGGAAAATTGTTCGGGATGCAAAGAAAAACCCAAAAATAACTTCAGATGAAATACAAGACTCTCTGAAAACATGTGGTGTGGCTGTTTCAAGATGCACAATAAGGAGGCACTTGAAGAAAGATGGGCTGCATGGTCGAGTCGCCATAAGAAAGCCATTACTATGCAAATGCCACAAAGTATCCCACTTACAATATGCCAAACAGAACAGAGACAAGCCTTAAACCTTCTGGCACAAAGTAATTTGGAGTGATGAGACCAAAATTTCGCAACAACCATAAACGCTTTATTTGGAGAGGAGTCAACAAGGTCTATGATGAAAGATACACCATTCCTACTGTGAAACACGGAGGTGGATCGCTGATGTTTTGGGGATGTGTGAGCTACAAAGGCACAGGAAATTCGGTCAAAATTGATGGCAAGATGAATGCAGTATGTTATCAAAAAATACTGGAGGAACATTTGCATTCATCAGCCAGGAAGCTGTGCATGGGATGTACTTGGACATTCCAACATGACAATGATCCAAAATACAAGGCCAAGTCGACCTGTCATTGGCTACAGCAGATTAAAATGAAGGTTCTGGAGTGGCCATCTCAGTCTCCTGACCTCAATATCATTAAGCCATTCTGGGGAAATTTCATACGTGCAGTTCATGCAAGACAGTCTAAAAATTTACAGGAACTGGAGGCTTTTTGCCAAGAGGAATGGGCAGCTTTGCCATCTGAGAAGTTAAAGAACCTCATCCACAAATACCACAAAAGACTTCAAGCTTTCATTGATGTTAAAGGGGGCAATACAAGGTATTACGAACTGGGGTAAGAACTGGGGTATGTAAACTTTTGATCAGGGTAATTTCTGTAGTTTCTGTTGTGATTATGATTTAAAAAGAGTAAACACAGATGATTGATAATAAATGGCTTCAGCCAAACACTAACCATGAGTTATCATTCATATTCTTTGAAAAATGGCCAAGAAATCATAAATTCTGCCAGGGTTTGTAAACTTATGAGCACAACTGTAAATTTCAGTTTGTATTAAAACTTATAGAATACATGTAGTATACAGCTTCATGCTTTACTCATCATCCATGACCTCCTAGGGTGATGAGTTGCTTACTGAAACGTCAACGTGTTTCGCGGGTCAACAACCTGCTTCTTCGGGAAGACAAGCACAGAGAAATTCTAGAATTATAGAAAAAATATATTGATATCTAATTGTATTTTTTTCAGCAACTGTCATTTTGAAACCACAATTACATTGCATAACTGTTACATATATAGTAATCACATATATATAATGTTGTAATAAACATCTTATTTAGTAAGTTGCCCATAGGCATCAGATAATTTGAACCTGACATTATAACTGTGCATTCTGCACCCCAGCAGACAAATCTTAATAGAGCTTTCTTTGATGGTAGATCAAGGTATTGAATTAAAATTCACAAAGGTCGGGTCAGTAAAATGTTCTTCCAGCAGAGGTCCAAATCTCTTGTTTGTGCTATGACTCACATCCTTCATATCACAGTTCTTCCTCTTTAAGATTTGTTCACCCTGGGCCTCATGGTAAAACCTGGACCTCCAGGTTTTTCTGTGCAGACATCTCTAAGCGTGAGGTCCAGGAAGTGGCCGTGCACGGAGCATATACTGTAAACACATCATATACCTTATTTTCCTTCAACTTTATTAAACCTTTATTGAAACTTCAGAATTACATTTCATTAATTTCTATGCACTGAAGCTCAGCTGCAGTTTGTATAAATGTACAGTAGACAGAGCCTCCAGATGAGCTCTAGTCTGTTGCAGAAAATGCATTCAGAACACCACACTGCTCGGCACCGAATTTGAACAATTGTTTTCACTGTGCCCTTGCAGAGACCCATGTTTTTTTAGTACAGAAAAAGACTATTCCCTCTAAAAGTGTGAACGAGGCCTTACATCAGTGTTTTTAGTCCTCCCTTCACATCACAGTCGCCCCCCTCCCCTTATTCCATAGTCCCCTTCACATCACAATTTATGCATTACATCACAGTCCTCCCATCATATCATAGCCCCCTCCACTTCCCATACATGACAGCAATCCTTTACTGTGCTACCCGTCCAAACAATCACCTGCTTGTTAACTTGAAAAGACCCGCCCTTCATCCAGACATGCTGCGCCTACTGCCTTTTGTCCTGCCTTGAGGATGACAGTGGCAATGTTGGCGGGTGGCAGGCTGGAGGAAGAGGACACTCAGGCTGCTACGTGGCATGGCTGCAGTCTTGATAGGACTGTCATTCAGCCTGGGTCTGGACAGCGACCCGGCATTTAGAGATGCCTGTGGTAGATCTTTCTAACTGGGCCACCTAAAGCATAGAGTGGGGGAAGATCAAACCCTACCTTAAGCCACCCAAATATAAGGAAACATTTAGGGCAGAATTCCCTTTTAAAAAATAGATTTTTGTATTAGGTACATGTATTTATTGGTAAACACGGCTCTCCAATATTGAGTAAGCATAATACTACTAATGGTTGTAAAGCTTTTTTTTTTGTATTATAATAACAAACATATCTGTACTTACCTGCTCTGTGCAATGCTTTTGCACAGAGCAGCCTCAATCCTTCATTCTTTATAGAATGCATTAAGGTGAAAAACCTTAAGGCTTTACAACCACTTTAAGACACAAACATTTTTCCTACCCATCCAAGGAATTCATAACTAATTATTTATATTGGCATTTAGGCATTTCAGTAACAAATTAATCTCAGAACAAAGTGATTTACCTATTTTCTGTGTTTCTTGGGCTCATTTTACACGAAAAGCATGGGGCAGTAAAAATAGGTGGCTGGTCAATTACAGCCCCCCGATGACCTACAAAGCGGACATAGATGAGTACACATTGCTGTGGCCATGAAGCTTGTCATCGTGGTAAGGCAATTTTAGCAATGTATGCTAAGTTTAATAGGTGACACAACCTGTCAAACTCTTCAACCACACCACAAACGAATGGCTCTTAGTTGCGGTGCAGTCCCGCAGTGCAAAACTGCCACACAATAGTAAAAAAAAAAATGAATAGGCATGATAGGCTATTCCGGGAGTGTTGTAGATGCCACATATGAGCAATGACCCAAAGGAAGAATGACCTCCAGGAAGAAAATAATTAAAGAGAAAACCTAAAATCTTAATGCATTTTTGTATTTATTAAAATGCATTATAAATTTTAAATGCAACTAGTTTTAATAGATGAATTTGATGTCATTTCAGCCTCCTGCAATCCTCTGCTCCCTTTTTAGTCCCTGGCACTGGGAGAGCTCGTCATGTCCCTGAACTCACACAGCATGTGTTCGGCGACACGCACCGTGCCCATACAGAAGTCAAATTAGTAGCAGTGACTGTGTCCATGCAGCCACTGCATCCCAGTTGACACCAATGGGACTGCCTGCACAATGCATGCATGGAACATCAGGGGCAGGGATGCAGGAAAAGCAAAGGTAAACTACATAGGGAGAGATCAGAGTTAGTTAGAAAACCGTACTTTAATTATGATTGCTAGCTGTTTTGGCAATCTAGCCTTTTGCTGACTTTTTTTGTTCTTCATTTTATTTTGTTGTTGATTTGAGGTCAGCAGTCACATTTGTCAACTGTCTTGCCCACAGCCCATAGCAAATGTTTTATTTTGGTATAAGACTTCCCTTTAAAGTAAAATGGCCTTTTATTTTAGGGTTGGTATTTTGTGGTTTTCATTTTATTTCTGGATTTTTTATTTTTTGTTGTAATGTTTTTTTAAGCTACCATTTGTTTGAAGCACACCTCTGCATCATTTGAAAGTAAAACAAGTGCAATTACAGTGGCGCCTAAATAACCTCATGATATATCACTCACCTTCAATGCACCTCCTATCTCCTTATATAAAATAAAAAGTAGGTATACACTAGTTAGACCTATTATCCCTGATTAAAAAAGTTCTTATGCTGGTCTCTTAATTCATAAGGAGAGCTGGTTAGAAATTGACAATTGGTAGAACAAATTTTCATCAACAAGAATAAGGACAGCTAGAGCAAACTATTGGCCAATCTCTAAAAATGTAAAATTTGTAATTATATATTTATTTTGCATTCATATTGTGTTTATTCTCATGTTACATATTCTGCTTCTTGCTCTGCAGCTTTGGGATTGTGGTTGTTCTTAACTGCTTCTTTTCACAATTTAAGACAACGAGTCACATGATTCATTTAAAACAATGCTGTCCCTGTGTGGATATTTCTTTTTAACAATTGTTATATTGAATTAGGCTGAATCAATTACAAACGTTCTAGTGCTTATTCTATCAACTTCAATATTAAAGCGGTAGTGAATTCTTGTTAAGAAAAAAAGTTTCTTCCTGCGAACAATATCATAATGTGCTAGTACGTACCGCATACTAGCACATTATAAGAGCCTCACCTTGAAACAAAGCCTACCAATGACGCACCGTCACCACTGCAGAGAATTCCATCTTCACCCCGTCTTCCTTCTGGTTTTGCGGGCTTCGGCCGCCTGAATGGCTGAGCTGCTGTTCTCTCGGCCACGGCACACAGCTCTGAAGGAACAGCACAGGTATGCCATTCCTTCTGAGTGCATGCGCTGGCGACAAAGCAGTGCACTTTTAGGAGATATTAATTTTACCTACAGGTAAGCTTTATTATACGCTTACCTGTAGGTAAAAATAAAGAGAGAGAGTTTACTATCACTTTAAGAGAATGTTAGATGGGGCCCCTACTAGCCCCCACAATTAGCTAATCTAGATATCTCTATATATAATACAATAACAAATATGTGGAAGAGTAGATAATAAGTATAAATAGGATTATCTTATCAAAAATTCCTGGCATTAATAGCCCAATAATCAGAGAATACTCTTCAGAGATGGGAATCAAATAGTTCCGCTCACAGCAGAGCCTTGGCTAACATAATTGTGCCAAAGCTAATTTAAGATCTTCCTAACAGGAGCACCAACAGAAAAACCTTTCTTCACCTAAAAAATAAAGATGTTTAGTGGAGAATTTACACTTTAATACTAATATCAGATAATTTGTCAGATAATTGCATTAATCTTGGTAAACACCGCCCTCCAATGTTGATTAAGCATAATGCAACTAATGGTCAAAGCTGTGGAAGTTTCCTAAACTCCTAAGAACCTTGTAACTGATTATCATTCATTATCATTCATAGCCATTATTTCAGTAATAAGTAACTAGAGAACAAAGCAATTTAATTATTTTTTGTGTTTTTAATATTGTCTAAGGCAACTTCCTCACAGGGCGGACTCAGTTGGACTCTGCCTGCTCAGTCAGGAATCTGTCCGATTAGTAGGTGGATGACTTGTCCATGTCTGCTCCGCATATGCAGAGCGGACACAGCCTGCTCTCCTCTATGGGTGACCAGATGTAAACGGACCGCCTGTCCATTTACACCTGACTGCCATCCGATTTGATCCACCAGACGGATGAAGAACGGATCGCCATTCGTCTGTTTTTAGCAGATAGAATCTAATTGGATGTCAGCGGGGATAAATCTAGCAATACCTGAACTTGACTTGATTCTGCCTTTGTAATCCAATGTACACTAGAGAGGGGGTCACCATAGAAAGTGTCTAGGGGTGTCATATGCCCATGAAATGACAAGGAACCTTCTGATAGGCTGGTTTCACACTGGGGCGGTGGGTGCGGTAGCGGTATTGCGCCGCCATTTTTAGCGGTGCTATACCCCTTGGTACTTGGGGAGGTATTCGGCCGCTAGTGGTGTGGTTTTAACCCCTGCTAGCGTCCGAAAAAGGGTTAATACCGCCGGCAATGCGCCTCTGCAGAGGCGCATTGCCGGCGGTATTGCCGGCGGTATTACTGCGGTTTCCCATTGCTTTCAATGGGAAGGAGCGGTGGAGGAGCAGTAAACACACCGCTCCTCTCACCGCTCCAAAGATGCAGCTAGCAGGACTTTTTTACCGTCCAGCTAGCGCACCGCTCCAGTGTGAAAGCCCTCGGGCTTTCACACTGGAGAAACAGCAGCCGCTGTTAAGGGACGGTTTGCAGGCACTATTTTTAGCACAATAGCGCCTGAAAACCGCCCCAGTGTGAAAGGGGCCATAGGGGGGAAGAACAGAGAGAGGACTTCATCAGTTTTTTTTTCTACTTCTTCACTGTCCATTCACAGTGTGGAGGAAGGGAGGTGACTAAGTTGTTGGGTATAACTGCAGCAGAGAAAATCAGGTCACCAGGCTAGCTGTACTGTCTGGCAGATCTATGTAAATCTAAGGAGTGGCTGTGGAGAAATATAAATATTTTGGCAAGTAAACAGCTCCTTTATATACAGTAGAGTACAGTACAGAGCGGTGGTTTTACCTCCTACCCCTGACCACTCACCTAAAGACTACCATACAACCGGAGGGAGCTGTTGACATGCCGCAAGTGTGATGCTTTGCACAACAAATTTAATGAGGCATGTGAAAGTGACAGGCAACACCACCTGTCAAGCTCATTCCCACTCAAGTCAATGGGGCCTTGCCACAGCCTCAAGCCAAACGCTTATGGTTGTGATGCATAAGTCCCATTCAGCAAAAAAAAATAGAAATCCAGGAGGTGGCAGGATTGCCTTCTGAACTCCTGATAGAAGCTGCTTAGTCACACTTGTTAAAGCAATCCAACAGAGGCTGAACTAGTGTAAACCTAGCCTAAGTACGTAAATTCTAGACAATCAGGAGAAGAAAAAAATTTGTTTTCAAATAACTCTTTAACCACTTCAGCCCCGGAAGATTTGACTGCCCAATGACAGGGCAATTGTTTGCGATTCGGCACTGCGTCATTTTAACTCACATTTACGTATTCGTGCGACCTGGTACTCAAACAAAATTGACGTCTTTTTTTTTTACACAAATAGAGCTTTCTTTTGGTGGTATTTGATCATCTCTGCCATTTTTATTTTTTGCGCTTTAAACAAATAAGGAGCGACAATTTAAAAAAAAAACACAATATTTTGTACTTTTTGCTATAATAAATATCCCTATTTTTTTTTTTTAAAGTGCATTTTTTTTCAGTTTGACGCTATTTTGATGCTATTTTGGGACCATTGGCATTTATACAGCGATCAGTGCTATAAAAATGCACTGATTACTGTAAAAATGTCACTGTCAGGGAAGGGGTTATCACTAGAGGGCGATCAAGGGGTTAATTGTGTTCCCTAATGTGTGTTCTAACTGAAGGGGGGTGGGACTGACCTAGAGGAAATTACAGATCGTGGATCCTAGCTATTAGGAACTCACAATCTGCATTTCCTCAGCTCACAGAACAGGGATGTGTGTGTTTATACAAACATGTCCCTTTTCTGCCTCTCGTGCCCGGAGATCGCTCGCGGCCTGCGGTCATGAGCATCAGCACTCCTGTGATGCAGCGGGCCTCCTAGCCCGCTTAAAGCGACTGACGTACAGCTACGACGGTTTGCCCTGCGGAGCCAACCTGCCGCAGTATAACTGGTCCGCAAGCGGTTACATACCCCAAATAATGAAAGTACATACTGTAACATGAAAGGCACATTTTATTGTTGTTGTTATCAGTTTTACAAGAAAACTTTGAGAATAAACTCTTTCTGCTAGATTTACCTATGCAAATAGAAAACCTGAATGTCATTATGTGAGCATCATTATTACTGTAATTGCCAGTCTGTGGTGCAGCCAAATTTAGTGTTTTCAATAATATTGTTTTTTTGCAGTAACTACTTTTTTCCCCAAAAAATCTGACTTAAGCTAACAGATTCCCACTGGTACTCAGTTCCAAATATTTAACAGATTTGTTCCCCATTGGAGGGGCGACTCTTGCCTATGGGGTGTGTCAAGACTCGAAACGAATTGGATACCCGAGCTCAAATGCTACTCTCCCTATGGTATGAATGTCGATTGTGACATTAATTGCTTCATTAACCGGGCGTGAGTGGCACCAAAGACATCAATAGCTCCTATATCTTCCATCTCGACACATACCCGTAGCTCCTCCCAGTGCTAATCATTTTGCAATTTTCTGTACATTTAGTTAATTTACCTTCATTTGTCTCTTTATATACATTTAGTGTTTTTACACTTATCATTATGTCTATCAAACAAACATGGTCATGTTTAGGTGCACTCAACAGTATGTTCATTTCTCTCCGTACTTTGTTTGTACATTAGTTTTGTTTTGCTTAACAAGTCAGTGATGTTTTTCCGAATGCCTGTAAGAGGGATATATTTATATTTTATATTTTTATATTTATATCCTTATATCCTTCTTTTTTTCTGGGTAATTATTGGCCATTAGTTTTAATGATGGTACCATTCATTTATTGTATTATCTGCCTAGCGAGGATAGTATTGCTTAGACATCTCCTTCCGGCAACTATTGTGTGGTGATGTCCTGTTCCTGTTGCTAGGTACTTAAGCTCACATGACACATTTTAGCCGGTACTATATGCCTTTGTGGCAGGGGATTGGTCTATAATGCTTTGACATTTCCCATGTCCTCACTGGTTGCTGGCAAAGGCAATCATCCCCCTCTCCTCTTCTGGTAAACACGTGACCTAGATGACGAGGCCGTGGCGACGCTCGGCTCCTGCTAAGGGGAGCGTGGTCTCGTATGACGCACGCCACTGGGTCACGTGACCTCCAGCATGGGGACCAATTGGAGTGGCCGCTCCATTATGCGTCTCTCCAGTCTCTGCTTCTATTAGCCTATAGCCGGTGAGTGCGTGACCTCGGCGACGGGATCGTGGAGGCTTCCGGGTCCTAGTGAGGGGAGCGCGGTCCCGTATTACGCAAGCCGCCGATGTCACGTGATCCCTTCATTGGGGATTGGCGGGTACTGCTGCCTGTCATGTGACTCACCCACTTTAATTGGCTAATAGTGTAGTTCCAAGATGAGGCCTGGAGGGCAAATGATGACATGGTTTCTCATTGTACTTCATGTGCCCAGATACTCGTCTCTGGCCTTCCTGTATCACGAAAATCCCTGGCTCCCATGCCAGCCTTTATGAATGTAACACTCATTTTAGTTTATTTACCACCTTCCACCTCGAATGATTTTGAGGCTTGGGAGGCACTCTATTTTGTTCACTTCAGGTCCCGCCCCTCTCTAGAGGCAGAGCCATGTAGTCCAAACTTATATATTTAGTAGCAAGGTGAGGGAACAGAGATACGCCCCAGTTGAAGACCCCTTGTGTTGAAACGCGTCGGGTCAGCATTTACTGCACCCCACATATATTTTTACATCTTGTACATTTTATATTTTTATCCGTGGTCACTTTTTATCTTGTCATTTGATGCATGACTTGTTCAAATAAAACCATTTTTTGGTTAACCTGCACCATCCGGAGCCTCTTTTTCTATATTTTTCTCTTGGAGTCCATGAGGAATCACCCCGGTGTGTATCCAGTCTGACCTGACCCCGAAGGGACCTTGCTGCATCCGTGGTATCCATCACCTGAGAACTTGGGATTCTGCACCTCGATTCATCTGGACCGCCTCCCAAAATTAACAGTTGTTCCAGACCATCTAGGATCCTAAGCCCGTATGACCCACTGTCGCAAGACATGTGTGTCCATCCCAGCTGGTAAGAGTACCTCATTTGTTTATCTCAGAAGAGTTTATTGCCACCGTACACACGATCAGGCTTTTGCCCGGCCAAAAGCACATCGGAATTCCGACGGAATTCCATCGGAGTAAATAGGAACATGTTCTCTATCTAAACTCTGACGGAATTCCTCTGAAAAAACTCTGATGGGGCATACACATGGTCGGAATATCCGATGGAAAAAGTCCGTCTGACCCTTTTCATCGGAAATTCTGATTGTGTGTACAAGGCATAAGAGTGACTACAGGCAACTCTTTCCTTCATCTCTACTATTTGGTGTCACTTCAGTAGGAAGAAGCTTCATCTGTTTCCTTCTTTTCTTGTGGACTCCATTTTTTCCATTTTTCATCACATTGTTGGAAGGCTATACTCACAATTGGGACTTTATTATTTATATTGTGTTATGCACATTGGTTCATTCAAAATGTTTTTGACGTTTATTCACTGAGATTTTTACTGTGTATTTTGAGTTGTTTCACCACTTAGGAGCAATCCTTACACATTCACATCATTAGCGCTACACTATTTTTTTCACCATTCGCATTAGACTTTGTTTGTTTGAGTGTTTAGCTGCTCACTTTTTATTTTACACATTTGGGTTTAGCGCAGTTTTTTTCCCCCATCCTTAAACTAACAGACTGACAACACTATATCATGTTGATAAAATGTATATTATATAAGTGGCCTATATGCAAAATTGGCATATTCCTAAAAATACTGTCTGAAGTACTTTTGTAGTTTTTAACCAGGGCTGAGCTAGAACCTCCTCACTGTGCTCTCTTGCACAATAATACTTTGCAGTGTCTGCCTCAGTCAGTCTGTCAATCTTCAGCAGGGAAGCGGATCCACTTGTGGATGGAGTGACTCGGCCCTTAAAACTATCAGCAATATATGTAGTATATCCGGTTCTAAATGCTGCAATCCAAACCAGGTTTCCTCCAGTGGCTTGTCTGATCCAGTGCATGTGGTGATCATTTATATTATAACCACTGACTGCACAACTTAACTCAATAGACTTTCCAACTTGTGCAATATCTGCATTTTTCTGAGTCAATACAATGGATGCCGATGATCCTTTGGGAAAAAAATAATAGTTTGTAAGAATAATAACACATTGGGGCTGATTTACCAAACGTTTGCGCCATGAGTATTGGCGCATCTGCGTGCGCAATGGCTGTTTTGGTATTTACAAAACATTAGCGCCTGTAGCGCAGCCCTATTTCCCATTTACTATAGTGTTGTCGGCAGACGGGAGGAGGTGCTCAGTGCGCCACTATGGACCTGGCGCACAGCATGTAAAAATATAAATATAAAGAAGCTGGAAGTGAGAATATAATGGGGGTGATGTGGGGTGATGTGAGGAAGTGTAGTGACACCTGCCCAAATAACAAACATGGCCAAAATATAGTGAGAAAGTAACTTTTTCAAAACCAGCCCGCTGCGCCGGCAATTCCGATTCGAGCTGCGGGAGGTTTTTTTGAGCTCAGCGCGGGAATTTCAATGGTTTAAATGCGCCGGGACACTGCGCCGGCAAAATCTTAGTAAATGTCAAGTCACGTAACTCAATTTGCATAAGTTGAACCGGTGCAGCTCTGAACTTGCCAGTGCGCCAGCAAAATGATATTTCTAAAGGAAAAAAAAGGCATTTAAAAGCAGCCGCGGCTATAATGAATTGTCGGCTCCCGGCAATATAGAGAAAAGTCATAGAAAGTGTTTGCTAACCAAAAAAAAAAAAGCGTGGGGGTCCCCCCAAATTCCATAACCAGGCCCTTCAGGTCTGGAATGGATATTAAGGGGAACCCCGCTGCAAATTTTAAAAAAAAATGACGTGGGGTTCCCCCCAAATATCCAAACCAGGCCCTTCAGATCTGGCATGGATTTTAAGTGGAACTCCACCCCAAATTTTCTAAAAAAATGGCGTGGAGTTCCCCCAAAAATCCACACCAGACCCTTATCCGAGCACGCAACCTGGCGGGCCGCAGGGGAAAAGGGGGGACGAGAGCGGCCCCCCTCCCTTCTGAACCGTACCAGGCCACATGCCCTCAACATGGGGAGGATGTCCCCATGTTGATGGGGACAAGGGCCCCATCCCCACAACCCTTGCCTGGTGGTTGTGGGGGTCTGCGGGCGAGGGGCTTATCGGAATCTGGAAGACCCCTTTAACAAAGGGGACCCCCAGATCCCGGCCCCCCCCTGTGTGAAATGGTAATGGGGTACAAATGTACCCCTAACATTTCACAAAGAAAGTGTCAAAAATGTAAAAAATGACAAGAGCCGGTTTTAGACAACTCCTTTATTAATGTCTTCTCTTTTCTTCCATCTTCTTCTTCTTCCATCTTCTTCTTTTCTCCATTCGGGTTTCTTCCTCCATCTTCCTCTTCATCTTCATCTTCATCTTCCTTCTTCCTTCGGTGTTCTCGTCCGCATCTTGCCCCGGCGTCTTCCCTTCTTCTTTTTTCTCCGGCCGCTCCGTTTGAATTGGAGGTTCCCGCTGTGCGACGCTTCAGTTCTCCACTTGGTCCGCTACCACCCGGTGGCTCCGCCCCCCTCTGTCACCACGGAGAAAGTCCCCATGAAATCCATGTGCGTCAGAGGGGGGCGGGGTCACCGGGTGTAAGCGGACCCGATGGGGAACTGAAGAACTGAAGCGTCGCACAGCGGGAACCTCCAATTCAAACGGAGCGGCCGTAGAAGAAAGAAGAAGGGAAGACGCCGGGGCAAGATGCGTACGAGAACACCGAAGGAAGAAGGAAGCTGAAGATGAAGATAAAGATGAAGATGGAGGAAGAAACCCGAATGGAGAAAAGAATAAGATGGAAGAAGAAGATGGAAGAAGAAGGAAGAAGATGGAAGAAAAGAGAAGACATTAATAAAGGAATTGTCAAAAACCGGCTCTTGTCATTTTTTACATTTTTGACACTTTCCTTGTGAAATGGTAGGGGTACATTTGTACCCCATTACCATTTCACACAGGGGGGGGCGGGATCTGGGGGTCCCCTTTGTTAAAGGGGTCTTCCAGATTCCGATAAGCCCCCTGCCCGCAGACCCCCACAACCACCAGGCAAGGGTTGTGGGGATGAGGCCCTTGTCCCCATCAACATGTTGAGGGCATGTGGCCTGGTACGGTTCAGGAGGGAGGGGGGGCCGCTCTCGTCCCCCCTTTTCCCCTGCGGCTGGCCAGGTTATGTGCTCGGATAAAGGGTCTGGTGTGGATTTTTAGGGGGACTCCACGCCATTTTTTTTTTAAATTTGGGGTGGAGTTCCCCTTAAAATCCATGCCAGATCTGAAGGGCCTGGTATGGATATTTGGGGGGAACCCCACGTCATTTTTTTCAAAACTTTGCAGCGGGGTTCCCCTTAATATCCATTCCAGACCTGAAGGGCCTGGTAATGGAATTTGGGGGACCATCACACATTTTTTTTTGTGTAATCAAAGACTTTCAATGACTTTTATCTGTATTGACGGGAACCAGCAATTCATTACAGCCGCAAGGACTTTTAAATGACTATTATTTTACTTTAGAAATGTCATTTTGCTCTCCAACTGTTATAAACATGGAAAACATGTGCTACTTTACAGGCATACTATAGACACCCCCGGGGATGATATTTAGGGCCAGTTCACACCGGATGCAGTGCAGTGCGTTTTTTTGATGCCTGAAAAACACAAAGAAAGTTGATCACATTAATGCCAATGGCATAGTTCACAACACTGCAGTCCGTTCCAGTGCATTTCAGAAAGCCCAAAAAAAATTGGTCATGCTGCATTTTTTAGGTACAAAACTGTACTGGACCCCAGTAAAACACATCAAAAACGCAACGGAACGTACCAAAAATGCACTGGAATGCACCGCAACGCACCTAAATGCACCAAAGACGCACTGCAACACACTTGTCCTAAGTGAAAAGAGGGGGAACAAAACACTGGACTGCATCAAAAACGCCTCAAAAATGCACTGGAATGTGTCAACAACGCCCATGCAGAAAAGCACCTGGAACCACCCCGACTGCGTTTCTATAGTGTGAACTAGGGCCAGTTCACACCATAGAAACACAATCTGGATGTGTTCCAGGTGCTTTTCTGCATTCCAGTGCATTTTTGGGAAGTTTTTGATGCAGTCCAGTGCTTTTTTTCACCCCTCTTTTTTTTATTAACCATAGATAAAGACAAGTGTGTTCCAGTGCGTTTTTGGTGCATTTAGGTGTGTTCCTGTGCGTTCCAGTGCGTTTATGATGCGTTTTGATGCGTTCCAGTACAGTCCAGTGCAGGTAAAATGCAGCATGTTCTACTTTTTTGGTGGAACTGGAACGCACTGGAACAAACACTGCCATTTAGAACCATATAACCAACTTTCCATGCATTTTGGATGCATAAAAAACGCAATGCACTGCATGTGGTGTGAAATGGCCCTTAAGCAATTTGGCATATTTAAAGGCACTTCTCCTTGTTTTGTTTTTGGTGTTTTCCAAATTAGTGACATTGATATATGTCCCTTAGGGTGGGACCTGGGCCCCCATTTTAAGGCCAATAACTAGAAGATAAGCCAGCCAAGTGGGGACTAGCAAAATTAACAAGTCAGTTCCCATAGACTGCAATGGGATTTGTTGGTGGGGGGGAGGGGTGATTGTCCCATCTCTAATTTTGTAGCATGCTGGATGATGTGCTTAATTTTGGACGGGGGGAGGGGGGGATTATTTTTTGCTAGCTGCATTGGTGTTGTTCTGCACATGCCCAGCCAGTTATTTTTTTTTGGCGTGCTTTTTGTGTGTGAACAGCGCCTGGATATTTCTGGGCATGCTCACTCAGAGAATGTTTTTATGGGTAAGAAATTGAAGGACATCTTAACAGGTGTGCCCACTTTGAATTTCAGTCTCTACATTGAGTGAACTTGCATTTTGGGTGTTTCATGGACTGTGCATGTGTTTTCAATTGCCTCATTAGCACACAAACATATGTTATATAAAGCTCACAGAGCATTCGGTCACTTGCCTTGAGAAGAGGCAAGTGTGTGTGTGGGGGGCAAAAATGTACATGTTGGTGTCCTTATCGAGTTTGTAACACATGTATTTTATTTTTTATGTCTTTGCAAAACAGGTGATTGGGTAACTTTTGTTGATTGTATATTTTTGGTGTGGGGAGATATGTTCCCCTGAAATAATTCTGATGTTGTTAATGTGTGTTGTTTGTTCACTTTTTGATTTAATTGTCTGCTGCATTTTTTTGGCCAAAAATTGCTCAAGATGTTGAGTCTGTAACTGTTTCAAATTGACCATGTTTTTTATTTTGCCTTCCCTTTTGTTTTGTTGAACAATAAAATTAGATGGAAAGTTTTGATGTTTGTTTTGTGTTTTCTTTGCAACAAATGTGACAGCTGATTGGCATGTCAAAACAAAACAGGTGTGATTTGTCTAATCTGGTGCCTTCATGGTAGCATATGCATGGATTGTATTGTGTGTTGCCATGGAGCGTCACCAGGAAATGAAAAATACAGAGCGGTAAGTATTCAATTTTCCCTTTTTACTGCAGTGGTTCTCAGCCTCAGTCCTCAAGTACCCCCAACAGGACATGTTTTGTGAATTTATCTTATCGAGAATTGCTGTCCAAAAATCAAAACCATTGACTGTGATTTAAAGCACATGTGCAAGATGAAGGAAAACCTGCAAACATGGCCTGTTGGGGGTAATTGAGAAGCACTGATTTAGAGCACTGCACTTAAAAATAGCCCAAGGCCATACAATTCTAATTGTGGGCATTTTGAGGGAAACAAAGTAAGTGTTAGAAACCCTGCGTGTTTTTTTTTTTGTTTTTTTTTTTGTTTTTTTTTAGATATTTTTTTTTGTAGTTTGGCCTTTGTGTCTCCTTTTCTTAACATTGGCTTCACTTCCTGTCACACAGCTAAACAGGAAGTGAAGGTAAAACCCTACCAATGGCTTTTCTTGGGGACACACAGATCAATCTAACTAGTGACCCCATTAAGCAAATTGCACTCTAGCACTTTGTTGTGTACACCCCAAATCATTGGGTAGTTTGGGGTTTAGTAAAGACAAATCCACTCTGCAGTAAAAGTGTAGCTGCTGAAAATCTCCAGGGAAAGTACTGGTGATTGGATGTTACAATCATGTAAAAGCAAAGATGTTTTTTTTTGGGCTTGCATGTCCCCCTCAGATATACAGAAAGTGCAAAGTAGATTTGCCTTTATTAAATAAACCCCACAGTCCAAACTACCTAATAAATTGTGGTGTACCCCGCAATATGCTGGAGTGCAATGTGCATAATGGGGAAAGTATTTAGACTGACCTGTGTGTCCCCAAGGGAAGACATTGTTAGGGATTTTCCCTCACTTCCTGTGTGGCTATGTGACAGGAAGTGAATTATTTGGAAGGATAAAGTGGCCAAATTATTTAGTTTAACTTTTCAAAGACTCATTCCTAAGTTGAATTGTGATGCATGTCAATGGCCCATTTAGACCCTCTTTAATCACTTGAGATCAGCGCTATAACTGATCGATGGCCACAGCATGGTCCTCAATTGCCGGGAGTCCGTCAATAAACGTCCTCCCCTTCGCGCGCATGCGCTGTGGTCACCGAGTCACTGAGACTCGGGTGATGACAGATCAAAGTAAGGGGCCGATACCTGCCCTTTACCATGTGATCAGCTGTCAGCCAATGACAGCTGACCACGTGATGTAAACAAAAGCTGGGTAATGGTTTTTGTTTTCTCCTTGTGCTGACAGCGTGAGCATAAAAAAAAGGCAATCACCGGCTTATGTGCAAGGGACATGGGGCCCGAAGAGGAAGAGGCAATTCTGCATCATCTGTGACAATTAGTAGCCCCTGCCAGTGCTACCTATCAATGCCCACCACTGGTGCCAATCAGTGGCACCTAGTAGTGCTGCCTATCAGTGCCCATCACTGCCAACTATCATTGCCACCTAGCAGTGCCACTTCTCACTGCCCACCAGTGCCAAATAGCAATGCCACCTCTCAGTGCCCACCCTTGCCACCTTATCGGTGCCCATCAGTGCAGTCTCATCAGTGTACATCAATGAAGAAGAAAAATTACCTTTTTTAAAAATATTAACCAGTTTCCTACCGCCCACCGTCAAATGACATCCTTGGCTTTGGGCGGTGACATCTGAATGATGCCTGCAGTTGCAGGCATCATTCAGATATCATTCTTTTCAGCCGGCGATTCTGTGCACAATAAAAATGATCATAGTGGCAGTTCCGCCGCTTGATCGTTCTTATAGGCGGGGGGATGGGACGTTCCCCCCCCTCTTGCCGCCATCCGGTGCTTCTCCGGGCTCTCCCGTGCCATCTGGGGCTCGGAGAACAATTTGGAGATGACTGGTGACCAGATGGTCATCAGTCATCTCTATGACCGTCGGAGGCGCGGGCACGACGTTATGACATCACGCCGTGTTCCCGTATGTTAACCAAGCCATGATCTCGGCTGTCAGCATGAGATTGGTAATTTTTTTGGAACAATATCATGCTTTCCAGCCTGGAGGAGAGATGCGGGGTCTTATTGACCCCGCATCTCTCCATAAAGAGGACCTGTCACACACATTCCTATTACAAGGGATGTTTACATTCCTTGTAATAGGAATAAAAGTGATCCCAAAAAAATTAAAATAATAAAAAAAGAGTAAGAAATACAAAAAAGTTAAAAAAAATAAGAAAAAATGCCCATGTCCCCGGTAGCTCGCGCTCAGAAGCGAACACACACGTAAGTCCCGCCCACATATGTAAACGCCGTTCAAACCACACATGTGAGTTATTGCTGCGTGCGTTAGAACGAGTGCAGCAATTCTAGCACTAGACCTCCTCTGTAATGCCAAAATGGTAACGTGTAAAAAAAATTTAAGCATCGCCTAGGGAGATTTTCAATTACTGAAGTTTGGTGTCATGCCATGTGTGTGCGCAATTTTAAAGCGTGACGTGTTAGGTATCTATTTACTCAGCATAACAACATCTTTCACATTATACCAAAAAATTGGCCGTAACTTTAAGCCCCGTACACACGATCGGATAACCTATGGATTTTCGTCCGATGGATTTGTCCATCGGAAATCCGATTAAACTGTTTTTCATCAGTCTTGCCCACACACCATCAGTCAAAAGACCGACCGTTCCAAACGCGGTGACGTAAAACACTCCGATGAGCCGAGAAAAATGAAGTTTAATGCTTCTGAGCATGCGTCGACTTGATTCTGAGCATGCGTGGGTTTTTGATCCGATGGACTTGCCCATAGACGATCTGAGTTTTCGATCAGTTTTTTATCCATCGGAAAAATTTAAAACATGTTCTATTTTTTCCAACCGATGGAAAAAAGACCGATGGGTATCATACACGATCGGTTGGTCTGATGAAAACCATCCATCGGACGGTTTTCATCAGTCAAACCGATCGTGTGTACGGGGCTTCACTGTTTTGTAATATTTTTAGCAAACAAAAGGCGTTTGAAAATTTATTGCGCAAATACCGAGCGAGATAAAAATTTGCAATGACCGCCATCTTATTCCCTAGGGTGTCTGCTCCAAAAAAATATATAATTTTTGGTGTTTTGAAGTAATTTTATAGCCATAAATTTATGATTTTTACATGAAGGAGAGAAGTGCCAGAATAGGCCCAGTGCTGAAGTGGGTAAAATATCCATTTATTTATTTTTTAAACTCGGTCTTTTGTATTTATAGAAAAAAAATAAAACTAAAACACAAAGGTGATCAAATAGCACCAAAAGCAAGCTCTATTTGTGTGCCAACAAATAAAACATTTTCATTGGGTTACAGTGTTGTATGAGCGCGCAATTGTCACTATAAGTGCATCAGCACTGAAATGTGAAACTTGGTCTGGGCCAAGGCTGTATTCTGGCCTAGGCCAACAAGGCCCAGGCCTAGGGCAGCACTTTGCAGGGGGGCAGCACGGAAAGAGTCCCTGCCGGCTTGTGCTACACTGTTAGTGTAGCGCCAGTCTTATGGGGCGGACTGGGCTGAGAGGCAAATTAGTCTAGCGCCCCCATAAAGCGGCTGCACTGCTCCTGGTATGCGGGTGGCCGGCATTCCGCAACTGTGGGGGGGGGGGGGGAGGCGCTGCTTCCAATTTTGACTGTCCTATCATGCTGGACCACAAACCTTCCTCACTGTGCTATATGTTTTCTGCTGCACCATTGGCATGGTTATATCTTCTTAGTCCTCTCCACAAAATTATCAGAAATTTGTGCTTAAAGTGGAACTATAGGCAACACTTATTTTTTTTCATTTTGGATAGAGTAAGGGAGGGTTATAGCCTGTCAGATTATTTTCCTGGTGCCTCCATGGCAGCATACCTGTGACAAGCTCCGCCTTGGCTCCTCCCTCAGGACTAGTGAATATTATAAAAGAGTTGATTAGCACAGCCCCAGCATTCTCCTTTTTTTCCTCATACCTCATGGCAGTGAATTCTGGTCGAACGTCCTTACCTTCTGCATTCGGCAGCTTCCGTCCGGGTTCAAGCCTCTCCCGGACGCGGTCCCTTCTCTTGGGCAGCTAAATGCGCTTATAAGGTTGGGAGTCCCTTCTGTAGGATCTTTTGGGACAAGCAGTTTGTCTCTTAACTAAGAGCTCCACCTGCAGCACATCTTCCAGGCATTAGCTCAATTCTGGCAACAAAGGCAGCAGCTATTTCTGTATCTCTTTTTTTTTTCCCCTTTCCTAGGTTTTTCTCCCCCAAACTCTTGTCTTCTCTGATTTATTTTCCATTTTAAATTCTGTAGCTCCCTGTCACCTCTCCAGCTCCTTAGGAGCCACGCGCGCTCAGCGTCTGTATTTTATTTACTTGCGCCGTCTTCCGCATCATTCTGCATGTGCGCCGGCGGTGCAGGTCTTCCGGGTTCTCGTCTCGTCGGTCGGCGCATGCGCGGTGGATCCGGAGGCCGTGGCGCCCATTTTGGATCAGGGCAGAAAGACGTCTTTTGCCCACAAAACGTCAGGCACAGCACAGAGGCGTTCCCTGCCTTTCCTGTTTCCATGTGAATCTCTCTAATGGCCTCAGTGAGACACCTGAGACTGCAGTAAGAACTACACCGAGAGCTCCAGGGAGGAAATACTAATTTGTCTTCAGGTAAGAGATTTTTTAAAGTAAAAGGGGAAATGTATACTATATGTTTGTTAAGGGGTTCTTTATTTTTAAATATATATTTGTAGTTAAGGGTTTTAAAAAAAAAATAATAATATATTTTTAATAATAATAAAAAAAAAAAAAAAAAAATATATAGTCGTATTTTTCGAGAACTTAAAAAAAAAAACACACACCATTTGTTTAGAGGTAAATTCCCCTTAGCCAAATTAGGATCCAGCCAGTTGTGTCTTCTCTATTCTTGTTAGCTGCTGCCTCTGCTAAGCCACTCAGCATGAGCCATTCGCCGCCCGTACAAGATCCTACTCTACTTCTGAGGTAAGGACCTACATCCAGGTAAGCTTACATATCTTAAAAAAAAAAAAAAGAGTGCACAGAGGCTGGTACTTTTATGTATTTCAGCCCTATACGCCAGAAGACGTCTAAAAAGACCTCAAGGCGAAATGAGGACTATGATGATTCTAGTCCCAGTAGAGACAGATTGTCCAGGCATCGGGATCATAGAAGTGGCAGGAAGTCATCGGCGCTTTCACGCAAAAAAAAAAAAAAAATGAAAGCGATTCAAAAGCGCCTGAAATCGCTTCAAAGGCGCTCAGTGTTTTACTGGCATTTTTTCAAGCGCCTCAGTGTGAAAGTGGCCTAACACTCCTGAAGCCGAGATCTCCAGGATGTCAGTCCTGTGGAGACACCCCACTTCCAGACAAAGTGATCTGTCGAAATTGCCCAGCGGACAGAAAGTCCGAAAGCCGGCAAGTGGCGGACCTACTTAAGAAAGCAGTAAAGAATTCCCTTGCGGAATTGGTAGCCACAATGCCGCCGCAACATCTGGCTTCTCCTACTCAGGAGCAAACGGCGGAGGCATCCATTCCTGGGCCGTCCTCAAGTGAAATCTCACGCCGAACGCATGCTTCTTCCTCTAAACATCAGCAAGAGAATGCCATCTCAAAGGGCCTCTCTGTTGACCTAGATACCTTTTGGTTTTGCTTTCGCCATGGTCCAGCCTTTTTGTGCAGGCGGTAAAGCAAGTGATCGGCTGAGAAGAGACCGACACAGAAGTCTAAGTCATACTTCCCCTTTTTCAAACGCCAGATTACCCTCTTTCCCTCTCATGGGGGAGATCAGGGCTGTGATTGAGGAAGAGTGGAAAAAGACGGAGAAAAGATTCTCCATTAATCGACTGGGAAAGTTATACCCTCTCTCAGAGGCCGATTCCGCAATGCTGGAGGGCCCTCCAGTGGTTGATGCAGCTGTGGTAAGGTTGGCAAAGAACGTCACATTGCCCATGGAAGACTCGACTTTGTTTAAGGATCCACCAGACAGAAGGATGGATCTTGGTCTCCCAAAAGATGGCGGGCAACGCTTGTAAACCTGCGATAGCCCTGACATCAGTGTCCAACGCCCTATGCGTCTGGACAGATGATATAGAGTTTGCAATCTAACAGGATATCCCAGGGGAGGACATCATCAGGGCCTTATTGGAGCAAAAGCTCCCAGTAGATCTTATTGGTGAAGCCACGATCGATTCAATTCTATGCTCCGCAAGGTCAATTCTCCACACAGTTATGGCCAAACGGGCCTTGTGGCTGGAACCCTGGTCAGCAGATACTGCCTCCAAAACATAATTGGTGCAAGTTACCCTTTGACGGAAAAGCCTTGTTTGGGGAGAAATTGGACAAGGCCATCTCTCGTGTCATGGGCGGGAAATCGGGCCTGTTACCCCAAGACAGGCGATCCAGGCGCTCTAGGACATTTGCACCCAGATTTCAATACTCCAAGAGTAAGGACTACAGACAGTCCAGACAGGGGAAAGGCTTTAGGCAAAATTGGAGAAGCACGCAGTCCACTTTCCTCAAGACCCATAGACAGAGACTTGTGCCCATCCCTCAGGATTCTGCAAAATCCTTTTGACGCCAGGCCATCCCAAGCGATCCCTGTGGGGCCAGACTCAAACACTTCTTGAAGATCTGGGAACAAAGTGTAGGGATCCGTGGGTAGTCTCCACAGTTAAATACGGTCAGTTCTGGACGTTTCTAGACAAAGCCCCCAAAGACTTCTTCTCTCCGACAAGGGTGTCAAGGTGCACCCAAAAAAAAAAAAAAAAAAACTGAAGCACTAGAGCGATTTCTTCTGTCCTTGCAAAAACAGCAAGCAGTGGTTCCAGTGTCTCCATCAGAAAGATTTTTCGGTTTTCACACCACCCTGTTTCTAGTCCCCAAGAGAAACAGAGGTAGGAGACCCGTGTTAGACCTGAAGAGGCTAAATCGCTATATCTTCCTAAATTTTTTTAAAAGGGAGTCGCTATGAGCGATTATACGTGTCATCCAACCAGGGGATCGGATGTTATCAATAGACTTGCAGGATGTTTACCTGCATATACCAACACTCCCTCCTTTCCAGAAATATCCGAGGTTTGCAGTGGCACCTGTACATCTTAAATTTTGGAGTCTCCCATTCGGCCTCTGCACGTCACCAAAAGTCTTTAGGAAGACCCCAATTGCCATCATAGCCCCTCTAATAGAATTAGGGCCTCGAGTATACCATTACTTAGTGGAACAGAACGGTACAGTATCCCTCCCACCTCAAAAGGTGACATTGACTGTACGACAGATGAAGAAAGTCAGTGTGAGATTCTACCTGTCATACTCGAACTTTCAGAGCCTGATAGGCTGGATGTCGTCATGCATCCCTAGGGTCCCTTGGGCCCATTGGCATTTGAGACATTTCCAGCTGGAGTCCTTGAGGCTGTGGAATAGACGGTATCTATACCAACCCATACACCTGACGACCCTGATGCTCAGGAGTCTACATTGGTGGATGAAGAAACACACACCTATGAAATCACGTCCATTAAGACATGTCAACTGGATCACAATTATTACCGATGCCAGTGAAGCAGGTGGGGATCACACTGCAACCAGATCTCAGGGCAAGGAAGATGGTCCTTCCATACAACAGGCCTATTATCAAATATCCTGGAGGTCCGGGCAGCCTACCTTTTGTATTGCTAGCCCTAGTATTCAAGATTACAGGCAAACCAGTTCTCCGAATGGACAACAGGGCTGCGGTGTCCTTATATACACCGACAAGGAGGGACGTGCAGCAGGTCCCTGCTGAAGGAAGTGAAACCATATTCTTTTGGGCAAAAAGGAATCTAAAAGACCTAAGGACAGTCTATCTGCCCGGTCTTCTCAACTCAAGGACCAACCGCCTATCTCGCAGGTTCGTAGATTCCAACGAATAGTCTCTGCACCTGAAAGTTTTCGACTGGTTAGTGGACCAGTGGGGTCCCCTCGGGCTGGGCCTATTTGCAACAGCATTAAATACCAAGTTTTCAAGGTTTATCTCGAGACTTCCTCATCCCCAGGCAGAGGCAGTAGATGTTCTCTCAGCCCCTGGGCATGCAATCTGGCCTATGCCTTCTCTCCATGGCCTCTCATTCCAAAAAAACTCCTGTTGAGGCTTATGGTAGAAACCACAATGGAGATAGCGGTCCTACTGTACTGGCCAAGACGTCCCTGGTTCCCCACAGCAATGTACCTGAATACACAGACTTCAGTCAAGGTTCCAATAATACCTTTTCTCCTGTCACAGGGATGTCACACCCATCCAGATTCCCGCAGGTTAAATCTTCACATCTGGCAGGTGAAAGGGAAATATTCCAATCCCTAGGGCGTCCCAACAAAGTTATCGAAACCCTGCTCAGCGCAAGAAAGCCATCCACAAACAGTATATACGATAGGGTGTGGAACAAATTCAGGGCCTTCATGATTGGCAGAAACTGCGATCCAGATTTCCCATCATCCTCTCAAATTCTAAAACTCTTGCAGGCAGGCTTAGACCTAGGTCTTGCTTAAGTACACTAAAGGTGCAGGTAGCGGCAATTTCAACGGCAACCAGTAAAAGATAGGCCGAGGATTCATTAATAATCCAATTTTTCAAAGCTGTCAAAAAAGATCCGACCACCAACAAAACAATCTTTTCCCACTTGAGACCTTGCTATCATCCTAGAGCCTTTAACCAATCCACCTCTTGCCTCTTCGGAGTCAGCATCGCTTTGGAATCTAACCATGAAGCTATCCTTCTTGATAGCCATAACTTCTGACAGACGGGTTTCAGAGCTCCAAGCTTTAGGAACGGATCATAATCATATCAGATTATTTCCTGACAAAGTAGAACTCGGAACGGTGCAAGGATTTAGCCTCAAGGTCACATCATCCTCGAACATGTCGGAGCCTTGGGCACTTCCAACATTTTCAGAACAAGACTCAGGTTCTCTTCACGAGCTGGACATTGCCTCCACTTTGAGATGCTATCTGCAGGCTACAGCATCCTTCAGGGACACTATCAGGTTGTTCATAAACAAAGGCAAGGAGGCGTCAGCAGGAACGTTTGCCTCATGGTTCGTTAAACTCATCCACAAGGTGTACAGGGCAAAAGGTCTGGGAGCCCCCTCGATAGTCAGGGCGCACTCCACCAGAACGGTTTCTGCCTCTTGGGTGGCAA
Organism: Rana muscosa; assembly: GCA_029206835.1. Classification (NCBI taxonomy): domain Eukaryota; kingdom Metazoa; phylum Chordata; class Amphibia; order Anura; family Ranidae; genus Rana; species Rana muscosa. The sequence goes on from CM055116.1 coordinate 814,304,105, forward strand.
GAGCGAATGTGTCAATTGAAACTATTTGCAGGGCAGCGACTTGGTCATTCCAACATACGTTTCTGAAACATTACCGAGTAGACCCAGGAGCTCTCTCATCGGTGGAGTTTGGCAGACAGGCGGTCAAATCGGCCTTTGCTTCTTCCTCTAAATGATAATAATCTCTTTAAAATAAAACTCTGGGCATCATCCCACCCATATCAGCTAGTTATTTGTCACAGGTATGCTGCCATGGAGGCACCAGGAAAACGGAAAATTGTATCATACTTACCAGTAATTTTCCTTTCCTGGTGCCTATCCATGGCAGCATACAATCCCACCCTCGGTATTCTATATTACGGAGAATGCTGGGGCTGTGCTAATCAACTCTTTTATAATATTCACTAGTCCTGAGGGAGGAGCCAAGGCGGAGCTTGTCACAGGTATGCTGCCATGGATAGGCACCAGGAAAGGAAAATTACTGGTAAGTATGATACAATTTTCCGTTTTTTTTTACCATCCCTGTCCCATTGCAGAGATTTCCCTTCACTTCCTGCCCCATAGCCAAACAGGAAGTGAGAGGAAATCTATGCAAATTAAGGGAATCCATTGCCCCCCCCCCCCCAGGCCCTAAGAACTAGTGTCCCCACTCGAACATTTCAGGGCGGGGCTTAAACAGAAAGGGGTGTGGCCTTCACAGGAAGGGTGGATCATATTTAAATTAGGGGGTGCACGAGTTTAGTCAGGCCTAGGGCAGCACAAAACCTAAATACACTACTGGTCTGGGCAGTGCACAAGTGGTTAATATAAGGCTACATGCACACGGAAGTTTTTCAAGCCGCTTGTTTGAGCGTTTTTTGCAGCTTAAAAACATCTTTCCATGTTAGCCTATGGCCTCATGGCCACCATGGCATTTTTGAGCTGTAAATGGCATAGGCATTTTAAGGCCCCATGTAGACGGGACGCTGGTGCAAAGTGTTCAGAAGTAAGGTTGAAAGTGGCGTTTAGAAAGGCGCGCTTTGTGGCGTTTGCATGCCGTGTTTTACCGTGGAAATCTTTGGCGTCTGAAGGCATTTTGAGGGTTTGTGAAAAACGATTTTAAACGCAACTGCAGATTTTTTTTGCCAGGACAAAAACAGTGTTTTGGATGTAATAGAATTCAATGGACCCGCATCCAAAACGCAAGTACCGCAATTTTGCGGCGATTTTTTGTTTGACCTGTTTATAGCTGGTTGTTAAAGGAAATGCAAAAAAAAAAACGGTTCAAAAAACAAAACCAAAAAAAAAACAGCATGGGGTCCCCCCCCCCCCAGGTCCATACCAGGCCCTTGGGTCTAGAATGGATTCAAAGGGGACCTCCCCCCCAAAAAAATGAAAAAAAAAATGGCGTTGGGGTCCCCCCAGAATCCATACCAGGCCCTTCTGTTCTGGCATGTATTTTAAGGGGAACCCTGCGCCAAAAACAAAAAAAAATTGCGTGGGGTCCCCTTAGAATACACACCAGACCCTTTATCCGAGCACTCAACCTGGCAGGCCGCAGGGGAAAAGGGGGGGGACGAGAGAGCGGCCCCCCCTCCCTCCTGAACCGTACCAGGCCGTGTGCCCTCAACATGGGGGGTTTGGTGCTTCGGGGCAGGGGGGTGACCTGCGGCCCTCCCCACCCCAAAGCACCCTTCCCCCATGTTGATGGTGACAAGAGCCTCTTCCCGACAACCCTGGCCGTTGGTTGTCGGGGTCTGCGGGCGGGGGGCTTATCGGAATCCGGGAGCCCCCTTTAATAAGGGGGACCCCAGATACCTGCCCCCCACCCTATGTGAATGAGTATGGGGTACATCTTTTTCGCTAGCGGGGGCCGGTCTTCTACGTCGCCTTCTTCCTTCTTCTCTTCGCCCGATGTTGACTCGTCGCTGTCCACCGCCGCAATGCTCTGTCTGAGCAGCGGTGCCACTTTTATTGGCATGGGCGTGGTCACCGGCTTATTCCACCGCTGACCCCGCCCCCGTATGATGTCACAGTCCCGGGGAATGATGGGACTGTGACGTGAAACGGGGGCGGGGTCAGCGGTGGCATCATCCGGTGACCACGCCCCATGCCAATAAAAGTGGCACCGCTGCTCGGACAGATCATTTCGGCGGTGGACAGCGACGAGGCAACATCGGGCGAAGAGAAGAAGAAAGAAGGCGACATAGAAGACCGGCCCCCGCTAGCGAAAGAGCTGCGAGAAGATAGCGGGGGCCCGGCAGAAGGCAGAAAGAACCGGAGATCGTGGAGAAGACGTCGGAGAGCGGGAGAACAACCGGAGAACAGAACAAGAGACCCCCGAAGTCGGAAGAAGACGGCGAGGAAGCCCGGGACCCCCGCTAGCAAAAGAGCTAGCAGAAGATAGCGGGGGCCCGGCAGAAAGACCCCCGAAGTCGGAAGAAGACGGCGAGGAAGCCCGGGACCCCCGCTAGCAAAAGAGCTAGCAGAAGATAGCGGGGGCCCGGCAGAAAGACCCCCGGCCCGGAGCTGCCCAATAAATTACTTTTCAAACCTGTGTTCTCTTTTTTTATTGACTTATTTTGCCACCAGGTGAATGGGTAGGTGTACGATGTACCCCATACTCATTCACATAGGGTGGGGGGGCCGGGATCTGGGGGGCCCCTTATTAAAGGGGGCGCCCTGATTCCGAAAAGCCCCCTGCCCACATACCCCGACAACCAATGGCCAGGGTTGTCGGGAAGAGGCCCTTGTCCCCATCAACATGGGGGCAGGGTGCTTTGGGTTGGGGGGCCGCAGGTCGCCCCCCTGCCCCGAAGCACCAAACCCCCATGTTGAGGGCATGCGGCCTGGTACGGTTCAGGAGGGAGGGGGGGCGCTCTCGTCCCCCCCTTTTCCCCTGCGGCCTGCCAGGTTGCGCGCTCTGATAAGGGTCTGGTTTGGATTTTGGGGGGAATGTCTGAATAGATCGTACAACCTTCTGTGTTTTTAAGCTAAAACAAAGGATCATTTGCATATTTCTATGTACAGAGACATTATTTAAAATCTCACTTCCGGCATAATGTTAATCAAGTATCATTTACAGAACAAAAGGACATAGCTAGATAACATTGAGGAAAACGTATTTAGCAAGTTGCCCATAGGCATCAGATAATTAGAACCTGACATCATAACTGTGCATAGTGCACCCCAGCAGACAAATTTTAAAATAACTTTTTTTTTGTGGTAGATCAGAGTATTTAATTGAAATTCATAAAGTTCCAGTCAGTAAAATTTTCCTCCAGCAGAGGTACAAATTTCATGTTTGCACTATGACTGACATCCTTCATATTACACGCCTTCCCCTTTAGCGCTTTTTCACCCATGGTAAAACTTGGATCTCCTGGTTTTTCTGTTTCCTTTTCCTGAGCAGTTTTTCTTTTCCTGAGCAGGGGCGGCTCCAGACTAATTCTTTTGGGGGTGTTATGGTGGGGCTTAAGGTACAAGTGAGGGTGCCGCACATATGTGGGTGTGGCCAAAAAGTGGGTGTAGCCAGCAAGTGGCTGTTTCTTCACAGTTTATGGCTTGTAGTGTAAAGCCCTGTACACACAGCCGAGAATCTCGTCAGGGAAAAACCCGTTGTTTTTCCTTACGAGATTCTTGACAAGAATCTTGTCCCGGCCAAGTGTACACATGTACCTTTCAAAAGAACCACCGTTCTTTTGAATGGCACGAATGCGGTGACGTGATCGACTACGACGAGCGTGCGCTCGTCACATTCGATGCTGTCGCCGCCATCTTGCTACACCCTACCTATGCCTAAGAAGCTACCGCGCATGCGTCAAAGTCATTTCAAGCATGAACGGGTTTCCACGGCAACAGGTAAGTGTACACACACACGGGTTTCTCGTCGGGAAACAGTCCGACGAGAATCCCGATGAGAAAAAAGAAAGCAGGTCTTCTTTTTTTCTCGTCGAGATTCTTCTGGTCAGTTTTCCTGACGAGAAACCTGAAAGCCTCGTACACACGGCCAGTTTTCTCGGCAAGAAAGCTCTGAAAGCAGTTTTCTTGTCCGTTCTTGCCGAGAAAACCGGCCGTGTGTACGCGGCTTCACACTTTTCTCCTTTTGTATAGACCAAATAAGACTTAGGGGTGAACTGAAGAGATTATGGAATTAAAGTAGTTTGTTAGTGTCGGTTGTCAGTGTGCATCTGCACAATGGTGGTTGGTGGACCCCCTGTACAATGGTAACAAGTATGTCCTGACCTCTGTATACCAATAAAAAGCCAAAAAATGCAGCACAGCCCCACCCTTTCTTTATAAAGTTCTACAAATGGACTTATAAGTGCAAAGGTTAAACCTACAAATGAATATCCAGTGCAAATCAACCAATGCATCACAATATAGTAGTGATGGTGTCACCCCCATCCCCCCGCAAAAATATTTTGAGAAATGTCAGAGCTGCAATGTGAATATAATGGTGAAACCCCTATATACCATAATAAAAGCAGAGATGCAAATAAACAAGAGTAGTAGAACATAGAAGTGATGGTGTCACCCTCTCTGCAAAAGGTAAGAAATATTGCAGAGCTGTAATGTGCAAATAGTGGTGAAACCCCCTATTTATAATCATAATAAAATGTACAATTGATGTACATATTTTACATTTTATTATATATAGGGAGTTTCACCAATATTTGCACTTTTCAGCTCTGCAGTATTTCTTAACTTTTGCAGAGAGGGTGACACCATCACTATTATGTTCTAATACACTGGTTTATTTGCATCTCTGCTATTATTATTGTACGTAGGGGGTTTCCACAGTATAACAGGCATAATTGAAATAGATCAGCAAAAAATAATTATTGAGCCCGTGGATATTATAACTTGTATATCAAACTTACTTATTAAAACACAGTAGACAAATATTTAATATGTAAGTTTGATATACAAGTTATATTATCAATGTGTTAAATGATTATATTTTCTGTTCTATTTAAATTTTGCCTGATAAACTGATATATACATATATGTATGTCGGAAATTCTTGAATTTATTATCGGATTTCATTCCACCTGAGGAAGACTCAGTCAGTCGAAACGCTTTGTAACTCTGGGCTATAATGCATCCAGGATCATTACCCTTATGTGAGCTTCTATTCTAACTTGCACCACAGATAATTGGAATTTTTGAAGCTTGCATGTTATTGCTACTTGATGTATTGTCTTTTTCCTATCCTCAAGGGATTATTTAAATTTTTCAATAAAAATATAAAACACTAGATGGCTTTTCTCTACATACTTTTGGTATTGCAAAGTCCCATTTCCCTCTCCGGTTTTCCCCCTTGTAGGTTCTTTATATATAATCTAGAGACTAATACTGATTGATAGTGGGGTATAGGAACATATTTCCTGATCTTGATGCATATTTACAAACCACACTGCTCAGCACCCAGTATGAATTATTGTTTTCTGTGTGCCCTAGCAGAGACCTGTGTTTTTTTAGTGCACAAGTGTGAACGAGTCCTTACATCAGTAACCTCATTACCTACTTCATATCACACTGTAGATATTTGCCAGCACACCACAGAACTTTCAGTTTCTTAAACAGCTTTATTGAAGTATTAACACAACACAAAACAGGAGAGTGCAAAGTTTAGGAGTCACGCAGGACCCCTTCATCGTCACATGCCTGATGAAGGGGGCCTGCGTGACGCCGAAACATTGTACTCTTCTGTTTTGTGATATGATCAACTCAAAGATCCGTGGTGTGCTGGTGATTCCTGCAGCACCAAATATCCTAGAGCCTTTTCCAGGAACCTGTGTGAATATCGATGGTTAACCCTTCATTTAACAGTCTCTCCTTTTTACATCAGTATCCTCTGTCCTCCCTTTACACCACAGTCCCCTTTACATCACAGCTTCCTTTTTACATTACAGTCGTCCCTGCATATCATAGCCCCCTCCACTTCCCAAACATCCCAGCACACCCTTTACTGTCCTACCAGGGCAGAGGGCAGGAGGTGCAGCAGGTATGGACTGAGGGTGGGAGCTGCCCAAATTTTCATGTTAAAGGAGGGTGATTGGCTGCTTGGACCACCCCGCTTCTTAGCGACCAATCACCCCTTTATTAACTTGTAAAGACCCACCTGTTCATCCAGACATGCTGCACCTATTGCCCTTTGTCCTCCCTTGAGTATGACAGTAGCAACGGCGGCAGGTGGGAGGAAGCGGACACTCAGGCTGCTACGTGGCGTGACTGCGCTCTTGATCGGACTGTCATTCAGCCTGGGCAGCGGTCCGGCATTTAGCGATGCCTGTGGTAGATATTTATAACAGGGCCACCTACAACAAAGAGGAGTAATGGAAGATCAAATTCTACTGTAACCCACCCAAAAATAAGGACACATTTATGACAGAATTCACTTTTTACATTTTTTTTTTTATATTAGGTATATTTATTGTATTTATTGTTACACTGCTCTCCAATATTGATTAAGCATAATGCTACTTACTACACCTGTTTTCTATCACTCCAAGGAATTCATAACTGATTAATATTATTGCCATCATTTCAGTAATAATTTATCTGAGAACAAAGTGATTTACCTACTTTCTGTGTTTCTTAAGGCCCATACACACGATAGGACTTTTTGACAACAAACGTCCGACGGACCTGTTTTAGCGGACAATCCGACCGTGTGTACGCTCCATCGGACAAACTTTTTCGCTTTTTCATCGGACAAATGTTCGCTGTGGGAACAGACAAACTTTCCGGCAACAAATGTCCTACGTCGGCTAATCCTATCGTGTGTACACAAGTTCATCGGCCTAAAGTCCAAAGTACAAACACGCATGCTCAGAACCAATGCTAAAGATCAGACAACAACAGCAGAAGTTGCCCACAGGGTGGCAGTAAAGAGCAGAAAAACCACGTGATTTGGTGAAAGTTGGCTGAAAAAGTCCTGCCGTGTGTATGCATACCAAGTTCACGGCCAACGCCTTTCGGACAAAAATCCACGGAAAAGTCCGATGGATGTCTGATCGTGTGTATAAGGCTTTAGGCTCCTTTCACACAAACCTGTCAAACTCTTCCTTGTCAGGCTCGGTTCACACTGGAACCAGCTGCGGAACGCACAGGAACGCTGTGCGTCCCCATTCTCCGGTTCAGGGACGAATCAGGGTCGAATTTTTGCCGGAATTCGGCCTTGAAACAGAGCTAAAGACTCACAGCGTTTCTGTGCAGTGCAGCGTATCTATGCGAATTGGATGCGGAAAACGCATCCAATTCGCATAGGTGTGAACCCAGCCTAAATAAATTGGACCACACCACAAACAATGGGCTTGCAGTTGTGGGGCAGTCCCACAATGCAGAATTGCCACTCGGCAAAAAAAACATTTAAAAAAGCTACCCTTAAAAAACAGGCATCAGGAAGCAGCTGCAAACCCCTTTTCACCGTCCTCTGAAAAGCGACACACAACAGATTGCTTTTAGGGGGGCAGTAAACACTTCCACTAGTGTTAAAGAAGTCTTGGCAGGAAGCTCCTACTTTTCAGAATTGAAAGTATGACTGTTGCTAATAGGCACTTTTTGGAGTGCTGGAAATGGCACATACAGTATGAGCAATGACCTAAATTTAAACGCCAGGCAAAAAAAAAAAACCTCTAAATGCATTTCTTCATTTATTAAAATGCACTGTGAATTTTAAATTGAAATAGTTTTAAAAGAGTAATTTGATGTAATTTCAGTTTCCTGCAATCCTCTGCTCCTTTTTAAGTCCCTGGCACTTGGAGAGGTCAGGAGTGTTCCCGAACGCACACAGTATGACTATGTGCACACAACCGCACCTACACAAAAGTCAGATTTGGAGTTACAGCTGTGTCCATGCAACCACTGCATCCCAATTGATATCAGTGGGATTGCCTGCACAGGGATGCATGGAACACCAGGAGCAGCATTTGAAAGAAAAGCAAGTGCAAGAACAGTGGTACCTAAACCACCTCACAATATATCACTCACCTTCAATGCACCTCCTATCCCCTTACATTAAATAAAAAGTAGGCATTCACTAGTTGGGCCTATTATCTCCGCTCCTCTTCCTGTTTCTGTTTGGGTACCCCAAGGCTCCGTCCTCAGGCCCCTCCTATTCTCACTCTATACCTCTTTCCTGGCCCCATTGATAATCTCCCATGGCTTCCAATACCACCTCTATGCTGACAACACCCAGATCTATCTCTCCACTCCTCAACTCACCCCCTCGATCTCCTCACGGATCTCAAACTTACTGAATGACATATCGGTATGGATAGTATGTATGGGGATGATCGGGGGGTGATTTGTGTGCCTACGTGTACTGGTGTCAGTGTACTGTTGGTACACTTACTATGTGATGTCTTTTCTCCTCGGGCGCCGGACGAAAAGACCGACCCGAGGAGAGTGACATCACTTCCTCTGCTTCTGTTTACAGAAGCAGAGAAAGCTTCTCATTCGTCAGGAGCGATCGTGAGGGGGTGGCCATGAATCAGTGGCCTCCCCCTCAGGACGGATCGCTCCTGCAACGATGCTGACTGCCTCGGGCACCAGGGGGCGCTGAGAGGGATGGAGTTCTAAAGAAGCACCAGAGGTGACTCTTCATGAGCCGGGTACTATGAAGTGGCTGGGAGAACTTCAATAGAGAACTAATCCAAAGGAAACTGTGTATGATTCCGTGAGTTAAGTTCAATTTCTATAGGAGACAGATTGCTGGTTCCAGCTTAAAGGCCCTTTTCCTGTACTGTTGTCTACCTTTTCTACATATTTTTGCCTAAGGAGTCTGAAGATCTGCTAGTCGCTCCTGTTTTTTGGCTAAGGGTGCCCTGTGCCCTATCCCTCTCTCATATTTTTCCTGTTGTGAGAAATAAACTTTTCTTTGTTCAAGCATAAAAGTGACTGGCGCCCATCTTTCTACTATGTACATTACCCACCATGCCTAGTAACCTGCACCCTGAGGAGGAATGTCGGCCCTCCCTGTCTCTGAGGGTCACCACCAGGCCTCTGGAAATTGGGGGGGGGGCACTGCAATAGAGATGCTGGGATTTCTGTTTATCTGTGGTAGCATACTTTTCCACTGCAGCTTGATGCAATTCCTCTGTCTCGCAGGTTCTCAACAAGTGGTTATATACATGTAGCGCCCTGCTCCTGATGACCAGGCGCTACGTTAAATTTAGTGGGTGTCTGAGCTGGTAGTTAGCTCAGACTTTGTACGATTAAGGCTAAATCAGCCTCTGTTCCGGCTATGGCTGTGTTTGGAAGGACTTCCCACTATTTGCCTGTAGGTGGCGTTACCACCCCAGGCCAATGTTGGAACACAAGCAGGCCAGAGCGTATTGGGTATTTTCCCCCGGGAACAGCCCAGTGGGGGTGGTCTCCCCGCTGGGCATGCTGGGGAAGGGTACTTAAAGGGCAGACGCCATTTTTCGGGGCTTGCCTTCGCCTCGTGGCCCTCCTGGCTCGAGGTATGTGTTAGTGAAATTTCAGCCACAGAGCCATGTTGGTCCGAGGCTTCATCTCTGCCAGGTAGGTCCAGTTGTCCTGACTGGGGCCTGCACTATGAAGGTGATCCTGTGCTGTCTTTCCTGTGGGAGGAAGCCACTCAATGGAGAAAACCAGGGGAGGACCTGTCCTGGAGAGGACCAAGCGGAAGGCTGGTATCTTGGGGAAGGCCTGGTGACCTTATTGGAGGATGCACCGTAACTTAAGTCACCATACAGGCAGCACAGTGGTGTAGTGGTTAGCACTTTCACCTAGCAGCAAAAGGGTTGCTGGTTCGAATCCCGACATACGACACCATCTGCCTGGAGTTTGCATGTTCTCCCTGTGTCTGTGTGGGAATCCTCCGGGTACTCTGGTTTCCTCCTACACTCCAAAGACATGCTGGTAGGTTAATTGGATCTTGTCCAAATTGGCCCAGTACAACTGTGTGTGTGCCAAGCGTGTCAAGATCCTACGGGGCAAAATGACCACACCAGCCAAGCAGACACTGGCTGCAAAAAGCACCTAGAGGCAATTCAGTTTGCATGTGTAGCGCTATACAAGTCATTCATTCATTACAGTGTGCCGGGTCGGCTTAAAGGCTCTGAAACTGTAAGGCTGGATATCCAGGTACTTAAATCCTGTGGCAGATGATTGTAACAGTTCAGCTATATCATCCTAAAGTCTGTGGCAGAGACTGATTATTTCTTCATTCTGTTAGTGCATCACCCCGGCTGCTAAGTGAGAGGGGCCTATCCGGGTGAGCAACACCCACTTGAAGGAGAGTGGTGAGTGTGACTTTTGAAACTTAGAAGTTTCCCCAGTGATCTGCATTGTGTGCCTGAACCTTCCCCTGACCCTCCATCCCTCCACATATGCAAGTTGTGTGAAATAACGAAAAAGGATTTGTAACTTGTGTAGACATTGAACTTTCTGTAGACTCTCATCCCCTAGACAACGAACGGTAAGGTAACGTGCAAGGCCCCAAATTTAAACCAGCAGCCCCTAAGGGGGTAGTGCTACATACAGAAAGAGATACTCTTGTAAAGTTCAGATGCTACTACTGTTTATAGATCTAAACTGATCATAATCATTCTGAGACTGCCCACATGCACACTAGAACTTAGACCTATGTGCTTAACATCCCGGCATTTTTGGTAGCCCGGGAGGCACAGGTGCAGCATCCATCCTCGCTGCCAGGCTGAAATATGCAGATGGACACTGTACCGAGTGGTACTTGCATTTAAGGCTGTATGTGCTCAGGGACATATGCCCAGAATGCAAAATTCTCGTGTTCTGGGCAAACGTGACTGAATGAATATTGCAGTTAGAATATCCAAACAGCAGCTGCATCTGATGGGCTGTCCAGTCAAAAATTTACCTCCAAGCTTCCAGGATTTTTCAACCAAAGGATGCCGGGCAGGGGAAGGGGGGGCCAACAGGACCATCCCTGAAGCAATTTCAAAAGGATCATAAAGAAACAGAAGGAATTCACACCGACAATGACCAACTTTTGTAGCTTCTGTGGCCTTCTGTTATCAAATGTACTATTTTCTAGACATGTGCACACTGAAATATTTCGTTTCGGAATTTCGTTTTCGTCCGAAAAATAAATTTATTTAGTTACTCCCGAAATTCGTTTTTATTTATTTTGTTTTTCGTTAGAAATTGCATTCGTCAGAAAATCTGAATTAATTAAGGTCGAATCTGTCATTGAAGGCTTATGGTGTCTGTCGAATGTTCAAAGAAGATTCGACGGAGCAGCGAAACTGTACGACGCTTCAATCATACATTTCCGGTCGAATGTTCCGCCCACAAGCTATAGTAGAATTCTAATGTTGTATGACTAGTAATAATTATATTTATTAATTACTATTACTAGTCAACCAACATTAGAATTCTTCTATAGCCTATGGGCGGATGCATTTGACCGGAAATGTACGATTGCAGCGTCGTACAGTTTTGCTGCACCGTCTTTTGTTTTTCGATGCTTTGTCGAATCTTCGTCATTCTAGCTATTTTACTGCTCCTCCTCTTTGGTTACAATCAGCCAATAACATTCATCATCATCATTATTTTTATTTTACTTCCCCCACCCAATTCCAGCAGCGATCTTTTCTCTCTATGTCGAATCTTTTCTCTCCTATGTCGAATCTTTTCTCTCCTATGTCGAATCTTTTCTCTCTATAATGTCAAATCTTTTCTCTCTATAATGTCGAATCTTTTCTCTCCTATGTCGAATCTTTTCTCTCTATAATGTCGAATCTTTTCTCTCTATAATGTCGAATCTTTTCTCTCTATGTAGAATAATCTTGGACTATTAGAGTTAAGGTTAGGCACATTCGACCGCAGGTTCGATAGACACAGATTGTTATTGTCAGCCTCATGTCGAATCTCCTATCTATATAGAACTGTTGTAGCAACGAAAACGAAAATAAAGCATTTGTTTATGTCGGATCTTTCGGTTTTCGGATTCTGTGCTTTCGTTTTTGTTTGTTAAAACGATAACGAAAATAGCTGAAATTCGGACGAAAATGCATTCGGACGAAAACGAATGCACATGTCTACTATTTTCATTTCCAACAGACCCTTGTAATATGGGCATGAGAAAAGCAATAATATATGATGCACAGCCCCTTCTCTGTTTGAACGTTGTATTTGTACTGCAGGTGTCATTTCTCTGTTTCACTGTGCTTCTCTTGCACAGTAATACATCCCAGAGTCTTCTGACTTCATATCAGTGACACTGAGATAAACTTCATTTTTGGAGTTATCTCGTTTTATTGTAAGACGACTGCGTAAGGTCTGAGAATAATATGTACTCCCACCGGTCTCTATCTCTGCCAACCATTCTAGACCTCTATGGACAGGTTTACGAACCCAGTGCCACCAATAACCAGTCAGAGGAGTGGAAAGTTTACAAGAAACCTGGAGGGTCTCAGAAGGTTTCACTGTATCAGGGCCATATTCTGTTAAAGTCATCTGTGACGTGACACCTGAAGGAAGCAAAAATGCATTGTTTTATTATAATTTAATCTCACAAACAGAATTGCATGATCCCAAAGTAAAATCATTACTTACACATGAAGACGCAGTGCAGTAGAAAGAATAAAATTGATGTCATTTTTTTATACCAGGCAAGATGTAACACTATCATACAGAATTGTGATCTGAATGGATTACCAAGCTTTTTTGTAAGAAAGAGTTTTTACATATTTCCATGTATGCAAATTAGGTTTGAAAAAAATTACCAGTATTTATTTGAAATAGAGAGTTCTTTTCACTCAACTGTCAAAATAAATGTACTTAATAAATGGCTCTGCAGACTTGTATCATGATACAAAACCCACAGCATGTCAGTATTTGCCCCTATTATGTTGATAGGATCCCATTCACATAATGAAGACATCAGTGGAGGAACAAAGCTTCCTGTGTGGGGCTCAGAACATAAGTAAGCAAAAACGGTTACATGTGTAGCGCACCTACCTTTCCCCCAGCCTGCATTTAACTTTGCTCCTATTAAGGAGAAGACGTCCCCCTAGAGAGTCAACAGACCCTTCCTTCACCGTGACTCCCGCATCGGTCCTTCAGAACTGTCCTCCCTTCTCTGAGAGTGCGGGTTCCCTCGCAAGGCGGCACCCTGGACTCCTCAATCCTTAGTGGGCCCCAGCCGAAGGTGCTGGGCCTCGGGCCTTCTTCCGCAACCCCTGGGTCTTCATACCCAGGCGGACAGGAACGGCAGGGTAGTACCTCACCCCAGGCTAAAGGTGCCTGAGATGGAACAGGAACACAGCCTCCGGGCCTAGGGCACCCAGAGACGAACCACAGCACACCCAGGCTGAAGGTGCCTGGGCGTGGACCTTGATCAGGAGATGTCTGCCCCTTTTATATCCTCTCCCGGCATGCACAGCAGGTTCCCCGCCCCACTGTACGGCTGCCGAGAGGGGACACAAAAGGCACAGCACTACGCTCGTGGTTCAACCCCGGCCCAGAATGGCAGCGCCACCCGCAGGCCACAGAGAACTCATAACCAGCATTATCCCCTGAGGACAAAATGGTCCATAACCCCTAACAAATCAAGGTGTCTGAGCCTAATTACCACTCAGAGACTTGAACAGAGACTAAAACCCCACAAAACAATTTCTTTTTTTTTTTTAAAACTGCTTGTTTGTGCCGGGACCTAACATGGGGAAAAGGGAGTTGAATGCAGAAATGAAAGAAGAACAGTAGAAACACATTACAGTCTCAAATGTCACATAAGCACAACTCCAATAGTTACATTCCCCTACCCCGTCTACACTAGCTAAATCTACCCCATTCTCAGCGATTTGCTTGATGTCCACGTGCAGAGGGAGAAAGCATATATACCAACACATACACAGCAGAAGTGAAAACACACACAATTTTTTTAGACAGTGCAACACCCCCACCTAGTGGACATGCCACCATCAAGACATCTGTTCCAGAAACTTTCTCTTGAGGGTAAATCTTCCTCTTCTTCTTTACTGTGGCCCTGAGCTATCTATACCCCAAAGTTCTTATGTCTTTGCAGTGCTGAGAGAGAGGAGAAAAAAAAACAACTGCTTCCGCTCTTCAAACAAGTAGAACACCCATCTGCCAGGGAAAAAAGTTCTTGGGCTCCAGAGAGTACACTCCGGAAACAAAAGCAAAATAAAGAGTCTGGTCTTTCAGAAATAACATTGTGGATGCGGCAACACCAGTGGCTTCCAATGTTTGTCAAAAATGTCGATGTGGTATTCGACATTGTCTTTGTCCTTTCGGCAAATAACCACCTTATCCGCATGTATGTGCCGACCAAGCATCCAGGTTTCCCTGCAGTCTTTGTACCGCTTGGTAGCTGTAGCAGAACACAAATAATACCTATGGGCCTGGGGTACCTTTATATGTGTCCAAACAAAGTCCGCGTACCACCGGTGTCTATAGGCCTCTACTTCAAACAGAAGCTCCTTCGACAGGTACGGGTACTCCCACCCGTATTCACTGGCAACCTTCTGGTTAAATAACCTCTGCAAACGGGACAAATGTGGCATGGTAAGACTATCTCCCATACCAGGCAGGACTATGGGGTCCGGGTGTCAAGGTACTTTCACTACCTCGGGGCCAGACACAGGGGCCCGCAATGACACCCGCTCCATCCCAACAATGGATCCAGGTATCTCCAACGGTGGAAGGGTAGGCAATGGGACAGATCCCTCCTCAGGATCCGGGGCCTCCACCCGGGGTGTGCTTTCCCCAGTGGACATGGGTGGGTCCCTATTTCTACGGGACAAGGACAGGGGAATCTTATCCCAACCCTTCCGTTCAAACACTTCATCAATGGCTGCGTCGTCTCCTGGATCAGAGACCGACTCCAGGTCAGAGGTGTCACACTCCTCCGCAGGCAAGTAACTCCGGGTAGAAGATGAATCACCGCCTCTGACCAGTTCAAGGGCCCTGGGATCCCTGACCCAAGCATCCCCGACACTTCGGACCTCAGACAGAGTCCCTTTTCCCCGCTGACCTTGGCTTGTAGCTGAGCCAGGACGTCCGGAACTTTTCCCTTCGGATGCATCCGTTCCGAGTATGCGCTGGGGCGTAACTCCACCACGGCCGCAGGAAGCCTTCACGAATCCAATCTTCCTCTTGGGCGGTGGGAGTAAGGACTCTGTGGTGACCGAGGCAACATCCTCCGGTTCCTCAATCTCCGGAACATCTCTGCTCGCGACTTCCTCCGAAGTCTCAACAGTGCGCGCAGGGATGGCTGTGAAAGCTTTGGCTCCTTCCTCCAAAGTAGTGGTGCCCGTAAGGAAATTGAGGCGGAAAGCCCGAGGCTTTTCTGTAGGTTGCTCCACCTCAAATAGAAACTCCTTACATTGCTTGCATCTGCCGAAGGGCTTGAGATGCACCACCAGTCCCGAGCAGCCGGGACAAACCACTCCGAGGGCCTCCGCATCTCTGCATACGTAGAGGGCAAAACGTCCCCGGGGCTTTAGCCGAATCCCCGTATCGGTCACGGGTCGGACCAACCGGGACTAACCCCCGACAGCCAGGGTCTGCCCCTTTTATATCCCCTCCCGGGATGCACAGCGGGCAAACACGCCCACCATACCACCGCCGACAGGGGACATCCAAGGCACAGCACTGTACCAGCGGTTCAACCCTGGCCTCCGATGGCAGCGCCACCAACAGGCCATGGGGGAACTACACACCAGTATCCCCCCTGCAGCTAAAATTGGGTTTACTGAACCCTATCAAATAATGTGTTTGAGCACAACTACCACTCAAACATCCCCCTAAATTTCAAAGCCCCGCTACACATGCAACATACATGCAAACTGCCTACACAAGCATGCAACATACATACATACACACTTTGCCAGCAGCATGCAGATAGATAGCAAAAACATGTTAAAACGCCATCTCAAACTTACTGAATGACATATCGGTATGGATGTCACACCACTTCCTCAAACTCAATCTTTCTAAAACCGAGCTTGTTATTTGTTATATTTCCTCCTCCCCCCCCCCCCCCATGACTTTACAATTAAAATCAACAACACAACCATTGGTCCCTCCACACATGCCAGGGTGCTGGGTGTAATCCTTGACTCTGACCTCTCCTTCAGCCCCCACATCCAATCACTGGCTAAATCCTGCCACCTTAACCTCCACAACATCTCCAGAATTCGACCCTTCCTTCCTAATGATACCAAAAAGCAACTTATTCACTCAATTATTTCCCACCTTGACTACTGCAACTTTCTCCTTAATGGCCTACCCTTAGGCAGGCTATCCCCTCTTCAGTCTATTATGAATTCTGCTGCTAGACTAATACACCCTGACCTCACTAACCGATCCGTGACTGCTGCTCCTCTCTGCCAATCCCTTCACTGGCTTCCCCTACCCCACTGTGTAAAATTCAAAATGCTAACCACAACATACAAGGCCATTCACAACATCGCCCCCATCTACATCACCAACCTCATCTGCAGATATCGCCCAAATCGTCCCCTCGGTTCCTCCCAGGACCTTTTGTTCTCTAGCTCCCTTGTTACCTCCTCTCATGCTCGCCTTCAGGACTTCTCCAGAGCCTCTCCCATCCTCTGGAACTCCCTGCCCCGGTATGTCCAATCAGCCCCTAACCTCTCCACCTTTAGGAGATCTCTGAAAACTAATTTAACTATATGAGCAGTGTATTAATGGTCTGCATTAAACTTTATTTTTAGGGTTAAAATGCTACATTACTTTCATTTTTCCAAGATCACCCACTTACCTGATATATACATGAAAAAAATAAAATAAGTATGGTATATGCAAGTTCAGAATATATGTAAGACTGTTGTTTTTCCAAATTCCTGTATATATATATATATATATATATATATATATATATATATATATAAAATAAATAAATAAATGTATGCATGTCCAAAACATTTGCAATTCATTTGGCTCTCCAAATTCACTTACTTACCGGATATATACAGAAAAATTTAATAAAATATATGCAAGTCCATCACAAAAGCCTTTAAACCCAAATTATACTCCTCAAACTGGTATAATGGATACGTACTACGTTCTGTCTTCCATGTTTATAAAGCAAAACCGTTCCTCATTTGCATATTCTTATTTTCCAAAAAATCTAAAAATCACTTCCTGCGTTATTTTTCTGACTACAGAACAAAGAATAAACATTGTAATAAACTTGTGCTTAAAGTATTTGTCCAGCTGAAACAGCTAGTTTTGAATAGAGTGGGGAAAGACTAGAACCACTCTGGGCTTATACTGCTATCCAAGTCTTTGGTAAAGAGATTTCTACTCTCTTAAGCCTCATACACACGATCAGATTTGCTACAGACAAAGCGTAGGACTTTTGTCTGAAGGGCGTTGGCCAGGAACTTGTATTGCATACAAACGGCAAAGAATTGTCGGACAAAAAACACAAAGCTACGTGTTTTTTCAGCTCTTTAGCGCCACCCTTTGGGCAACTTCTGCTAATGTTGTGTTATGGTGAGCATTGCTTCTGAGCATGCGTGTTTGTACTTTGGAGTTTTGTCTGAAGGACTTGTGTACACACACACATTTGTTGGAGGACAATTTTAAAGCATGCTATCCCACACTTGTTGGCGGAAAATCCGACAACAATTGTCCGATGGAGCATACAAACGGTTGGATTATCCGACAACAGCCTGTCATCACACAGTTCCCGTCGGATAATCCGATCATGTGTACGGGCCTTTATTGTCAGGATGACCATGCTCTTACCAATCAGGAAGTAAGAGAAAAGCCTACAACAGGGACACAGACAGAAATAAAAAGCTGACCGGGGTTCTAGCTCTCCTTTGCTCTACTAAAATAATGCATGTTTATTTCTGTAAGTGTTGCTAGAGATTTTCCCTCACTATTGATGGAGTCTCTTCCTTATAGGGACTATTCACACCCCTATAATGTGATAGTGTGATTTTAATGCAATATAATATCAAACATTCCATGCATTAGGAAAGAAATATACGTTCATGGCTGGCTCACATCACAATTTCTGTGTTCCGGATGCTTTTTTGCATATGCGTTACATGTGTTTTTGATGCCTTTTCAGTGCATTCCGGCACTCAGGACATTTTTGGCATGTTTGCATTCATTCCGGTGCATTTACATGCATTTTGCTGTGTTCCAAATGCATTCCATGCAGAAAAAAAGCAACAAATTCTACTTTTGTTGACTACACTTGAACTGACGGCATTGGTGTGAACTAGGGCCTTTGAAATACATGGAAAACACTGTGCATGCGTTATTGTTGCAGATTAAAAATGCATTGGACTGCATCTAGTGTGAACCAGCGTCTCAAAGAGAATACACTGCATGTTAGCTGGAAAGCAGTCACTGGGGTCAGATTTATATTTTTTCTCCTGTAGAATGTGCGCTGTTAGTTAATTTTTTGTAGATGTGGCATTAAGAGCACTTTCACACTGAGGCACGGGGGCGCCGGCTGTAAAGCGCTGCTAGTTTTAGCGGCGATTTACCGTCGTTTTAGAGACGCTTTTAACCCCCACTAGCCACCGAATAAAGCGTTAAAAGCACCCTGCAGACTCTTCGGCGGCACTGCCCATTGATTTCCATGGGCAGGAGCGCTTTAGGAGCCGTGTATACACGGCTCCTAAAGCGCCTCAAAGATGCTGCTTGCAGGACTTTTTTTTTAAGTCCCGCAAGCGCACCACCCCAGTGTGAAAGCCCTCGGGCTTTCACACTGGAGTGAAAGGAGAGGTGCTTTGCAATCGCTATTTTTAGCGCTATAGCGCCTGTAAATCTATATCACAAAAGAGAAAAAAAGATGCCACTAAATAAACCAGATTTTGATGGCAGTATTAAAAAAGTCAACAAGCTGAACTCTGACCTTACTCTCAGTGCTGCACAGTTGTACAGCCTCCTCTCCTGTGCTGAAATTGCTTACTCTGATTTAATTGCACACTGCGAGCTTCTCACAGCATGTGTTAGAAGCTGTAGAAATTCTGACAGAACCACTAACATCAGTTAGTGGCTGGAGAACATGCATCATTATTTAGTCCTATCTTCCTAAGTCTGATTGTTCCTAGACCACCCCATTCATTCACTGGATTTCAGTTCTTTCAATCAAGTAGGCTCAGCAGGCATAGAGATGAGCTTCACGATCAGGTCAACCATGGCTGTTCAGAGTTTAGGGAGCAGGCACACAAAATGGCCAGATTTGGTCAGTTTGCCCACCCCAATCTCCAACTGATGCAGTGGAAAGTCATTAATTTAGAAGGGGTATCACTACTGCAACTAAATGAAAGCTTCCCACTGGCCTTTTCAAGTTGTAAACAAGCTGGAGGGAATCCCGAGCAGTGTCATTGACCAAATATGGGCAGGACCATATATGGCCAATGATGTCACCCAACATCTCTGGCCAATTTGTTAACATTCAACAGCCGGACAGGGACTGTCATTTGTGATGGGAGAAGTATCAGGCGAAGATTGTCATGGTGCAGGTTGCTGGATAGCGTGTTTTGCATTTTTCTAAGGTGCCTGTTTTATTTACTTTCTCAGTTTTTTTGTGAATGAGTAATAGGGGTATTATGTATTGGTTAGATATCTGGAGGCTTCCAGATTTTGATAGGTCCCTCCCCGCATACCACATTCACCAAGCCAGGGATGCAGGGATGAGGCCCTTGCCCTATTAACGTGGGGACAAATGGCCTTGGCAGTGGGCCTCTACCTGGCAAGGCACTCTCTCAATATGGGAAGGTGACCTGGTATGATTTAGGGGAGGGGTACTTGCTGGATGTCTTCCATTTCCTGGCCAGCCAAGCAGCATCCCTGTATATGAATCTGGATTTTGAGGATGACCCAACACTGTTTTTTAGCAGCAGTTGTTCTTTTCTTTTTATTAACACTTTTGCAGGAGTACCTCATGTGCAACTTCATGTGCAGACATTTCCTAGCATATTATTTAAAAAAAAACGTTATTTTTAATGTTGCCCTTTTTTTTAACAAATACTTGCAAAAATTTTCAAATTGGCCTTGAAAAGGCTAGAAAATTTGAGATAAAAACAAGATTGAGTTCCCGAGTATTTCAATTTTGGTAAGATGCTATGTTCAGGGTTTGCAGATTTCCTGTTGGGTTGGCGAACATGTACTGAACCAAACTTTGCCCGCTTCACTCATCTCTACTTATTATTACATGTAAGCATTGCTTAGGGCATTCTGCATGAAATGTAGTCTGCCAAGGAAAGCCGACCCCTACAGACTAAAACCTTGCATCAACACTTTGTACTTTACCTGGTGACAGCATGCAAATAAGTATGTCTGACTTTACTTTGGCACCTGGCTCTATATTGAGCAAGATCAGAATGACCTAGGATGTACACTGCATGACACAAGCAGTATCTAGACATAGAGAGAAAAGATTCGACATTATAGAAACAGTGTTGGGGTAGACCATTCGACATGAACGACGAAGATTCGACGAAGCAGCGAAAAACATACAAACGTCAAACCTGTCATTGAAGGCTTATGGTGTCTGTCGAAAGTTCTAAGAAGATTTGACAAGTACAGTAGCTAAACTGTACGACGCCGCAATCGTACATTTCCGGTCAAATGCTCGGCCCATAGGCTATAGAAGAATTCAAATGTTGGTTGACTAGTAATAATAATTTATAAATATAATTATTACTAGTGTCATACAACATTAGAATTCTACTATAGCTTGTAGGCGGAACATTCGACCGGAAATGTACGACTGCAGTGTCGTACAGTTTAGCAGCGTACAGTTCTTCTTTGAACTATCGACAGACACCATAAGCCTTCAATGACAAATTCGACCTTAATTAATTTGGATTTTTAGACTAATGCATTTTTTAACGAAGCAAAATAAATAAAAAGGAATTTCGGGAGTAACTAAATAAATTTATTTTTCGGACTAAAACAAAATTCCGAAACGAAATATTTCAGTGTGCACATGTCTATAAGTCAGTGGTTCTCAACCTCAGTCCTCAAGTACCCCCAACGGGCCATGTTTTGGGAACTCCCCTTAGATAAAAAAGCTCTTATCAATACCATGTCATTGCTATTGATTTAAAGCAGCTGTGCAAAGTAAAGGAAAACCTGAAAATATGGCCCGTTTGGGGTATTTGAGGACTGAGGTTGAGAACCACTGGTGTAAGTAGTATCTCCAGTTCTAAATCCTGCAATAGAAACATGATTTCTATGTGGGACTTTTGTTAATCAGTGGAAGTGCTGATCCTTTATATTATAACTACTGCTTTCGCAACTTAGTGTGATAGACTTTCCAACTTTTACAATGTATCTATTCTTTTGCTGCAAAACAATAAATGCAGAGATCCCTGCAGAAAAACTGAAAATTTATTATCAAATACTTACCGTAATTTTCCTTTCCTGATGGACTCCATGGCAGACTACGTGTGGGTTAACCCCGCCTCCTCTCCAATGCTATAGGACCCCATACCCTATAAGTTTAAGCTCACAGTTTATGGACTGTGTTCCGTAACTAGCCGACTTTTAGCCCAACTCTTATACACATAGGTGGGACCTCCATCTGCCATGGAGTCAATCAGGAAAGGAAAATTACGGTAAGTATTTGATAAGAAATTTTCAGTTTTCCTGACAGACTCCGTGGCAGACTACGTGTGGGAAATAACTAGCCAATCCACACAGGAGGGTATACTGGTCAAAAAAGGACACTTAATATGCCCTATCAACCGACAGGATTCTTCCACTAAAAGATCATAGAGAAACAGGCTCTATGCAAATAAAGTGACCTAAAGGCATTAAAGGTGGCCCACAAGGTCACTTTGCAGACGACATCAGAAACCGCATGCCAGGCTGCTACCTACGAAGCCTCCAAAGCCCTGGTGGAATGAGCGTCAGTGCTTTTTGAAGAGCCCAACCTCTTAGCCTTACAAGCCTGCTGAATGGATTGGAAAATCATGGCTGCATACAATATGGTCGAAGCTCGCTTCCCTTGTTAATGCCAGAGTGCAGGATAAACAGATAGTTAGAAAGTCCAAAGGAGGAAGTAACTTGCAGGTACTCCTACAGTATTCCCCCTACCTTCCGAGGGTGGACCTCAATGGAGCCAGAGGCCCTCGATGTAGGTAAGACAACTTCTTGGTACTCATGGGATAGTGATGTAACTTTTTGGACTTGAGCCACGCATAGGAATAAGGACCCTCTGGTCCGAGAAGGAAGTCAGAAATGGCCCTTAATGGCTCAGGACCCGATATCAGAGACCCCCTTTTTCCAGAATAATGGCAACTACAAAGGCGACTTTGCAGAAAAGTCTTTAATAGAACGCGGAGCCGATCCTGCGGTACTGAATCCGGCCATAAGGCGAGGAGAAGAGTAAAATTCCACATAGGGCATCTTGACCTTCATTGGGGCCTTAGTCTTGCCACCCCATGGAAGACCTGCCAGATTAACAGATGAATGGCCCTCGATATTCCAGAGAAGGCCGATAGGGCTGAGACTTGAACCCTGAGGGGCTGACGGATATAGACAGACCCAAGCCAGAGAGAAAGAAACCGGGGGAATTTTGGAATCCGGCCCTCTGCCTGGTCTATCCGTAGAATGAGAATCCAACAAACTTGGTCCAAATTCTCCCGTAGCCCTTAATCAAGTTTGTCATTCTCAAGCTTATGAGGATGGAAAAAACCTTCTTGACACGTACCCGAGAGTTTCCAGCCCCTCCCTCTCACGAACCAACCACCTGTCTCAGTAACACTGGGAGGAGTTCAGGGCTGCTCCCTAAGAAAAAGTCCCGGACTGAGAGGAAGAGGAACCGGGTCCCAGAAGCTGAGCCGGGACAGGAGGGGAAACCATGGCCTGTTTAGCCAGTAAGGCGCCACCAGCACACCCTCGAACACTTCCGCCTGGAGCTTCTGAAAGAATCTAAAGATGAATGGAAATGGGGAAAGGCATATACCTTGCTAAAAATTCTGCCAGTCTGTCAGGGCATCTATTCTGAAGACTTGGCTGCAACGACCCCGGTCCTTCTCATCTCAAAGTTGCCGAGAAATGCAAATAGGTCTACTTTGGGATTGACTCCCAAGGCCAGGATCCACTCGAACGTCTACACAAGAAGGGCCCACTCATTGTTGTCTAACTGTGTGAGAGACAGGAAAAAACATTTGGATGATCTGGACTCCGGGAACGAAGTCTGCCGCGATCTTGGCCAGGTTTCCTGGGCCCATGATATGATGGGCTCGACTTCTTGAGGCAAGGTGGAGCTCCGAGTGCCCCCTTGTCTCTTCACCTAGGAGACTACTGTGGTATTGTTCGTTCCCAGAAGAACTGCTTTCCCCCTTTTAGGAGATGACCTAAGGCTTGAAGGGCACACATGGCTGCCCGTAGTTCCAGGACATTCAAGCCCGGGTTATGATGACGGGCAACCCACCTGTCATGTGCAAGCTCTAATCAGCGGAGGGCTCCCTATCCGGCACCGCTGGTATCGGTCGAGACCGTGACCCATTAAAAAGGGGCAATGGAGTGGCACGTGAGCAGATTCTTATACTGAAACCATCAGAAGAGCCTATTCCCCGTCACTGGTGTTATGCGAATGGATTGATTGTTGTGTCCTGCGTTCCACTGCTGGAGAAAACCTAACCTGAAAGGTGTAGCCTCCATAGAGACCATTTTACCCTGGGGGGCATAGAGACCACTGTGCCAGTAATATTTAGGCACTATAAGGCCCTCAGGTCGCGAGGATCTCAGAGTCCGTGACATTCTTCCTCGCCTGGGTGCCTGGTGCCTGAAGAGACTGTCGTAGTCTGCGCCCAGATAGTCCTTAATGTGACCCAAAAGGCTAGCAGGGATTTGAATTTCCCTGCTGTGGAGATTTCACCGCCATGCCTCATTTGCGCATTCGCCGTAGCGCCACAATGCGCCTGCGTTGCCCCTGGGTCCCCCGCCGAGCTGCGCATGCATGAACCAAGCCTCGGTTTCACCCGATGATTCGCGCATGCGCGGAAGCTCGTTGCGGCCGCAACCCAGAGGAGGGAGATGTGTCTTGGCACGCCAAAGCCCTCCAGGCACCATAGCGATATCAGGAAATACTAAACAGTGTGAGGAGAAGACAGAAGACAAACATACAGTAACTTCTGCCATGGAAAAGTACTTTTATATGCTTCCAGACCTTGCCAGCCGATCCCTTGAAGACGTCTCAGTCCTGGGCACACGCAGGCTGTCCCTACCACTGGACACATATGCCTGAAGCCACACATCCGCCCATGGCTGGGCCCTGGGCTTACCTTGACAGTGATAACATCACATGCCTGACACCAACCCCCTTGGGGCTTTAATCAATCGATCTTTGGACGTCAGGAAACGTAAGTGCATTGTTGTAGGTCCAAATGAGGAGGACAAAAAAGGAACACAGTCCTTAGCGGTGAGCTCAAACTTATAGGGTATGGGGTCCTATAGCATTGGAGAGGAGGCAGGGTTAACCCACACCCAGTCTGCCATGGAGTCTGTCAGGAAACCAACATTTACAGAGCAAAGTATAAGCACATTAGTGTGATACACTTTGCAACTTCTGCAATTTTTTTATTATTTTACTGCATAACAATGAATGCAGAGGTCCCAGCAGAAAGCCAATATTTACAGAACAACTTAAAAAAAATATTTGCTAAAAAACTCAAGTTTAATTCTAAGGTATCTGATATACTATATGCATAAACTTATATATACATAATACACTCATGCCAAACAATATACCGTATATACTTGAGTATAAGCCGAGTTTTTCAGCACATTTTTTTGTGCTGAAATGCCCCCCTCTGCTTATACTCGAGTCTGTGTCCATCTTAAAGTTTGTGCGCCTGATCCCAGCCAGCCGTAGGTCCCCTGAGCCCCAAACTTGGCACACATGTAACCCCACTCTTCCTCTACAAGTGTGCAAAGTACGGCCGGGGAGCACCGATTTTTCAAACTCGGGCACCCCTTCCATAGACTCCAATGTCAACTGGTAATTTCTCTGGTGATTTTGGGGACCCAGTACCGGCCGGCCCTAGGTCCCCTGGACTCCAAACTTGTCACACATGTAGCCCAACTCTTCATCTACATGTGTGGCAAAGTTTGTTGTCCAGGGGACCTACGGCCGGGGAGCACAGGTTTTTCAAATCCGGGCACCCCTTCCATAGATTCCCATGTTAAAAGTCAGTCTAGTCATACAGCGCCGGAGATCAGGTAGGGAGATTGGGCACAGTGAGGCATGGACATAGTGAGGCATGGGCACAGTGACAGTGAGGCATGGGCACAGTGAGGCATGGGCACAGTGAGGCATGGACACAGTGAGGCACAGTGAGGCATGGACACAGTGAGGCACAGTGAGGTATGCACATGGACACAATGAGGCAAAGTGAGGCACAGTGAGGCATACAGATGGAAACCCTAGGCTTATACACAAGTCAATACGTTTTCCCAGTTTTTTGTGGTAAAATTAGGTGCCTCTGCTTATATTCGGGTCGGCTTATACTCGAGTATATACGGTAAATGCAATGCTACTGGGTTCAACACCAATGGTTCTAAAATAATCTTCCTCTAAATACACAGTGCTTATATGTGATACACTATATAAAAGTGTCACGAGGAAACAAAGAGCATATTGACCCTAGACATGTGCAGAACGAAAAAATGTGTTTAGTTTAGATTCTAATACTTACATAAATTTGTTTAATTTGTTTAATTAGTATTTGGTCGAATTGAACTCAATTAGACAGAATTCGGAAAATTCTAATTGATTCTAATTCTATTCAAATTGCATTCAAATTCAAATCAAAATCAAATCAAATTCTATTGCATTCAAATCTAATTCCATTTGAAATTTAATTTATTCTATTCAAAATTAGAATTTTGTAAGATGGTTATATTCTTTCTTTTTTCTAATCTATTGCTTTTTCTATTCTATTATTTTATTTTCTATTATATTCTATTCTTTTCAGTTCTATTAATTTATTTTTCTCTTCTTTTATCGTCTATTCTATATTGTTCTGTTTTACTCTAGTCTTTTATTTTCTAATGTATCCCTTTTTTCTTGTTCATACATCACGGGACACAGAGCGGCATAGTCATTACTATGTGGGTTATATAGAATTACCTTCAGGTGCTGGCACTGGCAACTTCCAAAACAGGAAGTACCCTCCCCTATATAAGCCCCTCCCATCCGGGAGCACCTCAGTTTTTTGCCAGTGTCTAAGGTGTTGGCCAAGGTTAACATGTATTCATCTGGGCTTGTGTACAGGTTCTCTGGGCCTTAGCAAGCTATTCCGGATCCGACCAAAAAAGCTTCATAGCTAAACGGTCGGTACCCGGGCCTTGCAGAGAAGAGCAGGGTTTTGCCTGTAATGCCTCTCTTAGGAGGGCTGGACCCTGGGATCCAGAGCTCTGGTCATACCCAAAACCAAGAGGCTATCTGTGCAGGGTGCTATACAGGTCCAGGGGAGTGGAATCCTTGGGAACCCGGTCCCTGAAGGTCTAGTACAATGCCTGCCGTGAGAGGTGAAGTTTGGGCTTCTGTGGACCAAACAAAGTCCTGCGGCGGGGAAAAGGTAAGTGGGGGCCCCTCAGGAACTTGGTTCTATTGAGGGGACCCCCAAGCCTAATATGTCTTTCTGCCTATTACCTAAAGGTATTCCCGCTAATAGCTGTATATGCCTAAGAAATCCTAGAAATGTCTTTTCATAAAGGAAGTTTTAAAAACTGTAAACCTGGAAATGTTTTTCATAAAGGAGGTTTTAAAAAAAAAAAAAAAAAGACAAAAGTGCGGTACCTGTGTTTGTCCACTAGAGGCCGCTGTGGAACGTCTTTTTTTCTTGGGACTATTCCTTCCATGGTGAAAGTCCAGGCAGATGAGTGAGCTCTCTATCAGGGAAGCTGCATTCCTCTGTCATGCTGCCAAGTAGTTTCCTTCCATCCCCGAGTCCTGGTGAAACAGGGACCCTGGCTCCTCTCCCTACATGGCGCCAAGAGCGCACACGTGCACGCGCGCGCGCACACACGCTTTCTTTTTATAAGATTTAGCTTCAAAAAAGGGGGCGGAGCCTGGCGGATGATGCGCTCTGTGCGCCCAGCGCTTCTGCGCATGTGCGGGCGTCCCAGCAAGATAAAAGGACTCAGTCCACGCTGCTTGCTATGGACACAGAGCATGAAAAGGAGCTGGTAGCATGGTATAGGGGCTTACAGCGGGCGGTTGATACAGGCATCCCCAGAAAGACGCATTAGTAGACACCCACTGATGTACATAGCAGCAAATTGCATTAGACTATTTCAGTAAAGGGGTGTATTGCGGCTGGAATACCTCAGCCTTGAACTAAGGAATATGCCGCCTAAAAAACTCCGAGATATACCTCTCAGGAAGTGTAGGGGGTCTCCATCGGGCTCTGAGGATCTGGAGCAGTCATCTGCACCTTCCTCCCCTGAGAAATCAGAGGTTAATACCCATAAGGAACCCCCGGGAGTGCCAGGTACTGCGGCTGTCCTCAGTCCACCTGCTCCTGCATATATAACAGAGGAGGTTTTTGCCTCAACTCTGGAGGGATTGGAGCAGAGATTGGCAGCATTGATCGCTTCTTCTCTACAGGAAAGAAAGCGCGCCAGATCTCCATCCCCTCCATTAGAGTGCCTGTTGGCAGAGCAACAGTCCCAGGAAGGGACTGACCTTCCTGAAGGGGATCAGGAGGAGGTTAACTCTGTTTTTGAGGAATCGACAGTAGATGAACCATTTTCAGCATCACAGACTGAAAGATTGTGGGTCCAGACCCTAACTGACATGGTTCGATCTGCATTTAAAATGCCTCTTGTTGAACCATCAACTACTGCTGTCTCCTCGTTGGGGTCGCTAAAAGCTCCCCAGATTAATTGCTCCTTTCCAATTCATCCATTAATTGAAGGACTTATATACCAGGACAGGGAACATCCTGATAAACTATTTGTTCCACCTAAGAAATTTCAGGTGATCTATCCCATGGAGGAAAAATTCACCCAGAGATGGAATGTTCCTACGGTGGACGCAGCCATTTCTTCTGTGAACAAATCACTGACATGTCCAGTAGATAATGTTCAAATGTTCAAAGATCCAGTAGATAAAAAATTGGAATCTTTATTAAAATCTGCTTTTTCCACAGCAGGGGCTGTTACACAGCCAGCAGTGGCAGCTATTGGGGTCTGCCAAGCTTTAAAGGATCAAATGAAAATGGTCCTGAGGGATTTGCCAGACCAGCAGGCCCAGGCTCTGGCTGATCTGCCTAGAGCATTATGCTTTGCGGTTGACGCCATCAAGGATTCTATCCATCAGGCCTCCCGCCTCACGCTGTCTTTGGTACATATGCGTAGGCTTCTGTGGCTCAAGAACTGGTCTGCTGAGGCTCCCTGTAAGAAGCTCTTAGTTAGCTTCCCATTTCATGGAGAACGCCTTTTTGGCGAAGACCTGGATAAATATATCCAGAAGATTTCCAGTGGTAAAAGTACTCTCTTACCAATTAAAAAGAGGTCTAGGGGTCCGTCTTTTAAGAGGACTACCTCTCCTATCCCTGGGACGTCTGCTACTAAGCAGTTCCGACGGCCTCCTCGGTCAAACTCAGGAGGTAAAAATCAGGGACAGTCACAGGGTAATAAAAAGCCCTGGATCCGAAGAGGTACTAAACCAGCCTCCAAGTCAAGCTTATGAAGGGCTGCCCCCACTCAAACGGGTGGGGGGAAGACTTCAGTTGTTCACAGATACCTTGCGGGAGACGATCAAAGACAGATGGGTGCTCTCCGCAGTAACTCAGGGATACAAGTTGGAGTTAAAAGAGTCTCCTCCTTCCCATTTTATGTGGTCAGGCATGCCAAAAGACCCTCTGAAAAGAAGGTGTCTCCTAGTGGCATTAGAACAACTATTGCTCCAAGGAGTAATTATGGAGGTTCCTATGGAAGAGTGGGGGTTGAGTTTCTACTCAAACCTTTTCACAGTCCCGAAACCAAACGGGGACATAAGACCCATATTGGACCTAAAGAGTCTAAACAAATTTATAAACGTCCGGTCCTTCCGGATGGAGTCAATCCGATCGGTCACCGCTGCCCTACAGGGGGAGGAATGGTTAGCCTCGATCGACATCAAAGATGCTTACTTGCATGTTCCCATCTTTCCAGGTCATCAAAAATTTCTACGCTTTGCAGTAGAAGGGCGCCATTTTCAGTTCAGAGCCTTACCATTCGGTCTGGCCACAGCACCACGAGTGTTCACAAAAATTCTGGCCCCACTGTTGGCCGATCTAAGAACACGAGGTGTAACGATAATGGCATACCTACACGACCTGTTGTTGATGGACCACTCAGTTGCCAAGCTAGAAGTGGTAATTGTCGATACAATCAAGTATCTAGAATCTCACGGTTGGGTCATCAACCTGGACAAGTCAGCCCTACAGCCAGTGAAAAACCTGGTATATCTAGGGCTATGGCTGGATTCAGACCAGAGGAAGATTTTCTTACCTCTAGACAAGGTATCCTCTTTGAGGAGCTTGGTCCGTCTGCTTTGTGCAAAAAGACAGCCGTCCATACGCCTGTGCATGAGGCTGCTAGGAAAGATGGTAGCATCATTCGAAGCTGTGCCATACGCCCAATTCCACTCAAGGAATTTACAGAGGGCCATATTGTCAGCCTGGAATGGAAAAATTCAGGCTCTAGACTTCCCGATGGCTTTGTCCCCTTCCGTTCGGAAGAGTCTCTGCTGGTGGTTGATCTCCCAGAATCTCCAGAAGGGAAAACCCTTCAGTCCGATATCCTGGAAGGTGGTCACTACAGATGCCAGCCTTATAGGCTGGGGGGCAGTACTGGAGCAATGGTCTCTCCAGGGCAGATGGTCAAATGTAGTAAAAACCCTGCCCATCAATCTCTTAGAGATACGAGCAGCCCGGTATGCCCTAGTAGCCTGGGCATCCAGACTCCAAGGGTCCCCTGTCAGAATTCAATCAGACAATGCCACAGCAGTGGCATATATCAATCATCAGGGAGGCACCAGGAGTCGTGTAGTCCAGAGGGAAGTAAGTCACATCCTGGAATGGGCAGAAAAGCATGTCCCATGTATGTCAGCTGTCTTCATTCCAGGGGTGGAGAATTGGAAGGCGGACTTTCTAAGTCGCCAACAGTTATGCCCAGGGGAATGGTCCCTTCATCCCGAGGTCTTCCGAGCAATATGTCAGCGGTGGGGAACACCGGATGTAGATCTGCTAGCATCCAGATTCAACGCAAAGGTGGACAGATTTGTCTCCCGGACAAGGGATCCCCTCGCTTGCGGCTCGGATGCTCTGGTGTTCCCTTGGAATCAGTTCAGACTGATATATGCATTCCCTCCGCTACAATTGTTGCCTCGACTCCTTCGCAGAGTCAGGTTGGAAAAGAAGCCGGTGATCTTGGTGGCTCCAGCGTGGCCCCGAAGGGCCTGGTACGCGGAGATCATCAAAATGTCTGTGGGGAGTCCTTGGACCCTTCCACGTCGTCCGGACCTGCTTTCGCAAGGGCCAATATACCACCCTTCCTTACTAACTCTAAGTTTAACGGCCTGGCTATTGAATCCCACATCCTAAAGAAGAGAGGTCTCTCTAACTCTGTGGTATCAACTATAATCAATGCCAGGAAGCCTGTATCCAGGCAGATCTACTATAGAGTTTGGAAGGCGTACATCACTTGGTGCGAGGCCAGAAAGTGGCATCCACGTAAGTACGTTATAGGCAGAATTCTGGACTTCCTACAGTGGGCTGTAGACAGGAAGTTTGCCTTAAGTACTATCAGGGGTCAGGTTTCGGCCTTATCAATACTATTTCAAAGGCCCCTGGCTATGCATTCACTTGTCAAATCCTTTATGCAAGGGGTGACTCGTATTATTCCACTGATTAAAGCTCCCATATGTCCATGGGATCTAAATTTGGTTCTGTCGGTTCTGCAGAAGCAGCCATTTGAACCTTTGCGGCACATTTCCTTGGTTCTACTCACCAGAAAATTGATATTTTTAGTAGCCATATGCTCGGCTAGAAGAGTGTCGGAATTAGCCGCCATGTCCTGTAAAGAGCCATATCTGGTTATTCATGAGGACAGAGTAGTATTACGTCCTCACCCAGCCTTTCTTCCTAAGGTGGTATCGAGGTTTCACTTGAACCAGGATGTGGTTCTTCCTTCTTTTTCCCCAAACCGAGCTCGGTAGAGGAAAAGTTATTGCATTCTTTGAATGTAGTAAGAGCAGTTAAAGCTTATCTAAAAGCCACTGCTCAGATTCGTAGAACGGATTCTTTGTTTGTTCTGCCGGAAGGCCCCAGAAAGGGTCAGGCAGCATCAAAATCTACTTTAGCCAAGTGGATTCGACAGGTCATAATACAAGCCTATGGCTTGAGAAGTAGACCGCCTCCGTTCAAAGTTAGGGCGCACTCCACGAGAGCAGTTGGAACTTCATGGGCAGTGCATCACCAGGCCTCCCTGGCTCAAATTTGTAAGGCCGCAACATGGTCTTCAGTACACACATTTACTAGGTTCTACCAGGTGGACGTTAGAAGTCAGGAGGATGTCGCCTTTGGGCGCAGTGTGTTGCAGGCCGCAAAAGATCCTCATGCCTGATGGCGCCCAGCTTATGTATGGTATATCCCCCCCCCCTCATTTGGCATTGCTTTGGGACGTCCCACATAGTAATGACTATGCCGCTCTGTGTCCCGTGATGTATGAACAAGAAAGTAGGATTTTTAAAACAGCTTACCTGTAAAATCCTTTTCTTGGAGTACATCACGGGACACAGAGCTCCCACCCCTCTTTTGGGGACACGTATTGCTTTGCTACAAAACTGAGGTGCTCTCGGATGGGAGGGGCTTATATAGGGGAGGGTACTTCCTGTTTTGGAAGTTGCCAGTGCCAGCACCTGAAGGTAATTCTATATAACCCACATAGTAATGACTATGCCGCTCTGTGTCCCGTGATGTACTCCAAGAAAAGGATTTTACAGGTAAGCTGTTTTAAAAATCCTACTTTTTCTCTTCTATTCTTTTATTTTCTGTTCTGTTCTTTTTTTTCTCTATATTATATTCTTTTATTTTGTATTCTATTATTTTGTATTCTATTCCTTTATTTTCTATTCTATTATATTCTCTTCGGAAATTCAAATTTGATTCAAATTCAATTCAAAAACTATTCAAATTCTATTTGAAAACTATTCAAATTTGATTAGAAAAATAGTTGGATTTTGCTTCTTTATTTCTGATTTGTTAAAATGTGTTACTATTTTATTGTATATACCATTGTAACAAAGATTTGTTTGAATTTAAATTCGGGAGGAAACAACCCGCACATGTCTAATTGACCCACTAAATCCAGGGGGTCACAGATTTCCAGTGAGTGTTGGCCCATTGTTGGAGTGGAACACTGAATAGGATTGTTGTGGACTTATTTTGCACAATATTTGCAGCCAGGGCCGCTGATAGGGCAGTACAAACGGCCCTGCTGTACCGGGCTCAGCCCCATTGGCTCCACAAGGGGGCTCAGGCAGCATTACATTTAATTTCTGAATAATAAAAAATAGGACTTTCTAAACTTTTCAAACACTTATACTTGTGTGGGGGTGTAATTACATTTTCCTGGGCCCCATCAGGTCAACAGAAGGGCCCAGGAGGTGAGTGCAGTGGATAGACTTTTTCTTCATTTTCGGGCCACATGTGTACATAGTGCCGTAGTCCCGCATTGATCTGCTGCCATATAGTCTTAGCCAGCCAGCTGACGCTGTCATCTGCCTTCCCTGGCAGAGGGATACAATGATGCTCCCTCTGCTCACCTCCCGCTTCCCATCCTCAGGTGCTGAGACTGATGTGAGGCGGCAGGCGGTTCAGCATCTGACAGGGAGCAGCAGGAGGACAGTGTGACTGGACAGAGTAAGTGGAGAATAGAGGAGAAAAGTCCTCACTGTACTGTGTCCTATGATCATCAGAATTAAAATCAAACAGCCAGCAGGTGCTCCATCCTGGCTCGGTCACAGTGTGTCACGTGGCTGTTAGGTGTTGACTTTGTTAACTTATGGCTGTACTGAGTGTTACAGACTGTAACGCAGCACAGCCATAACAAAGTCAGCACCCCCAGCAGCCAAGAACCGCACAGAGACATGATAGAGCACCTGCTGACTGTGCTGCCTGTGTGATTTTCATGTCGTTAATCATAAAACACAATGAGAAACTACTTTACACTTGCATTTGGGGGGGGGCTGTAAACATGTGCAGCTAAGCTGAGATTTTACCACCACCAACCACTCCCCTTTAACCGCTTCCTGCCCAGCGATGTACCGGTATGTCGCTGGATTGGAACGGTGATATCACTGCAGCAATGCTCGTGGTATCAATTCTTAGCCCCATCGATTTTGCACAAAGTGTAACGGCGGACACGGGGTAAAATTGCTTGGTAAAAATCCATATCAAAATCTCAGTTTTAATATGGATTAATACCAAGCAATTGGCATACTATATCTTGTCTTTTTTCAGCAGTTATTGTTACATTGACATACTTACAAGTTTTGCTCCCTTTTCCGCTGTGAGGGAGCCCTACCTTGACTGCCATTTGGGCTCTGGTCTCTCTTGGGTATGCAATCAGTGACTCTTTTCCCATCAATACAATTTATTGATATATTGGTATAATGACATTTTTGCTTTGTTGTAGATGGTACTATATATATATATATAACACCTCCTGAAGAAGCAGCTTCTGCTGCAAAACATGTAGAGAATATACAGTACATTGTGAATTATATGCCCTCAGC
Organism: Rana muscosa; assembly: GCA_029206835.1. Lineage (NCBI taxonomy): Eukaryota > Metazoa > Chordata > Amphibia > Anura > Ranidae > Rana > Rana muscosa. Next base: position 814,337,838 of record CM055116.1, read on the forward strand.
ATTCGTCTGAGGCTACTATGTGACCACTCCAGTTAGACATGTCTGTATAACTTAATGTCTGTTGAGGTTATCATGAATTGCTGTTTTATCACAATTGTGCATCTATGTCTTTTAAAAATTTTGTAAAAATTTTGTAAAAATAAAATTTACATATTTTTAATGTTCTTTGTTTAGTAATTGGGTAGCGAAATAGTCCATTACTCTTCCTACTGGGTGTTCTGTAGGGGTCACCCCTGGTTATTCTTCCCAAATAAAAGCAAAAGGTAGTAAAGCATGTTGCAAGTGTCTGCATACTGTTAATGGGCTTCAGCTGCCGTTTTGGGCCAGTATGTGATAATTTTTTTCAGCATTCAGGATGCATGTGAGAATAGCAGCTATATATCTACCAGACCCATGCCTAGATTGCTCTGGGCTATTTGTCCCTACTAAGCATGTTAGCCAGAAACCTACTCAAGATTTTATGTTTTTTGTTTATTTCAAATACTATTAATGTTTTTTGTAAAATACAATAGATGATGTTTAACAATTAATTGAGATAATAATGGTTAGAGTGCAAGAAGGCTGGATGTAATGGTGCAGCTATATGTGCTGTAGTGTTAGAACCAACAGATACTGTAATAAAAAGTTATTATGTGCTTGAAATGGTGGCCCAGCAGTATTGCAAAAAAAAACAAAACGATAAACAACAAAACAAAAAGGAGCACTTGCTGCCATACTTTTCTCCTCTCCATGACTTTGCCCCACGGTAATGCTATTCTGCTGTTAGATATCCTCAGTCTTCCCACTTACTGCCACCTAGCGGCACATACATTCATAGTGTAATGATATAGAGAACCGTGTTCCCTGAATTATTGAAGATTGTCCAATGCCAGCCAAAAGCTCAAAGATTAGAACCCTGCACGCTATGAGCCTGGCTCAAAGACATCTGTAAACGGTAATGAAAAAAATCATAAAATACATGTTGAAGAGAAAATTGAGGAGGAACACAAAGTTGGGCTTTAAAAGAGATGTATGTTTTTTTTCATACTTAAGTAGGTGGACTGATGCTGCATCTGTCCCCCGGTGCCTCTAAAGCCCCGTACACACGATCGGATAACCTATGGATTTTCGTCCGATGGATTTGTCCATCGGAAATCCGATGAAACTGTTTTTCATCAGTCTTGGCCACACACCATCAGTCAAAAAACCGACCGTTCCAAACGCGGTGACGTAAAACACTCCGATGAGCCGAGAAAAATGAAGTTTAATGCTTCTGAGCATGCGTCGACTTGATTCTGAGCATGCGTGGGTTTTTTAACCGATGGACTTGCCCATAGACGATCGGAAATTCCCATCGGTTTTTTATCCATCGGAAAATTTTAAAACAAGTTCTATTTTTTACAACCGATGGAAAAAAGACCGATGGGTACCATACACGATCGGTTGGTCTGATGAAAACCATCCATCGGACGGTTTTCATCAGTCAAACCGATCGTGTGTACGGGGCTTTACACTGAGCACAGAGCGATAAAACACCAGCGATCACTCGGTTCTCACAGCTCCCTGAGCAGAGAGCTGCTGACTGTCAGTCACCACTCTCTGCTCTGCCCCCTCCCCAGAGCTCACTGGAGCCCTGGGCTGTTGAGGGGATGGGAGCGGCCGGCTCAGGCTCTCAGCAGCTCCCTGAGAGGCAGAGCCTGGTGTCTGTCCAGGCACCTGGGTGGATCCCGACTCCATGGTTGTGATCAAGCCAAGCCTGGACCGACTTCTGTGACGTCAGCAGAGAGCGGACTTCAGCCCTCTCTCTGCTGAAAACGGGTCCAAACAAGCTTTGGCTGTACTTCTCCTTTAAGTTTTTATCTGAATTATATGAGTAGACACAAGCAGGATTAGATTGACTTAGAATGACCCCTACAGTTTTTTCATTGAAGTACATCATGTAGATAGGACCCACGTACAGATGTTTCCTTAACACATTAAATATGTGTAACTGAAAATGCCACAAGATATAAGTAGACCGCATTTATTTCAGAAATTCAGAGCTAGAAATAAGTGATATTGTGCAAACCGTTAAACTGATATTTCTGCATTTGTCAGTTCATCATTCTAATACTGTTTTGCAAGACTTGGCATCCAACACGTTCAAGGGGGAACAAACATTTCAGTCAGAGTAAAAAAAACCTGCAGCTTCTTTGCGTTACTTGATTAGTCAGGTAGATGTACCTCCACCCCTTAAAATAAATTAGCTAACTACCCTAAATTTCAAACACGATTTCACACTCATTAAAAAACGTGTTTCTCAAATTCTTCATTCAATATGTAGAAGTCATTGGTAGAAATGTGCATCAAATTTTGACATGGGTGAATAGTTAAGTTTAAATGACCAAACTCAATGACCAAAATATCATGTATACACTTTAACATGTTAATGTAATTTTAGACATTTGTTCAATCTCTGTAAATTTACACATTGTAGTGTGCTTGCATTCCTTTACACATGCTGCGCTGAAAAAAAAGTCATGTTCTACTTTTTTCAGTGCAATATACTGGTGTGAACCTAATAAAATATATTGATTTTTCAATGTATATGCACTGGCATGCATTGGTCAACACCAGTGGCAGCTGGTGCTCAATTTTCTTAGGGAGGCAGCCCAGGGCCCCCCTCAGCTAGCCAGACACCCCCCCGACAGTCACTCAAACGATCAGGCACTTTCCCTCCCCCCATCGTTCGATCACCGCATCGCTCACCCGTTGCCCGCCAGGCCCCTCGCCAGCCCCGCACTTACCCCATCCAAGGCATGGCTCGGTGGCTCCCCCCCCCCACGTCTCCTCCCGAATCCCAGTGGTTGCTTCTCCTCCTGGCCAATCAGGACTTAGGACTCCCAGCCAATCGGTCTCAGGAGAAACAGGAAGATGTTAGCGAATATTAATTTGCTAATGTCACAAAACTGGGTGGGCTCCGAGTGCAGACGCCCAAGCCCACCCTTCTTTTGAAGTCAATTAGAGCCTCAGGCTCTAATCATGTGCTTCGGTAAAAAAAAACATTGAAATCCATGTGTCTGGCACACTGCATGTAGATTAGGGTCCGGGCGCATGGATTAGGGGGGCGGCGCCCCTGCTCCCTGCATGAGCGGCCGCCACTGTTCAACACACTCCAGCGCATCTGGAGTGAATGGCCCCAAAATATTAAAATAAAAATCGTCAAATGGTAACTTATCCCTAATAGCTCTTGTCATTTCTCAATGCAGCCTTGTTTCAATTATTTTCAACAACAAGAGAAGGGCGTACCGACCTAGTGCACTACACTTATAAGTTTATTACTAATAAAGAACAGCATACATTATACTTACAAATGCATGATGTATACACGCATGTCAATAAAAGTAGGACCGATCGCCTCCAAGACTGCTGGGATGCACTGATGATGCCACGGAGACAAGGTGGCGTCCGTGTAGGCTTGGCTGCTGCGTTTCGAGGGAGGACCCTCTTCCTCAGAGGCAGGCTCCTTCCTTAGAGCTCTGAGGAAGAGGGTCCTCCCTCGAAAGGCATCAGCCAAGCCTACACGGATGCCACCAGGTCTCCTTGCATCATCGGTGCATCTCAGCAGTCTTGGAGGAGATTGGTTCCACATTTATTGACATGCTTGTATACATAATGCGTTTGTGAGTATAATGTATGCTGTTCTTTTATTTGTAATACACTTATAGTGGTAATTCTCTTGTTGTTGTTGTTGTTTTGCAGTATGTTTGGATGCTCATTGTCCTGAGGGGGCAGCAAGACCTTAGGTTGTGATATTGAGGATCACACATACCACTCATCTTCTCGCATACCACTTGAGCGCAGGAGAATTACTGTTTTGATTTACTTCTATTCCTGCCTGGTTATCCTACCAGTATAAATCCTCTCTACCCCTTCCTGTTCAAGGGTACAAAGCTGCCTTAGTGTTAGTCTGTGTAAGTGCAGCATTCTCGCTCTGGGACAGATGCCCCCACTGCAGCACAATATGACGTGATGAAGCACAGTGCACCTGCACAGCACATTCAGCTGGATTGCTGTCACTGGGTCTAGCCTCTTTACAGCCACAGCATCAGGACCTTCCACGGATCATTTGCAACGTAACCTGTGATAAGCTGAACATGTTTGTTATGTTGTTTGAGTTTAAACCAGAAGCAAGCCCTGTAAACAGCAGATCATTTTTCTGCATGATACAGACTCCTAAATATTGCATATGTTATAATCATAATTATAAAAATTAATTATTTCCATAAAATCACCAAAAGATGGAAATAGTTTTTTCAGCCAGGCCACTTCACCCCAATCCACCTGGACCCATCTAGAAGTTGGAGGGTTGGAAACAGACTGTTTAAAAGACAATAAGGACGTTCTAAATACCTGCCCCCTTTTTTTTGTTGTTGTTGTTGAAAAGGTGTTACCATCGTAAAATATGTGTAAAATTCAAAGTGAATGTGTATTCACATGGGTGTAAACTGAAACAACAATGTTATTAAAGCACGCTTGGGCGCCAATTTAAACTAACTGACCACAGGTACACTTGAAGTCCATATTTGAAGGCTGGCTTTAAAAGGTTAAAGCTAAAATATGGCAATAAACTGGCCATTTGCACTGTAAAAAATAAGTTCTAGCTCTAATGATGTGTACCCTATCTTTAGCTGCTGTAGTGTTTGTTGCATATCTTATTTTAGCTCTTTTCAATGAATACCAAGGCATTATGATTTGAGGAGGTGTGGATGAACATCACAATCTCCCCTCCTCCAAACACAGAATGATTGAAAAGAAAGCAAGGCTTTTTATGAACGGAGAAAAGTGTCAAGCGAGCGACCCACAGTGATCAGCGTATTAAGCAGTGGCGGCTGCTGGGGGGCATACAACCACCTCCCTGGCGGCCGGTGGCACCTCAAACCCCCCAGCCCTTGCCACCCGCTTGCTGTCTTACCCCATCTAGGTGGCAGGTGGCGGGCATCAGCCAGCGGGCAGCGGGCATCGACAACTGCAGCGGGATTAGGCATCGGCATCAGCAGCGGGCTCTGGGGGAGCGGCAGCAGTCATTGGGCATCTCCTCCATCTCGGCGGCCATGCGACTCCTCCCCTCCTCCTAGGCATCCAATAGGATTGCCTGTTCTTTCAGCCAATTGGGTGATGGGTCACATGACCCGTTTCCTGATTGACCGGGAGAAGGATCAGTTTTTCAATATTCATTCGCTATTGTAACACACCTGGGTGGGCTCTGTTCGCATTCTCTGCGCCTCAAGCTCACCCAATTTTGAAGCCTATTAGAGCCTCTGGCTCTAATCAGGTGCTTCAAAAAAACACCCACTCCCCATTGGAATCTATGCGTCCGGCATCCTTAAAGGGGCCAGACACATGGATGGGGGGGCGCCACCCATGTGCCCTTCATTGACGGGCCGTCCGTAGTACTGAGTGTTCCAACAGCCGTAACTACAAGTTATAGAGACGGACGTTTGCCACCAACAGGAGACTGATACTGGAGTAAAAGTAAGATACAGTGCCTTGAAAAAGTATTCATACCCCTTGAAATTTTCCACATTTTGTCATGTTACAACCAAAAACGTAAATGGATTTTAGTGGGATTTTATATGATAGACAAACACAAAGTGGCACATAATTGTGAAGTGTAAGGAAAATGATAAATGGTTTTCCAAATGTTTTACAAATAAATATCTAAAAAGTGTGGCGTGTATTTGTATTCAGCCTCCTTTACTCTGATACCCCTAACTAAAATCTAGTAAAACCAATTGTCTTCAGTAAATAGAGTCCACCTGTGTGTAATTTAATGGCAGTATAACTACAGCTGTTCTGTGAAGCCCTCAGAGGTTTGTTAGAGAACCTTAGTGAACAAACAGCATCATGAAGAAACACACCACACAGGTCAGGGATAAAGTTGTGGAGAAGTTTAAAGCAGGGTTAGGTTATAAAAAAATATTCCAAGCTTTTAACATCTCACAGAGCACTGTTCAATCCATCATCCGAAAATGGAAAGAGTATGGCACAACTGCAAACCTACCATGACATCGCCATCCACCTAAACTGACAGGCTGAGCAAGGAGAGCATTAATCATAGAAGCTGCCAAGAGGCCCATGGTAACTCTGGAAGAGCTGTAGAGATCCACAGCTTAGGTGGGAGAATCTGTCCACAGGACAACTATTAGTCGTGCACTCCACAAATCTGGCCTTTATGGAAGGGTGGCAAGAAGAACGCCATTGTTGAAAGAAAACCATAAGAAGTCATGTTCGCAGTTTGTGAGTAGCCAGGTGGGGGACACAGCAAACAAGGGGAAGAAGGTGCTCTGGTCAGATGAGACCAAAATAAAAAAATTGGCCAAAAAGCAAAATGATATGTGTGGCGGAAAGCTAACACTGCACATCACCCTGAACACACCATCCCCACTGTGAAACATGGTGGTGGCAGCATCATGTTGTGGGGATGCTTTTCTTTAGCAGGGACAGGGAGGCTGGTCAGAGTTGATGGATAGTGCCAAATACAGGGCAATCTTAGAAGAAAACCTATTAGTGTCTGCAAAAGATTTGAGACTGGGGCGGAGGTTCACCTTCCAGCAGGACAACGACCCTAAACATACAGAGCTTCAATGGACTGGTTTAGATCAGGGATCTCCAAACTGCGGCCCTCCATCTGTTGCGGAACTACACGTCCCATGAGGCATTGTAAAACTCCGACATTCCCAGACATGGCTAGGCATGATGGGAATTGTAGTTCCCGAACAACTGGAGGGCCATAGTTTGGAGATCCCTGGTTTAGATCAAAGCATATTCATGTGTGAAGCCTCGTACACACGGCCGAGATTCTTGTCGAAAAAAACATGTCGTTTTTTTCGACGAGATTCTTGGACAAGAAACTTGTCCCGGCCGAGTGTACACACGCTCGATTCAAAGAACCCGCGGTTCTTTGAATGGAGCGTACGCGGTGACGTCATCGACTACGACGAGCATGCGCTCGTCACATTCGATGCCGTCGCCGCCATCTTGGTATGCCTAGGAAGCTACCGCGCATGCGTCTAAGTCATTTCGAGCATGCGCGGGCTTCCCGGCGAAAAGGTAAGTGTACACACACACAATTTTCTCGTTGAGAAACAGGCTGACGAGAATCTCGACGAGAAAATAGAGAGCAGGATCTCTATTTTCTCGTCGAGATTCTTGTCGCTTTTCTTGACGAGAAACCATACACACTAAGAAATTTCTCGGCAAAAATCTCTGCCAGCAAGTTTCTTGCTGGTTTTTGCTGAGAAACTCGTTCGTGTGTACGAGGCTTTAGAATGGCCCAGTCAAAGTCCAGACCTAAATCCAATTGAGAATCTGTAGCAAGACTTGAAAATTGCTGTTTACAGACGCTCTCCGTCCAATCTGACAGAGCTTGAGCTATTTTGCAAAGAAGAATGGGCAAAAATTTCACTCTCTAGATGTGCAATGCTGGTAGAGACATCCCCAAAAAGACTTGCAGCTGTAATTGTAGAGAAAGGTGGTTTTACAAAGTATTGACTCAGGGGGGCTGAATACTAATGCACGCCACACTTTTCACAGATTTATTTGTAAAAAAGGTTTGAAAAACATTTATCATTTTTCTTCCACTTCACAATTATGTGCCACTGTGTTGGTTTATCACATAAAAATCCCAATAAAATATATTTACGTTTTTGGTTGTTACATGACAAAATGTGGAAAATTTCAAGGGGTATGAATACTTTTTCAAGGCACTGCATGTAACAAATGTTTCACCTTTAGGGGGCATGCATTATTCGAGTTAACTTCTTTTTACTGTACAAATAGCCAAAAATAATTTTGCCCATACTTCAGCTTTAATTTACTACATTTATGACAAACTTTATTTCACAGTGGTACAAGCTTCTTAGCTTAGTATATACTAACCTCTAGTGTCCATATAAAATATAGTTCAGTTCTTTTACGTATATTGCCTTAGAAGCAGGATGCAGCTGTGTGTACTGTTTCTGCAATGAACTGTAAGCTGCAGCTGACAATACCACAAATATTGATATTTTCGGAATCTAAGTTGATCATCCACACCCAGAGCAAAGATTAATGAACTGTGAAACACCAAACGCTTCAGAAAAGATTATGCTTATGTGTTTTTATACTTTAATGAGAGAATACACGAAAATATACAGTTACCATATATGCAATGATCACATTTTAAGTATTTTCACAAAATCATTATGATAAAAAAAAAATTATATACATATTGCATAAATATATATATGCAAAATTGTGACATGATTTTATCTTATAATGAGTTTTCATGTAATACAAGGAGTAAGCAAGGAGTTTATCTGAACATTAATTCTGCTGGATTTTCTACATTGCCTTCAACTGTATTGTGATGAAACACACTTAAAGTGAGGAAAAGTCAAAATCAGCAGACTGTATATAATTTGATAAATATGGGCTGAACACTGCCCTGTTCGGTTTGTAGCAGAACTCCCGAACAGGGGAAATGTTCTAACCCAAACGGGGAACTCCATTGAAGTCTATGGGAGCCGAACAGGAAATATCAAAAGTGCCCATTTTAAAGGCTTATATGCAAGTAATTGGCCATTAAAGGGGTCTGGGTACTGCCCTGGGGGACATCCATGCAAAAAATAAAAATAAAACGATAATTTTTTCAGCAGCAGTGATTTTAATTATGCTTAAAGTGCAACAATAAAAATAAAAAATTCCTTTAAATATAGTGCCTGGGGGGGTCCCCTTAGTTTGCCTGTAAAGTGGTGCATCTGTAGCATGCATAAAACATCCTGCAGCAAAAATTACATTGGTATGGTTTACTCATCCCCCTTGCCTGAGCTGCCAGGCAGCTTGAATGGATAAGGGTTTGGTATAGATTTTGGGGGGACCCCACTCCATGTCTTATGGACACACAGAGTGGGGCTCTGGAGTGAGCACGCATGAGTGCCCCCATAGCAAACGGCTTGCTATGGGGGGACTCGGCGGAGGGGAGGAGCCAAGAGCGGGGGGACTCAAGAAGAGGAGGATCAGGGCTGCTCTATGCAAATCCATTCCACAGAGGAGGTAAGTAGGACATGTTTTTTATTTTATTATCAAAAAAATATAAGCCCAATCACTTTAATGTATTTTACTCCTACCCTTTTTATGTCTTGTTTCTCCCCATAGACTGCAATGCCCTCTGCAGCAATCTTATTATTGCCACCAAACCTTTTAAATATTATTAATAGCAGCAAGGATAGCATGATATCATCTCAATACTGGTAAGATATAATAAGCTTTATAAAAACACATACCGTATATACTTTTAGCACATTTTTTTTGTGCTGAAAATGCCCCCCCTTGGCTTATACTCGAGTCACCTTTTTGCGCCTGATCTCCCAAACTTTGGGGACCCGGTACTGGCCGGCCGTAGGTCCCCTGGACCCGAACTTTGCACACATGTAGCCCCACTCTTCTTCTAAAAGTGTACAAAGTTTGATGTGCAGGGGACCTATGGCCGGGGAGCACCGATTTTTCAAAGCCGGGCACCCCTTCCATAGACTCCCATGTTAAATGGTAATTTCTCCAGTGATTTTGGGGACCCGCTACCTGCCGGTCGTAGGTCCCCTGGACCCGAAACTTGGCACACATGTAGCCCCATTTCACCTCTACAAGTGTGCAAAGTTTGTTGTCTGGGGACCTACGGCCGGGGAGCACCGATTTTTCAAACCCGGGAACCCCTTCCATAGACTCCCATGTTAAACGTCAGTCTAGTCATGGACACAATGAGGCATGGGCACAGTGAGGCATGGACACAGTGAGGCATGGGCACAGTGAGGCATGGGCACAGTGAGGCATGGGCACAGTGACAGTGAGGCATGGGCACAGTGAGGCATGGACACAGTGAGGCATGGGCACAGTAAGGCACAGTGAGGCATGGACACAGTGAGGCACAGTGAGGCATGGACACAGTGAGGCACAGTGAGGCATGCACATGGACACAGTGAGGCACAGTGAGGCATGTATATGGACACCCTAGGCTTATACTCGAGTCAATACGTTTTCCCAGTTTTTGGTGGTAAAAATAGGTGCCTCGGCTTATATTCGGGTCGGCTTATACTCAAGTATATACGGTAAATAATTAATGACTACAATGTGTTAAATGTGTTTACAGTTTTTCCTTCACAAAATTAATAAATGAAACCTGTAAATATAAACTGAGGAGTTGAAAAGTAGCCAAAATAACATTTCCAACTGCTCATCATTACACCCATAAAGACACAATGCCAACAGAACAGGTGCCAGCAATACTGAAAACATGGCCTGCCTCTTTGTATTTACATGAAAACAGCTTATATGTAAACAATAATGTATTATTTTATCAAAAAGCTATCAACATTCATGGGAACAATAAACCGATCATCTTATTTGATCAATGAAGCTCCCAGGAAGATGGCCATTGGCAATACATAACAATGCATTAAGACCAGACAATAGAATTTGGAATTGTTGCCCAAATCAGAATTCTCTTTTAAATTTCCCTGAATTTAAAGAGTTAACCTGGGTTGTCATTATAAGGAAAAATGCTATTTCTTTTTAGTTTTGGATAGTGTAGTGAGGGAAGGGTTAGAATCCCTTTCAGTTTTTTTGGATGTTTGTTCCCTTTATTTATCCTGGTGAGAAGGGATGAGCCAACTGGTTCAGTTCATGGGGGGTTCAGAGAACCTAATAGGAAGTCCACAAACTCTGAATTTGGTGGCAAGCCCCATTGAAGTCCAAAAGAGGAGAATGATGAAAATGTAATTCTGGACATTTGCATGGCTAATAGGTAAGGGATTGTTAAACAAAGGGCATGGGGAACTGCCATGTGATTTGTACCAATGCAAAATAAATAAATACAGAGAGTCTTTTCCTGTGGCTTAAAGGGCAGCATTGAAAATACACAAATCCTTTAAATAACATACTAGGAAATGCCTTAAAGCTGAAAAATGGAAAAAAAATAAAAAATAAAATGGTGTGGGATTCCCTTTAAAATGTATCCAAGATCCTTATACAGGCATGCAGCCTGGATTGCCCAAGAAAGGGAGCACAGCGAGTGTGTGGCCCCAACTTCCTCAACCACACCAGGGTACACATGCCTTATTAGGGGGTACCTTGTAAGCGAGGTTGCAAATTGGCTGGGAAACATCATCAGGTATTGACCCATGTTCCGGGCTTTTGTCCCTGAAAGGACAGGGCCCTAAACACCAGAACCACTAGGTACAGTATTCAACTCACTCTTTTAAACCCCAGCATGTCATAGACAGGGCCGTTTGAAGGAATTTGGGGGCCCCAAGCAAAATGGACATGGAGGCCCCCCCAACCCCCCCCCCCGACACTCACGCAAAGCCTACAGGAAATAAATTATATAGATATTGGTCTAGAAAATTTTAAACTATTTAGGAACTATGGCTCCTGTACTACCCTGAAGTGGCCCCTCTGAGCATCATCCTTGAAGATGCTGTTTAGGACTGTTTATGGACAGTGGGGTAGACAGGGGGACCGTGGGATGGACAGGGGGACCGTGGGATGGACAGGGGGACAGTGGGATGGAAAGGGGGACAGTGGGATGGACAGGGGGACCGTGGGATGGACAGGGGGACAGTGGGATGGACAGGGGGACAGTGGGATGGACAGGGGGACAGTATATGGTGGGGGGGGGCTGCTGCAGGTGTAGTGAGAGGCAAACAAGTAGTGGGAGAGAAGAGACAGTCAACAGCTGGACAGAAGGGCTGGTTGTGAGGAGTCATCAATATGTGTGCAGTGCCAGTGATGCAGGAAACATTTTCAGCTCTGAGGGGTTCATGCTGGGACCTGTAGTTCTTCACTTTTGGGGGGGTCACATGATTTCAAGTCCCAGCATGAACCCTCCCTGCCCTGTTAGGATGTGTCTGTGTGTCCTCTCCTGCTCCAGTCCTGCCCACTCTTATGATGTTGGTGGCAATGGTGAGCAATGCAATTTACTTACCTTTCTACTCTGTCTGTTACACTAACACAGCTGCAATCTGTCTCTCTGTCACTGTCAAGTGTTTCTGTTCTGCAAGCAGCATGCCGCTGCCTGAGTGCCTGGCTGGACTCGAGGACATACAGGGATCGGGAGGAGGTGGGTGGAGCTAGCTAGATCTTCTGAGTCCTCCGCTGTGATAGGCACAACTCTGCCTCTCTCCTGCTCTGCTCGTGACGTCACTGGTTGCTACACGCCAATCGGGCGGCAGGTAGCATCAACCAGCACAGTGCCAGCTAGGGGTCCACTGTCTCAGATCGATCATGCATTAAATCGACCCAGGGCGGAAATCCAGGACAGTGACAGGCAGCAGGCATGCACCCTAGGCTGGGTGCCCCAGGCCAGCTCGGGCCCCAAGCAATTGCTTGTTTTGCCTGTCCTGTTGCGACGGCCCTGGTCATAGACTCCCAGTATAAGTCTAAGTATAACTCCAGTATAATCCTCTGTGGGAGTCACATGTTAGTGAAGCAACAAAACGTTTCCTGTCACGACAAGACATTAATGTATGTTTATTGTTGGCATTGGATATATATTTTTGGGATTAGAGCAGTCACTCATGTATCTAGGCAGTCTTCTATCTTTTGATGTACATGCATATGTCTTTCTCAGCTATATAAACATCTGTATACTGAACATACTCAGAAACCAAGAGAGCACTAAGTAGCGAAACTGGAAAAAAATAATTATACACATAAAAAAAGAAAATAATTTAAAGAACCTGTTCGTTAGTCCGTAGAAATCATATTATAAAAATAATAATATGAGATTATTAGTGTGTGAAGAGTGTCAATATGTGTATCTACAGGGTCCTTCTTTTTTATGGTGACCATGCTTACTGCTATGCTATCATGGTTTCCTGTGCTCTCCAAAGTTAAATTATAAGCTACTGTGACAATGGACTCTAGACTGGTCCATTCTGGGAAGAGGGGTGGAAGTGGATGAATGACGGGATCCTCTCCTTTATTTACTGAACATGTTGTGTTCTTTGTTAGTTGTGTATCTACAATACCATGAATTGTTTTAAAACAAAAAACTACTATGATTTATTTTTTTCAAATACATAACAAATAAAATAAATATTGTAGAATATTGCCACCTGAAAAGCCTTGTTTGCCCCCAAAAAACAATATACACTAAGCAAAATGATAAACACAACACTTTTGTATTTGCCCCTACAGTATTTATCATGAGCTGAACGCAAAGATCTACAGCTTTTTCTATGTACACAAGAGGCCTATTTCTCTCAAATAGTGTTCACAAATCTGTCTAAGCCCTGGTTCACATTGATGCTACTTTGAAATTGTGCTACTTCACTTGAAGTAGAGCGATTTCAGAGTAGCAAGGTCAGCGCGATTTCAGGTGCTACTTGATAGACATCTGTGTGGCTTCGTACATAGATGTCTATTGAAGTCGCACCTGAAATCGGCAAAAGTAGTGCAGGAACTACTTTTGCAAATTGGTGCGGCACCGCAAAATCGGTGTCGCACCGTTTGGAACAGTGCCATTGCAGCCAATAGGCTGCGACTTGTCATGCGATTTGATCTCTCAAATCGCTCCAATGTGAACCTAGGCTAAATCTGTGTTAGTGAGCACTTCTCCTTCGCCGAAATAATAAATTCACCTCACGGGTGTGGCATATCAAGATGCTGATTAGACAGCATGATTATTGCACAGGTGTGCCTTAGGCTGGCCACAATAAAAGGCCACTCTAAAATGTGCAGTTTTACTGTATTGTGGGGATCAGGGGGTCCGAAAACCAGTCAGTATCTGGTGTGACCACCATTTGCCTTACGCAGTGCAGCACAACTCCTTTGCATAGAGCTAATCAGGTTGTTGATTGTGGCCTGTGGAATGTTGGTCCATTCCTCTTCAATGGCTGTGCGAAGTTGCTGGATATTGGCAGGAACTGAATCACGCTGTCATATACGCCGATCCTGAGCATCCCAAACATGCTTAATGGGTGACATGTCCGGTGAGTATGCTGGCCATGCAAGAATCGGGATGTTTTCAGTTTCCAGGAATTGTGTACAGATCCTTGCAACATGGGGCCGTATGTTATCATGCTGCAACATGAGGTGATGGTCGTGGATGAATGTCACAACATTGGGTCTCAGGATCTCATCACGGTATCTCTGTTCATTCAAAATGCCATCAATAAAATGCTCCTGTGTTCATTGTCCATAGCATACGCCTGCCAATATCATAACCCCACCGCCACCATGGGCAACTCGATCCACAACATTGACATCAGCAAACCGCTCAAACCCAGATGCCATACACGCTGTCTGTCATCTGCCCAGTACAGTGAAAACCGGGATTCATCTGTGAAGAGAACACCTCTCCAAAGTGCCAGATGCCATTGAATGTGAGCATTTGCCCACTCAAGTCGGTTACAACAACGAACTGCAGTCAGGTCGAGACCCCGATAAGCACGACAAGCATGCAGATGAGCTTCCTGAGACGATTTCTGACAGTTTGTGCAGAAATTCTTTGGTTATGCAAACCGATTGTTGCAGCAGCTGTCCGGGTGGCTGGTCTCAGACGATCTCGAAGGTGAAGATGCTGGATGTGGGGGTCCTGGGCTGGTTTGGTTACATGTGGTCTGCAGTTGTGAGGCCGGCTGTATGTACTGCCAAATTCTCTGAAACGCCTTTGGAGACGGCTTAGGGTAGAGAAATTAACATTCGATTCAAGGCCAACAGCTCTGGTGGACATTCCTGCAGTCAGCATGCCAATTGCACGCTTCCTCAAAACTTGTAACATCTGTGACATTGTGCTGTGTGATAAAACTGCACATTTTAGAGTGCCCTTTTATTGTGGCCAGCCTAAGGCACACCTGTGCAATAATCATGCTGTCTAATCAGCATCTTGATGTGCCACACCTGTGAGTTGGATGGATTATCTCGGCAAAGGAGAAGTGCTCACTAAGGGCTCTTTCACACGGGACGGATCTGTGAAGATCCGCCCCGTGAAGCTCCGCTTGCTCAGCGGGGATCGCTCCGTTGATCCCCGCTGAGCCGACGGATGACTGGGCGGTCCCCGCACACTGTGCAGGGACCGCCCTGTCAGAGCGCCGCTCTCCCCTATGGGGAATCGGATGACGACGGACCGTAGAGTCCGTTGTCATCCGATCCGCTCCGCCGACGGAAGGAAAAATAGGGTTTTCCTCCGTCACACTTTGGCGGAGCGGATGTCAGCGGACATGTCTCCGCTGACATCCGTGCCTCCATAGGGGTACATGGAGGATCCGTTTCAGGTCCGCCTAAAAAACTGACAGGCGGACCTGAACGGACCTCCGTGTGAAAGGGGCCTAACACAGATTTAGCCCTGGTTCACACTGGTATGATTTGACATGCCAATTGACATGTCAAATGGCATATCAAATCGGCAGCAATTGCATCTGCGGCGCTGCACCGATTTCAAAAAGTAGTTTCTGTACTACTTTTTGCGATTTCGGTCTGCGATTTACATTGACATACATTGACACAGAAACCTGCACAGATGTCTCTGAAATTGCGTCTGAAATCGGGACTGACAGGCAGGAGTGAAATCGTGTGAGTTCAGCTGAACTCACACGGCTTCATTCCCGCAGCCCAGTTTGAACCTGGACAGATTTGTGAACCATATTTGAGAGAAATAGGCCTTTTGTGTACATAGAAAAAGTTGTAGATCTTTGCGTTCAGCTCATGATAAATAGGGGCAAACACAAAGGTGTTGCGTTTATAATTTCGCTCAGTGTAGATATTATTGTGTTATCAAGTAATGACAATTTTTTTCCACCAAATCAATATGCCCATAGTTGAATAGGGAAAGTTCCTCTGATACACACGAGTTAAACACATGCTAGGCCTGACATGGATAAGGAAGTCATTTCTATCCTGACACCTGTTAGTAATAAATCTACTGAAAGTACAGGATATCTCACTTTGTATCATGCCTATTCTGAAGTCATTATGAAACCATAACTTGTGAGGTGACTCAGTTCTTGCTTAAAATTGTTACTTCGAAAGCTCTTCCCTTGATCAGGGGAAATATTTCTCTTTCCAGTATTTTAGAGAGACATTTCAGATTTAATACATATAAAAATGCATGCAAATTAATATGTTACCCCACAGGGACAAATTACATCCAAAAAATAAACAAAATCCTGGTATAGTGTAATAACCAGTAAATATATGCTACATGAAAATGTTCTTATTTTTTTTTACCACATTAGAGTTAGCTTGTACTTAGTATAGTTTGTTTGTATAGTTTGTAGAAAGAGCAACTTAAGTTCTGCCATCTTCCCTTGCACCAATCTGTGTTCTTATTTATTTAGAATTTTTATATTCATGCAATTTTTCCTGGTGTCTTTAGTGTCTCACATATGTCAGAGTTCCTCGAAATGTATAAATAAAATCAAATCCGCGCAATAAACTGTGATACAATATAATACTGAGCAGCTGAACACTAAGGGTCAAATAGTCAAAATCCCTGAAATAAACATAAAAATAGATAGTGCAGCGCTTTAAATGTCCATATGTCAAAGATGGAAAACAGCACAGTGAATCAATGAATAATCCCCGTGATCTTCATAGGTGACACTGATGAAGTCCCGCCTACTGGGACGTAACGTACGTACGGATGGGAAGTTCGTGACGTCACCCGCAGTTCATTCACAGTCTCACCAGACGCGCTGTTGTACCTCGGCACTGGTATAGTGCCTTTTAATGTAAGTGCACTACTTTTGTTTTCTCATTAAATTGTTTTTACCACGGAGAAACACTATGGTCTGCCTCTCTATCTTCCACATGTAAAACTGCCTTATGAACCCGATACCTTGAAGTCCTTCTGATCTCATACGGGATTGATGATCCTCACTCATCTGGGGAATCGTACACATATATATCTGTCTTGGATTCACCCGCAAGGGAAGGTTTTCAGTGACCCTCTATAATCAAAGGGTCCATGTTTGGAGGTGAGCGGCCAATTTATCTGTTGGTGGAGGTCTCTCACTGTGTGTGTTTGTTACCACCTGCATGCAATCAAGAGTTCATGTGTCACCTATGAAGATCACGGGGATTATTCATTGATTCACTGTGCTGTTTTCCATCTTTGACATATGGACATTTAAAGCGCTGCACTATCTATTTTTATGTTTAGAGTTCCTCGAAAGCCTCGTACACACGGCCGAGAATCCCATCGTAAAAAAAAACATTGGTTTTCTCGACGAGATTCTTGTCAAGCTTGACGAGATTCTTGTCAAGCTTTTATTGCATACACACTGTCAATTAAAAATCTTGTTGTTGTAAAGCGCAGTGACGTACAACACGTACGACGGCAGTATAAAGGGGAAGTTCGATTCCAATGGCGCCACCCCTTGGGCTGCTTTTGCTGATCTCGTGTTACCGCGTGTTAGTAAAAGTTTGGGGAGAGGCGATTCGCGCTTTTCAGTCTTCGTGCTTTCAGTTCGTTACAGCGTGACGAATGTGGTATCTCCATTACGGACGCCAGTTTTACCAGAAGGAGCGCTCCCGTCTCATACTTGATTCTGAGCATGCGCGGTTTTTTAAGACTCGGAAAAGCATACACACGACCGGTTTTCTCGTCGGGAAACAGGCCGACGAGAATCCCGACAAGAAAAACGAGAATCCTGATGAGAAAATAGAGAGCAGGTTCTCTATTTTTCTCGTTGAGATTCCCATCAGTTTTCTCGACAATAAACCATACACACGAACGGAGAAAAACGTTCGTGTGTACGAGGCTTAACTCTTTTTCCTTCAGCAGTTGGTGGGTCTTGTATGCTGCCAGAGACCAGCACCATGTAATGATATGAACCCAGGGTAGTTTGATGATGCACCCTCAGAGGGTGACTTGGGCCTACAGGAAGTACATTGAATGAAACAGAGCATCATTCTCCCTGAAAGAGGGACAGTGTCTGTGGGTAACATTGCCATAAATAGGGTAGATAGTGAGAACTGCGTCTTTCTTTTTATTTTCTGCAGGACAATTGATTGTTATTTAATTTTTTTAAGAAGCAGGAGTTGGGTTTTAAAATAGTAGTAAAGGCTATACATTTTGGAAGAAAAGACTTGCATTCAAAATTGCATCTAAAACCATTAAGGATACTGTATATATGTTAATTGCTATGTGCAAAATTATTAAAATCACCATGTCTGTACCTTTTTCTTTTGGTGTTTACTTGCTGTCACGTGACCAAAATCCTCATCAGTGCATAGTATAAAGGTGGTTGGTGGTGGCCTTATCCACTCCATCCTGGCAGCATCACTTCAGGAAGTGACATATCTTGCATCATATTCCTGTCAGCTCTCTCATGAATGAGGACACTTGGTTGCTCGAACAGCCATCCGTCAACAGTATCAGGAAGTTGCTATGAGCAGCCACATTAGGCTGTCTAGGTACTCCGTTGTTGATGAAGGAGTGGAGTATTCCTAGATGTCTAGATTAGATGGCTGTTTCTAATTAGACATTCAGCAATTCAAATAATGTTTAAATTAAAAATGTATTATATTATTCATACAAATAAATTGTATTTTTTTGTATTTAACTGGAATTCCAGAAGATAGAGAGCCAACAATGCTGGTGGGGGACCCCAGAAAAAGAGGTTTGGGGCTTCTCTGTACAATACCATTGCACAGAGCAGGTAAGAATAACATGTTTGTTATTTTAATTTAAAAAAAAATCTAGACTTTAAAATCACTTTAAATTTGGAGCAGAACCTGCCAAAAAACAAAATGACCACCGCTTTAAGTAACTACCAGGCTGTGTGAAAGGCACCCTTACCTGTCTGTCCTATGTGACAGTTTATGGGCCTGGTGTTGGCTGTGCACACACAAAGAACTGGTATGTAAAAAGCAGGATGAGTGTCACATGTTCCCAAATTGTGGGTTTTCTAGCAGGTCTCCGATGTTGGCATTTCACTGGAAAAGTACTGTTATGCGGCGTACACACGATCGTTTTTCATGCCATTTTTTTAACCAACGTTTTTCTCGTCGTTTTTTTTCATGTTTCCTCTCAAGCCTGTCTTGCATCCACACGATCATTTAAAAAAACACTCGAGCAAAGCGCAGTGACGTACAACACGTACAACGGCACTATAAAGGGGAAGTTCCGTTCGGATGGTGCCACCCTTCATGTTAGTAAAGTTTGTTGAGCGACGATTTGCGCTTTTCAGCCTCATGCTTTTCAGTCCGTTACAGCGTGACGAATGTGCTATCTCCATTACAAACGCTAGTTTTACCAAAACGTGCGCTCCCGTCTCATACTTGATTCTGAACATGCGCGTTTTTTTTCACCTCGTCAAAGCATACACACTATCGTTTTTCACATGGTTAAAAAAAAACGACATGAAAAACGACGTGAAAAAATTGAGCATGTTCGAAATTTTTAATGGCCGTTTTTCACGCTGTTAAAAATGCTCTGGAGCATACACACGATCGGTTTTAATGGCCATTTTTAAAAATGGCATTTTTAACGGCATGAAAAACGATCGTGTGTACGTGGCATAAGAGTAGATGTTCTGGGGTGTCTGGCACACAGCCTGGCAGTTAGTTACATAAATCTGCATAGAGTACTGGTTTTGTGCTGAGGTATTGGGGTTGATTTACTAAAAGAATTGGGCATGTTCCCTTTGTAAAGTGTATGTTTATTTTTCAAAGTTAATATTCACTTAGATTAGTAAATAAGGTGAAGTTGCTTTTGCTTCATCCAATTATATGCAAGAAAAAATACTGTTTTTGAAATTGTCTTGCAAATGATTAAATATTTAAAGTGTTTGTATCCTCCGCTTGGTGAAATAAAATAAAAATTGCCTTTAATTATACTTTAACTCAGGGCAAAAAATTCTCTAAATATCTCTTTAATTAAAAAAAGTTTAAACCTGAAAGGAATTAGGAGCAAGAGGGTGGGACTTTGAGTGAAGCACATGGTTGAATAGAATACAATGGTGGATATTAAAAAGTTTAATAATCTGTTAATACATGATTACATACACTTATTCCATATATATAGAAAGACATACTATACACAGTGTCGATTTCTAAGATAATGGTAACTGGTAATAACATGGTAATAAATGAATACCATAATAAGATTACAGAGTCCATCAATGGTCATAATTGGGTACACATATAATACAAGGTAAACAACTGCATGGCCTATGACCTTCCTGAACCTGTCACAAGGTATAGTAGTATAGGTAAATGGCGTATAGTCTCTTGGGACTGAAATACTGAAATACACGGCATCTGGTAGCTTGACGTGTTTCACGGCTTGGTGCCGCTCATCAGGAGTAAGCATGTGATGTATCTGAAAATAGGGAATAATGTCTAATTAAATAACTTGTATCAATAGAGGGGGGAAATGAATAGGGAAACCCACCTATTAATCACTTACAAGTAAATATACAGTCGTAGGCATGGTGTCAGAGATCACGGCCACCCAAAAGCATCAGGGTCGGGAGCTGAGGAGGCATGTCCAGCGGCGGTACCCACCACGGGCAGCAACGCAGACGGACCTGGGCACACAGAGCACTCCTATAGTGAATATGTGACAACAAATTAATTGAATGACAAAATAAGTGTGTATGTGAATAAACTGTGTGGAGGCGGATGTAGTGAGGACAGTGAGGACCAGGGATGAGCCGAACACCCCCCTGTTCGGTTCGCACCAGAACCTGCGAACAGACAAAATGTTCGTGTAAACCAGGGATATGCAATTAGCGGACCTCCAGCTGTTGCCAAACTACAAGTCCCATCATGCCTCTGCCTTTGGGTGTCATGCTTGATGGTGTCAAATGTCTTGCTATGCCTCATGGGACTTGTAGTTTGGCAACAGCTGGAGGTCCGCTAATTGCATATCCCTGGTGTAAACTTTAGAACCCTATTAAATACAATGGACTCGAACGTTCGAAATCTAAAGTGTTAATTATAAAGGCTTATATGCAAGTTATTGTCCTAAAAAGTGTTTGGGGACCCGGGTCCTGCCCCAGGGGACATGTATCAATGCAAAAAGAAGTTTTAAAAACGGCCGTTTTTTCGGGAGCAGTGATTTTAATAATGCTTAAAATGAAAAAATAAAAGTGAAATATTCCTTTAAATTTCGTACCTGGGGGTGTGTATGATATGCATGTAAAGTGGCGCATGTTTCCCGTGCTTAGAACTGTCCCTGCAAAAAATGTAATTTTTGAAAGAAAAAAATGCATTTAAAACTGACTCGCGGCTATTAATGAATTGTCGGCTCCCGGCAATACATACAAAAGTCATTGATAAAAAAAAAAAAAAAGCGTGGGGGTTCCCCAGAATTCAATTACCAGGCCCTTCAGGTCTGGAATGGATATTAAGGGGAACCCCGCCGCAAATTAAAAAAAAAATTGATGTGGGGTTCCCCCAAATATCCATTCCAGGCCCTTCAGATCTGGCATGGATTTTAAGGGGAACTCCACCCCAAATTTTAAAAAAAAAATGGCGTGGAGTCCCCCTAAAAATCCATACTAGACCCCTTATCCGAGCACGCAACCTGGCCGGCCGCAGGGGAAAAGGGGGGGACGAGAGAGCGGCCCCCCTCCCTCCTGAACCGTACCAAGCCACATGCCCTCAACATGGGGAGGATGTCCCCATGTTGATGGGGACAAGGGCCTCATCCCCACAACCCTTGCCCGGTGGTTGTGGGGGTCTGCGGGCGGGGGGCTTATCGGAATCTGGAAGACCCCTTTAACAAAGGGGACTCCCAGATCCCGCCCCCCCCTATGTGAATTGGTAAGGGGTACATTGTACCCCTACCATTTCACGAAGAAAGCGTAAAAAAATGTTAAAAAAAACACACAAACACCTTAAAAAAGTCCTTTATTAAAAAAAAACAAAAAAACATTCCAGCGGTGAAATCCAGTGTCCCGCGGCGATCCCGATGTCCAGCGCTGTCCTTCATTGGTTGTGCCTGAGCGGACCTGATGGGGAACTCCCTCTCAGTATTTTAAATGTATAGACCCGCCCCTTCTAAAGTTCCCCATCGGGTCCGCTCAGCGGAACAGATGCGGAACATGAGAAGGGGCGGGTCTATACATGTATTACCAAAGTGAGAGCAGTTCCCCATCAGGTCCGCCCCCTCAGTATGTCGGACCCGCCTACGTCATTGGCTTGAGCAGGGAACTTCCTTCACTATGTAAATTTAAATTACACAGTGAAGGAAGTTCCCCGCTCAAGCCAATGATGTAGGCGGGTCCGACATACCGAGCGGGCGGACCTGATGGGGAACTGCTCTCACTTTGGTAATACATGTATAGACCCGCCCCTTCTCATGTTCCGCATCTGGTCCGCTGAGCGGACCCGATGGGGAACTTTAGAAGGGGCGGGTCTATACATTTAAAATACTGAGAGGGAGTTCCCCATCAGGTCCGCTCAGGCACAACCAATGAAGGACAGCGCTGGACATCGGGATCGCCGCGGGACACTGGATTTCACCGCTGGAATGTTTTTTTTTTTTTTTTTTTAAATAAAGGACTTTTTCAAGGTGTTTGTGTGTTTTTTTAAACATTTTTTTACGCTTTCTTCGTGAAATAGTAGGGGTACAATGTACCCCTTACCAATTCACATAGGGGGGGGGCCGGGATCTGGGGGTCCCCTTTGTTAAAGGGGTCTTCCAGATTCCGATAAGCCCCCCGCCCGCAGACCCCCACAACCACCGGGCAAGGGTTGTGGGGATGAGGCCCTTGTCCCCATCAACATGGGGACATCCTCCCCATGTTGAGGACATGTGGCTTGGTACGGTTCAGGAGGGAGGGGGGGCCGCTCTCTCGTCCCCCCCTTTTCCCCTGCGGCCGGCCAGGTTGCGTGCTCGGATAAGGGGTCTGGTATGGATTTTTAGGGGGACTCCACGCCATTTTTTTTTTAAATTTGGGGTGGAGTTCCCCTTAAAATCCATGCCAGATCTGAAGGGCCTGGAATGGATATTTGGGGGAACCCCACGTCAATTTTTTTTTAAATTTGCGGCGGGGTTCCCCTTAATATCCATTCCAGACCTGAAGGGCCTGGTAATTGAATTCTGGGGAACCCCCACGCTTTTTTTTTTTTTATCAATGACTTTTGTATGTATTGCCGGGAGTCGACAATTCATTAATAGCCGCGAGTCAGTTTTAAATGCATTTTTTTCTTTCAAAAATGACATTTTTTGCAGGGACAGTTCTAAGCACGGGAAACATGCGCCACTTTACATGCATATCATACACACCCCCCAGGTACGAAATTTAAAGGAATATTTCACTTTTATTTTTTCATTTTAAGCATTATTAAAATCACTGCTCCCGAAAAAACGTCCGTTTTTAAAACTTATTTTTGCATTGATACATGTCCCCTGGGGCAGGACCCCGGTCCCCAAACACTTTTTAGGACAATAACTTGCATATAAGCCTTTATAATTAGCACTTTAGATTTCTCCCATAGATTTTTCGAATTTGCCGCGAACACCCCAATTTGTTCGCTGTTCGGCGAACGGGCGAACAGGCAATGTTCGAGTCGAACATGAGTTTGACTCGAACTCGAAGCTCATCCCTAGTGAGGACAGTGCTAAATGGTGGAACTGGTGTATGTAAGGAAGGGGGAGGCTAGTGAAGGTAAATGGACAAGAGTGAGGGTGGACAGACATGGTGAAATGTTGCCACCAAGACATCTGAGGGAAAAAAATTGTGGAAGGCAAGAAAAAAAAAAGAGTGGCTGCTACGTGTAGGAGATTTAAATATAAAAAAAGGGGGAATACTGCGCTAAATACAAATAAATTAAACACCACCCCTAAATTAGCAGCAAGCTCCAAATGTCAGACAAAACATTAATTATATAAAGGAAGGGAAGGGAGCTGCGCAAAAATAATAAAAGCCTAAAAATATATACGGTGTACCATCAGTGAACAAAAATGTACATATATATATATATATATAAAGCAGTCACCATGAAGTGTGACTAACCAAATCCCAAAAAAATATTATTTTTTGATGGATGTGACCAACGAAAAAAAAATTGTTAAGTATGAATGAAAATTACAAAGTGACACTAAATAAGTCCAATTTACAACTGAAGCAAAAAGTCCATGATATGATCCACAGTGAAATCTTGAAGGTAAGTTGTAAAGTGAGAGAAAGGGTGAGCCTCAGAAGTTAACACCAATCTGCACTCGTGTACCACCACCAAATGAATGCGCTTATCAGAGGCAAGCTGGTTACAAGCCCAAAACACATAAATAGCCTGAGCCTCCTTCCTCATGGTGGATGGATATCCAGGGAATTGCACACTCCGGAGATTATGACTCGGTAAGCCCTTTTTTACCCTTTTTGAAGAGGGTGGAAGAAGAGTTTCTTTCAGGTTTTTACTGCTGTCTGTATTCCTATTGGAAGATTTTTCCATGTGTTCTGTTCCAATGACAACAATAGGAAGTAACAGGGGATCTCATATGGCTGAAGATAAAAGGTTTCCCAGGTTGCTAAGTCTTCTCCTCCTCTTTCATCATCTTCAGCTGCTAGATAAGGATTATCTAGCAGCTGAAGATGATGAAAGAGGAGGAGAAGACTTAGCAGTGTATGAGATTTACCTGGTGCTGAAGAGGAGGGAGAAAAATGGTCATGATCCGAGATAAGCGGGGGAACTAATGTGTATGAGAGCCCTGAGTGACCCGGTCCCACCACCGCAGCCGCCCATAAGTGGGCACGCGCCACCATTGGACCACCCCAACGTCACACGCATGAGCACCGTGAGGAGAAGGAGGCGCCAGCACCCGGGCGGATAACTGTCCGAGACCGGCGCCAACACAATCACGCTCAGTTTATCCGCCCGGGTGCTGACGCCTCCTTCTCCTCACGGCGCTCGTGCGTGTGACATTGGGGGTGGTCCAATAGCAGCACGTGCCCACTTATGGGCGGCTGCGCTTTACCATTTTTGAGAAAACTTTGTAAAGAATATGAGATGGGGAAAAGCCACTATACCCTTTAACAGAATCCCGCTTTTGGGGGTTAAAGGGTATTAGTTAGGGGTTTTATGTGGAAAAAAAGTCTCCTGTACTCTTACCTTGTATCTTAGTTATAGTTTCTATAATGATATTCAATCACAAATTCAACTGGGATTTCAGATAGATTGAAATGGAATACTGAATCAATGGAAAAACATTATTTACTACTGTATCATCCTTGATCAAAGGGTACCCCGAGGGTGGTTGGATGTCTGTAGGGGGGAGGGGGAGCAGTGCAGGGAAAATGTTTTATAACCTATATGATTAATGTTTTAACTTGAGAGTGGTCACCTGCTAGATGTCTACTGAGATAGATGTCACCTAATGTATTTTCATTTCATTTGAGGTTTATAGGCAGCTTTCTATTACCAGAATACCAAACTAATTAATTGTAATTTTTACATTGTGGGAAAAGGATGCTTTTTTGAACAAAGTAATATATCTTTCTAGTTTGATTAGGACGATTACCATTTTAAAATTAAATGTACCCAGAACTGATGGGGTAAAGACAATGTTAAAAAAAAAAATGTTTATTCTCTAAAAAAAAAAAAAAAATGGGAAATTCTAAATAAAATAAAGTGAAGTGACAAATGAATTGCTCAGCTATCTGATACTGGAAGTCACAGTTGTTTTTCAATAGAGCATCATTTCTTCCATTGCACCTGGCTCAGTTTCATGGTTTAGCCCAGTTTTACTTCCAAAATGAACATCTATTGCCGTTCCTGAAACTGACACCTGGATATAGTTGTTCTCAAAGTAAATGCTACATGTAATAGATTGAAGATACTGAAGTTAATTTGATTTGAGTTTAAATAGTAAAAACTCAGTGATAGCATAGGTCTTGTTGTTTTATATCACACATTATATCAGACATATAAATAAAATAAATATGTGGAGTGTTCAAATCCCTTACTATCCATTATTGATACTATAAGTAAATATACGTCCCTAAATATTACCGTATTTTCCGGCATATAAGACAACCTTTTACACTTAAAAAAAAACAACCAAATAGCGGGGGTAGTCTTATACGCGGGGTATCAAATGCAGCTGGCTGTATGTCAGCCCGCCGAATGTGCAGTAATACTGTATGTAGCTTCGGCTACATACAGTATACACCGCTGAGCCAATCTCGGCAAACAATGTATTCTATTAATGAATACAGAGCCTGCTCAGATTGGAGTAACAACCTCTGCCAATCCCAGCAGGCTACATAAGGTAGCCTGCTGGGATTGGCTTTGAGAGTCAGAGAGGCGCGGGCTGATGATGTTACAGCCTCTGCCAATCCGAGCAGGCTTTGTATTCATTAATAGAATACATTGCTCGTCGTGAATGGCTCAGCGCGGTATGGTGCCAACTTCCATTAAGAAGGAAATATAGGCAATATGAAGCCTCAGAAGGGGGGTCATCCTATACAGTGAGTATAGGCAAAAACTGTAGAAATACAGTAGAATTAGGGGGTCGTCTTATACGCCTGGTCGCCTTATACACCGGAAAATACGGTACATAAATAACAAATACTGCAATAAATATATATTGTACAGTACACCTCAGTTAATCAGCACATAAAAAGCAGTGGTGTCCAAATAATATCCTAAGTGTTTGCTGTCGTGCAAAAAAATCAAAACCAATTTTAATGATGGACTTAGAGAGGTTGATGGCCGAATCATATATGTACATTCCAAGCACATGATTATCCCAATGATTGGATTAAGAATTAATCTTGGGCTTCCAGGAGTATCTCACTAACCAATCAGTCTTTTTAATACTTTGCTATGTAGATTATAATGGGAAAGCATTAGTAACAAGATCACAATGGACTGAAATGTAATGAAGGTGCCCCAAGATTACACAACATCCTTTTGTCTATGTATTATGGCTATTAATAAATTTTCAACCATTTTCCCATAGAGACATTGAAATATGTTCAAGTCTCAGGGAACCACTGCTAAAAAGTATTATTCTTACAACCTACAGTATACTAACACACCACAGTGATGGTTAATGGGATAAGGATTCCCTTACACTGGTGG
Organism: Rana muscosa; assembly: GCA_029206835.1. Classification (NCBI taxonomy): domain Eukaryota; kingdom Metazoa; phylum Chordata; class Amphibia; order Anura; family Ranidae; genus Rana; species Rana muscosa. Next base: position 814,364,871 of record CM055116.1, read on the forward strand.
ACAGTTAAAAGAATGCCATTACAATGGTGGTCAATGCGACGAGTGCTCATTACTTTCGTTGTCAGTGTACTGCTCCTTTACATTGGGAAACATTGGGAAGAATGCTTCTTTATGTTCATTGGGAAGAATGTCCCCCTTACACACAGCATACCTGAATATTTGAAACATGAATATTTTGTGTCAGTGGTTGCTTACCTGAGAAATGAGAAGAGAAGCTCCTCTGGTCACATGCCACTGACTCTACCAAGTGGCAATGGTGCCAGAGCTACTGTATGTAGGTATCACTTTTTAGCCTGATGGGTGCTGACAGTTAAAGTACATACCTATGTTATATGAAATTCCCCATTGGACTTTTGAGTTATAATGTATATTCTGTATAGGACTTTCAAGAAATACAGAGTCTGATTTTTTTTTTAATTTTCTTTAAACAAGGAATAAAGAGTAATAAATAGACTGAAACATAAACACTTCCTGAATCTTCCACAAATTGATAAGTTGGACTTTACTGGTACTTTACTGGTACCACAATACAGACAAATATATCATTACATCAATATTTAATTTACTAATAAACTGTGTTAACATTCAGATACAATTGTTAAGGATAAAACCCTACTGCTTGACAAAATTAATTGAATTGTACATTATTTTAACTACCACTGACCAGCTACATCAATAGACTCCTAGTTATATCAACCTCAACAACAAAGGGTATTACATAGAGAACAGAGATATTTCAGAAACAGGTGCTGATGATTTAGTGGAGTGAGGATTTCACTACGTGACCCGCTTTATCAGGAGGGCATCAGAGATATACAGAAATCATTGGTCAATTAAGTTTTGCTACAAATAAAGCGCACAGGGACCAATGCAGGGAAACAAAATGCAAAGGTGAACCTGCCAGTATCACTATGGCTCTTGTAACCACTTGTTACAATATAATAAGAATCTGCCACAGTTTATTTTAATGCCATAGTTAAACCATCAATCAATATAATTTTAGTTATATACATTCCAGTGGACTCTCCCAATGTAGATAAAGTTGTTAAAACATCAATATATCAGATCAAAGCCAATGATCTATAAAAGGATTAAAAAATAATATTGGACCCAGAGCAGTATCCCTCATGGCAGTTAAAGTCCCAGGTTTTCAAAGGATGCGGGGATAAACAATGAGATATAAACTTTTGTAGATTTATTACAATCTTTGCTGAAGGAAAGGATGGCCATTCTACATTCTTGCTCTTTAGTTATGTGTGAAGCACTGAAGGGAACCTGGAGTAACATTTTATCCAAAAAAATATATATATTAAAGCCCTTCTAATACTTTTTATTTGCCCATTTAAACAAGCCAGCTAATATCGCTTTAAATTAGAATTTGAGTATAAGAACACTTAAACTGTACTGAGAAAATGCAGAATTATAGCTTCCAAAACATGGAAATCGTATCCCTGTGATTTATTAGAGGTCTGTTAGGCTTCATTCACACCTAAGTGTTTTGTAGCTAGAAGCTCCAAAACCAAATCACTCAACATCCAAAATCCCTTGTATTTCAATGGTAAATGTTTACATACTGTATGAGTGCTCTTCACTTTTGAGACAGAATTGAGCTTTTTTTGGCCACATAGACTTAATTGGGAATGTCTGAAAATCCCCAAATAGAGCACTTTTATGACTTTTTTCAGGCATTTTGCATCATGTAATAATTCAACTCAAGAATTCAATCTCTGTCTGAAAACGGCTCTGCTCAGGTGTGAATTCAGCCTAAAGCCGGCCAGTTCAGCAGGGACCAGCCAAAATTCAAACCATGTATGGACAGGCTGATTGTACAAAATTGATCAATTGATCAACTTTGGTACAACTAGCCTTTTGGAGTTCTGCAGGAAAGAAAATCGCACATCTATGGCCAGCTTTAGAGACATTTAACTAGCAAAAACAACAGGTAACATTTTGTGCTTGTTCTGTGATTTTCAAGCCATCTATCCACCACCTACAGTCACTCACTATAGTGTTTAATAGACCAATGATTTCTCATGGAAATGGTAACCCCTTCGCCCTGCAACCTCCCAGCCCTTTAAAAGCTTCTAGATGCTGGGAGGAGGAGACAGGCATTTGGGTCAAGTGATCGCTGTGATTGGCTGTCACAGCAGTCACATTATCGAAAAGCTCCATATTGTAAGTATGCATTAGGAGCTTTCTGTTCCCCGCCGTTGACTGTGCTGGGACTGTGCAGAGCATGCAGTCTCAGCACAGCTTTGAGTTTACATAGGGCCGCATGTATGCGGCCTCATGGCGTAAAAGCCCACCCGCCGAGAGGTTAAATTTGTTCTAAAGTCAAGGTGTTTTTTAACCTAATGCATTCCTTGCATTAAGGTAAAAAACACCCCACTACTTGACCCCTATAAACATTTACCTGACACCTCATACAATCCAGTGCTATCTTTGCCGTAAGCCCCTCTCTGCTCTCTTCCTCAAGCTCCTCTCTTCTATGGGCTCCCATTGCTCCCGTTGCTGTCAGTCAAATCCTGCGAAGAGGGAATGAGGGCCTGGGCGAGCTGCTGTGTATGTGTCTATAGATGCACATATGCCAGCTTCAGAGCTTGCCCGCATAGGTGCCCCTATAGCATATGGCCTGCTATGGGGACACCTGGAAAAGAGGAGAAGCGGAGAGCACTCACTGGGGACCACCAAAGAAGATTTAAAGGACTGCTCTGTGCAATATTGTTGCACAGAGCAGGGAGGTATATAGGCAGGTAGGAACGTGTTTGTTTCTAGCGAGTTAGCAACTGGCCCAGGCCGGGGGAAGGGGTAATTGTTCTAAACTAAATGCTCAGGCTTTTGGTCCCAGCCAGCCCACCTGTGCTATAAAAAGGGGGAGGGCTAAGGTCCAGAGCCCTTGGTAGCCAATTTGGTTGGTTCTGTTCTGCTCATGGCTGGGGGTACTGGGACTGATGTGCTTTGCAGTCCACTGAGGACACCAGGACTTTCAGAGACATCCAAGCCATGGAAAAGGCCAAGGTGGACTCTCACCTTATGGAGGTATGCCTGGGAAGCCACTCTTCAGTAGTTAGTTTAGGGAAAAGAACATTGCTCATATTGAACTGTCATGCTGCAACCTGTTCAGTAAAGTTACAATAACCATTCTGAGCCTGGTCTGAAGTTAATGAAAGGGGTGCATGTTGGTTTTGGCGTATCTAAAGAACCTAGGTCTGTAAAGCACTACAGTGCAAAATAACCCCACTACAAGGGGTTAACATGGCAAGACAGGAAGAAGAGGAGTGTAGTTGCTAAGAGTAACCAATCACAAGTTCAAGACACCAAAAAGTCATTAGACATGTACCTGTTAAAGTGTCAGGTCCTCGAATAGCAAGGGGTTCATTACCTAGCTCCCTTCCTAGTGGTGGGTATCCAATAGCAACCTGTTCTGAACTTACGTTATGGAGATCTATGGCCTGGTCATGAGGTACATGAAATTAAGGAGTTAATAAGTGCATGCATGAGGTCTGTGCTAGGTGCTTGGCAGGACCTAATTTTGTTACTGGGAGTGAGGTAACAGAGGTACGCTGGACTGGTGGAGTGGGCACAGGATCAGCACGTCCCTCCTAATGCAGCATACAAGTGACAGTGTGTAGTCAAATGGAACAAGACACTTTTCAGGGGAACTCTGTATGTTTAATTATGCAAAGAGTGAATGCTCATCTTTAAGTCAGGGAGCTGCCTTAATATTAGATTCTTCACATGACCGCAGTCTCTACCTGGTCCGGGGCATTGATGAGGGTGCTCTGTGTGAAAGGTAACCCCAGTGCAGGGTGAAGTAGGCCCTGCCCACAGGTATATTACAGTATGTATTTTATTTTAATTAAAAAAAGGTTGTCTTTAATATCACTTTACCTTAGCTTGACTAGCTTTACTGTTTTTAAACAACAGGGATATCTCTGACTGTTGAGGAGTCTAAGCCTGGGTTCACACTAGCGCGATCTCAGATATCGCATGTGATTCGCACGCGCACCACAGTTGCCGATCACATGCAATTTTCTGAGAAATGCGAGTCCAGCCACACAGTTGTATGGCTAAACTCGCATTGGATTCGCACAGAAAATAGTGCAGGGACTTGTTTTTTGCTGCACTAGAATCAGATCGCATGGGTGTTCTCACCTATGCAATCCGATTACATTGCGAGTTCACAGTTTGCGCTGCGATCTGTGAACTAAACTGGGGGTGTCATTAACTTTGTTAACCTCCCTGGCGGTAATCCCGAGTCTGGCTAGGGGTGGAATTTCAGTACCATAAGCGGTAACCCCGAGCCAGACTCAGGCTGCATCGCAGGATACAGGGAGAGTTACTAACCTTGTCCCCTGAATCCTGTGATGTCTCCCTGCTGTGTTTGCGAGCTGTCTCCTCGCTCGATTCACACACAGTGCCCGAGTGCCACCGAGCTCCGTTCCCTGCGACGTTGCGGCGCACGGGGGGGGGGGGAATCGGCGCCAAATTTAAAAAAGTAAAAACACAATACACATACAGTATACTGTAATCTTACAGATTACATTCCTGTATAAAAAAATGACACATCCCCTTTGTCCCTAGTGGTCTGTCCAGTGCCCTGCATGCAGTTTTATATTATAAATACTGTTTTCTCTGCCTGGAAACTGGAGATTGTCCATAGCAACCAAAAAGTGTCCCTTTATGTCAAAAGTGGTTTTAGACCAGCTAGAAAGCAGCAATAATAAATTAGAATCACTTGCAGAATTAAGCGATAACGATTTGTGGGGAATTTCTTCATCAAACACTGAAAGTAATGACAGCGACAATTCTGCAATTATTTGTTATAATTATTTATACTTATTTATTATAATATATATATATTTTTTTTTTTTACTTTATCATACCCGGGATGTCTACTAAACTCTGGTTTGGACAGATTTAAGTGTGTTATTCCTAAAAATTGCAGGCCTACAATATAAAACGCCAAATTTCCATGCAAAGTAATTGTACCGGTTTCAGCACCTAAAATCAGACAGAATCATACTGTCAGGGAGGTTAATGACACCCGCAGCGGTACCCACAAGGCAGTGTGAACTGCCTGCGGGAGAGGAGCGATGCAGGAACCGGCGCTGTATTCGTGCTGGTTCCCGCATCGCACTAGTGTGAACCCAGGGTAAAAGAGGATAGGATAAATCTATTATTAAAGTAGAAATCATCTTTAATGTTTATTCCATAAAATCAAACTTTAAAACGGAATTGATGGCATTCACATTGATTATATTGTTCTAGAGAAGGCATTAAGATAATGATGATTTTATGTGAAAACTTATATTTCTCTTAGTTTTACCAATCACACTTAAACTCAATAATTTAATGCCATTTTATGTAATATTAACAAAAATTATGCCATTATTTGAAAGATATTTAACAATATAACATACTTGTATGTATTCATTATCATCTGAAAGTATGCAGAGCCTTATAATATTTACAAATGCATGATGCTCAAATCAATTGAAATATATTTTGAATGAACAAGATAAAATAGGCATTCTACTCCTGTGTTCTGCATTGGCTGCACCTAAAAAGCTAGACTTAATCCCCAGCAGCAAGAATACAATCAGGGCAGAATGGCATCAGTCACCCTCTCCTCCTTAAATTAAACTGAATTCTCTGTCCAGAAAAGCTAACAATCTTAAAGAGGACCCAGGTGAAAATACACATGCTGATATGTGATGTGCCCTCTGCTAACCTTCATTCATGAGAAAAAAATGGAAGTTCATAAACAACCATTGAGCACTGACAAGGTCAATACAAAATTTACAATTAGGGCACCCTAAAAAAAAAAAACTAATATCCCAGCCTCTTGGAACTCCAGGACAGCTTGTCTAAAAAAAAAAAGCATTATTCTCTTTCATTTTAGGATATCAATGTAATGTTAGATACCCTTGCTTGAATAGACAAAAAAGTACATTTTAATGGTAAATTTGTATAATCCTACATGTGTACCCTCATTATTTCATACAAAATAATACATGCAGAGAGTACATAAGGCAATAACATAATAGGAAGCGGTTCATTCATTGTACAAGTGGGCTCTTTGTAATTCTTTTATTCATTTTGTACATTAGCACTTAATACTTGGTATCTTCCTTTGATTATTATTATTATTATTATTATAGGTACTTATATAGTGCAGTCAATTTATGCAGTGCCTTACATATACTGTACATTGTACATTCACATTAGTCCCTACCCTCAAGGAGCTTACAATACTAAGATCCCAAACTCACATCCATACATACATATACTAGGGACAATTTAGACATGATTCGATTAACCTATGTTGTTTTGTACATTAGTACTGAATGACAATTAAAGCCACATTGAATGGATATGCTCCTTCTGATAATATCATTGTTATAACTGTAATACCCTATTCTATGGCTTGCTGCCGCTGTATATCTTGGTCTAATTTGGCTAAAACTCTGTATTTATTATGTTATTCTTTTATATGTCTTGTTGGCATTGAAAAAAGAGAGAAATAAAAATAGTGATTTAAAGAAATGATGCTTGCTTGTGAAATTTTCTTTCTCAAGTCTGTAAATGTTCTGTACCATTGGCAATGGTGTCGTAATTTGGCCAAGCACTGTGTTGTCCTGCTTGAATGGACTTAGCTGACTTTTAGTTGTATTTTTTCATTCACAGTAATGAAAGCCAGAGATGTGCATCATGTGGATGTAGATTAAACCAGACGTTTTCTGATCCTGGGATTGTCTATGATTGATGGCTACTGTTTTGATACAATGGCATTACTGATACCGTGATAAGGCCTGTCATAACACAGCTGAGACAAACCACTATTCTAAAAAATGAAATACGCTCTACTAATCACAGGTGCAAGGAAACAACTTCATTCATCTGCAGCAGACTGCACCACTAACCAGAATCAAACTTTTCAGTTCTCATTGTAGCCAAATACGTTTCATATCAGTTCACAATACATTCTCATGCATTAAAAACATTTTATAGATATAAAAAGTTAATTTTGATGCCACATGTTAATACAATTGTTTTTGCTATGCATCAATTGGTTTTATGTTATGATTTTAGCCTTTAAAATAAGACTAATGAAAATAAATCTTTGGCTGACATTTTGCACTTTCAATTATACTCATTTGATTTTATCAGCAATATAAAATAAAAATAATAAATATACTTTAAATTACATTATCATTAAAATAATGATAATAAAATGTAATAGAGACTGATTGTAGTCATTCTGAATATTCATTCGGGTATCTTTCAAAAATCTTATTTAAGAATCGGCGTTCATATTTCGCACCATTAGTGGGCTGCAGCAACAGCTGATTTTTGTGCGGCCGTCGAATTTTAATAATCGGACATGTTGGAAATTTCTTGAAAAAACTAACGATTTTCTAATCAATGATGAAAGAATCGTGCAAGAAATGTAATCAAAAAAGAAATGCGCATGTGCAAGAAAAGAAAATTCCCGGAAAGAAAAGAAGATTCCCAGCTACGAAAATTATTTTCTGTAGGAACATGAGGTCAAATTGAAGGTTTGGTTGGTCGAACTTCGAAATCAATGGTGGCACCATCGGATCACAAAACGCACAAATTTTCTGATTTTCAAAGGAAAGTTCTTTCGAAATTCGACCCGTGTATTAGATTTTCTGCAGATTTTTGTCTTCAGATTAACCAAAACCATATAGTGCAAGGGCCTGCCTGATTGCATACAAATTGAAACTCTTAAGGTTTGACCTCATATTATATGGTTTTAGTAAATCTGAAGACAAAAATCAGCAGAAAATCGAATAGTTTGTATGGGGTCTAACACATGCAAGAAAGAGCACATGTTGTTGATGCTACTAAATATACACCCTGGAATTGATAAAGATTTTTCAAAAGTACCAGTTTTTCTCTCTGTACACCAAAGGGAGAGTTAGTCTTAATTAGCTCCACTTTTACATTTAGAGCATTCAATGCGACACAAAGTAAAATTGGCGCATTTTAGAACTACCTGATTTTCATGCATGAATCGATGTCAGTATCAAACGTGTTGAAAATGCTTCATGAATTTGGTGCAATACATTAACAAGAGGGATAAAGAAATGGCAGAAAAGTGGCACAGCATCTTTATTGAATTCCCTCCACAGAGTATAGGTAGAATATGAACATCATGTACAGGCTCTAAAGCATAACTAACATAATATAAAAAAGATCATTAAACCAACATAAACACCTTCCCGCCCAGCCTATAGTCAAATGATGGCCGAGCGAGAGCTCTCTTGTTCTGGGTGGACATCATATGACATCCTACCAAGAACGTGCCTTGCGTTTGCCTCATGGGGCGCAATGCAGCGCAATCTGCCACCTGATCAGCAACTTTATTGAACTCCCTCTACAGAGTTTAAGTAGAATATGATTAACATGTACAAGCTCTAAAGCATACCTAACATAAAATAAAAACGATCATTAAAACAACATGAACACCTTCCCACCCAGCCTATAGTCAAATGATGGTGGAGCGAGAGCTCTCTTGTTCTGGGTGGATGTCATATGGCGTTCTCCCAGGAACGCACTTAGCGTGTGCCACATGGGGTGCACTGCGGTGCGATCTGCCACCCACTGTGGCCACCGACAACAGAGGATGACAGATCAGTGTACCGGCCCACTGCCTTTACCATGTGATTGCTGTACCCAATGACAGCAGATCACATGACAATTGTACACAATGTATGGCTTCCATTCATGCCATTGTGTACTATTGTGTTGATCTTTGTGATTGGTCACAGTGATCATATGGTACAGACAGGGCTAATGACAGCCCATCTGTACCATGTGATTAGCTGTGGCGAATCACAGCTAATCACAATAGTAAACACTGAATGAATAGTTTTAATTCAGAGAAAATGGTTGATTATAACAGTGAAATTCACAGTTATAAGCAATCATAGTGTGTAAAAAATAAATAAATCCTGATCATGTCCCCAGAGTGTTACAACGTTACTATAGTAACACTGTATTGCTCTGATCACAGTATGTAAAAAAAAATCATAAAAAAAAAGAAAACAAATGTAATAGAAAAATAAATTAATTAATTAAAAAGGGAAAAAGTTGTTAATTTTTTTTTATACATGCTGTCACCAGTCAGTGTCCCTGATCACCATCACACCAGTTATATGATGATGCATACTGGTGACAGTATGTAAAAAAAAAATTAGAAAAAAAAACTATTTGTTTTGAACTGGTAATTGTCCAAAAAATTGAAAAAAAAAACAACTTAAAAAAACTCACCATGCCTCTTACTAAATGCCATGGAATGTCTACTTTCCAAAAAGGGGTTATTTGGGGGATATTTGTACTGTCCTGGCATTTTTAGGCCTCAAGAAATGATATCATCGATTTTCAGATATATACCATAGTTTGTGGACTATAACTCTCCTACAGACTAATATATACTCATTTGGGTTATTTTCACCAAAGAAATGTAGCAGTATACATTTTGGCCTAAATGTATGAAAACAGTTTATGTATTTGCAAAATTTTATAACAAAAACGAAGAAAAACAATTATTTAAAAAAAAAAATCAGCTTTTTTTCATTTATTTAGCAAAAAATAAACTGCGTGCATTCGTTTTTTCAGAGCAGAGCAGTCACCGCACACCGGCCAGCAGAACTTTATGAAATGTCACTGTGACATTTCGTAAACTGTTTAAAAAATATAGTGAACAATGCGTTGAGCCCGGACCAGCAGATCAACACTGCCTTTATCGCAATGCACACCATCCACTGTACAAAGTAGCATGATTATTTTTATAGTTCTGTAGCGCCCTCCTCACTCCCCTCTTTCTCTCGTCTCATCTTTCTCTTGTCTAGGGGTATCTTAGAGGGGAGGGAGCGGGGACACCACACCTGGCCTCCACCACATTTGTCAGTGTGGTATAAGCAACGTTCTTGTATTACCTTTGGGTCAGTGCTGTGCACCTGGATCCTCCCTCCAAGAGTTACCTTGAACAATGTCTGCTAGGAAATGAGCTCCACACCATTAAAGTTCAACACTCCTTTATTCTTCTGCGAATGAATACAATCAGTTGAACTCCCTTGGTTAACAGAACAGGAAAGGAGGTGTGGATGCGAATAGGCCCAGACACAATTTGGTTCTCCACTTTCCTTCCTGAACGTGGGTTACGGTCACCGCACGAGGGAGGATTTCCTTCCAGGCGGTCTCCACGAGAGGCTCACCTGTCACCGGCAATATGCTGCACCGGGTCTTCAAGTGAGGAGCTCCCCCCGGTCCAGTGCGCCTTCCGGATTCGGGTACCCACTCCCGGGGTTCCCTAGGATCTCCTTCCCTCACGGAACTCAATGTTGGGCACTGGGCTCCGGTCCTCCATATGAGTACCTCACCCCAGGCTAAGGGTGTCTGGGATGGAACACGACCTCCGGATGTCCTCTAGGCCTAGGCCACCCAGAGGACCGACACAAACCACCGTCCACAAGCTGAAGGTGCCTGGGACTTTGACCCCGTGACAAAGATGGCCGGCCCCTTTATACCCTCTCCCGGCAAGCACGGTGGGTTCCCCGCCCCACCATACTGCTGCCGAGGGAGGACAAAAAGGAGGCACCGCACACAGTAATGATTCAACCCCAGCCCAAGGCGACAGCACAACCCAGAGGGCCGCAGGGAATTACACATCACTGATGTCTCTGCCAAGTTCAAATTTACACCCGGAAGAGTACATACCCGCTACAGTTCATTGAAAAAATGTATTCTATGTGTATTGAATGATTTATTTCCTCATTTCCTTGCTTAAAGATTTATTTTAGAAAACTAATAAGAGTAAAAATAAAACAATAGGCACTGTTCCATTCATAAACTTTTGGTTTCTTCATGCCCTGGTCTGTGTAACCTTTTCCCATTGCAAGTTTAATATGACACGATTGCTATTTCTAAAATGTGAAAAACATCTCTGAAAAGCAAATAAGGGAATTAGTTATCTACCTATTCACCTATCCTGCTGCCTGCGTTGATGAACGCCCTTTTTTTGTGGCAATCTGTCCACACAAAACTTTTTTTTCCTAATTTTTGGACAGAGAAGGTAAAGTTTAGAACCCCTGTCAGGATTATTTTGCTATCTGGATCTCGGTTACAGAGGTTTACCATCACTTCCTGTCTTGCTGAAGACATTTAACTGAACAAGAAGTGAGAAATACTCTCCAAATGCAAACAGGATGACATGAAATGTTTTATTTGTCTGTGGGCTCAGTTCACTAAAGAATATCTTATGAGATAATTGAATCATGCCACATATTTTCTCCAATTATCTCATGAGATGCTGAAAATGTCACTTTACTATTACTGTATGAGTTACTTACCTCACAAACCAAAAACATGAGGTAAATACCTCATAAAATGGTGTTAAAGTCAATACACTAAGGAAATAAATAAATAAATAATTGAATAAGTCATGGTCCAGGCTTGAGGTATTTAAGGAAGGTAAAAATATAATAGCCAATTTGGAGTAGCCTCTACTTTTTGGATCAGTTTCTCAACAGTAATGCATAGAAACCTAAACATGGAAAAACACAGAATCATTGGGGGCTGATTTATTTAAAGTATACTGGTAACTAAATAACTAAGGGCAAACCTTTGTTTTTAGTTTTGGATACGGGGGAGACGTATTAGCACCCCTGTCAGGTTTTTATTGCTATCTGTGCCCCCATTAGGGATATTCACCCTTTCTATTTGTCTTATTACCATTATCATTGAAAGTGAATGAAAATTCTAAATTTTGGGTTGTCCCCAGAAAAGGAATAGAGGAGAAATCTTCCAATGGGGTTCTGGTGACCTGAGGGTCCCCAAGGGATTCTTTTAATGTGTAAGGATTTCCTCTCACTTCCTGTTTTGGCTATGGGACAGAAGTGAAGGCAAATCTGCCCAATGACAAAGCTGTCTTTTTTATATTGGTGGAAGAAGGGGATTTATATATTTGTGTGTGATTTTTAAAACTGTTTTCATTTAATATTTGACATTTATAAAGATATTTTGTATTTACTTAATTTAACTTGGTGTTTTTGATATCATGTCATGTGAAAGCAGCTTCCCTTTAACTGGTATTCTAGTCACCTTTTTTATTTTGTATTAATACATATGCTGCAGGGAGTGCAATGACTTGCGAGTTGGCATTTTTTTTTAAACCATTTTACATCTTTATTAGCAATAAAAACTGAAGGGGTTCTAAACCTTCACTGTATCCACCCCGCGGGATATCATGTTATGATCTAAAATACCACATGGTTTCTTGAGTAAAATACCTCACATTTTGATTAAATAAGTTTATTTTTGTGTTTTTTTTTAATTGCAAAAAAATTTGTGAAAAAATCAGATTTTAAGAGTAAAATAACTGTTTGTGAATTGAGCCCTGTGTCCCTGTTGCAAATTTGCCAATCACAAAACCAATGTCAGCAGGACAGAAAATGAGGGAAAATCTCAGAGCCCCAGATAATAGAAAAAAACTGACAAAAGTTCTAATAATTTTCCACTTTATCCAACAGTAGAAAACATACATTTTTGGCTTGACATACACTTTAATTATTTACATATTTACTTTATTTTTATGACAAATTTAAAATGAAATAGGATCAAAGACTCATTAGATATATACAGGGAATTTATTCAGGAGAAGTTCCCCTGGGGTGCCCACACCAGACACCCTTTCCACAACGCACTCCCTCCCCAGCCACCATACCCATCACATGACTGTAGAGTTTTGTACTAGAGGTGGATAGAGCCTGGTGGGGATCTGAAAGACTAGGTCCCCATCAGATCTGCTTTACTTTTGATTGACAGCACACTGCAGTGGTCAGATCGATAGCCACTATTCAGTCCAATAGCACCTTTCAAATCTGCCCACTGCTTGCAATCCATATAAATCATAATGTACATATCCAAAGTCCCTATCTTTGCATAAGCATATCTACTTATGGTAAAATATAAAGTAAAAAAAGTACAAAAGTAAATGAATAATATTTTAAAATCATAAGACAGCAGTGACAAAAAAAATGTAACCTCTTCCCGACTACGTAAAGCATATATGAGGCAACAGATAGAGAGGACCTTAACCACCAGCTGCCCATATGTGACCACAGCAGTCTGAAGCTGTGTGTGGAGAATGCACTCCCTGGGCACTCCCAGTATACTGACCCAGCTGTCACTCTTGGTCATGACTTCTGATTGGAAGCTATTAGGACAGGCTCTAAGTCATGTGATAGCTGTGAGAGTCAATCACAGCGGTCATGTGAACAGGAAGCTGCGCTGCCTCTCTGCATTAAAACCTAATTAGGGGCCACCAGGAGGTGGCATGAAGTAGTTAAACATCTCTAATGTAGTAACTAATTGGTTGCACCATACGCAAAAAGCAAGGCTTAAATTTCAGGTATGTACCCACATGGGCCATTTTTTGAAGTGCCTTTCCTATGGTTGCAGATTACCATAGAAGCATTGCTTTGTTGAATACAGGAGAAAGCTGCCTTAGGAACTGAGTCTTTGGGGCTGATTTACTAAAACTGAAGAGTGCAAAATCTGGTGCAGATCTGCATAGAAACCAATCAGCTTGCAGGTGTTTTTGTCAATGCGTAATTAAACAAGCCAAAGTTAGAAGCTGATTGGCTACCATGCACAGCTTTACCAAATTTTGCACTCTCCAGTTTTAGTAAATCAACCCCTTTGTGTCCTTTTTACAAGTTTAAGCCTGTGCTTGCCTTTATTTCTGCACACCTTATTACATGGCACCAATTTTTTTATAAGATTTAGTATCAACAGCCATATCGCTTCTCCGTGTACAGAGGCATGTGTTGTTAGTAACCATATGGCACTGTACTGTGATTCGCTAAGCTGATCAGCAGGTCCTGGCCATAAATCATTGCCCGGAACCTGCTGACCGACTTTAGCGAATCACAGCACCTGGAAATACCAGATTATTTACATGTATGTTATCCGGCAAAGAGCGGCCGCCCTGACGCAGTATTTTCACAACCGCAAGCGATTAATATACAGTGCTGTACAACATTACCAGATATATACGCAATATGAAATAGATGATAACATGCCTTAAAGTGAATATTTGGTTAATATTAGAGCATTACCAAATCTAATATTTGGCATCCATTTTTTATTCTTTAATTCTATTTATGTTTTTATTTTCTAAAAGATTGTACAAGTTAAATTGCAATTCAACATGTGTTGCTTCTATCTCACTAGAAACTCTGCTTTACATATCTAGATATGGTCTTTCCACAGCACCTGGGCCCTTGTGTGTTGAATTGAGTCACTGATCAGTTTCTTCCTGATCTTAGTTTTTTCTGAACAAGGAAACAGAAACTGTCACCTGGAACCAGTCTTATCATGTCACCTACAGTAACAAGCACTTCTTTTCATTTTCATGTGTTAATTTTAACCTTGAACCTATGAAGAAATGAATGATAAACCTTGAAAAACATGTGATGCTAAGAGTTGTTTTATGTATGGGGTTAAATAGGAATTACAATTCAGATAATAATTTCATATTTTCTAGGGGCTTCCTGTAACTACTGGCTACTATAGATCCCCCTAATGAAGAGGGATGGAACCCATATCAAAAAGTAATCCTTGTTTCCTCTGAATATTATCTACCTGCTAAAAAGATTGATGAGAGAATTATAGCTAATTACAAAAAAAATAATAATTATGTAATGTGTTTTTTTTGTACATGTATACAGTTGCGTTCAAAAGTTTGCGTACCCTGGCAAAAATTGTGAAATGTGGGCATTAATATTGAAAATATGACTGATCATACCAAAAAACTGTGCCTGACCTCACAAATGCGCTTCTGGAAAAACGGTTAAACATTCCCATAGACACGCTCCCAAACCTTGTGGACAGCCTTACCAGAAGAGTTGAAGCTGTTATAGATGCAAAGGGTGGGCCAACTCAATATTGAACCCTACGGACTAAGACTGGAATGTCATTAAAGTTAAGGTGACCAGATTTTTTTAATGAAATCCAGGGACATATTTTGAATTTTTTTGGGCCAAATTTTATAAGCATATTTTCCTCAAATTGTATATGCAGTGTATGTGGTATTTGGAATAATTGTATGATATATACGTTATTTCTCACATTTCGTCCATGAGATAAATAAAAGATACTTGTTAGAATTTTTTGGGATATGACTACCAAATGTTAAGAAGATAAGATAGAGAAAAAACTTTTCAATGCATATTTTGTATTTTATTCTTACCAAAGAAGCGCAGAGGTGTACTATGTACAGAGTCCAGAGTTCAGGGGTGCGCTATGTGCAGAGTTCAGGGTTGCACCCAGAGATGGTTTGAAACTTAGCCGGTCCCTGCTAAACCAGACAAGATTTTAATCATCTATGGCTGGCTTAACTGACTAACTGACACTGACATAGTTACATAGTTACATAGTACATAGTTATATAGTAGGTGAGGTTTAAAAAAGACACAAGTCCATCAAGTCCAACCTGTGTGTGTGCTTTTATGTCAGTATTACATTGTATATCCCTGTATGTTGTGGTCATTCAGGTGCCTATCTAATAGTTTTTTGAAATTATAAATGCTCCCTGCTGTAACCACTGCCTGTGGAAGAGAATTACACATCCTTACCGCTCTTACAGTAAAGAACCCTGTACGCAGTTTAAGGTTAAACCGCTTCTCATCTAATTTTAGTGAATGGCCACATTTTTTTTAATTCCCTTCAGCGGAAAAGTTTTTTCTTTTTCGTACATCACGGGACACAGAGCGACATAGTCATTACTAATGGGTTATATAGATACCGTCAGGTGCTGGCACTGGCAACTTCCAAAACCGGAAGTACCCTCCCCTATATAAGCCCCTCCCATCCGGGAGCACCTCAGTTTTTTGCCAGTGTCTAAGGTGTTGGCCAAGAAGAAACATGTGTTTTTCACTGAGCTTGCGTACAGGTTCTTTTGGGCCTCAGTAAGCTATTCCGGATCCGACCAAAAAAGCTTCATAGCTAAACGGTCGGTACCCGGGCCTTGCAGAGAAGAGCAAGGTTTTGCCTGTAATGCTTCTCTTAGGAGAGCTGGACCCTGGGATCCAGAGCTCTGGTCATACCCACGACCAAGATGTTTTCTGTGCAGGGTGCTATACAGGTCCAGGGGAGTGGAATCCTTGGGAACCCGGTCCCTGAAGGTTTGATTACAATGCCTGCCGTGATAGGTGAAGTTTGGGCTTTTGTGGACCAAACAAAGTCCTGCGGCGGGGAACAGGTAAGTGGGGGCCCCCAGGAACTTGGTTCTATTGGGGGACCCCCAAGCCTAATTTGTCTTTCTGTCTGTTACCTAATGGTATTCCCGCAAAATTCTGTGCATGCCTGTAACTACTAAAAAAATGTAATAATTTTTAATGGTGGTCAAGAAAAAAAAAAAAAAAAAATTTTATATATATATTTAATATATTAGACTGCGGTACCTGTGTTTGTCCACTAGAGGCCGCTGTGGAATGTTTTCTTGTCATGTGGACTAGCTTCTTCTCAGCAGAGCAAAGTCCAGGCAGATGGTGAGTTCTCTTATAGGAAACTGCTTCCTCTGCCATGTTGCAGTGTTTGTCCATCCCCCGGCCTGCGGCAAAGAGGGGCCCTGGCTCCTGTCCCTTGTTACCATATTTGAAATTAGCGCCGAAGGCGCACGTGCCCGCGCGCGTGCGCGTGCACGCGCCTCTATATATAGAGGTGAGCCGGGAAAGGGGGCGGAGCCTGGGGGATGACGCTCTGTGCGCGCCGCAGCGCTTCTGCGCATGTGCGGGCGTCCCAGCAGTTTTAAAAAAAACACAATATTGTAGTGAGCTGGCTATGAAGTACAGAGACAGAGCTGGCAACATTTAAAGGCATACAGCAAGCGGTTGATACAGGCATCCCCTAGAAAGGCACATTAGTAGACACCAACTGTGATATAGCAGCAATTGTGCTAGACTATTCTCAGTAAAAGTGGTGTATTACGGCTGGAATACCTCAGCTTTAGGCTTAGGAATATGCCGTCCAGAAGCTCCGGAACTGAATCTTCCAGGAAGCGAAGGGGGTCTCATCGGGCTCTGAGGATCTTGGGCATACTTCTGCTGCACCAGTCTCCCCTGAAGTTCAGAGGTAAGTGACCGTAGAGACCCCGCAGGGGTACTTGGTACTGTGGCTGTCCTCAGTCACCTGCTCCTGTGTATGTAACAGAGGAGGTTTTTTCCTCAGCTCTGGGAGGATTAGCGCTGCCTCCCTGTCAGGGAAAGCACGCCCGATCTCCGTCTCCTCCTTCAGAGTGCCTGTTAGCAGAGCAACAGTCCCATACAGGGATCGACCTGCCTGAAGGGGATCAGGATGAGGTTGATTCTGTTATAGAGGAATCAACAGTGGGGGAACCTTTTCTCAGCATCTCAAGCTGAAAGATTATGGGTTCAGTCTCTGACTAACATGGTCCGATCAGCATTTAAAAATGCACCTTGCGGAACCATCAACCACTACTGTATCCTCGTTGGGGTCGCTAGAAGCCCCCAGACTGTTTGTTCTTTTCCACTTCACCCTTTACTGAAAGGGCTCATTTACCAGGATTGGGAACGTCCTGAGAAAATATTTATTCCCCCAAGAGATTTCCGGTGGTCTATCCCATGGAGGATAAGTTCATCAAAAAAAAAAAAAAAAAATGGAAGGTCCCTACAGTGGACGCAGCCATCTCTTGTATGTATAAATCACTGACATGTCCAGTGGATAATGTCCAAATGTTCAAGAACCCAATAAATAAAAGATTGGAGTCCTTATGAAAATCTGCTTGGTGATACAACCAGCAGTAGCAGCTATTGGGGTCTGCTAAGCAGTGAAGGATCAGTTGAAACAGGTCTTGAGGGACTTGACAGATCAGCAGGCTTTGCCCTAGCTGATCTACCTAGAGCCTTAGGCTTTGCGGTTGACGCCATAGAGGATTCAGTCCATCAGGCCTCCCGCCTTACGCTGTCTATAGTACATATGCGTAGGCTCCTATGGCTCAAAAACTGGTCTGCTGAAGCTCCCTGTAAAGAATGGCTGGTTAGCGTCCCATTTCATGGTGAACGCTTATTCAGGGAAAACCTGGACAAATATATCCAGAAAATTTCCAGCGGTAAAAATACGCTCTTGCCGGTTAAAAGCAGAGTTAGAGGTCCCTCTTTAAGAGGCCTGCTTCTCCAGTCCCTGGGGCATCGGCTGTGTAACAGTTCCGACGGCCTCCTCGGTCAAATCCCGGGGGTAAAAAACAGGGACAGTAGCAGGGTAATGAGAAACCCTGGATCAGGGGAGGTACAAAACCTCCCCCAAAGTTAAATTCATTGAAGCCCCCACTCAGTCGGGTGGGGGGAGGACTCCAGTTGTTCGCAAGAGACCTGGCGGGACACGATCAAGACAGATAGGTGCTCTCCGCAGTAGGTTTGGGATACAGTTTGGAGTTAAAAGACTCTCCTCCTTCCCATTTTTGAGGTCAAACGTGCCAAGGGATCCCCGGAAGACAGAGTCCCTCCTGTTGGCACTAGAACAACTATTGCTCCAAGGAGTAATTATGGAGGTTCCCCTGGAAGAATGACGGTTCGGGTTTTACTCAAACCTCTTTACAGTCCCGAAGCAAACGCGGACGGGAGGCCCATATTAATTCTAAAAGGGCTATACAAATTCCTGTATATCAGGTCTTTCCGATGGAGTCGATCCGATCGGTGGCCACTGCCCTACAAGGGGAGGATTGGTTAGCCACGATCGACATCAAAGATGCTTATTTGCACATTCCCATCTTTCCAGTCCACCAAAAATTTCTACGCTTTGCAGTAGAAGGGCGCCATTTTCAGTTCAGAGCCTTACCCTTCGGTTTGGCCACAGCACCACGAGTGTTTACAAAAATTCTGGCCCTTTATTGGCCAATCTAAGAACACAAGGTGTAATGATAATGGCATATCTGGATGACTTGTTGCTGATAGACCACTCAGTGAAAAAACTAGACGTGGTCGTTCACAAGACGATCAAGTATCTGGAATCTCACGGTTGGATTATCAACCGAGACAAGTCAGCCCTAAAAACCAGTCAAAAGTCTGGAATACTTGGGGCTAAGGTTGGATTCAGGCCAGAGAAAAATATTCTTGCCTCGAGGAAAGGTGTTGTCTTTGAAAGATTTGATCCACTTAGTGGGTACAAAAAAGACAGCCGTCCATACGCCTGTATATGAGGCTGCTGGGAAAAATGGTGGCATCATTCGAAGCAGTACCCTACGGTCAATTCCATT
This sequence comes from Rana muscosa, assembly GCA_029206835.1. NCBI lineage: Eukaryota > Metazoa > Chordata > Amphibia > Anura > Ranidae > Rana > Rana muscosa. Next base: position 814,384,177 of record CM055116.1, read on the forward strand.
CAAGGAATTTGCAAGGGGCCATACTGTCAGCCTGGAACAAAAAAATTCAGGCCTAGACTTACAATGTCCTTGTCCCCTTCCGTTCGCAAGAGCCTCCGTTGGTGGTTGGTTTCCCAGAATCTGGAAAAATGGAAATCCTTCAGTCCGATTTCTTGGAAGGTGGTCACTACAGATGCCAGCCTTATAGGCTGGGGAGCAGTACTGGAGCAATAGTCTCTCCAGGGCAGATGGTCGGATGCAGAAAAGGCCCTGCCCATCAATCTCTTAGAGATACGAGCAGCCCGGTATGCCCTAGTAGCATGGACATCCAAACTCCAAGGGTCCCCTGTCAGAATTCAATCAGACAATGCCACAGCAGTGGCATATATCAATCATCAGGGGGGCACCAGGAGTCGTGCAGCCCAGAGGGAAGTAAATTACATCCTGAAATGGGCAGAAAAAATATGTCCTAGCCATATCTGCGGTATTCATTCCAGGAGTGGAGAATTGGAAGGCGGACTTTCTAAGTCGCCAGCAATTAGGCCCAGAGGAAGGGTCCCTTCACCCCGAGGTTTTCTGGACAATATGTCAGCGGTGGGGAACATCGGATGTAGATCTTCTAGCATCCAGATTCAACGCAAAGGGGGACAGGTTTGTCTCTCGGACAAGGGATCCCCTAGCTTGCGGCTCGGATGCCCTAGTGTTCCCTTGGGATCAGTTCAAGCTGATATATGCATTCACACCGCCACAATGGTTACCTCGATTACTCCGCAGAATCAGGGTAGAAAAGAAACCAGTGATTCTGGTGGCTCCAGCGTGGCCCCGAAGAGCGTGGTACGTGGAGATTGTAAAATGTCAGTGGGGAGTCCTTGGACTCTCCCACATCGTCCGGACCTGCTTTCGCAAGGACCGATATACCACCCTTCCTTACCAGCCCTAGGTTTGACGGCCTGGCTATTGAAGCCCACATTCTAAAAAAGAGAGGGCTCTCTAATTCTGTGGTATCTACCATGATCAATGCCAGGAAGCCGGTATCCAGGCAGATCTACTATAGAATCTGGAAGGCGTACATCGCCTGGTGTGAAGCCAAGAAATGGCATCCACGTAAGTACGTAATAGGTAGGAGTCTGGACTCCCTACAATGGGCTGTAGATAGGAAGCTTGCCTTGAGTACTATCAAGGGTCAGATTTCGGCCTTGTCAATATTTTTTCAAAGGCCCTTGGCTTCGCATTCACTAGTCAAAGCCTTTATACAAGGAGTGATGCGTATTAGTCCTCCGGTTAATATTCCCATATGTCCATGGGATCTAAACTTGGTTCTGTCGGTTCTACAGAAACAACCATTTGAACCATTACAGCATAATTCTTTGGTTCTTCTCACCAGGAAATTGATTTTTCTAGTAGCCATTTGTTCGGCTAAAAGAGTGTCGGAATTAGCAGCTATGTCCTGTAGGGAGCCATATCTGGTTATCCATAAGGACAGTAGTAGTGTTACGTTCTCATCCAGCCTTTCTTCCTAAGGTGGTATCGAGGTTTCATTTGAACCAAGATGTGGTTCTTCCTTCTTTTTTCCCCAAACCTACTTCGGTAGAGGAAAAGTTATTGCATTCTTTGGATGTAGTAAGAGCAGTTAAAGCTTATCTAAAAGCCACTGCTCAGATTCGCAGAACGGATACTTTGTTTATTCTGCCGGAAGGCCCCAGAAGGGGTCAGGCAGCGTCAAAATCTACTTTAGCCAAGTTGATTCGACAGGTCATAATACAAGCCTATGGCTTGAGAAATAGACCGCCTCCGTTCAAAGTTAGGGCGCACTCCACGAGAGCAGTTGGAACTTCATGGGCAGTGCATCACCAGGCCTCCCTGGCTCAAATCTGTAAGGCCGCAACATGGTCTTCAGTACACACGTTTACTAGGTTCTACCAGGTGGACGTTAGAAGTCAGGAGGATGTCGCCTTTGGGCGCAGTGTGTTGCAGGCCGCAAAAGATCCTCATGTCTGATAGCGCTCAGCTTATATATGGTGTATCCCCCCCCCTCATTTGGCATTGCTTTAGGACATCCCATTAGTAATGACTATGTCGCTCTGTGTCCCGTGATGTACGAAAAAGAAAATAGGATTTTTATAACAGCTTACCTGTAAAATCCTTTTCTTGGAGTACATCACGGGACACAGAGCTCCCACCCCTCTTTGGGGACACTTATTGCTTTGCTACAAAACTGAGGTGCTCCCGGATGGGAGGGGCTTATATAGGGGAGGGTACTTCCGGTTTTGGAAGTTGCCAGTGCCAGCACCTGATGGTATCTATATAACCCATTAGTAATGACTATGTCGCTCTGTGTCCCGTGATGTACTCCAAGAAAAGGATTTTACAGGTAAGCTGTTATAAAAATCCTATTATCCCTATTGTGGGGTTACCAGTCTGGTATTTATACATTGAAATCATATCCCCTCTCAAGCGTCTCTCTTTTCCAGAGAGAATAAGTTCAGTGCTCATAACCTTTCCTCATACCTAAGGTTCTCAAGTCCCTTTATTAGCTGTGTTGCCCTTCTCTGGACTCCCTCCAGTTCCAGCACATCCTTCCTGAGGACTGGTGCCCAGAACTGGATGGCATACACCAGGTGTGGCCGGACCAGAGTCTTGTAGAGTGGGAGAATTATTGTTTTATCTCTGGAGTTAATCCCCTTTTTAATGCATGGCAATATTCTGTTTGCTTTGCTTGCAGCAGCTTGGCATTGCATGCCATTGCTGAGCCTGTCATTTTCTAGGACCCCCCGGTCCTTTTCGATCCTAGATTCCCCCAGAGGTTCTCCCCCAAGTGAGTAGATTGCATTCATATTTTTGCTACCAAAATGCATTATTTTAAATGTTTCTACATTAAACCTCATTTGCCATGTAGTTGGCCACTACATTAATTTGTTCAGATCTTCTTGCAAGGTTTCCACATCCTATGGAGAAATTATTGCCCTGCTTAGCTTAGTATCGTCTGCAAATACTGAGATTGAGCTGTTTATCCCATCCTCCAGGTCATTTATGAATAAATTAAATAGGATTGATCCCAGGACAGAACCCTGGAGGACCCTCCTTTCCACACTGGATCATTTGGAGTACTCCCAATGTATCACTACCCTCTGAACTTGCCCCTGTAGCCAGTTTTCAATCCATGTACTCACCCTATGGTCCATGCTGACAGACCTTAGTTTGTACAGTAAACGTTTATGGGGACTGTATCAAATGCCTTTGCAAAATCCAGATACACCATGTCTATGGGCCTTCCTTTATCTAGATGGCAGATCACCTCCTCATAGAAGGTTAATAGGTTGGTTTGGCAAGAACGATTCTTCATGAATCCATGCTGATTACTGCTAATGATACCGTTTTCATTATGAAAACCGTTTTTTAGTTCCTTATCATCCCCTTCAAGAGCTTGCATACTATTGATGTTAGGCTAACTAGTCTGTAATTCCCAGGGATGTATCTTGGCCTTTTTTTTAAATATTGGCGCTACATTGGCTTTTCTCCAATCTGCTGGTACCATTTCAGTCAGTAGACTGTTCGTAAAAATTAGGAACGATGGTCTGGCAATTACTTGACTGAGTTCCTTAAGGCCCCTAGGGTGCAAGCCATCTGGTCCCGGTGACTTATATGTTAAGTTTTTCAAGTTTATTTCTAATTCTATCCTCTGTTAGCCATGAGGGTGCTTCCTGTGACGTGTCATGAGGATAAACATTGCAGTTTTGGTTACTGAAGCCCCCCGTTTCCCTCGTGAAGACTGAGAAGAATAAATTCAATACCTTTGACTATCTCTCCATCCTTAGCAACCAGATTCCCTTCATCATTCTTTATGGGACCAATATGATCTGACATCAACATCAACAATGACACTAATATAATGATCAGCTAAGGGAGAGGAGTGCAGAGCATATGGCAGTGGGTAGTATGTGCAGGAGAAGAGTGTGGAGTATATGGTGGTGGGTAGTATGTGCAGGATGGTGTCAGTAGGGCAGTGGATAGTGTCAGTAGAGCAATAGACAGTGTAAAAATGTTTTGTTTATTATTTTATTATTTATTATTTTTTACAATTTTATTTTTCTATAATTTTTTTACAAAGATTTTGTGAGGGCAGTGAACTATGTCATTAGAGCAGTGGGTGGTGTCAGTAGTTTTATTATTTTTCTTTTTTCTTTTTTTTTTTTTTTAATCAATTTTTATTGAGTTTTAAAACAGAGTATACATCCAGCAATGTAATAGCGGCCGCAGCCGCAAAAAGAAAGAAGCGGACGCAGCCGTCAAACATGGCAAACAAATGCGTTAAAACATACGCTCGTGTAGCTACCTCTTGTTAGTTACATGAAAACAGGGTGCTATAGACACGTCAACAGAAGCATTGATTCTAAAGAGGTGAATTGGGACTCCAATGTAAGTTATCTAGTTGAAAAGATAGGGATACATTTTGACATGGTTCGACGTAGGGAGCTAGTAATCAAAAAAATCTAAGGGTCGGGGGGTAGGGGGGGGGAGTAACGAGGGGGTTATATATAAGTATGGGGAGGCGAATGAGGGGTGAGATTGAAGATTATCAGGAGACCTAGAAAGGGCATTTCGATGAGGAGGTGTCATAACGGTATCTCGGAATTGTATATGCGTAAGGGGGTCAATGGAGGGAGACAGCCGAACAGAGCGAGTAGAGTTGAGCAAGGGGGAGGAAGGTGAGAAAGGTAAGGGAGGTGAGTCTCTATCGAGCTCATTTTCATTTTCACACCACCACAGCTCTCGGAAGGCCCTCATGTGACATAACCTTTATAGTCGTCAGTAGTGGTAAAATATAGTCATCAGTAGTGGCCAGCAAGCCCAGGACTGTGTGAATTTAGAGGGTGCATCGTGGGCCTGGTGAATCAGTTCCTCCATTTCTGCTATTTTTTGTATGCGCTGGAACCAATCCGAGGTAGAAGGTGGCTCCTTTGAACGCCATTTTGCTGGTATGCATAATTTAGCTGCGTTGACCAAATGCATAGCCAATGACCTTATGTAGATTTTTTAAAGGTAATTTGGAATGATGAAGTAAGAATTGTGCCGGGGTATAGTCTAGACTGTACGTGGTAATAAGATTGGTAAGGCAATGGACTTCCGTCCAGAATGATTGTAGTTTAGGACACGTCCACCATATGTGCATCAGTGAGCCTATTTCCGTCCCACATCTCCAACAGAGCGGGGACTGGGAGGGGTATATGTGGTGCAGTCTGATGGGGGTCCTGTACCATCTCGAGTAGATTTTGAACGCATTTTCCTGTGTATGAACATTAACTGACCCCTTGTGTATACAAGTATATGCATTTTCCCAATCTTGGTCTGTTAGATCAATGGCAAGTTCACTTTCCCACTTGTGGCTAGCCCAGTTCAGCTTCGGATGTTGGTCGGAAAAGAAGAGTGTATAAGTGCTGGAAATCAGGTGGGTCATTGGCGTATCGTTGAGACATAGTAATTCAAAGGGGGTGAGTCGCCGTGACCATTCCGGTTTTGGGTTGGGCTTGTCAAAAAAGTGTGTAAGTTGGACATATGTCCAAAAAGGAAATGAGCCCGTGGTTGTTTTAAAGGCCAAGGTAGTGTGGGGAACGAGGCGATCGTTGTCGAAGAAATGTTTGGCTCGGACGTGCACGTGAGGCCAAATGTCTGCGAGAAAGTATGGTGATAGTCCCGGTCCAAAGTCTGGGTTATGTCTAAGAGGAGTTAATGGGCCTAGAACCGATGAGATTCGATATTTTGTGCACGCTTCACGAAAGGAGGTCAGCGTAGTAAGAACGAGAGGATGGTCTTTACATGGGGTGGTGGTGTGTTTTGGCTCAATCCAGGGGGTCTGGGATAGCGGAATGGTCGAAAAGGAATGCTCAAGTCGGACCCAGGCTTTAGTCGTCGAGTGGATGTTCCAGTCAACTATCCTGGCCAGGTGGCAGGCCTGATGGTACTTACGGAGTTCTGGGAGGCCAATGCCCCCTTTAAGTTTAGGGATGGTCAGTCTGGCGGAACTAATTCTCGGTCGGAGCCTGCCCCAGATAAAATCCGTGCAAGCCTTTCTGTACGTTGCAAAGAAAGCGGGGGGAGCCTGATCGGGACAGTTTGTAGCAGGTAAAGGATTCTAGGTAAGACATTCATTTTGATGATGGCCGCCCTACCAAACCAAGAAAAGAGTCTAGTGGACCATCTCTGGAGATCCTTCTTTATGTTCTGTATTAGAGGGAGGTAATTAGTCGAGTATAGTTCCATCAGGGAGGAGGAGAGCTGGATACCTAGATACATAATTGAGTGGTTGTTCCATTTGAATGGGAAGTTAACTGAGCACTGTGAGCAGGTGTCGGGGGGTAGAGAGACATTTAGGGCGATAGATTTCCCAAAATTGATTTGCAGGTTGGACAGATAGTTAAAGGTCTGGAAGTCTTTTAGTGAGTTTGGTATCGTAGTGAAAGGCTCTGTTAGGAAGAGAAGGATGTCATCGGCAAAAGCAGCCAATTTGTATGAATGGTGATTTATGTCAACCCCCCTGATATCAGGGTTGGCTCTAAGACAACGTAAAAGTGGTTCAAGGGTAAGGACCAGGGATGAGCCGAACACCCCCCTGTTCGGTTCGCACCAGAACCTGCGAACAGACAAAATGTTCGTGTAAACTTTAGAACCCTATTAAATACAATGGACTCGAACGTTCGAAATCTAAAGTGTTAATTATAAAGGCTAATATGCAAGTTATTGTCCTAAAAAGTGTTTGGGGACCTGGGTCCTGCCCCAGGGGACATGTATCAATGCAAAAAGAAGTTTTAAAAACGGCCGTTTTTTCGGGAGCAGTGATTTTAATAATGCTTAAAATGAAAAAATAAAAGTGAAATATTCCTTTAAATTTCGTACCTGGGGGGTGTGTATGATATGCATGTAAAGTGGCGCATGTTTCCCGTGCTTAGAACTGTCCCTGCAAAAAATGTCATTTTTGAAAGAAAAAAAATGCATTTAAAACTGACTCGCGGCTATTAATGAATTGTCGGCTCCCGGCAATACATACAAAAGTCATTGAGAAAAAAAAAAAAAAAAAGCGTGGGGGTTCCCCAGAATTCAATTACCAGGCCCTTCAGATCTGGCATGGATTTTAAGGGGAACTCCACCCCAAGTTTAAAAAAAAATGGCGTGGAGTCCCCCTAAAAATCCATACCAGACCCCTTATCCGAGCACGCAACCTGGCCGGCCGCAGGGGAAAAGGGGGGGACGAGAGAGCGGCCCCCCCTCCCTCCTGAACCGTACCAAGCCACATGCCCTCAACATGGGGAGGATGTCCCCATGTTGATGGGGACAAGGGCCTCATCCCCACAACCCTTGCCCGGTGGTTGTGGGGGTCTGCGGGCGGGGGGCTTATCGGAATCTGGAAGACCCCTTTAACAAAGGGGACCCCCAGATCCCGCCCCCCCCCCATGTGAATTGGTAACGGGTACATTGTACCCCTACCATTTCACGAAGAAAGCGTAAAAAAAATGTTTAAAAAAACACACAAACACCTTGAAAAAGTCCTTTATTTAAAAAAATAAATAAATAAACATTCCAGCGGTGAAATCCAGTGTCCCGCGGCGATCCCGATGTCCAGCGCTGTCCTTCATTGGTTGTGCCTGAGCGGACCTGATGGGGAACTCCCTCTCAGTATTTTAAATGTATAGACCCGCCCCTTCTAAAGTTCCCCATCAGGTCCGCTCAGCGGACGAGATGCGGAACATGAGAAGGGGCGGGTCTATACATGTATTACCAAAGTGAGAGCAGTTCCCCATCAGGTCCGCCCCCTCGGTATGTCAGACCCGCCTACGTCATTGGCTTGAGCGGGGAACTTCCTTCACTATGTAAATTTAAATTTACATAGTGAAGGAAGTTCCCCGCTCAAGCCAATGACGTAGGCGGGTCTGACATACCGAGGAGGCGGACCTGATGGGGAACTGCTCTCACTTTGGTAATACATGTATAGACCCGCCCCTTCTCATGTTCCGCATCTGGTCCGCTGAGCGGACCTGATGGGGAACTTTAGAAGGGGCGGGTCTATACATTTAAAATACTGAGAGGGAGTTCCCCATCAGGTCCGCTCAGGCACAACCAATGACGGACAGCGCTGGACATCGGGATCGCCGCGGGACACTGGATTTCACCGCTGGAATGTTTTTTTTTTTTTTAAATAAAGGACTTTTTCAAGGTGTTTGTGTGTTTTTTTAAACATTTTTTTACGCTTTCTTCGTGAAATGGTAGCGGTACAATGTACCCCTTACCAATTCACATAGGGGGGGGCCGGGATCTGGGGGTCCTCTTTGTTAAAGGGGTCTTCCAGATTCCGATAAGCCCCCCGCCCGCAGACCCCCACAACCACCGGGCAAGGGTTGTGGGGATGAGGCCCTTGTCCCCATCAACATGGGGACATCCTCCCCATGTTGAGGGCATGTGGCTTGGTACGGTTCAGGAGGGAGGGGGGGCCGCTTTCTCGTCCCCCCCTTTTCCCCTGCGGCCGGCCAGGTTGCGTGCTCGGATAAGGGGTCTGGTATGGATTTTTAGGGGGACTCCACGCCATTTTTTTTTAATTTGGTGTGGAGTTCCCCTTAAAATCCATGCCAGATCTGAAGGGCCTGGAATGGATATTTGGGGGAACCCCACGTCAATTTTTTTTTTATTTGCGGCGGGGTTCCCCTTAATATCCATTCCAGACCTGAAGGGCCTGGTAATTGAATTCTGGGGAACCCCCACGCTTTTTTTTTTTTTTTATCAATGACTTTTGTATGTATTGCCGGGAGCCGACAATTCATTAATAGCCGCGAGTCAGTTTTAAATGCATTTTTTTCTTTCAAAAATGACACTTTGTGCAGGGACAGTTCTAAGCACGGGAAACATGTGCCACTTTACATGCATATCATACACACCCCCCAGGTACGAAATTTAAAGGAATATTTCACTTTTATTTTTTCATTTTAAGCATTATTAAAATCACTGCTCCCGAAAAAACGGCCGTTTTTAAAACTTCTTTTTGCATTGATACATGTCCCCTGGGGCAGGACCCCGGTCCCCAAACACTTTTTAGGACAATAACTTGCATATTAGCCTTTATAATTAGCACTTTAGATTTCTCCCATAGATTTTTCGAATTTGCCGCGAACACCCCAATTTGTTCGCTGTTCGGCGAACGGGCGAACAGGCAATGTTCGAGTCGAACATGAGTTCGACTCGAACTCGAAGCTCATCCCTAGTAAGGACAAAAATCAGCGGGGAGAGGGGGCATCCTTGGCGTGTACCGTTAGATAAGGAAAAGGCATCCGATAGGTGGCCGTTGACTCGCACTCTAGCAGTGGGGTTGGCATAAAGTGCAAGTATGAAGTGAATCATGCGTTGGGGGAGTCCTATGAACTGCAAGATTGCCGTCATGTAACCCCAGGCCACTCTATCGAATGCCTTCTCGGCGTCAAGAGAGAGCATAAATCCTTGTCTACGATTTGATGTTAGCCAATGATGGATGTTGATTGCCTTTATCGTATTGTCTCTCGCTTCCCTACCAGGGATGAAGCCTACCTGATCAAAGTCTATTAGTCCAGGTAAAAGGTTTGCGAGCATTTTGGCATACCATTTAAGGTCGACGTTTAGAAGGGAAATGGGCCTATAGTTTGTGACCAAGGAGTGATCCTTACCTGGTTTGGGTATCACTGTTATGTGTGCCGCGATTAGGTCTTGCGGGGGCGTAGTGGGGGTGGAAAATGAGTTAAATTCAGATAAAAAGAAGGGTGTGAGGAGGTCAGAAAATGTCTTATAGTAACCGACTGGTAATCCGTCAGGGCCTGGACTCTTTCCTGGTTTCATTTGTTTCAGTGCTACGGTCGCTTCTTCGCTAGTCAGAGGGGCGTCCATCTCCTGAGCTAAGGAATCAGAAATTGGTTCGGGGCTATATTGCGACAGGAAGTCTGTAATAGCTTTTTGTCTCGGTAACGCGTCTGTGGGTGAGTCTGGGGGTTGAAGGTTATAAAGTCGTGAGTAATAGGTTAGAAATTGTTCAGCAATGTCGGGGGTCGCGTTTAGTTTGCGGCCCCCGGGGTCTGTCAGTGTGTGTACAGTCGTGGACGCTCTCTTGTCTCGTAGTGCTCTTGCTAAAAACTTCCCTGCTTTATTACTATATTCGTAAAAAACTTTTTGGGAGAGAATGAACTTGCGTCTAATTTGTTTGCCCAATAGTTCTTACAATTCCGTTCTAGTTTGTAAGAGAGCTTTTAGGGTTTCTAGGGCTTGTGAGCGTTTATGTGCTCCTTCCAGCCGTCGGATTCGAGCGGTAAGGTCTAGGAAGTGCTTTTTTCTTTCTCGATTTCTTTCTCGATTCCTCCTAGCTGCTGCTGCTATCAGGGTATGACACATTTGTGTGCCTCCCACGTGAAAAGAGGGGAAGTGTCTATCGACTTGTTCTCCTCAAAGTATTGCTTAAGGCGAAGGACGACGTCAGCCGAGACAGCCGGGTCTGTGAGTAGGGAGAGATCTAGTTTCCAGGAAGGAGGGCGGGAAGGGGATTCCGAGAGCGCTATTGTCATGGTGACAGGATGATGGTCAGTAGGGATGAGCTTCGTGTTCGAGTCGAACATACGTTCGACTCGAACATTGGCTGTTCGATCGTTCGACGAAGATCGAACGATTTGGGCCGTTCGCGCCAAATTCGAGTGACGCGAACGGCCCACAATGCACTACGCCATCGCAGTGTCATCCAGGCGCTGTGATTGGCCAAGCATGCACTGTGACCCCGCATGCTTGGCCAATCACAGCGCCGGCAGCGAGGAGAGCAATGATTGGCCACAGGCAGGATGCCTGTGGCCAATTATTGCTGAGGGTGTTTAGTACACGCCCCACACTATAAAAGGCCGCCAGCACGGCGGCCTAGTGTAGTGTGTTCCGGAGCAGGGATAGAGTAGCATAGGCAGGGACAGTGACTGTTATTTCTTTCTTGCTTAACCTGGATTCCTTTAGTTTAGGGAAAGAGAAGGATAGGTAGGGAGAGTGTCAGTGTGTTTTGTGCTTCTGCTATAGTGTGCTTAAAAAAAACATTTATTCTAGGGACAGAAAACTCTAGGTAGGGACAGTGTCAGTTTCTTTCACTCTGCAAGTCCTTGTTTCCAGGGACCTGTAAGGACAGTGAGTTAATTGTCCTTGTGCTATATTGTGCTTAAAAAAAAACATTTATTCTAGGGACAGAAAACTCTAGGTAGGGACAGTGTCAGTTTCTTTCACTCTGCAAGTCCTTGTTTCCAGGGACCTGTAAGGACAGTGAGTTAATTGTCCTTGTGCTATATTGTGATTAAAAAAAACATTTATTCTAGGGACAGAAAACTCTAGGTAGGGACAGTGTCAGTTTCTTTCACTCTGCAAGTCCTTGTTTCCAGGGACCTGTAAGGACAGTGAGTTAATTTTCCTTGTGCTATATTGTGATTAAAAAAAACATTTTTTCTAGGGACAGAAAACTGTAGGTAGGGAGAGTGTTTTTTTTCTTTCACTCTGCAAGTCCTTGTTTCCAGGGACCTGTAAGGACAGTGAGTTAATTGTCCTTGTGCTATATTGTGCTTAAAAAAAACATTTATTCTAGGGACAGAAAACTCTAGGTAGGGACAGTGTCAGTTTCTTTCACTCTGCAAGTCCTTGTTTCCAGGGACCTGTAAGGACAGTGAGTTAATTTTCCTTGTGCTATATTGTGATTAAAAAAAACATTTATTCTAGGGACAGAAAACTCTAGGTAGGGACAGTGTCAGTTTCTTTCACTCTGCAAGTCCTTGTTTCCAGGGACCTGTAAGGACAGTGAGTTAATTTTCCTTGTGCTATATTGTGATTAAAAAAAACATTTATTCTAGGGACAGAAAACTCTAGGTAGGGACAGTGTCAGTTTCTTTCACTCTGCAAGTCCTTGTTTCCAGGGACCTGTAAGGACAGTGAGTTAATTTTCCTTGTGCTATATTGTGATTAAAAAAAACATTTATTCTAGGGACAGAAAACTCTAGGTAGGGACAGTGTCAGTTTCTTTCACTCTGCAAGTCCTTGTTTCCAGGGACCTGTAAGGACAGTGAGTTAATTTTCCTTGTGCTATATTGTGATTAAAAAAAACATTTTTTCTAGGGACAGAAAACTGTAGGTAGGGAGAGTGTTTTTTTTCTTTCACTCTGCAAGTCCTTGTTTCCAGGGACCTGTAAGGACAGTGAGTTAATTTTCCTTGTGCTATATTGTGATTAAAAAAAACATTTTTTCTAGGGACAGAAAACTCTAGGTAGGGAGAGTGTTTTTTTTCTTTCACTCTGCAAGTCCTTGTTTCCAGGGACCTGTAAGGACAGTGAGTTAATTTTCCTTGTGCTATATTGTGATTAAAAAAAACATTTTTTCTAGGGACAGAAAACTCTAGGTAGGGAGAGTGTTTTTTTTCTTTCACTCTGCAAGTCCTTGTTTCCAGGGACCTGTAAGGACAGTGAGTTAATTGTCCTTGTGCTATATTGTGCTTAAAAAAAACATTTTTTCTAGGGACAGAAAACTCTAGGTAGGGAGAGTGTTTTTTTTTTTTTCACTCTGCAAGTCCTTGTTTCCAGGGACCTGTAAGGACAGTGAGTTAATTGTCCTTGTGCTATATTGTGCTTAAAAAAAACATTTATTCTAGGGACAGAAAACTCTAGGTAGGGACAGTGTCAGTTTCTTTCACTCTGCAAGTCCTTGTTTCCAGGGACCTGTAAGGACAGTGAGTTAATTTTCCTTGTGCTATATTGTGATTAAAAAAAACATTTTTTCTAGGGACAGAAAACTGTAGGTAGGGAGAGTGTTTTTTTTCTTTCACTCTGCAAGTCCTTGTTTCCAGGGACCTGTAAGGACAGTGAGTTAATTTTCCTTGTGCTATATTGTGATTAAAAAAAACATTTTTTCTAGGGACAGAAAACTCTAGGTAGGGAGAGTGTTTTTTTTCTTTCACTCTGCAAGTCCTTGTTTCCAGGGACCTGTAAGGACAGTGAGTTAATTTTCCTTGTGCTATATTGTGATTAAAAAAAACATTTTTTCTAGGGACAGAAAACTCTAGGTAGGGAGAGTGTTTTTTTTCTTTCACTCTGCAAGTCCTTGTTTCCAGGGACCTGTAAGGACAGTGAGTTAATTGTCCTTGTGCTATATTGTGATTAAAAAAAACATTTATTCTAGGGACAGAAAACTCTAGGTAGGGACAGTGTCAGTTTCTTTCACTCTGCAAGTCCTTGTTTCCAGGGACCTGTAAGGACAGTGAGTTAATTTTCCTTGTGCTATATTGTGATTAAAAAAAACATTTTTTCTAGGGACAGAAAACTGTAGGTAGGGAGAGTGTTTTTTTTCTTTCACTCTGCAAGTCCTTGTTTCCAGGGACCTGTAAGGACAGTGAGTTAATTTTCCTTGTGCTATATTGTGATTAAAAAAAACATTTTTTCTAGGGACAGAAAACTCTAGGTAGGGAGAGTGTTTTTTTTCTTTCACTCTGCAAGTCCTTGTTTCCAGGGACCTGTAAGGACAGTGAGTTAATTTTCCTTGTGCTATATTGTGATTAAAAAAAACATTTTTTCTAGGGACAGAAAACTCTAGGTAGGGAGAGTGTTTTTTTTCTTTCACTCTGCAAGTCCTTGTTTCCAGGGACCTGTAAGGACAGTGAGTTAATTGTCCTTGTGCTATATTGTGCTTAAAAAAAACATTTTTTCTAGGGACAGAAAACTCTAGGTAGGGAGAGTGTTTTTTTTTTTTCACTCTGCGAGTCCTTGTTTCCAGGGACCTGTAAGGACAGTGAGTTAATTGTCCTTGTGCTATATTGTGCTTAAAAAAAACATTTATTCTAGGGACAGAAAACTCTAGGTAGGGAGAGTGTTTTTTTTCTTTCACTCTGCAAGTCCTTGTTTCCAGGGACCTGTAAGGACAGTGAGTTAATTGTCCTTGTGCTATATTGTGCTTAAAAAAAACATTTTTTCTAGGGACAGAAAACTCTAGGTAGGGAGAGTGTTTTTTTTTTTTCACTCTGCAAGTCCTTGTTTCCAGGGACCTGTAAGGACAGTGAGTTAATTGTCCTTGTGCTATATTGTGCTTAAAAAAAACATTTATTCTAGGGACAGAAAACTCTAGGTAGGGACAGTGTCAGTTTCTTTCACTCTGCAAGTCCTTGTTTCCAGGGACCTGTAAGGACAGTGAGTTAATTTTCCTTGTGCTATATTGTGATTAAAAAAAACATTTTTTCTAGGGACAGAAAACTGTAGGTAGGGAGAGTGTTTTTTTTCTTTCACTCTGCAAGTCCTTGTTTCCAGGGACCTGTAAGGACAGTGAGTTAATTTTCCTTGTGCTATATTGTGATTAAAAAAAACATTTTTTCTAGGGACAGAAAACTCTAGGTAGGGAGAGTGTTTTTTTTCTTTCACTCTGCAAGTCCTTGTTTCCAGGGACCTGTAAGGACAGTGAGTTAATTTTCCTTGTGCTATATTGTGATTAAAAAAAACATTTTTTCTAGGGACAGAAAACTCTAGGTAGGGAGAGTGTTTTTTTTCTTTCACTCTGCAAGTCCTTGTTTCCAGGGACCTGTAAGGACAGTGAGTTAATTGTCCTTGTGCTATATTGTGATTAAAAAAAACATTTATTCTAGGGACAGAAAACTCTAGGTAGGGACAGTGTCAGTTTCTTTCACTCTGCAAGTCCTTGTTTCCAGGGACCTGTAAGGACAGTGAGTTAATTTTCCTTGTGCTATATTGTGATTAAAAAAAACATTTTTTCTAGGGACAGAAAACTGTAGGTAGGGAGAGTGTTTTTTTTCTTTCACTCTGCAAGTCCTTGTTTCCAGGGACCTGTAAGGACAGTGAGTTAATTTTCCTTGTGCTATATTGTGATTAAAAAAAACATTTTTTCTAGGGACAGAAAACTCTAGGTAGGGAGAGTGTTTTTTTTCTTTCACTCTGCAAGTCCTTGTTTCCAGGGACCTGTAAGGACAGTGAGTTAATTTTCCTTGTGCTATATTGTGATTAAAAAAAACATTTTTTCTAGGGACAGAAAACTCTAGGTAGGGAGAGTGTTTTTTTTCTTTCACTCTGCAAGTCCTTGTTTCCAGGGACCTGTAAGGACAGTGAGTTAATTGTCCTTGTGCTATATTGTGCTTAAAAAAAACATTTTTTCTAGGGACAGAAAACTCTAGGTAGGGAGAGTGTTTTTTTTTTTTCACTCTGCGAGTCCTTGTTTCCAGGGACCTGTAAGGACAGTGAGTTAATTGTCCTTGTGCTATATTGTGCTTAAAAAAAACATTTATTCTAGGGACAGAAAACTCTAGGTAGGGACAGTGTCAGTTTCTTTCACTCTGCAAGTCCTTGTTTCCAGGGACCTGTAAGGACAGTGAGTTAATTTTCCTTGTGCTATATTGTGATTAAAAAAAACATTTTT
Source organism: Rana muscosa (assembly GCA_029206835.1). Lineage (NCBI taxonomy): Eukaryota > Metazoa > Chordata > Amphibia > Anura > Ranidae > Rana > Rana muscosa. The sequence continues at coordinate 814,399,579 of CM055116.1, forward strand.
TCTAGGGACAGAAAACTGTAGGTAGGGAGAGTGTTTTTTTTCTTTCACTCTGCAAGTCCTTGTTTCCAGGGACCTGTAAGGACAGTGAGTTAATTTTCCTTGTGCTATATTGTGATTAAAAAAAACATTTTTTCTAGGGACAGAAAACTCTAGGTAGGGAGAGTGTTTTTTTTCTTTCACTCTGCAAGTCCTTGTTTCCAGGGACCTGTAAGGACAGTGAGTTAATTTTCCTTGTGCTATATTGTGATTAAAAAAAACATTTTTTCTAGGGACAGAAAACTCTAGGTAGGGAGAGTGTTTTTTTTCTTTCACTCTGCAAGTCCTTGTTTCCAGGGACCTGTAAGGACAGTGAGTTAATTGTCCTTGTGCTATATTGTGCTTAAAAAAAACATTTATTCTAGGGACAGAAAACTCTAGGTAGGGACAGTGTCAGTTTCTTTCACTCTGCAAGTCCTTGTTTCCAGGGACCTGTAAGGACAGTGAGTTAATTGTCCTTGTGCTATATTGTGCTTAAAAAAAACATTTTTTCTAGGGACAGAAAACTCTAGGTAGGGAGAGTGTTTTTTTTTTTTCACTCTGCGAGTCCTTGTTTCCAGGGACCTGTAAGGACAGTGAGTTAATTGTCCTTGTGCTATATTGTGCTTAAAAAAAACATTTATTCTAGGGACAGAAAACTCTAGGTAGGGACAGTGTCAGTTTCTTTCACTCTGCAAGTCCTTGTTTCCAGGGACCTGTAAGGACAGTGAGTTAATTTTCCTTGTGCTATATTGTGATTAAAAAAAACATTTTTTCTAGGGACAGAAAACTGTAGGTAGGGAGAGTGTTTTTTTTCTTTCACTCTGCAAGTCCTTGTTTCCAGGGACCTGTAAGGACAGTGAGTTAATTTTCCTTGTGCTATATTGTGATTAAAAAAAACATTTTTTCTAGGGACAGAAAACTCTAGGTAGGGAGAGTGTTTTTTTTCTTTCACTCTGCAAGTCCTTGTTTCCAGGGACCTGTAAGGACAGTGAGTTAATTTTCCTTGTGCTATATTGTGATTAAAAAAAACATTTTTTCTAGGGACAGAAAACTCTAGGTAGGGAGAGTGTTTTTTTTCTTTCACTCTGCAAGTCCTTGTTTCCAGGGACCTGTAAGGACAGTGAGTTAATTGTCCTTGTGCTATATTGTGCTTAAAAAAAACATTTATTCTAGGGACAGAAAACTCTAGGTAGGGACAGTGTCAGTTTCTTTCACTCTGCAAGTCCTTGTTTCCAGGGACCTGTAAGGACAGTGAGTTAATTGTCCTTGTGCTATATTGTGATTAAAAAAAACATTTATTCTAGGGACAGAAAACTCTAGGTAGGGACAGTGTCAGTTTCTTTCACTCTGCAAGTCCTTGTTTCCAGGGACCTGTAAGGACAGTGAGTTAATTTTCCTTGTGCTATATTGTGATTAAAAAAAACATTTTTTCTAGGGACAGAAAACTGTAGGTAGGGAGAGTGTTTTTTTTCTTTCACTCTGCAAGTCCTTGTTTCCAGGGACCTGTAAGGACAGTGAGTTAATTGTCCTTGTGCTATATTGTGCTTAAAAAAAACATTTATTCTAGGGACAGAAAACTCTAGGTAGGGACAGTGTCAGTTTCTTTCACTCTGCAAGTCCTTGTTTCCAGGGACCTGGAGAGACATTGAGTGAATTGTCCTTGTGCTATATTGTGATTAAAAAAAACATTTATTCTAGGGACAGAAAACTCTAGGTAGGGACAGTGTCAGTTTCTTTCACTGTGAAAGTCCTTGTTTCAAGGGACAGAGAAGGACACCTGAAGGTAGCCCTTATTGCTTTTTTCCCATCTCCCTGCAGGCCATCTATTAGAATGTCTGGAAGGCAAACAAGGAGAGGCAGACAGTCAGGAGGCAATAAAAGAGGGCAAGCAGGCTCTGTGTCTGGGGGCAACAGTGCTGGTCGTGGACGCGGTGCATTGTCATCAGCACATGGCCATGGGACACGCTTGTCCTTCTTTTCGGCAGCTGGACATGTTGAGCCACATCATGCCGAAGACTTGGTAGAGTGGATGACCAAGCCCTCCTCCTCCTCCTCATCCTCTCTCACCCAGGCTCAGGGTACTGGAAAAGCAGCTGCCAAAGCGTCGTCTTCCCTGGTATCAATGTCAGACAAATCATCAGTCACTCCTTCCCTAGACCCACCATGTCCTCCTCCTGAGGAGTCCCCCGAACTGTTTCAGCACAGTGTTGGGTACATGCTCCAGGAGGATGCCCAGCGTTTCGAAGGGTCTGATGATGAAACCCAGCTAGAGGAAGGCAGTAGCGTGAGAGCAGACAGAGGGGATGCTCAAGAAGGACACCAATCTGGCAGTCATGTTCCAGCAGCTGCAGCATACTGCCAGATTGGCTCCAGTGATGAGGAGGGAGGGGATGATGAGGTCAATGACTCCACGTGGGTGCCTAATAGGAGAGAGGAGGAGGAGGAGGATGAGGAGGAGGCACATCTCCAACGAGGCAGGATGCCCTTTGGTGGCCAGCGTAAGGGCAGTACACCGACGGAATCACACCGCAGAGCTCCGCCTATGCAGGGCGCTGCCTCTGCCCGTCATTCAAAAAGTTCTTTGGTGTGGGCCTTTTTTGAGGCTAGTGCATCAGATCGCACAGCTGCTGTTTGCAACATATGTCTCAAGCGTATATCGCGTGGCCAAAACATCAGCCGCTTGGGTACCACATGCCTGACCAGACATATGTTGACCTGCCATGCAGCTCGTTGGCAAGCCTACCTCAAAGACCCACACCAAAGAACCAAGCGGACCTCTCCTTGCACCGCATCAGCTGGGATCTCCAACCCCACTATAACTTCAGTCCTCTCTGAAACATGCACTGAGAGGAATGAAGGTGTAGAATTAGGTGTGTCACAGCCAAGTACTTGCGCCCACTCTGCTAGCAGTACACCGACGTCCGATTCTAGCAGGCAAATTTCCCTGCCCCAGCTGCTGGACCGTCGAAAGAAGTTCACTCCCAGCCATCCACATGCCCAGCGGTTGAATGCTAGCTTGGCTAAATTGCTAGCGCTTCAACTGCTGCCTTTTCAGTTGGTAGACTCGGCCCCCTTCCGTGAGTTTGTGCAATGTGCGGTTCCTCAGTGGCAGGTTCCCAAACGCCACTTTTTCTCACGGAAGGCTATTCCGGCTCTCTACCGGCATGTGGAAGGCAATGTCTTGGCCTCGCTGGACAGGGCGGTCAGCGGTAAGGTGCATATTACCGCTGACTCATGGTCCAGCAGGCATGGACAGGGACGTTACCTTTCTTTCACGGCCCATTGGGTCACTCTTTTGGCAGCTGGGAAGGATTCAGGACAAGGTGCAGTAGTGTTGGAGGTTGTCCCACCGCCACGCCTCCAAAATGCTAATACTGGTTGTGACACACCTCTCTCCTCCACCCCCTCCTCTTCTTCTTCCTCCATGGCCTCTTCCTGTGGTTTGTCCTATGAACCAGCGGTGCTCCGTAGCCGTTCACGGGGCTACGCAAGTACGCAGGCAAAAAGATGCCATGCCGTGCTTGCGCTGGTGTGTTTGGGGGACAGAAGCCACACTGGGGCAGAGGTCCTGTCTGCTCTGCAGGGCCAGGCCGAGAGGTGGTTGACGCCACGCCAGCTTAAGCCAGGAATGGTGGTTTGCGACAATGGCACCAACCTCCTCTCCGCCCTCCGACAGGGACAACTGACCCATGTGCCCTGTGTGGCTCACGTCCTTAACCTGGTGGTGCAGCGCTTCTTGGGCAGGTACCCGGGCTTACAGGATGTCCTGAGGCAGGCCAGGAAAGTCTGTGTGCATTTCCGCAGATCTTATAATGCCAGTGCTCGCCTGGCTGAGCTGCAAAAGGAGTTGAACCTGCCCAAGAACCGCCTTATATGTGACATGCCCACCAGGTGGAACTCAACGTTGGCCATGCTGCAGCGGCTGCACACGCAGCAGAGGGCCATCAATGAGTACCTGTGCGACTACGGCACCAGGACAGGGTCAGGGGAGCTTGGTTTTTTTTCTCCACGCCAGTGGGGCATGATCAGGGATGCATGCACTGTCCTGGCACCATTTGAGGAGGCCACGAGGATGGTGAGCAGTGACAGTGCATGCATCAGTGACACTGTACCTCTTGTCCACCTGTTGGAGCACACGCTGCGTGGAATAATGGACAGGGCACTTGAGGCAGAACAGAGGCAGGAAGAGGAGGACTTCCTTGCCTCTCAAGGCCCCCTTTACCCAGACAGTGTTCCTTCTGTCCCACCCATCGCACAGGAAGAGGAGGAGGAGGAGGAGGAGGAGGAGGAGGAGGAGGATTGTGTCAGCATGGAGGTGGAGGCTGGCACTCAGCATCATCAGCAGCAGTCTTTTAGGGATGATTTACAGTCCCAAGAAACCAGTGGACTTGTACGTGGCTGGGAGGAGGTGGCTGCGGATCATGTCGTCCTTAGTGACCCAGAGGACTCCGGAGCGAATGCCTCAGCAAACCTACGCTGCATGGCCTCCCTGATCCTGCAAAGTCTGCGGAAGGATCCTCGTATTCTTCGGATCAAGGAGAGGGACCATTACTGGCTGGCCACTCTCCTTGATCCACGGTACAAGGGTAAGGTTGCGGACCTTATGTTACCGTCGCAGAGGGAGCAGAGGATGAGACAACTCCGGGAGGCCTTGCAGAAAGGTCTGTGCAACGCGTTCCCAGAGACTGGGAGGTTGCAAACTCCTGGTCCTGGACAACGAGTTGCTGAGGCTTCGGCCAGTCAAAGAAGGAGCGGTGGGGAAGGTGGCCGTCTGACCGATGCGTTCAGACAATTCTTTAGTCCGCAGCCCCAAAGTATGATCGGTTCCAGCAACCATCGCCAGCGTCTGATAAACATGGTGCAGGAATATCTAGGGGCAAGGTCAGACTTGGACACCTTCCCCACCGAAAATCCTCTGGCTTACTGGGTCTTGAGGATGGATCACTGGCCAGAGCTTGCACAGTATGCAATTGAGCTACTGGCCTGTCCTGCATCCAGCGTTCTTTCGGAACGCACATTCAGTGCTGCTGGAGGATTTGTCACGGATCACAGGGTGCGCCTGTCCACCGACTCGGTTGATCGACTGACTTTCATCAAGATGAACCAGTCTTGGATCACCACCAGCTACCACACACCTGATGCTGATATAACAGACTAATTGATTTTAAAATGTCACATCCCTTCAAGACTGATGCTGATGCTGAGTGCCTGTGCTGTTATGTTGACTGGCTATCCTCCTCCTCCGAGTCCTCAATGATACGATTGATGATGATAGCTTGGAAGATCATTTTTGTTTATGGGTGCCGCCACCAGTGCCTAACGCCCAATTTTTCAGCCCCTGTTTAACAGGGGCGTGTAATTACAATTTTTGAAGCAATACTTTGCAACAGGGCTCATTGCTGTGCTCCAAGTACAGTATCTGTGAGGAGTTGCAGTGTTGTGCCACCAGTGCCTAAGGCCCAATTTTTCAGCCCCTGTTTAACAGGGGCGTGTCATTACAATTTTTGAAGCAATACTTTGCAACAGGGCTCATTGCTGTGCTCCAAGTACAGTATCTGTGAAGGGTTGCAGTGTTGTGCCACCAGTGCCTAAGGCCCAATTTTTCAGCCCCTGTTCAACAGGGGCATGTAATTACAATTCTTGATCTAATAATTCACAGCAGGGCCCATTGCTGCACCCACCAAGAGTAACTGTCAGGGCTTACAGTGTTGTGGCACCAGCACCACCATCAAAGGCCCAATTTTTACTACCACTGTTCAACAATTATATGTAATTAAAATTCCTGATATAATAGTTGACAGCAGGGCGTTCCAGCACCAACCAAGAGTAACTGTGAGTGCTTACAGTGTTGTGCCAACACCAACAACTAAGGGGCCTATTTCTGCAGAGTATATACGGCAGGTCCCTACTTTCAAACATCCAACTTACAAACGACTCCTACTTGCAAACGCAAGAAGACAACAGGAAGTGAGAGGAAATCTACCACTAGGAAGGAAAATTCTCTCCTGTAAGAATAAATATGGGAGAAAGGTGTCTCCTCTGTACTGATGCTTTATCAGCAATCCTTGTTTCAAGAAAAACACCACATTTCAAAAACAGTTGTCATTAGGACGGAAAGTGAGGTGAAATGTTCTGAACAGGGGCACAGACAGCAAAACAAATGTTACAGGGGTGATAACCCTTACCTATGTTTTCCAAAAAGTTTAAAAATAGATTTTTGGTCTGGAGCTACACTTCAACAATGTACCTGTTCAAAATTACAAACAGATTCTACATAAGAACAAACCTACAGTCCCTGTCTTGTATGCACCGCCTGTATACGGCTGTTCAGAGTATATAGGGCCTTTTTTATTTTATGTGCGGGGTTCCCCTTAATATCCATACAAGACCCAAAGGGGCTGGTAATGGGCTGGGGTAGGGGGGGGGTCATGGGGTAGCTATGCCATTTTTCTTAAAGATTTTCATCCATATTACCGGGACCAGACATTACATTAAAGCCGCAAGCAGTTTTAAATGGCTTTTTTTTCCTTTAGAAGTGTCATTTTGTGCAGGGACAGTTCTAAACACGGGAAACACGTGGCACTTCACAGGCATACTTTAGACACCCCCCAGGTACGATATTTAAAGGAATATTTGACTTTTTTTTTTTCACTTTATGCATCATTAAAATGACTGCTCCCGGAAAACGACCGTTTTTAAAACTTATTTTTGCATTGATACATGTCCCCTGGTGCAGAACCCGGGTTCCCAAACCCTTTTTAGGACAATAACATGCATAATAGTTTTTATAATTAGCACTTTAGAATTCGAACGTTCGCATCCATTGTATTTAATAGGGTTCTAATGTTCGTTCGAACTTTCGGTCCGTTCGCGGGTTCTGGTGCGAACCGAACCCGGGGGTGTTCGGCTCATCACTAATGGTCAGAGAGGAACATGGGATCAATAGACATATGTTGTAAAGTGTGTAAGTTAAGTCAGCTTGTGAGAGGAACAGGTAGTCAATCCCGGAATATTTATTGTGCGGGGCGGAGAAAAAAGTATAGTCCTTACCATTGGGGTTGAGGGTGCGCCAGGTGTCGTGAAGTAATAGAGCCTGGAGTTGAGATTTGATGGATTTGAGGGCAGCAAAAGGGAGAGAGGATGTGCCAGTAGAGGTGTCTTGGAGTGGATTGAGAGGAACATTGAAATCCCCTCCCAGGATGAGGGTGCCCTCTTGGAATACAGTGAGAACATTGGCGATGTTTCGGAAGAAAGAAACCTGTCGAGAATTTGGGGCGTAGACATTAGCAAGTGTAATTCGGCGACCATAGAGCGTCCCCTTAAGGAATAGATAACGGCCGTCCATAGCGGCCAAAGTGTCAGTGTGTTGGAAAGGACAGCCAGTTTTATTATTTTTATTATTTTATTTTTTATTATTTTTTACAATTTTATTTTTAATATTTTTTTCAACAATTTTTTCAAAGTTCTTCGGTTGGGTGGTGGGGATTGTGCTGTGGACGGTTATGGCTGGACGGTATCAGTAGAGCAGTGGACAGTGTCAGTAGTTTTTTATTTATACATTTTTTACAAATATATTTATTTATTGTGTTCTACAATTAAATTTTTTCTTTTTTTTTTCACAATTCAGGGGAGGAGGTTGGCAGTGGATTGTATCAGTAGGGCAGTGGATGGTGTTAGTTGAGAAGCGGACGGTGTCAGTAGTTTGTTTTGTTTTTTTACAATTTTTTATTTTTTTTACAATTTTATTATATAACAATTTTTTTTAAATTATTTTTACAATTTATATTTTGTTTGTTATTTTTTTACAATGCTTTATTTATTTATTTGGGAGTGGGGGAGGGGAGTGGATGGTGTCAGTGATTTTTTTATTTAATTTTTTATTACTTTTACAATTTAATTTTAAATATTTATTTATTACAATTGTTTTATTTTTTTTATCAGCTCTGTTGGGGGGCTTTTGTGAGATATCAGGGGTCTAAACAGACCCCTGACATCTCCCATTTGAGATAGGGAAAGGGACTGAGGACACAGATTCCCCAGCCTCAGCTGCACTGAAGATGAATGGACGGAAGACAGAAGCAGTAATCACTGATTCTGTTTATTCGGAAAAGGAAGGAGCCAATACATGACATATTTACCGACTCCTTCCTCCCCTCTCCATCCTGACACATCCAGGAGGAGGGGGGACCGGAGGAGCACAGGGGGAGCTGGAGGAGTACAGCAGGGGACCGGAGAAGCACAGAGGGAGAGAAGGAGGAGCACAGAGGGGGAGCCGGAGGAGCACAGAGGAGGACAGGAGGAGCATAGAGGGGGACCCGGAAGAGGGCACAGGGGTCCAGAGATTAGGAACATTTTGATGGACAGTCGGGGATGATTGGTGTGGTGGTGGGGGAAGTTACAAGCACCACTCTCCCTGTGAGGCTTTCAATGAAGCAGCTGACAGTCACAGGAGGGAGAGGAAGAGAAGGGGCTGTCAGCTGCTTCATTAAAAGCCTCACAGGGAGATCGGTGCTTGTAACTCCCCCCACCGCCACCCCAGAACCCGGGACAAAACCAGGGACAAACGTGGTCCAGGGACAGTATCCTTAGTCCAGGGACATGTGGTCACCTTAATTAAAGTTCATGTGTGTGTAAAGGCAGGTTTCCTAATACTTTTGGTAATATAGTGTACATACAATCACATGACCTCCAACCCACAATTGTTTTAGGATTTAAGTCAGGTGCACAAGGAGCTCTTCCTACATCATACAGCCCTAGCACTTTGCTCCTATAACAATCTTTGGAAGTCCATTCATAAAAAAATGTGGTAAAATGGGAAATTGGTATTAAACTTGGCTGCTGTAAAATCCCTTTCAGATGGTATTGTGTGCAATTGATGTTTAAAATCTTTAAATTTTTATGAGTATTATCAAAATATCTACTCCCCTATGCCATCCTATGATGCATTTCTTCTTGGTGACAAACTGTCTCAACTTACAATCCTGAATCTTTCATTCAAGGGGGTAATACAGGTTATGTTTTTCTCCCCTAAAGGTAAGACACCAGGACCAGATGGATTCCTCCCAGAAAGATATAAACACTATACGGATATATACGGATATAGGCCTCCACCCAAAGAGATATATTTATGCAATATCACCATCAGAGAACAATGCCACAGTCTATGTACCAGGTGCATGTGGTCCTTATTCCCAAATAGGGTAAGGAACCTTGAGTATAGTCTTAAAATTGTACCTTTCATGAAAAAATCCTAAAAAAGTACTGGCTATACGATTAACTAAGATAATTACTAATGCTGTTGATTCACACCAAAATGGTTCATTCCCATCAATCAACAGACATCAAAGAGGTTGTAAAGCCTCAAGGTTTTTCACCTTAATGCATTCTATGCCCTAGGATGAAAAAACTTTTGTGGTGCAGCTGCTCGCCAGAGCCCCCCTTTTTCTTACCTGAACTCGATCGTTCCAGTGCCGAGCACTGACCCAGCAGCTCCAGCCACGTTCTTGGGTCCTCATTGAATAGATTAATAGTAGCGGGAGTCATTGGAACCACTGCTGTCAATCAAATCCAGTGACACGGGAGCCAAGGGCGGGGCCGAGTCCTGCTGTCTGTGTCAATGGATGCAGCAGCTGGACTCTGCAGTGCGCCCACACGGTGCCCCCATGGAATGCGGCTCTCTGTGGGGGCACTCGATGAGGAGGAGAAGCCATGAGAGCTGCCGAGGGACCCCAGAAAAGGAGGATGTGTGCTAAACCCTTGCACAGAGGAGGTAAGTATGACATGTTTGTTATTAAAAAAAAAAAAAAACCTTTACAATTACACAGGGTTCACTGTGAACTCTGACTGTTTGCTGAGTGGGTAAACTTAATGGCCTGTTCCCACATCCGCTCAACCAAACCTTCGGCTATGCAGGAAATCATTCACTTAAGCCCTGTACACACGATCGGATTTCCTATGGATTTTAAACCGATGGATTTTTCCATCGGAAATCCGATGAAGCTGACTTACATCAGTCTTGCCTACACACCATCAGTCAAAAACCCGATCATCCCAAACGCTGTGACGTAAAACACTCAGACGAGCCAAGAAAAATTAAGTTCTATGCTTCTGAGCATGCGTCGACTTGATTCTGAGCATGCATGGGTTTTTTATCCGATGGAGTTCCCCACAGACGATATTAATTTGCTATTGTTTTTTTTTCCATCGGATAAATTTCAAACATGTTCTATTTTTTAACACCGATGGAAAAAAGACCGTTGGGGCCCATACACGATCGGTTTGTCCAATGAAAAAAGTCCATCGAACTGTTTTCATCTGTAAAACCGATCGTGTGTACAGGGCTTTAGTGTTTGTATTAGTATGACCAGTAAATGTGACAGCTTCCACTCAGGGCCTTCATTCTTTGCTAGGAAGCTGGCAGCTTCCTTATGTCCTAGCAACATATTACTCATCCCTGGGCTCATTCTGTATCTTGCCTGCTGATTTCTGGTTACAGTGGTTAGGGGGAGGGAGCCGCTCTGATTGGACATGGCTGCTACACTAAGGACACTTTCACACTAAGGCGGGGGGAGGGGCGTCGGCGGTAAAGCGCCACTATATTTAGCAGCATTTTACCATTGTTTTAGCGGCGCTTTTCGGCCGCTAGCAGGCCCGCTTTTATCCCCCGCCAGCTGCCGATGAAGGGGTTAATTGTGCCAACATTTATCATCGTCGGCTGCTCGGCAAGGGGTTAGGAAAGCTACCCATTAATGTGCAATAAAATTCAGGATAAAGACAAATATAAAAAAAAAAAAAATCTTAGTGGCTCTGCATTATATCTGTTTATACTAGCTTCCTCTATTTTTATTGCAAAACTGGGTTGTCTTTTGAGGTGGTATTAGAGGGATTAGAATATCTGTCAGGTTTTAATTGCTGTCTGTGCCCCCACTAGGTAGATTCTCCCTCTCTATTTGTCCTGTTTACTACTATCACCAAAAGTGAAAGACAATCCCAAATTTTGGGTTGTCATCAGAAGAGTAATATAGGGGAAATGGGGACACTAGTTCTGCTGACAACTGAATTTCCTCACTTTGGAGGAATTTCCTCTCACTTCCTGTTTTAACTATAGGTCAGGAAGTGAAGGGAAATCTCTCCAATGGACATAGATGGCAAAAAAAGGTGGCCAGTAGTGATGAGCCGAACACCCCCGGGTTCGGTTCGCACCAGAACCCGCGAACGGACCGAAAGTTCGCACGAACTTTAGAACCCTATTAAATACAATGGATGCGAACGTTCGAAATCTAAAGTGCTAATTATAAAGACTATTATGCATGTTATTGTCCTAAAAAGGGTTTGGGAACCCGGGTTCTGCACCAGGGGACATGTATCAATGCAAAAATAAGTTTTAAAAACGGCCGTTTTTCTGGATTTTAATGATGCATAAAGTGAAAAAAAAAAAGTCAAATATTCCTTTAAATATCGTACCTGGGGGGTGTCTAAAGTATGCCTGTGAAGTGCCACGTGTTTCCCGTGTTTAGAACTGTCCCTGCACAAAATTACATTTCTAAAGGAAAAAAAGCAATTTAAAACTGCTTGCGGCTTTAATGTAATGTCTGGTCCCGGTAATATGGATGAAAATCTTTAAGAAAAATGACATAGCTACCCCATCACACCCCCCCCTTACCCCAGACCATTACCAGCCCCTTTGGGTCTTGTATGGATATTAAGGGGAACCCCGCACACAAAATAAAAAAGGCCCTATATACTCTGAACAGCCGTATACAGGCGGTGCATACAAGACAGGGACTGTAGGTTTGTTCTTATGTAGAATCTGTTTGTAATTTTGAACAGGTACATTGTTTAAGAGTAGCTCCAGGCAAAAAATCTATTTTTAAGCTTTTTGGAAAACATAGGGAAGGGTTATCACCCCTGTAACATTTGTTTTGCTGTCTGTGCAGTGTGCACCTGTTCAGAACAGTTCACCTCACTTTCCGTCCTAATGACAAATGTTTTTTGAAAATTTGGGGTTTTTATTGAAACAAGAATTGGTGATAAAGAATCAGTGGAGAGGAGACACTTTTTTTCCCATATTAACTCTTACAGGAGAGAATTTGCCTTCCTAGGGGTAGATTTCCTCTCACTTCCTGTTGTATCCTTCCGTTTGCAAGGAGGAGTCGTTTGTAAGTTGGATGTTTGAAAGTAGGGGCCTGCCGTATATACTCAGCTGAAATTTGCCCCTTACATGTTGGTGTTGCCACAACACTGTGAGCCCTCACAGTTACTCTTGGTGGGCGCATGAATGGGCCCTGCTGTGAATTATTAGATCAAGAATTGTAATTGCATGCCCCTGTTGAACAGGGGCTGAAAAATTGGGCCTTTGGTGGTGGTGGTGGTGTTGACAAAACACTGTAAGGCCTCACAGTTAGTCTTGGTGAGTGCAGGAATGGGCCCTGCTGTGAATTATTAGATCAAGAATTGTAATTACATGCCCCTGTTAAACAGGGGCAGCAAAATTGAGCCTTAGGCACTGGTGCCACAACACTGCAACCCCTCACAGATACTGTACTTGGAGCACAGCAATGAGCCCTGTTGCAAAGTATTGCATCAAAAATTGTAATTACACGCCCCTGTTAAACAGGGGCTGAAAAATTGGGCCTTAGCCACTGGTGCTGGTGCCACGACACTGCAACCACTCCCAGATACTCTAGTTGGAGTGCAGGAATGAGCCCTGCTGCAAAGCATTGCATAAAAAATTGTAATTACACGCCCCTGTTAAACAGGGGCTGAAAAATTGGGCCTTAGCCACTGGTGCTGGTGCCACGACACTGCAACCACTCCCAGATACTCTAGTTGGAGTGCAGGAATGAGCCCTGCTGCAAAGCATTGCATAAAAAATTGTAATAACACACCCCTGTTAAACAGGGGCTGAAAAATTGGGCCTTAGCCACTGGTGGCGGCACCCAGAAACAAAAATGTTCTTCCAAGCTATCATCGTCAATCGGATCATTGAGGAGGAGGAGGATAGTCAGTCAACATAACAGGACAAACTCTCAACATCAGCATCAGTCTTGAAGGGATGTGACATTTGAAAATAAATTAGTCTGTTATATCAGCTTCAGGTGTTTGGTAGCTGGTGGTGATCCAAGACTGGTTCATCTTTATGAAGGTCAGTCGATCAACAGAGTCGGTGGACAGGCGCACCCTGTGATCCGCGACAAATCCTCCAGCAGCACTGAATGTGCGTTCTGAAAGAACGCTGGATGCAGGTCAGGCCAGTAGCTCAATTGCATACTGTGCAAGCTCTGGCCAGTGATCCATCCTCAAGACCCAGTAAGCCAGAGGATTTTCGGTGGGGAAGGTGTCCAAGTCTGACCTTGCCCCTAGGTATTCCTGCACCATGTATATCAGACGCTGGCGATGGTTGCTGGAACCGATCATACCTTGGGGCTGCGGACTAAAGAATTGTCTGAACGCTTCGGTCAGACGGCCACCTTCCCCACCGCTCCTTCTTTGACTGACCAAAGCCTCAGCAACTCGTTGTCCAAGACCAGGAGTTTGTAACCTCCCAGTCTCTGGGAACGCGTTGCACAGACCTTTCTGCAAGGCCTCCCGGAGTTGTCTCATCCTCTGCTCCCTCTGCGACAGTAAGATAAGGTCCGCAACCTTACCCTTGTACCGTGGATCAAGGAGAGTGGCCAGCCAGTAATGGTCCCTCTCCTTGATCCGAAGAATACGAGGATCCTTCCGCAGACTTTGCAGGATCAGGGAGGCCATGCAGCGTAGGTTAGCTAAGGCATTCAGTCCGGAGTCCTCTGGGTCACTAAGGACGACATGATCCGCAGCCACGTACAAGTTCACTGGTTTCTTGGGGCTGTAAATCATCCCTAAAAGACTGCTGCTGATGATGCTGAGTGCCAGGCTCCACCTCCATGCTGACACAATCCTCCTCCTCCTCCTCCTCTTCTTCCTGTGCGATGGGTGGGACAGAAGGAACACTGTCTGGGTAAAGGGGGCCTTGAGAGGCAAGGAAGTCCTCCTCTTCCTGCCTCTATTCTGCCTCAAGTGCCCTGTCCATTATTCCACGCAGCGTATGTTCCAACAGGTGGACAAGAGGTGCAGTGTCACTGATGCATGCACTGTCACTGCTCACCATCCTCGTGGCCTCCTCAAATGGTGCCAGGACAGTGCATGCATCCCTGATCATGCCCCACTGGCGTGGTGAAAAAAACCCGAGCTCCCCTGACCCTGACCCTGTCCTGGTGCCGTAGTCGCACAGGTACCCATTGATGGCCCTCTGCTGCGTGTGCAGCCGCTGCAGCATGGCCAACGTTGAGTTCCACGTGGTGGGCATGTCACATATAAGGCGGTTCTTGGGCAGGTTCAACTCCTTTTGCAGCTCAGCCAGGCGAGCACTGGCATTATAAGATCTGCGGAAATGCACACAGACTTTCCTGGCCTGCCTCAGGACATCCTGTAAGCCTGGGTACCTGCCCAAGAACCGCTGCACCACCAGGTTAAGGACGTGAGCCACACAGGGCACATGGGTCAGTTGTCCCTGTCGGAGAGCGGAGAGGAGGTTGGTGCCATTGTCGCAAACTACCATTCCTGGCTTAAGTTGGCGTGGCGTCAACCACCTCTCGGCCTGCCCCTGCAGAGCAGACAGAACCTCTGCCCCAGTGTGGCTCCTGTCCCCCAAACACACCAGCGCAAGCACGGCATGGCATCTTTTTGCCTGCGTACTTGCGTAGCCCCTTGAACGCCTACGGAGCACCGCTGGTTCCGAGGACAAAGCACAGGAAGAGGCCACGGAGGAAGAAGAAGAGGAGGGGGTGGAGGACAGAGGTGTGTCACAACCAGTAGTAGCATTTTGGAGGCGTGGCGGTGGAACAACCTCCAACACTACTGCACCTTGTCCTGCATCCTTCCCAGCTGCCAAAGAGTGAACCTATGGGCCGTGAAAGAAAGGTAACGTCCCTGTCCATGCCTGCTGGACCATGAGTCAGCGGTAATATGCACCTTACCGCTGACCGCCCTGTCCAGCGAGGCCAAGACATTGCCTTCCACATGCCGGTAGAGAGCCGGAATCGCCTTCCGTGAGAAAAAGTGGCGTTTGGGAACCTGCCACTGAGGAACCGTACATTGCACAAACTCACGGAAGGGGGCCGAGTCTACCAACTGAAAAGGCAGCAGTTGAAGCGCTAGCAATTTAGCCAAGCTAGCATTCAACCGCTGGGCATGTGGATGGCTGGGAGTGAACTTCTTTCGACGGTCCAGCAGCTGGGGCAGGGAAATTTGCCTGCTAGAATCGGACGTCGGTGTACTGCTAGCAGAGTGGCCGCAAGTACTTGGCTGTGACACACCTAATTCTACACCTTCATTCCTCCCAGTGCAAATTTCAGAGAGGACTGAAGGTATAGTGGGGTTGGAGATCCCAGCTGATGCGGTGCAAGGAGAGGTCCGCTTTGTTCTTTGGTGTGGGTCTTTAAGGTAGGCTTGCCAACGAGCTGCATGGCAGGTCAACATATGTCTGGTCAAGCATGTGGTGCCCAAGCGGCTGATGTTTTGGCCACGCGATATACGCTTGAGACATATGTTGCAAACAGCAGCTGTGCGATCTGATGCACTCGCCTCAAAAAAGGCCCATACCAAAGAACTTTTTGAATAACGGGCAGAGGCACTGCCCTGCACAGGCGGAGCTCTGCGGTGTGATTCCGTCGGTGTGCTGCCCTTACGCTGGCCACCCAAGGGCATCCTGCCTCGTTGGAGATGTGCCTCCTCCTCATCCTCCTCCTCCTCCTCTCTCCTATTAGGCACCCACGTGGAGTCAGTGACCTCATCACCCCCTCCCTCCTCATCACTGGAGCAAATCTGGCAGTATGCTGCAGCTGCTGGAACATGACTGCCAGATTGGTGTCCTTCTTGAGCATCCCCTCTCTCTGCTCTCACGCTACTGCCTTCCTCTAGCTGGGTATCATCATCAGACCCTTCGAAACACTGGGCATCCTCCTGGAGCATGTACCCAACACTGTGCTCAAACAGTTCGGGGGACTCCTCAGGAGGAGGACATGGTGGGTCTAGGGAAGGAGTGACTGATGATGACATTGATACCAGGGAAGAGGACGCTTTGGCAGCTGCTTTGCCAGTACCCTGAGCCTGGGTGAGAGAGGATGAGGAGGATGAGGAGGGCTTGGTCATCCACTCTACCAAGTCTTCGGCATGATGTGGCTCAACATGTCCAGCTGCCGAAAAGAAGGACAAGCGTGTCCCATGGCCATGTGCTGATGACAATGCACCGCGTCCACGACCAGCACTGTTGCCCCCAGACACAGAGCCTGCTTGCCCTCTTTTATTGGCTCCTGACTGTCTGCCTCTCCTTGTTTGCCTTCCAGACATTCTAATGGCCTGCAGGGAGATGGGAAAACCAGCAATAAGGGCTAGCTTCAGGTGTATACTGTGCAGGAGGCTTAGCAACAATGACACTGACACTGTCCCCTGCCTATCCTTCTCTCTCCCTGCACACAAGGTTTAGCAAAGAATAGGACACTGACACTGTCGACTGCCTATCCTTGTCTGTCCCTACACACAAGGTTTAGCAATATGGTTCAGCACACTAGGTTTAGCAAAGATTATGACACTGACACTCTCGACTGCCTATCCTTGTCTGTCCCTACACACAAGGTTTAGCAATATGGTTCAGCGCACTAGGTTTAGCAAAAATTATGACACTGACACTCTCGACTGCCTATCCTTGTCTGTCCCTACACACAAGGTTTAGCAATATGGTTCAGCACACTAGGTTTAGCAAAGATTATGACACTGACACTCTTGACTGCCTATCCTTGTCTGTCCCTACACACAAGGTTTAGCAATATGGTTCAGCGCACTAGGTTTAGCAAAAATTATGACACTGACACTCTCGACTGCCTATCCTTGTCTGTCCCTACACACAAGGTTTAGCAATATGGTTCAGCGCACTAGGTTTAGCAAAGATTATGACACTGACACTCTCGACTGCCTATCCTTGTCTGTCCCTACACACAAGGTTTAGCAATATGGTTCAGCGCACTAGGTTTAGCAAAGAATATGAAACTGACACTCTCCCTGCCTATCCTTGTCTGTCCCTACACACAAGGTTTAGCAATATGGTTCAGCGCACTAGGTTTAGCAAAGATTATGACACTGACACTCTCGACTGCCTATCCTTGTCTGTCCCTACACACAAGGTTTAGCAATATGGTTCAGCGCACTAGGTTTAGCAAAGATTATGACACTGACACTCTCGACTGCCTATCCTTGTCTGTCCCTACACACAAGGTTTAGCAATATGGTTCAGCACACAAGGTTTAGCAAAGAATATGAAACTGACACTCTCCCTGCCTATCCTTCTCTGTCCCTTCAAACAAGGTTTAGCAAAGAATATGACACTGACACTCTCCCTATCTATCCTTGTCTGTCCCTACACACAAGGTTTAGCAATATGGTTCAGCACACAAGGTTTAGCAAAGAATATGCCACTGACACTCTCCCTGCCTATCCTTGTCTGTCCCTACACACAAGGTTTAGCAATATGGTTCAGCACACAAGGTTTAGCAAAGAATATGAAACTGACACTCTCCCTGCCTATCCTTCTCTGTCCCTACAAACAAGGTTTAGCAAAGAATATGACACTGACACTCTCCCTACCTATCCTTCTCTGTCCCTACACACAAGGTTTAGCAAAGAAAAAATATGACACTGTCCCTGCCTATCCTTCTCTTTCCCTGCGCCGGAACACACTACACGAGGCCGCCGCGCTGGCATCCTGCATGTGGCCAATCATTGCTCTCCTCGCTGTCGGCGCTGTGATTGGCCAAGCATGCAGGGTCACAGTGCATGCTTGGCCAATCACAGCGCTGGGATTACACTGCGATGGCGCAGTGTATTGTGGGCCGTTCGCGTCACTCGAATTTGGCGCGAACGGCCCAAATCGTTCGTTGTTCGCCGAACGCGCGAACAGCCGATGTTCGAGTCAAACCTATGTTCGACTCGAACACCGAGCTCATCCCTAGTGGCCAGGATTATAAATCTCCCGTACTCTACACAAAATGAAAAAAGGGTGCCTTTAGTTTTTCTATAATGTTACATACCATACTGTACATGAAGGGGATACTAAACTTTGAAAAAATGTGTTATACTTAAATCAACAGTGCATCCAACTGGTTCCTTAGTAATATTACATAATACCATTGTTGGTGAGGTTGAACACACATACGTTCTTCAAGTTCAAACTTGTTTCTGTTTTGGTATTATTGTGGAAGGAAATTGGTTAAATCTGTGAAAACTGTCAGTGAAACCTCAACTGGTTTCAAGAATAAATAGGACAAATACACAGTTTACTTAATGCAACAGTGTACCCTGCTGGCTGGATACTGCATAAGTTCATTTTGGTGAGCCTTTTAGGTAACACTGAACTTTTTTTTATAAAATAAATGGAACGTGTTTAAATATATGTAAAAGGTACCTTTTAATTTTCTCTTCCATTGTTTCATCTCTCAAATGCAAACTTTCTTCTGCTGTTCTCAGACTTCCTGTTTTAGGGTGGCTACATTCATTGTCCATGCCCCCCACCTTGTGTATGTGACCATACTAGACACCTTTTCCTGCTCACCCCTGAGACTACTACAAATCTACGTACAGATACATTCAGTGCTATGGGAGTTGTAGTACACCTAAAGAGGACAAGAAATAACAGGCACTGCTCCCTCTACACTGGTAGTAGTGAGGTGTATTAGCGGAGTATCGGGTACGCGCAAGGACAAAAAGGAAGCATGAAAACAACGGTAAGAGAATTTATTTTGAAAAAATAAACAGAGCTATTGTATACTCAATATTGTATAATGATTAATGTAAATTGTGCATTTAGTGCCACTCTAACCACTTCCCACCTGGCCAATGTATATGTACGGCCAGGTGGATGCTCTCCAGTTCCAGGAGGATTTCCCTGGATGTCCTCCCACTCGCGCACCTTGCGTTTGCCCCTGGCGTGTGGTGGTGGTGTCTGGTGGACACAATGGATCACAGCGCTTCTGGTCAGCCGCTGTAATTGGCCCAGGTACCATGTGATTGCTGTGACCAATCTCATCTGTGACCAATCTCAGCTTGCTAACTATTGTGATCTCTGTGATTGGCCACAGCGATCACATGGTACAGGTCCAATCACAACCGCCCTGTACCACAGTGGTTCTCAACTTCAGTCTTCAAGTACCCCCAACAGGCCATGTTTTGGGAACTTCCCTTAGATAAAATAGCTCTTATCAATACCATGTCATTGATATAGATTTAAAGCAGCTGTGCAAAGTAAAGGAAAACCTGAAAATGTGGCCCGTTGGGGGTACTTGAGGACTGAGGTTGAGAACCATTGCTGTACCACATGATGGCTGTAGCCAATCACATATATATATATGTTGTTTTTTTTTTAACAAACTGTCAGCAGTTATATATAATGAAATGATATGATAGGCTACTGTATGTTGTGGAGATATTAACTGACCTAATATATGACTTAAAAGGGCACACAAAGCATGTGACAGTCTATATTATGGTACAGATGGATCATATGGTCAAATACCAGACTTTAAATGGGGCATACAGGATGTTTGTTACCTGTTCAATATGTATAAGGTATGTTATGTTATGACGTGCATGGCCTACTATCTGTAAATAGCACTCACACAGGATGTCAGTGACCTGTCTAAGATGTTTATCATATGGAAAATTTGGTATGGATATACTCACCAACCACTTTATTAGGTACACCTTTTTAATTGCTTGGTAACACAAATTGCTAATTAGCCAATCCTATGGCAGCAACTCAATGCATTTAGGCATCTAGACATGGTGAAGACGACTTGCTAAAGTTCAAACCAAGTATCAGAATAGGGAAGAAAGGGGATTTAAGTGACTTTGAATGTGGCATGGTTGTTGGTGCCAGATGGGCTGGTCTGAGTACTTCAAAAACTGCTGCTCTACTGGGATTTTTACACACAACCATTTCTGGGTTTACAGAGAATGGTCCAAAAAAGAGAAAATATCCAGTGAGCAGCAGTTGTGTGGACAAAAATGCCTTGTTGATGAGGGTTTGCGGGCTGCCACAGTTGTGGGGGTCTGCGGGCAGAGAGGCTAATCAGAATCTGGAAGCCCAATTTAAAAAGGGACCCCCAGATCCAGCACCCCCATGTGAATGAGTATTGGGTACATAGTACCCCTAACCATTCACCAAAAAAGTGTCACAAAGTAATGTAGCGGCCTCACTCCCTTCTCTCTTTAATCGGTTATCCGATAGCTCTTGTCTAGGGGTATCTTGTATGCAAGAGTGAGATGCGCTACGGCCCATGTCCTCCCCATTGCAGTGGGTGAGGTGAAGGCCAGTACCTGTTGTTTTCCTCGGGCCTGTGTGTTTTTTTTTTTTAGAGCCAAGTCTGTTGTGCTGACACTTCCCTTCACTCCCATTAACCAGAGTACCACACACCGATAAGGGTCCAACTCTTGTTTATTATAACACACGAATAAACAGTCCTTTGCCAGCCGACTGGTTGGGACCCATAAAACAGTTCAATACGGTGGGGTGAGCAGGTCGAGGCACAGTCCTAACAATCAAACTAAACCACTGTGATTTCACCAGCGGTTGCTACAGCCATCGGCTTGAGAGAGAACTTGAATCTTTGGAGTCTCTACCAGCGACTCTAGAGAACATGAACTGGAGTACCTTCGCTGCGTTGCGGCCCCTGTCAGGGGGAAGATGTCCCTCCAAGGGACTTACCAGAGGCCCCTCTGTCACCGGGTTGATGCTGCTCCGTACTCTTCAGAAGGGTAACCTCTCCGGCCTCCTAGCCTCAGACACGGGCCCCATCCACCTCAGGGTCCCTCGGACTCATCCACCCTTGCGGAGCCCAGTCGAAGTCACTGGGCCCCAGGCCTCCAGTGTAGTTCCTCACCCCAGGCTTAAGGTGCCTGAGATGGACGCCAACACTGCTCCGACCAGGCCATGGGCACCTGGGCCGGAACTCCGGACCGCCAGCACCCAGGCCAAGGGTGCCTGGGCGTGGGATAGCAAGAAGAACCCTTGGCGAGGGCGTCTACCCCCTTTTATCCCCTCCCCCAGCAGCCACAGCAGGTTCCCCGCCCTGCTGTACCACTGCCAGAGCAGGACAAAAAGGGTACAGTACTGCGGCAGTGGTTCTACCTCGACTTGGGACAACATCGCCACCCACAGGTCAAGGAGAACAGCACAGCACCAAAGTCCTCCACGACTTAAATGGTCTAAACTCTCTCATGATTGGTACATCCTGGATCATACTACCACCCAGGTGCTCCCCCTAGATTTAGACCCCCGCTACAGTAATAAAAACACACACACAGTTTTTGACAATCAACATGGGGACAAAGTACCCACCCCTCCATATTGAGGGCATGTGGCCTGGTATGGTTCAGCTTGCTCGCCCCCCTCCCTTTCCTGACCTGCCAGGCTGCATGCTCAGATAAGGGTCTTTAATTTTGGCATGGGGTCCCCTTAAAAGTCATACCAGACCCGAAGGGCCTGATATGCATTGGGGAGCCACGCTGTTTTTTTAGAGTTATCGGTTGTTAAGGACGTGGCAGCCAGCTTCCCGGCCTGCTCCTTAGCAACCAGCTATTTGCCAAAGAAACAGCCTAGTGATATCGCCAGCTAAACCCTGGTGGTAATTATTGCATGCTTTTTTACTCTCTGGTCCTTTTGTGATTTGGACTTAAAGTGTTACTAAACCCAGTAATATGAAAATAGTTAATCTACCTCACCACAGTGCCCACAGCTTATAAATCTTTTTACATTCAAATTTTGCCACTATATACCTTTTTGGCTGATCTGTATACAACTGTCAGTGATAAACTACACAGTTTCTCCAGTGCTGAGAGTTCAGGTAGAAGGAGATTTCCGCTGCAGCCTGTATACACACCCACATGTGTGATGTCAATATCATGTGACCTGGCTAGTTCAGGAAATATTCTCCACATCATAAAAGACACAACTGAGCATGTGTAGGTCGGCTACCCTGCCTGTGTTAGCTAGCCTTCCCCAGATAGACAGTGCAGGAGGGGGAGGATATGTTCATACAGGATAAAACAGCCTTTTTACGCAATGCAGAGGATTAACCCCTTAAGTTCCACAGTGAGTATAACAAGTATGCTATGCTACATATACAGACTGATTTAAGTGTTGTGGGTTTAGTAACACTTTAAGAGCTTTTTATACGATATTTACCGTTGCGTTTTTTTTGGGGGGTAAATACCGCATAATCGTTATTTTGTTTTTTGTGAATTGAACTTAATTTACTGCATGCAATAAATTATGCAAATTAGTAATATGATACCCTTATCGCATGCGGTTTGTGAATTGACCTGATTGTCTCTGAAAAATATGTAGCACAGCCATTAATGCAATATAAGCAAACTTATTTTATTCTGTCACATTTTAACATGTAATCATAGTGATTTAGCAATATGCAAAATAGATTAGGCGCTAGTCACCAATTTAGAAGATGGAATTCTGGCTCACTCGGTAACACGCACCACCATATTGTATAATTCATAGAAATGTTTTAGTATACGATTTCATGCAGCATAGCCTATATTACATTTGCAGCTGCTAGCAGTTTCCCATTTTAGTTTTCAACACATTTTATTTCAGTTTTAATCTTTATTCTTCTTGGAAAAATTTGATCTTGGAAAGGCTTATAAAAGTGAAAAGTTCTATATGCATCTGCATTCTCCTGACACAGGATATATGGGTACGAATTATTTCTTGAGGATTATGCAAAGCAAAATAAATATGATGTCGCTGAAAATTAGATGGTAAAATGCTTTCTAAATCATCTTTAGAAAATAAAAATGGTCTGATTTATTAAAATGTAATGAGAGATGACATAAAATGAAATAAACTTGTGTCAAGTTAAACATCCAATCAGGGAAGTGTTTGAATTTTTCTGAGTATGAATAGATGTTCAATTTCAACACTTCACAGTTTGCAAAATCAGGCCCATTGTTTTCAGTCTAAATCCTCATGAATAGGTTTCCCAAATGTTTCAATGACCTTACCAGGATTTTTTTGGCAAAAGGTACGGGGCCAATGAGAGTTGTTGTGTATCATGTGATCAATGTGACCAGTCACAGCAATCACAAGTAAAAACAGTATAGCGTTGCTTACATATGGGAGCCCCTCCCTCACTCTCACAACGGAATGGAGGGAAGAATGGAGGATTTTTTAACTGCATCCAATCATTAAATTCTTCAGCTGCAGCTACAACATTAAAAACCTAGTGGTGATTACATGACAGCAAAAAAGAAAACTCTATCACTTAATTTGGGTACAGTTTTGCATGACTGAATAATTGTCAGTCAAACTATCACAGCACCGAATACAGAAAAAAACCTGGACAGGAACAGGGTGCAACATGGCTGTCCTGAAGTACTTAGGTTATTCAAGATGCAATCTTTTGGCATAACTTGAATCCCTTCTTTAAGCTTTATACATCCTTGAATAAGGGATCGAATTCATCCTGAAGGCTTGCATCCCTAATAACTTAAGTTAGCCGATAAAGGGTATGACTTAAACGCTACATTTTCTACACCATTATAAGCTTAGTAATAGTGAATGTATTTATACATTACATAGACTGTATACGTTTTTTTGCAATCTGTGTATCATTGGGGACATTTCCCTTCCTTTTTTGTTCTAGAGATGCTACAGTTAGTTAAAGTGGTTCTGAAGGCAAAAGGTGTTTTACCGTAATGCATTCTCCGCTATTCTTCACTAACTATTTCCTCCCCTCCCCCATCAAAAATATACCTGAGCCTGTAAGGGATCCAGCGCTGTGCTACAGTCTTCTCTCTTTCTCTTCTCACAGGGACTCAGGCTGCAGCAGAGCCATTGGCTCCTGCGGCTGTCAATCAAATGCTGGATCAGGGGTGGGGCTGAGCTATGCTGTGTGTGTCTATGAAGCACTGTTACAAAGACACACAAAGCTCGGGAGCGAGTGTGCACGTGTGACCCATAAAAGAGCTTGCTTGCACCCCAGAAAAGGAGGTTCAGTGCTGCTTTGTGCAAAACCATTACACAGAGCAGGTAAGTGTGACATATTTTAACTACTTGAGGCCCGCGCTATAGCCAAATGATGGCTTCAGCACAGACCTGAAAATCCGGGAGGCCGTCACTAGACGGTCTCCCCTTTGCGCGCTCCCCGTACGCCCCTGCAGGGCGCGCGCGCCGCACGCTGTGATCACCCGAGTCAATGAGACTTGGGAGATCACCGATCCGAGTAAGGGGCCGATCCCGACCCCTTACCACGTGATCAGCTGTCAGCCAATGACAGCTGATCATGTGATGTAAACAAAGAATCGGTAATCGTTTTTTTTTCTCCTCACGCTGACAGCGTGAGGAGGAAAAAAAGCCGATCGCCGGCTCTTTCAAAAGGGACATCAGTCCCGAAGATGAAGGAGGCAGAAGGAGCCTCATCAGTGCCAGCTGCCAGTGCCAACCATTGTGGATATAATTGCTCCCTGCCAGCCCACATTGCCACCTATCAATGCCCACAGTGCCACCTATCAATGCCCACAGTGCCACCTATCAATGCCCACAAGTGCCACCAATCAGTGCCTCATCAGTGCCACCTAGCAATGCTGCCTATCAGTGTAACCTACCAGTGCCTATTATTGCCACCCATCAGTGCCCATCACTGGCACCCATCAGTGCCCATCACTGCCACCTATCAGTGCGCATCACTGCCACCTATCAGTGCCACCTATCAATGCCACCTATTAGTGCCACTTCTCAGTGCCCACCAGTGCCACCTATCAATGCTCTTCAGTGCCAACCATCAGTGCCACCTCTAAGTGCTGCCTATCAGTGCCCACCAGTGCCGCCTATCAGTGCCCACCAGTGCCGCCTTATCGGTGCCCATCAGTGCAGCCCATCAGTGCCCATCAGTGCCCATCAGTACAGCCTCATCAGCGTACATCAATGAAGGAGAAAAATTACCTGTTTACAAAATTTTATAACAAAATATAAAAAAATATATATATATATATATATATATATATATATATATATATATATATATATATATATATTAAATCAGTCTTTTTATTTATTTTTTAACAAAAAATAAAAGCCACAGAGGTGATCAAATACCACCAAAAGAAAGCTCTATTTGTGGGGAAAAAATTATAAAAATTTCATTTGGGTACAGCGTTGTATGACCGCGCAATTGTCATTCAAAGTGCATCAGCTCTGAAAGCTGAAAATTGGTCTGGGCAGGAGGGGGGTTTAAGTGCCCAGTAAGCAAGTGGTTAATAAAAAAAATCCATACTTTGCAATCACTTTAACCACTTCAATACCAGGCACTTATACACCTTTCTGCCCAAGCCAATTTTCAGCTTTCAGCGCTGTCGCAATTTAAATGACAATTGAGCGGTTACGCTATACTGTACCCAAACAATTTTTTTTTATCATTTTGTTCCCACAAATAGAGCTTTCTTTTGGTGGTATTTGATCACATCTGTGGTTTTTATTTTTTGCACAAAAAAAAAAAAACGAAAATTTTGAAAAAATATATTTTTTATTTGTTTCTGTTAATTTTTTGTAAATAAGTATGTTTTCTTCTTCAATGATGGGCACTGATATGGCTGCACTGACAGGCACTGATAAGGCAGCACCGATGATGTTACACCAATGAGGTGGCACTGATATGGTGGCACTGATGATGGGCACTGATAGGCGGCACTGATGGGTACTGATAGGCGGCACTGATGGGCACTGATAGGTGGCACTGGTATGCGGCACTGATGGGCACTCATAGGCGGCACTGATGGGCACCAATAGGCGGCACTGATGGGCACTCATAGGCGGCACTGATGGGTAATTATGGGTGGCACTGATAGGTGGCATGAATGGGCACTGATGGTCACTGATAGGTGGGCACAGATGGGCACTGATAGGTGGCACTGATGACTCTGATGGGTGGTATTGCTGGGCACGGCTGATCACGTGGTAAAGAGCCTCAGTCGGAGGCTCTTTACCGACATCGGTGTAGCAGTGTGTCAGACTGGCACACTGCACCACCGATCGCCGCGATGCGTGCCCCCCCTGCTGGACATTATATGACGTCCAGTCAGGATAACGCAACCACCGCCCGGCCGTCATTTTGCTATAGGCCGGGTGGTAAGTGGTTAAACACTTACCCGAGTCATCTCTTCATTCAGCTTCACTGAGAGCATTGGCTCCTGCTGCTGTCCGTCAAGTCCTGTGAGGAGGGAGCGAGGGACATGTCTATGGATGCACACAACTCAACTCGAGAGCACACCTGCACATGATACACCATAGCACATGACTTGCCATGGAAGCACGTGCAGAAAAGGAGGAGCAGACAGTCCCAGGGGGGACCCCAAAAGATAGCAGAAAACTAACACCCTTGCGCAGTACTACAGTTTGAAATGGAAATGTACCTTACAACCACTTTAAAGTGGTTGTAAACCCTTACAACACACTTTTACCTACAGATAAGCCTGGATTAAGGCTTACCTGTAGGTGCTGGAAATATCTCCTAAACCTACACGGTTTAGGAGATATTTACTATTCCCCGTACGAGGATTTCTTCTGTGCAAATGCGCCGATGTATTCGGCGCATGCACACTTTAGAAAGCCCACACCGTGCCATTTCCAGTAAAGGGCATGCCGTGACTGGTGGCTCCGCGTGAATGTGTCACGCAACTCCGGCCAGTCACAGAGCCGGAGTCCGCGACCCTGGAAGGAAGATGGACGCTTCCAGCCAGCAAGGAAATCAGGGACTTTGCAGGCTTTGGTTTCAGGTAAGTGACACATAATGGGCTACTATTAGATGCATAATAGCCCATTATGCTTTACCTTTGCAGGGAAATAACGAGGAAGTAAAACCCATCAGGGTTTACTTCCTCTTTAAAGGACATCTTCCAAAGTAAGGGGAATTTGCAATCTTAGCTGTCTTGGAACATTTGCCCCATTGAATGATACCTCTTGTTCTGGGAACAATTCCAAAATGTTTGTATTGCCCTAATTTTTTTTCTCAGTGACAATGTTTATCAGTACAAATAGAAGGAGAAATCTCTCCAGTAGTCACACACATCTAGGAATAAAAACTTGCAAAAAACGCAATGCATCACAAGCTAACTCATTTTTTGTCTGCAATTTTCAGCATGTAAACACAGGGGTTGATTTACTAAAACTGAAGAGTTCAAAATCTGATGAAACTGTGCATGGTAGCCAATCAGCTTCTAACTTCAGCTTATTCAATTAAGCATTGACAAAAAAAATCAAAGCTGATTGTTTTCTATGCAAAGCTGCCCCAGATTTTGCACTCTCCAAATCTTTCAAATGAATTTGGGTAATGTTTAAGGCTAATCAGTGTCAAAAAGGGGCATAGGTAGCTGGCACTACTAATCGGGGGACATGTTCCGATGCAAGAAAAAAAACCCCACAGAGAGCAGCATTTAAAATAATGCTTAAAGTGAAACATTAAAACTGTAAAATTCCTTTAAAAGAGAAGTATGGACTTCTAAAAAACAAAAAATCATACTCACCTTGCTCAGCAGTGAGAAATGAGCATTCAAACACCTCTAATCACTCAGTTCTCCCCCTCGGTTCTGGGCAGAGAGCCTTGACTGGCATTAACCACTTCTGTGCTCTGCCCCTCCAGCGCTCACTGAAACGCTGGGTTGTGGAGGGGGCAGGGAAGCTGGCTCAGCCTCTCAGTGTATTGCTGAGAGGCTGAGCCAGGTCCCAGTCCAGGCATCTGGGGGGATCCTCACTGTAAAGTCGGGATCTTTGCAAAGCCTGGATCTGCTGAGTGACAGACTTTAGCCCACTGTCAGCTGAAAACAGGTTACAAGAGTGCAGAACTAACTGCACTCCTGTGACCTACAAGAGAAGTAAAGCCAAAATAGCTTTGGCCATCCTTCTCCTTTAATAACATGCCTAAGGGGGGGTGACCTAAGCGTGTCTGGGCAGGAGCACATCTGTACAATGTGTAGGAGGTAATGCATAAATTTTTTTTTTAGAAAAATGTTTTTTTTAATTTGCAGTAAATTACATTTTCTTATTGGCTTTTATTATATATTTTTTTTATTTGGCATGGGGACCCCCCATAAAATACGTATTAGACTATAAGGAGATCCCCATGCAACTACTTATTTTAAAAAAAGAGAGAAGCCAGCAGGAAAATTTAATCTACAGCAATTCAAATGCCTTTTGTCGTTTTTGTCACTTTTGCCGCAGTGCATCCTTAGGTAAAAATCAAAAAATATGTGGGTCCCCCCAAAAAATTCATAACCAGACCCTTAAAGTAGTTGTAAAGGCAGAAGGTTTTTTATCTTAATGCATTCTATGCATTAAGATAAAAAAAAAAACTTTTGTGTGTAGCAGCCCCTCTCAGCTCCCCTAATACTTGCCTGAGCCCCAGCTCTCTCCAGTGATGTCCACGAATGTCTAAGTCATCCAGGACACTCCTCCTGATTGGCTGAGGCACAGCAGTGGTACCATTGGCTCCCACAGCTGTCAATCAAAGTCAGCCAGACAATCAGGGGAGAGAAGGGCGGGGCTGGGATGAGGCTCCTTGTGTGAATGGACACACAGAGCTGTTACTCGGCTCCAGTGCCCCCATAGGAAGCTGCTGACTGTGAGGGCACTCGATAGGAGGGAGGGGCCAGGAGCAGCAAAGAGGGATCTGAGAAGAGGAGGATCCGGGCTGCCCTGTGCAAAACCAACTGCACAGAGGAGTTAAGATTAACGTGTTTGTTTTTTTTATTAGTTTTTTTAAACAAGAGTTTACAATCACTTTAATCTGAGCACGCAGCCTGGCAGGCCAGGAAAGGGAAGCCATGTGCCCTCCCCACTCCTGAGCTATACCACGACACATGCCCTTTGGGAGTGTGCCTTATCCCCATGTTTTTGTTGATTGGAATCTGGAAACCCCCTTTAAAATAAGCGGGCTCCCAGATACCAAGTTTTTCTCTACATCGATGAGTAAGGGTTACATTGTACCCCTGTTTACTCACTCACAAAAAAACACTGAACAGTACATAAACCCACACAACTTGAAAAAAGCCTAAGACTAAAGTTAGATGTGCCTCTGAAAAGTAATCAGCAAAACATTGCATTCCAGAAGTATTTGACAGGCAGTTAGGAGGCAAAATGTTGCCACCCCACCACCTATTTTATGTTTGTAAATGCTGAACCTACCGCACTGCAACCATCTGCATTACAACTGGTTGTGGCACAGCCCCAATCACTTAAATGGGTCACGTTCAACAATGGTACTGCCCACCGAACAGGGGATTGACTGCCACTTTATACTGCAGCCCCCCAACCACAAGTATAAACAAGACATAATGGTTACTTTTTTAATACTTCCCTGCAGAGCTTTCTAGAATTGTTACATTGTATCTCTTGTTACAAAGACGCATGCATTTCCTTTGCTTTTCAGCTCCATCTATGTGGTACATTCATAGGCCTGTGCAAGGGGTGTGCCAGGTGTGTCTGGGCACACCCTAATCCTGGGGTTGGCAACCTGTCAATGGTGGACAGGTGATAGGTAAACTACAATCCTTCCTTGCTGACCGTCAGAACCTGGACAGGAGAGGTGGTGGGGGTGGAATCTAGTGAAACTGATCTCTATTTTCCTCCTGCAGCAGCTGAAAGTAGGCTACTCCTCCTCTCCCTTTTGTCAACATTCAGCTGCTACAGTAGGAAAATATAGGGGATCGGTACTAATATATGGCACCCCTCCTTTCCCTGTTCCATTTCCTTCTGTTGCCCGGGTCCCCCATGTGCTCCCTTGCTCCCCCTTCCCCCCATTGTTTCAGAATGGATAGCGGGGAAGAGGTCAATAAATATGTCAAACACATATGTGTTGGACGTTTGGGGTGCACACCCTAATGCAATAGGCTGCGCACACCTATGGGTATATTACTACTGCCCATAATAAAGGAACATTTGTTTTTACTTATGTAGCGGACCCCTAAATTTAGGGGGTCGCTATACCCAAATTTAAGGGATGGCCTGGGCAATAGTTTGGCTCAGGCCTTGTAATTGATACTGGACTCTGCTCTGCTGTGGTGTTGTCTGGTGTGCAGTTCCCCTTTGGCCTGTGGGTGGCACTGTTGCCCAGGCCTAGGGTCGAACCTCAGATGACACAGTGGCGTGATTGGATGTCCTCTCTCGGCTGCCGTGTGGTGGGCAGGGCTTCACCTGCTGTGCATGCCGGGAGAGGGTATATAAGGGGCAGACGCCATGTTTTAGAGAGGAGTGCCGGGGAGTGCCGAGGAGTCCCCGGGGGGGAGTGCGCCCCATGGGGGTGCGTGGACTGGCCGAGGAGTCTCGGGCACCTTTGGCCCGAGGTTGCAACGTTCCAGGTAGGCCCAGTACCTTTAACTGGGTCTACAATCAGCACATTGGAGTCCCTGGGTGCCCAGGTGAGGGTACCCGCTCTGACCGAGAGGAAGCCAGGGAAGGATCGGTCCCACAGAGGAGACGAGTGATAGTAGGTTGCTGTCTCTGGAAAGGCCTGGTGACCTGTCAGAGGGAAGGATTCCTTACTCAACAAAGCTAACCCTGTAGAGTGCCCATTGGCATCGTCTGTTCTCTAAATTCTAAAGAGGGTTAAGGAAAGTTTCTGGATTCAGGAATAACAGGATTCTGCTGCTATAGAGGATCGCCTGAACCCGTCCCTAAAGGGGACAAAGTGATAGTACTGTTCGAGCTCCACTCCGGCTGCTGGAACTGTGAGAGGGATCTATTCGGGTGAGCTAAGCCAACTCAGGATTGAGTGGCGACGAGTGAGTCAAGTGTTGTGTGCCTGAATCTACCTCCTATCTTCGCTAGCTTCTTTCTCTCTTCAATTTCCCGTTAACTGAAGCAAAGGAAAATAAACTCTTTGTTGGAGTTAAAGTCGTGTGGACATTGGCCTTCTTGGGAAAGAATATAGACTTTTCCCTACATTCTAGGGATGAGAACCAGTGGAAGGAGGTAACTCGCTGCAGGACCCAAATCTGTGAACACCGCCTGACCTCTGATAAGGAGGACACGGGCTTGTGGCATGGTGTGTCCTACCCCCCGCAGGTGAAGGTAAGTGGGGGCGAAAGGATTGGTGTGCTACACATAATTCGCACAGAACAAATGTACTGTACATGCAAATTCAGGGGATGCATGGCTATGCAGATTTTTTACAAATAGACCCCTAAGAATAAGAAAGTCTGCTCGAGAGAAGAAATACTAGATGAGTGACAGTGTTATACACATAGATTTAGATTTGTGATTAGCTGTATTAAGATGGATAAATGTTTATAGGCAATTAAAAAATTGACTAGTATTTCCATAAATGAAAACCAGGAAGAAGTACATGGGTAAATGAAGACAATAAGAGCTGGTTCACACAGGGGCGTCCTGGGATCCGACTTCAAGTCGCCCCAAGGTTTAGAAAAGTAATGGAAGTGAATGGAGCCGTCTTAATGTACATGTAGCGGGTATGTACTTTCCCGGGTGTAAATTTGAACTTGACAGAGACATTGGTGATGTGTAATTCCCTACAGCCCAGCGGGTGGCGCTGTCGCCCTGGGCTGGGGTTGAATCATTGCTGTGTGTTGTGCCTCCTTTTTGTCCTCCCTCGGCAGCGGTATGGTGGGGCGGGGAACCTGCCGTGCTTGCTGGGAGAGGGTATAAAGGGGCCGGCCATCTTTGTCACGGGGTCGGAGTCCAGGGCACCTTCAGCCTGTGGACGGTGGTTCGTGTTGGTTCTCTAGGCGGGCCTAGGCCTAGAGGACAGTCGGAGGTTGTGTTCCATTCCAGGCACCTTTAGCCTGGGGTGAGGTACTCAGATGGAGGTCCAGAGCTCAGTGCCCAACACTGAGTTCCGCGAGGGAAGGAGATCCTAGGGAACCCCGGGAGTGGGTACCGGAATCCGGAAAGCGTAATGGACCGGGGGGAGCTCCTCATTCGAAGACCAGGTGCAGCAGATTGCCAGTGACGGGTGAGTCACTCACCGGAGACCGCTTGGAAGGAAATCCCCCTCATTCGGAGACTGCAACCCACTTTCAGGGAGGAAAGTGGAGAACACATTGTGTCTGGGCCTATTCGCATCCACACCTCCTTTTCTGTTCTGTTCCTACTAAGGAAGTTCAACTGATTGTGTTCATTCGAGAAGAATAAAGGAGTGTTGAACTTTAATGGTGTGGGGCTCATTTCCTGACAGACATTGTTCAAGGTAACTCTCGGTGGCGGCTCCAGGTGCACAGCACTGACCCGAAGGTAAAAGAACTTTGCTTGTATCACACTGACACCTGTGATAAAGGCCTGGCGTAGTGTCCCCGCTCCCTTCCCCTCTGAAAGATACCCCTAGACAAGGGACAGACGAGCTGAAGAAAGAGAGGGGCGTGAGGAGGCCGCTACATACAGTACACTACTGCAGTCGCTCTGACTTCAGAAAAGGTTCCTGTACAACTTCAATCCCACTTCTAGGCGACTTGTACCCATTGAATTCAATGGAAGTTGCCTCCAAGTCGGATCCCCTGTCTTAACTGAAGAAACTTTCCAGGAAGTAAAAATAGTTTTCCAGGCAAACCCCTCCCTCCCACAGAGCTGATTATTGTTTTATTGGCCACTGGAAAGTCGCCTGTCCTGGAGGCAACTTGAAGTTGCCTTGTAAGTTGCCTGGAGTCGCGCTGTGATTCATGCTCAAGTCGTGTCCAAGTTGCCTCCCAAAGTCGCGCTGGAAGTCGTGTTGCCCCTGTGTGAACCAGTTCTAATTGGTTCTGTTTATAAAAATAATAAATACATTTCAAGCTAAAATAACAAGGTGGACTGGGAATAATATTATAAATAGAAATCCCTGGAATTATTTATCTCAGTGGAATCCATTTTTGAAATATTCACCATGCAATTAAATATCTCAATACAACTGTGGGTTTTCTTTTAGACAATCATACTTAAATAAATTAGTAATTGCTGAATATGTAATCCCTATTTACTAAAATCCCTTAGGAACAATCTTCCTAAAATGAAAATACTGAGCTACAGAGAATATATTTTTATACATTCTAATTGAAAGTTTTCACATTCAGGCTCACTCTATACAATATGGCTAATAATTTACTGCAGTTTGCTAAAATAAAAAATAAATTTACCAAAGTAGTTTTTGATACACTAAAAAACTACTTACATAAGTATAAGAAATAGTGATAAAATATTTGAAAAAAAGGGATTTTTATAACAGCTTACCTGTAAAATCCTTTTCTTGGAGTACATCACGGGACACAGAGCGACTTAGTCATTACTAATGGGTTATATAGTTTACCTTCAGGTGTTGGCACTGGCCAATTCCAAACCGGAAGTACCCTCCCCTATATAAGCCCCTCCCACCCGGGAGCACCTCAGTTTTGTAGCCAAGCAATAAGTGTCCCAAAAAGAGGGGTGGGAGCTCTGTGTCCCGTGATGTACTCCAAGAAAAGGATTTTACAGGTAAGCTGTTATAAAAATCCCTTTTTCTTTTTCGTACATCACGGGACACAGAGCGACTTAGTCATTACTAATGGGACGTCCCAAAGCAATGCCAAATGAGGGGGGGGTACATAAGCTGGGCGCCATCAGGCATGAGGATCTTTTGCGGCCTGCAACACACTGCGCCCAAAGGCGACATCCTCCTGACTTCTAACGTCTACCTGATAGAATCTAGTAAACGTGTGTACCGAAGACCATGTTGCGGCCTTACATACTTGAGCCAGGGAGGCCTGGTGATGCACTGCCCATGAAGTTCCAACCGCTCTTGTGGAGTGCGCCCTAACTTTGAACGGAGGCGGTCTCTTTCTCAAGCCATAGGCTTGTATTATGACCTGTCGAATCCACTTGGCTAAAGTAGATTTTGATGCTGCCTGACCCCTTCTGGGGCCTTCCGGCAGAACAAACAAAGAATCCGTTCTGCGAATCTGAGCAGTGGCTTTTAGATAAGCTTTAACTGCTCTTACCACATCCAAAGAATGTAATAACTTTTCCTCTACTGAGCTAGGTTTGGGGAAAAAAGAAGGAAGAACCACATCTTGGTTCAAATGAAACCTCGATACCACCTTAGGAAGAAAGGCTGGATGAGGACGTAATACTACTCTGTCCTTATGGACAACCAGATATGGCTCCTTACAGGACATAGCTGCTAATTCCGACACTCTTTTAGCCGAACAAATGGCTACTAAGAAAACCAATTTCCTGGTGAGAAGAACCAAGGAAATGTGTTGTAATGGTTCAAACGGTTGTTTCTGTAGAACCGACAGAACCAGGTTTAAGTCCCAAGGACATATGGGAATACTAACCGGAGGGCTAATACGCATCACTCCTTGTATAAAGGCTTTGACTAGTGAATGCGAAGCCAAGGGCCTTTGAAAAAATATTGACAAGGCCGAAATCTGACCCTTGATAGTACTCAAGGCCAGTTTCCTATCTACAGCCCACTGTAGGAAGTCCAGAATCCTCCCTATCATGTACTTACGTGGATGCCATTTCTTGGTCTCACACCACGTAATGTACGCTTTCCAGATCCTATAATAGATCTGCCTGGATACCGGTTTCCTGGCATTGATCATGGTAGATACCACAGAATTAGAGAGCCCTCTCTTTTTCAGAATGTGGGCTTCAATAGCCAGGCCGTCAAACCTAGGGCTGGTAAGGAAGGGTGGTATATCGGTCCCTGCGAAAGCAGGTCCGGACGAAGTGGGAGGGTCCAAGGACTCCTCACTGACATTTTTACCATCTCCGCGTACCATGCCCTTCGGGGCCACGCTGGAGCCACCAGAATCACTGGTTTCTTTTCTACCCTGATTCTGCGGAGTAATCGCGGTAACAATTGTGGCGGTGGGAATGCATATATCAGCTTGAACCGATCCCAAGGGAACACTAGGGCATCCGAGCCGCAAGCTAGGGGATCCCTTGTGCGAGACACAAACCTGTCCACCTTTGCGTTGAATCTGGATGCTAGCAGATCTACATCCGGTGTTCCCCACCGCTGGCATATTGCCTGGAAAACCTCGGGGTGAAGAGACCATTCCCCCGGGCATAATTGTTGGCGACTTAGAAAGTCCGCTCTCCAATTTTCCACTCCTGGGATGAAAACCGCAGATATGGCTGGGACATATCTTTCTGCCCACTCCAGGATGCAATTTGCTTCCTTCTGGGCTGCACGACTTTTGGTGCCACCCTGATGATTGATATATGCCACTGCCGTGGCATTGTCTGATTGAATTCTGACAGGGGACCCCTGGAGTTTGGATGTCCATGCTACTAGGGCATACCGGGCTGCTCGTATCTCTAAGAGATTGATGGGCAGGGCCTTCTCTGCTTCTGACCACCTGCCCTGGAGAGACCATTGCTCCAGCACTGCCCCCCAGCCGATGAGGCTGGCATCTGTAGTGACCACCTTCCAAGAAACCGGACTGAAGGGTTTCCCTCTTTCCAGATTCTGGGGCACCAACCACCAATGGAGGCTCTTGCGAACGGAAGGGGACAGGGACATTGGTAAGTCTAAAGCCTGAACTTTTTTGTTCCAGGCTGACAGTATGGCCCTTTGCAAATTCCTTGAATGGAATTGACCGTAGGGTACCGCTTCGAATGAAGCCACCATCTTTCCCAGCAGCCTCATGCAGAGACGTATGGATGGTTTTCTTTTTGTACCCACTAAGTGGGTCAAATTTCTTAAAGACGACACCTTCTCTGGAGGTAAGAAAATCTTTCTCTGATTTGAATCCAGCCTTAGCCCTAAGTATTCCAGACTTTTGACTGGTCTTAGAGCTGACTTGTCCCGGTTGATAATCCAACCGTGATATTCCAGATACTCGATTGTCTTGTGAATAGCTACTTCCAGCTTTTCCACTGAGTGGTCTATTAGTAGCAGGTCGTCTAGATATGCCATTATCGTTACACCCTGTGTTCTTAGATTGGCCAATAATGGGGCCAGAATTTTTGTGAACACTCGTGGTGCTGTGGCCAGACCGAAAGGTAAGGCTCTGAACTGAAAATGGCGCCCTTCTACTGCAAAGCGTAGAAATTTCTGATGGGCCGGAAAGATGGGAATATGCAGATAAGCATCCCTTATGTCGATCGAGGCTAGCCATTCCTGCCCTTGTAGGGCGGTGGCCACTGATCGGATCGACTCCATCCGAAAGGTCCTGATATTTAGGAACTTGTTTAGCCCTTTTAGATTTAATATGGGCCTCACGTCCCCATTTGGTTTGGGGACTGTGAAAAGGTTCGAGTAAAACCCGAATCCGCTTTCTTCCAGGGGAACCTTCATGATTACCCCTTGGAGCAATAGTTGTTCTAGTGCCAGAAGGAGGGATCCTCTCTTTTGGGGATCTCTTGGCACGTTTGACCTCATAAATTGGGCAGGAGGAGTGCCTTTTAACTCCAGCTTGTACCCCAGACTTACTGCGGAGAGCACCCATCTGTCTCTGATGGTGTCCCGCCAGGTCTCTGTGAACAACTGAAGTCTTCCCCCCACCCGATTGAGCGGGGGCAATACTTCATGCCTTAGGGGGAGGTTTTGTACCTCTCTTGATCCAGGGCTTCTTGTTACCCTGTGATTGTCCCTGATTTCTGCCCCCTGAATTTGACCGCGGAGGCCGTCGGAACTGCTTCACAGCCGATGTGCCCGGGACTGGAGAGGTAGGCCTCTTAA
This sequence comes from Rana muscosa, assembly GCA_029206835.1. Taxonomy (NCBI): domain Eukaryota; kingdom Metazoa; phylum Chordata; class Amphibia; order Anura; family Ranidae; genus Rana; species Rana muscosa. The sequence goes on from CM055116.1 coordinate 814,436,328, forward strand.
AAGAAGGACTTCTACCCTTGTTCTTAACCGGTAAGAGTGAACTTTTACCGGCAGAAATTTTCTGGATATATTTGTCCAGATCTTCTCCAAATAAGCGTTCTCCATGAAATGGGAAGCTAACCAGCAGTCTTTTACAGGGAGCTTCAGCAGACCAGTTTTTGAGCCACAAAAGCCTACGCATATGTACTATAGACAGCGTAAAGCGGGAGGCCTGTTGGATTGTATCCTTTATGGCGTCCACCGCAAAACACAAGGCTCTAGGCAGGTCAGCTAGGGCATGAGCCTGCTGATCTGGTAAGTCCCTTAAGACTTGTTTCAACTGATCTTTCACTGCTTGGCAGACTCCAATCGCTGCTACCGCAGGTTGTGTCACCATACTTGCTGTAGAGAAAGCAGATTTTAGTAAAGACTCCAATTTTTTATCTATTGGGTCTTTGAACATTGGAACATTATCTACTGGACATGTCAGTGATTTGTTAACAGAAGAGATGGCTGCGTCCACTATAGGGACCCTCCATTTTCTTATGAACTTATCCTCCATGGGATAGATCACCGGAAATCTCTTGGGGGGAGCAAATATTTTATCAGGATGCTCCCAATCCTGGTAAATAAGCCCTTCTAATAAAGGGTGGATTGGGAAGGAACAGACCGCCTGGGGAGCTTTTAGCGACCCCAGCGAGGAAACCGTAGTGGATGGTGGTTCCGCCAGAGGCATTTTAAATGCTGATCGGACCATGTTAGTCAGAGACTGAACCCATAATCTTTCAGCCTGAGAAGCTGAGAAAGGTTCTTCCACTGTTGATTCCTCTATAAGTGAATCAACCTCATCCTGATCCCCTTCAGGTAGGTCGATCTCTGTGTGGGGCTGTTCCTCCACTAACAGGCACTCTGAAGGAGGAGACGGAGATCGGACGCGCTTTTCCTGTGACAGGGAAGCAGCGATCAATGCTGTTAATCTCTCTTCCAATCCTCCCAGAGTTGAGGATAAAACCTCCTCTGTTATATATACAGGAGCAGGTGGACTGGGGACAGCCGCAGCACCAGACATTCCTGCGGGGTTTCTACGGCTACTGACCTCTGCATTCTCAGGGGAGATTGGTGCAGTGCAAGCATGCCCAATATCCTCAGAGCCCGATGGAGACCCCTTTGGCTTCCTGGAAGATTTATTTCCGGAGCGTCTGGACGACATATCCTTTAAGCACAAAGCTGAGGTATTCCCGTCGTCATACACCAATTTTTGCTGGTAATAGTCTAACACAGGTGCTGCTATATACCAGCTGGTGTCCACTAAAGTGCCTTTCTATGGGGATGCCTGCATCAACCGCCTCTGTGTGCCACTGTTTGTTGCTAGCTCTGTTTGCATGCAGCTGACACTTGTACTGTGTCTTTTAACCATGCTGGGACGCCCGCACATGCGCAGAAGCGCCGCGGCGCGCATCGAGCGTCATCCACCCGCCCCGCCCCTTTTTTTTCATAGGAGGCGCGTGCACGCGCCCGCGCGCGCGCCCGTGCGCCAATGGCGCCCTTTTCGAAAACCAACAGAGGACTAGGAGCCAGGGCCCTTTTTGCCGGAGGGCCTGTGCGGTGGATGAACGCAGCAACAGGGCAGAGGAAGTGGATTCCCTCAGAGAAACTTACCAGCTGCCTGGATCTTTTGAGTTGAGAAAACCAAAGATCCACATTTACAAGAAAAATGGACTACAGCGGCCTCTAGTGGTTTAACACAGGTACCGCGGTCCCTGTTTTTTTTTTTTTTTTCTTGACTACTATTAAAATTTTACATTTTCAGTAGTTATAGGCAAACACAGATATTTAGCGGGAATACCGTTAGGTAACAGACAGAAAGACAAATTAGGCTTGGGGGTCCCCCAATAGAACCAAGTTCCTGAGGGCCCCCACTTACCTGATCCCCGCCGCAGGACTTTGTTTGGTCCACAAAAGTCCAAACTTCACCTATCACGGCAGGCATTGTAATTAAACCTTCAGGGACCGGGTTCCCAAGGATTCCACTCCCCTGGACCTGTATAGCACCCTGCACAGACAGCGTCTTGGTCGTGGGTATGACCAGAGCTCTGGATCCCAGGGTCCAGCCCTCCTAAGAGAAGCATTACAGGCAAAACCTTGCTCTTCTGCTGCAAGGCCCGGGTACCGACCGTTTAGCTATGAAGCTTTTTTTGGTGGGATCCGGAACAGCTTACTAAGGCCCAAAAGAACCTGTACGCAAGCCCAGTGAAAACACATGTTACTCTTTGGCCAACACCTTAGACACTGGCAAAAAACTGAGGTGCTCCCGGGTGGGAGGGGCTTATATAGGGGAGGGTACTTCCGGTTTGGAATTGGCCAGTGCCAACACCTGAAGGTAAACTATATAACCCATTAGTAATGACTAAGTCGCTCTGTGTCCCGTGATGTACGAAAAAGAAATACATATGTTAGCATGCAAAACTATAGAAAGGTAGTGCAAACAATCCTTTACTCTGCTTTTTGCTTGTTCGGGTGATTGTCCAAATGCTGAACATCATACAGTATGTAGTAGCGTTGTTTTTTTTGTTTTTTTTGCCACTACTATATATGACGGCTTCTTCTTTCAATAGCTGTTAAAGTGTTTGTTACCCTAAAAAAAAAAAAAAAAGGATCCTGTTTCCCTAAAGCATGTTATACAGCACAGTGCTTGTGCTGTGTAATTTGGCCCCCTGTATTACCTGAAATACCTGACTGATCCTGCCTGGTTCTGCCCTCCCCCCAGTAAACTGACCACGGTTTATCATAGCAGCTGAGCCCTCACTCTGTGGTCAGTTTACGTGCCTCCACTGTCTCTCCTTGCTCCCTCTCTTCCCCCTCCCTCCCTGCCTGTCAGCTGTGTCATGGCTGATTACTTCCCTCCTGCTGCAAAAATTATTGTTTTCTTGCTATAATTCCCTCTGTTATATTACAGTATGTGCCCCAGTGCATGCTGTTTATCAAAAATGTGCCGCTTTATACCTAAATTCAGAGTGCCGCTCAGCGCTCACATGACCACCCGCAGCTCTCCTCCCGACTGACGTAAGCCGGGTATTCTCAGCCCTACCCGCTGCAGCTGTCGGATCAGGGAAGACAGCGGCGGGCGGTCACGTGAGTGCCACTCTGAAATTAGGTTTGAAGCAACATATTTTTGATAAACAGCATGCACTGGGGCATGTACCGTAATATAACAGAGGGGATTTTAGGAAAAATAAACCACTTTAAAGCGGAGTTCCACCTATTTTTGAGAGGTGGTCTTAAACTAAAGACCACCTCTCAAAACCTAGTTTTTGGATATTATTTTTTTTTTATTTTTCTTACTTATCTTTTTGGAAGTACTGAGTGTACTTCCGATCCAGCCGGGCCGTGGCCCATGACGTCACGTCCTCTTCTGGGACCTGTGTATTTCCCAGAAGACAAGCTGGCCATTCACAAAGTGCTGTGCGACTCGCACATGTGCAGTAGGAAACTGGCAGTGAAGCCGCAAGACTCCACTGCCAGTTTCCCTTAGTTGGAATGGACGGATCGGCCTCGGGGGGGGGCGACATCGCGGGCTCCCTGGACAGGTAAATGTCCTTATTAAAAGTCAGCAGCTACAGTCTTTGTAGCTGCTGACTTTAAAAAAAAAAATGTCTGGAACACCGCTTTAAGAAAGCAGTTGGTACTGACACCTACCAGCAATCAGTGAAGTCACCCAGCCCCGGTCATGCAAACAAAAAGGAAGGAATAGTGCTGACAACATTAACTAAATATGGCAATAATAGTGACCAGATATGGCCATGGCCATACTTTTAGACAATGACATCACAGCCCCTTTGTTTACATTTAGCAGTAACAGTAAGGACCAAAATTGTCATTTGCAGTAACTGTAGTGACAAGATCAAACATTTCTGTCAGTCGGCAGGTGTAAAAGTCTGTTTTTATCTGTTAAAAGACTCTTCTGTCTTTTTATAAGATTGCAAAACAAATTTCTGGAATCAGATTGAATCAAACCGTGTGATTTATTGTACACACAGAAGAAGTCACATGACGAAACGCGTCAGTTGATTGGTCCTTCACGTCGACACGTCACTTCCGGTTGTCTGGATCCGAGCGGTGGAACGCACGCCGCTGCTCCGGGTGATCTCAGACCACAAGTGCGGGACTTTTAAATTATTACACTACCCGCATGTAATAGACAGTGTTTTTTTGTTTTGTTTTGATCCTTTATTTTTAATAAAACCCTACTGGATTACGCTATGGTGGCCCTTGTTCTTTTAATACCCTGAGGAATACCGCAGCAAGCTGGTAAAGCAAGCCCAGGAGATGGATAGGAACCTCAGGGAAACGAGTGGAGGACAGGAGAAGGAGCCCATGCCGATCCGAGGAACCAAACCACTCACTTGTGTGCCTGATACCCCTGCAGGGGTTTATACTTCTGGTGAGTGAGGAACCTTGAGGGGGAGCACAAGTGTCACCTGGAGACTGCTAGGAACCTCAAAGATTTACACAAAAGTCACCTTTTATTCACTGTTTGAACTGTCCTACAACCTAATCTATATCTGCTGCTATACTTATTGCTTTGGACTTTTACACCTTATCTAATATAAGCCATATTTGCTGCTATATTATTGCTTTGGACTATTACAACCTTATTGCAGCGGGTCTCAGAGACTGTAATTGATGTTGGGAATTAATACCCTGCTGCTGAGATTTATTACCCTGATTGTTTAATTTACTATATGCTCAATACTTGCCTGCTAAGTTCTGGCCCTGGACTGGTTGCACACAGTACAGCTGGCAGTATTGCACCATTGGTTCACATGATTGGTTATTTGGCCATTCAATATTGGCCCAATATTTATTCATTATTTGCACAACGCACTTAGCACTTTTCATTAACTAAGGGTAACCCGTGACCTAGGAGCACCCCCTAAAGACACAATACTGTTTTGCATGTATACTTTGTTCTTTATTTTTATTTTTATTATTTTTTCCCCACCTGGGGATTTAACATATTGGCACTTCACTTGGGCAGCGCCATCCACCCCACTTACAGAATTTACAATTTATACAAAATAACTGTAGCTTCAAATAAGGCCAAAGACAAGAAATAAAGTTTAAAAATATTGGTTCAAGACATGTGCTCAAAATAAAATTTTACAGCCATTACAAAGTACAAATACAATTGGCAAGAATGCATGTATATAAAATTGTAGCCCAGTCAGAAAATAGGGAAATATATGGTTATATGCAACCCCATAATAAAATCCTATCAACAATGAGATCCATGGGACTGAGATCTGGAGTGTCCAGCCAAGGACTCCAGAGCTTCTCAAATTTGCCAGAGCATCCCCTATGCTGATAAATACATTGTTCTAGTCTAAGCATCTCACCCATGTGTTTTTCCTACTCAGAGTGCAGATTTTTTGCAGGGACCATACATTTTTTTTGCATGAGGTGTCCCCCTTAAAATCAATAACAGACCCTCATCATGGATAAGGGTTTTGGCATGAATTTATGGGGAGCCAATAAAATCTAAAAATATCAAGGGGGATCAGCAGTGGTGGTGGCTGGTTACTGCTCTTCTGATCACAAATTCTATCTGTGGTCCATACAGAATTCTGTATATACTATGACGTTAAAGTTACATTTTGGCAAATGATAGGGGCACATGTAACAAACCTCATCAGGTCACCCTGAGAGGAAATTTACATGGATTATTAGCTTGGATGTCTGCTGCCAAATTCATCTTTGGTGGTGTTCAAGCAAGTGCCACAAATATGTAAACCTTCTAAAAAATGTATTGCACTTAGAATACCATGCAGCTAAAATTCAAGAGTGGAGGGAGGGAGGGACAGATTATGAACATCATGAGCCTGGTGCTGAGGATTTTTGTTATAACAAATTAAATTAAAGAGAGAGAGGGAGGATGAGAGCGAGAGAGAGGGGATGAGAGAGGGGTGAGGGGAAGGGAGGGAGGATGAGAGAGAGAGGGGGGATGAGAGAGAGAGAGAGGATGCGCAAGAGCATGCATGGGAGTTACATCAACGCAGCCCGGCCAAGGCAAGTGACCGAAGGCACAGAATACAGAAGGAAGACCGCGTGAAGATGGAAGCGCCTGGGACCCACAGGATTGATCACAGCGCTGAAGGGCTCAGTCTGACAGGTAAGTGTACCCTAATGTGCTAATATGCTGTGTATACTTGTACATTATGGCATAACCTACCTCAGGGCCTCTAAAAAGCAGTAATGTTAGCAAAGTTTACTACCCCTTTAATATCACAGGATCTCAGGAGCCTCTCTTGGGGCTCCCTACTGACCCGGTGGCCTTTGCCACCATGCCCAAGTGCCCAAGTGCATAGTTGCCAACATTTCAAAAATATTTTCAGGGACACTTTTTTTACCAGTGGTGTATTTAGAGTAGCTGACATCCCCTATGTTCCTCTATACATCACAATAGTAATCACAAAATGTAATGAGTACTAATAATGGGCAGAACAAATATGAGGACTAAGAAGATTTCCTTTAGTTGAACTAACAAAAGTGTGCCCATTTTAGAGCTGGTAACAAAGAACTGTTTTTGTGGGTAAGATGCATAGGGGAGGAGTATGTATGATATAAAAGTGGGAAGTATGTGCAGGTGAGGAAGAGGACTGTGGAGGGTTTAACAGTGGGCACTATGTACAGGAGAGGAGTGTGGAGGGTATGGCAGTTGGTACTATGCACAGGAGATGAGTGTGCAGGGTATGACAGTGGGCAGTATGTACAGGAGATGAGTGTGCAGGGTATGGCAGTGGGAAGTATGTACAGCAGAAGAGTGTGGAGGGTATGGCAGTGGAAAGTATGAGCAGGTGAGGGAGAGGAATGTGGAAGTTATAACAGTGGGCACTATGTACAGGAGAGGAGTGTGGAGGGTATGGCAGTGGGCACTATGTACAGGAGATGAGTGTGCAGGGCATGACAGTGGGAAGTATGTACAGCAGAAGAGTGTGGAGGGTATGGCAGTGGACACTATGTACAGCAGATGAGTGTGCAGGGTTTACAGTGGGCAATATGTACAGGAGAGGAGTGTGGAGGGTATGCCAGTGGGAGGTATGTACAGGAGATGAGTGCGCAGGGTATGACAGTGGGCAGTATGCACAGCAGAGGAGTGTAAAGGGTTGACAGTGGGCACTATGTACAGAAGAGGAGTGTGGAGGGTATGCCAGTGGGCATAATATAATATAATGATGCGCTGTGGCACCAACCTAAAGTTTTACACGGTGAATCTTCAAACAAAGATATATATAAATGTGAACCAGAAATGTGACAATAAACCCAGTGCTCAATGCTCCATGTACTGTGTACATAAATCAATATTGATTGCTTAATCAATTTAAGCAGCACAGGATAAAAATGCAAAGTGGAGTAGATGATCCTAACCACATAATGCTAATATCACTAAAAAACTTGGCCCCAAATGAATAGGATAAACAAGTCCACAGATTTCTCAATTCAAACCTCTGGTGCATACACCAGCCAATGTCCCTCTGTTATAATCACTCTATGGAGCTGCCCATCTGCTGGCGATGAATTCACTCAGTGATTCCTCATATGCTCCTGGTTCCCATATGGGTATACAAAATAGTGTAGCGCTGGAAAAAAAACTGTGTATGTCTATACAGTGAATTAAATAAGTGAAAAAAGTATCAAAAACACAAGTAAACAGCACAAATAAACAAATAAAGTTCATAAATGCACGTGAAGAGCGAATAATTGAATGTGTAGTGGGTCTTCCCTCTAATTGGACGATGAAAGTTCCACAGAGAAAATATCCAATAAAACTGATAGATATTATTCCAACAATAAGTGAAGATCCCGCCACCAAAGTGAGAAATGAAGGCTTACCAAACAGCCTGTGACCGCCCTTCTCAGGGGGGTCAAAACAAGCTTAGCAGAGCGATGTTCACTCCATGGGAGGCAGGAAGACTGCAGTGGTCCGACCAACGTATTCCAAACCGCATGGGCACCGCAGAAGGTACACCACGCATTTTGTAGCGCAGGTTATAAAGGACCTGATGGGATATGTGACTCCTGTTCCTGATGAAGTGAACTCAATAGTTCTTCTACCCTGGAGAGCATTAACCTTACAGACTTTGCATCGTCTACAGGGGTAAAATCCTTTTAGGTCCCCAAAAAAGGACGAACGGGTTGGAGGATCTGATACATTGGGTGCTATTAGGTGTCTTAGGTTAGAAGCACCCCTGAAGAGTACTAGACAATAGAGGACCCAGTACTCGGTCGTTTTTTAAAACCGACCAATGTCTTTTGATAATCCTTTTTATGGCCCAATGTTGGCTCGAATATGTAGTCAGAAAAGCTAAGCCAAAGTCCTCCCTATTTTCTACTTCTGGAGGTCTGTCACACAAAAGTGTCTGTCTATCTCTAAGGAAAGATTTTCTCTTTTATTATTTTATGCATATAGGAGAACTGTACTTTCTCTTGTACATTTTTTTAAATCAAATTAAAACTGGTGAACTCTGCACTATGGAAAGTTCTTTTTTCTTTTTTGGATTTCGTTTCATCTGCTGAGGATTATTCACTCTGATTCATCAAGAGTGTTTCCCATTTCTGGATTGGATCAGCTGTGCAGACACGTCTCTGGAGACTCGCCTACTGTGAATGGAGTGTTCCCACTGCAGTCTTCCTGCCTCCCATGGAGTGAACATCGCTCTGCTAAGCTTGTTTTGACCCCCCTGAGAAGGGCGGTCACAGGCTGTTTGGTAAGCCTTCATTTCTCACTTTGGTGGCGGGATCTTCACTTATTGTTGGAATAATATCTATCAGTTTTATTGGATATTTTCTCTGTGGAACTTTCATCGTCCAATTAGAGGGAAGACCCACTACACATTCAATTATTCGCTCTTCACGTGCATTTATGAACTTTATTTGTTTATTTGTGCTGTTTACTTGTGTTTTTGATACTTTTTTCACTTATTTAATTCACTGTATAGACATACACAGTTTTTTTTCCAGCGCTACACTATTTTGTATACCCATTTTTGTTTGTACCTTATATCAAGGTTTTTTTTGGTGTTAGCAGCAGGTTTCCTTAAGGGACTTATTCATTTATTTATTACTTCACATTATTTTACACCTAGCGCGAATTTTTCTTTTTATAATCACCCGGTTCCCATATGCATTAGATGGACATGTGTAGGAAATACAAAAAAACAAAGATCATTGCGCAGTAAAGCACCACACCACAGTCTCCTACTCAGCTGTGTGTGTGGTTACACTCACATATCCTGGATATAAAACAGCGCTTGTAGTCAGCTCAGTCAGATCAATGTCCTCCTTCGGCTGCTGGGAGCATCACTAAGCTCCTCCCCCTACGCGTTGCATCAACGACACGTGACTTACTCATGGGTATGCCAGTGGGCAGTATGTACAAGAGAGGCGTGTGGAGGGGATGACAGTGGGCAGTATGTATAGCAGAGGAGTTTGGAGGGTATAATGGGGGCAGTATGTACAGGAGAGGAGTGTGGATGGTATTATGGGGGTAGTATGTACAGGAGAGGAGTGTGGAGAGAAAGACAGTTTTCAGTATGTACAGGAGGGGAGTATGGAGGGTATGATGGGGCACTATGTACAGGAGAGGAGTGTGGAGGGTATGACAATGGGCAGTATGTACAGGAGAGGAGTGTGGAGGGTATGACAGTGGGCGGTATGTACAGGAGAGGAGTGTGGAGGGTATGACAGTGGGTACTATGTACAGGAGAGAAGTGTATGAATGTGGATAGTATGTACAGGAGAGGATTTGGGGGGTATGACAGTGGGCACTATGTACAGGAGAGAAGTGTATGACAGTGAGAAGTATGTACAGGAGAGGAGTGTGGAGGGTATGACAGCGGGCAGTATGTACTGGAGAGAAAGGTATGACAGTGAGCAGTCTGTACAGGAGAGGAGTGTGAAGGGTATGACAGTGAGCAGTATGTACAGGAGAGAAGTGTGGAGGGTATGACAGTGGGCACTATGTACAGGAGAGAAGTGTATGACAGTGGGTAGTATCCACAGGTAAGGAATGTGGAGGGTATGACAGTGGGTACTATGTACAGGAGAGAAGTGTATGACAGCGGTCACTATGTATAGCAGAGAAGTGTGGAGGGTATGACAGTGGGCAGTATGTACAGGAGAGGAGTATGGAGGGTATGACAGTGAGCGGTATGCACAGGAAAGGAATGTGGAGGGTATGACAGTGGGCACTATGTACAGGAGAGAATGGTATGACAGCGGGCACTATGTATAAGCAGGGGCGTCGGAACACCCCCCCCTGCAAAATATCCACTCTAACATCGTGCGAAAATTCCTTCCAGCGGCCCTGTGTATAGGAGAGAAGTGTGGAGGGTTTGACAGTGGGCAGTATGTACAGGAGAGGAGGGTATGACGGTGGACAGTATGTACAGGAGAAGAGTGTGGAGGGTATGGCAGTGAGCAGTATGTACAGGAGAGGAGTGCGGAGGGTATGACAGATGCCAGTATGTACAGGAGAGGAGTGTGGAGGGTATGACAGTGGGAACTATGTACAAGTGAGGAGGATGAAGGAATCTGGGAAGGAAAAATGTAAAGGTTTGTGGAAGGATGTTTAGGGACTGCGTAGTGGTTAGGCGGGCCATACATGGATTGAAATTAAGCCAATTAAGCAGGGACCAGCCATAGTCGATTTATGTATGGGCTAGCTAGTTGTACACAAGTCAATCTATTAATCGACTTAAGTACAACCAGCCTGTCAGGTTTTTCCCAAAACAATCAGTGCTGCCAGCTATAGTTAGCAACACTGATCATTGTATTCTGTGGGTAGGAAAGGCTCCCCACTGGAAGAACACAACACAGCGGGAGTGATTCCCCCACCCACAGGTCAGCAGGTGAGAGGATGTGTGGGGACAGGCTGGGGAGAGAGGTCTGTCAGCAGGGGGGTGTGAGGTGGTCATGGCGAGATATCAATCAGCGGGTGGAGGAGTAACTGGGAGTGATATATTTTGGAGTAGGGTCTGTCATCTCCAGGTTGGGGAATAGTCAGTTGCAGCTTGGAAGTAAAGCATCCCAGCTACGGCATTCATTCAGCCCTGTCCAAATGTATTTTTAAGATTTGAGTCAGGGACATGCGGTGAGGTCAGTGACTGGTGAGGCACTGGCTAGTGTCAGAGCCAGATACACACAGGTTACATACGCCGTGAACGTTAGAGCGAGAGCAATAATTCTAGCACTAGATCTCCTCTGTAACTCTAAACATGTAACCTGTAAAAAAAAAAAAAAATTGTCGCCTATGGAGATTTTTAAGTACTGAAGCTTGGCGCCATTCCACAAGTGTGCGCAATTGTAAAGTGTGACATGTTAGGTATCTATTTACTCGGCGTAACATCATCTTTCATAGTATATAAAAAACCGGGCTAACTTTAGTGTTTTTTTTTTTTTTCATGAAACGGTTTCTTTCCAAAAATAAACACGTTTGAAAAATTGCTGCGCAAATACCGTGTGACATAAAAAGTTGCAACAACCACCATTTTATTCCCTAGTGTGTCTGCTAAAATAATATATATAATTTTTGGGGGTTCTGAGTAATTTTCGAACAAATTTTTTTTCATTTTTACATGTAGGAGAGAAGTGGCAGAATTGGCCTGGGTGGCAAGGGGTTAATTACCATAAGTAAGTAATATACAAATAATTATTATGTATTGTTTTTTAGGTAATTTACTATATTTTCAAAAACTGTACTCAAGCAGGTGGCTTAACGGACAAATTACTGAAGTTTGAAGTTATAACTTCCAACCAGTAATTTCATAGAAAACTGATAAATAATAAATTATTATCTTATAACATATAGCATAATAATATATGATTTAGGTTGATTAAAACAGTACCCTTTTAGCAGCAGAAGATTCTCATTCTCCCTCTTAACTGTGTGAGAAAAACATGGAAATGTGGGTAAATCTTATACCAATAAACCCATGTATTTCCTTGTAATTAAGAGGGCTGGGCTGGAAGGGAGCATGTGTCTTTTTATTGGACAGCTGGGGCAAATGGTAATTTACCATTGGTCCAAGGCTCCAAGCTGTCCGTTGAGCTCAGTGCCTCTGACAAGAAGTGAGGAGAGGCACTGTGAGCTCAACCTCTCAGTCTGCTGCAAGTGCAAACAGAGTGTGCCAGCTTGAATTTAAACTGGCCGCTCTGTATGTAGCTTCTGCGCAAGGAGCCCCGTATCTCCGGAACCGTAGGTCGTAGGAGCCCCAAATTTTGACCAGTGGTGGGGTAGGTCTTCTACCTACCCCCCAAATTTGGGGTCTCTACGAACTTGGAAACACAATTGTTTTTTATGTTTTATTTTTTATTTTATTTATTTATTTTTGGCAAATGGGCCTATCTTAAAGTAAGAGGCCTGGATCTGCAGATCCAATAGCCCCTATGTTAATCCGGCTCTGGAGAGAGACCACATCTTATCAGTCTGTAGTCAGTATACCATATTGGAACTGGATAATGAAGACTCAAATAGTTGACTTCTAGATAAGCAGCCCAATGAAGACTCCACACCTCACAAAATATTGACAAAATAATTTTAAAATATTTGCTGCACTTTAACCATTTTTCATTTGTTAATTAAAATTTTCAATAGATCTTTATTGTTCCGCTACTCAAAAGATGAAATGCCAAAAAACATGCCAAGCAATCAGACAATGAGTCAGTATAGGTATCTGCATGGGATTTAAGTACAACATAAGAAGACATTGAAAAGAATGTTGAATACCATAACATACTGTCATTTATTCTTTACAATATATCTCTAACATAGGGGTTGATTTACTAAAACTGGAGAGGGCAAAATCTGGTGCAGCTGTGCATGGTAGCCAATCAGCTTCTAACTTCAGCTTGTTCAATTAAATGTTGCACCAGATTTTGCATTCTCCAGTTTTAGTAAATCAACCTCATAGTGTTGACTAGTGCCCAGGTTGATCAAAAGTGAGTTAACAGATACAATACAAGAGCAAATAGAGAAAAGAAGACTCCAGAAATTAATACTCTATATGGTGCAAAGAGGATGGGTAAGTCAGCGTTGCCATGAGAGGTAGGAGTTAGGGTAAAAAAAAAAATTTGAACGCAAATATGCGTTCAAAAGAGTATTGCAGTTTAACTCCTGGTTGGGTAGAGGAATTCTAATTACATGCTACAATATATGGGATTTTTATGTAAAAATAATAATGTATACCGTAATTATCATGGGATTGCACTCTGCACCATTCTCCCCACTTCTCCAAATACAACTATTACCCTCAATGAAAGGACACAACACAATAATGCTGGCATAAATTGGCCACAACATTTTTATTGAATTTAATACAATTACATTTTAAACAGGCCTCTATCAGCTTCTAACTTCAGCTTGTTCAATTAAATGTTGCACCAGATTTTGCATTCTCCAGTTTTAGTAAATCAACCTCATAGTGTTGACTAGTGCCCAGGTTGATCAAAAGTGAGTTAACAGATACAATACAAGAGCAAATAGAGAAAAGAAGACTCCAGAAATTAATACTCTATATGGTGCAAAGAGGATGGGTAAGTCAGCGTTGCCATGTTTTGTTCAAGTTCATATACATCAAATAGAAAATATCACTCCAATATTGCTTAGTCATAAGGACTCAAGCAAATTAAATAGCTTCAAATTATATTAAAGTCCCCCTTTGATCCAAAGGTGACATACCACATAAAGTACTCACAATTCGCTTCTTTGCTGCCACTGACCAATATCAAGAATGCCTGGGCAGTGAGGTATATACTGACCCCCACTGCTTCCAGAAAATTCTAACACACACCCTGGCAGGCACCTTTCACCTGTCCTAATACTGTTTAATACAAACAGTTTTGGTTACAAGAAACCCAAGGAAAAGGCAGAGACAAAACCCAGGCAAGTGTACACAAATAAATTGTGCCCCTTTTACATTTGGAAGGCAGGGGGGAAGTCAGTTATGTTGAGATGGAGAATAGCTAATCCCATTTTTCCAATTCTTATACACAGGAGGTTTGTGAGTTACCACAGCATGGCTGATAAATACTGCTCTAAAATACATCATTTTGAAATAGATGATAGTGTGGTATTTCCATGTGCATGTGGTAACGGTCAATGTAGTTGTAACTCAGTGGCAAAACTTCCAGGGTCTCAAAGGTCACACTTGAGGCTGGGCTCTGGTGTTTCCTTCACTATGGGGGGCCTCAGGCCTGCTCACCCACCCCCACCCTCCTTGCAGTCACTTTCAAATGGGAAAGGCGCCAAGCGCCATAACATCAACATGCATGTGACCAGTGGACTGAACTCCCTCCCCCCATTCGAGCCAAGCTCAGCCAATTGCTAATCTGCCAGCTCCAGAACTGCACATGTTTTTTACCTACATAAATCATTAATGACCGTGAGAGCAGTATTAAGTGGAAGTTGTTGAATGTTTTGGACTGGAATGCTTTCATTTTTGTTCATTGTCATATCTCACAGCATCTGTTTGCACCCTGCATTGGACTTTTGTTTGATTTTTTATTTTTTTTTGATTAACTGCGTGGATTATGTTTTTATTTATATTTACTTTTGTGACGCACCATAATTATTATTATCTTAATAGTTTATTTTTTTTATTAAAGTGAGGCTTGTGCACATTTAAAGGGATATTGATCTGATTTTGATTTAAAGAGGAGCTTCAGTTTTTTTTTTGCAAAAATTAAAAGTCAGCAGCTACAAAAACTGTAGCTGCTGACTTTTAATAAACAGACATCTGTCCCAGGATTTCTTGCTGTGCTCACCCGAGCCCTTTTCTCTAATTGTCTTTGTTCCCTGGCATCGGCATCTTAACTGTGGGCACCTGGCTGTGACAGCTTGCTTTACAGCTGGGTGCCCACTTTGCATGCACGAGCCGCACTGCACATTTTGAATGTTCCCACAGTGTTCATTGTGATTTTTCCTCTGGACATGTCCCAGAACACTTGCGGGGAAGGAGGGGGAGAGGAGAACCTAGGCCATCTGAGCAGAAGTGAGAGTTGGTGCCTGTCAAAATCAGATACCCGCTCCCCCCATTTCTGAAAGAAGCACAGGGGAGGAGGCCTTGAGGCTGGGTTCACACATATGTGAATTGGATGCGGGTTTCCCTGCATCCAATTCACATGACATGATTCAATGGAGCCAGTTCACACTGGTCCAGGGCAGCCGCGGAGCAGATTTCAAAAGGCTCCTGTGAGTGTGTGGGTCCAGTTCATGTGCGAATTCAGGCAACAATTCTGACCTGAATCGCACCTGAACCGGTGAAAAGACACTCACCAGACCACAGGCACGAACCCGCAGCTGCATATATGTGAACCCGGCCTTAGGCAGAAGTTCCTATTGTGGGTGAAGCTCCACTTTAATGAATAGTTCAGCACTTGGAGTATACAGTATTTTGTTTTTTTGCCTTAAAAATCTACCTCTTTTTCCAAAAGTCTGTGAAGATTATTTCAGGGCTTGTTAAAAATGTGGATATAAATAAGGATGTGGTTTTGTGAGTATGATTGGATGTGGACATGGTTAATAGGGTGTCCCTGGATTGTATTTTTAAAACTGGGCCATCTTAAATCAGTAATATATCCAAAAACAAAAATGTAATATATTGCAGGTTATCAGACCTTAGATGTGGTGACTGAATTATTTTTTTCTTTGTATTTTCTTTATTTTAGCCTGGTGATCTAGCAAGCAACATTTTTCCTGTCTTAAGCTGGCCATATATGGATAAAATGCTAGCGATTCAGCAGGGATTGGCCAATGATTTATCCATGTATAAGCACTGTGGTCAACTTCTGCACAACCACCCTATCGATTTTCCAGCTTGATCATCGTGGCAGTGTATTCTGATGACGAGGAAGTCTCCCTGCTTTCAGAATATAATTAATCAGTGGGAGGATTTCCCCATCCTTATGAATTGTGTTGATTTAGGAAAAGTCAGGTTTTTTTTGTTCAACCTGCTGGTTGAATGATAAAAAAACTGGCTCATGTATGGGCTGCTTAAGGATGGCTCCTCTATCTATGAGGGAGAAACTGAGTCACACTTGGACATCAGCACTGTCTGGAGAGTGTAGAGTTAGATGGACTTTACATAAGCAACTAACAAATTAAAAGATAAGATTTAAATACAGGGCAGCTGGGCTCACAAAGTCCCATCTTCCACCATAAGAGGACAGCTTGAAATTCTCAAGTCGGGAGATCGATTTATGTACAACCATTGTCCTCATACATGGATAGAAATGTTCCAGTCCCTGCTGAACCAGCTTAAAAAATAATAATATTTTTTAATTAAGATTTATTACCACTTTAATGTTAGCGGCACACTGCATCATAGAAGTCATTTTTTATTTCACATTTCGTAACCACCTTAAACTAATCATATTGATATTTGTAGTGTTGAGACAAAAGGATAGACTTAATTGTAGTGATCATTAACAAAATAATGATTCCCTACCTTGGTTCACGGTAATACCTCTTTCCTCCAGCAGCGGTGGGTTAAAGTGACACTAAACAATATCCTTATTCTTTAAAAATAATCTATACACATCCACTATTTAACCACTTAACCACTTGTCCCCCGCCCACTGTCAACTGACGGCGGGCGGAGGACACTCTCGTTCTGGGAGGACGTCATATGACGTCCTCCCTTTAAAACGAGCTAGGAGGCGCGCGCGCGCGCCCGCCGCATTCACAAGGCCCTGATGCGCGTGCCCGGCGGCCGTGATTGCCGCCGGGCACCCGCGATTGCCCGGGAAACGAGCAGGAAAGTGGATCTCTGTGTGTAAACCTGAGAGGGAGAGGGGACCGATGTTGTGTCCCTTGTACATAGGGACAACCATCGGTCACCTCCCCCAGTCAGTCCCCTCCCCCCACAGTAAGAACACATTGAGGGAACATATTTAACCCCTTCCCGCCCCCTAGTGGTTAACCCCTTCCCTGCCAATCACATTTATACAGTAATCAATGCAATTTTATAGCAGGGATCGCTGTATAAATGTGAATGGTCCCAAAAATGTGTCAAAAGTGTCCGATGTGTCCACCGCAATATCGCAGTCACAATAAAAATCGCAGATCGCCGCCATTACTAATAAAAAAAAAAATGCTATAAATCTATCCCCTATTTTGTAGACGCTATAACTTTTGCGCAAACCAATCAATACGCGCTTATTGCGATTTTTTTTTTTACCAAAAATATGTAGAAGAATACGTATCGGCCTAAACTGAGGAAAATTTTATTTAAAAAAAAATGGGTATTTATTATAGCAAAAAGTAAAAAATAGTGTTTTTTTTCCAAACTGGACGCTCTTCTTTTGTTTATAGCGCAAAAAATAAAAACCGCAGAGGTGATCAAATACCAGCAAAAGAAAGCTCTATTTGTGGGAAAAAAAGGAAGCAAATTTCGTTTGGGAGCCACGTCGCACGACCGTGCAATTGTCATTCAAAGTGTGACAGCGCTGAAAGCTGAAAAATGGCTTGGGCAGGAAGGGGGTTTTCGTGCACAGTAGGGAAGTGGTTAAGGACCGGACCAATACGGACCATAATGACCAGAGGTGATTTCACAATTTGGCACTGTGCTGCTTTAACTGGAAATTGTGCGGACATGCAATGTTGTACCCAAACAAAATTAGTGTCCTTTTCTTCCCACAAATAGAGCTTTCTTTTAATGGTATTTGATTGCCTCTGCGATTTTTATTTTTTGCGATATAAACGGAAAAAGACAGAAAATTTTGAAAAAAAAACATATTTTCTACTTTTTGTAATAAGAAAAATCAAATAAACTAAATTTTAGTCATATATTTAGGCCAAAATGTATTCAGCCACATGTCTTTAGTAAAAAAATGTCAATAAGCGTATATTTATTGGTTTGCGCAAAAGTTATAGCGTCTACAAACTAGGGTACATTTTCTGGAATTTACACAGCTTTTAATTTATGACTGCCTATCTCATTTCTTGAGGTGCTAAAATGGCAGGGCAGTACAACCCCCCCCCCCCAAATTACCCCATTTTGGAAAGTAGACACCCCAAGGAAATTTCTGAGAGGCATGTTGAGCCCATTGAATATTTTTTTTTTTGTCCCAAGTGATTGAATAATGACAAAAAAATAAAATAAATTACAAAAAGTTGTCACTAAATGATATATTGCTCACACATGCCATGGTTATATGTGGAATTGCACCCCAAAATACATTTTGCTGCTTCTCCTGAGTACGGGGATACTACATGTGTGGGACTTTTTAGGAGCCTAGCCGCTTACGGGCCCCGAAAACCAAGCACCGCCTTCAGGATTTCTAGGCACAAATTTTCAATTTCACTCCTCACTACCTATCACAGTTTCGAAGGCCATAAAATGCCAAAATAGCACAAAACCCCCCAAATTACCCCATTTTAGAAAGTAAACACCCCAAGGAAATTGATGAGAGGCATGTTGAGCCCATTGAATATTTTTTTTTTGTCCCAAGTGATTGAATAATGACAAAAAAAAAAAAAATACAAAAAGTTGTCACTAAATGATATATTGCTCACACATGCCATGGTTATATGTGGAATTGCACCCCAAAATACATTTTGCTGCTTCTCCTGAGTACGAGGATACCACATGTGTGGGACTTTTTAGGAGCCTAGCCGCGTACGGGACCCCGAAAACCAAGCACCGCCTTCAGGATTTCTAAGGACACAAATTTTTGATTTCACTCCTCACTACCTGTCACAGTTTCGAAGGCCACAAAATGCCAAAATAGCACAAACCCCACCCCAAATGACCCCATTTTGGAAAGTAGACACCCCAAGCTATTTGCTGAGAGGCATGGTGAGTATTTTACAGCTCTCATTTGTTTTTGAAAATGAAGAAAGAAAATTATTATTATTTTTTTTTTTAATTTTCAAAACTTTGGGACAAAAAGCGAGATCTGCAAAATACTTACCATACCTCTCACCAAATAGCTTGGGGTGTCTACTTTCCAAAATGGGGTCATTTGGGGGGGGGGGTTTTGTGCCATCTGGGCATTCCATGGCCTCCGAAACTGTGATAGGCAGTGAGGAGTGAAATCAAAAATGTACACCCTTAGAAAGCCTGAAGGCGGTGCTTGGTTTTGGGGTCCCGTACACGGCTAGGCTTCCAAAAAGTCTCACACATGTGGTATTCCCGTACTCAGGAGAAGCAACAGAATGTATTTTGGGGTGCCGATCCACATATGCCCATGGCATGTTTGAGCAATATATAATTTAGTGACAACTTTGTGCAAAAAAAAATAGAAATAAAAAATAAATTGTCTTTTTTCCGCAACTTGTGTCAACATATAAAATATTCCATGGACTCGACATGACTCTCAGCAAATAGCTTGGGGTGTCTACTTTCCAAAATTGGGTAATTTGGGGGGGTTTTGAACTGTCCTGGCATTTTATACACAATATTAGGAAGCTTATGTGACACATCATCCACTCTTCTAACCACTTGAAGACAAAGCCCTTTCTGACACTTTTTGTTTACATGAAAACATTAATTTTTTTTTGCAAGAAAATTTTGTTGAACCCCCAAACATTATATATTTTTTAAAGCAAAGGCCCTACAGATTAAAATGGTGGGTGTTGCATTTTTTTTTTCAACACAGTATTTGCGTAACGATTTTTCAAACGCATTTTTTGGGGAAAAAATACACTTTTTTAATTTTAATGCACTAAAACACACTATATTGCCCAAATGTTTGATGAAATAAAAAAGATGATCTTAGGCCGAGTACATAGATACCAAACACGACATGCTTTAAAATTTTGCACAAACGCGCAGTGGCGACAAACTACATACATTTTTAAAAGCCTTAAAAAGCCTTTACAGGTTACCACGTTAGATTTACAGAGGAGGTCTACTGCTAAAATTACTGCCCTCGATCTGACCTTCGCGGTGATACCTCACATGCATGATGCAATTGCTGTTTACATATGACGCCAGACTGACGCTTGCGTTCGCCATTGCGCAAGAGCAGGGCGGGACAGAGGTGCTTTTTTTTTTATTATTATTAATTTTGCTTTTCTATGTTATTTTTAAACTGTTCCTTCCATATATTTTTTTTTTATCATTTTTATTGTTATCTCAGGGAATGTAAATATCCCCTACGATAGCAATAGGTAGTGACAGGTACTCTTTTTTTGAAAAAACTGGAGTCTTTCCTCTGCCCTCAAAGCATCGGACCACACCAAGATCGGTGTGATAAAATGCTTTACCAATTTCCCAATGGTGCTTTTTATATCCGGGGGGTCATTCCCTCCCACTGCTTGTAAAAGCAGTCCAGAGGCTAATTAGCCGCTAGGATTGCTTTTACATGAAAGCCGGCCGCTGGCTGAAAAGAATGATACCAAGATGATACCTAAACCTGCAGGCATCATTCTGGTATAACCATTCAAAGTCCAGCAACATGTAAAAGCAGTCCAGAGGCTAATTAGCCGCTAGGATTGCCTTTACATGAAAGCCGGCCACTGGCTGAAAAGAATGATACCAAGATGATACCTAAACCTGCAGGCATCATTCTGGTATAGCCATTCAAAGTCCAGCAACATTGCTGGTCCTTGTTGGACATGTATTGTAATCTTTTTTTTCATGCAGCCTGTTGGCTGAATGAAAAAAAGAGATTGATCGGTGGGTATGCCCACCATTAGAATACCTCCCTTCATCCACCCACTTCTAATGATGTGCATACATGCACCATTTATATATGCCGAAGCATGGGGGCATCCTCCCGCAAAAGTTATGCCGCACACACATGGTCGGACTTTTCCATGGGCATGCCTCCGTCGGAATTTTGACCGTATGTACGCGGCATTAGGAGCAAAATCGCTCCTCCGCCCCTGCTGCCCCCATGCTTCGGCATATATGCTTTTTTTTTAACTGTGGTGGTGAAATCACCTCCTACAGCACTGGAGTCGCAGGGATCAGGCCTGTCTCTGCAAACGCTGCAGTTATGTGTGTTGTGTTTTGTAAGTGACAGTGATCGATCGATACTGCACTTGAGTGGCCTGGGCTGGACGGAGGGGCAAAACACAGGTGCTAGTAGGTATCTGGGCTGATCCCGCTAACACTGCATTTTTGGGAACCCTAAACTGCTGGCGACGCTAGTATAGATCTGATCAGATCAGATATTGATCTGTTCAGATACTATACCACTAAGGAAGGTGTATGCTTCACGCGTGGGTGTTAGCGTTACTGGCACTAACCTGACGCTGCCTGGGGCGATGCAGACCCTCTCTGATGCTAAAACCTAATTGATATCACCCACCGGGCGATCAGGGGGTTAAACCTTTATTGGGTTATATACGGCAAGTGCCCTGACACTATAAAAAGCAAACTATCTAACCAGCGTCACCCGTAACACTTATATGGTGATCACTGGTGAAAGGGTTAACTAGGGGCAATCAGGGGGTTAAACCTTTATTAGGTAATATATGGGGGTACCTGACGCTATATAAAAACCTGACGGGGGACCTAAATAGCAAAATAACTAACTGGCTAACCAGTGTCACCAGTAACACTTATACGGTGATCACTGGTGAAAGGGTTAACTAGGGGCAATTAGGGGGTTAAACCTTTATTAGGGAATATATGGGGGTACCTGATGCTATAAAAATCTGCGGCGAACCTAAAAAAAATAACTGGCTACCTAGCGGCACCACCGACACTAATACAGCGATCAGAAAAACGATCACTTAGTGACACTGGCAAAAGGGGGTGAAAGGGTTACCTGGGGGGCGATCAAGGGGTTAAACCTTTATTAGGGGGGTTAGGGGGCTACACTGGACCTAAAACTAACTGCCCTGACACTTTTACAGTTACACATGTCACTGATTGCAGTGATCAGTAAATAAATGGTCACTGCAATCAGTGACACTGTGACTGGGGGCTGGGGGGTGATCTGGGGGGTGATCTGGGGGTGTCTGGGGGGGCCTGGGGGGGCGATTGTGTTCCTATGTGTCCTGGTGTCAGTGTGCTGTTCAGTGCACTAACCTGTGTGTCTTCTCTCCATGGCGCTCGGTATATGTGAGCACCGCAGGAGAGATTACATCACTTCCTCCTGCCTGTGTAAACATTACACAGGCAGAGGAAGCATTTCATTTGCCGGGAGCGATCGCGAGGGGGTGGCCGGAAACGAATGGCTGTCCCCTCATCACAGATCGCTCCCGCACCGAGAACCACCGCTCGCATGTGATTGTGCCTGTCCGTGCCATTTTGCCGACGTATATGTACAGTGAGCGGTCGTTAAGTGGTTAATGGCCCTGTAATCTACTTTAACCTGTAATCTCATTAAAACAGTTTCATACTGTATTTTTCTGCCTACTTGTAACGTCCTTAGTCATCTTCCAAACCTCTCCTTTTCCCCACTCTTCCCCCTCACTTCTACAAGGAGTGCACTACAAATCACAGTCCATAGTCCCTAGTCCATATTGGGAGCAAGCAAGAGAGGGTGACTACATTCCTACATACAATGGGACAATAGAGCGCAAACCAGAAGTTGAATCACAGCAGCAAAAAAATGTAAATGCATGTAGAGATTTGAGGAGGCTGAGAGCAACACACACAAGGCACTTTTGAGTTTCTCTAGGAATACATACCCAAACAGAATCTTTTTTCATCCCAGAGTTTAATGTCACTTTAAGAATTTATATCCCAGTCTTCTGTGCCCACAAAGACTGTTTCCTGTATATGCTGTATAGGCTGTGTATGCAGTATATGTTTATAAGCGCAAAGTAAGATGATGCTATATAATTTTATTGTGGAATTCCAATGAAAACAGTCAAGCCAAGTGTTGCAAAAGGAAAGAAAGTAATGTCTGGTGCACACGCTGAGTTAATTGGACGAATGTCCATCTGTTTTTTTTGGTGCATGCTAGTCCCCATATCAAAAATAAAGAGCCTACTAGAGTTACAAAAATTCTCGTATGTCAGAATAAAAATTCAGAAGTGATGTCATGTAATATATTTGTTTTGTACTTCCGGACGAAGACTGTACTGATTAAATGAAAATCATACGTTCTAGTATCGTACAAGAGAAATATTTTCATGCTTGTCCTATCAGATAATATCAGACGAACTGTGGTGATTGGCTCTGGAAAGCTGTGTACTAACCATCGGTTTATCGTACGATTGCTTAAAAAAGGGTATTTTTCAGCCGTTTTTCTGATTGCGTGACTTAACGTGACTTGAAACTTGAAAAATGGATAGAATGTATCAAGAATACATTCCTTGTTTGTACTTGGAAGTTATGTACCAAGGACCCAAAACATATTGTGAGCTGAGGGCTGACGGATAAGTAAGGAGTGTGTTAGTTGGAGTACTTTGAAATGAAGGGAAATCTGTAACATGAAATAGAGTCTTATACCAAAAAGCTGTTATTCAAGGCAGCTGGGGTATGTAGATACTGTGTTTGGGGATGTAGGTAAGCACAACAGCTGCACCGATCACTTAAACCTTTATAATATTTGTCTATTGCAGAATCCTCTGTATTTTAAGTTAACTAATGTGATAGTAACTCCTTCCATTTGTCTTTGTCCCTAAGGCAGTCTTTAACTTTCTGGTTTCGTAATGTATAAATAAATGGGTTAAGCAATGGGCCCAGAATGGTGCTTACAAAATTTACTACTTTGTCTGCTTCTACTGAATAGCTTTTTGAAGGCTTTACTTCAATGAATATAGCACTACCGAATACTATAGTAACCATAGTTATATGAGAAACACATGTAGAAAAGGTTCTATGATGGCCAACAGCTGATCGCATTTTTATAACTGTTAATACAATAAAAATATATGAAATTAATGTAATTATTAAAGGTATAATTAAGATAATTACAGAATTGATCATTGTAGCTAGTTTGATCAAGCTGATGTCTACACAGACCAAGCTCAGCATGGCAGCACTGTCACAAAAGAAATGGTCCAAAACATGACCACAAAATGGCACCCTTGCCATCATGTATGTAGGGTAAAGAAGACATAAAAATGAGATAACATAACAGCTAACAACTAACTTTATGCATAAACTGCGCCTCATAATGGAAGAGTACCTGAGAGGGAAACATATAGCCACAAAGCGATCAATGGACATTACACTTAGTATAAGAAAATCAGCTGAGGAAAAGAAATAATAGAAGAATGACTGTGCAATGCATCCTGATTTAGAAATATTGTGATGATCTGTAATAAAGATGGATAAAAGTTTACAAGTAACTGAAGAAATGCCTACTATTTCCATAAATGACAGGCACACTAGGAAGAAGTACATGGGTGAATGGAGACGATGATCAGCACATATTATGAACATAATTAATATATTTCCAGCTAAAGTGACAAGGTAGATTATGCACAATATTGTAAATAGATAGGACTGGAATTTATTATTTCCTTGAAATCCCTTTATGAGAAATTCAACTACCGTGATATTTATTCTCTCCATTGAGATGAAGAATCAGTTTGCAACATAATGCAAAGTTAACATCTCAACATAGGTGTGGGAACTTCTTTTGTAGCCGATCACACTTAAATCAGTAACTGCCTAATAAGTATTCCCCATTTACTCTAATCCCTTGGCAGCCTTACATAGAATAAAAAAGAGCACCAGAGAATATATTTATATGCATTACAAAATAATGTTTTCCACATTTTTCAGGCTTATTCTAAATGCCAATAGGGAAAATAATATTAATAATACTACAAAACAATATAATAACCTTAAATATTTAAAAACAAATTTACAAAATTATGATTTTACATATTAAAGAACTACTAATAAGGTATATGTGTCCGAAATGGTAAATATACTTTTTTTTTTTTAAAGATATTTTTATTGAGTTTCAACACAAACAAACAGATAGACATACAGAAAAAGAAAAAACACAGCAGCCCCAGACAATCTGGGCACACTCAGGTATTACCCATACATCAATTTGCACAAATACAAAGGAGTATACAAAAATAAAAATTTAAGTGCAGTATTTGAACACAAGGCACAAAAGGAGAAAAAAAAAAAAAGCAGGCATATTGTTACTGAGGCAGATCAACAAGAGGAAATAAAAACTCAAACACTTGAAATCTTCAGGGCACGGCCTAGTAGTGTCTGACAAGGATAAATTATCTGCGTTGTGAGAGAGTCAACGGGCTAGCCAGCCATTTACCCCAGATCTTATGGAACGTTTTATTCCGCTTCCGGAGCTCAAAAGTGAGTTTATAAAGCAGGATAGCATCATCTATAAGTTTCAGCCATAGGGACTTCAGAGAGGACTGTGCTCCCTTCCAGGATAATAGGATGGCTTTCTTAACATAAAAATAGAGTATGCGTAGCAGTCTCTTGGCATGGGTGGAAATATGTAAGTCCCCAAAAATGCAGAGAAGGCAGTTCTTGGGATGAATAATGTTTGGGAGGCCTAACGCTGAGGAGACAAAGGCACCCACTTCCTCCCAGAAATCTCAAATTATTGGGCACAACCAAAAACAATGTAGGAAGTCGGCTTCCTGGCCACAGCCGCAAAAACAGCTAGCCGAGGGCAGGAGTTCCATTTTATATAGTCTAGCCGGGGTAAGGTGAGTCTGATGGAATACTTTAATCTGTATAATTCGGTCTCGGGAGGCAATGACAGAGGTTTTAAATGTATCCCTAAACTCTGACCAATCCTCATCGTCCAGTGAAATATCTAGAGAAGTCCATTTCACCTAGGCCTTGCGAAACCTAGGGTTAATGTCAGTCATCAGGGCAGCGTAGTATGTAGAAATCAACTTAGTGGGGTCTGGTTGTCTGAGCAGCTTTTCTAGAGGGGGCAGATCTGTAGGATCATCCAGAGAGCCGAACTGGGCTTGGATAGCATGCCTAAGTTGGTAATAGTAAAACAGGTAGGACCTCGGCAGGTCAAAGTCTAGACTCAACTGAGAGAAAGTTTTAAAGCCTTGGGCATTATACAGGTGGCATAAATATTTAACCCCCTTTGAATACCAACGATTGGGATCCGGGATAGAGTGTGATTCTTGTAAAGTGGGGTTAAACCACAGGGGGTTGTTGGGAGATTTCAGCCAAGTATGTGTGGAGACCTTCTTAACTATATAACGAAAGACTGAAAGTGTATTGGTTATGACTGAGGTACCAGGGCGGTCAGGAGCCCGTCCCCTATAAATAACATTATGTAAGGTTTCCATGGAAGATACAATGGCTCCCTCTGTGGAGGTACAAGCGTTAGCTCGGACTGGGCACAACCAGTCATGGATATGCACCAACTGAGATGCTAAGTAATATAAATGAAAGTTAGGAAACGCCAAACCTGCCAGATGTGCTGGCAGCCTCCGCGTTTCAAGGGCCACTTTAGGGGAGCCTCCCTTCCACAAGAAAATAGTACATAGCGAGTCTATACGTTTAAAGATAGATTTAGGTATTTTGCATGGGGAGTTAGCAAGGATATAGAGGAATCTAGGTAGATAAATCATCTTAAGGACATTAGCCCTCCCCATGAGGTCTAGAGGCAGGTTCATCCACAACTTGGTCTGTTCTTGAAGGCGGGTCAACAAAGGTTCTAAATAATTAGCAATATAGGAAAACAAGGGGGCCTGCACCTGTACCCCAAGATATCTAAAGGAAGACACCACCTATAACTCTGAATCAGGGTGAATCTGAGGAGGCACAGACACATCCAATGGGAAGAGGCTATACTTCTCCCAATTCACCCGAAAACCAGAAAAGTCTCCAAACATATTAATCTCTCTCAACAGGGCCTGGAGTGATTCACTAGTATCTGTCAAATACACCAAGGTGTCATCGGCGTAAAGAGATATTCGCTCCTCTATATTCACGATCGGGAGACCTTTAATGAAGGGGGAGGAATGAATGTGGACAGCAAGCGGTTCCATGGCCCGGGCAAACAAGAGGGGAGACAGCGGGCACCCCTGTCGTGTGCCCCTGATAATTGGTAATGAGTCAGTAATATTAGAATTAACCCTTACTCTAGCTGCTGGGGAAGTGTAAAGGAGCTTGATCCAAGTTATCATACGAGGGCCGAAGCCATACATCTGTAATACCTGAAAGAGGTAGGGCCATTCAACACTGTCGAATGCCTTACAAGTGTCTAGCGGGTAGGGAGACAATCGTAGGGATACTGCAGGTTGTGGAACAACCTGCGGATATTCATTCTGGTAGATCTACCTGGAATAAAACCGCCCTGGTCACTATGGACCAGAGACTCCACCACAGAGTTCAGACGGTTAGCTAATATTTTGGCCAGGATTTTAACATCCACATTGATAAGGGAAATCGGATGATAGGATTCACATTTAAGGGGATCCTTACGGGGTTTCAATAAAAGTACTATTAAGGCCTCACGCATAGTTGGAGGGAGGACGCCAGCTTTAAGGGCTGCATTATAGGTCCACAACAGATAGGGGCACAAAAAATCTTTATACTGTTTATACCATTCGGTTGGGAAACCGTCCAGACCAGGGGTCTTATGTGCGGGCATTTGTGAAATGGCTGTAGCAATTTCCTTAGTCGAGATAGGTGCATCTAAGCCTCGCGCCCCTCAGACGTCAAGGAGGGGAGCTATACATCGTCTAAATAGTCAGTCAGTTGAGAATCATCATAGTCAGCCCTAGACATATACAAGTCTTTATAAAAACAAAAAAAAGAGTCTAAGATATCCTCCGGTCTATCACTGATAAGGACCTGGGTCGTGACAATACGTGGGATGGATATGGGAGAATGGTCAGGTCTAGGTAAATATGCCAAGAGACAACCAGCCTTATTACCATGTTCAAACGATTTCTGAGTAGCATGCAGCATGCGTTTCTGCGTGAGGTCTAACAAGCGGAGTTCATACTCCCTACGGCTCTGCAACCATGCCTCCTTTGTATCAGAGGCAGGGTTGGAGGCATAAGCAGACTCTGCACTCACCATAGCAGACTCAAGATCCTCAGTAAGCATCCGAATGTTTTTCCGCAAGACCCCAGTGATGGACATAAAGGTGCCCCTCAAAGTTGTCTTAAATGCCTCCCATTCAGTGGAAGGGGTCACCTTACCTATGTTATCACTCCAATAGCCAGCAATACCTTTCCGACACTCTCCCTGCACTCGTCCTCTAGCCAGTAGGAATTCAGGCGCCAGATAGCTGGCCCCGAACCCGGGAGGAGAAGGATGTCCACAGAGAGGAGCATGGTCTTAGACCCCTCTAGGTAGATAGGAGACAACCGAGACAACAGGGAGGGTCTCGGCCGGAGCAAATGCCATATCCAACCAGGACATGGTGTGAAAAGAGTCCGAATGGCAGTAAAATTGGCGTGCATCTGGATGTTTCCACCGCCAGAGTTCTGTAAGGCCATGAACCTGGATCCAGTCCAGGAAGGAGGGGAAAGATCTGCCCCCACCCCCCAATCTGTCTATCACCAAGTCTAGGACATCATTAAAGTCCCCTACATAAAGTAGGGGGCCAGGGGGTGAAGAGACAACTTGGAAAGCAGGTCCACTGAAAATGGGGGTGGGATGTAATCATTCACTAAAGTAAAGTTTACAGTGGAAATTTGTATGGTTAGGACAATATACCTCCCGTCAGGGTCTGTTTTAACCTGAACCGTCTCAGCTGGAAGAGATTTGGCCAAGAGGATAGAAACCCCTCTGGAATAGTTAGTATGAGTAGCATGATATGAAGCCAACAGCCAGGGGTGTTTCAGGGCCCTCGTTTTAGAGCCCGTGATGTGAGTCTCTTGGAGACAAATAATATGAGGACATTTTTTTTTTCAAAACGGAGAAGACCAGTGACCTCTTCTGGGGTGCATTCAAACCCCTAGTGTTCCAAGAGACTATCCTCAGGGGCTTTGCCATGGTAAAATACATAGTAATAAAGAAGCACACAGTAACATAACAGTAAATACAGAAAGGACTAGGTAGGCCGCACTACCCGAAGCACATACAGGCATAAAACAAAAAATGCCTGGATCTGCCATCAGAGAAGTTTGGGCCAGCAGTGCAATATTGAAAAAATGTGTATCTTGCCACAGGCAGCAACATGAGAAGCCCTTATACAGGGGAAAAATATAAACCTGAGGTGAAAAGAAAGAAAAAAGAAAGAAAAAAGGAAAAAAACACCAATAAAGTACCAAAAAACTCCCGTCCCCCCCTCCCCGCTCTACCAACCTAAACATAGCAAGCCTTGGATCCCTAACCAAAAAAAACCCTGTCTCAGCAAAAAGGCTGTGTAGGTCAAAAACTGTTCCGTGGCCACGCCACTAACTGGTGGGAGGGTGGTGTAAAATCTGGTGAGGCTCTCAACCGGTGGTAGCAAAAAGAGCCATAATAAACATGTCCTGATGAACAATGAATGGTCCCCATGGCCGGGGGTGTGGAAGGACCTGTAGGCCTCTTCTCCAGAAAGGATAAAGTACATCTTGGGCAAAGGGTAATGTTCGGGTAGGAGGGCCTGTGGAGGATAGTCAGCAAAGCACAGTCTTAAACTTCAGGGGTATTAGGCAGTACCCATCAGGTAAAAAAAAAAAACGAAAAATCAAAATAAAACTATATAAGTCAGCCAGGAAGATGGGGAGGTCAGTATATTGTATAATAGGGGCAGGAAAAAAAGTGCGTTTTCTCTTTTGTCCACAAAATGAGATATGAGGGAGTAGGAGCAATATGGCTAGTAAACAGTGTCTGAGGGCCAATAACAGCATCAGTTACCTCTGCGTCTAGGAGCAACACCGTAACGGTCATTCAGCCAGGCCATGGCTTCTTTAGGGCTGGTGTAGAAGTAGGCCTTACCATGGTGGATGGTTCGTAGTTTAGCAGGAAAAAGCATGGCATATGATAGCCCTTCCGTGCGCAGGCGAGACTTCACTGCAGAGAAGGATACACGCTGGCGTTGAACCTCAGCAGGAAAGTCTGGATAGACAGAGATGGTGTTACCATTATATTTGAGTCTGCCTTTTTCCCTTGCCAGGTGCAGGATAGCAACTTTATCCTGAAAGTTGAGGATGCGGGCAATAATGGAGCATGTTGCGGTGTGCACGTTCAATGACATGAGAGAATGAGGGTGCGTCTTTGCCAAAAATGTCCCGTAACCAGGAATAAAGGAACTTTTCAGGGTGGGGGCCTTCTGCACGTTATGGGAACCCCACAAACCTGAGGTTGTTCCTTCGAGAACAATCTTCCAAATCGTTGATTTTGGCGCAGAGTACCGCCATTTCGCTTGTGGCATCACGCATGGCAACAGACAAGGGATTTACAGTGTCTTCCAGTGTACTAATGCGTTCTTCCGCCTCTCCGGTTCTGTCACGGAGGTTCTGGACATCTTGTTTTAGTAAAGAAAAGTCCATATGGATAGAGGCAATCTGAGTGGAAAGGGAGGCCTTACAATCCTGTATAGCCAGCATAATGGAGGATAGAGTAGGTTCAGTAGGGGGAGAATCTGCGGCCTGAATACTGTCATCAGATATGTAAAAAGAAACAAATCCGCGCAATAAACTATAATGTACTACTAAGCAGCTGAACACTAAGGGTCAAAAAATCAAAATCCCTGAGAAGAACATAAAAATAAATAGTGCAGCGCTTTAAATGTCCATAAATCAAAGATAGAAAAACAGCACAGTAAATCAGTATATAATCCCCGTGATCTTCATAGATGACACATGGACTCTTGATTGCATGCAGGTGGTAACAGACACACCCACAGTGAGAGACCTCCACCAACAGATAAATTGGCCGCTCACCTTCCAACATGGACCCTTTAATTATAGAGGGTCACTGAAAACCTTCCCTTACGGGTTAATCCAAAGCAGATGAAGATGTAAACTTCCCCAAAAGGATTAGGGTCATCAATTCCATATGAAATCAGGATCATTCAAGAACTTCCAGGTATTAAGTTCATAAGGCAGTGTTTACATGTGGAAAATATAGAAGCAGACCATAGTGTTTCTCCGTAATAGAAAACAATTTAATGAAAAACAAAAGTAGTGCACTTACATTTAAAAGGCACTAAACCAGTGCCGAGGTACAACAGCGCATCTGGTGAGACTGTGAATGAACTGCGGGTGACGTCACGAACTTCCCATCCGTACGCACGTTACGTCCCAGTAGGCGGGACTTCATCAGCGGATATGGGAAGAACGCCAGACACCCGCTCTTATAACAACAAGGCGCCTGTAACTATGGAGACACGATGCGGCATCACATGACGCCGATAGGGACGTCTGAATCACATGACATCAACCAGGAAGTGTCCCCGTGAGCCGGATATCCACACAAAGGCTCCAAAGGCAACCAAAACAAACGATAAAAACTTTAAAATAGAAAATATAAATATATATATCTAAAATTCAACCAGTAACCAGCCCAGTTGATTAATAAGAAATATATGTATATTAATGCAGCGATCAACTCCTACAGTTACTACCGATATGGAGAAAAAACTGCTTATACATTGGATAAAAAATAAATAAACAAATCTGGACTGCAGACCTGAATATAAACATGACATCAACCACAGCCCAAAAACAATCTCACCAAACCAACATAAACATACTATAACAATGATACATTAATAAATCACATATAATAAGAAAACATCTATGATCTAATTAGCGGTCAGTTATAAAACAATTTATGTCAAATTCGACATTTAACCCGTCAGGGCAAAGAACTCGTGTTTCATGAATCCAATGAGATTCTCTTTTGCTCAGCTGACGGATAAAATTGCCACCTCGCCAATGTCTCGTGACTTTCTCTATGCCCCAGAATCTCAAACCCTTGGGATTTTGTTGGTGGAACTGTTTAAAATGCCTAGAGACATTATGAGTTTTGACCCCCTTTCTAATATTATTAACATGTTCTGCCACACGAACATGTAGAGGTCTCGAGGTTCGGCCTATATATTGGAGTCCGCAATCGCACTCCAGCATATAGACGACCCCCACCGTGGCGCACGTAATCAATTGTTTAATCTTGTATTCTTTATTGGTGGCAGATGCCAAAAAAAGACACTAAACATATTATCCAGATCCTCCAATCTCTGGGGTGTTCTGAAAAAAGTATATTGGTGACAGCAGACGTTGGGTCCCTGTACACCATTATAGGACACCAGGATGCATTGACTGCTGTGGAATGGGCTCTGTCCACTTCTACGCTGTCTGGTAGACATCAGGAGTTCCTTTTGAGTTGTTTAGATTTTTGTTTATCCCGGAACTATTTCTGGTACGATGGGGATTTTTTCTTACAAACTAGGGGAGTTGCGATGGGGGCCCGTTTTGCTCCCAGTGTGGCCAATATTTTTATGGCCCACTGGGAGGAACGGGCAGTGTTCGCATGTCGTCCCCCTGAATTAGTTTGTTATTGTCGTTATATTGACAATTTGATCCTGGTGTGGGAGGGTGATAGATCCGCTTTGGATTTTTTCATTAGTCATCTTAATGATAACAATAAAAATATTATCCTCACATGGACCATAGATAATGAGAAGGTTGACTATTTGGATCTTACCATCACCAAGGGAATTGATCGTTTTAAGTTGACCAATCACTTTAAACCCACCGATTGCAATGTGTACATTCCCCTGGGGAGTTGTCACCACCGTTCTTGGTTGTGCAACATCCCCAGGGGACAGTATATTAGATTGCGTCGGAATTGCACACAAGTATCTGATTTCGTAAACCAATCACGAGTGTTGACCACTAGATTTGTGCAAAAGGGTTATGATGAACAGGTTCTGCTCAGAGAGGTAGAACAAGTTAAGATGATTGATAGACAGACATTATTGACTGATCGAAGCAAAACTTCTGATGGGGATTCTCATAATTTTCGAATGATATTGGACTACAATGTCCAGTATAAAAAGTTCGAGAAAATTATTGCAAAAAATTGGTCCATCTTAAAACAAGATAAGGTTCTTGGTCCCGTTTTACCGGAGAAACCCCAATTCATTTATAAGAAAGCCCCGTCCTTGCGAGACCGATTGGCACCTAGTGTCCTAAACCCCCCCGTACCGTCAGATAACAGCATGTTTAGATTCCTTGGTGGATTTTACGCATGTGGCCGTTGTGTCCCGTGCAGGACCTCTAAAGTTAATCTTAAGAAAAGGAAGTCTTTTTTGGCATCTGCCACCAATAAAGAATACAATATTAAACAATTGATTACGTGCGCCACGGTGGGGGTCGTCTATATGCTGGAGTGCGATTGCGGACTCCAATATATAGGCCGAACCTCGAGACCTCTACATGTTCGTGTGGCAGAACATGTTAATAATATTAGAAAGGGGGTCAAAACTCATAATGTCTCTAGGCATTTTAAACAGTTCCACCAACAAAATCCCAAGGGTTTGAGATTCTGGGGCATAGAGAAAGTCACGAGACATTGGCGAGGTGGCAATTTTATCCATCAGCTGAGCAAAAGAGAATCTCATTGGATTCATGAAACACGAGTTCTTTGCCCTGACGGGTTAAATGTCGAATTTGACATAAATTGTTTTATAACTGACCGCTAATTAGATCATAGATGTTTTCTTATTATATGTGATTTATTAATGTATCATTGTTATAGTATGTTTATGTTGGTTTGGTGAGATTGTTTTTGGGCTGTGGTTGATGTCATGTTTATATTCAGGTCTGCAGTCCAGATTTGTTTATTTATTTTTTATCCAATGTATAAGCAGTTTTTTCTCCATATCGGTAGTAACTGTAGGAGTTGATCGCTGCATTAATATACATATATTTCTTATTAATCAACTGGGCTGGTTACTGGTTGAATTTTAGATATATATATTTATATTTTCTATTTTAAAGTTTTTATCGTTTGTTTTGGTTGCCTTTGGAGCCTTTGTGTGGATATCCGGCTCACGGGGACACTTCCTGGTTGATGTCATGTGATTCAGACGTCCCTATCGGCGTCATGTGACGCCGCATCGTGTCTCCATAGTTACAGGCGCCTTGTTGTTATAAGAGCGGGTGTCTGGCGTTCTTCCCATATCCGCTGATGAAGTCCCGCCTACTGGGACGTAACGTGCGTACGGATGGGAAGTTCGTGACGTCACCCGCAGTTCATTCACAGTCTCACCAGACGCGCTGTTGTACCTCGGCACTGGTTTAGTGCCTTTTAAATGTAAGTGCACTACTTTTGTTTTTCATTAAATTGTTTTCTATTACGGAGAAACACTATGGTCTGCTTCTATATTTTCCACATGTAAACACTGCCTTATGAACTTAATACCTGGAAGTTCTTGAATGATCCTGATTTCATATGGAATTGATGACCCTAATCCTTTTGGGGAAGTTTACATCTTCATCTGCTTTGGATTAACCCGTAAGGGAAGGTTTTCAGTGACCCTCTATAATTAAAGGGTCCATGTTGGAAGGTGAGCGGCCAATTTATCTGTTGGTGGAGGTCTCTCACTGTGTGTGTGTCTGTTACCACCTGCATGCAATCAAGAGTCCATGTGTCATCTATGAAGATCACGGGGATTATATACTGATTTACTGTGCTGTTTTTCTATCTTTGATTTATGGACATTTAAAGCGCTGCACTATTTATTTTTATGTTCTTCTCAGGGATTTTGATTTTTTGACCCTTAGTGTTCAGCTGCTTAGTAGTACATTATAGTTTATTGCGCGGATTTGTTTCTTTTTACATATTCTGATTCCTCAAGTTATCAAAAATCACGCTGCAATAATGGATGTTTTTCAATATTTAGAAAAACGGGAAGTTAAAATTAATGACGTTTTCTCTAGGAATTCTTCTAATGAACCTATTAATGATATCTCCCAGGCATTTCGTAAATTGGGGCATATTTTTGAAAAAAAAGACTAAAACTTGGTGGGATATTACATCGTTTGAACAGTATTTATCTGCCAAGCTTATTCCTAGAAGGTTAAGGTGGGATGTGCCCCCTAATGATGGTCTACTTGACGATGATTCTATGTCCGAGTGGAGTGGCTTTTTCATCAAAAAAGGTTTTGAGCTAATAGAATTTCTTTTGGCACGGAAACAAAGAAAATTAAAGCTCCTTGACTCCCAGATTGGGGAGATCATCTCATTTTTAGAACCCCATAAAGAAAGTGAAGAATTTCTGAAACTTTCAGGGGAGCTAAAAAATAAACTTATGAAATGGGATGCTGAGATTCAAACAAAGAAAAAGAAGAAGTTTATACGCGATTGGGATGATTTCACTGGAGGTAGCATTTTCAAATGGCAGAATGCTCCCCCCATAGGTGGTGGTAATGTAACTGCCAATCCCCCAGTCGAAACTCTAAATGCCACTAAAATGGCAACACCTAGAAACCAACCAGTGTATCAATATGATGTACCTCCCCCTCATGAGAGGTTTCCTTCCCCTCACGATTACCCTAATAGGGGTCCCCCCAAAAGGGGTAAGAATAAAAGAGGTAGAGGTAAAGGTAATTATCAATCAACCCCCCATTATGAAAATGATTATCCAACATCATCTTATTATCAGAATGCATCCCAACCATGGAGAGATTCTCGTAATTTTGGAGATGGGACTGACCCATCCAATAGAGGGAGGCCCCATTATCCCCAAGATAGGGGGTTTCCTACGCAAAATAGATTTGCACCGTTAGCCAACCACTCCGACCACGATAGGGGGGATTTTTTAGGGTCACGTGGGGGATACCATACTGGACCCCCTGTACACAGACCCAACCTAGGGGAATGGTGGAGACAATTGCCACAGTATCCACCGCCCAATGTAGGTACCCCAAGAAAAAGAAAAGACAGAGAGGAAGGAGAGGGGGTAGGCGACTACAAAAGGTCGAAACCATAACAGGAGCAGGAATTTATAATCTAAGTGGGGTAACATTAAATGATGATGAAATCAAAGTCCTTGATAGAGGGCTTAAATTTGCCCCAACCAAAAACTTGAACAAATTTCAAACTTATGTAAGTTTGCAAAAATACATTAGAAGTTTGAACATGAAAAAATATTTTTTATCCAACACCAGTAGGGCTACACCACTTGTTAGGGGTGACCATTCTTCTTTACGAAATAAATCCATATTCAACCCCATTAATGTCGACAGCAAATATATGGAGGTCTTCAAGAATATGGTAGTAAAGGATTTGGAGTCATTGAAAATTAAAAAGGTATTAGACCCACAATTAGTGATGAGCCGAACACCCCCGGGTTCGGTTCGCACCAGAACCCGCGAACGGACCGAAAGTTCGTACGAACATTAGAACCCTATTAAATACAATGGATGCGAACGTTCGTATTCTAAAGTGCTAATTATAACAACTATTATGCATGTTATTGTCCTAAAAAGGGTTTGGGAACCCGGGTTCTGCACCAGGGGACATGTATCAATGCAAAAATAAGTTTTAAAAATGGTCGTTTTTCGGGAGCAGTCATTTTAATGATGCATAAAGTGAAAAAAAAAAAGTCAAATATTCCTTTAAATATCGTACCTGGGGGGTGTCTAAAGTATGCCTGTGAAGTGCCACATGTTTCCCGTGTTTAGAACTGTCCCTGCACAAAATGACACTTCTAAAGGAAAAAAAAGCCATTTAAAACTGCTTGCGGCTTTAATGTAATGTCTGGTCCCGGTAATATGGATGAAAATCTTTAAGAAAAATGGCATAGCTACCCCATGACCCCCCCCCCCCCCACCCCAGCCCATTACCAGCCCCTTTGGGTCTTGTATGGATATTAAGGGGAACCCCGCACATAAAATAAAAAAGGCCCTATATACTCTGAACAGCCGTATACAGGCGGTGCATACAAGACAGGGACTGTAGGTTTGTTCTTATGTAGAATCTGTTTGTAATTTTGAACAGGTACATTGTTGAAGTGTAGCTCCAGCCCAAAAATCTATTTTTAAACTTTTTGGAAAACATAGGTAAGGGTTATCACCCCTGTAACATTTGTTTTGCTGTCTGTGCCCCTGTTCAGAACATTTCACCTCACTTTCCGTCCCAATGACAACTGTTTTTGAAATGTGGTGTTTTTCTTGAAACAAGGATTGCTGATAAAGCATCAGTACAGAGGAGACACCTTTCTCCCATATTTATTCTTACAGGAGAGAATTTTCCTTCCTAGTGGTAGATTTCCTCTCACTTCCTGTTGTCTTCT
Source organism: Rana muscosa (assembly GCA_029206835.1). Lineage (NCBI taxonomy): Eukaryota > Metazoa > Chordata > Amphibia > Anura > Ranidae > Rana > Rana muscosa. Next base: position 814,473,423 of record CM055116.1, read on the forward strand.
TGCGTTTGCAAGTAGGAGTCGTTTGTAAGTTGGATGTTTGAAAGTAGGGACCTGCCGTATATACTCTGCAGAAATAGGCCCCTTAGTTGTTGGTGTTGGCACAACACTGTAAGCACTCACAGTTACTCTTGGTTGGTGCTGGAACGCCCTGCTGTCAACTATTATATCAGGAATTTTAATTACATATAATTGTTGAACAGTGGTAGTAAAAATTGGGCCTTTGATGGTGGTGCTGGTGCCACAACACTGTAAGCCCTGACAGTTACTCTTGGTGGGTGCAGCAATGGGCCCTGCTGTGAATTATTAGATCAAGAATTGTAATTGCATGCCCCTGTTGAACAGGGGCTGAAAAATTGGGCCTTTCGTGGTGGTGGTGGTGGTGGTGGTGTTGCCACAACACTGTAAGCCCTCAGAGTTACTCTTGGTGGGTGCAGGAATGGGCCCTGCTGTGAATTATTAGATCAAGAATTGTAATTACATGCCCCTTTTGAACAGGGGCTGAAAAATTGGGCCTTTCGTGGTGGTGGTGGTGGTGGTGGCGTTGCCACAACACTGTAAGCCCTCAGAGTTACTCTTGGTGGGTGCAGCAATGGGCCCTGCTGTGAATTATTAGATCAAGAATTGTAATTGCATGCCCCTGTTGAACAGGGGCTGAAAAATTGGGCCTTAGGCACTGGTGGCACAACACTACAACCCCTCACAGATACTGTACTTGGAGCACAGCAATAAGCCCTGTTGCAAAGTATTGCTTCAAAAATTGTAATGACACGCCCCTGTTAAACAGGGGCTGAAAAATTGGGCCTTAGGCACTGGTGGCACAACACTACAACCCCTCACAGATACTGTACTTGGAGCACAGCAATGAGCCCTGTTGCAAAGTATTGCTTCAAAAATTGTAATGACACGCCCCTGTTAAACAGGGGCTGAAAAATTGGGCCTTAGGCACTGGTGCCACAACACTCCAACCCCTCACAGATACTGTACTTGGAGCACAGCAATGAGCCCTATGGCAAATTATTGCTAAAAAAATTGTAATTACACGCCCCTGTAAAACAGGGGCTGAAAAATTGGGCCTTAGCCACTGGTGGCGGCACCCATAAACAAAAATGATCTTCCAAGCTATCATCATCAATCGTATCATTGAGGACTCGGAGGAGGAGGATAGCCAGTCAACATAACAGCACAGGCACTCAGCATCAGCATCAGTCTTGAAGGGATGTGACATGTTAAAATCAATTAGTCTGTTATATCAGCATCAGGTGTGTGGTAGCTGGTGGTGATCCAAGACTGGTTCATCTTGATGAAAGTCAGTCGATCAACCGAGTCGGTGGACAGGCGCACCCTGTGATCCGTGACAAATCCTCCAGCAGCACTGAATGTGCGTTCCAAAAGAACGCTGGATGCAGGACAGGCCAGTAGCTCAATTGCATACTGTGCAAGCTCTGGCCAGTGATCCATCCTCAAGACCCAGTAAGCCAGAGGATTTTCGGTGGGGAAGGTGTCCAAGTCTGACCTTGCCCCTAGATATTCCTGCACCATGTTTATCAGACGCTGGCGATGGTTGCTGGAACTGATCATACTTTGGGGCTGCGGACTAAAGAATTGTCTGAACGCATCGGTCAGACGGCCACCTTCCCCACCGCTCCTTCTTTGACTGGCCGAAGCCTCAGCAACTCGTTGTCCAGGACCAGGAGTTTGTAACCTCCCAGTCTCTGGGAACGCGTTGCACAGACCTTTCTGCAAGGCCTCCCTGGGTTGTCTCATCCTCTGCTCCCTCTGCGAAGGTAACATAAGGTCCGCAACCTTACCCTTGTACCGTGGATCAAGGAGAGTGGCCAGCCAGTAATGGTCCCTCTCCTTGATCCGAAGAATACGAGGATCCTTCCGCAGACTTTGCAGGATCAGGGAGGCCATGCAGCGTAGGTTTGCTGAGGCATTCGCTCCGGAGTCCTCTGGGTCACTAAGGACGACATGATCCGCAGCCACCTCCTCCCAGCCACGTACAAGTCCACTGGTTTCTTGGGACTGTAAATCATCCCTAAAAGACTGCTGCTGATGATGCTGAGTGCCAGCCTCCACCTCCATGCTGACACAATCCTCCTCCTCCTCCTCCTCTTCCTCTTCCTGTGCGATGGGTGGGACAGAAGGAACACTGTCTGGGTAAAGGGGGCCTTGAGAGGCAAGGAAGTCCTCCTCTTCCTGCCTCTGTTCTGCCTCAAGTGCCCTGTCCATTATTCCATGCAGCGTGTGCTCCAACAGGTGGACAAGAGGTACAGTGTCACTGATGCATGCACTGTCACTGCTCACCATCCTCGTGGCCTCCTCAAATGGTGCCAGGACAGTGCATGCATCCCTGATCATGCCCCACTGGCGTGGAGAAAAAAAACCAAGCTCCCCTGACCCTGTCCTGGTGCCGTAGTCGCACAGGTACTCATTGATGGCCCTCTGCTGCGTGTGCAGCCGCTGCAGCATGGCCAACGTTGAGTTCCACCTGGTGGGCATGTCACATATAAGGCGGTTCTTGGGCAGGTTCAACTCCTTTTGCAGCTCAGCCAGGCGAGCACTGGCATTATAAGATCTGCGGAAATGCACACAGACTTTCCTGGCCTGCCTCAGGACATCCTGTAAGCCCGGGTACCTGCCCAAGAACCGCTGCACCACCAGGTTAAGGACGTGAGCCACACAGTGCACATGGGTCAGTTGTCCCTGTCGGAGGGCGGAGAGGAGGTTGGTGCCATTGTCGCAAACCACCATTCCTGGCTTAAGCTGGCGTGGCGTCAACCACCTCTCGGCCTGGCCCTGCAGAGCAGACAGGACCTCTGCCCCAGTGTGGCTTCTGTCCCCCAAACAGACCAGCGCAAGCACGGCATGGCATCTTTTTGCCTGCGTACTTGCGTAGCCCCGTGAACGGCTACGGAGCACCGCTGGTTCATAGGACAAACCACAGGAAGAGGCCATGGAGGAAGAAGAAGAGGAGGGGGTGGAGGAGAGAGGTGTGTCACAACCAGTAGTAGCATTTTGGAGGCGTGGCGGTGGAACAACCTCCAACACTACTGCACCTTGTCCTGCATCCTTCCCAGCTGCCAAAAGAGTGACCCAATGGGCCGTGAAAGAAAGGTAACGTCCCTGTCCATGCCTGCAGGACCATGAGTCAGCGGTAATATGCACCTTACCGCTGACCGCCCTGTCCAGCGAGGCCAAGACATTGCCTTCCACATGCCGGTAGAGAGCCGGAATAGCCTTCCGTGAGAAAAAGTGGCGTTTGGGAACCTGCCACTGAGGAACCGCACATTGCACAAACTCACGGAAGGGGGCCGAGTCTACCAACTGAAAAGGCAGCAGTTGAAGCGCTAGCAATTTAGCCAAGCTAGCATTCAACCGCTGGGCATGTGGATGGCTGGGAGTGAACTTCTTTCGACGGTCCAGCAGCTGGGGCAGGGAAATTTGCCTGCTAGAATCGGACGTCGGTGTACTGCTAGCAGAGTGGCCGCAAGTACTTGGCTGTGACACACCTAATTCTACACCTTCATTCCTCTCAGTGCATGTTTCAGAGAGGACTGAAGTTATAGTGGGGTTGGAGATCCCAGCTGATGAGGTGCAAGGAGAGGTCCGCTTTGTTCTTTGGTGTGGGTCTTTGAGGTAGGCTTGCCAACGAGCTGCATGGCAGGTCAACATATGTCTGGTCAGGCATGTGGTACCCAAGCGGCTGATGTTTTGGCCACGCGATATACGCTTGAGACATATGTTGCAAACAGCAGCTGTGCGATCTGATGCACTAGCCTCAAAAAAGGCCCACACCAAGGAACTTTTTGAATGACGGGCAGAGGCAGCGCCCTGCACAGGCGGAGCTCTGCGGTGTGATTCCGTCGGTGTACTGCCCTTACGCTGGCCACCAAAGGGCATTCTGCCTCATTGGAGATGTGCCTCCTCCTCATCCTCCTCCTCCTCCTCTCTCCTATTAGGCACCCACGTGGAGTCAGTGACCTCATCATCCCCTCCCTCCTTATCACTGGAGCCAATCTGGCAGTATGCTGCAGCTGCTGGAACATGACTGCCAGATTGGTGTCCTTCTTGAGCATCCCCTCTGTCTGCTCTCACGCTACTGCCTTCCTGTAGCTGGGTTTCATCATCAGACCCTTCAAAACGCTGGGCATCCTCCTGGAGCATGTACCCAACACTGTGCTCAAACAGTTCGGGGGACTCCTCAGGAGGAGGACATGGTGGGTCTAGGGAAGGAGTGACTGATGATGAGTCTGACATTGATACCAGGGAAGAGGACGCTTTGGCAGCTGCTTTGCCAGTACCCTGAGCCTGGGTGAGAGAGGATGAGGAGGAGGAGGAGGGCTTGGTCATCCACTCTACCAAGTCTTCGGCATGATGTGGCTCAACATGTCCAGCTGCCGAAAAGAAGGACAAGCGTGTCCCATGGCCATGTGCTGATGACAATGCACCGCGTCCACGACCAGCACTGTTGCCCCCAGACACAGAGCCTGCTTGCCCTCTTTTATTGCCTCCTGACTGTCTGCCTCTCCTTGTTTTCCTTCCAGACATTCTAATAGATGGCCTGCAGGGAGATGGGAAAAAAGCAATAAGGGCTACCTTCAGGTGTCCTTCTCTGTCCCTTTACTTAAGGATTTCTAAATATGGTTGAGGATGATTGCTTTTGCACAGAATAGCACAACGACAATTTCCCTGACTGTCCAAAAAACAAGGATTTCAAAGATGGTTGATGAGGAATGCTTTAGCACACTATAGCACAAGGAGAATTCCCCTCACTTTCCTTCTTTGTCCCTAGAAACAAGGACTGGCACAGTGAAAGAAACTGACACTCTCCCTACCTAGAGTTTTCTGTCCCTAGAAAAAATGTTTTTTTAAAGCACACTATAGCACAAGGAGAATTCCCCTCACTTTCCTTCTTTGTCCCTAGAAACAAGGACTGGCACAGTGAAAGAAACTGACACTCTCCCTACCTAGAGTTTTCTGTCCCTAGAAAAAATGTTTTTTTAAAGCACACTATAGCACAAGGAGAATTCCCCTCACTTTCCTTCTTTGTCCCTAGAAACAAGGACTGGCACAGTGAAAGAAACTGACACTCTCCCTACCTAGAGTTTTCTGTCCCTAGAAAAAATGTTTTTTTAAAGCACACTATAGCACAAGGAGAATTCCCCTCACTTTCCTTCTTTGTCCCTAGAAACAAGGACTGGCACAGTGAAAGAAACTGACACTCTCCCTACCTAGAGTTTTCTGTCCCTAGAAAAAATGTTTTTTTAAAGCACACTATAGCACAAGGAGAATTCCCCTCACTTTCCTTCTTTGTCCCTAGAAACAAGGACTGGCACAGTGAAAGAAACTGACACTCTCCCTACCTAGAGTTTTCTGTCCCTAGAAAAAATGTTTTTTTAAAGCACACTATAGCACAAGGAGAATTCCCCTCACTTTCCTTCTTTGTCCCTAGAAACAAGGACTGGCACAGTGAAAGAAACTGACACTCTCCCTACCTAGAGTTTTCTGTCCCTAGAAAAAATGTTTTTTTAAAGCACACTATAGCACAAGGAGAATTCCCCTCACTTTCCTTCTTTGTCCCTAGAAACAAGGACTGGCACAGTGAAAGAAACTGACACTCTCCCTACCTAGAGTTTTCTGTCCCTAGAAAAAATGTTTTTTTAAAGCACACTATAGCACAAGGAGAATTCCCCTCACTTTCCTTCTTTGTCCCTAGAAACAAGGACTGGCACAGTGAAAGAAACTGACACTCTCCCTACCTAGAGTTTTCTGTCCCTAGAAAAAATGTTTTTTTAAAGCACACTATAGCACAAGGAGAATTCCCCTCACTTTCCTTCTTTGTCCCTAGAAACAAGGACTGGCACAGTGAAAGAAACTGACACTCTCCCTACCTAGAGTTTTCTGTCCCTAGAAAAAATGTTTTTTTAAAGCACACTATAGCACAAGGAGAATTCCCCTCACTTTCCTTCTTTGTCCCTAGAAACAAGGACTGGCACAGTGAAAGAAACTGACACTCTCCCTACCTAGAGTTTTCTGTCCCTAGAAAAAATGTTTTTTTAAAGCACACTATAGCACAAGGAGAATTCCCCTCACTTTCCTTCTTTGTCCCTAGAAACAAGGACTGGCACAGTGAAAGAAACTGACACTCTCCCTACCTAGAGTTTTCTGTCCCTAGAAAAAATGTTTTTTTAAAGCACACTATAGCACAAGGAGAATTCCCCTCACTTTCCTTCTTTGTCCCTAGAAACAAGGACTGGCACAGTGAAAGAAACTGACACTCTCCCTACCTAGAGTTTTCTGTCCCTAGAAAAAATGTTTTTTTAAAGCACACTATAGCACAAGGAGAATTCCCCTCACTTTCCTTCTTTGTCCCTAGAAACAAGGACTGGCACAGTGAAAGAAACTGACACTCTCCCTACCTAGAGTTTTCTGTCCCTAGAAAAAATGTTTTTTTAAAGCACACTATAGCACAAGGAGAATTCCCCTCACTTTCCTTCTTTGTCCCTAGAAACAAGGACTGGCACAGTGAAAGAAACTGACACTCTCCCTACCTAGAGTTTTCTGTCCCTAGAAAAAATGTTTTTTTAAAGCACACTATAGCACAAGGAGAATTCCCCTCACTTTCCTTCTTTGTCCCTAGAAACAAGGACTGGCACAGTGAAAGAAACTGACACTCTCCCTACCTAGAGTTTTCTGTCCCTAGAAAAAAAGTTTTTTTAAAGCACACTATAGCACAAGGAGAATTCCCCTCACTTTCCTTCTTTGTCCCTAGAAACAAGGACTGGCACAGTGAAAGAAACTGACACTCTCCCTACCTAGAGTTTTCTGTCCCTAGAAAAAATGTTTTTTTAAAGCACACTATAGCACAAGGAGAATTCCCCTCACTTTCCTTCTTTGTCCCTAGAAACAAGGACTGGCACAGTGAAAGAAACTGACACTCTCCCTACCTAGAGTTTTCTGTCCCTAGAAAAAATGTTTTTTTAAAGCACACTATAGCACAAGGAGAATTCCCCTCACTTTCCTTCTTTGCCCCTAGAAACAAGGACTGGCACAGTGAAAGAAACTGACACTCTCCCTACCTAGAGTTTTCTGTCCCAAGAAAAAATGTTTTTTTAAAGCACACTATAGCACAAGGAGAATTCCCCTCACTTTCCTTCTTTGTCCCTAGAAACAAGGACTGGCACAGTGAAAGAAACTGACACTCTCCCTACCTAGAGTTTTCTGTCCCTAGAAAAAATGTTTTTTTAAAGCACACTATAGCACAAGGAGAATTCCCCTCACTTTCCTTCTTTGTCCCTAGAAACAAGGACTGGCACAGTGAAAGAAACTGACACTCTCCCTACCTAGAGTTTTCTGTCCCTAGAAAAAATGTTTTTCTAAAGCACACTATAGCACAAGGAGAATTCCCCTCACATTCCTTCTTTGTCCCTAGAAACAAGGACTGGCACAGTGAAAGAAACTGACACTCTCCCTACCTAGAGTTTTCTGTCCCTAGAAAAAATGTTTTTTTTAAAGCACACTATAGCACAAGGAGAATTCCCCTCACTTTCCTTCTTTGTCCCTAGAAACAAGGACTGGCACAGTGAAAGAAACTGACACTCTCCCTACCTAGAGTTTTCTGTCCCTAGAAAAAATGTTTTTTTAAAGCACACTATAGCACAAGGAGAATTCCCCTCACTTTCCTTCTTTGTCCCTAGAAACAAGGACTCGCACAGTAAAACACACTTACACTCTCCCTACCTATCCTTCTCTTTCCTTAAACTAAAGGAATCCAGGTTAAGCAAGAAAGAAATAAATGTCACTGTCCCTGCCTATGCTTGTCTTTCCCTGCTCCGGAACACACTACACTAGGCCGCCGTGCTGGCGGCCTTTTATAGTGTGGGGCGTGTACTAAACACCCTCAGCAATAATTGGCCACAGGCATCCTGCCTGTGGCCAATCATTGCTCTCCTCGCTGCCGGCGCTGTGATTGGCCAAGCATGCGGGGTCACAGTGCATGCTTGGCCAATCACAGCGCCTGGATGACACTGCGATGGCGTAGTGCATTGTGGGCCGTTCGCGTCACTCGAATTTGGCGCGAACGGCCCAAATCGTTCGATCTTCGTCGAACGATCGAACAGCCGATGTTCGAGTCGAACGTATGTTCGACTCGAACACGAAGCTCATCCCTACCCACAATATATTAAACGGGGTATGGGATCTTTGGAAAAAAGAAAAGAGATTGTAATTCGTCCAGCGGACAAAGGAGGCGGGTTAGTTATTCTGAGTAAAGAATACTATAAAATGGAAATGAGTAACCTATTGTCAGATGAGGATACATATAGAGTTCTCCATACAGACCCTATGTTGTCCTTTAAGGATGAGTTACACCATATCATTGAGGATGGTAAAGATCAGGGAATATTGACCAAAAAAGAGGCTCTTTACCTGGATCCATTGTTTTGTAGAACTCCGATCATTTATTTTCTACCGAAATTACATAAAGACAGTGTGAACCCTCCAGGGAGGCCCATAGTAAATGGGATTGACTCAGTGTCAGCCCGATTAGGGCAATACATTGACTCATTTCTACAACCCCTGGTAGTTAAAACGCCAGCATTCCTTAAAGACACTAAACATATTATCCAGATCCTCCAATCTCTGGGGTGTTCTGAAAAAAGTATATTGGTGACAGCAGACGTTGGGTCCCTGTACACCATTATAGGACACCAGGATGCATTGACTGCTGTGGAATGGGCTCTGTCCACTTCTACGCTGTCTGGTAGACATCAGGAGTTCCTTTTGAGTTGTTTAGATTTTTGTTTATCCCGGAACTATTTCTGGTACGATGGGGATTTTTTCTTACAAACTAGGGGAGTTGCGATGGGGGCCCGTTTTGCTCCCAGTGTGGCCAATATTTTTATGGCCCACTGGGAGGAACGGGCAGTGTTCGCATGTCGTCCCCCTGAATTAGTTTGTTATTGTCGTTATATTGACGATTTGATCCTGGTGTGGGAGGGTGATAGATCCGCTTTGGATTTTTTCATTAGTCATCTTAATGATAACAATAAAAATATTATCCTCACATGGACCATAGATAATGAGAAGGTTGACTATTTGGATCTTACCATCACCAAGGGAATTGATCGTTTTAAGTTGACCAATCACTTTAAACCCACCGATCGCAATGCGTACATTCCCCTGGGGAGTTGTCACCACCGTTCTTGGTGGTGCAACATACCCAGGGGACAGTATATTAGATTGCGTCGGAATTGCACACAAGTATCTGATTTCGTAAACCAATCAGGAGTGTTGACCACTAGATTTGTGCAAAAGGGTTATGATGAACAGGTTCTGCTCAGAGAGGTAGAACAAGTTAAGATGATTGATGGACAGACATTATTGACTGATCGAAGCAAAACTTCTGATGGGGATTCTTATAATTTTCGAATGATATTGGACTACAATGTCCAGTATAAAAAGTTCGAGAAAATTATTGCAAAAAATTGGTCCATCTTAAAACAAGATAAGGTTCTTGGTCCCGTTTTACCGGAGAAACCCCAATTCATTTATAAGAAAGCCCCGTCCTTGCGAGACCGATTGGCACCTAGTGTCCTAAACCCCCCCGTACCGTCAGATAACAGCATGTTTAGATTCCTTGGTGGATTTTACGCATGTGGCCGTTGTGTCCCGTGCAGGACCTCTAAAGTTAATCTTAAGAAAAGGAAGTCTTTTTTGGCATCTGCCACCAATAAAGAATACAATATTAAACAATTGATTACGTGCGCCACGGTGGGGGTCGTCTATATGCTGGAGTGCGATTGCGGACTCCAATATATAGGCCGAACCTCGAGACCTCTACATGTTCGTGTGGCAGAACATGTTAATAATATTAGAAAGGGGGTCAAAACTCATAATGTCTCTAGGCATTTTAAACAGTTCCACCAAAAAAATCCCAAGGGTTTGAGATTCTGGGGCATAGAGAAAGTCACGAGACATTGGCGAGGTGGCAATTTTATCCGTCAGCTGAGCAAAAGAGAATCTCATTGGATTCATGAAACACGAGTTCTTTGCCCTGACGGGTTAAATGTCGAATTTGACATAAATTGTTTTATAACTGACCGCTAATTAGATCATAGATGTTTTCTTATTATATGTGATTTATTAATGTATCATTGTTATAGTATGTTTATGTTGGTTTGGTGAGATTGTTTTTGGGCTGTGGTTGATGTCATGTTTATATTCAGGTCTGCAGTCCAGATTTGTTTATTTATTTTTTATCCAATGTATAAGCAGTTTTTTCTCCATATCGGTAGTAACTGTAGGAGTTGATCGCTGCATTAACATACATATATTTCTTATTAATCAACTGGGCTGGTTACTGGTTGAATTTTAGATATATATATTTATATTTTCTATTTTAAAGTTTTTATCGTTTGTTTTGGTTGCCTTTGGAGCCTTTGTGTGGATATCCGGCTCACGGGGACACTTCCTGGTTGATGTCATGTGATTCAGACGTCCCTATCGGCGTCATGTGACGCCGCATCGTGTCTCCATAGTTACAGGCGCCTTGTTGTTATAAGAGCGGGTGTCTGGCGTTCTTCCCATATCCGCTGATGAAGTCCCGCCTACTGGGACGTAACGTGCGTACGGATGGGAAGTTCGTGACGTCAGCCGCAGTTCATTCACAGTCTCACCAGACGCGCTGTTGTACCTCGGCACTGGTTTAGTGCCTTTTAAATGTAAGTGCACTACTTTTGTTTTTCATTAAATTGTTTTCTATTACGGAGAAACACTATGGTCTGCTTCTATATTTTCCACATGTAAACACTGCCTTATGAACTTAATACCTGGAAGTTCTTGAATGATCCTGATTTCATATGGAATTGATGACCCTAATCCTTTTGGGGAAGTTTACATCTTCATCTGCTTTGGATTAACCCGTAAGGGAAGGTTTTCAGTGACCCTCTATAATTAAAGGGTCCATGTTGGAAGGTGAGCGGCCAATTTATCTGTTGGTGGAGGTCTCTCACTGTGTGTGTGTCTGTTACCACCTGCATGCAATCAAGAGTCCATGTGTCATCTATGAAGATCACGGGGATTATATACTGATTTACTGTGCTGTTTTTCTATCTTTGATTTATGGACATTTAAAGCGCTGCACTATTTATTTTTCTGTCATCAGATAGTAGGGGGTCCTGGGATAGCTGGGGGTCTGCGTGGGTCTGAAAGATAGCAGGAATAGATGCACTCACCCCTGAAGCAGAGCACTGACCAGCAGAGGGAGAAGCGTGCAGCGTGTCAGCATTCCCTGCATGTGTCCCGGCGCCATCTTGCCTCCTGAACTGCGCTAACTGCTCCGCCATGGATGGGGGGTGAGGCGGCCCGTATTTCACCATCTCAGCCAGCCTGCTCGATGCCTACTGCCGTGGGGAACAAATCGGTACCTTTGGCAAAGAGATAGAACCCAAGATAAGGTAAGGATTGTGGTTGAGAGCCAGAGCAGTGTGTCTATGCGACTGCTCTCTTCACCATCCGGCCACGCCCCCATGGTAAATATACTTATTAAAAGGTTGTGTGTAAACACTAAAACTATAAAACTTCAGTGCAGAAAATTATTATATTGTGTATGTGTGTATATATATATATATATATATATATATATATATACACCGGTATATAAATATATATATTATGATTTACATATGTATATACTATAAATATTTAAATATTTAAAGGGTAACTCCCTTTACATGGGAAGAAAATAGCAAATACGAAAATATAATATAGCGTATACAATTGCAACTCAAGTTATATTGTGATTAAATGTTATTAAAAATGACCTTTCCATTTCAATCTGCAGCTCTGTAATTTTCTGTAAAATGCAATGCAATAGGGCTTACCTGGAGGTGTTCTGTACACAGAATATGTACAGAACCCCCCCCCCCCCCCAACATAATTTCCTTCTTGTGTGATTGGCTCACTGATTTTCCCAGAAGTCAAGTTTTTCCTCATTAGTGCACTGCAGATGCAGCAGCGGATTGATAATTATGAAACCACTCCCATTAGACAACTCAGCACATGTGCACATTTCTTCAGAATAACATAAGGTAGTAGGAAATTGGAATATGCAAGAAAGTTTGTTAAAATCCTTGCAATGTACATAGATCACCCAAAGGGGAATGTTTTTTTTCTCAACAAAAGTGGAGTTAGTCTTTAATATAATACTGATGTTATTTTTGATCTGTTCACCAATTTCTTGCTGCCCATCACATTTGTTTTGCATGGAAGTTTAATTTAAATTATTGGTTGACTCATCTTTTGTTTTACAAATAGATATTTAATACATGACAAAGGATTTCCAGAGCACCATGGATTAGCTAAACAGATAGCTTTGAGGAACAATTTAAAAGTTGGGATGCAGCCAAATGAGAGATCAGTCACTGCAGATGAATCGCAACAGTCTCAGTCTTCTTTCATCAAAGAAGCAAATTGAGAGCCTATAAAAAGAGGAGCCTAAAACTGTACTTAAAATATAAACCAATAAATGGGCATTTTAAACTTAACCTCTAAAGAACCTACTAAGAAGGAAGAAAATATCTGGGCTTGAAAGGTGCACCAAATAGGGCAATTAATACATTTGATGTTTATATAGATACACATAAGTACATTAGAACACTGAATTAAAAAAAAAAAAAAATTAAGTCATCCTCTTAATAGAAGAAAGGTAGAGGTTGTAGCTGGTGAAGGGGTGAATTGTGCTTAAAAGAGCCAATCGTTATTTAACCACTTAACGACCGCGCCATAGGCGAATGACATCCGAATGACGTCATCCCAGAGTCGCGCTCCCGCAAGCCCCCTGGGGTGCGCACACGGGAGTATCCGTGACCACGGATCACGGTAAATGGCCGCTGACAGCGGCCGTTTACCACGTGATCGTTCCATCAAATAACGGAGTGATCACTTGTAAACTAACAGTAAATAAACCGGCGTCATGTCCGGTTCCTCTCTCCCCTCTCTGTACCGATCGGTACAGTGCGAGGGGAGAGGGTGAGAGAACGGTTGCAGCAGCGCTGTGGGCTGGATCTGTAATGCCCACAGTGCTGCTATGTGCCCATTCCAGCCACATCCAGCCATCCCTCCATACCCAACCATGTGTGTACCTAGCCATGTGTGTACCCGGCCATGTGTGTACCCAGCTATGTATGTACCCAGCCATGTGTACCCAGCCATGTGTGTACCCAGCCATCCGTGTACCCAGCCATATATGTACCCAGCCATCCATGTACCCAGCCATGTGTACCCAGCCACCGTGTACCCAGGCATGTGTACCCAGCCATCCATACTCAGCCATCCGTGAACCCAGCCACCCGTACCCAGCCACCTGTGTACCCAGTCATCCCTTCATCCATGCTCAGCCATCCCTCTGTCATACTCATCCATACATCCATGCTCAGCCATCCACACTCAGCAATACTCATCCATCCATCCATGCTCAGCTATCCATACTCAGAAATACTCATCCATCCATGCTCAGGCATCCCATCCACCCCCAGCCATAATCAGCAGTACCCAGCCATACCAGGCAATACCCAGCCGTACCCAGCCATACTCTGCGATACCCAGCCATACTCAGCCATACTCGGCGATACCCAGCCATACTCGGCCATACCCTACCGTACTCGGCCATACCCAACCGTACTCGGCCATACCCAACCGTAGTCGGCCATACCCAACCGTACTCTGCCATACTCAGCCATCCCATCCATACTCAGCCATCCACATTTATGGCTCAACCATGCTCATCCATCCCCATTCATGCTCATCCATACCACATAGGGATGAGCCGAACACCCCCCGGTTCGGTTCGCACCAGAACCTGCGAACGGACCGAAAGTTTGCGCAAACTTTAGAACCCTATTAAATACAATGGACGCGAACATTCAAAATAAAAAGTGCTAAATATAATGGCTAATATGCAAGTTATTGTCCTAAAAAGGGTTTGGGGACCCGGGTCCTGCCCCAGGGGACATGTATCAATGCAAAAAGACGTTTAAAAAACTGACGTTTTTTCGGGAGCAGTGATTTTAATGATGCATAAAGTGAAAAAAAAAAGTGAAATATTCCTTTAAATATCGTACCTGGGGGGGTGTCTAAAGTATGCCTGTGAAGTGCCACGTGTTTCCCGTGTTTAGAACTGTCCCTACACAAAATGACATTTCTAAAGGAAAAAAAGTCATTTAAAACTGCTTGCCGCTTTAATGTAATGTCTGGTCCCAGCAATACGGATGAAAATCATTGAGAAAAATGGCATGGGTACCCCCACCCCCCCCCCCCCCAAACCAGCCCACTACCAGCCCCTTTGGGTTTTGAATGGATATTAAGGGGAACCCCGCACCCAAATTTAAAAAAGGCCCTATATACTCTGAACAGCAGTATACAGGCGGTGCAAACAAGACAGGGACTGTAGGTTTGTTCTTAAGTAGAATCTGTTTATAATTTGGAACAGGTACATTTTTTAAATGTAGCTCCAGCCAAAAAAAAATATTTTTAAGCTTTTTGGAAAACATAGGGAAGGGTTATCACCCCTGTAACATTTGTTTTGCTGTCTGTGCACCTGTTCAGAACATTTCACCTCACTTTCCGTCCCAATGACAAATGTTTTTGAAAATTTGGGGTTTTTATTGAAACAAGGATTGGTGATAAAGCATCAGTGGAGAGGAGACACCTTTTTCCCATATTAACTCTTACAGGAGAGAATTTCCCTTCCTAGGGGTAGATTTCCTCTCACTTCCTGTTGTCTCCTTCTGTTTGCAAGTAGGAGTCGTTTGTAAGTTGGATGTTTGAAAGTAGAGGCCTGCCATATATACTCTGCATAAATTTGGCCCTTAGGTGTTGGTGTTGCCACAACACTGTAAGCCCTCACAGTTACTCTTGGTGGGCGCAGGAATGGGCCCTGCTGTGAATCATTAGATCAAGAATTGTAATTACATGCCCCTGTTGAACAGGGGCAGAAAATTGGGCTTTTGGTGGTGGTGGTGGTGGTGTTGCCACAACACTGTAAGCCCTTACAGTTACTCTTGGTGGGTGCAGGAATGGGCCCTGCTGTGAATTATTAGATCAAGAATTGTAATTACATGCCCCTGTTGAACAGGGACAGAAAAATTGGGCTTTTGGTGGTGGTGGTGGTGGTGGTGTTGCCACAACACTGTAAGTCCTCACAGTTACTCTTGGTGGGCGCAGGAATGGACCCAGCTGTGAAATATTAGATCAAGAATTTTAATCACATGCCCCTGTTGAACAGGGGAAGAAAAATTGGGCCTTTGGTGGTGGTGGTGGTGCTGGTGCCACAGCACTGTAAGCCCTCACAGTTACTCTTGGTGGCCGCAGGAATGGGCCCTGAATTATTAGATCAAGAATTGTAATTACATGCCCCTGTTGAACAGGGGCATAAAAATTGTGCCTTAGGCACTGGTGCCACAACACTGCAACCCCTCACAGATACTGTACTTGGAGCGCAGCAATGAGCCCTGTTGCAAAGTATTGCATCAAAAATTGTAATTACACGCCCCTGTTAAACAGGGGCAGAAAAATTGGGCCTTAGGCATTGGTGCTGGTGCCACAACACTGCAACCCCTCACAGATACTGTAGTTGGAGCACAGCAATGAGCCCTGCTGCAAAGCATTGCATCAAAAATTGTAAATACACACCCCTGTTAAACAGTGGCTGAAAAATTGTGCCTTAGGCATTGGTGCTGGTGCCACAACACTGCAACCCCTTACAGATACTGTAGTTGGAGCACAGCAATGAGCCCTGCTGCAAATCATTGCATCAACAATTGTAAATACACGCCCCTGTTTAACTGGTGGCGGTGCCCAGAACCAAAAATGTTCTTTCAAGCTATCAGCGTGATTATTGAGGCGGAAGAGGATAGTCACTCAGCATAACAGGATAGTCACTCAGCATTAGCATAGGCAGTCTTGAAGGGATCTGATATTTCCCAAAAAATTATTCGGTTACATCAGCATCAGGTGCTTGGTAGCTGGTGGTGATCCAAGACTGATTCATTTTTATGAAGGTCAGTCAATCGACCAAGTCGGTGGACAGGCGCATCGGTTACAAAGCCTCCAGCAGCACTAAATGTGCGTTGCAGGACAGGCCAGTACATCAATTGCATACTGTGCAAGCTCTGGCCAGTGATCCATCCTCAAGACCCAGTAACCCAGAGGATTTTCGGTGGGAAAGGTGTCCAAGTCTGATCTTGCCCCTAGGTATTCCTGCACCATGTAAACCAGATGCTGGTGATGGTTGCTGGAAGCGATCATACCTTGGGGCTGCGTACTAAAAAATTGTCTGAACGCATCGGTCAGACGGCCACCTTCTCCACCTCTCCTTCTTTGACTGACCGGAGCCTTAGCAACACGTTGTCCAGGACCAGGAATTTGTAACCTCCCAGTCTCTGGTAACGCATTGCACAGACCTTTCTGCAAGGCCTCCCGAAGATGCTTCATCCTCTGCTCCCTCTGCGATGGCAAGATAAGGTCCGCAACCTTACCCTTGTAACGTAAATCAAGGAGGGTTGCCAGCCAGTAATGATCCCTCTCCTTGATCGCACGAATACGAGGATCCTTGCGCAGGCTTTGCAGGATCAGGGAGGCCATGCAGCGTTGGTTTTTTGAGGCATTCGGTGCAGAGTCCTCTGGGTCACTGAGGACGACATGATCCGCAGCCACCTCCTCCCAGCCACGTACAAGTCCATGGGTGTCTTGGGACTGTAATTGATCCCTTGAAGACTGCTGCTGATGCTGAGTGCTAGGCTCCACCTTCATGCTGACACAATAATCCTCCTCCTCCTCCTCCTGGTCCTCTTCCGGTGTGATAGCTGGGCCAGCAGGAACACTGTCTGGATAAAGGGGGCCTTGAGAGGTAAGGCAATCCTCCACTTCCTGCCTCTGTTCTGCCTCAAGTGCCCTGTCCATTATTCCACGCAGCGTGTGCTCGAACATGTGGACAAGAGGGACAGTGTCACTGATGCATGCACTGTCACTGCTCGCCATCCTTGTGGCCTCCTCAAATGGTGCCAGGACAGTGCATGTATCCCTGATCATGGCGTGGGGGAAAAAATACAAGCTCCTCTGACCCTGTCCTGATGCCCTATTGCAACAGATACTCATTGATGGCCCTCTGCTGCGTGTGCAGCCGCTGCAGCATGGCCAACATAGAGTTCCACCTGATGGGCATGTCACAGATTAGGCGGTTCTTGGGCAGGTTGTAATCCTTTTGCAGGTCAGACAGCCGAGCACTGGCATTATATGACCAGCGGAAATGCCCACAGAGTTTCCTGGCCTGCTTCAGGACCTCCTGTAAGCCCGGGTACCTGCCCAAGAACCGCTGCACCACCAAGATAAGGACGTGAGCCAAACAGGGCACATGGGTCAGTTGTCCCTGTCGGAGGGCGGAGAGGAGGTTGGTGCCATTATCGGAAACCACCTTTCCTGGCTTAAGCTGGTGTGGCGTCAACCACCTCTGAGCCTGCTCCTGCAGAGCTGACAGAATCTCTGTCCCAGTGTGGCTCCTGTCCCCCAAGCACACCAGCTCAAGCACCGCATGGCATCTTTTTGCCTGCGTAATTGCACCACTGGTTCCGAGGACAAAGCACAGGTAGAAGCCATGGAGGAAGAAGAAGAGCAGGGGGTGGAGGAGAGAGTTGTGTCAGAATCACCAGTAGTAACATTTTGGAGGCGTGGTGGCGGAACAACCTCCAACACTACTGCACCTTGTCCTGCATCCTTCCCAGCTGCCAGCAGAGTCACCCAATGCGCCGTGAAAGATAGGCAACGTCCCTGTCCATGCCTGCTGGACCATGAGTCAGCGGTAATATGCACCTTACCACTGACCGTCCTGTCCAGCGAGGCCAAAACATTGCCTTCCACATGCCGGTAGAGAGCCGGAATCGCCTTCCGTGAGAAAAAGTGGCGTTTGGGAACCAGCCACTGAGGAACCGCACATTCCACAAACTCACGGAAGGGGGCAGAATCTACCAACTGAAAAGGCAGCAGTTGAAGTGCTAGCAATTTAGCCAAGCTAGCATTCAACCGCTGGGCATGTGGATGGCTGGGAGCGAACTTCTTTCGGTGGCACAGCAGCTGGGGCAGGGAAATTTGCCTGGTACAATCGGACGTCGGTGTACCAAAAGGAGATTGCCCGCAAGTACTTGGCTGTGACTGTGACACACCTAATTCTACACCTTCATTCCTCTCAGTGCAGGTTTCAGAGAGGACTGAAGGTATAGTGGGGTTGGAGATCCCAGCTGATCAGGAGCAAGGAGAGGTCCGCTTTGTTCTTTGGTGTGGGTCTTTTAGCAGACATATGTCGACTGCATGGCAGGTCGACATATGTCTGGTCAAGCACGTGGTGCCCAAGCGCCTGATGTTTTGGCCACGTGAGATACGCTTCAGACATATGTTGCAAATGGCAAAGGTGTGATCTGCTGCACACGTCTGAAAAAAGGCCCACACCAAAGAACTTTTGGAATAACTTGCAGAGACAGCAGCGTCCTGCACATGCGGAGCTCTGCGGTGTGATGCAGTCGGTGTGCTGCCCTTAAGCTGGCCCCTGGAGGGCATCCTGCCTCGTTGGAGATGTGCCTCCTCCTCCTCCTCTCTCCTATCAGGCACCCATGTGGAGTCAGTGACCTCATCATCCCCTCCCTCCTCATCACTGGAGCAAATCTGGCAGTATGCTGCAGCTGGGGGAACATGACTGCCAGATAGCTGTCCTTGTTGGGCACCCCCTCTCTCTGAGCTCACGTTATTACCCCCTCTCTCTGGGCTCACGTTACTGCCTTCCTCTAGCTGGGTTCCATCATCGGACCCTTCAAAACGCTGGGCATCCTCCTGGAGCATGTACCCAACACTGCGGTCAAACAGTACGGGGGACTCCTCAGGAGGACATGGTGAAGCTAGGGAAGGAGTGACTGATGCCATTGAGCCAAGGGAAGAGTCCGCTTTGGCAGCTGCTTTGCCAGACAAAGTACCCTGAGCCTGGGTGAGAGAGGATGAGGAGGATGAGGACGGCTTGGTCATCCACTCTACCAAATCATGGGCATGTTGCGGCTCAACATGGCTGGCTGCTGAAAAGAAGGACAAGCATGTCCCACGGCCACGTGCTGATGAGGATGCACCGTGTACACGACCAGCACTGTTGCCTCTAGACACAGAGCCTGCTTGCTCTCCTTTATTGCCTCGTGACTGTCTGCCTCTCTTTGTTTGCCTTCCAGACATACTAATGGCCTGCAGTGAGATATAGCTGCACAAAGGTGGGATGTATATATATATATATATATATATATATATATATATATATATATTTGTATATATATATAATGCAGCTACTGTATATGACTCCACTGCCTGCTGTGGTATTAGTATGAGAAAAGCAGCAAAGGTTTTCAGTTAGTTTTAGGTGAACACTGTGCAGAGGACACAGTACACTAACTGAAAATACTAGCAGCTCTCTGCCTTTGGTTTTAATACGAGAACACCACAAATTTTATTCAGGTTCCTTTAAGTGAACGCTCTGCAAAGGACAGCAGTACTGCAGTACACTACATGAAATTAATGCACACAGTACACTAAGTGAAACTCTGCTAGCACAATCACCTGCCTGCTTGTCACAGTATAGAGAACAGCAGTAACGGATCTAGCTAAACTAAATATTGTGTATAAATATATATACAACACATAGGATGCATATATATCCTCTACACACTGTAACAACAGCTAACTGACTCGCCTGCCTGCTCTATCTAACTCAATGTAAATGACACTGTCTCTCTCTCTGTAACTCTTTCTTTCAGAAACGCCAACACACTACACAAGGCCGACTTCCAGGTGGCCTTATATAGTGTGGGGCGTGTACCTACTCCTCTGAGCCATGATTGGCCAAAGCCACCCTGGCTTTGGCCAATTACGGCTCTCCGTTATTACCGCGCTGTGATTGGCCAAAGCATGCGGGTCATAGTGCATGCTTGCCGCAGTGAATTATGGGCCGTGACGCGCCACTCGAATTTGGCGTGAATGGCCCATAATGTTTGATCTTCGTCAAACGATCAAACAGCCGATGTTCGAGTCGAACACGGGTTTGACTCGAACACGAAGCTCATCCCTACTCCCCCTCAAAAGTTGGTTGCTTTACGATCTGATTGTACAATCTCCTTTAGCTCTACCACCAACTATGTTGTGGAAGAACTACCTGATTTGATATTAGTTGACTGGATTATTTAGGTTCATCTTTATAGTCCTTATATTTTGGTAAATCTAAAGGAGATTGTACAGTGATGGTACAATCAGATTGTATAGTGTAAGGCAAGCCTTTACCAATCTATTTACATACTGACAAGCCACTGAGCAATAGTTATGGCTGTTATCTCTTAAATAAAATACTATAATGTTTATTTCAAAGTAAATCGTGCCTATTTTTTATTCAAAGATAAAACCTGCCCTGTACTTGATTTTCTTGCTATTCAAATGGTCACATACTGCCCTGAGGTTTTCCAATAAAAAAAAAAAAAAAAACATGTACCAAAGTAACTTAGTGGTTAGCACTTCTGTGTTGCAGCACTGGGGGTCTTTTGTTTGAATGCCAGGCCAGTACACTGCGTGCATGGAATTTTCATGTTCTTCCTGGGCTTGCCTGCATTTCCCACTATGTGCCAAAAGACATGTTAGTATGTTAATTGGCTTCCGTCTAAATTGGCTGTAGTATCTCTCTGATTATATGTGACTGAGATAGGGACCTTAGATTTCAATCGGGATTTCAACAAACTGCCAGAATTGATCACAGGGAGAAAGGCAGGAAGATGGATTACTCTGCATTTTGTAGCACAAACACTAGCTACTCCATAAAACAGAACACATTGCAGACTGTCTCTTAGTGATTTGAGAAGAAATCAATCATTTATTCAGTCTTGAAAAAAAAAATCCAGTCCTACATTGACTCCAATTATAATGACAAGTGGTACAATTGAATAATCCCCTGTGATCCTTAGAGCAGGGAGGAGCTGACAGTTCCCAAAGAAAGTCAATACTGATAGCCTAAATCATATAGCGGGATGCCGCTACTACCTTTAGCTGAATGTAAGCAGGGAAAACACATGTAAGAGTTGACAATGCTGCATACCCCAAATCGTACAAAAGCAGAGAAAGTTACCCCGAGGGGGTTTTTAGCAGCAAAGTATTATGAAAACTGTATTCAATTAAAAGTCTTTATTGTCATGAAATGAATTCAATGTACAAGAAATTACAAAAAATTACAAATATTGGCTCTGGTCTGCGACACAAATAACAACATATACCGTCACCTATGGAAAACAATAAACCAAGGAGACCTGAATTGCATTATATTGCAGGATTGTAATCCATATGAATACCCCGATGCATTTCGACCTTATCATTGCCGGTCTCTTCAGGGTTTTTTTTAATTCTAGGGAAATATTTAAAATTCTAGTTTAGAAAATATCACTAGTATTATTATACAATATACAAAACATTATAAGCATTGCATTTCATGACAATAAAGACTTTTAATTGAATACAGTTTTCATAATACTTTGCTGCTAAAAACCCCCTCGGGGTAACTTTCTCTGCCTTTAGCTGAATGTAACCCGGGGGACATGCGATCCAGCATGTGGGGGGACCTCCAACAAGCGGAGCACGGGATCCGAAGTGGTGTCAGCAGAAAGGAGACCCAGGAAGCTCTGTGCCGAGCAGGGAGATGACGTCAGACCCGGGACCTAGAGGAACAGACGCATGGTGGAATGAGTGCGCCGTGGAGCGCTCCTTCTCTCCAGAGTGAGTCACTGCTGTTCTCTGCTACTCTATGGTGGGGATAGTTGGAACATCCACCCACTAGATGTAACTCCCAACTGCACAGTACAGAGGAAGCCCAGCCAAGGGAACTGTATAAAAGCCAATAGCTGCAACTGTACTCCCCAGCCAGGGGAAATCACAGTGGGGGATCGAGTGTCTATTAGAGGGTTGCCTTGACGACGCGTTTTGCGCACATGCGCTTTTTCATAGTCAAGGATTAAGGCACCCACAGAGTTTAAATAATGAAAAGGGGCGGGAATTGTAAAATGGGCAGGGAAGGGGCATGTGTTGTACATGCTGTTGTTAACCCCTACTCTGCTCACAGGACCTATACACACCAAAGATATGACAACATACATATAACAACAATATCTTAATAAAACTCTAAAAAGTCTATAAGAATCTATAAAAAACTGTAAAAATAATTCATCGGCCCTACGATTGTCCCATAGAATTACTCCCCGGGGCAGAAATTCCGTTTGAACAAGGTTTCCCATTATCTGAAGTTGAGTTGGAGGCCCTCCGAAGATACATCAATGAAAATCTGGAAAAGGGGTTCATCCGTCCCTCTTCCTCTCCCGCTGGGGCTGGCACCTTTTTCGTTGAAAAGAAGGATGGTTCACTGAGACCTTGCATGGACTATAGGGAGCTTAACAAGGTCACCATAAAGAACCGATATCCGCTCCCCCTCATTCCTGAACTGTTCCAAAGGTTTTGAACCGCACAGGTATTCACCAAATTAGATCTGCGGGGAGCCTATAATCTTGTTCGAATACGTGAGGGAGACGAGTAGAAGACGGCATTTAGAACCCGATTCGGACACTTTGAATATCTCGTTATGCCGTTCGGCCTGTGCAATGCCCCAGCTACATTTCAATACCTTGTAAACGATATCTTCCAAGAATTCCTGGACAACTTTATTATTGTTTAACTTGATGACATTCTCATTTTTCTGCCACCATAGAGCTCCATCGTACCCATGTAAAAAAGGTATCGTCTACTCTGAGGGAGCATGGACTATACGTTAAAGCTGAGAAATGCGATTTTGAAAAATCATCTATTCAGTTTTTGGGATTTGTCATCTCCACTGATGGAATTGCCATGGATCCCCAGAAAATAAAGGCAATCTTAGAGTGGCCAGCTCCTTCGGACAAGAAAAGCATCCAGCGATTCATTGGTTTTGCTAATTTTTATCGGAGATTTGTGAAGGGCTTTTCTGCAATTATCTCACCCATTACCCAGTTGACTCGCCAACAGGTGCGATTCCAATGGTCCCAAGAGGCTCAAATAGCTTTCGACAAACTTAAGAAGCTGTTCATTTCTGCACCAGTCCTACAGCACCCAGACCCAGCCTTGCCTTACGTACTAGAAGTTAATGCCTAAGAGATAGCCACAGGTGCGATTTTATCCCAGCGTCAGGGACCTAAAGCCCTGCTGCATCCTGTAGCTTTTGCCTCTCGAAAGATGAGTCCACCAGAGAGGAATTATGATGTGGGTGACCGTGAGTTGTTGGCTATTAAATTTGCTCTGGAGGAATGGAGATATTTACTGGAGGGGGCCGCACACCCAATTTTGATTTTTACGGACCACAAGAATTTGGAGTATCTCAGAACAGCTAAAAGTCTAAGACCCCGACAAGCCTGTTGGGCACTGTTCTGATCCAGATTTAATTTCCATATTTCATACCGACCAGGCTCCAAGAATGGGAAAGCGGACGCTCTTTCCCGGTTGTTCCCTGATACCCCTGAAATAACAGAACCTGACACCATCCTGTCTGCAAAATTTTTTAACTACTCTTGCCTGACTTGAGAACAGCAATTAGACAGGCATCTACCCAATGTACAGAGCCAGAGGTGTCTTCTCTAAGAAACCAGGGAGGCCTGCTCTGGTACCAAGATAAAGTTTTTGTTCCACAACAATTCAGACTTCAGGTCTTGAGGACTTTTCCTGATCATAAACTTGCCGGACATTTCAGAATACGAAAGACCTTTGAGCTAGTCCAACGCTCTTTTTGGTGGCCCAGCCTGAGTCAAGACTGCAGGAAGTATGTAAACTCTTGTGCTATCTGCCAATGGAACAAAGGGTCCAATGCCAAATCTTGGGGTCTATTAAGACCATTGCCCATTCCGGAACAGCCATGGAGAAAGATTTCTATGGACTTTATTGTAGACTTACCACCCTCAGAAGGATTCACTACCATCTTGGTAGTAGTTGACCGTCTCTCTAAAATGGCCCACTTCCTGCCCATGATGGGCACACCCTCTGCGGTAGATACCGCCAACATATTTATTAAGGAAATCGTCAGGCTGCACGGATTACCAGACAATATTGTGTCAGACAGAGGAGCACAATTCACGTCCAGGTTTTGGAGAGATCTTTGTAAATCCTTATCCATTGAGGTATGTCTATCATCTGCCTATCACCCTTTAGAGCAATGGTCAGACTGAAAGAACAAACCAGACTTTGGAGCAATATCTGCGGTGTTTCTGTACCTGCTCTCAAGATGACTGGGTCTCTCTCCTCCCTTGTGCAGAATTTGCCTATAATAACTCCCTGCATGCTGCCACTAACCAATCTCCATTCTGGGCTAACTATGGGTTTCATCCCTCTTTCCTACCTAATACCATTCCAGAGGCATCAGTCCCTGCAGTCCAGGATTGGGTAAATTTTATTCAAGCTAACTACCAGCGACTTCAGGAGGCAATGCAGGAGCCTCAGGAAAGCTACAAGAAATTCCATGACAAAGGTAAGAGAGGGAGTCCTGCTTTTCAGGTAGGAGAAAAGGTGTGGTTATCGGCCGTTAATCTTAAACTCTCTTGCCCTTCTCGGAAACTTGGACCAAAATTTATTGGCCCTTTTGAAGTCAAGAGGATAATTAATCCAGTAGCCTTTGAACTGGCATTACCAGACTCCTATAGAATCCACCCGGTATTCCATGTTTCTCTTCTCAAACCAGTGGTTCCAAGCCCCTTTCCTGGAAGGGAAGAATTGCCACCACCTCCAGTGTTGGTGGAGAGTGAAGCAGAATTTGAAGTGGACTTTAACAGGAGACATCCGGAGGCTGCCCCTTGGGGGGAGGGGGGGACACTGTCAGGTAAATGGCAGTGGAAGTACTGGCAATCTTGCCAGTAGAAGAAATGGGCGCCATAGGCACATCATGTGACAGGTGGATCCCCCTGCTGGCCTATAAAAGGCTACCACTGTCTGACCCAATTTGCTGGATTGTCGTCAGCTTCCTGTACTCCTGAACCTCTGTGTTACTTTTTGGATCTCCTGTTTTTGACCCGGCTTGCTCCAGACCTGTTGACCTCCTCTCCTAGCTCTTCCCCTGGCTTGCTCCGTGACCTTTCTTCTGCTGATTATCTGTGCATGACCCCGGCTTGCTATAAGGACTTTGCCTCTGCCTGATTACCTGTGCATGACCCCGGCTTGCTATATGGACTTGCTCCTGCTTGATTACCAGTTTATGACCTCAGCTTACTTCATGGACTTGCTCTTGCTTCTGGCCATCCTGTGTTTGACCCTCAGCCGGGCGTCCACTGGCCATCCTGTGTTTTACCCTCAGCCGGGCGTCCACTGGCCATCCTGTGTTTGACACTCAGCCAGGTGTCCACTGCTGTCCTCTGAAGCACGGTCTATTCCAAGCACAACGTGAAGTTCCTGACCTCCTGTGCACAACCACGCCCTCGCAGTCCTCACAACGTGACGCTCTTCTGGACCCATCCAGATCCTGCCGGCAACCCATGCTACTTCGGGCTGTATACCTTCTGTGGCACTTTCAGAGGTATACCGCACCTAGCCTCAAGGGAAGCCCATCTCTGCATATTGGCTTTGGATCAGGTACGTGACAGTTACATCTAGTGGGTGGATGTTCCAGCTATCCCCACCAGAGAGCAGCAGAGAACAGCAGCGACTCACTCTGGAGAGAAGGAGCGCTCCACGGCGCACTCATTCCACCTCACGGCTGTTCCTCTAGCCCCTGGGTCTGACGTCATCTACCCTGCTCGGCATGGAGCTTCCTGGATCTCCTTTCTGCTGACACCACCTTGGATCCCACGCTCCGCGTGTTGGAGGGCCCCCACATGCTAGATCGCATGTCCCCCGGGTGACATTCAGCTAAAGGTAGTAGCGGCATCCCGCTATATGATTTAGGCTATCAGTATTGACTTTCTTTGGGAACTATCAGATCCTCCCTGCTCTAAGGATCACAGGGGATTATTCAAGTGTACCACTTGTCATCATAATTGGAGACCATGTAGGACTGGATTTTTATTTTTCAAGGCTGAATAAATGATTGATTTCTTCTCAAATCACTAAGAGATAGTCTGCAATGTGTTTTCCCATGAGCGCAGGATTTTAGTGTGGTGATGTTTGTGTATATTCATTGCTTCCGGGAAAGATTTTTTTCCAGCAGCTCTGGGGATACTTCCTTCTTATTTATTCCCCATCTATGAGGTTCCATGACATCCCCACACACATCAGCCAATTTTAGCGCTGGTGTAATTGCTGTTCTTTACTCCATAAAACAGAGATGATTGTCACTGTTGCATGATGAAGGACCTGGGTTTGGGTTTCAAACTATTGCTTATATGCTGGGGCAAGGTCATCTAATGCCCAGGGTGAAGATGTAAAATTGCACCCCCCAATATGTCTGAGTATTATGTGTAAGCAAAACACCCCCCACCTGAAAAAAAAATCAGGCTCTAATCTGCACGCTAACTCTCTAAGCATATAATCCTCCCACCAGCCCAAATGTCCACTTCTAATGACCCCCTGTTACAAATCCCCCCATTCATCCCTCTTAGCACACATCCTCCCCCCCATTAGCACACATTTCCCCTCCTAGCACAAATCCCCCCCCCGCAAAATTCCTATCATAGCATAAATCCTCCCCCTAGCACAAATTCCCCCTCTTAAAATCCTCCCTGAAATCCCTCCTAGTACAAATCCTTCCACCAGCACAAATTCCCCCTCAAATTTCCCATCGGAAACCAAATCTTCCCCCAAGCGCAATACCCCCCTCCTAGCAACCCCCCCAAATTTCCCCTCCTAGTACAAATCATCCCCCAAATCTCCCCTCCTAGCACTAACCCCCCTTAATCTCCCTTTATAATACAAATTCCCCCCTCAACAATTTTCCCTTCCTACCACAAATCCACTCCTCCCAAATCCCCCCTCCCAGCACATACATCCCCAAATAACCCTTTAAGTCATCATCCTGCACAAATCCCCCCCATCCCCCCATAGCTTATATTCCCATCTCCCCTAAATCCCTCCACCTAGCACTAATCCTCTTCTCACTCCCCCCTCCTAGCACACTCTGATCCCCAGAACAAATGTTTCTTACTCTGCCCCCCACCCCCCCCCCCCATTGTGTCCTCAATGCAATTTCCCCCTCCCTCAAACACACAGACCTCAGATGCAGAGGAGCATATGTTTGTGTGATATCCTTTCTGCCAGGCTCCCCCTCATCTTGACACATCAGAGTTGGGGAGGAGCCTAGGCCAAGCTGACTTTTAACACTTTTGTGAGACAACCTGCAGGGAGAGATGTCACTGCAGTAGGGTTACGGGATTGAGGCTCGGGGTCACCACTGATAACACTGATCTGGACTTCACAGAATTTTCTGGTCGCGGGTAAAACCCTGCACAATCCTGATCTGACTGACCCAATGCAGGAGCACTGCAGTGGCAGGATTGTGAAGCTGGAGGAGAATGAGAGCACAGCCCTTATGCTTTTCAGATTTGGCTTGTCACTTCCCACACCAATCTGACATGAGTAGTGATGCTTCTGTCTCTACTCCTGTCAGATTCAGGGCCGGTCCTAGGCGGGTGCGCCGCGTGCACCGCACCCAGGCGCCTGCAGAGGGGGGGCGCTGAAGTGCCAGAGTGCTCCCCTCCCGCCTCCCCCTTATTGTCAATGTCTCAGGCTGTGGTGAACCCCTAGCTGGCAGAGAGCCAGAGACCCATTTTTACTTTATTTACTATGCTGCTGGCTCAGTGCCCAAACTGGTTGCTACTTGACGACCGCTTGGCGTGTAGCAACCAGTGACGTCAGAGCAGGAGAGAGGCAGAGACCTATCAGAGCGGAGGAGATTTAACTTCCTCCTCTGCACCTTCTGTTTAGCTCCACCCACATCCTCCCTGTATGTTCGGGACTCCAGCCAGGCAGCAGCATGCAGAAGGAAACTCTGAGACAGACTGCAGTGCACAGATGAAAGGAAGAGATGGTGAAAGGCAAGTGACATGCAAAGCACTGATTGACCAACATTACACATCCATCGAGGTTAAAATTCTGCCATCTCTCCCCCAGCAGCCACAGTTCAGCACTTCTCAGAAACTCGAGTGTGTGTGTCAGCCTGGAGCCTGGAGGAGCCTCTTAGTGTAGTGTGCAGAATAAGGAGATAAGGGTCAGATAAGGGGTCGGCACTCGGCAGGAGAGGACACTGACAGATTACACCCTGGATGGAAGGAGGACACATCCTTAGATATCAGGGCAGGGTTCATGCTGGGACTTGTAACCCTTCACTTTTGGGGGATGTGACTCCCCCCCCCAAAAGTGAAGAACTACAGGTCCCAGCATGAACCCCTCAGAGCTGAAGATGTTTCCTGCATCCCTGCACACAACTCCTCCCACTCGGCCCTTCTGTCCAGCTGCTCACTGTCTCTTCTCTCTCAATACTTGTTTGCCTCTCACTGCAGCAGCCCCCCCCTCCTCCTTCACCCTCATTTGGAGCAATGTCCCTCTGTCCCTCTTTCCTCCTTGTTTGTCCCTCATTTTGGTCTGATCTATATAGTTGTATTAAAAATGCACTAATTATCTATTAAAAAGCATTTTACAGAGCAAAACCTTTAACCCATATTCCAAATTGCTGCATTTGTAAATCCCAGAAGCCAATATAAAAGAATAGTAGTGGTAAAAAGCACCTGTGGGTTTAACCAGTTTTTTTTTGTATAATTCTCCCTTAAAGGGGGCGTGTCCTATGTCTACATATTTTTGCTAATAGGTGTGCCTCATTCCCATCTCAGAAAGTTGGGAGGTATGCTTCTATCCATCCCACGGTCCCCCTGTCCATCCCACGGTCCCCCTGTCCATCCCACGGTCCCCCTGTCCATCAGTCCCCCTGTCCATCCCACGGTCCCCCTGTCCATCCCACTGCCCCTCTGACTACTCTGCGGCCCCCCTGACCACTCTGTTGTTCTTCTTGATGCCTAGAGCCCACTTTTGATCTTGCACACAGGCCCGCTGATTTCATACGCCCCTGCCCCAAAAATATGCAAAAAAATATGTCAAAAATCATCTTTTTTGGGGGGGTGTCCCTGAATGGCAGTTTGGAAATGTGGTCACCCTAGCATAAATAAAACTACTTCCGAACTGTCCCAGCTTTGGAACAGCATGGACAGTTCATGGCCGAATCTAGGGAGGTGTGCTGTGTGCCCGCCTCCCAGGCAACAACTACCAGGATGTAGATTGTGCCTGGGCAGTGTTGCTTAATTTCAGTGAGAAGAAGCTGTCTCCGGGCATGGCATGGCAGGGCGGGGCGGGATGGACAGGCTGGCTGCACCTGTGTGTGTTGATTTTCCCCCAAAGCCATGCCAGCACACTCCCCCTTTCTGCAGAGACGGGACAGGAGAGGAGAGAGATATTGATTTGCTCATCCTCCTCCCGCCCCTCTCCTCTGTGTCTGCCCCGCCCACACTCCAATCCCTGGCTTAGTACTGTGCACGAGAAAGGGGTGTGGCGGGAAATTTTAAGCAATGGAGGAGACAGATCCACCTGAGTGTATGATTGTCACTGTCAGAGCCTGCAGAGACCAGCCCTGGAGTAAGTGAGTTCTACATGACTACTGGGCTCTCCCCAGGGAGTGAGTGTATGGGAGGGGTGGAAGACTGCAATCTCCTCATGCTGTGTGGAGGACTGGTGGCAGCCCACTATGCTGGGACTTGTAGTGCCCTCTGTGGGGGGACTGAGGAATCTTCAGTTCCTCACAAAGGGCACTACAGGTCCCAGCATAGTGAAATGCATTCTTCAGTCCCCTCTAGGGCACTACAAGTCCCAGCATAATGGGAATGCATTCTTCAGTCCCCTCTATTCTAGTGCACTACAGGTCCCAGCATAATGGGAATGCATTCTTCAGTCCCCTCTAGGGCACTACAAGTCCCAGCATAGTGGGAATGCATTCTTTAGTCCCCTCTAGTGCACCACAGGTCCCAGCATAGTGGGAATGCATTCTTCAGTCCCCTCTAGGGCACTACAAGTCCCAGCATAGTGGGAATGCATTCTTCAGTCCCCTCTATTCTAGTGCACTACAGGTCCCAGCATAGTGGGAATGCATTCTTCAGTCCTCTCTAGTGCACTACAGGTCCCAGCATAGTGGGAATGCATTCTTCAGTCCCCTCTAGTGCACTACAGGTCCCAGCATAGTGGGAATGCATTCTTCAGTCCCCTCTAGGGCACTACAGGCCCCAGCACAGCAGGTTGCTCTGACAGAACAGAAGGAGCCTGAGAAGATTGGCGCCGCTCTGCGTGATCCAGGGGCACTGGCAGACTTAATTTGCTGGGCACTGCTAGGCTGCAATTGAGGTATTGATCTCTTGTATCATATCTGCAGTCTCTGGCCATGTCTTGTATCATGTCTGCAGTCTCTCACCATCTCCTGTACTATGTCTGCAGTATGTCTGGGGGCTCTTTCTAACAGCCCTCTCTGTGTCCGTTAGAGAGACCCCCCTTCCAGTTCCCATTAGAGCACTCTCTTCCTGTATTTTGTTTATTGTTAAGAGATCATATGAGGATCCCAGGGTATCAAAGACTTCTTAGGGGAGCATCTCTGTGTTTAATTTGTTGCCATAGAAACATTTGTAAAGGGGAGGAGTTAGTATAATGAACACACCCATGCGAGGGCGCAGAAATATTTTTGCACCCAGGCGCCTGTGACCCTAGGATCGGCCCTGGTCAGATTGTAGCTGCAAGAACGCTCTACACAGCACCCTCCCACCTCACATGATACCACCGCACCCGGAGCAGCCGCCGCTTCTGCCCTCCCGTTGTCCCGGTCCTTCTTATATGTGACAAATGCAAAGTTCTAACTGAGTATAAGATGTGCTCATGTTATCTACAATTTACTTTTATGATTGAAGTTAATTCTGATGAAAACAATTTAAAAATAAATATAGTATTTTTTTTAGCAATCTTCTATTAGGCAGGGTTCACACCAGTGTGAATTGGATGCAGGTTTCTTTGCATGTCAGGAGATTGTGACCGTCTCTCTCCGGCTCACACATCTCCGGAGCAGCTCTGGTGAGTCCTGTGCATTTTCTGGTCCATTTCAAGTCCGAACTCAGCCAAAAATTCAGTGTGAACCCAGCCTTATGCCCTGTACACACGATCGGATTTCCGATGGAATAAAATCCAATGGAATTTTCCGTTGGAATTCCGATGAAGCTGACTTTCATCAGTCTGGCCTACACACCATCAGCCAAAATTCCGTCCGTCCAAAACGCTGTGACGTACAACACGTACGACGGCACTATAAATGGGAAGTTCAAATCCAATGGCGCCACCCTTTGGGCTGCTTTTGCTGATTTTTTGTTACCGCGTGTTAGTAAAAGTTTGGTGTTAGCCGATTCGCGCTTTTCAGTCTCCGTGCTTTTCAGTCCGTTACAGCATGATGAATGTGCTATCTCCATTATGAACGCTAGTTTTACAAGAACGAGCGCTCCCGTCTTGTAATTTAGTCTGAGCATGCATGGATTTTTCTCCGATGGAGTTCCACACAGACGATCGGAATTTCCTATGGTTTTTTTTTTGCCATCGGAAAAATTTAAAACGTTCTATTTTTTTACACCGATGGAAAAAAGTCCGATGTGGCCCACACACGACCGGTTTTTCCGATGAAAAAACTCCATCAGACTATAAATGTGCACTCAGAGTATCACTTTTTTCCTGTTTAAATCAAATTCAATGAATGATGGGTGCTTTTTTTTCTTTTATAATTAGTGTGCCTTACTTTCAGCAGCAGCAGCATCCTAATCGGATTCATTTCAATTTGAAAAAAATGCTTTTTTCAGGTAGTTTTAGCAGTGACACATTTTCATCAAACGGTAATAAGCCTGCTTTGTCTGACAGATAGAAATTGGCTAATAGTGCACTGTGGCTGTCCTTGTTCTTGCTGATGCAATATTGTCTTGCTACTGGGCGGTTTCT
Source organism: Rana muscosa (assembly GCA_029206835.1). Taxonomy (NCBI): domain Eukaryota; kingdom Metazoa; phylum Chordata; class Amphibia; order Anura; family Ranidae; genus Rana; species Rana muscosa. The sequence continues at coordinate 814,505,478 of CM055116.1, forward strand.
ATCAAGCTGTCAATAAAATGAAACTAAAGTTGAAAAAAATAGGATTTTTTTTGTACTCACCGTAAAATCCTTTTCTCTGTCGTCCATGGACGGACACAGCTCCTTAAATCTTGATATGTGGGTTATGTTCCTGTTCATAGGAGAGGACTAGGCAGAACATGTTAGTTATCTTAAAACATGTAACTTTAACAGAGTTGAACAGCCCCGCCCAGGGGGCGGTCCCTCCGTACATAACCCTCCACCCTGCAGTCAGCAGCCTCAATTCGTAGAAAAGCAGTACAAACTAAAAAAGGAGGGGTGAGTGCTGTGTCCGTCCATGGTCAACAGAGAAAAGGATTTTACGGTGAGTACAAAAAAATCCTATTTTCTCTTTTCGTCCATGGACGGACACAGCTCCTTAAATCTTGACATGTGGGACGTCCCCAAGCAGTGTCAGAAAAAATGAGGATTGGGAACAGCAATCAAAACGAAGACGTAACTTCACCCCTAACAAACACAGCTCCTCAACGGAGGAGTTGCAACCTCAAACAGCCGCCTGCAAAACCTTGCGGCCAAAGGAAGCATCCGAAGATGCACTCACATCAACCTTGTAACATTTTGAGAAAAAGTGAACAGACGACCAGGTTGCCGTCTTAAACACCTGTGAGACAGATGCTAGATGTCGGAAAGCCCAGGAGGCACCAATTGCCCTGGTTGAATGCGCCGTGACAGGAAAGGGAGGCGCCCGCCCTTAAGGGCATAGGCCTGGATAACAGTCTGCCTGATCCACCTAGAAAGGTGGGCGACGAGACCGCCAGGCCCTTCTGTGGACCAGACACCGACATGAACAGTGAGTCAGACCTCCGTAACGAAGCAGTAGCAGACAGGTACACCCGTAGGGCACGTACCACGTCCAAGGTATGTAGCGCAGCCTCCTTGGGATGCGACGGCCGAGGACACAAGGATGGAAGCACAATGTCCTCGTTTAGGTGAAAAGCCGAAACTACCTTAGGAAGGAATGAAGGTTGCGGGCGTAGCACCGCTTTATCCTCATGGAGGACCAAGTAAGGTGACTTGCAAGACAAGGCCGCCAATTCAGAAACCCTTCTGACCGATGTAATGGCAACTAGGAAGGCAACTTTCTGAGAAAGCGTTAAGAGAGGAATCTCCCTGATGTTCTCAAAGGGAGGCTCCTGCAGTACCGAGAGCGCCAGATTCAAGTCCCACAGAGGAAGCGGTGGTCTAATCGGGGGAACCACATATCGGACCCCCTCTATAAACATACTTACCAGTGAGTGAGCCCCCAGGGATCGTTGGAAGAAGACAGCCAAGGCTGAAATCTGTCCCTTAATAGTGCTGAAGGCAAGTTTCAGATCCATTCCATGTAAGAACAGCAGGATCCAAGAAACCGAATATGCCTGTGGGCGCCAAGCCATCTCTTCACACATAGAGATGTAAGCCTACCAAGTGCGATGGTAGATCGTCCGGGAAGAAGATTTCCGGGCCCTCAACATGGTGGCGATTACGGAATCTGACAGACCTCGGTCCCTTAGTACCTGGCTTTCAATAGCCATGCCGGTAAAGCCAGCGACTGTAAAGCAGGATGAAGTATGGGACCTTGAGACAGAAGGTCCTCCCGCATAGGCAGCCGCCAGGGAGCATCTGTTACCAGTCTCACGAGGTCGGTTTACCAGGGATGCCGGGGCCAGGCTGGGGCGATTAGAATCACCAGAATCCCCTCTGCCTCCACTCTGCGGAGCAGACGAGGAAGTAATGTCATTGGGAGAAGGGCATAAATTTACCTGATACTGACCCCATGAAGCCACCGACGCGTCTGCCCAGGGATCCCTGGACCTGGCCACAAACCTCGACACCTTGCGATGGAGTCGAGAGACAGGAGATCCACAACTGGTGTGCCCCATTTCTGACAAAGGAGTTGAAACACCTCCGGGTGTAAAGACCATTCCCCTTGGTCCAGCATCTGGCGACTCAGATAGTTTGCCTGCCAGTTTTCTACGTCCGGAATGTAAACAGCAGATAGAGCCAGCACGCTCCTTACGGCCCATCTTAGGATGTGAGCAACTTCCGACGCTGCGGCCGAGCTTCTTGTCCCTCCCTGATGGTTGACAGAAGCCACCACCGATGCATTGTCCGACTGGAACCGGACTGGACGCCCTTGAAGTCTCTGTGACCACTTGGAGAGGCACAGTCTGATCACTCGAAGTTCGAGGACATTGATCGGCAGGCGAAATTCGCCCGGAGTCCAACAACCCTGGGCCGACTGGACCCCCCAGACTCCCCCCCAACCTGTAAGGTTGGTGTCCGTCGTGAAAAAGTCCAATGGAAAGGAAGGAACGACCTCCCGGACTGAAGAGCCAGGGATCTCAGGAACCCTCTCAGGGAAGCCTTGACCAGGTGACTTGCCTGAATCCAGAGACAATGGAGATCTGTTCCATTGGGACAGGATCTCCTTCTGCAATACTTAAGTGTGGAATTGGGCATACGGTACTGCCTCGAAGGAGGCCACCATGAGGCCCAGAACTCGCATGTAAAAACGTAGAGACGACCATTTGCGGGATGCTAACAATTTCACAGCCGACTGGAGCGTCTGCAACTGCTCCAAAGGAAGGAAGACCTTTGCCTCTGAGGAGTCCAAGAACAAGCCTAGATACTTCAGATGCTGAGTCGGTACCAACACCGACTTCTGTATGTTCAGTACCCAACTAATTTCCCGGAGGGTCTGACTGGCTATAGACATGTCCTCCTATAATTCTGAGCCAGAAGCAGCTCTCAGAAGAAGATCGTCCAAGTAGCCCACGATAGCAATGCCTCGCTGTCTCAGCAAAGCCAGATCGGGGCGAGCACCTTGTTAAAAACTTTTGGCGCTGACGCTAAGCCAAATCGCAAAGCGCAGAAACCTCTGATGGCTGTTGCAGATGGGGACATGCAAGTATGCATCCTTGATGTCCAGGGACGCCAGAAAATCCCTCGGATTGAGCGCAGCAACCTCACAAAGGTATTGAGCACCCTGAGGTCCAATATTGGACGGACACCGTCCTTCCTTGGGACTACCAACAGATTTGAATAGAATCCCTGAAACCTTTCCTCCAGGGGCACAGGTAAAATTACTCTGCACCTGAGCAAACCTTGTACCACTCCCAGCCGGAAGGAGAGAAAGATTTGAGGGAAAGATCTGTTTGGTGGACAAGAAAGAAACTCTATCTTGTACCCCGAAGCAACCACCTCGCAGACCCACTGTGTCAGAGAACAGGGAGGTCCACCGAGCTGCAAACTCGCTTTTGCGGGGGCAAAATTTCATGCAGTAGCAGGTTTGTTAGCTGGCTTGTTTGGCTTCCGCACCCTGGGACTCTTCTGTCCCCCAGCTAAAGCCTTGTCAGTCTGGGAGGATCTGCCGGCTGACCCTGACTGACGAAAATACCGCTTCTGCATGGAATAGGAGGGCCCCGGCCAACGGCGTGGCTCCTTCCCCTTAGAGGACTGCAGGAGAAGTGTGCTCTTACCTCCAGTGACATCCTTACTAATGTCGTCCAGCGAGGTACCAAAAAGCCTCTGAAAGGCAATCTGCCAGAGCTCACTTGGATGCTTGGTCATCGGACCAGCATTCCAGCCAATCAGGCGGTGCAGTACCACCGCAGATACAGAGGCTCTGGAAATCATTTTACATACACTGAGTATGTATTAGTGTATATGATTTTACTGTGGCGCCGAAGGCGCGCATGTCTTTGGGGTGTGGGAGGAAACCGGAGTACCCAGAGGAAACCCACGCAGACACAGGGAGAACATGCAAACTCCCGGCAGATGGTGACGGGGTCCGGGTCGAACCAGTATCCCCCTTGCTGCCAGGTGAGGGAGATAACCACTACACCACTGTGCTGCCCTCCATTCAGTGAATGTCTGAGACACCCAAGTCGCAGCCAATATAGGTCGCAACACTGACCCCAGCATGGTGAACCTGGAGCCGGACACCTTAAAGGCAGGGGTTCCCTCTACCGGGAAAGTGGTTACCTTTTGGAGGATAATGGACCGCCATGCGCTGGGGGACCACAAAGGACCTCTGCGGCCCTTCCCATTCCTTATCTATGAACTTATCAAAGAAAGTAACATAAGGAAAAACAGTCACAAAGCGGTCAGATTTGTGTGACCCAAAGGAGACAGACTCCTTTACAGAAGTCCCAGCTGCATCTACCAGCTGGAGAGTGTCCCGCACAGCATCAGAAGTGCACTCATAAGTGCCCTGGCTAACACTCCCCAGAAGATGGCGGGGGGAGTGGGTGCTTTTTTACCCCCCTTACGCCCGCACGCCGTTTCTACCCTGGCAGCAAATAATTCCAGGACTGTCTACAACGTATCCATGGAAACCACAGGTGCAGGGGCACCATTTGCTGCATCTGGCAATGTAGGGGAAGAAAGGTCACATACTGACTCCATAAACACCCACTGACAGCCCTCAGGGACCAAGTGAAAAAACACTTAAGAGTCCACCCTCCATGCTGCACTGACCAGGGGGGGGGGGGTAACCCAGGGGACTCACCACCCAGAGGGAGACCGCTCAGCACCGCTGCCCGCCTTGTATACACAGCACGTGTGTGATGAAAAAACTGTGAGGAGAATGAACTGTGCGCCGTTCAGAAAGCCAGTGCTAGAGGCCAAACCCACTCCAAAATGGCTGCCAGACGCCTCAGATAAAAAGGGTGCGGACCACAAGAAAATGGCCGCCCGCAATACCTATCTGCGCCACAGCGCGGCCACGACAAAATGGCCACCAATGGAAATTTCAATATAGAAAAAAAACACACTAAAAATGGCGTCAGCGCCACAAAAAATGGTGCCCGAGCCCCGGGATGTGGACGAGAAGGCCTGCAGATACTTCCCAGGAGACAGACCCCCCCTCACAGAAAGTGGACCCAGGCACCCCATGGTCCCCCACAGGGACTCGGAGCCCCCCCACAGATATACCCCGGTCACAGCGGGCCCTAGAGCAGGAGAGGAAAGGGCGACAGAGAGCAGGGAAAGGGAGGACTGGAGAACCCCTAAATCCCGGGAATGCCCCGCTGTTCCATCCTGCCGAGACAGGAGGAACCGTACTTACCCGTCCTTGCGAGGACATGCTGGCGCGTCCCTGACAGACCCACAACCGATGGTACGGAGTAGCTGTCGGCCCGGTCCACTGTGAGTGAGACAGCAAGCAGCCCAGTCATATGTGGCTCACTGGCCACCCCTGGAGCCATGGGGTACGTCGTGGCAGAACCAGCACGAAGCTAAGGACTGGCACACTCAATGGCCGGAACTGGGAAGACTACAAGGATCTATAATATCCAGCCGGTCGCCCAGCCAGCAGTTGATAGAAGATATCACAATTTTTTTAAAAAATAAAATAAAGAATTCTTTAGGACTCTGGGCCCAAAAGGGAGCCACGTCCTTCTCCTCTGCTAGGCAGAAAAAAACTGAGGCTGCTGACTGCAGGGTGGAGGGTTATGTACGGAGGGACCGCCCCCTGGGCGGGGCTGTTCAACTCTGTTAAAGCTACATGTTTTAAGATAACTAACATGTTCTGCCTAGTCCTCTCCTATGAACAGGAACATAACCCACATGTCAAGATTTAAGGAGCTGTGTCCGTCCATGGACGAAAAGAGAAATACAATTTCCTAATAGCAGGCTCTTTATTTCAGAAAAAAACAAGCAATAAAATACACTTACCATGCATGTCCACAATGCCCTGTAGGATGTGCAATGAGCTGTGTATGCACAGCTCAGTTTACATTCTGTCACACTGCCTGTGTGCCAGGATGACTGCACTCCTGTACACGGGAGTGACGTCATGCTGCATTGACCAAATAAGTTGGCCGAAGCCTGGAACCCGAAAGAGGCTAGGGAGAAGATTCTGGTGCTAACAAAGGACCTCAAGGGTTTGGACCATTGGAACAGAGGTATTACTGCCTTTCATTCCGATTTAAGAACTTAGAGACTGCAGATGATACAGTAATGAAAAATTTGCCAACAGTATGACAGTTTTAATGAGGGAAAGGGTCTTACCCTACAATGCCTATGTATTGGCCCTTTTATTGGCTCTCTGCTGGCCATAGTTCAAAAGTTATGCAATGCATTTGGTTTAAATTTCTCACAAATCAATCTGGACAAAAATCACCAGGTTTGTGTACCTTGAACCTGAATGCTTCACCTCCGTTCCATGCTAGCAGCAAACCCGAACCTCATCCATATTATCCAGCAAATTCTAAATAATAATATACAACATAAGCTACTAAAATATGAAGACCAATTTTTCCTTGTTACAGAAGCATTTTTGAACATTCCATAGCGTCTCGAATGCAAACCTTTACAGTCTGATTTCGTATTGTGTAAATAAAAGGGTTTAGTAAAGGGGCAATAACAGTGCTTATCAAGTTCACTATTTTGTCTTTTTCCACGGTATACTCCTCAGGAGGTCTTATTAAAATGAATATGGCACTACCAAAAACTAATGCTAGCATGGTGAGGTGAGACAGACATGTTGAGAAGGTCTTCCGTCTTCCTTTATCAGATGACATTCTTATTACCGTGATCACAATGAAAAAATAAGATATTGCAGTAATAGTCAAACATCCAATCAGAATTAACACTGATGTAAGAATTGTATTCAGTTTATTTAAACGTATATATCTATACAGACCAGCTTTAGTATAGCTGCACTCTCACAAAAGAAGTGGTCCACCACATGGCCACAAAATGGAAAATTTGTTATAGCTATTGTGGGGTACAAAAGACATAAAAATTGAATAATGATGCAGCCAATTACGAGTCTTATACAAATACTATTCCTCATAATAGAGGAATATCTGAGTGGGTAACAGATAGCCACAAAACGATCAATGGACATTACAGTCAAAATGAGGATATCTGCAGTGGATACGAAGTAATATAAATAGGATTGTGTGAAACAACTTATTTTAGAAATTGTATTTTCTGCAACAAGGACTGCTAGCAACTTAGGAATCACGAAGGAAACCATAAGTACGTCAGTAAAAGACAAGCACACCAGGAATAAGTACATAGGAGAGTGAAGACGATGATCTCTACAAATGATAACAATTATTAAGAGTTTTCCAGCCATTGTAATAAGGTAGGCAATCAACAGTGCTACAAATATGATTTTCTGTAGTACAGGATTACCAGGAAATCCTTTAAGAACAAACCATTCCAATAATGTTCCATTTGTTTGATCCATCGAAGGTCAACAATTAAAAGCCTCTAATTAAGAAGCACCAGCTTGCCAGTTAGAAAATACATTATTAATAATGTTACATTTTAAAGAGAAGCAAAACCAAAACGAATATTATATCTCAATGCAAATTCAGAAAACAATGTTTTTAATAAAATAAATGCTGTTTATGGGAACCATATACCTCAATTATACACTTATGGAATAATGCGGACAGGAGCTGTGTGCAGCCACTCCTCCTCCTTCTTAGCTGTCAGTTGTGGGGGAAATCACAAATACAGCACAACCCCAACTGACTCCCAATGATGTTAAAGAAGGGTTGGCACAGAAAACAGATTTTCTCAGTAGATCAGCTGCAGAAATGGAGACAACATTTCCATTTAGAGATTAAGAAGTTTGTCATTAAACTCAATTAAACTTTTTGTTTGGTATTGTCCTCTTTCGGCGTGTTTAAAGCAGGAAATAACAAAAACCTGAGACATAGATGCCCGGTTTGCACTCCACCTGCGTTCCAGCTGACAGGAAATGACGTATCTCAAACACCAGATACACCATTTCCGGTCAGCTGGAACGCAGGTGGAGCGCAAACCGGCGATTGCTATAGAATACATGCTGATCCCTGTCTTCTTTGATGTAAGTGCAATACAACCTTCTTTTTTAAATAAATGATTTGAAATACTGCACCATGAGAGTGTTCTTTCCTCTCCCTCTCTATATGGCAACACTGGAGCTTTGAATATGCCATCTATTTATATATATATATATATATATATTGAATGGATGACAGTAGCGATTTGAATTTATTTCTGTGGCCTCATGTATGATATCTTGGATTTTCCAATATGCGTAATTTGACTCCCTGTAATAGGGGTCAATTAAGTCTGGTGAGTGCATAGTGTGTCTGCATGCTGGTGGAGAGGAACCTTTCCTATACTCACTGAGGACATTATTCATGTGTCGGATCTATACATGGACTTCACAATTTTTATATATTTTCTATAATTTAAATGAAGATGTATTTATTTATTTGTTTATTCACTATTGTTTATTCACTATGGTGATATGTATTTTATGATATAATTGCACAGTTCCTTTGGTTCTTTTCACATTATGGGTGTTTTTTACACTTTACAACACGCAGATTTTTATTGTAGTTTGTTTGTTTTTGTCATCGAGTTGCATGGGTTTAGAACCTATTGGTTCCTATAATTTCTTTTAAGTCAGCCTCTATTTGGTAAGGGACACATCTTCTAAAGCTGGCCATATACTAATAGACTTTCAAGTGAATGTTTCCACAAATTCTCAGTACATTTAATTACTTGATGATTATCATTTGAAGGTACTTAAAAACTTTGTTTGCTTTGACCATTCAATTTTGGAATGAATATAATTTTATGAATGAAGACAGGAGATACTGTTAGAAAATTGTTCAATGTGCTCTATCAAATTGTCTAATCACCATAGTCCAAAATGAACATCAATTTGTCCCTACTAGCAATCAAAATTTCAAAAGAACATTCTCAAAATGAAAATTGTTTGGCCAGCTTTACTACCAGTATGGCCAACTTTACCCAGCAACTAGGATGATATTGGTAGATAGATATTTTCATGTGCATCTTTATACTCATATCTTAAATCATGGGTATCATCTAAAAACTGTCTAAAAGAAGTCTTTGCACACAGTTAACTGCACTGTAGTAGTACTAAGAGAAGCATTTCCTTAAAAAAGATTTAGTTGATAATGCCATATGAACAATTGGCAGTTATGCATGTGTAGCGGGTATTTGAATTTAAGGGAAGCATCTGGGTGGTAGTGTAACCCATATGCACTGATTGCTAGGGAATCTGAGGTCCTTTTATGGTTCTTGGAGGACTCTGGTGGTGTGAGGTTCCCTAGGCCTATAGGTGGCGTTGTTGCCGGGGGCCGGAGGTGAACTCACACTGCAGGACTGTGCCTTTTTGTCCTCCCCTGGAGCTGGTACAGCGGGGTGGGGAACCCGCTGTGGCGCAAAGGGAGAGGAGATAAAAGGGCCAGACACCCTAACCACGGGGTTCAGAGTCGGAGGACATGGCCGCACCCAGGCACCTTCAGCTTGGGTGCTGGCGTTCCGGTGTTTCGGGCCCAGGTGCCTTTGACCTGGCCGGAGCGGAGATGGAGTCCATCTCAGGCACCTTTAGCCTGGGGTGAGGTACTATGGCGGATGCCTGGGGCTCAGTACCTTCGACTGAGTTCCGCGAGGGTGGAGGAATCCGAGGGGGACCTAACTCCTTGGGTGCCCGTGTCTGAGTTTGTGAGGTCTGGTGTGCAGAACTTCTCTGGAGAGTCCAGCGCAGCATCGCTGGTGACAGAGAGGCCTCAGGTATCTCCCTTGGACAGATATCCTTCCCCTGACAGGGGCCGTGTTAGCGAAGGTAATTCACGTTCTATTTCACATAGTCAGTGGCAGTGACTATTCGCCACTGGTGATACCACAGTGGTTGGCAAGAGAAGGGAAAGGATTGTGCCTCGACCTAACCCCATTGAGACTAAGTTGTTGCAAAAGAATCCAACTTAACCGTGCTGTGTGTTTATTCGCTGAGAAGAATAAAACTGTGTTGGACCTATTCACTGTGTGGAACTCTGGTTACTAGGAGCAAAGGAGTCAGGGACGAAGTACAGGATTTGACTCTAGGACACCTACACAAAGCCCGATCTTTCTGGCCTTCACCTCTTCACTATGGAGGACATGGGCCGTGGTGTATCTCATCCCTCCCCCCAGCACTAACACCCCTAGACAAAGAAAGACAAGCCGAGAATGAGAAGGGGTGAGAGGGGTGAGGTCGCTACACATGTAAAGTGGTATGTCTTTGCAGATTACAGGAGACTTGTATTTTTCTGCACAAAAAATTCAGGTATCTTCAAAAGCACACAGGAAATGGTTGTTATTTATGTGCCCCTTTTATGTCACATTGGGGCTCTCCTGAATTTTCTATCTGCCCACCCTGGCACTCTCTGCACCATAGCTGAGCTGTGGGGTATATATATACAGTGCCTTGAAAAAGTATTCATACCCCTTGACATTTTCCACATTTTGTCATGTTACAACCAAAAACGTAAATGTATTTTTTGGGGATTTTTTGTAATAGACCAACACAAAGTGGCACATAATTGTGAAGTGGAAGGAAAATAATAAATGGTTTTCAAAATTGTTTACAAATAAATATGTGAAAAATGTGGCGTGAATTTGTATTCAGCCCCCCTGAGTCAAAACTTTATAGAACCACCATTCGCTGCAATTACAGCTGCAAGTCTTTTTGTGTATGCAGCTTTGCACATCTAGAAAGTGAGTTTTTTTTTTAAATCAGAAAAAAAAGGTCTTATTAAAGAAATAATAAACATCCATTTGAAGAATTCAACAATATGTATATCTATCCACTAGGGTATAGTACATACAAAGTTGAGATGCACATGTCCGTAAGTATAACAGAAAGACATACTATTGAATAAAGTAATCCTGAGGGTACTTTCGTTACAGACATGGACATATTATTATAACCTCAAATAAGATGAGAACAAAACAAAGGAAAAAGAAAACATCAAAAATCCATAAAACAAGGCTTAAAGAGTGTGACCCAAACATGCATGGCCTTATATCGACTGGGTGCTACCTGCCAAGGTACACAGACAGCACCTAGACTTAAGTTGACTTATGAAATCCCCTGCAAGAGCCTGTCTCTGACCAGCTGATGGTGACAGACCCAGCAAGTTCAGCCAAGGCTGTCGCATTTTGTAGAATTTGTTTGGTACCTTCCTGTGCTGGTACATAAGTTTTTCTCTTATGAGCATGTTATTGGCCTGTTCAATCCACTGACTCCTAGTGGGTAGCTGAGATGATATTCAGTATAGGGCTATTAATTTATTAGCAATATAAAGAAGATGTAGCACTGGTAAATGTTCTTGTGGCGTGAGAAGTTCCTCCTCCAGGGCACCTAATAAACATACTATAGGATCATGTGGGATTGTGGCAATAAAACTAGACCTATACCGGAATAATTTGGGGCATCGCCAGAGCATGTGTATCAAATCCCCATTATCTCTCTCACATTTTGGACATAGTGACGAGTTCCTGTTACCCCACCTATGGAGTTGTACTATATGCACTATGCATCATATAAATATAGGAGAGTTTTTTAGACCGACACCAAAGGAGCAGAGGTCAGACGTGTATCCCATACATCTCCATCTATAGGTCCCCCATCCTTTTCCCATACTATTCTACACGGGAGTTTAGAGGCATCATGTGTTGATTGATGTCAAATAGAATATCCTCTAGAGGTCATTCTTCTCTTATCTTTCTCTAAGAGGATCCCATGCATTAGGGGATGCTCAATAGGGGAAGTATAATATTACGTGCCTGAGCCTGTTCTGCATGCCTGAGTTGTAAATATTTATAGAACTGGGTGCGAGAAAGGGCATATTCTCGCTGTAATTCCGAAAAGGACTTGAATACTGAGCCAGTATAATTGTACTATATATATAATTCCCGCACTTTCCCAATCCTGAAAGCCCTATATTCAATTATTTCTGACATTCTGACAAAAAGGGGGAGAAGAGGCGCTTCTGGGTGCAGATTTTTCAACAGGTTTAATATGCAGTAAAAGTTTTCTTATAATACACTCACATTTCAGGAGTTAAATGAAGGCATTGAGTCATATCCCATAATATGGGGCTGTCCTCGGTGGAGTCGATCCCTTGTTCTCCTTCTGTATGCGTTCTGTGTTGTTGTTGTTACTCTTCACCGCTGGATGGTGTTCGGCAAGCTGCGGTGGAGTGTGTCCTCGGCACGAGGCTTGGAACGCAGGGAGATGTCAGGCGGATGGGAAAGAAGTCACCAGAATGCAATGCGTTTCGCAAGCGTGTGGGCCGTGAATGGAGTGAACAGCCGCGCTCCTTTTTCATGCTGAGTGTATTATAAGAAAACTTTTACTGCATATTAAACCTGTTGAAAAATGTGCACCCAGAGGCGCCTCTTCTCCCCCTTTTTGTCATTTCAGCTTTGGGAACATGGTCTCTGTTCCTCTATGATGGCAGCCCTGAGTGTGGACAGCAGCTAGCAGAGTGTCCCCCCGCCATTGTGGTTTTCATCCTGGACACCAACGGAGCTTGATCTCCAGGTTGCAGCCAGTGGGCTGTCCATCACCTCCTTTCCACCAGGCTGTCCTCGTTCTTCACATGGTTCAGGTCGTCTATTTTCCATGTCCAACCAGCAAGCCACCTGGAAGATGTTAACCCCTTCCCATCCGGATGTCATTGTGGTACCGTTTTTGCTTTTAATATTTTAATAATTTCATCTACACTGGCTATATGCTTTTATGACTAATTGCTGCAGCCTTCTCAAGATCCTAAAGTTTTCTGCAGTTGTTGTTCACCTTTACAGTGCAATAAACTAGTTTTTATTTAGCCATTGGTTTACATGTACTTTCTGATTATTATTTTTTTTAACCCTGAGAAGGACTGGTATCATCTTGTAAACCTCAGCTGGTAGGTCATCTGCTCTCGGTGCCCTCCCACTATGCGCCTGAGCCAAGGCTGTAAGAAGTTCCTCTTCAGTCACTGGGGCATTAAGTGTTTTGGTGTCTAATGTTGCCAATTTAGGCATAGGGTATGCATCTAAAAATCCATCCAGCTCTGTTTGGGATGGGTGTACTTTAGAGGAGTATACTGTACGTCTATGTAAAACTCACAAAATATTTTAATAATGTCTGGAGTGGTAAATATTGAAATCACCCACCACCAGCAGTAGTATCTCTGGGAAACGGGCCATGAAGCCTGCCAGGGTTTTTAGGGTCTCAGTTGAGAATGGTGGAGGATTGTATATGCCTACTATAATACAAAGTAAGCCATATAAAGAGCTCAGAAAAAAAACATTGGGTCAGTAAGTACATTCAGAGTGGAGAAGGGAGTCCCCTGACATATGAGAACACTTACTCCCCTAGAATATGAGGAGTGTATAGCATGGAATTGATGGCTGAACTGCTGCTGTGGAAATTTGGGTGCCTGTCCAGATGGGCAGTGAGTCTCTCGTAAACATATTATAGAGGCATCCATATGTTTGATAGTATGAAGAACCACCAAGCGTTTAATTGGATTATTTAAGTCTCTGACATTCCAGGACAAGGCCCTCAGTTTCTTAGCCATGGTCCCATATATGCAACATCAATTGCCCCAGAAGCAGGAAGCATTGTCTCACATATCCACATGAGTAGAGCAACCATAGGAAGAGTATCCTGAGATCACACAATCTGTCTGGGCAGTTACAGGACACACAAGGGTAGAATAAATATAGATTGGCATAGCACCTTGTTAGTAACAGTCTAGAAAGCACAAACTGGTCAATACAAATGTTGGACCACTTGATAGAACAAAGAAACCAGTCTTGGGCCAACCGGGCCCCTAGAAAGGATAACAGAAAAACAGTCAGTCCACATAGGACCATATGGAGGGCAAAAGTGGAAGCTCAACAGGAGGGTGAAAGGTCCCTACAGCGGAGCTTCTCTGCAACGTATAAGGTAGTAGGAACAGTACCAATTGACTAGCAACAGTATAATGAAATTACTAAGGATAACACTGGGCAGGTATTGAGAGCTGCAATTAGCACCCACATAGCTGGTGCAATCAGGTAGATGCCAGACTTCGCTCCTGCAAGGCTCATATGGTCTTTCTTCTCTATCCAGCCATTGTGCAGCCATGTTGGGTTTGTCAAAGAAATTAACCTCCCCTTTCGCCACAACCCACAACCAAGATGGGTAGAGCATTGCATATTGTAATTCCAGAGATCTAAGGCACCATTTCACATCAGTGAATTTTTTTCTCTGTTTTTGTAACTCTGCATAGAAATCAAGAAAAAGTGATATTTTGGAGTTGTCAATTACTAAAGCCCCAGAAATGTTACGGGCCTTGGAGAGGATGATATCCCGGTCCTTGTAATTTTAAAGTTTGAACAGGAACGGACGGGGATGTGCCCTTGGTGGTAGTGGGTGTGCTGGGACCCTATGTGCCCCTTCCACAGAGAACATGGGGGTGAACGCATCAGCGCCAAATACAGCGGTGAGCCATTTTTCGATGAATGCGAACGGGTTTTTCCCTTCGGCTTTTTTTGGTATACCGATTCACTTGCACGTTGTTGAGCTTCAGTCGGTTCTTCAGATGGACATTGTAACTGAGATCACGCTTCATGGGTGCCAATTCATCCTCAATGGAACTAACTCTCCCCTCCAAAGCTGATGTCCTCTCTCTAAGCTTTTGCATGTCCTGTCTAATAAACGTAATCTCGGTTTTCACCCCCTTGACTTCATCTGTGAGAGCAGCCAGAGACATAGTAACCACAGAAAATATGTCCCAGAGGGTCGGTTCAGGATCCTCTGGTGCTGCCTGTGATTCAGATAGCATGGCAGATATATCTGCCAGGTCACTCACTGCGTCCCAGTCAAACCAAGATCTTTTGCCATTCTCAAGTGGAGCTGTGTCATCAGCTCCTAAAGAGCCACCCTAAGGATCCTCCAGTGCTAAGGAAGGGTTCAGATTATCTTTAGGCAGGTTTTTGGAGAAGAGCTTATGTGCCACTTCCCTGTATTTCTCCTCAGCGGTTTTCTGTGAGCCGGCGCCATTTTGGCCCACGTCTGCAGACCGGAGTTTTTTCTGCTGCTTATCCATCTCAGTCAGGCACGTCAGACCCCTCGATTTGTAGTCCTGAGCAGCAGGGAGCTTTCGGAGTCCTCGGGAGAGCAAACGGACCGGTAAAAAGGATTGCCCTCAGGATAATAGTAAGGATGTTCGGCGGAGAGAGCTCAGGAAACATCTGGCTACATCCACTGCTCAGCCACGCCCCCTCCCCCCGGCCTGTCAGTTTAGGTGGATGCCCATGTCTTGGTAGATTTGTAGTTGTGCCATACTCTTTCCATTTTCCGTGATGGATTGAACAGTATTTTTATATAACCTGACTTTGCTTTAAACTTCTAAACAACTTTATCCCTGACCTGTCTGGTGTGTTCCTTGGCCTTTATGATGCTGTTTGTTCACGAAGGTACTCTAACAAACCTCTGAGAGCTTCACAGAACAGCTGTATTTATTCTTTGATTAACTTACACACAGGTGGACTCTATTTACTAATTAAGTAACTTCTGAAGGCAATTGGTTCCACTAGATTTTAGTTATGGGTTTTTAGAGTAAAGGGGGCTGAAAACAAATGCTTGCCACACTTTTCAGGTATTTATTTGTAAAACATTTTGAAAACCATTTATCATTTTCCTTCTGATTCACTATCATTTGTCACGTTGTGTTGGTCTATCACATAAAATCTCAATAAAATACAATTACGTTTTTGGTTGTAACTAGGGGTGCAACGGATCAAAAAACTCACGGATCGGATCGATCCTCGGATCAGGGGTCACGGATCGGATCATTTTCGGATCGGCAAAAAAAAACACAAATCTTGTTACCCCCACCGGAGTTTTAAATTTCACAGTTATTTTCAACACAAAATGGAGTTTATATGCTTAAAGTGGAGCTCCACCCTAAATAGCAACTTTTGCTATTTGGAACCCTCCCCCCCTCCGGTGTCACAATTGACACCTTTTAGGGGGGAGGGGGGTGAAGATAACTGTCTAAGACAGATATTTTCACCCACATCCGGGAGTCCTGTCTCCGGGAATCTGCGGGAGTGACGTCACTTCCCGCAGACTTCCCTTAGTGTTCTGGGAGACACTCGGCTCCCAGAACACAGGAGCACCAATCAGAACGGCGCAGCGCGACTCGCGCATGCGCCGTAGGGAACCGGGCATGAAGCCGCAGGGCTTCACTTCCTGGTTCCATCAGCGAGGATGGCGGAGGGAAACACTGCCGCGGAGCCCACAGACGGTCGTTTTTCTCGTCAAGAGAAAAAATGACGGGAAAAACGACCGTGTGTAGGGAACCAAGCGGTTCCCTCGTTTTTCCTGTCATTATTCACGGCGGTTTTTTAACCGCCGTGAATAATGATCGTGTGTACGCGGCATTAGCCTTCAAAATTGGCACTTTTTTGATGTTCAGATCCCATTGACTTTCCTGTACGTGCCTGCCTTCGCGCGGGTGGGGGGGGGCGATCGGACCCCCTCCCGGTACATGCGGCGGTCGGTATCGCTTCAGGAGCGATTCGGGATGAGGGGGCGGCCATTGGTTTCTGGCCACCCCCTCGCGATCGCTCCCGGCGAATGAAATGCTTCCCCTGCCTGTGTAATGTAAACACAGGCAGGAGGAAGTGATGTCATCTCTCCTTGCGGCGCTCTATTCGTCCGGAGCGCCGAGGAGAGAAGACATCAGGTTAGTACACCAACAGCCCACTGACACCAGGACACATAGGCACATAAATCACCCCCCAGTCACCCCCAGATCACCCCCCAGATCACCCCCCAGCCCCCAGTCACAGTGTCACTTATTGCAGTGATCAGTTATTTACTGATCACTGCATTTAGTGTCATCTGTGACAGTAAAAAGTTGCAGGGCAGTTAGGTTTAGGCCCCTTTAGGTCCAGGGTAGCCCCCTAACCCCCCATAATAAAGGTTTAACCCCTTGATCGCCCCCCAGGTAACCCTTTCACCCTCTATCGCCTGGGTCACTAAGCAATCGTTTTTCTGATCGCTGTATTAGTGTCGCTGGTTCCGCTAGGTAGCCAGTTATTTTTTTAGGTTCACCGCCAGGTTTTTATAGCGTCAGGTACCCCCAAATATTATCTAATAAAGGTTTTAACCCCCTGATTGCCCCTAGAGTTAACCCTTTCACCAGTGATCACCGTATAAGTGTCACTGGTGACACTGGTTAGCTAGTTAGTTATTTCGTTATTTAGGTTCCCCGTCAGGTTTTTATATAGCGCCAGGTACCCCCCATATATTACCTAATAAAGGTTTAACCCCTTGATCGCGACCCAGGTAACCCTTTCACCCCCTATCACCAGTGTCACTAAGCGATCATTTTTCTGATCGCTGTATTAGTGTCGCTGGTGCCGCTAGATAGCCAGTTATTTTTTTAGGTTCGCCGCCAGGTTTTTATAGCGTCAGGTACCCCCATATATTATCTAATAAAGGTTTTAACCCCCTGATTGCCCCTTGAGTTAACCCTTTCACCAGTGATCACCGTATAAGTGTCACTGGTGACACTGGTTAGCCAGTTAGTTATTTCGTTATTTAGGTTCCCCGTCAGGTTTTTATATAGCGCCAGGTACCCCCATATATTACCTAATAAAGGTTTAACCCCTTGATCGCCACCCAGGTAACCCTTTCACCCCCTATCACCAGTGTCACTAAGCGATCGTTTTTCTGATCGCTGCATTAGTGTCACTGGTGCCACTAGGTAGCCAGTTATTTTTTTAGGTTCGCCGCCAGGTTTTATAGCATCAGGTACCCCCATATACAACCCAATAAAGGTTTTAACCCCCTGATTGCCCCTAGAGTTAACCCTTTCACCAGTGATCACCGTATAAGTGTCACTGGTTAGCCAGTTAGTTATTTAGGTTCCCTGTCAGGTTTTTATATAGCGTCAGGTACCCCCATATATTACCTAATAAAGGTTTTAAACCCCTGATTGCCCCTAGTTAACCCTTTCACCAGTGATCACCGTATAAGTGTTATGGGTGACGCTGGTTAGTTAGTTTGCTTTTTATAGCATCAGGGCACCCGCCGTATATAACCCAATAAAGGTTTAATCCCCTAATCGCCCGGCGGGTGATATCAATTAGGTTTTAGTGTCAGAGAGGGTCTGCGTCGCCCCAGGCAGCGTCAGGTTAGTGCCAGTAGCGCTAACACCCACGTGCAAAGCATACACCTCCCTTAGTGGTATAGTATCTAAACAGATCAATATCTGATCAGATCTATACTAGCGTCCCCAGCAGTTTAGGGTTTCCAAAAACGCAGTGTTAGCGGGATCAGCCCAGATACCTGCTAGCACCTGCGTTTTGCCCCTCCGTCCAGCCCAGCCCACCCAAGTGCAGTATCGATCGATCACTGTCACTTACAAAACACAACACACATAACTGCAGTGTTCGCAAAGACAGGCCTGATCCCTGCGACTCCAGTGCTGTAGAAGGTGATTTCACCACCACAGTTAAAAAAAAAGTGCATTCATGCCGAAGCATTGGGGCAGCAGGGGCGGAGGAGCGGAGGAGCGATTTTGCTCCTAATGCCACGTACATACGGTCAAAATTCCGACGGAGGCTTGCCCGTGGCATTACTTTTGCGGGAGGATGCCCCCCATGCTTAGGCATATATAAATGGTGCATGTATGCCCATCATTAGAAGTAGGTGGATGAAGGGAGGTATTCTAATGGTGGGCATACCCACCGATCAATCTCTTTTTTTTCGTTCAGCCAAAAGGCTGCATAAAAAAAAAGGTTACAATACATGTCCAACAAGGACCAGCAACGTACTGGTATGTTGCTGGACTTTGAATGGTTATACCAAAATGATGCCTGCGGGTTTAGGTATCATCTTGGTATCATTCTTTTCAGCCAGCAGCCGGCTTTCATGTAAAAGCAATCCTAGCGGCTAATTAGCCTCCGGACTGCTTTTACAAGCAGTGGGAGGGAATGTCCCCCCCCCCCGATATAAAAAGCGCCATTGGGAAATTGGGAAAGCATTTTATTACACCGATCTTGGTGTGGTCAGATGCTTTGAAAGCAGGGGAAAGATCTAGGGTCTAATAGACCCCAGTTTTTTTCAAAAAAAGAGTACCTGTCACTACCTATTGCTATCATAGGGGACATTTACATTCCCCGAGATACTAAAATACTAGCCAGCTCACCACTACAGACTTATTTGCGGTGATGGCAACGTAGCAGACTCGGCTCCTCTCTACTAAACGCGTACAATGTTCCTATTGGACTTCTTCAGTTAAAATTATAAAACCGGAGAACACTATGGTCTTGTTCTTTTGCCCCTTATAATTGCCAGGCGGACCTCGGGAGAGGAGGTACACCTGTCCCTCGGGTAGACACAGAGTGAGGGGAGCCGAGCTGTCTAGGGAGAGCGGTACAGCAGTCGGCGACAATGGGTGCTCCATCTACTCACCTGAGGGAGGGTGAATCTCAGGAAAGGAGACATACCTGACCCTTGGAACATACACAGAGGACAAGGGAAAGTCATTTTGGATTGAGAGAGCACTGGTTATATGGACTTTTAGTTGATGCACTGTTAACATTTCTATAATATACCTGCTACAATCCTACCAAAGGTTTCTACTTGCTCCCCATTTATTTCTTCAGCCATTTATAGAGAAATGATTTCCTGTTCCATGTCACCCAATATATACCTCATCTCAGAAACATCAATACAATGTATCTTGCAGATTCTTATAGCTGTCTATGATGTGAAAGGGTTCCCTTTTTTTTAAATAAGTGAATCACTGTGCCCAACTCAACCTTCTATTTTCCCCCTTCACTCTAGAATGGTAATATGTTGAATTTTAAACCAAAGAATGGCTTAGGGTATTTAGCAGAAATAAAAAAATTGTACTCATTCTGATAAATATATATACACATTATTTTCCAGCTTATGGGACTGCAATCTAAGTGCCAGCTGAGAGTGATCAACAATGGAGTTTGTTAACTAAACAGTTAACTCATTACACACCAAAACTGCTGCCATCACATGTTCTAATGGCAACACACAGTGTTCACCATAATCACTGTAACAAGACTGATCATTAAGAAATGGCTGTAATACTCGTTACATTGACAGGAATATTTCAAAATACTGCCGGTTTAGGGGAGGTTGATTGTACCCAAGTTGATTCATCAATTAACTTGGGTACAACCAGCCTGTCTGATTTTTCCACATGCGATTATTGCCAGCGGCTATAACTGTTCTGCTGGCCGGGAAGGTTCCCCGTAACCCCTCAAGTGATTTTGAACAAAAAAAAAATGTACCGATTCCCCCATCCACATATTCGAAGTGGAAGGGGGAATCACTACCCCTGTGCTATTCGACTTCTGTACCACCAGGGTACCCATATATTGATTGAAATTTATTTGGTTCAGTATTTCAATCCATGTACGACCGGCTTAAATGGTATCTCAAAGCTGGAACACCCAGGAAAACACCATATTCACCACTGAGTTTTTTTGTTTTTATTTTAGATTTTGGAGTGCCCCAATGTCATTACTGCCACACTCATCATATAAACAGTGCACAGAAAAAGCAATCATGCAAAACTGTATTTATTGGCGTATAACACTCACTTTTTTACCCTGAAAATAGAGGGTAAACTGTGACTGCGTGTTATACGCAGGGGTCTGTGGAAAGTTTTTTTCCTGAAACCTCCCTCTTAAAGTTAAGGTGCGTGTTATATGCCTGTGCGTGTTATACGCCGATAAATACGGTAATTTGTTTTCTACATGGACTGAAATAATGAATAAAGAAAGTCACACTTTTTTTTCCAACAATGAAAAGCTTTATTATTACCTTCAAAATAGCATTGAGATAGAAAATTGAGGAAGGTTATTAAATGACTACTCAGTACTTATATCTCCAAATATCTTGAGCTTTTCATCACTTTAAAGTATTCCTGTTTCTGAAGCAATCTCTTCATCATCATTAATAAGTAATATCTTTGACCAGGCTGATGCTATCCCAATTTAACACGAAAACCATTTCCATATATTTAGCGAAAAAGGGGACAAAATGGCATATTACTGCAAAACACAGTTCACTTTTATTTTTAGAACTTTTGTATAATACCAAATGTTGTAACAAAAATAGAATGATCTTTTTAGTGCTCTAGAAAGATATTGCCATCTTGAAGCAAATGCCCCTGCTACAGTACTTGCAGCAAATCAATGCACAGGACTCATTTTTTAATAAATACAGTGGCAGCCATGTCTAATTCTTCTAAATCATAAATGAAGCAGTGCTGTAAAATTCCAAAATTATTTCCACCAACCAAACATAAACAACTATTGCATTATGTTATTACTATAATAAATCATAATAAAAATGTTATATATTTTTTTTTTTTGGAACACAATTTGGGATATTATTTTTCAAGCCAGAAATATATTACAACATAACTAATGTAAAATGTGCCAAATAATGTTTTTTCTGATTTCTATCCAATTGACAGCAAGTAAAATATAGTTTTCAAAGGTTCTGTAACATATATGGACATACATTTGTGCAACTATACACGATTAGGGCAAAATTCCATGTGCACTAAAGTTTTTCTGGCATCTCAACAAAACACAGGGTTTCTGGGTATTTACTCACATTGTAATAATGGCACTCTCACAAAACTTTTCAAGAATGTTATGTCTAAAGCCCCGTACACACGGTCGGACTTTTGGCCAACAAACT
Source organism: Rana muscosa (assembly GCA_029206835.1). NCBI lineage: Eukaryota > Metazoa > Chordata > Amphibia > Anura > Ranidae > Rana > Rana muscosa. The sequence continues at coordinate 814,527,049 of CM055116.1, forward strand.
TCATTTTGAGCAAGTTGGACCAACAATCTGACCGTGTGTACGCTCCATCGGACAAACTTTTTTTTTTTTTTTTGTGTTTTCATCGGACAAAAATTGGGTCTGCAAACGGACAAACTTTTGCCCAACAAAAGTCCGATGGAGCAAAGTCCTACCGTGTGTACAGAAAACCATAGGACTTTTGTCCGATGGACAAAAACAACTAATGTTAAAATCAACCAACAATAGCAGAAGTTGACAAAAGGGTGGTGGTAAAGAGCAAAAAAGAGCAGAAAAACCACGTGATGTTGCAAAAAGTTTTGGGAAAGTTTGCAGAAAAGTCCTGTGGTGTGTATGCTATGGGTGTTCCCGGCCAACTCCGTTCGGATAAAAATCCAGGGAAAAGTCAGATGGAAGTCCGACCATGTGTATGGGGCTTTAGTCTGTTGTAAACATTTCACAGTTCGACAATGTAGTATCTAAGTGTGAAATACTAAAGTTTAGAATAAATGTATAGTGAATTATTGGTCTTATCTACATCCATATAAGCATTCGCACATGGAGGTCCATGAACATGTAGTTACCTATTAACTATTAAAATTATTAATACTGTGCTATTTGCAGATCACAACGGAAGGAAGAAGCCTAGCCTTATTTGAGATTTCAGATAAAACATTCATACCTAAAACTGCAAATTCTCCTGCATGAATACTTGGGCTTATATCCTAATATATTTATAGTAATAGATTTAATGTTATACAGGTTCTTTGGGGAGCAGTTTTATCCAGAGAAAGTCTCCCAAAGGTTTCAGTTTGCAAGAAATTCATTATTGCAAATTGCAACCATGACATATTTCATCTAGGGAAAACATCCTACTTACAAAACAAGTAATGGAGTTCCATCTCTTAACCATATTATTATCTGTGATTTGGCAATTTTATTATGCATAAACGAACTTACAAATAAGTAGCTATGTGTACTTTAATATTCTGCCATGTTACACATCAGCCACCACTAGGACCAATAAAATCTAGAACATTGGTCAGTTATTTTTACGAAATGATAAAACTGATGTAATATCTTTTAAAAGTGGAGCAAGGGTCAGAACAGACATACACTATGTATTGTACCTATTACAAACATCCTTTAGGCTACAAATACAGCATCAAGCTTTCTGTCTTTATAGTACACTAAATATGTTGGTACTCCTTTATGAAAACCGATTTTAAAAGTTATTAAAAATTGAGCTTTTAGGATCAGATTGCGCAGAAAAAGGAAAAATAAAAACGGTGTAGCGTGGAAAACATTATCTTGAATACATCATGTTTTCATAATTGGCTTTTATGTATACTTGTCCATTTTCATGTAATAAGATAAGTAGAAATTAATCTATTGCATACAGTGTAAATGTGTAACAGCTGCCTTAACCACTTGCTGACCGCCGCATGCCTATGTACGTCGGCAGAATGGCACGGGCAGGCATATGGGTGTACAGGTACGTCTCTTTAAATTTGTCGCTGTGCGGGCACGCTCCCGCCGCATGCCTCGTGAGTGCGGACGCGGGTCCCGGGAACTCGATGTTCCTGGAAGTCCCGCGATTGCGGTCGGCAAGAGCAGAACAGGGGAATGCCTTTGTAAACAAGGCATTCCCCTATTCTGCCTAGTGACACTGTCACTGATGACCGTTCGCTGTGATCGGGAACGGTCATCCGTGACGTGTCACATGTAGCCATGCCCCCTCACAGTAACAATCACTCCCTAGGAAACACTTAACCCCTGCAGCGCCACCTAGTGGTTAACCCCTTCACTGCCAGTGTCATTTTCACAGTAACCAGTGCATTTTTATAGCACTGATCGCTGTGAAAATGACAATGGTCCCAAAATGGTGTCAAAAGTGTCCGATGTGTCCGCCATGATGTCGCAGTCATGATAAAAATCGCTGATCGCCGCCATAACTAGTAAAAAAAAAATATTAATAAAAATGACATAAAACAGTCCCCTATTTTGTAGAAGCTATAACTTTTGCGCAAACCAATCAATAAACACTTATTGCGATTTATTTTACCAAAAATATGTAGAAGAATACGTATCGGCCTAAACTGTGCAAAAAAAAATTATATATTTTTTGGGGATATTTATTATAGCAAAAAGTAAAAAATATTGCATTTTTTTCAAAATTGTCGCTCTATTTTTGTTTATATAAAAAATAAAAACCGCACAGGTGATCAAATACCACCAAAAGGAAGCTCTATCTGTGGGAAAAAAAGGACGCCAATTTTGTTTGGGAGCCACGTCGCACGACTGCGCAATTGTCAGTTAAAGCGACGCAGTGCCAAATCACAAAAAGGGGCCTGGTCCTTTAGCTACAAAATGGTCCGGGGCTTAAGTGGTTAAAATTGAAATATCAACTGAATTTCATCTTTATTACATAAAGCATGCCACAGATGTCTAGAAGTGACAATAACCACTTTCTTAAAGCTGAACTTTGATAAAAATAATGTTCTTTAGCTAGGAACATACATTTCACATTAATAATTACACTACAACAAACTAGTGCGCTATAAATTTCCTCCAGCATTGATCCTGTTTCTTCTTGCTAGAGATTGACATTTTGCTGACGCCCGGTGCCCCAGAGCAGAAGTAAATCATAAAGTTCAACTAAACCCATTGATTCAACAGTTTCAAAAAACAGTGACATTCCTGGAATGCCGGGATTGCAAACTGTCACATTTGCTTTTTTTCTCAACCAGACTGTCAAACCTTTAAATAGCTGGTGTCATAAATGGTCACATGTGCAGCACCATGGCAGTTGCAGATCAAACAGAAACAGCTTCCTTGGCTGTAAAGCATAAGAGGGTTTAATTCCCGCTTTAAGGCTGTCAGCAGATCAGCCTCTACAAACTCAGCAGTGCTTAAATGTGCCTAAAAATAGAAAGCAAATGTGCATGTACAGAGCCGGGTGAGACTGAGTATTACTGGATTTTAAACAGTATAGACCAGGGGTCTTCAAAACATGGCGCTTTAGTTGTTCAGGAACTACAATTCCCATCATGCCTAGTCATGTCTGTGAATGTCAGAGTTTTACATTCCCTCATGGGATGTGTAGTTCCGCAACGGCTGGAGGGCCGTAGTTTGAAGATCCTTGGTATAGGCAACGCTGTATCCAGGCCTAGGCCAACAAGGCCCAGGCCTAGGGCAGCACTTCGCAGGGGGGGCAGCACGGAAAGAGAACCCGCCGGATTGCGCTACACTATTAGTGTAACGCAAGCTGCTTCTAATTTTGGCTGTCCTATCATCCTGTCCACAAACCTTTCTCACTGTGCTATATGTTTTCTGCTGCACCATTGGCATGGTTATATCTTCTTAGTCCTCTCCATAAAATTATCAGAAATTTGTGCTTAACCTCCCTGGCGGTATGATTCTGTCAGATTTTAGGTGCTGAAAGCGGTACCATTATTCTGCATGGAAATTTGGCGTTTTATATTGCAGGCCTGTAATTCTTAGGAATAACTCACTTAAATCTGTCAAAACCAGAGTCTAGTAGACATCCCGGGTATGATAAAGTTCAAAAAACAAAATTATACATTATAATAAAATAAATAACTATAAAATAATTATAACAAATAATAATATAATAATAATAAAAGTGTTTTTCAGTGTTTGATGAGGAATTTCCCCACAAATCACTATCGCTTAATTCTGCGAGTGATTCTAATTTATTATCGCTGTTTTTTAGCTGGTCTAAAACCACTTTTGACATAAAGGGACACTTTTTGGTTGCTATGGACAATCTCCAGTTTCCAGGCAGAAAAAAAAAGTTTTTATTATATAAAAGTGCATGCAGGACACTGGGCAGACCACTAGGGACAATGGGGGTGTGTAATTATTACATACAGTACTGTAATCTGTAAGATTACAGTACTGTATGTGTACTGTGTTTTAACTTTTTTGAATTTGGCGCCGATCTCCGTCCCCGTGCGTCGTAACGTCGCAGGGAACGGAGCTCGGCGGCATTCGGCACTGTGTGAATCGAGCGAGATGACGGCTCGATCACACAGCGGGGAAGCATCGCAGGATCCAGGGGACAAGGTAAGTAACTCCTGCCTGGATCACTGCGACGCAGCCCGAGTCTGGCTCAGGGTTACCGCTTTTGGTGCTGAAATTTAACCCCGAGCCAGACTCGGGAATACCGCCAGGGAGGTTAAAGAAGAACTATAGGCAACACTTTTTTTTTTTTTTGGATAGAGTAAGGGAGGGTAATAGCCCCTGTCAGTTTATATTTTACCATCTCTGTCCCATTGCAGAGATTTCCCCTCACTTCCTGCCCCATAGCCAAACAGGAAGTGAGAGGAAATCTATTCAAATTAAGGGAATCCAATGCACCCCCCTGGCCCTAAGGACTAGTGTCCCCACTCAAAAATTTCAGGACGGGTCTTAAACAGAAAGGGGTGTGGTCTTGACAGGAAGGGGTGGATCATATTTAAATTAGGGGTGTACGAGTTTAGTCAGGCCTAGGGCAGCACAAAACCTAAATACACTACTGGGTATAGGCGCTTATTTTTATTGTTTTACGTACCTGCTATACCTGCAAAAGAGGTCAGCCTGAAGTGATCTAGCAGGACTTAATTTCTGACTAGAGTTCCACTTTAAGAACAAATCATTTTTAAATTACAGCATAAATTAGATCTCTGACGTTGGTGGAGAAGGTCCAAGAAGAACAAAAGAAAAATACAGCCCTAAATCTTTTTTGGGAGTTCTGCATATTTTTATTTCCTCATATTATTTAATCCAACTTATTTTGGGGCTTCAGAGTGTCCCCTTTATTGAAGCTGAAAATTCACATTGCAAAAAATAACCAGGCACATGTAAAGAAAATGTAAATAAAACAGTATTTTTGCTTACATGCGACTGGATGAGGGAAACCAGCAGAGGTTTAAGTAAACAGCCTGTTTGACTTTAGTAAATCAACCCTATCGCATTTGGAGAGTTTATTGAGATGTTATTAACACACAAACTTGGAAACAAATTACAAAGTCAGGTTTCAACAGCTGATTGATTCGGTTAACATGTATTAAAACGGTCCCATTAAGCTTTACAACTATGAGGCCTCATGCCCACGGACGTTTTTACAGCCACGTTTTTTACAGCTTAAAAACGCCTGTCCATGTTATTGTATACATTTTTTTACCTTTTTTTTTCGAAAAAAAAAACAAAAAACGTTGGAGCTTAAAAACGCAATCGCTGCATTTTTGCCCGTTTTTTAGCGCTTTGCGGTTTTTTATGCCTAACGCCGACGCCGAGGAACACACTGGTCCTGTTTTTTTTTTACAGCTTCAAAACGCCTATGCTATTTGCAGCTCAAAAATGCCTAGCTGGGCATGAAGATATAGACTAACATGGACAGGCGTTTTTAAGCTGTAAAAAACACTCAAAAACGCGGCAGTAAAAATGTCCGCGGGCATGAGGCCTAACTAGTTTGATAGTTTCTGTTTTAATCATCCATTAAAGCCCTGAAGAAGAAGGCATTCTAAAGCCCACATGATTTGGCATGGTTTATAACTAAATATGGAATATATTCTCTATATAGCCCACTTTGTTGAGGAAACACTTTCACCTTGAAAAACCTGTTATTTTTGGCCCAAATTAACTATAAAATCATTTCAAATATGTTCTTTTACAATTGTGGCAAAAGGATTAGAACACCTTTTTTTGCTGCAATCAGTATTATTATTATTATTATTATACAGGATTTATATAGCTCCAACAGTTTACGTAGTGCTTTACAATATAGATCATAGGATGGGTTGGAGGTATTACTTTACTTTACTTTACTTGCCCTTTACTTACTGTCTTGGTGACAAAAGTTTCACCAGAAAATAAATGAGAGAAAATCTGCAACAGGGACACAAATGAAAAACTTCACAAATCCAGAAATGGATTGTCACAACAATTATTGAGAGTTCAAACAGAATGTTTATTGCCTCTTATGCCGCGTACACACGATCGGACATTCCGGCAACAAAACCGTGGATTTTTTTCCGACGGATGTTGGCTCAAACTTGTCTTGCATAAACACGGTCGCACAAATGTTGTCGGAAATTCCGATTGCCAAGAACGCGGTCACGTACAACACGTACGACTGCACTATAAAAGGGAAGTTCAATAACAAGTGCGCCACCCTTTGGGCTCCTTCTGCTAATCTCGTGTTAGTAGAAGTTTGGTGAGAGACGATTCACGCTTTTCAGCCTTGTGCTTTTTAGTCCGTTACTGCTCTTCAGTTTGTGCTTGTGTGTTCGTACCTGTTTTTCAGTGCGTGTAGTCAGTTCGTATCTGGTTTTCAGTGCGTTCTTGTCCGCTCGTTTCTGTTTTTCAGTGCGTTCTGTTAGTTCGTTCTGACCAGCCGACCATTTTTAGTCATGTTGCGGGTACGTACTCTTCGTAGAGCTCATGCTGTGCAGGGGATTGGTGTTGGGGTTCTTACTTTGACCCAAGCCCAGTCCATGAACAGGGTGGGGAGGAGTTCATGGACGAAGAATTGGTTGCTCCAGTGTGACCAATTCTCTCATATGCCTTTGTTGCGGGAGATCCAGGAAAATAATCCTGATGATTTAAGGAATTATCTCCGGATGACGGACCCTGTTTTTCCCCATTTGTTGGCTTTGCTGTCCCCCTATATTACGAAGCAGGACACCTGAATGCGGCAAGCCATCACTCCAGAACAAAGGCTAGTCGCCACGTTGCGGTACTTGGCGACGGGGAGAAATCTGCAGGACATCAAGTTCTCAACAGGCATCTCCCCCCAGCAAGCCTGGAAGGAAGCGTGGAAGGAAGACAAGAAAGTGATGGCCTGGGTTCAGTCTGGTCTGACAAAAGATGCAGGCTGTTGTATGACCACAGCCTGGGGGACATATATATCATCTGCTGCTTTTCCCGATCTCTCGGAGTCCTGGACCAGATTGTGCTCCCTATCATATGGACTTCTCAGGCTACCAGTTTTGCCTGTCAAATAGTTGATGTGTGCCCTGGGGTACAAAGGCTTCGCCAATTTCACCAGTTTATCCAGCGTTGCCTTCCTCTTTATTTTGTTATGACCCCTAAGAAATGTAAATTTTTTTTCCCCAAATACTTACTTCAAAAAGGACAGTTTGTTTGTGAGTAGGCAGGTACATTTCAAAAATGCAATGTCAAATTAACAAGGGACACCAACTCCAACCAACCTCCTTGAGGTTAAAAAATACAAGATAATAATGGTGTTGTGGTAACTTGACACACAAAACGAAAAAAAATATTATGAAGATCACTAGAATTTTTTTTTACAAAAATAAAAAAACAGGAGATCTTGATTAAAAAAAAAAGAAAAAAAGATCACTATAAAAATAAATTCTAAACATTATTTTGGAGATCTGGCTTAAAAAAAAAAAAAAATATTCATTAGATCACGAGAAATAATAAAGAAATCAGTTTGTCAGAACATGTGTGAATCTCAGCAACAAAACAACTTCATTATTCTAGCATTATAAAGAAGAAGAGAATGTGCTGCATTAAAAGATAAAAAAATTACGATTGCTAGTTTTACCAGACCGGTCGCTTCCGTCTCGTACTTGATTCAGAGCTTGTGTGGAATTTTGTGCGTCAGAATTGTCTACACATTCTCGGAATTTACGAGAACGGATTTTGTTGTTGGAAAATTTGAGATCCAGCTCTAAAATATTTGTTGTCGGAAATTCCGACAGCAAATGTTCGATGGAGCCTACACATGGTCGGAATTTCCGACAACAAGCTCCCATCGAACATTTGTTGTTGGAAATTCCAAGCGTGTGTACAAGGCAATATACTTTATTCCAACAAATATCAAGGGCTACCTGGTATCTCTTTCAATGGTGCTTTGATGTTGGTTGGAGGTCAAAGGGGCTCTATCTAATTAAACAACAGCTTAATGTAAACAAAAGTCCATAGATATAAAGGACTGCCTATTATATCTGGCTTCTGCAGTTGTCCATTGCAGTTGTTGCAATGACCAGCTGCAGAAAAAAACATTTAATGTTTTTTTTTTTTTTTTTCTGTTCAGATCATATGCTTTAGGTGACTTTAGTCATATTAGTGCTGTTGTGAAAAAAAACAACAACTTAGCACTGTCCATAATAATGTTTTTATTTGCACTAACATTTATATTTTCAGGACAGGTTTTTTTTTTTTTACTTGGTCCAAGCACACAGTTATAACAAACAGTTTAGTATGACAATTTGTTGGGATAGTTGGTAGGATAAGGAAAGGAAAGGTCTATGGAATGGGAGGGGGAATTAACAGTCAAAGAGGTAAACTGGTCAAAAACATCATAAATGGTCATGTTGCCTAGTGATTGAGAAAATTGAGATCCACATTTAATTTGTTATCTCTTGTGTCATATAGAACTATCATTCACAGTTCAAAAATGTTCCTTTCCTAAATATTTTTAAAGGTCCGTTCTTTTTTGTAATGTGTAAATGATACCTATCTAACCGTATTTCCACCAGCATAGAGGGAATTTAGAAGCATAGAATTTAGCCAATTGAAAAAGGCTACAAGTAGCAATGATACACTATTTTTTGCACTCATTTCTAGTGGTTGACACAGTGGGATATAGTATATGTATACCGTATTTAAATGCAAGGAGCCACTGTGACGTTGTACAGGACTGGTTAAAATCAACCTTCCATTTTCAATATAGGTTTTGTTTTGCAGAACACTAGCTTTTTTTGGAGAGTTTCATAAAAAAGGGAGATACCCATCGCAAAGGGAGCAGGGGTGGTGTAATATTTCCAAGCTTGGAAAGGGGGAAGTGGGTAGAGTGTGTTTAGTCAAAAGCAAGTGATGCAGGTATATGTATAATATTGCAAGGCAGGTATGCCTTACACTCTTTAGTTTAGGTGAATTATCAGCAAACAGATCATATGCAAGCAATAATGCTGTTTTTTTATTTTCCTTGCATGTCCCCCTCAGATCTACAGCCACTGCACTTCCAAGTGCACTGCAAGTGCACTTGTAGTGTAAAGTGGATTTGCCTTTTGTAAATAACTCCCCTATTTGTTATAAGAGACCCTACATAGGCCATTTTTACCAGAGAGGTATGGGAGATGTATTTCTAGCATTTCTATGGGCATTCGTATCGCCTGGGTGCAAAAGGGGTTATGTGGTAAACAAGTTAACGCCCTCCATGCCAGAATTGATGTCCTGACAGTCAATAGTATATTCCCTAGTGGCAGTGGCGTACTAAGGGGGTGGCGGGGGGGGCGTGCTGCACCAGGTGCCACACACTGGGGGGTGTCAGGCCGGCGCCCCCCGTGCCCTCCGTGACTGAAAGGAGACAGCGCCGCCACCGCGGGTTTAACAGCAGATCACGCGGTGACAGAACATGTCTGTTCTGTCACCGCACGATGCTGCTGTTAAACCCGCAGCGCTGTCCTCTTTCAGTCACGGAGGGGGGGGCGTGCAGGTAGTGGCTTTGCAGGGGGGGTGCGTGCACACATCTGGGACTGGCGCAATGATCCCCTTCTCTCACGGCTCAGTCTTGGGCAGCGGCTGTCAGCCGAGCAGTATGAAGCCGCCTCCCCCTCCTCCTTCATGTCTATTATACAGTGCTGTGCATGCAGGAGGAGGGGGAGGCGGCTTCATACTGCTCGGCTGATAGCCGCTGCCCGAGACTGATCAGACCCTTGAGAGAAGGGGATTGTTGCGCCGGTCCCAGATGTGCTGACTGGCTCGGGTGTGGCTCGCACCCCCCCTCCCTGCAAAGCCACTACCTAGGGCTCTCTGTCAGTTCTGAGGTACATTATGGGACTGTAGGGGGGGTCTGTAGGGGGGTCTGTGGTCTGTAGGGGGGTCTGTATTGTTAGGGGGTCTGTGCACTGTAGGGGGTCTGTAGGGGGGTCTGTAGAGGGGTCTGCACTGTAGCTGGGGTCTTAACTGTAGGGGGGGTCTTAACTGTAGGGGGGTCTGCACTGTAGGGGGGGTCTGCACTGTAGCGGGGGTCTGCACTGTAGGGGGTCTGCATTGTAGGGGGGCCTGTACTGTAGCGGGGGTCTGCACTGTAGGGGGGTCTGCACTGTAGCGGGGGCCTGTACTGTAGGGGGGTCTGCATTGTAGGGGGGCCTGTACTGTAGCGGGGGTCTGCACCGTAGGGGGGTCTGCACTGTAGGGGGTCTGTGTAACATGCAGGGGGTCCAGAACTGTTGAGGGGGGGTCTGTGTAACATACAGGCATCTAGAGGTGCAGGGTACTGTGTAATGTAAAGGGGTCCAGAGCTGTGGGGGGCTGTGTAATGTAAAGGGGTCTAGAGGTGCAGGGTGCCGTGTAATGTAAAGGGGTCCAGAGGTGCAAGGGCTGTGTAATGTAAAGGGGTCCAGAGGTACAAGGGCTGTGTAATGTAAAGGGGCGCAGGGTGCTGTGTAATGTAAAGGGGTGCAGAGGTACAAGGGCTGTGTAATTTAAAGGGGTCCAGAGATGCAGGGTGCAGTGTAATGTAAAGGGGTCCAGAGGTGCAGGGTGAAGTGTAATGTAAAGGGGTACAGAGGTGCAGGGTGCTGTGTAATGTAAAGGGATCCAGAGGTACAATGGCTGTGTAATGTAAAGGGGTCCAAAGGTGCAGGGTGCAGTGTAATGTAAAGGGGTCCAGAGGTACAAGGGATGTGTAACGTAAAGGGGTCCAGAGGTACAAGGGCTGTGTAATGTGAATGGGTCCAGAGGTGCAGGGTGCAGTATAATGTAAAGTGGTCCAGAGGTACAAGGGTTGTGAAATGCAAAGTGGTCCAGAGGTGCAGGGTGCAGTGTAATGTAAAGAGGTCCAAAGGTGCAGGGTGCAGTGTAATGTAAAGGGGTCCAGAGTGCTGTGTAATGTACAGGGGTCCAGAGGTACAAGGGCTGTGTAATGTAAAGGGGTCCAGAGGTGCAGGGTGTAGTGTAATGTAAAGGGGTCCAGAGGTACAAGGGCTGTGTAATGTGAAGGGGTCCAGAGGTGCAGGGTGCAGTGTAATGTAAAGGGGTCCAGAGGTACAAGGGTTGTGAAATGTAAAGGGGTCCAGAGGTGCAGGGTGCAGTGTAATGTAAAGAGGTCCAAAGGTGCAGTGTAATGTAAAGGGGTCCAGAGTGCTGTGTAATGTAAAGGGGTCCAGAGTGCTGTGTAATGTAAAGGGGTCCAGAGGTACAAGGGCTGTGTAATGTAAAGGGGTCCAGAGGTGCAGGGTGCAGTGTAATGTAAAGGGGTCCAGAGGTGAAGGATGCAGTGTAATGTAAAGGGGTCCAGAGGTGCAGTTGTGGAGAGGGGGTACACAGTAGAGCTTCATAAGTGCAGATTCTATGCTCGTGTAAAACGTAGAAAATCCGCGCTAACCCTTAAGCCCTGTACACACGATTGGTTTTACTGATGAAAACAGTCCGATGGACTTTTTTCATCGGACAAACTGATCGTGTATGGGACCCATCAGTCTTTTTTCCATCGGTTTTAAAAAATAGAACATGTTTTAAATTTTTCCAATGGATCATAAACCGATAGCAAATTCCGATCGTCTATGGGCAAGTCCATCGGATAAAAAACCCACGTATGCTCATAATCAAGTCTACGCATGCTCAGAAGCATTAAACGTAATTTTTCTCGGCTCATCTGAGTGTTTTACATCACCGCGTTTGGAACGGTCGGTTTTTTGACTGATGGTGTGTAGGCAAGACTGATGGAAGTCAGCTTCATCGGATTTCCGATGGACAAAACCATCGGATTAGAATCCATAGGATATCCGATCGTGTGTACGAGGCTTAATACAAAAGTGCAAAAATGTGCAAAGGCAGAAAAAGTATAAAGAGATATATAAAAATATCTGAATGAAAAAATGAGGTAAAAAGTGATAGGTGCTGCAAGTAAAATATGGCTGGAATAAACAGCTACAAATATATGTGTAAAAATTAAAATAGATGCACAACCTAAAATAAAGGCAATCACAGTGCAAAATATATATATATAGTGTAAAAGTGCTGAAACAAAGTCCAATGCAAAAAGCTCAATCACTGGAATGAAAGAGATAAACAACAATAGTCCATATCAAAATAGCCACATCAGATGTTATTCATATGTTCTAAACACCTGGGATAAGTATAAGTATAAATTCCGCTCAAATCTTGCTCAGGAAGAGATAAATGAATAAGCTGCTTACAGAATCTGGTGATTCTATGCTCGACCAATCTGCAGAGATAATAGGGTGAGAGAGCGGTTGGCAGCAGCAAACTAGGAAACTAGAAGGATATTGCAGCTCCGGAGTAATTAAAGATTACTGCACATCATTCCTCACACCAGACTAATGTATGGAAGAAATTAATGCTCGGCAGGAGAGCATGCTGAGCTCGGGAAGCTCGTGAAGCCTGTTAACTCCCTCCTGGAGTACCCCAGCTAGTTCAGTTCAACTTACTAAATGCAGGCTGCTGAATCTAACAAAGGTTTCCCCCAACGCGGCATTTAGAGGGCAGTGGCAGTGATAGCCTCTGGAACCGCATCCGTGCACTAGTATCGTATGAAAATGTTTTACTTTTAGTTCTCACTTGCAAGTTCACTTTCCAGCTGAACTGCCTCACCAGAACCTCACCTGATACTGCTCGTGGTCTCCCCGGGACTCCCTGGCTGTCGTGGCCGTTTTCCTGCCTGGGCGGGTCGGAGCGACTCGGAGCGGACCCGTGTTGTTACTTGTTACTTGGTAGCGTGGCAGCGGGCGCATCAGCGTGCGGGCGCTCCGGATTGTTTGAAGGGTCATCTGGAACCGTGCAGCCAGGGCTGCCGGGGAGCAACATCGGATCCCGACTGGATCCCGAAAGAGACCCCGAGCGATAACCCCCTGCAGTGGACGGGTGTGGGAGGGAGGGGAGTGCACCCTGCCTCACTTACTACACTCACTCCATTCATTCCATTCCATCCCATCCCATCCCTTTCCATTACATCTCATCATGATCACTCAGCCCATCTGGATTAAGTAGCCATTGGCAGCTACCAACAGCTATGAACAAATACAAACAGCCATCTAACAGCCATCAACAACCTCTAACCTGGACAGCCTGGTCACTGGAGACATCAACTACACGGGGGTGAGCTCTTGTTTCCTTCATTTATGTACTTTTTTTTTTCTTTTTTCAGCTGCTGTAATTGAAGCGGTGGGTATGTGTGGTATGGTAACTCACATATACATAATGCCACTTACACACACACCAATTTCATACTTTGGATAGTGAAGTGTGTATAAAGGCTGTGATTTTTGGAGTGGACTGGGGATTGCTACTCTGTTTCTCAAACAGGACCAGCAAGGTACACAAACATATAACTTGATGAAACATGGTTGGTACCTTGGGAGTATAGTACAGAAGGTACAGAAGGCCGCACAGAACCTGTTTCAAGGTAAAACAAGAATACATGGATGAGTAACTAGAGCTTTTTTTAAGAAACTAATTGAGCTACTAACTAAGAATACACAGATCAATCCTGTACTAATTCCCTTTAACCCCCCCTAAATCAAGCATAGTACAAAAAAAGAGTACAAAACGCTGCACAGAACCTGCACCAAGGTAAATACAAGAATACAAGGATATGTAACTAGTGCATCCTACTAATTGGGCTACTAATTGGGCTACTAACTAAGATCAACTCTGCATTTAATCCCCCTGTATTTCCTCCAACCAAGTAGGGATATAGGCAGAGAGAAGGAGGTGAGGGGTAAGGGAAGTAAAATACTTCCATAGTTACAGCCACCGCTACACTCTAAGCAAGTGACCAAAGCAAAGAATAACGGAGTAATAAAGGAATAAAACTTTGAAAAATGCGGGCACGTTCAGGGAGAGGTGCAGCTACTAACCTCCCAAAAATGAGTGCCAGCCCAGGAACAATCAAAAAATACATGGTATATGAGGGGGGAAAATATAGCCCAGGAACAAAAACGGGAACTAAAAGCAAAGCCACGAAGGGCTTACAGAAATCGGCCCTTAGGAAACAACAAGAGGAAACAGACCCTCCTCTACCCATTAGTGAGGAGATTGAAGAGGAAGAAGGCATGGAAACTAGACAACAAAAAAGGCAAGCACTGACAAAGGGTGACATGGTTGAAATGCTGGCAAGGATGGAAACAAGACTGGAAACCTCAATAAAGGGAGAAATAGCGACTCTACGTCAAGATATGAAGCACATGCTCAAGAGGGTAGAGGAAACAGAAGATAGACTGGACAACTATGGAGTGGAAATAAAAGAACTGAAGGAATAGATGGAAGGGATGTATCGGGAACAAAGACATATGTTGTATAAAATTGAAGACCAGGAAAATAGGAATAGGAGAAAAAACATTAGGATAAGGGGAATACCGGATACGCAAGGAGAAAGTGAGGATTTACAAGAGCTTATGGATAAAACATTCGGCCATATGCTGGGAATAACAGAGGTGGAAAAAAAAATCTAATTTGAACGGATACACAGGATTAGAAAACCTGTTGGAATTGCTGGAGATCTCCCAAGAGATGTGATAGCAAGATTCCATAATTTTCAAGAAAAGGAACAAAATTAGAGCTCATATGAGAGTTAACCAACCAGTTAAATATGGAGATGTAACTCTACAGGTATTCCCAGATTTGGCTGCGGAAACATTATCCAGGAGAAGAATTCTTAAACCACTACTGGAACAACTTAAAACACAGAACATTCAATACACGTGGGGATTCCCAGCATGCCTAACTGGACATAAAGATGGTAGATCAGCAACACTTAGATTCCCAGAAGATACCCTGAATTTTTGTAACAGATTAAACATCCCATTAATAGAAATCCCGGGCTGGTGGGAAGAACAAGAACCCATAGAGAGTCCTGAAGAACAACTACCCGCACACCCAGCATGGAACAAGAAAAAAGCAGGAACAAAAAAAAGAAATGAGGAATAGGAAAGGGAAAGGAAGAGAAAAAAAAAGAAAAAAAAAAGATGAGTAGAAAAAAGAAAAAAAAAAAGGGGGAGAAAGGGAAATCAGAACTGCTGAAAACACTATGGGAGTAGGGTATGTTGGACTTGTGCTGGGGGAAAAGCATCAGCCTGTCCAACGGTCCATATTAGTGCTCAACCCCTTAGGGGATGAATTTGGGGGCAGGGAGGAGGAGTATGTGCCTTGATTCATGGGGCTTCAGAGAAGCCAGTTTTTCCCCAAATGAATATAGGAGAGGTACAAAACAAGTTTAATAGATGGAGGTTGAATGAAGAACTTTTACAGGAAAAAAAAAATAGTTCAGAGAATAGGGTTAGAACTAGAACGGTTCTTCAGGGAGAATAGTACAGAAGGTGTGTCAGAGGCAACAGTCTGGGAAACCCATAAGGCATACATTAGGGGTATACTAATCAGGGAGGGGGCGGAAAAAAAGAGAGGTACTAAGGAGAAAAAAATTATACTAACAAAAGAAATATGTCAGGGTCACCTGTGGCCAGGTGACAGATGCACACCGTAGGGGGACAGGAGTGCACCGCGAGGTAGTGAACCCTATGGCTGGCTTCTGTGGATAGGAAACTGGGTGGTTGTGGAAAGCGGGACCAGAGGAGCACAACCGGGATCCCAACGGAAGCGAGAGCCAAGATTCCCCAGGGCGCGGAGTCTAAGACCCAGCTGGTCTTCTCCAGGGCCTCTAGTGGTGAGGATGTTACGCTGCAGGCTGGGACCAGGTCGCGGCCCCTGGAGTTTCCTAGCTCACGCCCCGTAGGATAAGGGGAAGCAGCGGCACACGATAGAGAGAACCGAATAACAAGCCGAAGGTCAGGGGCCACAAGCAGACAAGGATAACGAAGAACGAGCCGAAGGTCAAGGGTCACGAGCAGACAGGGATGGTCGGGGACAAGCCAATAACGTAACAGAGAGACAGACGTAGCACACGGCAGGCAGGAACCCAAACACACAATGCCTAACAAACACGTTGATCAGCAAAGCAGGCTTGCAGTGCACAGGTTAATATAGTGTTCAGTGATAGGGCCTGGGGTGGAGTCAGGCTGGGAGGAGATTATAAAGGAAGCCAGGTGAAGGAGGTCTGGTCTCTAGATGAACACATGAGGAGGAAGGTAAGATGGCAGACAAACACTACTGCATATCCATGACAGTACCCTCCCTCTTATGGGCCCTCCCCCGCCTGGACCCAGGCTTAAAGGGAAATCTCTGATGAAACCTTCTCAACAGATGAGGTGCAGCGACATCAGATGCAGCGATCCAAGACGCCTCCTCAGGACCAAAACCTCTCCAATGCACAAGGTACTGAAGAATGCCTCTGCAGAGCCGAGAATCCAGAACTTGTCTAACCTCGTACTTAAGATTATCCTCAGAGACTGAAAACGAGGTAGGGAGATGACAAGAAGATCTATTGAGGACCAAAGGCTCTCTAGGAATAAGCAAGGGCATGAGACGATCAACAGGAATCTGAGGAGGGTCCCCTAGACCCTTAAAGGGGAACTGGTCATCTTGCACAGGACCATCAGACTGGGCAGATGTCAGTGGAACCCTGAAGTCAGGTTGGTTAGAAGGTGACATGTCGCCGGAGTCAAGCTGAATAGCTGAAGGACAAGCAGAATGTCCCGAACAAGAAAAAGTGAGAGGCTCACTGGGCATGGGCTGGACTGGCATAACTAGTACAGAGGCAGAGTGAATAGCTGAGTCAGGTGTAGCGACTACCTGAATCGCATCGCAAGACGTAGCGACTGCAGGACTTGTAGACAAGCTAGCCTGGCTGTGCGTCCAAGGGTGGTTAGGGACAGAGAAATGTAAATGGTTATGCAACCTGGAATGAATGACCGGCTCAGATTCACAGGGGGCAACCTTGGGTAGGCAGGACGAGGAACAGGAGGGACCCCAAGCCAGGATCTGTCCAGTAGTCCAGTCCACATGAGGAGAATGGAGCTGTAACCATGGGAGACCCAAAATTATAGGCGTTGAGGCCTTGGGTAAGATAAGGAAGGATATCCACTCCTGGTGGAGTGTACCCACCGACATCTTAACAGGGAGGGTCTGGAAGCGGATATGCAGTAGTGTTTGTCTGCCATCTTACCTTCCTCCTCATGTGTTCATCTAGAGACCAGACCTCCTTCACCTGGCTTCCTTTATAATCTCCTCCCAGCCTGACTCCACCCCAGGCCCTATCACTGAACACTATATTAACCTGTGCACTGCAAGCCTGCTTTGCTGATCAACGTGTTTGTTAGGCATTGTGTGTTTGGGTTCCTGCCTGCCGTGTGCTACGTCTGTCTCTCTGTTACGTTATTGGCTTGTCCCCGACCATCCCTGTCTGCTCGTGACCCTTGACCTTCGGCTCGTTCTTCGTTATCCTTGTCTGCTTGTGGCCCCTGACCTTCGGCTTGTTATTCGGTTCTCTCTATCGTGTGCCGCTGCTTCCCCTTATCCTACGGGGCGTGAGCTAGGAAACTCCAGGGGCCGCGACCTGGTCCCAGCCTGCAGCGTAACATCCTCACCACTAGAGGCCCTGGAGAAGACCAGCTGGGTCTTAGACTCCGCGCCCTGGGGAATCTTGGCTCTCGCTTCCGTTGGGATCCCGGTTGTGCTCCTCTGGTCCCGCTTTCCACAACCACCCAGTTTCCTATCCACAGAAGCCAGCCATAGGGTTCACTACCTCGCGGTGCACTCCTGTCCCCCTACGGTGTGCATCTGTCACCTGGCCACAGGTGACCCTGACAAAATATACAAATTAGAACAGCAACATAAGAGAACTGGAAGAAAATAACTATTACTGAACTTGTGTATTAAGAGAGAGGAGATGAGAGAGGTAATTGAACTAGAATCTCGTATGGTCTTCAATCAAATTAAGAAAGAGAGATACCAATGGGGAAACAAATCGGGGAAGCACCTAGCAAAAATTTAAAAAAAGAAAAAATCTCTTAATTATATAGAGAAAATACAAACAAATACCGGGGAACTAAGATACAAAACATCAGAAATAGTTAAAAATTTTCATGATTTCTATAGCAAATTATTCTCAATTAATGCAAACGATACACATGAAGAGGTAAAACAAAAAGGAGAGAAAATTAAAGCCTTCTTGAATGAGAAGGATTTAGATAAAATCCCGGAGGATAAAATTAGCTATCTAGAGGACGTGATAACAGAGGAGGAAATAAAAAAAAAACTCATACATGACATGCCAAATGGGAAGAGTCCCGGAACAGATGGCCTGACGATATTGTACTACAAAAAATTCATAGACACCCTAACACCGAAAATGTGCTCCTACATGAACGGGATAGGCGCGAAATGGGAGATGCGGAAAGAGGCATTAGAAGCCACAATAACAATAATCCCAAAAGACGGCAAAGACACCTCACTCTGTTCCAGCTATAGACCGATTTCACTTTTGAATATCGATATTAAATTTTCTCAAAAATCCTCGCTAATAGAATGAAAGCAATAATGAAAGATGTGGTCCATGTTGATCAGGTAGGATTTATCCCAGGAAGGGAGGGGCGGGATAATGGAATTAGAACTCTCCTAGCCATACAGAAAATTAAAGAAAGTGGGGCCCAAGGTCTACTCCTGTCAATAGATGCCGAGAAAGCATTTGACAGGGTAGACTGGGGCTTCATGCAGAGTACACTTGAGGCAGTGGGTGTAGGACCAAGAATGACTAAGTGGATAGGATCTCTATACAACAGATCCAGAAAAATGTGTATATCCAGGGCGCTCCAAGCATTTGAATCCTGACAGATAAGGTCTGTGTTGGAGAGGGTAGCAAATCTTCACACACTTTAGGCAGCACTCAGGGAGACAAGCAATCTCTAATGGAAACAGAAAAACAAACAAGGCGCCTCTAAGTGCAGAAGTATAAAACTTTTAATATCCCCTAAAAGGGTTAAAAACACTTACAAGATAGTGGATGAAACAGGCATGTAGTACATGCCTGCTTCATCCACTATCTTGTAAGTGTTTTTAACCCTTTTAGGGGATATTAAAAGTTTTATACTTCTGCACTTAGAGGCGCCTTGTTTGTTTTTCTGTCTCTATACAACAGACCTACGGCGGGAATCAAAATAAATGGGACATTCTCAATGCCTTTCGAGATGAAAAATGGCACCAGACAAGGGTGCCCTTTGTCACCGTTATTGTTCGTGCTGGCATTGGAACCTCTGTTAAGGGGGATAAGGCGGAATGTAGATATTAGGGGGATTGAAGTTGGGGAAGAAGACCACAAACTCGCTGCTTACGCGGACGTCATCCTATGTTTTATAACCAACCCGAAAATAACCTTACCCAACTTAATGAAATCTTTCAGTGAATTCGGAACTCTGTCTAATTTTAAAATAAACTCAGCAAAATCTGAAATACTGAGTGTCAACATCCCCAAATCAGAAAGGAACATATATCAAGCAGATTTTCCATTTAGCTGGAGAAAAGAATTAAATTATCTTGGAATTAAATTAACAACCACTACCGAGACATTATACAGAGCTAATTTTATCCCATTATTAAATGACATTAAATCAGAACTGAATAGAATCACATCGGGGCAAATTTCATGGAGCGGTCGTATAAACATTTTTAAAATGGTGATCCTACCTAAGATAGTTTATAAAATACAAATGCTCCCAATTCCACTACCACAGGCATACTTTAAAAAACTTCAAACACTATTCCTAACATTTATCTGGCGAGGTAAAAAACCATCAAAAACAAAAAAGTGTAGCGCTAAACTAAATGAGGACTGCACTTTGATCAAGTGCAGTATAAACAGTGATATGTGATTAAACAATCAACATGACATCTAACACAGATATGTGAAAATGTTCAGATAATCCACCGTGATGAAAATTAAATCAAACAATCCACCGTGATGAGAATTATATAACATTGAAAATCATCAAAAAAATACTGTCACATACATTACATACATTAAATGACAATATAATAAATGAATATTAAAATGGTGAATGACAATCAAAATAATAGTGCTCCCAAAAAAACTTGACGTGAAGTGACCACCACCAATCGATTGTAGAAAAGGCTTACCGGAGAGAGTGGACCCCAAAAACATACGTTCAAAGGGTCAACCAGGCAAGGGTAAGCCACTGTGAACAGCAAATCCTCAGCAACAATTCAAACGGGAACCACAAGCTTCAATCCAGGATGGAAAAAAGTAATCGCTCCTGTCCGAATGTGCGATGAAACTTACGGACAGTGTCCGATTGGGACCAGGTAGTGTTACCAGATGAGTTGCAAAAAAGTAAAGGAAAGAAAAGGCACATAGCGTGATACTGTATAAAAGGGTAATTTAATGTAGGTAGGAACACTTACATTTAAAAGAGTATAACAGCGCTTGTCAAATAGTCAAAAATGGCAACAGTAAGGTCCCCCGATGCGTTTCGCATCCTAATGCATCATCTGGGGTGATCCCCCACTGCTGCCCACCCTGAATATATAGATAATGTGACCCCCTGTTAGAGAGGCCATCCCCTGGGCGTTCCTGTGTTGATAAATCACTTCCTGGTTCAACCAAGATGGAAGCCCCCTATGTGTTCCAAGCCTCTATCTGGGACTCACTCCGTATATGTGATAACATGAAATCTGGAGGTGTACCAACATGGCCGCCCACCATGTGTGTCAAGCCTCTAATTGTTTCAAGCAGGACTGGGCTATCTACTAAATGTTTAATCCAAATGAATAAACCTTTATTTGTATAAGGCAACAAGCCTGGTATAACCAGGCAGTGCCATTAATATGACAAAAAGCTCATCCAAGCCGCACAACGAGCGACCGCATTGCATTGCAGGCTTGTGTATCAAGCCTCGTTCTGGATCCATGCTGCGGATCTAGCCTCGCTCAGATTTTCCGGAAGTAATACAGTGTCGCTTGCGTGCCGCGCCTCGATCCGACGTGCGGGCGCGCACCAAGCCTCACTGTGAACTTACTGACATTGCACGTCCACAATTGACATTGGAGAGGACGGCGCAACGTCGCGGGCGCGCACCAAGCCTCACTATGAGGTTGCTGACATCGCGCATCCGCGAGTTTTATAATGGGACAGACGGCACAGCATGGTCTGTGACTGCATAGCGACACGCCCTAAAGAGAAAATATGTTAATAACGTGAATGCAATCACGTGGTGCCTCGCCAGCCAATTAAAATCTGGACAGCAACATAATAGAAGTGTGTTGTATTCTGGAACGCAATGATAAATGCGTTCCAGCAATGGCTGACAGGAGGAGGACTATAAACTATCTGATTAAATTAGTATATAAAAAATCTAATGACAGAATTTATACTATGCAAGTGGTTCCACCGAAAATTAAAATAAAAACATACAATTTAATGTAAAACCAAGCATAACTCGGCATAATAAAAATTAATTATAAAACTAAAATGATAAAAATGGACGTGACCACAGTCCATAATATGATATTTAGAGATCTGTGAAATGAATCACACTCTCCTACAGAGCTTCAATATAATCCCTGTATTCCTATGTAGGCCATATTAATGTGCAGAAAGTGGTTGGCTTGGAATATAACTAAATAGGCGAGCGCCTCCCCATATATTAGCATTTACTCACGCCCAAGGGATGTACTCCCACAAAATACATAAAGCAACATTATATATTTCTATATGTACATGGCCTACTGGAAACATATCATTAAAAACATGAATGACAAAAATATATATAAAATAAGACTGATAAAATTATTGGTGAAGGAGAAAGATAAAATGAGTCCATGTCTACCTAGGATTTATTAATAAATGAATTAATGTCCCACTCGACATTCAAACCAGAAGGCGTGTGCGACTGTAACTCATAAATCCAGTATGTTTCAAGTTGTGATACACCCCTGGTTTTAGGGCTACCCCTCCAAGGGGAGACAAATTGATCGATTACCAGGAATTGAGTGCCAGCAGGGTTTCTATTGTGATGTGCCCTGTAGTGCCTCGGTACTGTGTGCTGTGTGTCACCACTGAGAATGAGGGCTATGTGCTCACCAACCCGCACAGAAAAAGATTGTATAGTGCGGCCAACGTATTGCTTACCACACGGACAAGTTATAAGATAAACCACATATTTATTGGCACATGTGTAAAAACGCTTGATGGAATAAGTTTTACCCGTGATGGTGGAATTAAATTCCAAAGTCTTACTTCTCCCTGAAGTGTTAAATTTACACACAGAGCATTTCTTACAAGGGTGATAACCCACTAGTTGATAAAAAAAGGAGGGCCGCACCGGGGGATTGATAATATTAGGTGCGATTTTACTCTGAAGTGTAGGGACACCTCTAAACACCACTTTGGCTTGTTCCGGTAATACACTGTGTAGAACTCGATCATTCTTCAGTACTCCCCAATGTTTCGCTATGATGGCTCTAACTTGTTTATGTTGGGTGGAAAAGGATGTAAGCATTGCCCATTTAAAGTTGTTATCCTGTTCTCTTTTCGGTTTAACCTCCAAAAGGGAACCTCTGTCTATTTCTAAGGTCCTCGCAAGGTCCCGTTCAATATCTATGGGGTTATAACCCTTCTCAATAAACCTAAGTTTAAGAACATCAGCCTGTGCTTTGAATGACTCTGTGGTGGTACAATTTCTACGGAGTCTTAAGAACTGGCTCCGTGGGACTGAGTTCAACCAGGAACGATGGTGACAGCTGTCAATGGGAATAAACCCATTTCGATCAGTTTTTTTGAAAAAGGTTTGAAACTGAAACCTCTGATCAATAATGCTGATCTCTAAGTCTAGAAATTTTATTTTGTCTCTACTGGATGTATGTGTAAGAGAGATGCCTCTATCATTATGGTTGAGATGGCACATGAAGGTCTCCAATGACGCCATGTCACCATCCCAAAGGAGGAGGATGTCGTCTATATATCTTACCCACAGCACCAACGACGGAGTGTCATGGGCGTAGACGACATCCTCCTCCCACTTAGCCATAAAAAGATTGGCGAGGCTGGGGGCAAATTTTGCCCCCATAGCCATGCCACGTGATTGCAAATAAAAATGGTCATTAAACCAAAAATAACTATGTTTAGTGGCAAACTCTAACAATTCCATAATAAATTGGCATTGAAATGAGGCCAGAGAAGGTTCCTTCTCCAAGAAATACTGAACTGCCTCAAGTCCTTTAACATGAGGTATACAAGTGTATAATGAAGCGACATCCGCTGTCACCATGATGATGTCGCTGCATATATTAACACTTTCCAATTTTCTAATGGTGGCACCCGTATCACACAGATAGGATGGCACCTGTCTTACCAAGGGCTGTAAGTAGTGATCAAAATACCGACCGACTCTGGAAGTGACCGAATTGATACCACTTACAATTGGTCGACCAGGTGGATGTATGGGGTCCTTATGGACCTTGGGCAAAAAGTATATAGTGGGAATCCTAGGGACTGTGGGGACTAAAAAAGCTTTCTCCTTCTTATTTAAAATGGATCGATCAAAACCACTGTCAACCAACTTTTGAAGATCAGCTTTAAAGCGAGAAGTGGGGTTAGTAGTTAACATCTGGTATGTACCAGGCTCATTTAAAATCCTGTACATCTCCTTTTCATAGTCACATTTATCTAATATGACTATGCCACCCCCTTTGTCCGCCAGACGAATTACCAAATCTCTGTTGTGACACAGAGATTTAAGGCCGGTATCGGACAAAGGGCGGCGGTGTGTACGGCTCACCGGCAACTCTGCTAGATCTTTAAGTACAAGATCCTTAAAAATACTAACTGCAGGTGCCACCGGGACTGGTGGGTTGAATAAGGACGGATTAGACAAACCCGAGTGAACAGTTCCAGATGTGGCTGCTCTATTTTCACTCATGATGGGATTGGTGATAAGGTAACGTTGTATGTTCACTTTACGAATATACTTTTGAATATCGATGAATGTGTCAAATTTATTCAACTTCTTGGGTGGGGCAAACTTGAGGCCCTTATCCAAGACAGTTAATTCATCATTCGTAAAGACCTTGGAGCTTAAATTAAAAACCCCTTGGCCCTTTACATGCGCCTTTTCTTTCCTTTTCTGGATTCTCCTCCCCCCTCTGGTCCCTCTCCTGGGTCGGGGCCCCTTTTGCGTGGGGCTATGTCCCTGTAAAAATCCCGACCTCTGGTGGAAGAATCTCGATCATAATTAGATGAATGGTATGGATTCCTGATGTGCGTGTGATAGCTATCATCACGTACCTCACCAAGTGGAGAGAATCTGTTGTGAGTAGAAATGGGTGGAGGGCCATAATATGGGGATTGGTCTCGGTGGTACCCGGAATGTTTACCATACCTGGCTGGGGATGAATCATGATAATAATGATCATAGTCATGATTATATTGGACATTAGAATATTGAGGATACCCTCTGGAATGACCCCTGGTACCCCTGTTGCCTCTAGATTTTCCTCTCCCTCTGTGATGCTGATTTGGAGTGTGAGGACCCGATTGGTGTGCCCTGGTCCAAGAACCTCGAGAATCTCCACCTCGTATATCACGTAGAGGGGGAGCCATAGAAGGCGCAACAGGAAGTTGACTCATATTTGGACCTTTTGAAGAGGTAGGGGCAGATGAGGTGGAAGGCAACAAAGCTGGAGTAGAATCCATATCCGCTCCAGAGGAAGCAGAAAAAAGTTTTTGCCAAGCAAAAACTGTGCCATTTTTGTAATCACCTGTATCCCTAGAATATTTTTTATGTTTTTTGTGCTTTTGATCCCTATCTTCCTTTTCCAGGAAGTTTTGTAGATTAGCTGAGAGGGATGCATACTCTAGAGAGTTTTTATGTGACAATAACTTGTCTTTGAGATCTTTGATCTCTCTATCCAACACCGTCAGCCTAACCTTTTTCTTGGAGATCAAAACGCCCAAAAACTTAATGCCCGCATCATTAAAATAATTAAACCAAGCATCTATCTCGAGATCGCCTTGTTGAGGTTGAACCTCCCACCTAAGGCTTCTCGAGACCATGCGATCTGTAATGTAACGTTCCAAAAACGCAAGGTCCCACTGTAAATGCAGTTCTGAAGACATCACATTTTTCAATCTAGCAAAGAGACCACCTATCTCGGTATCACTACCTGTGGCAATAAAAACACCCTCTGTATTAACAGTACGGGCTGCCCTGTAATCAAACACGTCCATCATAGATGGCACCATAGATGGCATATATCAATGAAGGCCGCTGCAGAATTAAATCAAAGAACAGAAAAAAAACAAATACAAAAAAATTCCGCGCTGCCTAGTGGAATAGCAGCTCACACAACCAGTTGAAAATGGTGAGAACAAACAAAAACAAAAAAGTGTAGCGCTAAACTAAATGAGGACTGCACTTTGATCAAGTGCAGTATAAACAGTGATATGTGATTAAACAATCAACATGACATCTAACACAGATATGTGAAAATGTTCAGATAATCCACCGTGATGAAAATTAAATCAAACAATCCACCGTGATGAGAATTATATAACATTGAAAATCATCAAAAAAATACTGTCACATACATTACATACATTAAATGACAATATAATAAATGAATATTAAAATGGTGAATGACAATCAAAATAATAGTGCTCCCAAAAAAACTTGACGTGAAGTGACCACCACCATTCGATTGTAGAAAAGGCTTACCGGAGAGAGTGGACCCCAAAAACATACGTTCAAAGGGTCAACCAGGCAAGGGTAAGCCACTGTGAACAGCAAATCCTCAGCAACAATTCAAACGGGAACCACAAGCTTCAATCCAGGATGGAAAAAAGTAATCGCTCCTGTCCGAATGTGCGATGAAACTTACGGACAGTGTCCGATTGGGACCAGGTAGTGTTACCAGATGAGTTGCAAAAAAGTAAAGGAAAGAAAAGGCACATAGCGTGATACTGTATAAAAGGGTAATTTAATGTAGGTAGGAACACTTACATTTAAAAGAGTATAACAGCGCTTGTCAAATAGTCAAAAATGGCAACAGTAAGGTCCCCCGATGCGTTTCGCATCCTAATGCATCATCTGGGGTGATCCCCCACTTCTGCCCACCCTGAATATATAGATAATGTGACCCCCTGTTAGAGAGGCCATCCCCTGGGCG
Organism: Rana muscosa; assembly: GCA_029206835.1. Classification (NCBI taxonomy): domain Eukaryota; kingdom Metazoa; phylum Chordata; class Amphibia; order Anura; family Ranidae; genus Rana; species Rana muscosa. The sequence continues at coordinate 814,553,095 of CM055116.1, forward strand.
TTCCTGTGTTGATAAATCACTTCCTGGTTCAACCAAGATGGAAGCCCCCTATGTGTTCCAAGCCTCTATCTGGGACTCACTCCGTATATGCGATAACATGAAATCTGGAGGTGTACCAACATGGCCGCCCACCATGTGTGTCAAGCCTCTAATTGATGCAAAAGGCACAGGGGGGTTTGGGGGCACCTGGTTTGAAAAATTACTACTACGCGATTGTAATATCACGTATAATTGAATGGGCTAAAAATAACACTGAAAAGAGATGGGTAAATATGGACTCTATTATTAGTAAAACTTCACTGGGGAGGGTAATTTGGATCCCGGCACAATATCGCGAACTGGGCACTGACACACACTGCATCACTAGGAATGCATTAATAATTTGGGATAAAATTCATAAAAAGGTAAACTGGGACTTTAACTCACCCCTAATACCGTTAACTGACACAAAATATTTTATACCAGGGAGGGAAAAAACGTTCGGAAAATGGATTATAAAAGATAACGCACAATTAAAAGATGTAATGGAGCAAAATAAACTACTCACATACCAGGAATTAAAAAAAAAAGGAGTGGACTGATGCTGATTGACGAATGGCGGTATGCCCAGTTAAAACATTTCTTCGAAAAACTACCACAGCCGATTAGAACAGTAGATAATCTGCGGCCCTTTGAGAAATTATGTGAGGATAAGGGCAGGAAGGGCGTAATTGCAAAGACCTATAAGATATTAAATGAGGTAAAAAAGCCGGGCATACCGCGATTCGTCAAGAAGTGGGAGGAGGAATTGGGGACACGGGTTATTAACTCGGAGATTAAACAATTAATAAAAAGGGTACATTCAACATCAGTTAATTCTAATATAATGGAATTAAATTATAAATGTCTCGTCAGATGGTACTTAACCCCTGACAAGGTACATAAATGTTCCACGCAAACATCTCAGCTTTGCTGGCGGGGATGTCAGGAAATTGGGACTATGGGTTACATTTGGTGGACATGCCCCAAAATTAAAAAATATTGGAAAGAGATACAAAAAAAGATTACAGAAATAACTAAAATGGAAGTACCGGACGACCCGTGGGTATGTTTATTACACAGTATTCGAATGCCAGACAAACAAAATCTGAGAACATTGCTCCCACAGCTCTTAAACGCAGCGAAGAGCCAATTTCCTATTTACTGGCATAACCCGGAACGGCCAACACTGAGGGGTTGGTGTAATAAAATAGATGAAATGCACGGCTTGGAATATCCCAGGTTCTGTGACGGGGAGGGGATGGAAGAATTTGAAAAAAAAATGGAAAGAATGGATAGTCTATAAACATACACTGGGATACGCAGAAATAATGGGGGCATAACGTACAACGCATAACGCACAACCCACAATACATAATACACATCACAATAAATAATATAAATTGAACAAACAACAAGATAATACAAAACTAAATATCAAAATAAGAAATGTTAGAGATGGAGAGGAGGGGAAAAGTATACAAAGTGCATAAATAAAGAATGAGCAAGGAAACAGAGGGATTTCAAACAGGAGAGGTCGGGGAAAGGGTAGGGGGTTGGGGTGTATTAACAAATAGAAGTGTACACAACATCAGTACTCAGTTGTTCCTGTTTATGCCAAACACAATCCAATACACAATTGAACAAATACAACTTATACTAAAAGGATTTTTTATTCATTAAAATTAAGTCAATGGTTACATAGTCTATTACTGGAGCTGATTTCATAAATGAATGGGGACTATTCACTCAGCAGAGAATACTCTCTTTATTCAGAAATATTAGAGTATAACCAAAGGCAAACATTTTTGTTTCTATTTTGGATTTGAGTGGAGATGGATTAGATCACCTGTCAGTTTTTATTGCTGTCTGTGTTCCCAGTTAGGGAGATCCTCCCTCTCTATGTGTCTGTTCACGAGAGAGTTAAAGAAAATCACAAATTTGGGGTTGTCACCAGAACTGCAATAGAGAATTCCTGGTGACCCTGGTAAAGACCAGGGATTTCCCTTACTCCTGTTTCGGCTATGGGGCACCCAAAATAAGTATTGAGCATTCAAAAATAATAAAGCTTCCACTTTGCTTGTTAAGCTAAATGTACTTTTTATTTAGAAAAGTTAACAGATACAGTTACTTTAGTAATTTAATCAATTAACCTGGTAGGTCAACCTACGCCAAAAAAATGACTCCTAGTGATCAAGAACAGCGATCTCTCTGTACTCCCAGTCAGTCCACTCCCGCCACAGTTAGAATCACCTCCCTAGGGAACACCTAACACCCTAGTGTTAACCCCTTCCCTGCCAGTGTATTTATACAGTGCTCAGTGGCTATTTTTAGCTCTGATCACTGTAATAATGTCACTGGTCCCAAAAAAGTGTCAAAAGTGTCCGATCAATGTCGCAGTACTGCTAAAAATCGCTGATCACCGCCATTACTAATAAAATAATATATAATATAATAAATATATCCCCTATTTTGAAGACACTATAACTTTTGCGCAAACCAATCAATATACGCTTATATGCGATTTTTTTAACAAAAATATGTAGAAGAATACATATTGGCCTAATCTGATGAAGAAATATATATTTTTTTGGGATATTCGTTATAGCAAAAAGTTAAAAATATTGTTTTTCTTTTCAATTTTTTTTTCCTTTTGTTTTATTGCCAAAAAATAAAAACCGCAGAGGTGATCAAATACCACCAAAAGAAAGCTCTATTTGTGGGGAAAAAAAGGACATAAATTTTGTTTGGGTACAGCATCGCATGACCCCTCAATTGTCAGTTAAAGCGATGCAGTGCTGTATAGAAAAAAATAGCCTGGTCATTAAGGGGGTAAATCCTTCCGGGGCTGAAGTGGTTAAAGGGGTTGTAAAGGTTCTGTTTTTTTTTTAAATAACAAACATGTCATGCTTACCTTCACTGTACAGTTCGTTTTGCACAGAGTGGTCCCGATCCTGCGGTTCTGGGGTCCCTCGGCAGTTGTCTCGGCTCCTCCCCGCAAGAGCTAACCCCCGTTCTGGGAAGCTCTCTCTCAAGGGGGTTAGCTTATGGGCGCGCTACCATGATACAGTCGGCAGCTATAGCCGCCAAGTTTATCACTTGGCCCCGCCCCCCGCGTCATTGATTAGATTGACAGCAGCGGGAGCCAATGGCTGCGCTGCTATCAATCTTCAATGAAGAGCCGAGAATAGCCTGAAGATAGGGGCGAGTAGCCAGCACATTCACGACGCGGGACTTTCGAGGGCTCAGGTAAGTAAACCGGGTGGCTGGGGGGCTTGTAAGCATCAGATGTTTTTTCATCTTAATGCATGGATGCATTAAGGTGAAAAAACGTGAAGCTTTACAACCCCTTTAACTTAAAGATGTTTAAATTGTACTTGAAAAATTGGGCATACATGTAATATAAGCTAATATACAAAATATAAATACCAATTTTATGATGTTAATGAAGCATCTTTTCACATTTCATAGCATCTCGAATGCAATCTTTTACATTCTGATTTCTTAATGTATAAATAAATGGATTTAGTAAAGGGGCAATAACAGTACTTACCAGATTAACTATTTTGTCTGCTGCTGCAGAATACTCTTTAGGGGGTCTTATTACAATGAATATGGCACCTCCAAAAAATATTGACAGCATGGTGAGGTGAGACAGACATGTTGAGAAGGTCTTCTGTCTTCCTGTATCTGATGGCATTCTTATTACAGTGATCACAATGAAAAAATAAGATATTGCAGTAATGGTCAAACATCCAATCAGAATTAACACTGATGTAATGATTGAATTCAGTTTAATTAAATGTATATCTACACAGACCAGCCTAAGCATAGCTGCACTCTCACAAAAGAAGTGGTCCAGCACATGGCCACAAAATGGAAGATTAGTTATAGCTATTGTGGGGTACAAAAGACATAGAAATGGAGTAATGAAGCAGCCAATTACTAGTCTTATACAAATACTATTTCTCATAATAGTGTGATATCTGAGTGGGTAACAAATAGCTATATATCGATCTATGGACATTACAGTTAAAATGAGAAAATCTGCAGTGGATATGAAGTAATATAAATAGGATTGTATCAGACAACCCACTTTAGAAATTGTATTTTCTGCAACAAGTATTGCTAGCAACTTAGGAATCACAAAGGAAACCATAAGTATATCAGTGAAAGATAAGCACACCAGAAATAAGTACATAGAAGAGTGGAGACGAGAATTGCTACAAATGATAACGATTATTAGGAGGTTTCCAGCCATCGTAATAAAGTAGGTCATCAACAGTGCTACAAATATTATGAGCTGTAATGCAGTGTTACCATAAAATCCTTTGAGAACAAATTGCTCTAATATGGTTCCATTTGTTTCATCCATTGAGGGTCAGCAACTAAAAGAATTACCAGTGTGACAATCAAAAATTACATTTACAATATTGGATATTTTAAAGCTGAACTCCAGGCATAAAGCTAAATTAACATGTGAAATATTTAATAATTTACTTCCAGGTCCCCCACTAACCGAAACCCTGTGACTGAACCGTGAAAGGAGACAGCACAATGATAAGTTCATCTATCTGTCACTTTTCTCAATTCTTATATCAGAATGTTCCTTGTACTGCAACACACCTGATTGGCTCCTTCTGCTGCTTCTCCTTCTCCTTCCCCTTCTTTGAGCTCTTCTGTACAGGTTATATAAGAGGCTGATACCTAATAAAGGTAAATACACTGCTTGCATTAAAAATACAGTACATTCAATTATGTACTAATAAATAGAGAGCTGCTTTATTTGCGTGTTTATATCTGCCTGGAGTTTATCTTTAAATAATATTTCTAATTGATACAGAACACATAACATATCATTGTTAAATTCAAACGTGATAATTATTTTTCAAAAGAAAATTCTAAATTAATGAATGAATAACTATAGCTTGTACAGTGACTATTAGGTCGATTTCTAAACCCAAATTTATATCTAATTTCTATACTGCATATGCTTAAAGATTTCTTACCAGATAATGTAATTTTCTATAAATGCAATGCAATATGGCTACATGGAGTTGTTCTGTACACAGAGTGTGGAGTTGTGGAGTTGTTCTGTACACAGAGTGCATACTGACTACTCCCCAGAAACATAATTTCCTGCTTGTGTGATTGGCTCACCAATTTTCCCAGAAGTCTGCCTAAGATACAAGTCAAATTTCAGGCATCCCCTGCAACACAAATGTAAATTTTGGTGAGATACTCCCACTAAGAACACGTCTAAAGGGATGCAGGCCCATCAGCTTTCCTCATTAGTGCCCTGCAGCTGCCATAGCTGACTGATAATTATGAAACCACTCCCATTAGATCCACTTAGCACAAAGGCACAGATGAACACACGTGGATTTCTTCAGAATAACAAAATGTAAGAATCTGCAACAAAGGTTGTTATAATCTTTGCAATGTACATAGATCACCCGGGGTGAATGTTTTTTTCTCAACAAAAGTGGAGTTACGCTTTAAGGGCTTATGATAGGGATAATTACATAGAGTTGAATTCCATGTCCCATTGAAGTCTGGGGAGACTGCAATACTGATGTTAAATCTTGACCATTTTTAGGGGTAGACTACTGTCAAAAAGACATGGGAAGCTGGGCACTGTCATTGAAGACATGAACCTATGCAAAAAATAAAAAATGTTTTAAAAATATTGTACAGCTGGCGCTGGGGACTTGGTCCTTTCGTCCAGCTGTGAGGTCAGCATTGAAAGTGCACAAATCCTTTGGTACTCATTCAGATATTCAGAAAGGTTAGTTTCCCCTTTTCTACCTTTACTAATCCTTAGTAATCCACCATTTTCCCCGGGTATGGAATAGATGAAGTCCCATGTCCAGTGGACTACCCACAGCTTTACCCATGTACACAACTTCTTGTCCTCATGCACTTTTCCTACCGTGGCTTCACTCCAGGAACATCATGAAGCACCTACTGTAACACAGAGCATTTTCACTATCTACAACTCCAACACTGGATCTCATCCCAGAGAAAGCATTTTGAATTTCCATTAAAAAATCAGCCTTTGAAACATACACAGTATGTCTACATTTCGTGGGATCACCCAGACACATATCGCTTTTATATTCTACACTAAATGCTTGTGGGTCCCATTCACCTGTCTTGTATGTCCTGAAATGAGAATGAGATCTCACTGACCCCCCAGAATTGGAGGACTGGGGGTTAAATCTATTTCAAAATTGTGAAAGGTTTCTTTAGTCTATTGTAGAAACTGCATAAAAGGTTCCCATTTAGTAGTATTGGGTTCCAGTCTGAATAGCACATGCCAACCGTAAATACTACAGCAACAGGTTCTTTAGAGGATGTGGTCAACGAGGTGATGTATTAAACATTTGGTGGCCCTGTCTGAAGATAAAAACATTTTGGTCTAGAACATTTGGCTTCTTCCAAACCATATTTAATTTATTAGTCCCCATGGGTGTTAGGATTGACCTTCTCTACCACACAATTCCAGGGCTTTTTGCATACCAACAGAAATAGGTCACATACTTGTTTCTGGCTGCAAAGAAAATGATATCCAAAGTGTGAAAGAAGCCTACGGTCCCCTTTCAAGAAGTCAAAGACTGTATGAATTTTTTGTTGGTTGATGAGAAATTGTCTAGCATCCTTAACTTTTCATAACCTAAATTTGTCAAAATATGGGAACTGTGGTTCACCTATGCCTTTCTGTCTCTGAACCCTTGTAGCCTGAGGATATATCCTGTTGTATCCTCTCCCTGCACCTTCCCTTCATGTTGCCTATACTTCCCTATCCTGACCTTATAGTTGGTTAGGTTGAATAATGACACCAGTTCATGTAGTTCAACTTGTGTAGGTGTTGTATGTATGAATGTATGTATGTGGGTGAGTGTGTTTATGTCAATACCATTTCCCATATCTCTGTATATTGCGTTCTCTGAAACTATTGACACACACTTCCTGCTGAAACCACTGATTGTTGAAGTGAGTTCCATATCATTACTGCTGTAACAGTAAAGAACCCCCTACTCAGTTTAACGTTGAACTGCTTCTCTCTTTCATTGAGTGCCTGTGTGTCTTCTTAAGCGCCCTGAAACTGAAAAGTTTCCTCACTATGCTAGAATGACCATTAAGGTTTTTGTATATTGCTATCATATCGCCTCTCAAGTATCTCTTCTCCAGGGAGAATATTTTTATTGTTTGTAGTCAATCTTTGTAAATGAGAACCTCAAGACCCCTTATTAACTTTGTTGACTTTCTCTGGACTCTCTCCAGTTCCAGCACATCTTTTTCTGGGGACCGGTAACCAGAACTGGAGGGTATATTCAAGATGTGGCCAGACCAGAGTCTTGTAAAGTGATAGAATTATAGTTTTATCTCTGGAGTAAATTTTTAATGCATGCTACTATTCTGCTTGCTTATAGTCCCCTATCATCCCCTCAAATAGTTCACAAACAATTGATGTTAGACTGACTGGCCTGTAATTTCCAGGTATATATCTTTGCCCTTTTTTTAATATTGTCTATTGTTTTCATCCCGTTTTTTGACTATTCCCATTCCTCATTAGTTTCAGTATGATTCCCGCCTAAATTTTCCACCATCTTAATTTTTTACCGTTCAGACCCATCTGCCTATATATTAGTTTAAATTATCAATCTGCTACTCTAAGCTCATGAAAGGTCTTAAATTACATATTTCTATGGGACTGGAAAACTGAATAATATGCAGGATATGCTTTTTTATTTTATCTTAACACCTTCCTGCCCAGCCTATAGAAGAATGACGGGCAGCTGGTGTTTCATCCCTACTGGATTTTATATGACGTCCTTCGCACCGCGTCACTCATTTGCGCCCCCAGGGTCACGCACTGTGGCAATCGGCAGTCAGCTGTGTCCCTTGGGTAGGCTCTTTACCTTGTGATCAGCTGTGTCCAATCACAGCCGATCACATGTAAACAAATGGCACTTATTGGCATTTCCTTTCCTCAGCACTGTCAGGGTCTGAGGAAAGGAAAGCCGATTACTGACTTTCCAGTTAAAGGGGACATTTACGTTTAAGCTTAAGATTAAGTGTAAGACATTTAATCAGTGACCTGATTATCAGTGCAGCCCCATCAGTGCAGCATATTAGTGTCTATCAGTGCAACGTATCAGCATCCGTCAGTGCAGCACATCGGTGCCCATCAGTGCAGCATATCAGTGCTGCCTAGCAGTGACCATCAATGCCACCTTATCAGTGCAGCCTTATCATGGCCCATCAGTGCCCATCAGTGCAGATTATCAGTGCCCACCAGTGCCGCCTCATCAGTGCCAATCAGTGCTGCCTCATCAGTACCCATCAGTACAGCCTCATCAGCGCACATCAGTGAAGAAAAAAAACGACTTATTTAAAAAATTAATAAAGACAAAGGCTTTTTTTTTCAGAATTGCTGGTCTTTATTCATTTGCTTAGCAAAAAATAAAAAAAACTCCAGTGGTGATTAAATACCACCAAAAAAAAGCTCTATTTGTGTGAAAAGCTGAAAGTTGGCCTGGGCAGGAAGGGGGGTGAAAGTGCCCACTATTGAAGTGGTTAAATGTCCACATTTTATTAGAAGTTTTAGCCCCTGTGCGGGCATAACTGCTGTTATTCCTCCTTAAAAACAATAAAACAATAAAAAAGTATTAAAGCAATAGTACACACATATTTGAAATAACATGAGGAATGTTGTACATAGTGTTATGGAACAGTATGATTTTTAACTAACAGTCTCAATGACAGTGTACACTGTCAGTGCATACTTGGCTGAGGGATTTTTTTGTTTTTATTATTTTATAATTACTTGGCTTACATACAGCAGAGGAATCCCAATAGGATTAATTTTAGTTAAAATATATTTTTTTAAGTAGTTGTAGCAATGATACATGCTTTTTCATAAAACTATTAAAAAGACTGCTTTTACTGGCAGATATTAATTGTCCAGTAGTTCACCCTGACTGTCCTTGTTCTCACTGATGTAAAACTGTAATGCAGCTGGCCAAATTCTATCAAGTTTTCATGGAGAACTAAGAGTCTGCAGATGGTATGGCAGTGTAAAACTGGTCAGCAGCAGGACTTTTTATTGAGGGAGGTTTGGCTGAACTGTACTAGGAAAAAACTGTGTTCTACTACAAGGATTACAGCAATTAGACAAGAGAAGGACAATTTTAAATAGCAAGGCTATACCCAAATTTACTAGCGAAAAAGAGCACAAGCTGGGGTTTAACTTCAAGAATTAAGGTACTGCATAACAATTGTCCAGCAGTAGAACAGCTTAATCGGGGACAATAGTTTGAAATGTTGTATCCTTTTGTTTTATCTATGGGGTTAGGGATGCATTGAATTTGAGTAATATAGTGAGGTGGTTTAGGTGTAAAGAAACATAGAACAGTGGCAGCAGATAAAAGACCAAGTGGTCCATTGAGTCTGCCCCATTTTTTTTTGTTTGCTTTGTTAACATTTGTGTCAGAGTATACAGTATATCTATGTTTGTTCCAAGCATGTTTGAATCAACATCAACTAACATTTGAATCAACATCAACTTTCGGTAAAATAATACTTTCTACGTTTATTTTAGAACTTTGGTACTGCTAGTTTGAAGTCATACCCCCACTTTCTCAATCTTACCTTACTGCCCTCCTGATCCCTACTTACCCCTTTGATGTATTTAAAGGTTTTAATAATGTATCCTCTTCCCCATCTTTCCTCTAGACTGTACATATTTTATTCCTCATGATATGTTTCATCCTGATGTGTTTTATCCTTCAGACCTCTCACCATTTTTGTTGCCTGTCTTATCAATATGTTTTTGTAAGTGAGGTCTCCAGAACTGGACACAGGTCTAAATGAGGTATAACTAGGGGAATCAGGATCTCATTTCATCTGCTGGTAACCCCTCAAGTAATAGGTACGAGCATCTGCCAATGCCGAGTCCATGTCAGGAGCTGTGTCCGTGAATGAGAGGATCCTAAAAGACTGCCACACACCTCTAGTAATGCATCCTAGAATTATATTTGATTTTCTCACTGCATTGCCATACTGTATGCTCATTTTGCAGTTATCTGAACAAATACTCCTAAATATATTTCCTCTGTAGTACTGGCCAACACTGTACCTCCAAAATTGTAGATGAAAAAGGGGGGTATATGGTACAATGAGTGGTGTGTGTACACTGATAGTATAATGAGAACAGTAAAAAGTCCATAAAGTCCAACTGGAACGTCCATGGAAACTTCCTGCTGACCTCAAAACACTTGATGCAGAACCTCTAGAGAGACTGAAATATCTCTGAGTGAACAGCTAAAGAGAACATGAGGGTGTGATCTAAGTGTATTATGTTACATATTATTGTGGTGAAAGACAATTGACAACTCATGTTTGACAGTTAAAAACTGTGTTGTCAACAAAGTAAGTTGGACAACCTCAGCATGGAAGGGTATCTCAATCCAAGGAGGACACACTGGGTTGGTCAGTAGAATAAGTAGGGCAGAGAAAACACACCAGGGGATGCCAGACTAAGTGCAGTAGTGTATAGGACTGGTTGGTGCATGTAAATAGGCAACTCACATATGAAGAAGAAATGGTGCTTTAGGTTCTCTCAGTTGGTGGTTGGCTAACGCGTATTGGGTGGGGAGCCTTGTCCAAAAACTTGCAGCCTTAGCAGTCCAGATGTAAAGCTGGGTACCAGTTCAGATGGAGGAAGCAGGAAGAAGACGGAGGAATCTGTGGAAGACAGAGCGGACTGGATGTGACCTTAGCGGCACATCAGGGGGAAATAGATACATGTTTGGAGGCTGCCCAAGCCCCTTTCCCATGCCAAATCCCCTATAAATAATGTCAATCTATTTATGCAGTGAATATGCTATTTATGCAAAAAGGCACAGCGGATCTTGAATGTTAACAAAATGTAAGTTCTTGAATCGGGAATGATAGTACTATAATAGAGAACTATGGGCAACGTATGTGGGAGGGGGCAAAGATAGTACTAACAGGCTAAACTATGGGACATTCTCTGGATACACTACACATATGGTTAAGGAAGAGGATTATACTATTGATAGGAAAACTAGTACTGCTGAACCAAGGGGAAAAAACAGTAGGGAATGCTGGAAAAGTACATAAAAATAAAATTGAAATAAAAATAAAAAAGAGAGTGTGATATAGCACAAGAAATTATATACAAAGCATTTCTGTAAAATTATATATAAACAGGTGTTTGTAGCCTGATGTATATGATCCAAGTACAATTTATAAATGTTTGTAAGTGAGGAGCAGAGAAGTGTAGATGGTGTTAAATAACAGTAGTGATCTCAATCTCCTTATTGAGAGTACAGACAGCTGGGAGTGAATATCCTGTAGGTCTCCCTTTCACAGAGTTTCTTAAAACATTCTGTGGCAGAGTTTTTTTTGGAATGGATTCAATCACCCAAACTTGTAGACCTGCAGAAGATTTATTGTGGTGTTCAGCAAAGTGATGAGATACACTTTGTTTAGGGTTTATCTTCTTCCACAAACCTTCTGTGTTACCCCGAATTTGCCATGTGGTATTCCGATGGTCCTGCCAATGTAAAGAAGACCATACAGCATGTAAGACAGTACACCACAAACTGGGAAGAATAACCGTGACCTGTGTTGATGGGATACATTTTGCATTGGCTGAAAAACTTTTGTTTCACGTGCCTGCAGGAGACAGGAGAGTTTTGATTTATACAATAGATTTCCAGGTTCCACAGTCGACTTGGGAGGGGCGGTGCCCATGATCCACACTTGAAGAACACCATTTCCCCCAAATGACATCATCCTCAAAAGCCCTTGCATTTCTTAAATATGAATAAAGCAACCGTCTCACAATATAAGTTACACCAACTGGAATATCCTGTTATTCTACCGTAGATTATGTATACAAATATTATAATTATTTTGAATTTAAAAATGTCTGTTTAAAGCACTGGCTAGATTAGTGTATAATAACCCCCAATAATTATACTTGATTTTTATTCAGTGGTCAAAAAAATTAAGCATTCGGAGCAGTTCTAGATTTCAAATGTTCTATAACCTGTAAATCCAACCAAATCTGCATTTATGACTATTAACTCATATTGCAATTTACAATTCTGCACCTTCAGGGAATTATTTAAGCATGTTGCATCTAGTGAATGCTACAGCTCACACCTACCATATATAGTAAGCCTAATGCTGTAGACCAGTGGTTCTCAACTTTTGTCCTCAGGACCCACTTATGCCTTGTACACACAATTGGAATTTCCGATGGAAAAAGTCAGACGGAATTATTTTATTGGATATTCCGACCGTGTGTGTGCCCCATCTTACTTTTTTCCGTCGGAATTTAGAAAGAGAACATGTTCTCTTTTTCTCAGATGAAAAAAATTCCGATCGGAAATTCTGTATGGAACTCCGACGGAGAAAAAAACACGCATGCTCAGAATCAAGTCGAGGCATGCTCGAAAGCATTGAACTTCATTTTTCTTGGCTCGTCATAGTGTTGTACGTCACCGCATTCTTGACGGTCGGAATTTGGTGTGACAGTGTGTATGCAAGACAGCTTGAACAGAATTCCGTCGGAAAAATCCGTCAGAGTTTATCCCGACGGAAATTCCGATCGTGTGTACAAGGCATTAGGCCTCGTACACACGGTATGAAAATCAGAAGGGAAAGGTCTTGTAAACTACTGATACTAATCTAGAATTGAAATATAGAGTGAAAAAACTGCACTAAACCCGAAAAAACAAAGTTCAAGCTGCCAGCACTCAAACAGACAAGGTGAAAAATGTAAATAAAATAAATAGTGCGGCGCTAACCCAAAAGGTAACAGGTAATATCACTCAATGTAATGTGACAACCAAACATTCAATTACCAATCTTAATAGTGTGAGACTGAATGTGATGAAAATCACAATAAAGTATATGTATGATAAACACTATTATGTGTAAAAAGTCTACGCAACCTTAATGGTGAAATAAACATAAATGGATATTGTAAAATCCATAAATAAGTGATATAAAAAAAAAAGTCCATTTAACATAAAAAAAACAAAAAGAACCCTGTGTGGGCTCAAAATGAATCAGCTCAAATAGTCCAAAATAAGTGAATCACCAATATAGATGAATGAACTAAAATGGAAGCAAGTCCACATGTCTTAGACACACTCTATATATATCTTCCCACAAAGATGATGAAACACAAAATGTTGACTGTAGAAACACTTGAAGTAATAAACTGGATGGGGTACTCTTACCGCAACCGGTGGACTCATCTATCATATGATAGTGAGTCAGATAGGCTTGAGGTCTCAGCGACCAGGAACAATGGAACAAGATTCCATGGACGTCTCAACCAATCTTGAAAGGGAAATCCAATGGATAGAGATGCAGATGCAACACTTCTCCAGCATACAGGCTCCAAGCAAACAAAGGTGGAAAAAATTTAAACAAAGGGGAAACTCCCAATGGTGCAGGTCAATAAAACCGTAACAGGGTTTATTAGATAAAATTGTCATATAAACTGACAATACAATAAAAAGTGATCACAAGAGTAAGAGCAATGTGGGGTGCAGTATGCAAGCCCGACGCGTTTTGACTGCAAAGTCTTCAACAGGGGCAATCTAGAATTAACAATTGTGGTGCGGCAATTGATGAAATGTCAAAATTCTCATTTTCTTTAATGGGATAATAATGAAGCTGCTTTGCATGTAGTTATGCCAAACATATTTTAAAAGGTATTTGTTTTGTACAGTCTTAAAATCGCGAATCAATGCTCACCAAACTTCTACTAACAGAAAATTAGCAGAAGGGGCCCAAAGGGTGGCGCTTGAGAAATTAACTTCCTCTTTATACTCTCATAGTACGTCACTACGTTTGTGTTTGTCAAACGACAATTTTCAGGTAGTTAATATGCTAGACAAAATCCTGCACACGCGCTTTTGACAAAAATCAGACGCCCGGTCATCCAACAATCAAACTGTGTGTACAAGGCCTTACAGGCCAGGTTTGCAAGATAACTGAAATACATCACAGGTGATATAATTTGCTGCTCATTGATTGCAGTATTCTAGTCTGCATCTCCCCAAGGTAATACTTAAAATCTGGCCTGTTAGTGGGTCCTAAGGATGGTTGAGAACCACTGCTGTAGATATTTTACAATTCATCAGGGATTTCTTTGAAAAATAGATATAAATAATAAAGGTAATGTTTAAAAATAGTCAGTTAGGGGGGCGTGGCCAGCGCGGCATGTGAGCAGTCGCATCTTCACAGAGCTCCCGCTTTGATCCTACACTGATCCGGTATCCGGCACCGCAGAACACCCGGTTTTTCGCCATCCGAACCTGGGAGAGTCCCCTCATCACCCGGCGGCCACTTAGGAACTTCACAGAGGCATGATGACCCGAGGACAGAGAGGAGAAGGATCCAAGCAGGATTCCCAAAATGGCGCCGCCCCGCCATCAGCACAGAGGGGACGCGCTGCAGAGAAGACAAACGAGGGGGGGAGTAAGCAGTTGAAACCACCCAAGGATCCTCTCGGAGAACCCCCTAAAGATATGAGGTACTATGCACAAAAAATGACAGGGAACCTGAACTTGGCAGGAGCGCTGCCCCTGGAAGAGGGAGCCGCATGCAGTGACACTGACATGGAGGAGGGGGGGCGAGTGCTGGGAGTGGGCGCCATGATAGCTCACTTGCAGGAGGACAGTGAAGAACCTGATGAGGAGGGAGGTGAACAGCCTACTATGGCTGACTTACTAAGAGCTGTTAATAAATGCACAGCCTCTGTGAATGGCCTGCAAGTCCGCTTTGGGAACCTGGAGGAAGGAGTATGTCTGATTAGACAAGATATTCAAAAAATTAGGGAAAGAACCACGGCAGCTGAGAGCAGGATAAGTGATATAGAGGACAGACTCCCCGAACTGACCAGAGATGCCCAATCCACTGCACGCCTAGCCAGGGCTATAGATATGAGGGCAGAAGATTTTGAGAACCGCCTCAGGCGCAATAATGTTCGCATAGTGGGGCTGCCGGAGAAAGTGGAGGGCCGGGACCCCACACAATTTGTGGAACAGTGGATGGCAGATCTATTTGGCAAGGAGGTGTTCACTCATTTGTATGCGGTTGAGAGGGCCCACCGAGTGCCTACCAGACCTCTCCCACCGGGTAACCATCCTCGCCCGATGCTGGCCAGACTGTTAAACTACAGAGATAGAGAAATTATATTGCGGCTGGCCAGGGAGAAGAAGAACATTCAATTCAATGGCACAAGGGTCTCCTTCTACCCTGACTTTTCCCCTGCAGTTCAGAAGAGCCGGGCGCACTTTGCTGACATCAAGAAACGCTTGCAGAAGCTGCAGGCACCCTATGCCATGCTTTACCCTGCGAGGCTCAGAGTCATCCTGAGGGGCCAAGCACACTTTTTTGAAAACCCTGCAGATGCCTCGGACTGGCTGGATGCCAACGCGGGAGCATTTCACCAAAGACCCCCCGAGGATGATGACTGATGGGCCTGATAAGTTCTTGCTGATACCGCCCTACCTTTTCCTCGGCTGAGGATAGTGCCGGATACGAACATTGATTATTTTCACTTAATGCGAGTTCGGAAAAGTGTTTATTAATGGCACTGCTTAATTCACGGATTGCCTGTAAATGGACGGCCATGTTGGCTGTGTCCATGGACTGTTCACGGGACCCGTTGTCCCAAGCAAATCGGGAGTGCCCGTTGGCACCCCAGAACCTGTATTTTCTAGAGGGTCACGCGAAGAAGGCTCTTATATCTGAAAGGCCTGTTGGCCTACTACGGACAGGGTCTGTAAGGTGGTTCACCGCACCGTTGTGCGCACTGGGTTGCTACGGCAACACAAGAATTTGTTCCAGAGCAGACAGTTTCTATTTTCAGACTTGCAGAGTTCCAGTTCTATCTATTAACCGGCAGTCTATGCCGCCCCGGATGCCTTCCCAACCTGACATTTGGGGTCTTCCCCCTGATGGTTACATGCTTGATTTCCCCTGATGGAGACTGTCACAGTGTTGTCCTGGAACATTAGGGGGTTACAGGATCCTCTGAAACGTACTATGGTGTCCTCCCTGATGAGGAAACGCCTGCCTGCCATCTGTGCCTTGCAGGAGACACATCTGACTGCTGATTCTAAGTCGTGCCTGAACTATCGGTGGGTGGGCAGAGCGTATCACTCCACTCACACTTCCTATTCCAGGGGTGTGAGTGTTTTGATACACAGCTCCATAAATTTTGAAGAGCTCGGCTCTATGGTTGATGATGAGGGCAGATATGTTTTTCTCATGTGCAGACTGTTTACCTTTAAATGTATTCTTGCTTTTGTGTATATACCTCCTCCGTACAATAACCAGGTGTTGAGAGCCTTAATGGAGTTTCAGTTGCGGTTCCCGGAGGTGCCTTTGTATGCCTTCGGGGATTTCAACTGCTTTATGGACCCTTTGCTAGATAAACATCCCCCGGGGGGAGGAGGGAGGGGGAAGTATTGCACGGCCCTAAGGAAATTTATAGAGGAGGTGGGGTGGACGGACCCATGGAGGGCAAGGAACCCGGGAGTGAAGCAATTTTCATGCTTCTCAAAGGGCAATTCGTCTTTGTCCAGGATTGATTTATGTATATGCTCTTATGCGGCTGGGCGCTACGTTTCGGGGATGAAGTATGCTCCCAGAAGCGTGTCGGATCACTCGCCACTGATTGTGTCTTTGGAGGTGCGTCCCCCTTCCGCAGTGGCCAAGGCCCCGTGGAAGATGAACGCCTTTTGGATGAATCTCTTTTCGTCTCATGAACAGATAGAGTCCCAAATTTTGGAATTTTGGCGTATTCATGAGGCCCCTGAGACTGTGTCCAGGGATTGGGAGGCCTTTAAAGCTGTTTTGAGGGGTATATTTATTACAGAAATACAGGCTATTAAGATGAAGACTCATGCTCGGAGGGAGGGAATGGAACTGTTGGCCAAGGAACTAGAGGGCACCTATGTCACGGACCCGTCTGAACTGAATAGAAAGGCGTGGCTGTCGGCGCAGGATGCCCTGTACCGGGTCACGTCTTCAGGCGCAGAGAGGAAGCGCTTTTTTCAGAAGGTGGCTTTCTATGAGGAGGGGGAGCACACAGGCCGCATGTTGGCGACCATTGCCCATTCCCAGCAGCTGTCCCCTTCAATTGGAGCACTACGTGCTCCCTCGGGAGTGGTGACTAACTCCCCAGACCAAATCTTGACAGAGCTTGGTCATTTTTACTCTTCCCTTTATGAATCCAAGCGTACGTATTCGTTAGAGTCTTTAGATGACTACTTGGACCATGTCCCTCTACCTACCTTGACGGACTCCGCTAGAGAGGAGCTTGATGCCCCTTTGACCCTGGGTGAGCTGCAGATGGCGACTAACATGTTTCCCAACTCGAAGGCACCGGGAGATGATGGGCTTCCTGCCGAAGTGTACAAACAGTATGGAGAGCAGGTGCTACCGCACCTGCTGAGAGTCTTTAATGCAGCAAAGGTGACCGGTATCCTCCCCCAGTCCATGACTAGAGCTAACATTGTTTTAATTCTGAAACCAGGCAAGGACCCCTTAGACCCGGGATCGTACAGGCCCATTTCGCTCTTACAAAACGATGTTAAGATCCTGGCCAAGGCACTGGCAGTGAGACTAAATAAGGTTATATCTACTATAATTCACTCGGATCAGTCTGGGTTTATGCCCCAAAAATCGACAGCGATAAATCTGCGTAGACTTTATCTGAACATTCAATTGCGGGCGGACAATGTAGGTGACCGGGCATTGCTATCCCTAGATGCCCATAAGGCGTTTGATAGCGTCGAATGGGACTATCTGTGGGCGGTAATGAGGAAGTTTGGGTTTGGGACTGAGTTCATTCAGTGTGTGCAGCTGCTGTACTCTTCACGGTAGCGGCTATACGGGAGGGGGGAAGGATTTCGCATACGTTTAAATTACATAGAGGCACACGACAGGGCTGCCCCCTCTCCCCTCTCCTGTTTGCCCTGGCCATTGAGCCGTTAGCTGCCTTGATTAGGGACTGTCCCTCAGTGCAGGGATTTCGATATGGGGATCTTCAGGAGAAGATCCTGTTATATGCAGATGACACTATGCTTCTCCTTGGGGATACCTCCACTTCACTGACTGTGGCCATGGCTATAGTGCGGCAATTCGGTACATACTCCGGGTTAGTTATTAATTGGACTAAGTCCTCCCTCCTGTTGTTGGATCGGGATCCTTCGGCATTCTCTCCGACCTTGCAGGACATCCCTGTTGCTAAGTCCTTTAAATATTTGGGCATCCAGGTCACAGCTTGCTTGCTCGAATATGTTAACCTTAATCTCACCCCTCTGATCAACCGCTGTCGCAATCGGGTAAAGGTGTGGAGCAAATTGAGGCTGTCACTGGTGGGGAGGGTGAACCTGATAAAAATGATCCTTATGCCGCAGCTGCTGTACGTACTACACAATTCCCCCATGGTTATCCCTCTGAAAAAGTTTAGAATTATTAATTCGATCTTTCGATCACTTATATGGCTCTCCAAACCCCCTAGGGTCAAACTTGAACAATTGCAGCGCCCCAAGGACAACGGGGGATTGGCATTGCCCAATCCCTGGCTGTACTATTTAGCTTCACAAATGCAGCATATTGCACGAGTTATATCCCCTCGCCAGGACCTGGCACTGAATTTGATGGACCCCTCGGTCCAACTACTTAGTTACACGACGGGGGGAGGGGGGGAGTGGTGGATGGTCTGGAGGCCCTGAGGTACAGTAAATCTAACAAGCTCTTCCCCACATATGCACTCATGCAAAAAATTTGGAATAAGGTCCGGATGCTTCAGGGAGTGACTGGCTTTACCGTCTACAGTCCTATATGGGAAAACCAATACTATAGGGAAATTGCCAAATTGCCGTATGGACAGAGGTGGGCGCAGTATGGGGTGTCACATATGACTCATATATTTAGAGATGGCAGGTTAAAGACTTTTCAGGAGCTAAGAAAAGCGTGAAAAGATAGCTCAAAAATAGAGATACCTGGGGGTCGGACTTTGAAGGCAAGGACACATATGATAAACAAAAAAATATTTTATTTATAAAAGACAAGACAGAAACTATAATAGAGTAGATTAAAACACTGTATACGAGATGATTGTACAGATGTGGTCCCTGTGTGCGTCTACGCGTTTCGCCGTGAGGCTTCTTCAGGGCGAACAGTGATAGTAGGTAAACACGCCTTACTATCTTGGGAGCAGGAGGGTATAATATATATTATCCCTTGATCAAAAAGTTTTTTTGTATATATTATTTTATAAGCAGGCCCAGAACCGTTGTAGTGAGCGCGGAAACAATTCACATCTCGCAGAAAAACAGGATGAAATTTCAGGTGCTTCTTAGAGCAAAAGGCAGCTAGAGACGAAAACCTCAAGACTCAGCGTACCAGCTGAAATAGCAGTCTGTATGCAGAAAAAGACTGCATGGGGACACCAGTGAGCAAAATTGAGGCTAACAAAATAATGCAGCCAAGCGTGTATGGGAAACAAGTAGATCCCTTAGATCCAGCCAGAATTGTAAGCAGAAAGTAGATCAAGCCCTAGTGGCCACAGATAGTATAACACGCAGATGTCCCCAGGAGACAGCAGGATGCTGTACAGCATCCTGCTGTCTCCTGGGGACATCTGCGTGTTATACTATCTGTGGCCACTAGGGCTTGATCTACTTTCTGCTTACAATTCTGGCTGGATCTAAGGGATCTACTTGTTTCCCATACACGCTTGGCTGCATTATTTTGTTAGCCTCAATTTTGCTCACTGGTGTCCCCATGCAGTCTTTTTCTGCATACAGACTGCTATTTCAGCTGGTACGCTTTGTCTTGAGGTTTTCGTCTCTAGCTGCCTTTTGCTCTAAGAAGCACCTGAAATTTCATCCTGTTTTTCTGCGAGATGTGAATTGTTTCCGCGCTCACTACAACGGTTCTGGGCCTGCTTATAAAATAATATATACAAAAAAAC
Organism: Rana muscosa; assembly: GCA_029206835.1. NCBI lineage: Eukaryota > Metazoa > Chordata > Amphibia > Anura > Ranidae > Rana > Rana muscosa. Next base: position 814,573,163 of record CM055116.1, read on the forward strand.
TTTTTGATCAAGGGATAATATATATTATACCCTCCTGCTCCCAAGATAGTAAGGCGTGTTTACCTACTATCACTGTTCGTCCTGAAGAAGCCTCACGGCGAAACGCGTAGACGCACACAGGGACCACATCTGTACAATCATCTCGTATACAGTGTTTTAATCTACTCTATTATAGTTTCTGTCTTGTCTTTTATAAATAAAATATTTTTTTGTTTATCATATGTGTCCTTGCCTTCAAAGTCCGACCCCCAGGTATCTCTATTTTTGAGCTATCTTTTCACGCTTTTCCAAGTTATCCAACGGATGTGGCATTGTGAGTGCTTCCCTTTCCCTCATTTATATACATTTTCAGGAGCTAAGGATGGAGTTCCGACTGCCGGTCTCCATGCAGTTTTACTATCTCCAGCTTAGACACGCAGTTGAAGCGCAGAGGGAGACGGACGTTTGGTCCTTGGACTCGGCGCCGGTCTTCAACTGCTTGTTTGAGGCGACGACATATAAGGGGTTCATCTCTTGCTGCTATGCCAGGTTCCTTAACCTCTTTCTACAGGGCGCCCCCTTGAGGGCAGTGTCCCTGTGGGAACAGGACGTGGGCGCGTTCGAGGAAGAGCAGTGGGAGGAGGCTTTACAAGCGGTCCCCTCGTGCTCCCTGAACGTGGCTCATAGGTTGTCTCAGCTCTATATTCTTCTGAGGGTTCACTACACACCGGCTAGATTGGCCCGCATGGGGGTGACCCCCGATCCGTCCTGCACCAGGTGCTACAGGGATCACGGGGATCTCATTCACTTGCTGTGGAGATGCCCGAAGCTTCACTTGTACTGGACACGGGTCGTTGGCACTATCAATGGCGCTTTCCACTCTCAGATACCACTGGACCCTCGGGTCTGCCTGCTGGGGATACTAGATCACCTCCAGTTGGGGGGTATCCCCAGGCAGGCTATTAGTAGGGCCTTATTCCAGGCCCGTCTGATGATTTTGAGACATTGGAAAGATACTGCGGCGCCCACGGTACAGGAGTGGATCACACAGATGGGGGTTACGCTTAGGATGGAAAAACTTGTCTACCAACGCAGAGGGACTTGTACAAAATATGACAAACTATGGGACCCATGGCTGAGTGTTCCAGGTTTGGCACCTTTGGATTTGATATATGATCGATTGTTCTGACCTGGTTCAGGACCAGTATACAGGAGATGACTGTGATCTGGGGGAGGGCAGGTGGGGAAGGTTGAATAAAGTGTATTTGGGTGTGCTGAGTCACACTGATTTGTCATACTGTTGGTTATCTGGAACTGTGCGAGGATGTATTCTGTCTTTTGTTTTTACAACTGCTCAATAAAGAACTTGTTTGAGAAAAAAAAAAAAAAAATAGTCAGTTAACTGCAAATTGTAATATTCAATCATGTTACTATAGTATAGAATACACATATAGTGGATCACTGGACATTGCTATAATTTTCACATTCAGGCCAATGAACACTTACCTATTGTAAACCACAAGTCACATTACTATAGAAATATAACAGGCATATTTGTGAATACTAGGTGTGTTATCTGCAGGTCGTAACTGAAGTAAATGAGGTGGCCTATTTCACTTAAGGAGTTCTCCAGAAAACACAATAGCATGCCACAAACTGTCTATATCCTGAGATCATAACACACATTTGTATGAATACATATAAGATTAAGACATTTCTTTGGGGAACATTTTCATCCAAACAATGTTTCCCATAGGTTTTAGCTTACTAGGTTTTCAGTATTGCAAATTACAGTCATTAAAATACAGTAAATGTGCAGCGCTAGATAGAATTGACATCATATTATAGTAAAAGTATTAATGGAATAAACCCAAAAACTACTAAGATGCAAATATATAAAGTTAAACTGGAAAGTCCATATCATGAAAAAGTTCATTCAGTATGTTACATAGTGGGTGAGGTTGAAAAAAGACACAAGTCCATCCTACTGTATGTGTGATTATACGTCAGCATTACCTTGTATATCCCTGTGAAACAAAAGAAAAAATATAAATAGTGGCGCTAAACCAAAGTTAAAAAACAACTAGTGACAATATGACATACTGATTTGTCATACATACAGTGCATAAAACCCTTGTTAATAACGTGTCAAAAAATAATAAACAAACCTAAAAATATATAATTGACTTATAACTAGTGTTGAGCGGACCCGAACTGTAAAGTTCGGGTCCGTACCGAATTTTGGCGTTTTCCCGACCCCGGACCCGGACCCGGATTTTGCGCTAAAGTCCGGGTTCGGGTCCGGATTCGGGAATTTAATGGCGCAGTTAGAAATGCTTCAGGGGCCAGCCAATCACCATTTGATTAGCTGGTGTGCCCTTAGAAGCCATCATAGCCATGCCTACTAATGGCATGGCTGTGATTGGTCAGTGCAACATGTGACCCAGCATGTGACCAGCTTCTATATAAGCAAGAGGCACACAGCACAGATCGTCACTCTGCTTTTAGACAGTGTAGGGAAAGGATCCTGGCTGCTGTTGCTGTGAGGGAGAGAATTATATGATAGGAGTTAGTCCTGATTCTGCAATCTACTGATAGAAAAGATAGAGAGACAGTGTAGTGTAGTGTAGGGGCAGGATCCTGTTTGTGCTTTCAGGGAGAGAGATTTAGATAGGAGTCCAGATTGAGAGATATAATAGCTCAGCGATCTGCATAGGTTTATCTGTTTGTGTTGCAAGCTCAGTGCACCAGCACTGCATTACGTTGAGTGATACACCTATTCCATACTGTGGCTGTATTGTGCTCTTGCTAAAAGACCCATTTCGGGCAGAAAAAAAAAAAAAAAAAGGCACTTTATTGTGCTTTTGCTAAAAAGACCCATTTTTGGGCCCCAAAAAAAAAAAAAGGCACTTTATTGTGCTGTTGCAAAAAAAAAAAAGGCACTTTGTTGTGCGCAAAAAATACCTATTTTTGGGCAAAAAAAATATTTTGCAGTGTATATCTCTAGTTGTGTGAAATAACCAATTTCTATATATTTTTCTTGTACTATGCTATACTAAAAAAAAAAAAAAAACTTTTTTTTGAATAGCATTCTCTGCAGCTGTGCGATTCAGCGGTTATATACTGTGGGTGTGTTGTGCTCTTCCAAAAAACGCCATTTAGGGCCACAGAAAATATTTTGCAGTGTGAAATACACATCTGGAGGTGTGTGAAAAAACAACATTATTTTTGAATAGCATTCTCTGGCCTCTGCAGCTGTGCGATTCAGCGGTTATATACTGTTGGGGTTGTTGTGCTCTTCAAAAAAACGCCATTTAGGGCCACAGAAAATAAATTGCAGTGTGAAATACACATGTGGAGGTGTGTAAAATAAACAATTTCTATATATTGTACAGTGCTATACTAAAAAAAACAACATTTTTTTTGAATAGCATTCTCTGCACTTCTATAGCTGTGCGATTCAGTGGTTAAATACTGTGGTTGTGTTGTGCTCTTCCAAAAAACGCCATTTAGGGCCACAGAAAATATTTTGCAGTGTGAAATACACATCTGGAGGTGTGTGAAAAAACAACATTATTTTTAAAAAGCATTCTCTGGCCTCTGCAGCTGTGCGATTCAGCGGTTATATACTGTTGGGGTTGTTGTGCTCTTGCAAAAAACGCCATTTAGGGCCACAGAAAATATTTTGCAGTGTGAAATACACATCTGGAGGTGTGTGAAAAAACAACATTATTTTTGAATAGCATTCTCTGGCCTCTGCAGCTGTGCGATTCAGCGGTTATATACTGTTGGGGTTGTTGTGCTCTTGCAAAAAACGCCATTTAGGGCCACAGAAAATATTTTGCAGTGTGAAATACACATCTGGAGGTGTGTGAAAAAACAACATTATTTTTGAATAGCATTCTCTGGCCTCTGCAGCTGTGTGATTCAGCGGTTATATACTGTTGGGGTTGTTGTGCTCTTCCAAAAAACGCCATTTAGGGCCACAGAAAATAAATTGCAGTGTGAAATACACATGTGGAGGTGTGTAAAATAAACAATTTCCATATATTGTACAGTGCTATACTAAAAAAAACAACATTTTTTTTGAATAGCATTCTCTGCACTTCTATAGCTGTGCGATTCAGTGGTTAAATACTGTGGTTGTGTTGTGCTCTTCCAAAAAACGCCATTTAGGGCCACAGAAAATATTTTGCAGTGTGAAATACACATCTGGAGGTGTGTGAAAAAACAACATTTTTTTGAATAGCATTCTCTGCACTTCTATAGCTGTGCGATTCAGCGGTTAAATACTGTTGGGGTTGTTGTGCTCTTGCAAAAAACGCCATTTAGGGCCACAGAAAATATTTTGCAGTGTGAAATACACATCTGGAGGTGTGTGAAAAAACAACATTATTTTTGAATAGCATTCTCTGGCCTCTGCAGCTGTGCGATTCAGCGGTTATATACTGTTGGGGTTGTTGTGCTCTTCCAAAAAACGCCATTTAGGGCCACAGAAAATAAATTGCAGTGTGAAATGCACATGTGGAGGTGTGTAAAATAAACAATTTCTATATATTGTACAGTGCTATACTAAAAAAAAAAACATTTTTTTTGAATAGCATTCTCTGCACTTCTATAGCTGTGCGATTCAGTGGTTAAATACTGTGGTTGTGTTGTGCTCTTCCAAAAAACGCCATTTAGGGCCACAGAAAATATTTTGCAGTGTGAAATACACACCTGGAGGTGTGTGAAAAAACAACATTATTTTTAAAAAGCATTCTCTGGCCTCTGCAGCTGTGCGATTCAGCGGTTATATACTGTTGGGGTTGTTGTGCTCTTGCAAAAAACGCCATTTAGGGCCACAGAAAATATTTTGCAGTGTGAAATACACATCTGGAGGTGTGTCAAAAAACAACATTATTTTTGAATAGCATTCTCTGGCCTCTGCAGCTGTGCGATTCAGCGGTTATATACTGTTGGGGTTGTTGTGCTCTTGCAAAAAACACCATTTAGGGCCACAGAAAATATTTTGCAGTGTGAAATACACATCTGGAGGTGTGTGAAAAAACAACATTATTTTTGAATAGCATTCTCTGGCCTCTGCAGCTGTGCGATTCAGCGGTTATATACTGTTGGGGTTGTTGTGCTCTTCCAAAAAACGCCATTTAGGGCCACAGAAAATAAATTGCAGTGTGAAATACACATGTGGAGGTGTGTAAAATAAACAATTTCTATATATTGTACAGTGCTATACTAAAAAAAACAACATTTTTTTTGAATAGCATTCTCTGCACTTCTATAGCTGTGCGATTCAGTGGTTAAATACTGTGGTTGTGTTGTGCTCTTCCAAAAAACGCCATTTAGGGCCACAGAAAATATTTTGCAGTGTGAAATACACATCTGGAGGTGTGTGAAAAAACAACATTATTTTTAAAAAGCATTCTCTGGCCTCTGCAGCTGTGCGATTCAGCGGTTATATACTGTTGGGGTTGTTGTGCTCTTGCAAAAAACGCCATTTAGGGCCACAGAAAATATTTTGCAGTGTGAAATACACATCTGGAGGTGTGTGAAAAAACAACATTATTTTTGAATAGCATTCCCTGGCCTCTGCAGCTGTGCGATTCAGCGGTTATATACTGTTGGGGTTGTTGTGCTCTTGCAAAAAACGCCATTTAGGGCCACAGAAAATATTTTGCAGTGTGAAATACACATCTGGAGGTGTGTGAAAAAACAACATTATTTTTGAATAGCATTCTCTGGCCTCTGCAGCTGTGCGATTCAGCGGTTATATACTGTTGGGGTTGTTGTGCTCTTCCAAAAAACGCCATTTAGGGCCACAGAAAATAAATTGCAGTGTGAAATACACATGTGGAGGTGTGTAAAATAAACAATTTCTATATATTGTACAGTGCTATACTAAAAAAAACAACATTTTTTTTGAATAGCATTCTCTGCACTTCTATAGCTGTGCGATTCAGTGGTTAAATACTGTGGTTGTGTTGTGCTCTTCCAAAAAACGCCATTTAGGGCCACAGAAAATATTTTGCAGTGTGAAATACACATCTGGAGGTGTGTGAAAAAACAACATTTTTTTTGAATAGCATTCTCTGCACTTCTATAGCTGTGCGATTCAGCGGTTATATACTGTTGGGGTTGTTGTGCTCTTGCAAAAAACGCCATTTAGGGCCACAGAAAATATTTTGCAGTGTGAAATACACATCTGGAGGTGTGTGAAAAAACAACATTATTTTTGAATAGCATTCTCTGGCCTCTGCAGCTGTGCGATTCAGCGGTTATATACTGTTGGGGTTGTTGTGCTCTTCCAAAAAACGCCATTTAGGGCCACAGAAAATAAATTGCAGTGTGAAATACACACGTGGAGGTGTGTAAAATAAACAATTTCTATATATTGTACAGTGCTATACTAAAAAAAACAACATTTTTTTTTAATAGCATTCTCTGCACTTCTATAGCTGTGCGATTCAGTGGTTAAATACTGTGGTTGTGTTGTGCTCTTCCAAAAAACGCCATTTAGGGCCACAGAAAATATTTTGCAGTGTGAAATACACATCTGGAGGTGTGTGAAAAAACAACATTATTTTTAAAAAGCATTCTCTGGCCTCTGCAGCTGTGCGATTCAGCGGTTATATACTGTTGGGGTTGTTGTGCTCTTGCAAAAAACGCCATTTAGGGCCACAGAAAATATTTTGCAGTGTGAAATACACATCTGGAGGTGTGTGAAAAAACAACATTATTTTTGAATAGCATTCTCTGGCCTCTGCAGCTGTGCGATTCAGCGGTTATATACTGTTGGGGTTGTTGTGCTCTTCCAAAAAACGCCATTTAGGGCCACAGAAAATAAATTGCAGTGTGAAATACACATGTGGAGGTGTGTAAATTAAACAATTTCTATATATTGTACAGTGCTATACTAAAAAAAACAACATTTTTTTTGAATAGCATTCTCTGCACTTCTATAGCTGTGCGATTCAGTGGTTAAATACTGTGGTTGTGTTGTGCTCTTCCAAAAAACGCCATTTAGGGCCACAGAAAATATTTTGCAGTGTGAAATACACATCTGGAGGTGTGTGAAAAAACAACATTATTTTTAAAAAGCATTCTCTGGCCTCTGCAGCTGTGCGATTCAGCGGTTATATACTGTTGGGGTTGTTGTGCTCTTGCAAAAAACGCCATTTAGGGCCACAGAAAATATTTTGCAGTGTGAAATACACATCTGGAGGTGTGTGAAAAAACAACATTATTTTTGAATAGCATTCTCTGGCCTCTGCAGCTGTGCGATTCAACGGTTATATACTGTTGGGGTTGTTGTGCTCTTCCAAAAAACGCCATTTAGGGCCACAGAAAATAAATTGCAGTGTGAAATACACATGTGGAGGTGTGTAAAATAAACAATTTCTATATATTGTACAGTGCTATACTAAAAAAAACAACATTTTTTTTGAATAGCATTCTCTGCACTTCTATAGCTGTGCGATTCAGTGGTTAAATACTGTGGTTGTGTTGTGCTCTTCCAAAAAACGCCATTTAGGGCCACAGAAAATATTTTGCAGTGTGAAATACACATCTGGAGGTGTGTGAAAAAACAACATTATTTTTAAAAAGCATTCTCTGGCCTCTGCAGCTGTGCGATTCAGCGGTTATATACTGTTGGGGTTGTTGTGCTCTTGCAAAAAACGCCATTTAGGGCCACAGAAAATATTTTGCAGTGTGAAATACACATCTGGAGGTGTGTGAAAAAACAACATTATTTTTGAATAGCATTCTCTGGCCTCTGCAGCTGTGCGATTCAGCGGTTATATACTGTTGGGGTTGTTGTGCTCTTCCAAAAAACGCCATTTAGGGCCACAGAAAATAAATTGCAGTGTGAAATACACATGTGGAGGTGTGTAAAATAAACAATTTCTATATATTGTACAGTGCTATACTAAAAAAAAAAACATTTTTTTGGAATAGCATTCTCTGCACTTCTATAGCTGTGCGATTCAGTGGTTAAATACTGTGGTTGTGTTGTGCTCTTCCAAAAAACGCCATTTAGGGCCACAGAAAATATTTTGCAGTGTGAAATACACATCTGGAGGTGTGTGAAAAAACAACATTATTTTTAAAAAGCATTCTCTGGCCTCTGCAGCTGTGCGATTCAGCGGTTATATACTGTTGGGGTTGTTGTGTTCTTGCAAAAAACGTCATTTAGGGCCACAGAAAATATTTTGCAGTGTAAAATACAAATCTGGAGGTGTGTGAAAAAACAACATTATTTTTGAATAGCATTCTCTGGCCTCTGCAGCTGTGCGATTCAGCGGTTATATACTGTTGGGGTTGTTGTGCTCTTCCAAAAAACGCCATTTAGGGCCACAGAAAATATTTTGCAGTGTGAAATACACATGTGGAGGTGTGTAAAATAAACAATTTCTATATATTGTACAGTGCTATACTAAAAAAACCAAAATTTTTTTTGAATAGCATTCTCTGCACTTCTATAGCTGTGCGATTCAGTGGTTAAATACTGTGGTTGTGTTGTGCTCTTCCAAAAAACGCCATTTAGGGCCACAGAAAATATTTTGCAGTGTGAAATACACATCTGGAGGTGTGTGAAAAAACAACATTATTTTTAAAAAGCATTCTCTGGCCTCTGCAGCTGTGCGATTCAGCGGTTATATACTGTTGGGGTTGTTGTGCTCTTGCAAAAAACGCCATTTAGGGCCACAGAAAATATTTTGCAGTGTGAAATACACATCTGGAGGTGTGTGAAAAAACAACATTATTTTTGAATAGCATTCTCTGGCCTCTGCAGCTGTGCGATTCAGCGGTTATATACTGTTGGGGTTGTTGTGCTCTTGCAAAAAACGCCATTTAGGGCCACAGAAAATATTTTGCAGTGTGAAATACACATCTGGAGGTGTGTGAAAAAACAACATTATTTTTGAATAGCATTCTCTGGCCTCTGCAGCTGTGCGATTCAGCGGTTATATACTGTTGGGGTTGTTGTGCTCTTCCAAAAAACGCCATTTAGGGCCACAGAAAATAAATTGCAGTGTGAAATACACATGTGGAGGTGTGTAAAATAAACAATTTCTATATATTGTACAGTGCTATACTAAAAAAACAACATTTTTTTTGAATAGCATTCTCTGCACTTCTATAGCTGTGCGATTCAGTGGTTAAATACTGTGGTTGTGTTGTGCTCTTCCAAAAAACGCCATTTAGGGCCACAGAAAATATTTTGCAGTGTGAAATACACATCTGGAGGTGTGTAAAATAAACAATTTCTTTTTTTTTTTGTTCCATAAAGTTTTATTGAGCAAATTGACAGGAATCACAGTACAGAGATTGATGCAAAACAGGTGCATTTACAGAAAACCAGATTTTGGTACAACTTAAACAAGCCTTACAGACGGGTGTAAAATAGTCTCCAAGGTTTGTATCAGTGAGACTGAAGGTGCAGATGGGCCGGAGCCTTTATTAGTTTGATCCGCATTCCAACCGCCTGCTAACTTTGCTGCATTGCCTGTTGATTCCAACACCAAAGAGATGGTGTCTAAGATATGGTGATAAGGGGATGGGGTGGGAGGGAAAATATCTATTCATGGTGAGGGGGTATGGGATTGGAGGGGGGGGTAGGAGGGGGGGATGAATCAGAGCGCAAGGGACAACAACGGGAATGGGGGGAAGAGGTGGGGAAGGGTTGAGGATGGGGGTGAGGAAGAGGATGGGGGGAGTGACCTCTCGTTTGGGCCTCCGTGTGAAAGAGGGGGATAAAGAGCTCCTCAGAGTACAGACTCTAATCTGAGGGAACATGCTGATTGTATTCAGCTGTAGTTTTGAAGTGTGACCAACAGGACCAGGTAGTCGAAAAATTCTCCAGTCTCTCTTGAGAGATGTGGATCAGTTCTTCCATGTCGCAAATTCTAGAGATGGTCATAAACCATTCTTTAAGTGACGGTGTATGACAGGAGCGCCAGTGTTTGGGGATGCACAGCCTGGCAGCATTCACCATGTGCATGGCTAGGGATTTGAAATAATCCTTCCTTGAGAGAGAAGTGGTGTAAGTGGTGATGGATGTGATGTATCTGTGTACTTCCCTCCAAAAGGGTTGGATGTGTGAGCATTCCCACCAAATATGTACCATGGAACCCACCTCTGTATTGCATCTCCAGCAAATATTGGAGGTTGAAGGAGCAAACTTATGAAGGAGAGCTGGGGTCCTATACCATCTAGTGAGCACTTTATACCCATTCTCCTGGATAGCAACGTTCAATGACCCCCTGTGTGCGTATTCGTGAATTCTTGTCCATTCAACTGATGTCAGGGGGATAGGTAGATCTCTGTTCCACGAGGCCTGTGATGGCGAAAGGGTGGAATCGGTAGGTTCTAAGAGTAAAGCGTAGAGCAGGGAAATAAGGTGCCGTTGGGGGGTTCTACGATAGCAGAGGGTTTCAAAAGGGGTAAGTGGTCTTGTCCAACTGCCCTGAGCTGCATGTGTGGATAAAAAATGACAAATTTGTCTGTATGTCCAAAAGGGGAAGGTAGAGGTGTTAGAAATGAGCCTAAGGTCCTCTATCGAAGCAAGCTTACCGTCAGTGTAAAACTGTAAAGCAAGGATATCTTGATGCGGCCATTCTTGTTTGAGGAAAGTAGAAGACTCGCCTGGGATAAAGTCGGGGTTCCCTCTCAGCGTAGTCAGCGGGCCCGGGGTGGGTGAGAGGGAACCTCTGGAGGGGGACCCCCTAAGAAGCGTTAAGGAAGTATGGATGAAGGGATGTGAGGTCAGAGACTGTGGCCATTGTTTCGGGGACAGCCATGGGAGAAGGTGTAGCGGCATGGGCGAGAAAGAGTCTTCGATAGCAGTCCAGACCTTTTCAAAGGAGTGGATGGACCAGTCCGCGATTCTCGTAAGGTGACACGCAACATAGTATTTATGCAGGTCTGGAAGGGCGATACCCCCTTTAGGCTTAGGCAAGGTGAGTCTGGCATATTTGATTCTAGGGGGAGAACCTTTCCATAAAAATGCCGAGCAGGCCTTCCGATAAGAGGAAAAGAATCCTGCGGGTATATGCATCGGGATGGTTTGGATCAAGTATAATATACGTGGCAGGACAATCATTTTGATCAGAGCCGCTCGGCCAAACCACGAGACATTCAATGAGGACCACTCCAAGAAGTGGTCTTGGGCTTTTTTCAGGGCAGGGTGGAAGTTAAGGGCATACAAATCTTTAAGGCAGGGTGGGATCTGAATCCCAAGATAGGAGATCGCAGTTTTTTCCCAACGAAATGGAAGAAATTCTTGACAATGAAGAACCTCCTGTGGTGGGAGGGTGATATTCAGGGCGTGGGACTTTGTGTAGTTAATTTTTAGGTTTGAAATTGTACCAAAGGCTTCCAGGTCATGTAGGAGAGATGGGAGGGAGGTTCGCGGGGATGTGAGAGAGAGCAGGATATCATCCGCGAAGGCGGCCACTTTAAAGTCTTTGCCTTTGACCATCAAGCCCCTAATGTCCATGTTTTCTCTAAGTTTGTTTAAGAGGGGTTCTAGGGAGAGAATGTAGATCAGGGGGGAGAGGGGACACCCCTGGCGAGTGCCATTGCTGATGGAGAAGACGTTCGACAGGTGTCCGTTAACTCTCACCGCCGCCGTGGGGTTCGAGTATAATGCCATTATGGAGGTGAGCATGCGGTCCCCAAGGCCCACCCCTTTTAGGACCTCTCGCATGTAGTCCCAGGCCACTCTGTCAAACGCCTTCTCCGCATCAAGGGAAAGCAAAAAGCCGGGTGTTTTAGTTGAGGTGAGCCAGTGGTGTAGGTTGAGGGTTCGTATGGTATTGTCCCGCGCCTCCCTTCCCGGGACAAACCCCACTTGATCATTGGAGATAAGACCGGGGATTAAAGGTATTAACCTGTTGGCAAGGATCTTGGCATAAATTTTTATATCGACATTAAGGAGTGAGATCGGCCTATAATTCGCCACCTGGAGGGCATCCTTCCCTTCCTTAGGGATTACCGTGATGTGTGCCTCTAATAGTCTATTAGGTCGGTCTTGCGGATTGGCCAGGGCATTAAACATCTGTAAAAGGTTGGGGGCAAGGGTGTCTGCGAATGACTTATAGTACTGGAGGGTGTACCCGTCCGGGCCCGGGCTTTTGCCCAGCCTCATTTGTTTCAGGGCTATCTCCAGCTCTCCTGTCGAGAATTGTCCCTCTAAGGATTGTGCTTGTTGGGAGGAAAGGGGTTTAGGGCCATATTGTGCGAGAAAATCCGCAATGAGCGTTTGACGTGTCTCTCCCGATGCTCGGGGTGGCAGGGCAGGGCGAAGGTTATAGAGCCTTCGGTAGAAGGATTCGAATTCTCTCGCGATGTCCTCGCTCTTAGCCAAGAGGGTGCCCCGGGGATCACGTAGGGCATGTACGGTGGAGGAGAGTTTGGCCTTCTGGACTGACCGCGCTAAAAGGCGCCCACTCTTATTGCCATGTTCATAAAAGACCCTCTGCCCAAGAATATAGCGCCTTCTCGTGCGCTTACCCAGTTCGTCTGTAAGGAGTGTGCGGAGCTGAGTTAGTTCCTGAAGGGTGTTCTGGGCTTGCGTTTGTTTGTGGGACAGCTCTAGTGCTCTAATCCTTTTGATAAGAGCATTCACTTTCTCCTGATAAGCTTTTTTGGCTTGTGCATTCAGGGCAAGCAGTTCTCCCCTTACCACACATTTGTGGGCTTCCCATATGGATATTGGAGAAATGTCAGGGTTAGCATTCTCCTGAAAATAAAGCTTGATGCATGAGCGGATCCGTTCCAATGAGGTTGGATCCGTCAAGCAGGAAGGGTTGAACCGCCAAATTTTAGTCTTGGGGAACGTTTCCGGGAACGATAGTGTAACTGTGATGGGATGATGATCCGATAAGAACATCGGTTCAATGGAGGCATGTTGGAGGGCGGGGAGGTCTGTCTGGGATAGAAAAAAAAAATCGATTCTGGAGTATTTCTGGTGGGGGGCCGAAAAGTAGGTGTAGTCTTTGGTTGAAGGATAGAGGGTACGCCAAGTGTCATGAAGGGACAAGGTTTGTAATTGGGCTTTAATTTGGCGTAATGCCTTATAGGGCAGAGAAGTCGTGGCAGTGGAGGTATCTAGGAGGGGGTTCAAGGGCACATTAATGTCGCCTCCCAGGAGGACCAGGCCGCTCTGGAATGAGGACAGGAGGGCGCAAGTCTTGCGGAAGAAGGAGACTTGATGTTCATTAGGGCAATATATGTTAGCCAATGTAATAGGCTTAGTTGCATATGTTCCCTTAACAAAAATGAATCTGCCTTCAGGGTCCACTAGGGAGTCAGTCAGGAGGAAGTTGGCGTGTTTTGAAATAAGGATTGAAACTCCCTTAGATTTGGCCACCGGGTTAGTGGCGTGTAGGGCAGAGCGATACATGTGATTAGTCAGTTTAGGGATAGCATCAGATCGGAAGTGCGTCTCCTGCAGGAAGATAAAGTGAGCCTTTTGTTTGGTGAGCGAAGCTAACACTTGTGACCTTTTTTCCGGTGCATTCAGGCCTTTTGTGTTCAATGAAACACACTTCAGAGTCAGTGGGACATTGGTCTTAGGGGGGTTCTGCATTATGAAGAGTTAAGGAGAGGCGAAAATGAGTGTCTGGTTGTCGATTAGGTTAGGACCTTCCTATAGAGGATGAGTGTGAGGGTCACTCCCCCAGGGGAAGGGAAAGAAGGGGGGGGGGACACACAAAAAGGGAGGAGGGGTAAGGAGGGAGGACACACGAGTGGGAAAATCAGGAAGATTTGGGGGTAGGGAGAGTCAGGAGGATCAGAGCAGAAAAAGAAAAGAAAAAAGAAAAGAAAAGAGAAGAAAAGAAAAGAAAAGACAAAGAAAATAAAAGAAAAAAAGGGGGGGGGATATGAGAGCTAAATGTAAGGGAATAGATATGGGAAAGGGGAAAGAAAAACCAGAGGTGGACTTCGCTAGGCTATCTACCTGTAGGAGTCAAGAGGAAATCTGGAGTGTCAGCAACGTCTCAGTGAGACTGCTGTGTGGGGGTAGTAGTGTGAGCGGTAACCACGGCCTAGCTGTGGACCGGGGGTCAAAGTGAAGCGGATGAGGGATCCCGCTTACGGCGAGAGCCCAAGAAGCGTAGTGGGGAGCCTACCATAAGGAACAAGCTGCCGAAAGTTCAAGTATCAAGTGCATAGGAGCAATACACAAATCAACATAACATAACACATATAACCTATTCCAGCTCGCAGTGCTGAAATCAATATAACCGAGCCATAATATTTAGAAAGTAAACCTTTTAAAGTGTATTCAGGAGAATCAACCGAGAAATCCACAGCCCGTGAGGCAAGCTGGGGAGAGGAGACCCTCTTCAAAGACTTATGTTAAGCCACTCTATGGTGGGGGGGAGGGGGTGAGTAGGGGGGAAGGGGCAGGGCAACAGGTCCAAGGACGGGGGGTGAGGGAGGAATGGGAGGGGGGAGGGAGAATGAGGGACAAGGGGATGAGGCAGGGGAAGGGGCAGGTTGAGGGGAGTGGGGAAAGGAAGAGGGGAAGAGGGGGGAGGGGAGGGAAAGGAGGGGGAAGGGATGGCTAGGAGGATAGGGGCGGAGGGGGAGAAGAGGGGATTAGGGGGAGGGGGAGAAGAGGCAAGGGGAGGGGGGGAGAAGAGGTTCAGGGGGGGGGGGGAGAGGGGGTGAGGAGGGGGGGAAGAGAGATGGAGGGGAAGGAGAGAGGAGGAGGGGATGGGAAATGCAAGGAAAAAGGGGGAAGGGAGGGGAAGAGATGTGGGGAGAAAGGAGGGGGGGGTAGGGAGGAGAGAACAAGGGAGCGGGGGAGGGGGGGAAGTGGGGGGGGAAGAGGGGAAGAAGCGGGGGGGAAGGGGGGAAGGAGTGGAGAGGGGAGGAGGGGAGGGATGAGGGGGGGAAGGGAGAGCCCAGAGTGAGTTAGGGTGACGGTATCTCGACGTCTGCCTTCGCATCGGGGGGCGGAATGGGGCTCCCGGAACCTAGGAGTCCCTGGCCTCTCCCAAAACCCCCCCCCCACCCAACCGACGCCCGGCAGACCGTATCTGTATAACCGGGGGTCAAGGGAAAGCACATGCAAATAAGGAACATATAATAGCACTGGTAATGTTATTGAGAGACAATATAAAGTAATATTTGGGGGAATAAAAGTAAGACATAGATTGCGAAAACATTGCCTACAGGAGTTTAGGATCGTCTTCCGTGAAAGAAGTATCCAAGGGGGGGATGATGTGTTCGTGTTGCAGGCCGAGGTTTCGGGCAATTTAGAGATCAGTCCTCCCGGTTCCAAAAAAAAAAAAAAAAAAAAAGAGGGGGGGAAGTCTGCTCGGGCCCGAATTGCAGAGAGATCTCCGTAGCTGTGTGGGTAGGGGCCAATGACAGAAACCCAGGCCTACTCCTGGACACTCATAGGGAGTCTCTCCCAGGACGGGAACTTGTCGTGGGGGCATCCATATCTTCGACAGAGAGTTCAAACTTTGAGTGCAACCTCCCAGCTTTGGGGGATCCGGGCGCGTACGAGGGATTAGGTGCTCTGGGGTAAAAAGGCGTAGGTAGCTTTTTCGGGGATACGCACTTTCCACATCCGCCACCTGAATAAGGCAGGCCCTAGGTCGTCCGCTGGGTTACAGGTTGTGGAGCTATTGGGTGACTCCCGATGGAGAGGCATTGTATGGAGTCCCAAACAGGGAAAGAAGGTCACCATTAGGGCCATTGGGACACGGGGTTGTCAGCTATGAGGTGCAAGAGACCGGGGTGGGAATGGCATGTCTATCTCAAATGAGGGTCTGGGGGGTCTCCGGGAGAGTGAGAGATCAGTGCATAACGCTTACACATCTCGGGGGGGGAGGCATACTCACGGGCTGCAGGTCTCAGTCCATCCAGCAGACAGTCAATAGATTTCTCGCATCACATACGCGGTGGTGAGGGGCTATGTTGTTGCAGATCCCGGCGTGAGGAACGAGCATTCGGTGACATCGGTCCAGGTCTACGGTGACGCGGTCTCTGGCGTGCAGCTTTCGGCGACGGATGGAGCGAAACAGGAAGCCAGGGTTCCGCTGGGAAGTAAAGCGCATACCAATCCGGTAGTTCTAAGGCGGGCAAGTCGAGTTGATCACAGAACGCCTGAAGATCTTCCGGTGTGCGAAGCAATGCAGAGCGCCCCCTCGCTGAAGCAGACAGGCCAAACGGGAATTTCCAGCGGTACTGAATGTTTCTCGCACGCAGAGCATCTAGCAGTGGCCGTAGTGCCCTCTTGTTTTGAAGGGTAATCTGTGAAAGGTCCTGGAACAGTTTCACCTCCGCGCCATTATAAAGAATACGTCCCCTTTCCCTCGCCTTGCGGAGAATCTCTTCCTTAAGGGGGAAGCTAACTATACAGCATATAATGTCTCTGGGGGGTTCGTTATCCCGGGGTATGGGGCGGAGGGCGCGGTGGGCCCTTTCCATATCAATGGGGGAATCCGCAGGGCGCTCAATCAGGTCATTAAAGATAGCGCTGACGGTTTGCTGTAAGGCGGTGGGGTCTACGGATTCGGGGACCCCCCGTACCCTAACATTGTGCCTCCTTCCCCGGTTATCCAGGTCTTCCACATGTCTGTGGAGCTCAAAAACTTGGGCAAGTTGGGAGTCATATGCCGACTGTACCTGGCGAATGGCCGCCGCGTGCGTCTGGGTCGTCTGCTCCACGTTATCCACTCGGTGGGCGACCGCGAGCATTTCGGCCTTCAGGTCTGCTATGGCAGCAGTGACCGTGTTTTTGATGTCCGTCGCAACTTTCTCCAAGTCGAGTAGGCTGGGGGGGAGAGCCCCGCTGGAGCTGGGAGAGGATATCCCCGGCATATTGGCTGAAGGCGGCCTGTCAGGCGAGGCCGCGGCTTGGGCCTGTGCTGGCGCGAGGATCCGCAATGGCGCAGAGGCCTGCGTCTTTTGGGACCGGAATATGTCCGGTATATTCCTCCCCGAGTGCGTCTGAGAGTCCTTGATGGTGCGAGAGGTGGACGAGCTCCTTGTGGCTCTGTGCATAGCAAGCTTAGGATGGTAGGCTCCCGTTCAAGGTGATAAAGCGGCCCGGTCACACAGGAGCTCTCAGATTAGGCGTCCATCTCGGTCTCCGCTCAGGCCACGCCCCCCAAAATAAACAATTTCTATATATTCTTCTTGTACAGTGCTATACTAAAAAAAACAACCTTTTTTTTTTAATAGCATTTTCTGTTACGTGCTGTGGGTGTGTTGTGGTCTGGCAAAAAACGCCATTTAGGGCCACAGAAAATATTTTGCAGTGTGAAATACACATCTGGAGGTGTGTAAAATAAACAATTTCTATATATTCTTCTTGTACAGTGCTATACTTAAAAAAACAACCTTTTTTTTTTTGAATAGCATTTTCTGTAGCTGTGCGATTCAGCGGTTACGTGCTGTGGGTGTGTTGTGGTCTGGCAAAAAACGCCATTTAGGGCCACAGAAAATATTTTGCAGTGTGAAATACACATCTGGAGGTGTGTGAAATAAACAATTTCTATAAATTTTCCTTGTACTGTGCTATACTAAAAAAAACAACCTTTTTTTTTTTGAATAGCATTTTCTGCAGTTCTGTAGCTGTGCGTTTCAGCCATTACGTACTGTGGGTGTGTTGTGGTCTTCCAAAAAACGCCATTTAGGGCAAGATCCTAAATTTGGAAAATATGAGGGGAAGGTCAAAGGGACGTGGTGGCCCCGGTCGTGGTGCTGCTGGTGGAGCTCCTGTTGCAGGGAGAGGACGTGGTGGATCTGTGCCAGCTACACGCACAAGTGAAACACCTTCCTCAGGTGCGAGTAGGCGACCGAGCCTGCGGCGGTATTTTGTCGCGCCTAATGAGGCTGTACCAATGTTTAGGCCAGGACAAGTACAGGCGATAGTAGATTGGGTTGCTGACAGTGCCTCGGGTTCCTTCACATTGTCTCCCACCCACTCTTCTGATGAAAGATCAGAGTTGGCACCTGAAGCCCATGTCCATCAGTCTTTCACCTCACCCCCTTGCAAATCAGCCAAGCAGTCTGAGCCCCAAATCATGCAGCAGTCTCTTCTGCTTTTCGATGACTCTGTTAGCAGGGTTTCCCAGGGCCATCCACCTAGCCCTGCCCCAGAAGTGGAAGAGATTGAGTGCACCGATGCCCAACCACTTATGTTTCATGATGGGTACATGGGAGGACCATCGCAGCACGTCTCGGATGATGACGAAACACAGGTGCCAACTGCTGCTGCTTTCGCAATTGTGCAGACAGACATGGAGGGCAGGGGTGAAGACTGGGTGGAAGATGATGTGGAGGACGATGAGGTCCTCGACCCCACATGGAATCAACGTTATGCAGGTGACCAGTGTAGTTCGGAGGAAGAGGCGGTGGTCGCACAGAGCCACCAGCACAGCAGAAGAGGGAGCAGGGTGCAAAAACGGAGCATTCGTCCCCTAGACAGTACATCTGCTACTGCCCAACGCAGCAAGGGACCGAGCACACCAAAGCCAGGTCCAAGGACTTCCCTAGCGTGGCAGTTCTTCACACAGTGTGTTGATGACAAGACACGAGTGGTTTGCACGCTGTGCAATCAGAGCCTGAAGCGAGGCATAAACGTTCTCAACCTGAGCACAAGCTGCATGACCAGGCATCTAAGTGCAAAGCACGAGCTGCAGTGGAGTAGACACCTCAAAAACCAAGAAAGGTCTCTGGCTCCTCCTGCTTCCTCTTCTGCTGCAGTCTCGGCCTCTTCATCCACCTCTGTAGTGACAGTGGCACCTGTCACCCCGCAAACAGAGGATCTGCCAGCAACACTACCACCTGGGTCACCAACCATCTCCACAATGTCCCATGGAAGCGTTCAGCTCTCTATCTCCCAAACATTGGAGCGGAAGAGGAAGTACCCCCCTAGCCACCCGCGATCCCTGGCCCTGAATGCCAGCATTTCAAAATTCCTGGCCTTTGAAATGCTGTCATTCCGTCTGGTGGAGACGCAGAGTTTTAAAAGCCTGATGGCATTGGCTGTCCCGCAGTACGTCGTGCCCAGCCGCCACTACTTTTCCAGGCGAGCCATCCCTTCCCTGCACAACCAGGTGGGGGACAAAATCAGGTGTGCACTGCGCAACGCCATCTGTGGCAAGGTCCACCTAACTACGGATGCGTGGACCAGTAAGCACGGTCAGGGACGTTATATCTCCCTAACAGCACACTGGGTAAATGCAGTGGCGGCTGGGCCTGAGGCAGATAGCAGTTTGGCGCATGTCCTTCCACCACCGAGGATTGCAGGGCGCTTCAGTTTGCCTCCTGTTGCTAACTCCTCCTTCTCCGCTTCCTCATCCTCTACCGCCTCCTCATCCATTCAGCGTAACACCTTCACCACCAACTTCAGCAGAGCCAGGGGTAAACGACAGCAGGCAGTTTTAAAACTTTCCTGTTTGGGGGAAAATTCCCACACCGCGCAGGAGTTGTGGAGGGACATGGAACAACAGACCGATGAGTGGTTGCTGTCAGTGAGCCTCAAGCCCGGCCTGGTGGTGTGCGATAATGGGCGAAATCTCGTAGCAGCTCTGGGTCTAGCCGGTTTGACGCACATCCCTTGCCTGGCGCATGTGCTGAACTTGGTGGTCCAGAGGTTCCTTAAAAATTACCCCAATATGCCAGAGCTGCTGCAGAAAGTGCGGGCTGTCTGTGCGCACTTTCGGCGTTCTCACCCTGCTGCTGCTCGCCTGTCAGCGCTGCAGCGTAACTTCGGCCTTCCCGCTCACCGCCTCATATGTGACGTGCCCACAAGGTGGAACTCCACCTTGCACATGCTGGCCAGACTGTGCGAGCAGCAGCAGGCAATAGTGGAGTTTCAGCTGCAGCAATCACGCGTGAGTCGCTCTGCGGAACAGCACCACTTCACCACCAATAACTGGGCCTCCATGCGAGACCTGTGTGCCTTGTTGCGCTGTTTCGAGTACTCCACCAACATGGCCAGTGCCAATGACGCCGTTCTCAGCGTTACTATCCCAGTTCTATGCCTCCTTGAAAAAACGCTTTGTGCGATGATGGAAGAGGATGTGGCACAGGAGGATGAGGAGGAGGAGGAGGAAGCGGGATCATTTCAAAGGCTTTCAGGGCAGTCTTTCACAAGTGGCTACGAGGGTGGGTTCCTGCACCAACAAACGCCAGGTGCACAATTGTCCGGCAGAAAGGGCACAGTTCTGGAGGATGACGAGGTGGAGGAGGAGATGGAGGAGGAGGAGGAGGAGGAGGAGCCATGTTCACAGCAGGGTGGCACTCAGACCAGCTCGTGGCCATTACTGGTGCGTGGCTGGGGGGATACAGAGGACACAGACGATACACCTCCCACAGAGGACAGCTTTTCTTTGCCTCTGGGCAGCCTGGCACACATGAGCGATTACATGCTGCAGTGTTTCCGCAACGACAGCCGAGTTGCCCACATTTTAACTGGTGCTGATTACTGGGTGGCCACCCTGCTGGATCCCAGTTACAAGGACAACGTACCGTCCTTAATTCCCTCACTGGAGCGGGATCGTAAGATGCGCGAGTACAAGCGCACGCTGGTAGACCCGCTGCTGGTGGCATTCCCACCTGACAGCGGGCGTACGGTGGAAGCACAAGGCGAAGGCAGAGGAGGAGGAAGAGGTCGCCAACGCAGCCGGGGCACCGGCAGCACCTCAGAAGGCAGGGTTAGCATGGCCGAAATGTGGAAAAGCTTTGTCAGCACGCCACAACAACCAGCACCACCAGCTGAGATGGAACGTCTTAGCAGGAGGCAGCATTTCACCAACATGGTTGAGCAGTGTGTCCACAGGCCTACACGTACTGGATGACGGGTCTGCCCCCTTTAACTTCTGGGTCTCCAAATTGGGCACATGGCCTGAGCTTGCCGTTTATGCCTTGGAGGTGCTGGCCTGCCCTGCAGCCAGTGTATTATCTGAACGTGTATTTAGCACGGCAGGGGGCGTTATCACAGACAAGCGCAGCCGCCTGTCCAGAGCCAATGTGGACAAGCTCACGTTCATTAAAATGAACCAGGCATGGATCCCACAGGACTTGTCCGTACCTTGTGCAGAATAGACATGTATACCGGTGTTGTGACAAAAACTGTCCGGCCATCGGATTGTGCCCGGCCCGTACTGCGCAGGCGCAGCGCTTGCGCAGTACAGAGGACAAGGAGATTCACAAAATCTCCGAAGATGAACGGCGCCTGCGCTGTGAGTGCAGGTTCAAGCCCCACCATCCAAGAGGACATACGGTAGCACATAGTAACAGGGCCCCTCACGGGCTCGCTTCGATCGCGGCCTTGCTTGGCTCGGCTTGAACCACGGATGGTGTGGCCTTCACCTGAACTCAACACGCAGGCGCCGTTAGTCTTGGGAGATTTTTGAAATCCCCTTGTCCTACATACTCAGCAAGCGCAGTACAGGGCGGACACTATTCGACAGGGGACAGAATTCGACACATCACCGGCCTTACCCAGCCATTGTTGTATTTTTGAACCAGTGTTGGCTACCTCGTCCTCCTCCACCGCCGCTTCCACCTACACAGCCACATCCACCGCCACCTCAACCTCCTACTCCATATGGACCTCGTCCTGCTAGGCCAAGATTAAAATTTTTATTTTATTTTTTTGTAGCGCACAGATCCTTTCCCCCTTACCTGCCTTTATGTTGTTGGCTCTTCGCAGGAGGGAGAAAGGCACACCGCACTACCAGCCCGTATCCTCCTATATAAAGAGGTTGAGCGGTGTACTTGACGGGCCGTGTCCACAGCCGGAGTCAAAACTCCTCCAGAGGATGATTCTCACCTCTACTGTAGGTAGAGGCAAGTCCTTTAATTGCCAGTAAAGTCAATGTCCACACCAGCTGAAACTCCAACTCTTATTCTCTCATGGCAAAATAAACTGTACTCAGATAGAAAAGGTTAGAGCAAAGAAACAGGACAGCTTAAGGTGTGGAGGAGGTCCAGGCACAAACGTAGCACATTCACTTCACTGCTTAGGTTTCTCAAACAGTTTTTGGCGCACGGTCTCTGCCACAGACATTGAGGTTGGTCTCTGCCACAGACCGGGTGTACAAGGCCCCTGCCACGGGCCTGGAGAACTTTGGTCTCAGCCACAGACCAGGGTGTATAAGGCCCCTGCCACGGGCCGGTTGAATAAGGCCTCTGATACAGTCAAGGTGACCTTGAGCTTCTCCTTCTACGAACCTAGCCCATATCAAGGGGAAGACATCTCTCCAGGGAGTCAACAGACCATTCCTTCACCGTGACTCCCGCATCGGTCCATCAGAATGATCCTCCCTTCCCTGGAACAGGGTCCCCTACACGAGGCGGCTCTGGACTCCAGGCTTTACTCCCGCCCCTAGGCCTCCATACCCAGGGCAGCAAGAACTCCAGGATAGTACCTCACCCCGGGCTAAAGGTGCCCGAGATGGAACAGGAACACATGCACCCAGGCCGAAGGCACCTGGGCGCGGACCCCACTGGACATCAGCCCCCAGGCCAAAGGTCTGCCCCTTTTATATGCTCTCCCGGCATGCACAGCAGGTTCCCCGCCCCGCTGTACTACTGCCAAGAGGGGACACAAAAGGCGCCACCTGTAGGCCGCAGGGAACTGCACACCAATACTGTCCCCCGAGGACAAAATGGTCCATGAATCCTACAGAATTAGGGTATTTGAGCCTATTTACCACTCAAACACTTTCCTTAAATTTAGCACCCCGCTACATTTTTATTTCAAAGTATTTTATTTTCCCACTAGCTTATCCATTGAATTAAATAATTTATTCCAGAAAGGGCGTATTCTGGGGCATTCCCACCATATGTGTGGCATCGTGCCGTTGAGTTTCTGAGGTTCTTAATGACTTCCTGTACCTCTTCTGCTGAAAAGGGGGCCTCCAGCATATTTTTTATTTTTTTTATTTTTTTTATGTTCTTTTAAGTTATTTCCTATCCACATTTGTTTGCAGAGCACTTGCCATGTTCTTAACAACATTTTGCTGCCATTTGCAACCCTCTAGCCCTTTCCATTACTTTTTTAGAGCCTTTTTAGTCGTCAGAAGTCCGGGTCCCCAATGACTTCAATGGGGTCCGGGTCCGGGTCCGGGTTCGGGTTAAAGTTCGGTCCCGAATCCGAACTTTTTTCCGAAGTTCGGCCGAACCCGCCGGACCCGAATATCCAGCTACCCGCTCAACTCTACTTTTAACAAAAATCAATGAATTCCCTATATATGTGGTATAAATGTAAATAAACATGTGATATACTACACATATGTCGCACTAAGCGTCAGTCTGCGTAATCAAAAATTCTGTCCAAAGCAAATAAACTGAAACACCCGTGCATAAATCAAATCCAAAAAATTCCACAGTGCTTGTCTGAAGAGTGATAACCACCACCGAATACAGGTCAGCAGCTTACCGGATTAAATTGGTCCCCTATGACGGAGGACCTATAATCGCATCAAAGCAATCCCAGTTAGATGGTAAGAATTCCTGTATCCACCTCTTCAAACGAAACTCCCACAGCAAAAGGCAAGCAGTATGACCGCAACAGTACCATGTAAAAGAGGAAAGGAATGCCTCGCTGGTGTAAAATCCTTGGGTTTATTAATACAAATATGAAAAAACACTTACAGAAATGTTGCAAGGAAACAGCCTTGAACTTGCGGCGCCGGCCGGACGCCGACAAGTAAACCCGTCCTAGGAGATCGAGCAGTAAGGGGATGACGTCACCACGTCGCTCGGTCCGCCCTACACGTTTCGTGATAGGTCACTTCGTCTTGTATATCCCTGTATGCTGTGGTCGTTCAGGTGCTTATCTAATAGTTTCTTGAAACCATCGATGCCCCCCGCTGAGATCACTGCCTGTGGAATGGAATTCCACATCCTTGCCGCTCTTACTTTTTTCTAATTTTAATGAGTGGCCACTAGGGTTGAGCGAACCCGAACTGTAAAGTTTGGGTCCGTACCGAACATTAGAGTTTTTGGGCACCGAACCCGAACCCGAACAATTGCGTGTAAGTTCGGGTTCGGGTCCGGTGTTCGGCGATGTAATGGTGCATTTAGAAAAGCTTCTGGGGGCAGCTAATCACCTTTTGTTTAGCTGGTGTGCCCTTAGAAGCCATCATAGCCATGCCTACTAATGGCATGGCTGTGATTGGCCAGTGCAGCATGTGACCCAGCTCAGTGCAGCATGTGACCCAGCTTCTATATAAGCTAGAGGCACACAGCACAGCACGTCACTCTGCTTTAGACAGGATAGGGAGAGGTTCCTGACTGCTGTTGCTTATTAGGGAGAGATTGAAATACATGAGTTAGTCCTGATTCTGCAATCTGAGAGAAAAGATAGAGAGACAGTGTAGGGTAAGGTTCCTGATGGTGCTTTCAGGGAGAGAGATTTATATAGGAGTCCAGATTCAGAGATCTAATAACTCAGCAATCTGCATAGGTTTACCTGTTTGTGTTGCAGTGCACAGTCTTTTTACACTGCCATGAGCCCAGTGTCAGAGGAAATCTAACTTTTATCTGCAAGCTCAGCGCACCAGCACTGCATATGTTACGTTGAGAGATACACCGTTTCCATACTGTGGGTGTATTGTGCTCTTGCAAAAAGACCCATTTAGGGCAAAAATAAAAAAATAAAAAATTGCAGTGATTTCTGCATATATGCAAGTGTGAGATTTACAATTTTATATATATTTTTCTTGTATTGTGCTATTCCAAAAAAAAAAATTTAGGGCAAAAACTTTTTTTTTAATAGCATTTTCTGTATTGCTGTAGGTGTGAGATACACCGTTTCCATACTGTGGGTGTATTGTGCTCTTGCAAAAAAAATATTTTGCAGTGTTTTCTGCATATCTGGAGCTGTGTGAACTAAACAATTTCTATATAGCAAGCGCAGTACAGGGCGGACACTATCCGAAGGGGGACAGAATTCGACACATCACCGGCCTTAACCAGCCATTGTTTTATTTTTGAACCAGTGTTGGCTACCTCGTCCTCCTCCACCGTCGCTTCCACCTACACAGCCACATCAACCGCCACCTCAACCTCCTACTCCATATGAACCTCGTCCTCCTAGGTCAAGATTATAATTTTTATTTTATTTTTTTGTAGCGCACAGATCCTTTCCCCCTTACCTGCCTTTATGTTGTTGGCTCCTCTCAGGAGGGAGAAAGGCGCACCACACTACCAGCCCGTACCCTCCTGTATAAAGAGGTTGAGCGGTGTACTTGACGGGCCGTGTCCACAGCCGTAGTCAAAAATCCTCCAGAGGATGATATTCACCTCTACTGTAGGTAGAGGCAAGTCCTTGAATTCCCAGTAAAGTCAATGTCCACACCAGTTGAAACTACAACTCTGAGTTTATTCTCTCATGGCAAAATAAAATGTACTCAGATAGAAAAGGTTAGAGCAAAGAAACAGGACAGCTTAAGGTGTGGAGGAGGTCCAGGCACAAACGTAGCACATTCACTTCACTGCTTAGGTTTCTCAAACAGTTTTAGGCGCACGGTCTCTGCCACAGACCGTGAGGTTGGTCTATGCCACAGACCGGGTGTACAAGGCCCCTGCTACGGACCTGGAAAACTTTGGTCTCTGCCACAGACCAGGGTGTATAAGGCCCCTGCCACGGGCCGGGTGAATAAGGCCTCCGATACAGTCAGAATGACCTAGAACATCTCCTTCTAAGAACTAGCCCATATCAAGGGGAAGACATCTCTCCAGGGAGTCAACAGACCCTTCCTTCACCGTGCCTCCAGCATCGGGCCATCGGAAGGTTCCTCCCTTCCCTGGAACAGGGTCCCCTACACGAGGGGGCACCCAAAGACTCCTCGACCCTTAGCGGACTCCAGACAAAGGCTCTGGACGCCAGGCTTTACTTCCGCCCCTAGTCCTCCATACCCAGGGCAGCAGGAACTCCAGGATAGTACCTCACCCTGGGCTAAAGGTGTGCGAGATGGAACAGGAACACGTGCACCCAGGCCGAAGGCACCTGGGCGCGGACCCCACTAGACATCAGCCCCCATGCCAAAGGTGCCTGGGGCTCGGACCCCGATCAGGAGGCGTCTGCCCCGTTTATATCCTCTCCCGGCATGCACAGCAGGTTTCCCGCCCCGCTGTACTACTGCCAAGAGGGGACACAAAAGGCACAGCACTGTATCGGCGGTTCAACCCTAGCCTACCATGGCAGCGCCACCTGTAGACCGCAGGGAACTGCACACCAATACTGTCCCCCAAGGACAAAATGGTCCATGAATCCTACAGAATTAGGGTGTAAGAGCCTATTTAGCACTCAAATACTTCCCTTAAATTTAGCACCCCTCTACATTTTTATTTCAAAGTATTTTATTTTCCCACTAGCTTATCCATTAAACTGAATAATGTTTTCCAGAAAGGGCGTATTCTGGGGCATTTCCACCATATGTGTGGCATCGTGACGTTGAGCTTCTGAGGTTCTTAATGACTTCCTGTACCTCTTCTGCTGAAAAAGGGGCCTCCAGCATATTTTTTATTTTTTTTAATGTTATTTTAAGTTATTTCCCTATCCACATTTGTTTGCAGAGCATTTGTCATACTCTTAACAATATTTTGCTGCCATTTGAAACCCTCTAGCCCTTTCCATTACTTTTTTAGAGCCTTTTTAGTCCTCAGAAGTTCGGGTCCCCATTGACTTCAATGGGGTTCGGGGTAAAGTTCGGGTCAAGTTCGGTCCCGAACTCGAACTTTTTTCCG
This sequence comes from Rana muscosa, assembly GCA_029206835.1. Taxonomy (NCBI): domain Eukaryota; kingdom Metazoa; phylum Chordata; class Amphibia; order Anura; family Ranidae; genus Rana; species Rana muscosa. The sequence continues at coordinate 814,599,881 of CM055116.1, forward strand.
AAGTTCGGCCGAACCTGTCGAACCTGAACATCCAGGTGTCTGCATAACTCTAGTGGCCACGTGTCTTGTTAAACTCCCTTCCACGAAAAAGTTGTATCCCTATTGTGGGGTCACCAGTATGCTATTTGTAAATTGAAATCATATCCCCTCTCAAGCGTCTCTTCTCCATAGAGAATAAGTTCAGTGCTCGCAACCTTTCCTCATAACTAATATCCTCTAAACACTTTATTAGCTTTGTTGCCCTTCTCTGCACTCTCTCCATTTCCAGTACATCCTTCCTGAGGACTGGTGCCCAGAACTGGACAGCATACTCCAGGTTGCGGCCGGACCAGAGTCTTGTAGAGCGTAAGAATTTTCGTTTTATCTCTGGAGTTAATCCCCTCTTTAATGCATGCCAATATTCTGTTTGCTTTGTTAGCAGCAGCTTGGCATTGCATGCCATTGCTGAGCCTATCGTCTACTAGGACCCCCAGGTCCTTTTCCATCCTAGATTCCACCAGAGGTTCTCCCCCCTAGTGTATAAATTGCATTTGTATTTTTGCCACCTAAATGCATTATTTTACATTTTTCTACATTGAACCTCATTTGCCATGTATTTGCCCACCCCATTATTTTGTTCAGATCTTTTTGCAAGGTTTCCACATCCTGCAGAGAAGTTATTGCCCTGCTTAGCTTAGTATCGTCCACAAATACAGAGATTGCACTGCTTACCCCATCCTCCAGGTCGTTTATGAACAAATTAAACAGGATTGGTCCCAGCACAGAACCCTGGGGGATCCCACTACCCACCCCTGAGTACTCTACTCCCCATTTTTTACCACCCTCTGAACTCATCCTTGTAGCCAGTTTTCAATCCATTTACTCACCCTATGGTCCATGCCAACGGACCTTACTTTGTACAGTAAACGTTTATGGGGAACTGTGTCAAATGCTTTTGAAAAATCCAGATACACCACGTCTACGGGTCTTCCTTTATCTAGGTGGCAACTCACCTCCTCATAGAAGGTTAATAGATTGGTTTGGCAAGAACGATTCTTCATGAATCCATGCTGATTACTGCTAATGATACTGTTCTCATTACTAAAATCTTGTATATAGTCCCTTATCATCCCCTCCAAGAGCTTACATACTATTGATGTTAGGCTAACTGGTCTGTAATTCCCAGGGATGTATTTTGGGCCCTTTTTAAATATTGGTGCTACATTGGCTTTTCTCCAATCAGCTGGTACCATTCCAGTCAGTAGACTTTCAGTAAAAATGATTAACAATGGTCTGGCAATTACTTGACTGAGTTCCCTAAGTACCCTTGGATGCAAGCCATCTGGTCCCGGTGAATTATTAATGTTGAGTTTCCCAAGTCTAATTTTAATTCTGTCCTCTGTTAACCATGGAGGTGATTCCTGTAATGTGTCATAAGAATAAACACTGCAGTTTTGGTTACTAAAGCCCCCCGATTCCCTTGTGAAGACTGAGGAGAAGAATAAATTCAATACCTTCGCCATCTCCCCATCCTTTGTAACTAGATGTCCTTTCTCATTCTTTATGGGGCCAATAAGGTCTGTCCTCCCTTTTTTACTGTTTACATACTTAAAGAATTTCTTGGGATTTATTTTGCTCTCCTCCGCTATGTGTCTTTCATGTTCTATCTTAGCCGCCCTAATTGTACCCTTACATTTCTTGTTGCATTTTTTATAAAGTCTAAATGCTGATGATGATCCCTCAACCTTGTATTTTTTGAAGGCCTTCTCTTTTGCTTTTATATGCATTTTTACATTTGAGTTAAGCCATCCAGGACTTTTGCTCGCTCTTTAAAATGTATTACCCAATGGGATGCATTGGCTGATGCCCTTATTTAATATGCTCTTAAAGCAAACCAATCTTTCCTCCGTGTTCTTGGTTCCTAAGATTTTATCCCAATTTATGCCTTCTAGCTAGGTTCGTAGTTTAGTTTTTGGCTCTTTTGAAATTCAGTGTCTTTGTACTCCCCTTATGTGTGATTTATACTGAAGCAAATTGACCCATGATCGCTGTTACCTAAATTGCCCCGTATTTCCACATCCGTGAACAGGTCTGTATCATTGGTAATCAGCAGATCCAGTAACGCTTTATTTCTAGTTGGTGCGTCTACCATCTGACCGATAAAATTGTCCTGTAAGACATTTAGGAACTGGCAAGCCTTATATGAATGCTTGGTTCCCTCCACCCAGTCTATGTCTTGATAATTAAAATCCCCCATTATGATAACACTTCCCATCCTTGCTGCTAATCCGAATTGTGATAGGAGATCTGTCTCCCCCTCCTCCCTCAGGTTAGGGGGCCTATAGCACTATTATTATTTTCCCCTTAGCTTCATCCCTTTGGAACTCTACCCATAAGGATTCCACCTCCTCCCTAGCTTTCTTAGTGATGTCATCTCTCACATTCACTTGTACAATATTCTTGATATATAGGCATACCCCTCCCCCTTTTTTTACCCTCTCTATCCTTACGATAAAGGGTATACCCTTGAATGGTTGCCAGCCAATTATGAGAGCTGTTGATCCAGGTCTCTGAAAATCCCACAAAATCCAAATCCTCCTCGTACAACAGTATCTCTAGTTCACCCATCTTGTCCGCCAGGCTCCTGGCATTGGTGAACATACCACGTAGTTTAGACCGGTCGCAAACGATCCTCTTATTGGGTGTTACGAGATTGCAACTAGGACTTGCTACTATACTTACCTTGGGTTTACGTGCTTTGGTTACCGTACCAATAATGCCCCCAATACTACCCTCTGGAATATTTTCTGTGCTGGCTATCTCTACCTCTGGACCCTCCCCCCCATCACCTAGTTTAGACAACGGTGCATTTACAGGGTTAATCCCATTCACAAATCCGGCGTAGCCGGATTTGACGGCTCCCGCGCGCATGTGCGGACTGACGTCTTCGCCGCTCCGGCCAATCACAGCGCCGGAGCGGTGCTGTGATTGGCTGGAGCGGCGATACACGGAAGTAATCTTCCGGCTATCGCCGCAGTGATGGATGTGGCTGGAGAGGGAGACGAGGATGGCTTCGGGGGCCCTGATCTAAGATAAGTGATGCATAATGAGCTATTATGCTAGTCATAATAGCTCATTATAGTTTTCTCTTACAGGTGTTTTTTTTTTTTTTAAACTTTTACCTGGGTTTATAACCACTTTAAGAAAAACACATCAGAACTCCAGCGAAATGGTGCCCCTGACTATAAAGAAAGCTATTTTTTCTCAAGACAGCAGCGTGGAAAAAGTCATATATGACACTGGACCCAATTGAAATGGAGTCCCCGTCCACCACCTGCTCCACAGACTTGAGAAATCCTCTTGGATCCAAGGTCTCCTGAGATTCCAACAGTGAGATAGAGGTAGAAGACTTAGCAACCTTGAGTGCATTTAAAAAATATTTTGCCCTTCTGCTTACCAAAACCGCATAAAGACTGTACAATAAAAAAAAGAATACTGCAGAACTACATGAAGGCCTGCAAAAATTCAGTAGTGCCTAGATGCCATCTAATTCACTTTCACAAGCTTAACCACTTGGACTGGCAAATTGCAATCCACAATTTGTGATCAACAGGCTTTAATACAGTGTAGCGCTCTCCCCGACTTCCAAGGGCTGATGGTGACCCCCAGAGCCAGAGAGAACTGACATTCCTCCTCAGGGTGCAGGTTACTGGCATAGTGGGTGTGGTGCAAGGTGGAAAGATTGGGCGCCAGTCACTTTTTGGAAAAATGAACAAAGATTTTATTTCTCTTAACAGGAACGGTGGGAGAGAGGGTTAGGACACAGGACACCCTTAGGCAAATGCAATAGCAATTAGGCAAACTCCACAGACAAAAATAGAACTAGGCAGACAGAAATACAGATAAAGGGTCTTTAAGCTGAATGCAGCAAGCTGTATCTTGTAGCAACTGCTGTCTCTTATTCTCTCACAGTATTCTCCCACAGTATCCTACTGTAGATCTTCGAGTTTATCTCACAGGCTCCCCCTGTAGATATTCCAGCTTAACTCACAGTATTTCACTGTACATCCTCAAGCTCACCTCGCTGTCTCTCACTAGACTTCTTGGACTCTCAGCTACCGGCTGGATCCCTTGAGCTTCACCCACAGCTAACCGCTGTACTTATCTTCAGGCTTTACTTACAGCAACCCGCCATACTCCTTCAAGCTTTACTCACAGCTACCTACTGTCTTCCTGGATGAGTCTCCACTGAAGCTTTCCCACTTACTTCGCCGTCCCCGGTTAGTGAAGCATCTGCTCTGGTACTCCTTCAGAACTTCATCCCTTCCAAACTTTCTTCTGGTAACAGGAGTGGTCGTCCCTCCAGCAACTGGCTCTCCTTTACCTCCGGCAATGAACAGGCTTACCTCAGGCCGAGCCTCTAACACACGTGGTTCTGCCCCAGGCCTCGTGCTTAACCTTTGCTGCTCCTCCTTTGCAGGACCTGGAATTACTAAATAGGCCTCACATAAGCCTAGCAGCCAGGAGCTGTTTGACACACATCCACCCAGGCCGCAGCCCACGGTCGGGGAAAAACCCTGATCACCTGACTCCTCCCGAATAAATAGCCTATCCCAGCATGCAAAGTAGCCAAAAGAAACTCCTACTAATTGGTTGAGACAACTTATTCACCCATCACCTGAATTCACTGTAATCCATCATCCTAATGCCAAAGACAGCAGTGCTACCTATTGACGGAAGAGAGAGACTACAAATTAAACGCAGACTTAAAACAGAAATCAGTGGATCAAAGACTACCAATTAGCCAGGCTAATTACCACTTAGCACAACTAGATTTATTAGCAGCCCTGTTTAGGACCAGGGTGCTACAATCTCCCCCTGCCAAGGAAACTACGTCTCAGAGTTTGCAAACTAAAAAAATATATACTCTGAATCCTGAGAGTGTATGTCCTGGCAAAAAGTGGATAGGGAGGGATAAGGGGAAGGATTAACATTTAGTAACAAATGTGGGTGAACATGACAGATGTACAATTACAAGTAATTCTTCACATGAGAACAAACAAATATGAAACTGTATTTACAATTATGTGTGGCGTACCACACAATAACAGTGAAAAACCCATGAGTAATAATCCTATATCCTCACTATCTATCTAATCTATCTATCTATCTATCTATCTATCTATCTATCTATCTATCTATCTATCTATCTATCTATCTATCTATCTATCTATCTATCTATCTATCTATCTAATCTATCTATCTATCTATCTATTTTACATAATAAAGCAATAGATAACATCACTGAACACAGTGAAGATCCCCTCTCCTCAGCCAACGAAGACGCAAGGGATGCAGGAACACCTGAAAAACATTAAGTTATGCAACATGAAAAAAATGACATTCTAACAATACTCTATAGTATAATCTTCCATTCTAGCAATGCTAGTAAAAATAAACCTTATATACAGTACATTGGTGAAGTTTTTGTATACCCTCAGCGGAGAGCAACAAAAAAGGGCATAAAGTAAACACAGCAATATATCCTAATATATGTACACAATCCTAGCAAATAACCGTTCCTCAAAATATTTACAAATGGAAACAGGGCCCCACTCCCGTGAGAGTGACACCGGTTTTCCGAAGCATTTTAGGATATCTAGGATATCTAAAAGTTTTATTTTACTTCGCAACCTACACTTGAATATTTGAAAGCAAAAACTTAGGACTCACTCAGAGTGGCACGCTTCCGCCATCTAGTGGTCAGTAATAAAAGAACAGTCCATAGGTAAAATTTAAGTCCACGAGTTTCAGATTGGAGGTAAAAGACTTGCCCCTTTGCCACGGCACAATCTACCTCATACCTCCCAACTTTGTAGGGTCCCTTCGCGGGACATTCTGATGTCCCCTCTCCCCTGCCAACCAGAGTTGTTGAGCGGGGGGGGGGTGCGGGACATTGGCAAAAAAAAACGGAAATTGCCACAGAAGTTGTTGAGCGGGGGGGGGGGGGTGGGGGGGTGATGGTTGCCGCCGATCGGGGGGGGCATACTAGTGCGCCGATCGTGGGGGGGGGCTGTTACCTGCTGCTGTTTCCTGCTGTGCTCCTCTTCTTCTCTTCATGTTTCCTGCTGTGCGGGAAACATGATAGTCTCGCGGGAGTGCGGGAAGGAGGAGCCTCTGTGGGTCAAACCCGCACAATCCGTGCCAGTTGGGAGGTATGATCTACCTTACTAACTAACTAACTAAACTTCCCATTGTCCTTGGAGCCCGAAAGTCCAATTTTCCCAGTGATTTGCAACAATATGGTCAGCAACTTCCACTTCTCCCGGGAACAAGCACTGGAACTGTGTGCATGGCTATTTTTAAACAAGCATTTTAGCTACACAAGCATGCAAGGAATTGTAATCTTGAAGAACTTTTCAATCTTTTTTCCGGGAAAAACAAAGTCACCTTGCACATAGAACATATCTCAGCCTTTCTTTATCAAACCCGGGGACTGAGATCACTTTTCCTCACATATGAATAACAAGTCATGCTGATAATCCAGGGCAGCAGATCAGCATATCACTTTGCAGAGTGAGGCATTCTGGCAATTCCAGAGCACAGGCCAGTATGTCACTTTTTTAGGGCACCCCCTGCAACTGCTAGTATCAGGAGCACAGTCCAGCAGCAAACTGCGCAAGCAGGAGTGTCATCACATCAACAAATTTCAAATGCAGAACAGCTTCCTATGGAACTGACACAGCCGAACTAAGCACACCGCTGTGTTCCATGCTGACTTGACACAACTTTCAATGATTGAACAACGTTACCAATAGCAACAAGGATCAGGTAATTGAACAGACTTTCCAGATGACCCATTAGTAGTAATGTAGTGCTGTACATCCGCTTGATTAGGCCTATGAAGAACAACACAGTCTGAGTAGTAGACATGTGCGCCGTCAATAAATTTGTTTTGTTTCGTTCCGTTTCGTATTAGACGAAAATTCGGATTTAGTAATTCGTGTCCGAAATACAATTACGAACATTCGTTACGATGAATTTAAAAAGCAAAAAAATACCTTTCTCAATATGGCAGTCGTCGACTTATTATGCTCATTATGAGGGGCTCCCACCATCCCTGTGCTGTGCTGACTTCCTCCTGGAGCTGTACCCCTGCTGTGCTCATTATGAGGGGCTCCCATAATCCCTGTGCTGTGCTGACTTCCTGGGTTTGTAGTAGCCCGTTAATTCGTATTTCGTAATTCGTGTCCGAAATTCAATTTGGATTCGTACGAAATACGAAAGTTCGTTAGGTTCGTTAACTTTTCGTAACATTTACGAACATTTGTTATGAGGGGCTCAAACCATCCCTGTGCTGACTTCCTCCTAGGGCTTTACCCCTGCTGTGCTCATTATGAGAGGCTCCCATCATCCCTGTGCTGTGCTGACTTCCTGGGTTTTTAACTTCCTCATAACGAAAAATCTTAATTATTATGACAATAATAAAACTATATAAACAAACATTCTTATTTTGTCCAATTTTGAATCTCCCATTGACTACCAGTACCAGTCTGAGCAGTCTCCCACTCCCGAAACGAAATTCGTCAACGAAATTGCGTATTTCGTATAAAAGTCGTAAGAATAGAAATTCGGATTTCGGATGCTTCCGAATGTACGAATTTTCGGAAATTCGTACAAATTTCCGATTCGTGCAAAACAAATCGCACATGTCTACTGGGTAGATATGGCAACCATAGTCCCAGGTTTGAAGAACATTTGTATACTTCCCAGCATGTTGGGGTGACAACTGGCTACAAGGGAGAGTTCAGAGGATGATGATAAATGGGGAATACTCAGGGGTGGGAAGTGGGGTCCCCCAGGGTTCTGTGCTGGGACCAATCCTGTTTAAATTGTTCATAAATGACCTTGAGGATGGGGTAAACATTTCAATCTCTGTATTTGCGGACAACAATAAGCGAAGCAGGGCAATACCTTCTCTGCAGGATGTGGAAACCTTGCAAGAAGGTCTGAACAAATTAATGGGGTGGGCAACTACATGGCAAATGAGGTTTAATGTAGAAAAATGTAAAATAATGCATTTGGGTGGCAAAAATATGAATGCAATCTACTCACTAGGGGATGAACCTCTGGGGGAATCTAGGATAGAAAAGGACTCAATAGAAATAGGCTCAGCAATGGCATGCAATGCCAAGCTGCTGCTAACAAAGCAAACAGAACATTGGCATACATTAAAAAGGGGATTAATTCCAGGGATAAAGCAATAATTCTCCCACTCTACAAGACGTTCGTCTGGCCTCACCTGGAGTATGCAGTCCAGTTCTGGGCACCAGTCCTTAGGAAGGATGTACTGGAAATTGAGCAAGTACAAAGAAAGGCAACAAAGCTAATAAAAGGGTCTAGAGAATATTAGTTATGAAGAAAAGTTGCGGGCACTGAACTTATTCTCTCTAGAGAAGAAACACTTGAGAGGGGATATGATTTCAATTTACAAATACCATACTGGTGACTAGGGATGAGCTTCGTGTTCGAGTCGAACATACGTTCGACTCGAACATCGGCTGTTCGATCGTTCGACGAAGATCGAACGATTTGGGCCGTTCGCGCCAAATTCGAGTGACGCGAACGGCCCACAATGCACTACGCCATCGCAGTGACATCCAGGCGCTGTGATTGGCCAAGCATGCACTGTGACCCCGCATGCTTGGCCAATCACAGCGCCGGCAGCGAGGAGAGCAATGATTGGCCACAGGCAGGATGCCTGTGGCCAATTATTGCTGAGGGTGTTTAGTACACGCCCCACACTATAAAAGGCCGCCAGCACGGCGGCCTAGTGTAGTGTGTTCCGGAGCAGGGATAGAGCAGCATAGGCAGGGACAGTGACTTTTATTTCTTTCTTGCTTAACCTGGATTCCTTTAGTTTAGGGAAAGAGAAGGATAGGTAGGGAGAGTGTCAGTGTGTTTTGTGCTTGTGCTATATTGTGCTTAAAAAAAACATTTTTTCTAGGGACAGAAAACTGTAGGTAGGGAGAGTGTAAGTTTCTTTCACTGTCAAAGTCCTTGTTTCCAGGGACCTGGAAGGACAGTGAGTGAATTCTCCTTGTGCTAAATTGTGCTTAAAAAAAACATTTTTTCTAGGGACAGAAAACTGTAGGTAGGGAGAGTGTCAGTTTCTTTCACTGTCAAAGTCCTTGTTTCCAGGGACCTGGAAGGACAGTGAGTGAATTCTCCTTGTGCTAAATTGTGCTTAAAAAAAACATTTTTTCTAGGGACAGAAAACTGTAGGTAGGGAGAGTGTCAGTTTCTTTCACTGTCAAAGTCCTTGTTTCCAGGGACCTGGAAGGACAGTGAGTGAATTCTCCTTGTGCTAAATTGTGCTTAAAAAAAACATTTTTTCTAGGGACAGAAAACTGTAGGTAGGGAGAGTGTCAGTTTCTTTCACTGTCAAAGTCCTTGTTTCCAGGGACCTGGAAGGACAGTGAGTGAATTCTCCTTGTGCTAAATTGTGCTTAAAAAAAACATTTTTTCTAGGGACAGAAAACTGTAGGTAGGGAGAGTGTCAGTTTCTTTCACTGTCAAAGTCCTTGTTTCCAGGGACCTGGAAGGACAGTGAGTGAATTCTCCTTGTGCTAAATTGTGCTTAAAAAAAACATTTTTTCTAGGGACAGAAAACTGTAGGTAGGGAGAGTGTCAGTTTCTTTCACTGTCAAAGTCCTTGTTTCCAGGGACCTGGAAGGACAGTGAGTGAATTCTCCTTGTGCTAAATTGTGCTTAAAAAAAACATTTTTTCTAGGGACAGAAAACTGTAGGTAGGGAGAGTGTCAGTTTCTTTCACTGTCAAAGTCCTTGTTTCCAGGGACCTGGAAGGACAGTGAGTGAATTCTCCTTGTGCTAAATTGTGCTTAAAAAAAACATTTTTTCTAGGGACAGAAAACTGTAGGTAGGGAGAGTGTCAGTTTCTTTCACTGTCAAAGTCCTTGTTTCCAGGGACCTGGAAGGACAGTGAGTGAATTCTCCTTGTGCTAAATTGTGCTTAAAAAAAAACATTTTTTCTAGGGACAGAAAACTGTAGGCAGGGAGAGTGTCAGTTTCTTTCACTGTCAAAGTCCTTGTTTCCAGGGACCTGGAAGGACAGTGAGTGAATTCTCCTTGTGCTAAATTGTGCTTAAAAAAAACATTTTTTCTAGGGACAGAAAACTGTAGGTAGGGAGAGTGTCAGTTTCTTTCACTGTCAAAGTCCTTGTTTCCAGGGACCTGGAAGGACAGTGAGTGAATTCTCCTTGTGCTAAATTGTGCTTAAAAAAAACATTTTTTCTAGGGACAGAAAACTGTAGGTAGGGAGAGTGTCAGTTTCTTTCACTGTGCAAGTCCTTGTTTCAAGGGACAGAGAAGGACACCTGAAGGTAGCCCTTATTGCTTTTTTCCCATCTCCCTGCAGGCCATCTATTAGAATGTCTGGAAGGCAAACAAGGAGAGGCAGACAGTCAGGAGGCAATAAAAGAGGGCAAGCAGGCTCTGTGTCTGGGGGCAACAGTGCTGGTCGTGGACGCGGTGCATTGTCATCAGCACATGGCCATGGGACACGCTTGTCCTTCTTTTCGGCAGCTGGACATGTTGAGCCACATCATGCCGAAGACTTGGTAGAGTGGATGACCAAGCCCTCCTCCTCCTCCTCATCCTCTCTCACCCAGGCTCAGGGTACTGGAAAAGCAGCTGCCAAAGCGTCCTCTTCCCTGGTATCAATGTCAGACTCATCATCAGTCACTCCTTCCCTAGACCCACCATGTCCTCCTCCTGAGGAGTCCCCCGAACTGTTTCAGCACAGTGTTGGGTACATGCTCCAGGAGGATGCCCAGCGTTTCGAAGGGTCTGATGATGAAACCCAGCTAGAGGAAGGCAGTAGCGTGAGAGCAGACAGAGGGGATGCTCAAGAAGGACACCAATCTGGCAGTCATGTTCCAGCAGCTGCAGCATACTGCCAGATTGGCTCCAGTGATGAGGAGGGAGGTGATGATGAGGTCACTGACTCCACGTGGGTGCCTAATAGGAGAGAGGAGGAGGAGGAGGATGAGGAGGAGGCACATCTCCAACGAGGCAGGATGCCCTTTGGTGGCCAGCGTAAGGGCAGTACACCGACGGAATCACACCGCAGAGCTCCGCCTGTGCAGGGCGCTGCCTCTGCCCGTCATTCAAAAAGTTCTTTGGTGTGGGCCTTTTTTGAGGCTAGTGCATCAGATCGCACAGCTGCTGTTTGCAACATATGTCTCAAGCGTATATCGCGTGGCCAAAACATCAGCCGCTTGGGTACCACATGCCTGACCAGACATATGTTGACCTGCCATGCAGCTCGTTGGCAAGCCTACCTCAAAGACCCACACCAAAGAACAAAGCGGACCTCTCCTTGCACCGCATCAGCTGGGATCTCCAACCCCACTATAACTTCAGTCCTCTCTGAAACATGCACTGAGAGGAATGAAGGTGTAGAATTAGGTGTGTCACAGCCAAGTACTTGCGGCCACTCTGCTAGCAGTACACCAACGTCCGATTCTAGCAGGCAAATTTCCCTGCCCCAGCTGCTGGACCGTCGAAAGAAGTTCACTCCCAGCCATCCACATGCCCAGCGGTTGAATGCTAGCTTGGCTAAATTGCTAGCGCTTCAACTGCTGCCTTTTCAGTTGGTAGACTTGGCCCCCTTCCGTCAGTTTGTGCAATGTGCGGTTCCTCAGTGGCAGGTTCCCAAACGCCACTTTTTCTCACGGAAGGCTATTCCGGCTCTCTACCGGCATGTGGAAGGCAATGTCTTGGCCTCGCTGGACAGGGCGGTCAGCGGTAAGGTGCATATTACCGCTGACTCATGGTCCAGCAGGCATGGACAGGGACGTTACCTTTCTTTCACGGCCCATTGGGTCACTCTTTTGGCAGCTGGGAAGGATGCAGGACAAGGTGCAGTAGTGTTGGAGGTTGTCCCACCGCCACGCCTCCAAAATGCTACTACTGGTTGTGACACACCTCTCTCCTCCACCCCCTCCTCTTCTTCTTCCTCCATGGCCTCTTCCTGTGGTTTGTCCTATGAACCAGCGGTGCTCCGTAGCCGTTCACGGGGCTACGCAAGTACGCAGGCAAAAAGATGCCATGCCGTGCTTGCGCTGGTGTGTTTGGGGGACAGAAGCCACACTGGGGCAGAGGTCCTGTCTGCTCTGCAGGGCCAGGCCGAGAGGTGGTTGACGCCACGCCAGCTTAAGCCAGGAATGGTGGTTTGCGACAATGGCACCAACCTCCTCTCCGCCCTCCGACAGGGACAACTGACCCATGTGCCCTGTGTGGCTCACGTCCTTAACCTGGTGGTGCAGCGGTTCTTGGGCAGGTACCCGGGCTTACAGGATGTCCTGAGGCAGGCCAGGAAAGTCTGTGTGCATTTCCGCAGATCTTATAATGCCAGTGCTCGCCTGGCTGAGCTGCAAAAGGAGTTGAACCTGCCCAAGAACCGCCTTATATGTGACATGCCCACCAGGTGGAACTCAACGTTGGCCATGCTGCAGCGGCTGCACACGCAGCAGAGGGCCATCAATGAGTACCTGTGCGACTACGGCACCAGGACAGGGTCAGGGGAGCTTGTTTTTTTTTCTCCACGCCAGTGGGGCATGATCAGGGATGCATGCACTGTCCTGGCACCATTTGAGGAGGCCACGAGGATGGTGAGCAGTGACAGTGCATGCATCAGTGACACTGTACCTCTTGTCCACCTGTTGGAGCACACGCTGCGTGGAATAATGGACAGGGCACTTGAGGCAGAACAGAGGCAGGAAGAGGAGGACTTCCTTGCCTCTCAAGGCCCCCTTTACCCAGACAGTGTTCCTTCTGTCCAACCCATCGCACAGGAAGAGGAGGAGGAGGAGGAGGAGGAGGATTGTGTCAGCATGGAGGTGGAGGCTGGCACTCAGCATCATCAGCAGCAGTCTTTTAGGGATGATTTACAGTCCCAAGAAACCAGTGGACTTGTACGTGGCTGGGAGGAGGTGGCTGCGGATCATGTCGTCCTTAGTGACCCAGAGGACTCCGGAGCGAATGCCTCAGCAAACCTACGCTGCATGGCCTCCCTGATCCTGCAAAGTCTGCGGAAGGATCCTCGTATTCTTCGGATCAAGGAGAGGGACCATTACTGGCTGGCCACTCTCCTTGATCCACGGTACAAGGGTAAGGTTGCGAACCTTATGTTACCGTCGCAGAGGGAGCAGAGGATGAGACAACTCCGGGAGGCCTTGCAGAAAGGTCTGTGCAACGCGTTCCCAGAGACTGGGAGGTTACAAACTCCTGGTCCTGGACAACGAGTTGCTGAGGCTTCGGCCAGTCAAAGAAGGAGCGGTGGGGAAGGTGGCCGTCTGACCGATGCGTTCAGACAATTCTTTAGTCCGCAGCCCCAAAGTATGATCGGTTCCAGCAACCATCGCCAGCGTCTGATAAACATGGTGCAGGAATATCTAGGGGCAAGGTCAGACTTGGACACCTTCCCCACCGAAAATCCTCTGGCTTACTGGGTCTTGAGGATGGATCACTGGCCAGAGCTTGCACAGTATGCAATTGAGCTACTGGCCTGTCCTGCATCCAGCGTTCTTTCGGAACGCACATTCAGTGCTGCTGGAGGATTTGTCACGGATCACAGGGTGCGCCTGTCCACCGACTCGGTTGATCGACTGACTTTCATCAAGATGAACCAGTCTTGGATCACCACCAGCTACCACACACCTGATGCTGATATAACAGACTAATTGATTTTAACATGTCACATCCCTTCAAGACTGATGCTGATGCTGAGTGCCTGTGCTGTTATGTTGACTGGCTATCCTCCTCCTCCGAGTCCTCAATGATACGATTGATGATGATAGCTTGGAAGATCATTTTTGTTTATGGGTGCCGCCACCAGTGGCTAAGGCCCAATTTTTCAGCCCCTGTTTTACAGGGGCGTGTAATTACAATTTTTTTAGCAATAATTTGCCATAGGGCTCATTGCTGTGCTCCAAGTACAGTATCTGTGAGGGGTTGGAGTGTTGTGGCACCAGTGCCTAAGGCCCAATTTTTCAGCCCCTGTTTAACAGGGGCGTGTCATTACAATTTTTGAAGCAATACTTTGCAACAGGGCTCATTGCTGTGCTCCAAGTACAGTATCTGTGAGGGGTTGTAGTGTTGTGCCACCAGTGCCTAAGGCCCAATTTTTCAGCCCCTGTTCAACAGGGGCATGCAATTACAATTCTTGATCTAATAATTCACAGCAGGGTCCATTGCTGCACCCACCAAGAGTAACTCTGAGGGCTTACAGTGTTGTGGCAACGCCACCACCACCACCACCACGAAAGGCCCAATTTTTCAGCCCCTGTTCAAAAGGGGCATGTAATTACAATTCTTGATCTAATAATTCACAGCAGGGCCCATTGCTGCACCCACCAAGAGTAACTGTCAGGGCTTACAGTGTTGTGGCACCAGCACCACCATCAAAGCCCCAATTTTTACTACCACTGTTCAACAATTATATGTAATTAAAATTCCTGATATAATAGTTGACAGCAGGGCGTTCCAGCACCAACCAAGAGTAACTGAGTGCTTACAGTGTTGTGCCAACACCAACAACTAAGGGGCCTATTTCTGCAGAGTATATACGGCAGGTCCCTACTTTCAAACATCCAACTTACAAACGACTCCTACTTGCAAACGAAAGAAGACAACAGGAAGTGAGAGGAAATCTACCCCTAGAAAGGAAAATTCTCTCCTGTAAGAATAAATATGGGAGAAAGGGGTCTCATCTGTACTGATGCTTTATCAGCAATCCTTGTTTCAAGAAAAACACCACATTTCAAAAACAGTTGTCATTGGGACGGAAAGTGAGGTGAAATGTTCTGAACAGGGGCACAGACAGCAAAACAAATGTTACAGGGGTGATAACCCTTACCTATGTTTCCCAAAAAGTTTAAAAATAGATTTTTGGGCTGGAGCTACACTTCAACAATGTACCTGTTCAAAATTACAAACAGATTCTACATAAGAACAAACCTACAGTCCCTGTCTTGTATGCACCGCCTGTATACGGCTGTTCAGAGTATATAGGGCCTTTTTTATTTTATGTGCGGGGTTCCCCTTAATATCCATACAAGACCCAAAGGGGCTGGTAATGGGCTGGGGTAGGGGGGGGGGGGGTCATGGGGTAGCTATGCCATTTTTCTTAAAGAATTTCATCCATATTACCGGGACCAGACATTACATTAAAGCCACAAGCAGTTTTAAATGGCTTTTTTTTCCTTTAGAAGTGTCATTTTGTGCAGGGACAGTTCTAAACACGGGAAACACGTGGCACTTCACAGGCATACTTTAGACACCCCCCAGGTACGATATTTAAAGGAATATTTGACTTTTTTTTTTTCACTTT
This sequence comes from Rana muscosa, assembly GCA_029206835.1. Lineage (NCBI taxonomy): Eukaryota > Metazoa > Chordata > Amphibia > Anura > Ranidae > Rana > Rana muscosa. Next base: position 814,615,275 of record CM055116.1, read on the forward strand.
ATGCATCATTAAAATGACTGCTCCCGAAAAACGACCGTTTTTAAAACTTCTTTTTGCATTGATACATGTCCCCTGGTGCAGAACCCGGGTTCCCAAACCCTTTTTAGGACAATAACATGCATAATAGTTGTTATAATTAGCACTTTAGAATTCGAACGTTCGCATCCATTGTATTTAATAGGGTTCTAATGTTCGTTCGAACTTTCGGTCCGTTCGCGGGTTCTGGTGCGAACCGAACCCGGGGGTGTTCGGCTCATCACTACTGGTGACTAGGGATGAGCCGAACACCCCCCAGTTTGGTTCGCATCAGAACATGCGAACAGGCAAACAATTTGTTCGAACATCCGAACACCGTTAAAGTCTATGGGACACGAACATGAAAAATCGAAAGTGCTAATTTTAAAGGCTTATACACGTATGCAAGTTATTGTCATAAAAAGTGTTTGGGGACCCGGGCCCTGCCCCAGGGGACATGTATCAATGCAAAAAAAAGTTGTAAAAACTGCATTTTTTTCGGGAGCAGTGATTTTAATAACAAGAAAAGTGAGATATTGCTTTAAATTTTGTACCTGGGGGGGTGTGTATAGTATGCCTGTAAAGTGGCGCTTGTTTCCCGTGCTTAGAACTGTCCCTGTACAAAATGTAATTTCTGAAGGAAAAAAAGTCATTTAAAAGTAAAAGTCATTTAACAAAGGGGACCCCCAGATCCCGCCCCCCCCATGTGAATTGGTAAGGGGTACATTGTACCCCTACCTTTTCGAAAAGAAAGTGTAAAAAAAATAAAAAAAAACACACAGACACAGTTGGGATAAGTCCTTTATTAAAAATAAAAAAATAAAATAAAAAAAAGATTCCAGCAGTGGTAATCCACTCTCGATCTCCACTCCAGTGATGTCGGTATCCAACGACGGATGATCTGAAGGCTCCAGCGATAATGTCCAGCGAGGAACAGAACACGGTCCTGTCTCCCCGGGAATGGTGTCGCGGCAGCCTGACAGGTCTTATGTAGCTGAGGACGGGGCCAACCGTCACGTGACCCCATCCCCCTCTGACGCAAGAGGAAACCCGGGCTTTCCCAGTGACGTGCGAAATTCAGTGGGAAACCTGCGTTACAACAGAGGGGGGCAGGGTCACCCGTCACGTCACTGGGAAAGCCCGGGTTTCCCCTTGCGTCAGAGGGGGACGGGGTCACGTGACGGGTGGCCCCGTTCTCAGCTACATAAGACCTGTCAGGCTGCCGCGACGTCATTCCCGGGGTGTCTCCGGTGGAGACAGGACCGTGTGCTGTTCCTCGCTGGGCATCATCGCTGGAGCCTGCAGATCATCCGTCGCTGGATACCAACATCTCTGGAGTGGAGATCAAGAGTTGATTACCACCGCTGTTTTTTTTTTTTTTTTTTTAATAAAGGACTTATCCCAACTGTGCCTGTGTTTTTTTACAATTTTTTACACTTTCTTTCTGAAATGGTAGGGGTACAATGTAACCCTTACCAATTCACATGGGGGGGGGGCGGGATCTGGGGGTCCAGATTCCGATAAGCCCCCCCTCCGCAGACGCCCACAACCACCGGGCAAGGATTGTGGGGATGAGGCCCTTGTCCTCATCAACATGGGGACATAGTGCTTTGGGGTCCAGACCCCAAAGCATCCTCCCCATGTTAAGGGCATGTGGCCTGGTACGGTTCAGGAGGGGGGCGCTCTCTCGTCCCCGCCTCTTTTCCTGCAGCGTGCCAGGTTGTGTGCTCGGATAAGGGTCTGGTTTGGATTTTTGGGGGGAACTCCACGCCATTTTTTTTTTAAATTTGGCACGGAGTTCCCCTTAAAATCCATACCAGACCTGAAGGGTCAAGTATGGATATTTGGGGGGACCCCCACATCATTTAAAAAAAAATTGGTGCAGGGTTCCCCTTAATATCCATACCAGACCTGAAGGGCCTGGTAATTGAATTTGGGGATACCCCCACACATTTTTTTTTTTTTTTAATCAATGACTTTCAATGACTTTTCTCTGTATTGCCGGGAGCCGACAATTCATTAGAAGTAAAATAACCTGAATTCTTCAGTGTATCCAAACATAATATAAACTGTATCTAAAATGCAAAAAATGATGATGTAAGTCCAAACGTGATAATTATCCAAAACGGAAGTGTATCCAAACGTGATAATTATCAAAAATAAAAGTGTATGGTCATATAGTTTGTATAATCCATAACAATCTCCCTGGAAAGATGGAAATAATCCGGTAGACAAGGAGAGAGGAGAGGGAAAAGAACAGGTGTGGGAGTCCCAGTATTCACATCAAATGGAAAACCACAGGTATATATATAATTCCACAATCCTCCCCCGGTAGCACCAGCCTCTCACCTTGTAGATAGACCCCTAAGGGTCAGATACAGCTCTGATCACTCTCCAGCATAGAAGCTGATGCTACCGGGGGAGGATTGTGGAATTATATATATACCTGTGGTTTTCCATTTGATGTGAATACTGGGACTCTCACACCTGTTCTTTTCCCTCTCCTCTCTCCTTGTCTACCGGATTATTTCCATCTTTCCAGGGAGATTGTTATGGATTATACAAACTATATGACCATAGACTTTTATTTTTGATAATTATCACGTTTGGATACACTTCCGTTTTGGATAATTATCACGTTTGGACTTACATCCTCATTTTTTGCATTTTAGATACAGTTTATCTTATGTTTGGATGCACTGAAGAATTCAGGTTATTTTACATATATTCACAAATACTTCAAGGAAGTTGGTGTTTTAGTTACTAATATTGTATGTAGTGTTGAGCGAACCCGAACTGTAAAGTTCGGGTCCGTACCGAACTTTAGCTTTTTCCCGAACCCGGACTTTGCCCAAAAGTCCGGGTTCGGGTTCGGGTTCGGCAATCTAATTACGCATTTAGAAATGCTTCAGGGGCCAGCCAATCACCTTTTGATTAGCTGGTGTGCCCTTAGAAGCCATCATAGCCATGCCTACTAATGGCATGGCTGTGATTGATCAGTGCAACATGTGACCCAGCTTCTATATAAGCTAGAGGCACACAGCACACATGACACTCTGCTTCAGAATAGATAGGGAGAGGATCTAGTCTGCTGCTGCTGCTGCTTTCAGGGAGAGATAGAAAGATAGATGAGGTAGTCCTGATTCTACAATCTGAGGGAAAAGATAGAGAGATAGTGTAGTGTAGGGCCAGGTTCCTGTGTTGGTGCTTTCAGGGAGAGAAAATATTATATAGGAGTCCAGATTCAGAGATATAACTCAGCGATCTGCATAGGTCTACCTATTTGTGTTGCAGTGCAGTCTTTTTACACTGCCATGAGCCCAGTGTCAGAGAAAATCTAACTTTTAGGGGAAAAAAAAGGCACTTTATTGTGCTCTTTTCCAAAAGACCCATAGGGCAAAAAAAAAAAAAGCATTTTATTTTGCTCGTGCAAAAAAAGACCCGTTTAGGGCAAAAAAAAAAAAAAATTTGCACTTTAATGTACGCTTGCAAAAAACGCCGTTTAGGGGCACAAAAAAAAGTTTGCAGTGTGTTATACATATTTTGAGGTGTGTGAAATAAACAATTTCTATATAGTTTTCTCCTACTGTGCTATACTAAAAAAACAACATCCTCCTAGGTCAAGATTATTATTTTTTATTTTTATTTTTTTTATGTTATTTTAAGTTATTTCCCTATCCACATTTGTTTGCAGAGCACTTGCCATGCTCTTAACAACATTTTGCTGCCATTTGCAGCCCTCTAGCCCTTTCCATTACCTTTTTAGAGCCTTTTTAGTCCTTAGAAGTCCGGGTCCCCATTGACTTCAATGGGGTTCAGGTTCGGGTTCGGGTTAAAGTTCGGTCCCGAACCCGAACTTTTTTCTGAAGTTTGGCCGAACCCGTCGAACCCGAACATCCAGGTGTCTGCTCAACTCTAATTGTATGTTCTTTTGAACTATTTATTTGTTTTTTGCACTCTGCATATGTTTTATTTAATTGCACTTTCACTACTAGCGCTGCTTCAGTATTTTCTTTATCTCTGTTTGTGTTGGTACACTTTAGAAGTCTGTCATTATTTTTCACTTTAAAAATTTTTATTAGACGGTAGTATTTTTATTTAATTACATGAAGTGGTAGGCGCACTAGTACCCCCCTTTTTAACAGGCATACTAGGCACACCCCAGGTACACCCCAGGTATGAAATTTAAAGGAATATTTCACTTTTATTTTTTCATTTTAAGCATTATTAAAATCACTGCTCCCGAAAAAACTGCCGTTTTTAAAACTGTTTTTTGCATTGATACATGTCCCCTGGGGTAGGACCCGGGTCCCCAAAAACTTTTTATGACAATAACTTGCATATAAGCCTTTAAAATTAGCACTTTCGATTTCTCCCATAGACTTTTAAAGGGTGTTCCGCGGCTTTTCAAATTCGCCGCGAACACCCCAAATTGTTCGCTGTTCGTCGAACGGGCGAACAGGCAATGTTCGAGTCGAACATGAGTTCGACTCGAACTCAAAGCTCATCCCTACTGGTGACCCCACAATAGGGATAAAACATTTTTGTGGAAGGGAGTTTAAAAAGACACGGGGGCCACTGACTAAAATTAGAAGAAAAGGAGGTTTAACCTTAAACTGCGTAGAGGGTTCTTTACTGTAAGAGCGGCAAGGATGTCAAATTCCCTTCCACAGGCGGTGGTTTCAGCGGGGGCATCGATAGTTTAAAACGATTAGATAAGCACCTGAACGACCGCAACATACAGGGATATACAATGTAATACTGACATATAATCACACACATAGGTTGGACTTGATGGACTTTTTTCAACCTCACCTTCTATGTAACTATATATATATGTAACTTTCTTATATCACAGTGAGCATGAATTTTCAGGTACTTCCGGATAGCAGAATCAACTCCCTGTGCTGGTTGGCATTGGATTTCAGCTTCCAGGCCCTCTGTCACATATGGGTCCAAGTAGCCATACTCCTCAGCCACTTTTCTTATGACAATTCTTTGCAGCTTGGACAATCTTGTATATCTAAGGCACACTTGACATACTTGTAAATAGAGTGGACCTTTGCCCCATGAAATCAGGGGTTTTGGCACAGTGAGCCAGGTAGAACCGACCCCCAGAGCCAAGTAGAACTGACATTCCTCCTCAGGGTGCAGGTTACTGGGCATAGTGGGCGTGGTGTAAGGTGGAAAAATTGGGCGCCAGTCCCTTTTTGTAAAAATTAACAAAGAGATTTTATTTCTCTTGACAGGGCCTTTAAGCTGAATGCAGCTATCTGTATAGCTATCTGTATCTGTAGCTATCTGTATCTTGTAGCAACTGCAGTCTCCTATGGCAACAACTCCTCTCACAGTATCCTACTGTAGATCTTCCAGTTTAAACACACAGTATCCCCCTGTAGACCTTCCAGCTTAACTAACAGTATCCCACTGTAGATCCTCAAGCTTAGCTTGCCATCTCTCACTAGACTTCTTGGACTCACAGCTAACCGCTGTACTTATCTTCAAGCTTTACTTACAGCTACCCACTGTACTCTTCAAAATTTACTCTCAGCTGCCCGCTGTCTTCCTGGTTGAGTCTCCACTGAAGCCTTACCACTTATTTCACCATCCTCAGTTAGTGAAGAGTCTGCTCTGGTACCAGAGGCGTATCTAGTGAAAATGGCGCCTATGGCAAGCACTGAAACTGCGCCCTTGTCAAATCATAAATGCGTCCTTACCAGCACCCATAATTGCAGTAATATCAGCACCCATAATTGCAGTAATATCAGCACCCATAAATGCAGTAACATCAGCACCCATAATTGCAGTAATATCAACACCCATAAAAGCGGTAATATCAGCACCCATAAATGCAGTAACATCAGCACCCATAAATGCGGCCTTAGCAGCACCCATAAATGCGGCCTTTGCAGCACCCATAAATGCAGTAACATCAGCACCCATAAATGCAATAACATCAGCACTCATAAATGCGGCCTTACCAGCACCCATAAATGCAGTAACATCAGCACCCATAAATGCGGCCTTAGCAGCACCCATAAATGCGGCCTTAGCAGCACCCATGAATGCAATAACATCAGCACCCATAAATGCGGCCTTACCCGCACCCAGAAATGCAGTAATATCAGCACCCATAATTGCGGCCTTACCAGCACCCATAATTGCGGCCTTACCAGCACCCATAAATGCAGCCTTACCAGCACCCATAAATGCAGCCTTACCAGCACCCATAATTGCAGTAATATCAGCACCCATAAATGTAGTAACATCAGCACCCATAAATGCGGCCTTACCAGCACCCATAAATGCGGCCTTAGCAGCACCCATAAATGCAGTAATATAAGCACCCATAAATGCAATAACATCAGCACCCATAAATGCAGTAACATCAGCACCCATAAATGCGGAGGAATCGTGCGATGTATGGGCACTTAGCAGGAGGGAGAGAGACAGAGAGCGGCCTCCATGGGGGCGGATCATGAGATGTACGGGCACAGCACTGGGCAGAAAGGCAGAGTGGAACGGAACATCAGAGACAGTGACTGTGTGCAGTGGTACACAGACAGGTCACACTCACTGGCAGTGGCACTGTGATGATCAGGGACATGCAGCGCTGCAGGGGATGTTTCCTCATAATGGTTACAGTCCTCCGCCACTGCTGCGCCAGCGCCTCTGACACTGTACAGAGGGAGAGAGGGAGTAGGATAACCAGCGGCCCTGTCTGCTTAGCACACACGCACAATCGCACATGATGTTGACTTTAAGGCCTCTTTTACACTGGGGCAGTGGGGGGGCGTCGTTTACCGTTGTTTTCGCGGCACTATTCAGCCGCTAGCGGGGCTCTTTTAACCCCTGCTAGCGGCCGAGAAAAGGTTAAAAAAAACGCCCGCAAAGCGCTGCTTTGATTTCAATGGGCAGGGGCGCTTTAGGAGCCACTCCTACAGCGCCTCAAAGATGCTGCTTGCAGGACATTTTTTAATGTCCTGCTAGCGCACCGCTCCAGTGTGAAAGCCCTCGGGGCTTTCACACTGGAGTGAATGGAGCCGCTCTTTCAAGGCGCTTTGCAGGCGCTATTTTTAGCGTTATAGCGACTGCAAAGCGCCTCAGTGAGAAAGGGGTCTTAGGCTGCTTTCACACTGAGGTGCTTTGCAGGTGCTACAGCGCTACAAAATTGCGCCTGCAAAGTGCCCTGAAAGAGCCTCTTTTCTCACTCCAATGTGAAAGCCCAAGGGGTTTCACACTGGAGCAGTGCGCTGGCAGGACGCTCAAAAAAGTCCTGCTAGCCGCATCTTTGAGGCGCTGTAGGAACGGTGTACACACTGCTTCTAAAGCGCCCCTGCCCATTAAAATCAATGGGCAGCGCCGCCAAACCGCCAGCAAAGCGCCGCTGCAGTGGCGCTTTGCGGGCGGTTTTAACCCTTTTTGGGCCGCTAGCGGTGCGCTGGCAGGACGTTCAAAAAAGTCCTGGCAGCCGCATCTTTGAGGCGTCCCGCTAGCGACAGTGCTTTACCACCGAGGGCGCAATGCCCCAGTGTGAAAATAGCCTAAGTCATCATGTGCCAGGCACAGGCCCAAACAGAAGCAAGCAGCCAATCAAATATAGTGATTGCTCAATATGGATTAAATAAATTGTAATTATGCATAGCCATAGATATCATAAATAAAGTGATTTGTGCAACAGCAGGTACTACTTGCACAAATCACTTTATTTATGATAATTATGGCTATGCATAATTACAATTTATTTAATCCATATTGAGCAAGCAGGCACTACAGTATACTTTATGGCTGCTTGGCATTAGGGCTGGCCTGGCACACATCATTAACACTGACTGACTTGCAGTTTACTTTTAGTAAAGGGTTAAGCTACCCATATGAAGGAGACATTACTCATCTTATTTATGTCAGAGACAGAGATTCATACATGGGGTCATTATATGCACAGTGAAAACTTTTTTCTAATAAAAAAAATGCTTTATTCACAAATTACACTGTGACTGACTTGTGACTATAGTACCTGCTGCAGTTGCTGCCTGGCTTGGGGGTTCGGGTTCCAGAGTCCAATTTGTCTAAAACCAACTTGTCAGTTCAGGTTCTGTTCTCCTCCTCAGCGACGGCGACCTCACCTCACGTGACGTCACCAACCCGCTCGCGCTCGGGGAGAAGATAGTGCAGAGGAGGAAAGCTCCACCTCCGCCAGTTAGCTGAATGACGGTCTGGAGATGCAGTGGACGGTCCCACTCATCTACAAGCATGGGGGCGCCCACGCCTGTCACTCCGTCTCCTACACACTGCCATCCAGCCCAGAGTACTTACAAGTGAAGTGCCATGCCGCAGACGGGGGCTATAGTGCGGAAGGCGGCCCGCAGGAGGACAGGTGCGGGAGGGATTTTTTTTTTTGTTTAGTTTATTTTGCCGCCCCCCCCCCAGGGCGCCCATGGCACTTGCCATGGAGTGCCATACCCTGGATACGCCACTGTCTGGTACTCCTTCAGAACTTAATCACTTCTAAATTTGCCTCTGGTAACAGTAGTGGTCGTCCCTCTGGCAACTGCTTCTCCTCTACCTCTGGCAACGAACAGGCTCTCCTCGGGCCAAGCCTCTAACACATGTGGTTCTGTCCCAGGCTTCGTGCTTAACCTTTGCTGCTCCTCCTTTGTGGGAACCTTGAATTACTGGATAGGCATATACACATAGACCTAGGAGCCAGAAGGACTCCTGGATAGGCCTCAGGCTTTAGGCCTAGCAGCCAGGAGCTGTTTGACACACATCCACCCAGGCCACAGCCCTGGGTGGGAAGAACCTCGATCACTTGACTCCTCCCGAATAAATAGCCTATCCCAGCATGCAAAGCAGCCAAAAGAAACTCCTCCTAATTGGCTGAGACAACTTATTTACCCATCACCTGAATTCACTATAATCCATCATCCTAATGCCAAAGGCAGCAGTGCCACCTATTGAAAGAAGAGAGAGACTACAAATTAAACTCTGACTTAGGACAGCAATCTGTGGATTTAAGCCTACTAATTAGCCACCTAGCACAACTAGATTTATTAGCAGCCCTGTTTAGGACCAGGGTGCTACAACAGCAACTGTGGTACCATGCAATTTGGAGGACAGGCATCACTGGATCAATACTGCTTCCAATGGTGTAGGACAGCCTTTCTAAACCCAGGGTGCTGCAGCACCCAGGGGTGCCACCTGAGGTAGTTAGGGGTGCTGCAGAATTCTGGTTGATAAAGGTTGTGAAATAGGCTCTGTGTTCTGATGTACAGCGTGGCAGTCTCAGTCCTGCATACACAGACCGGCAGAGCCCCAAAATCTACACCTGCACACTCAGGGAAACAAATAGAGCAGTGGAGGGGGGGGGGTTGTCTTCCTGAATCCTAATCTGTCCACCTCCCCCTGCAGTCAACAGTGCAAGCAAACCATTGCAAGTGCAGTTAAAGTCTGCATTTGGCAAAAAGGCTATGGGGTTAATTTAATAAAACTGAAGAAAAAATCTGGTGCAGCTGTGCATGGTGGCCAATCAGCTAGTAACTTCAGCTTGTTCAATTAAGTTTTGACAAAATATGGAAGCTGATTGGTTTCTATGAAGAGCTGCACCAGATTTTGCACTCTCCAGTTTTTCAAGGCAACGGGACTGCTTTTTTTTTAGAACTAGTTCACAATATGATTGCCAATTCTCTGAAAAGCAATCCATGCTCAGATCGCTTTTCAGCTGCATTTGACAGGTGGTGAGGAGGAGATGTGTTGCCAGTTTTAACCCCCTGAATGCAGCACCGCTGTGCTGTGACTGCATGCAGTGCATGCCATCACATGGCAGTTGCAGCACAGCCATGTTCATCTGAATGTGTCATATTCAGCTGGCGGTTGTGCCCACCAAATGTGACAGGGGATATATTAGTCCTGCTGTGGCTGCAGCATGTGTATAACCTTAGCAGCTAAAGGGGGAACAGTTGGGGGTAGTAAAAACACAGTTCAACCATGTGATTTTACCATCCCCCAACCCTCACGTGTGAGCCTTTAAGCTGGGGTGTCTCTAGACTGAAAACATTTTAAAGGGCGCCTTCACTGGAAAAAATCTTCAACACCTTTATTGGTAAAACAGTAACTGATATCATATAAATTGATCGGGTCCACTGAACCCCAGGATTTCAAAATAAAAACCTCTCTTACCCACATGATGTACTTTGTTGAGTGTAGAAAATCTTTTTAGGTATGTTCTACAACAGGAGGAAATAATGAGAAAATATTATTGGCATTTTGGACTTTGATGAAGCCCAGATCTCCATGTATACCAATCTTTCAAGAAGAACCTTATCATATAGCAAAGCCATGCATACTCTCACTCGCTCCTTCACTGATGCCAATATCACCTATCTATAAAAGAAAGAGTTACTCCCCCCCTCAGGTATTCTTTTTCCTGTCCTCATCCCTGCAGGATCACAGATCAGCCCTGCCTCACCGTCATATGGTGTAACCATTGCAGGTTCATGCTCTCCTGCAGTATGGAGTCCCATCACTTGGACTGCTAAATGTGTCACATAAGTATGGAAGCCCGTTTTTCTGTGGATCTTTTTGGGGCCTGTCTAAAACATCCAGGAGCATCTCCTTCTCCTCTGTGGCTTTTGGCTGGCTATTCCGGGGCAAGACAGCACAAGGTACCTTTTAGAGTCTACAATGGCGTTTTTTCCTCACCCTCTTCATGTCAGGGCATAGAGCGTCAGAAATGCATGCCTCTAGGGGCACAGGAACCCTACGTCACCTTTTCCCAGACAGGGTAGTCCTACAGCCTATTCTCCAGTATGTCCCTAAAGTGCCTGCAGTCTACCATCTCAGCCAGGAATAGGTTCCCCCCGACCTTCGGAGAAGATCCATTCTCCTCAGACTACACGGTTTGGATATAGCCAGATCCCTGAGGCGTTATTCCCAAGGGCGCAAAGAAAGCAATGACGCCCTCCAAGCTAGTCCAAGGACGTATCAGGCTAGTGGTCTCCCAGTCCCAAGTGCGCTTAATGTGCACTCATCACGGGGAATGACCTCTTCCTCTGCAGCGTTTGGGCTAGGGTCTCTCCTGAGACAATTTGCAGGACGGGTAGTTAGTCATCCTTCATCACCTTCATGTCGCACTATCGCCTAGATGTGGCAATCCTTATCTTTGGAGGTCTTTGGAACTTTCAGTTCTGTAAACTCATTTGATTGTATTTTTGCAGTACCCTCCCTGTAAGCGAGTTAATTACCATTGGTATGCTGCCATGGAGGCAACAGGAAAACAGAAAATTGAATACTTACCTTTCCGTAATTTTCCTTTCCTGGTGCCTACCCATGGCAGCATACACCCTCCCTTCTATAATCCTTAAAGTTCTGAAGACTAGTTACAAGAATACCTGAGGGGGGGAGTAACTCCTTCTTTTATAGAGTTACGTGGTCCTGTGGGTTGGTCGAGGGCAGAGCCACCAACCATTGGTATGCTGCCATGGGTAGGCACCAGGAAAGGAAAATTACGGAAAGGTAAGTATTCAATTTTCCGTTTTTGAATCCCACTGTGCTACTTATGTGACCCTGCTGGAAGCTATAGCCCTAGATTTGAAGTGAATGTTCATATTGGATCGGAACCAGAGTTTAATTTAACAAACTGAAAATAGAAGCTGATTGGTTACTGTGCACAGTTGCACCAGATTCTGAGTGCACTAGTTTTCATAAATCTAACCCTGTGTTTACCACATTATACTAAACATGATTTGTATTGTTCCCTCTCTGACCTATCTGGCCTACACACTGTCTAAATATATTTTCAACTTCCTGTCATCCTTTCCCAGTTTTGCATTTTGAATGTCTTCAAATGTACAAAACTCAATCAATTGGATCCCAATTGTGTCTTAATTATACTAGTTATTGTACCTTTAGACCTAAAAGGCTGAGTATGTTTTTCCACTGTTTGCATTATTTTAATGGGGAGACCTCTGTGTGTGTGTGGCCTCCCTGAACCTGTCCCCTCTGGCCTCAAGATTCCTCTAACACCCTTTACATGCCAAATGTGCCATGTTCCCTGAAGTCAAGAGTTGGAGCTTCAGGGGGGCACTGTGGGTTGGTTGCTCCATCCTAACACTTTTCTCATATAAGCAGTGGACAGTGGATGCGGATACCTTTCTCTTGATGTGTAGATATGCTCATCTCCAATGCAGAATGTATTAGCTTTGTAATGGAAACTTGCATTCCAAACTGAATCTAAATTGAACCCTAAAGTCACCCAAATGCTTTTGACGAGAGCTACTGTAATTAGCTCCTGGAATTTTATTATTTGTTCCATTGTGTTTTTCTCTCCTTGTGGTAGCAATGCCTTAACAATCCGGTTGATCACTTCCTCTAATAGGCAGACTTCTGAAAACTATTCAGCACCATTCAACACTAACATGAGCACCATTGTGTGTGCAGATCGGGTTCACATATATGTGTAAAAAAAAAAAAAAAACAACAAATGAATCCCTAAATAAATTTTCATGAAAACATTTATTATAAAAAAGTGATCAATACTAAATAAAGGTAAATAAATTAAGAGGCTTCCCGCAGATATAATCTACTCATTTGTTGTGACAAACAAGATGCATGTAGATTAGTGCAACAAGGCATGTGAAAAAATGAACTGCCTTATCAAGTCTACAATATCCCAGTTGGACTTCAACTGGGGTATACTGCAGTTGTAGTCCAGTGACGCAACGGCTTTGCTAGTCCTGCTCTTCATATTGCATTTGAATCTGTGATCACATTTTATTTGTACACATCTTTGCGATGTATGTACTATTTTTTTAATAAATCCACCGTTTTAATCTACACCATGTGGAGGTATTTTTTCTTCCTATGACTCCTATGTTTGAATATCCATTGGACGGGATCTTGGTGTGCATCATTGGGACTATCGATGACCTGCATTGGAGTTCCCGTTCCCTTCCTCTTAGCTTGGTTGACTCACTGCCGCTGGGACGTGGGTCCACAGTCTCCGGTAAGAGTACCTATACCTGACCCCAACACATTTGTTGGATGAATATCACACACTTCCGTGCATGCTGGAATAAACTTGACCATAATGTATCTAATAGAGTAATTCCTATGATTGTGAGCACCATCAAGTTGACAAAATGCATAATAGTATTCTGAAATGAATAAAAGTGCAGCGCTATGAATATACCATGAATGGAAAATGTATGAGTGTTTGTTGTGACAAACAAGATGCATGTAGATTAGTGCAACAAGGCATGTGGAAAAAATTAACTGCCTTACCAAGTTAACAATATCACATAAACATCAATGACATGTAAGCAGTGACCTAAAGTGAAGTGCATCAGTGCAAGGATAAACCTATACATACAAAATGAATGAAAAAAAACACATGTACATATGTGCAAAATAGTAAAAAGTCACTAAAAAGTCAATGAAGTTCAATGAAAACCAAGTCAAACTTGGTCTGCTGAAATGTCCACACTTAGAACCAAACTGGTAAAAGTAGGATCAAAGTCAGAGACAAAGGCTAATAGAAGAACCGAGGCTGATGTCAAAATCACCCGGGATATTGCGACCTCCACCAGGGGTCAGGGATAGGTACTCTTACCGGAGACTGTGGACCCACGTCCCAGCGGCAGCTAGTCAACCAAGCTGAGAGGAAGGGAACCGAAACCCCAATGCAGGTCATCGATGGTCCCAACGATGCACACCAAGATCCCGTCTTATTTAAAAAATAGTACATATATCGCAAAGATGTGTACAAATAAAACGTGATCACAGATTCAAACACAATATGAAGAGCTGGACTAGCAAACTTGACGCGTTTTGTCCCACTGGACTTCAACTGGGGTATACCCCAGTTGAAGTCCAACTGGGATATTGTAGACTTGGTAAGGCAGTTCATTTTTTCACATGCCTTGTTGCATTAATCTACATGCATCTTGTTTGTCACAACAAACACTCATCCATTTGCCATTCATGGTATATTCATAGCGCTGCACTTTCATTCATTTACGTTTTACATTTTGTCATATTGTGGTGTCTGCTGCTTTATTTTCACTGTTGTATGGTAAGCGCAGAAATTTCACCTAATCTTCCATTCTACTATTCTGAAATAGTGTGAGAAAATATATTGCATTTTGGCCACTAGATGGAGCTAACCATCATAGAGCTGAGTCATATAGGGTCTCGGAGAGTGGCGATTTCTCTACGTATACTACACACTACTGGGTGGTGATATTTCATGCCAGCACCCGATTCCTTAGCACCAGGGGGACAATATATAGCTTCCTTTTTTGCTTAGAGTGGCACTGCAAGTATAAGAAGGTCACAGGATTGTAGAGTTTGTCTATTTCAGTCTGTATAACCTGTGGGAGTTTGACCATAGCCCCCAAGAGACCAGGAACAGTCCTTAGTGTAACGTTTTCTCTAGTATTCCTCCAAGACCTGACTAATGGCTTCTTGGGCAGTCACTACTGGGCTCTGGGGCTAAACAAGTGTAGCGGGTATTTAAATTTGGGGGGGAGCATCTGGGTTAGTTAACCCAGATGTACTAATTGTTAGGGAATCTGAGGATCCCATTTGTGGTTCTTGGAGGACTCTAGTGGTGCAGGGTTCCCTGTGGCCTGCAGGTGGCGTTGTTGCCCTGGGCCGGAGTTGAACCTGCACCGCAAGACTGTGCCTTTTTGTCCTTTCCTGGCACCGGTGCAGCGGGGCGGGGAACCCGCTGTGACGCAAAGGGAGAGGAGATAAAAGGGGCGGACGCCCTGACCTCGGGGTTCAGAGGACGCGGCCGCACCCAGGCACCTTCGAATGGGTTCCGCAAGGGTGGAGGAGTCCGAGGGGCCCTAAGGTGTTGGGACCTATATCTGAGGCGAGGAGGCCGGGGAGTGTAACCCTTCCGGATGGTCCGGTACAGCATTAATCCGGTGACAGCGGGGCCTCTGGTATCTCCCTTGGAGGGATGTCTTCCCCCTGACAGGGGCTGACAACGTAGCAAAGGTAACTCTAGTTCCTGTTCTCTAGAGTCGCTGGAAGAGACTCTGAAGCCAAAAAGTCCATTTAACAGCCACCGTGCTTAGCAACCGTTGGTGAA
Organism: Rana muscosa; assembly: GCA_029206835.1. Lineage (NCBI taxonomy): Eukaryota > Metazoa > Chordata > Amphibia > Anura > Ranidae > Rana > Rana muscosa. Next base: position 814,630,387 of record CM055116.1, read on the forward strand.
ACCTCAACGGTTTAGTTTCTTTGAGGATTGTGCCTTGACCTACTCCCCACCAATAATGAACTATTCTATGGGTCTCAAACTGTCTGCTCGCAAAGGACTATTTGTTTGCCGTTATGGAATAAATAAGTGTTGGACCTTTTCAGTGTGTGGTACTCCAATTACTGGGAGCAAAGGGGGGTTATCAGCAGAACAGACTTGGCTCTGAATGTATACACAGCCTGGGTGTAATCTGATTCTGGCCTTCACCTCTACACGCAGTAGTCTAGAGGACATGGGCCGTGGCGCACCTCGCTCTCCCCTTCAAAGTACCCCTAGACCGAAGCCAAAGTATCCACTAAAGAAGAGAGAGAGGGTGAGGCCGCTAAACGTGGGGGCTCGTAAGTCTGGGATGTGTGTTTTGTGTATGGAGCTGGAAACGTCTGTGTTTGGACTTTGTGGCCCGGTGGAGTTCCCAGTAGGTCGGCCATGTTGGCAGGCGCGCCACGAGGCACACCATAGCTGCGCAGTTCATGGGCGGGGAGAAGGGAAAGCCCGCGAAGAAGTGCAGACTGTGGGAGGAGTCTGGCCATGTGGAAGTAGTCACGTGGGGGTTCTGGCGCGTGTTGGTCAGTGCGCAATGGAGCAGCAGACAGTCGGGAGGACCTCAAGTACCCCGTGGATTTCGATTCTTTACCCCACGAAGATGACTTCCTTTGCTGCTTCCATAACGGATACAGGAATAAGACTCAGGCCACGAGGACGTTTGGCTCTGTATGTATGCAGAGACATAGAGGCCCTCGGTGTGATCTGTCCTGGCTGCTCGGGACTGGTGGTCAGCTTGAAGCCATTCGGGTGATGTGAGGCCTGCAAGGAGTTTCTTTTTGAGGTGGAACCATTCACAGAAAGGCCCCGAGCCTTCCACCTCAACTGCCTCACAGGTACCGCCACTCTGGAAGGGGAGATCCAGGCCTTTGCAGAGATTTCTGTGCGCGCTGACCAGGGCAAAGAGAGTGCCCAAACAGAGACTGAGATTGAAAAATCCGAGGATGCTGCTTCGGTCACCACAAGCTCCCTGCTCCCACCTCCGAAGAGGAAAGTCGGCCTGGTACAGGCATCCTATGGTCGTGGAAGAGCTTCGCCCCCCTGCTTGCCTGGCCTAGATGGATCCGGCGGGAAGAGCCCTGGACATCCCTGTTCTTCTGAAGGCCCAGGTGAGCCAGGGGTTGGGACTGTGAGTGTGGTTGGAGGTGTCGGGAGTCCATTGTCGGTGGAGCCCATGAGGGAGGGTGATTCTCCATCTACTGGGAATTACCTGCCCGCGGAAATGTATGACACCTCCGACCTGGAATCGCTGTCAGATGCTGGCAATGATGGCGAGATTGACGAGGTCTTTCACCGCAAGGGTTGGGACAAGATGCCGTTACCTGCGCTCCGTGCACTGAGGGATCTGCCTATGTCTACAGGGGACAGTACACCCCAGGTGGAGGTCCCGGAGGCCGGGGAGGAATCTGGTCTCTTGCCTACCCTTCTATCCTGTGAATCGCCTACTGTTTCATCCGTTCCGGTGACGGGAACGCATCGTTCATTGCTGCGGACTCCCAAGTCCAAGCCAATGGAGGTAGTTAAAGTACCTCGGCATCCGGAGTCCATAGTCCAGCCTGGAGAAGGAGACCGTGCCACCATGCCACCTCTGGCCCGGCTACAGCGGCTCTTCTGTCAGAGAGTTGCCCGTGAATATGGGTGGGAGTACCCATATCTACCCCGGGACTTGCTTTTTGAAGTGGAGGTTCTGCGGCAGCGATGGTATGATGAGTTTGTCTGGGAAAAGCTCAAAGTGCCCCATGCTCGCCGATATCTTTCATGCTCATCACCCGTGTCCAAGAAGTTTAAGGACTGTAAAGCGGAGTGGATGTTGGGTCAGCACATCCATGCGCACAAGGTGCTTATTTGTCGCAAGGACAGGGAGAGAACATTGATTATAATGTGAAGACTTTCGATAAGCACCTGAAGCCCCTGTTCCTGCCGCACCCAAAGTTCTACCTTTAGGAGGAAAAGACTCCTGTGTGCTCTATTATTGTTCATTGCTGAACTTGCCGGAACACAAGGACTGTGCCCTATTTTTTTTTTGATTTGGGCGGTTTTACTCTTCTGGAGAAATGGGAGCTGTTACTGTTTGTTCTCCCTCTTTCTTCCTGCACTACAAAGAAGATAATGACTTTGGGGTGTAGTTAGTGTAGACACAGAGAAAAGAAGAAAATAAAGTTGTCTGGAGGATTTGGCCAAGTGTCATTATTGTGGCACTGTCACCAGGTGGCAGTGCTGCGCAACGACTGTTTTTTTTTTTTTTTCACTTGCATCACCGTACTCATTGGAGCGAATGGGCCTTTTCAAGGACAGGCCCGTTCATTCCAAGAAAACACATATTGTGTTAGGTTGTTATTTGTTTCCCTTCTGCAGGGGATTCGTCTGTCAAGGCTGCTGAGTGTGGGTGGTCCTTAGATAGTCAGAGGGAGGATGGTGCATGTGTAAATGTCAGAAGTGTTTTATTGAAAGTTTTATAGTTCTACTGTTTTATATTTTCCCTCTCCCATTCTAGGTCTTGGCACAATTCAGGGCTAATTTGTATGGTTTAGTCTCTGGGCGGAGCTCATGCGCCACCTTTGTGGAGTGTGGGTTTGGACCAGACACTGGGGACCAGTGTCAAATTACAGGGGGGAGAGTGTAGCGGGTATTTAAATTTGGGGGGGAGCATCTGGGTTAGTTAACCCAGATGTACTAATTGTTAGGGGATCTGAGGATCCCTTTTGTGGTTCTTGGAGGACTCTGGTGGTGCAGGGTTCCCTGTGGCCTGCAGGTGGCATTGTTGCCCTGGGCCGGAGATGAACCTGCACCGCAAGACTGTGCCTTTTTGTCCTTTCCTGGCACCGGTGCAGCGGGGCGGGAACCCGCTGTGACGCAAAGGGAGAGGAGATAAAAGGGGCGGATGCCCTGACCTCGGGGTTCAGAGTTGGAGGACGCGGCCGCACCCAGGCACCTTCGGCCTGGGTGCTGGCATTCCGGAGATCCGGGCCCAGGTGCCCTTGACCTGGCCGTAGCGAGGGATGGAGTCCATCTCAGGCACATTAAGCCTGGGGTGAGGTACTATGGCCAAGGCCTGTGGCCCAGTAACTTCGAATGGGTTCCGCAAGGGTGGAGGAGTCCGGGGGGCCCTAAGGTGTTGGGACCCGTATCTGAGGCGAGTAGGCTGGGGAGCATTAATCCGGTGACGGCGGGGCCTCTGGTAACTCCCTTGGAGGGATGTCTTCCCCCTGACAGGGGCTGCAACGTAGCAAAGGTAACTCCAGTTCCTGTTCTCTAGAGTCGCTGGAAGAGACTCTGAAGCCAAAAAGTCCATTTAACAGCCACCGTGCTTAGCAACCGTTGGTGAAACCTCAACGGTTTAGTTTCTTTGAGGATTGTGCCTTGACCTACTCCCCACCAATACTGAACTATTCTATGGGTCTCAAACTGTCTGCTCGCAAAGGACTATTTGTTTGCCGTTATGGAATAAATAAGTGTTGGACCTTTTCAGTGTGTGGTACTCCAATTACTGGGAGCAAAGGGGGGTTATCAGCAGAACAGACTTGGCTCTGAACGTATACACAGCACGGGTGTAATCTGATTCTGGCCTTCACCTCTACACACAGTACTCTAGAGGACATGGGCTGTGGCGCACCTCGCTCTCCCCTTCAAAGTACCCCTAGACCGAAGCCAAAGTATCCACTAAAGAAGAGAGAGAGGGTGAGGCCGCTACACAAGTTTATGGATACTGTATATGTGAGAATGTAGGATCCTCTAGCTAATCTGGCTAGCATCTTTCCATTTTGTAACCAAATTTGTAAAACTGCTATGGTCTATGGGAGGATTTGATTTGCTCATATTTATCTAACCACATGTAGCACCCTCTAGTGTGCTACTAGTGCCAGTGTAGGCAAATTTATGTTTATGATTCATGGTAAGCTAGGTGAAGCAGAAATTGGTCAGGTTGTTGCAGGTCATTACTGGATGGCTCTACAGAGGCAGGTCTCTGGTACTTCCCCCTGAATATGGAAGCATAGAGAAGCTTCTGGGAATGAGTGGGTGAGTGAGTTTGCTTCGCAAATATCAAGATGATGCCAAAAAGTGCCATCAGCCAGCACTGTTCCTACTGGTTCTGAGGAGCTACAAGCAATGGTGCAAGAGACCAGCACTGAAGTCCTTCTGGACACACAGAGGAGGCCAGAGACATACCTCTCTCTAATTCCCTAATATACTTTTTACATAAATGTAATGGTTTGTAGGCCCTAGGCTTCCAAAGTAGATATGAACCTCTTATAGTCTATAGCAGGAAAGGACCAGATGAACCAGAATATAGATCTAGTAACGGAGCTGTTGAGAACAGCAACAATATTATGCAGAAGCATGTCCTATTGACAACATTTTGAACACTGTTGCAGGTAACAGCACTATGAACTTTGGTGCTCTTTTAACCACTTCAGCTCCAGAAGGTTTTACCCCCTTCATGACAGGCCATTTTTTACTATTCAGCACTGTACTTTAACTGGCAATTGTGTTGTCATGCAACACAGTATGTAAATGAGATTTATATAATTTTGTTTGACACAAATAGAGATTTCTTTTAGTGATATTTGATCAACACTGGGTTTTTGATTTTTTTCATTTTAAAATAATAAAAAAGCAAAAGATATATATGTTTTACTTTATGTTATAAAACATATCCAATAAAATCAAATGTCTTCATAAATTTAGGCCACAATGTATTCTGCTACATGTCTTTGCTAAAAACAAAAACAAAAAAAACATTGCACTAAGTGTATATTAATTGGTTTGTGTGAAAGTTATAGCGTCTACAAACTATGGTGTATATATTTGAAAATTAATCAATCCTGATATACTGACAGCTATCTAATTTCTTGATGCCCTAAATTGCCAGGACAGTACAAACCCATTCCCCCCAAGAGTCCCTTTTTTGGAAAGTACACAGTCTGAGCCATTTAGTAAGAGGCATGGCAAGTTTTTTAAATAAAAAAAAATATATATAAATGGCGCCAACCACAGAGCCTATAAAATAGGCAGCTGCCCCTTTAAGTGGATATATCACTAGTACAAATGGATGGTGAATAAAGTAAGGTAGAAAACAAAGAAGAAGCACACTGCTCCAGGTAGAATCAGGTGCAAGGTAGACCACAGGTGCAGACCTCGGCTCACCACCGTTAAAGACGAATAAAACAAGAAATTGGTCGCACACTGGAACTCCAACTTATCTTGATGTCATCTTTATTGTCAAAAGGATCAGACAGATACAGGCAATGGTAGATGCGTTTCACAAGCGATAGCTTGCTTGTTCACAACCATAAATAAAGTAAGGTACTGTACCTGTTTAGGCTTAAATGTTAAATAATGACAAACTAGTGTAAAAAATGATATACCATGGTAGCTGATTAATCCATATGTATAAGAAATGGTAATCATTACGCATCGTACTGGTTCTTGGATCGCCCTTGTGGACTTTCTCTCTCTCTCACTACTCTTTCCTTTTCTATACTCTCCCTATTTATTATAGATATATTGTTCTTCACTACAATAAGTTTAAGTTGTTAGGTCACAACTCATGTAGTTAATATGACGGTAGTTTAATTATACTTTAAGGCAAGGTAGTCATGAATACAATGCTACTCACCGACTATCTAGTTAGTGAAAATCTAATATTCTATGTTATGCATTATTTATTTTTAAAAACGTGTGTAACGTTATGTAAACGTCATTATCTGTATCCTTGCATATATAACCAATGTATGTACTTATTATTGTGTAATCAATAAATATTTTTTGACAAGGAAAAAATTATATACAGTATACACCATTACAGAATTATCTGTGACTTATACTCTACAATCACTTTGCAGTGTGTGAAAATAAGTGCCATATAGTGCTCATCACCACAATTTAACAAAACATTTAAATAACTATGCACATATTTTTAAAAACAATATCCATAAAAAAATGTGTATGCATGAAAAAGTTTAAAAATAAAAGTCCAAGAGTATCCAAAGAAATTGCATTTTGTCCCTGGTAGGATCCCTGTGTGCTAAGGTTCCTATGTTGATGTGCAGTGCGGTGTGCTGTGTTTGGCACCTTATTCATGTTTAGAAACTAGTCCTGCGTTTTATTACCCCATGATGACAGCATCAAGTGTGTACACATAGCTCCCAACTGTCCCTGATTTTGAGGGACTGTCCCTAATTTGGAGCAATGTCCCTCCGTCCCTCTTTCCTCCTCATTTGTCCCTCATTTTGGTCTGATCCATATATCCATAAAGTTGTATATAAAATGCACTTTTTATCTTCTAAAAATGTTTCCCAGTACTAAACTTTTCATCCAAATTCTAAATTGTTGCATTTGTACATTTTAACCACTTCCCTACCGGGCACGAAAACCCCCTTCCTGCCCAAGCCATTTTTCAGCTTTTAGCGCTGTCACACTTTAAATGACAATTGCGCGGTCATGCGACGTGGCTCCCAAACGAAATTTGCATCCTTTTTTCCCACAAATAGAGCTTTCTTTTGGTAGTATTTGATCACCTCTGTGGTTTTTATTTTTTGCGCTATAAACAAAAGAAGAGCGTCCAGTTTGAAAAAAAAAACAATATTTTTGACTTTTTGCTATAATAAATATCCATTTTTTTTTCAATTAAAATTTTCCTCAGTTTAGGCCGATACGTATTCTTCTACATATTTTTGGTAAAAAAATTTTGCAATAAGCTTGTATTGATTGGTTTGCGCAAAAGTTATAGCGTCTACAAAATAGGGGATAGATTTATAGCATTTTTTTTTACTAGTAATGGCGGCGATCTGCGATTTTTATTGTGACTGCGATATTGCGGCGGACACATCGGACACTTTTGACACATTTTTGGGACCATTCACATTTATACAGCGATCCCTGCTATAAAAATGCATTGATTACTGTATAAATGTGACTGGCAGGGAAGGGGTTAACACTAGGGGGCGAGGAAGGGGTTAAATATGATTCCTCAATGTGTTCTAACTGTGGGGGGAGGGGACTGACTGGGGGAGGTGACCGATGGTTGTCCCTTATGTACAAGGGACACACCATCGGTCCCCTCTCCCTGACAGGACGTGGATCTGTGTGTTTACACACACAGATCCACTTTCCTGCTCGGTTACTGGGCAATCGTGGGTGCCCGGCGGCCATCGCGGCCGCCGGGCACGCGCATCGGGTCCCCAGCAACGCGGCGGGCGCGCGCGCGCCCCCTAGCTCGTTTTAAAGGCAGGACGTCATATGACGTCCTGTCAGAATGAGAGTGTCTTCCGCCTGTCGTCATTTGACGGTGGGCGGTGGACAACAGGTTAAAAACCAATATAAAGGAATAATAGTGGTAAAAAAAACCTTGTGGATTTAATTAACCTTTTTTTTTGGTTAATTATCCTTTAAGGGGGTGTGGCAGGGGGCGTGTCCTATGCCTACATATTTTTGTTAGTAGGTGTCCCTCATTCCCATCTCAAAATGTTGGGAGGTATGTCTTAAGCCCCATACACACTATCAGATTTTCTGCTGATTTTTGTCATCAGATTTACCAAAACTAATATGAGGTCAAACCTTAATGCCCTGTACACACGATCGGATTTCCGATGGAATAAAATCCGATGGATTTTTCCATCGGAAATCCGATGAAGCTGACTTCCATCAGTCTTGCCTACACACCATCAGTCAAAAATCCAACCGTCCCAAACGCCGTGACGTAAAACACTTAGAAGAGCCGAGAAAAATGAAGTTCAATGCTTCTGAGCATGCGTTGACTTGATTCTGAGAATACATGGGTTTTTTCTCCGATGGAGTTCCCCACAGACGATCGGAATTTGCTATCGTTTTTTTTTCCATCGGTAAGATTTAAAACGTGTTCTATTTTTTATACCGATGGAAAAAAGACCGATGGGGCCCACACACGATCGGTTTGTCCGATGAAAAAAGTCTATCTGTCTTTTTTCATCAGAAAAACCGATCGCGTGTACGCGGCATTAGAGTTCCAATTTGTATGCAATCAGGCAGGCCCTTGCACTACATGGTTTTGGTAAACCCAAAGACAAAAACCTGCAGAAAAACTGATAGTGTGTATGGGGCTTTACACCTTACAAGAGACATAAAGTCGTACCTGCATAATTTTTTGTATAGCAGCACACTGCACCACACCGTGGTGTGTTACTGGTCTTTTTTGCTGTGCGCTGCAACATAGGTGGATTGGGGTGCCATTCAAAATGAATGCAAAGACACACAGGGGGAGATTTACTGAAACTGGAGCCCACGGAATCTGGTGAGACTGTCCATAATGACCAATCATCTTCTAAATTCAGCTTGTTCAATTAATCTTTTTTTTTTTTTTAAAGGTGTTTATTTTCAGATTTTCAAAAGAAACAATACAAAATAAATCAAAAACAGTACAGTCTGACAATTGAGCTTGTAGATGGAATCGTCCACAAAGTTTAAATGAGTGCATAGACGGACTGCAATAACAGAAGTACCCCAAAAAACAAACATAAGAGCCAGTCACACACACATACATACAGGAACATTCAACCTCACAGCACCGACGACCCCATAACATCAGTATTGCACTAAATGTCCGTAGACCACATAACCACTGTGACTCATACAGCAAGTGCCACCCAGATATAAGGTTAGTAACCCATAATAGACCCCCAACCAGAAAATAAAAAATAAAAATTACTAAGAGAGCTGTGAGGAGAGGACATCCCCCCAGAAGTTCTTTGAGACATCCAGCCATGGCTGCCAGACCTTAGTAAACTTCTTAGGGCATCCCCTACTCCTGTAAATCAGTTTGAATCTGGGGAGGAGACCATTAACAATTCGAAAGACTGCGTGAGCCGAAAGGGGGCCCGCGTCCTTCCAATGTAGCAAAATGGTTTTACGTGTATAAAATAACAGTAGACGTAGCAAAGTCCTGGCAGAAGTACGAGGCACATGGTCATTCAGCACCCCCAACAACCCAACCTCCGGCGTGTGGGGTATCGGCAGGTGCAATTTGTCTTCAAAAAGGGCAAATAAATCCTTCCAGAAGGCGGATAGTCCCGGACATGTCCAAAACATATGAAAGAAATCAGCAGCAACCATGTTACATCTAACACATGCAATATCATGACCCAGACCCATCTTGTCCAGCCTAGCAGGCGTATAGTGTAAATGATGAATAAACTTAAACTGTACTAATAGATCAGCAGTGCTAATAATATCCTGAAAGCATATCTCTGTTACCTCCTCCCAATCCTCTTCAGAAAGCTCAGGCATACACAACAGTCATTTGCAGTGAGAATTCTGAAAGGGATCCGCTCCCACCCCCTGGAGGCGGCCATAAAAGGATGTCACCAACTTGGCCATTTCTGGAAACGACAGGAGGTCTTCAATGGAAGATTCCGTGAACTCTATGGTCAAGGACCCAAATTGTGTCCGCAGGGCGTGCCTCAATAGGAGATATTTGAAGAAAAATTTGTTTTCGAGACCATAGTTAAGCCTAAAGCCCTGTACACACGATCGGATATCCTATGGATTCTAATCCAATGTTTTTTTCCATCGGAAATCCGATGAAACTGTCTTCCATCAGTCTTGCCCACACACCATCAGTCAAAAAACCGACCGTTTCAAACGCGGCGACGTAAAACACTCTGATGAGCCGAGAAAAATGAAGTTCAATGCTTCTGAGCATGCGTTGACTTGATTCTGAGTATGCGTGGGTTTTTTATCCGATGGAGTTCCCCACAGACGATAGTAATTTGCTATTGGTTTTTTAACCATCGGATAAATTTAAAACATGTTCTATTTTTAAACACCGATGGAAAAAAGACAGATGGGGCCCATACACGATCGGTTTGTCCGATGAAAACAGTCCATCGGACTGTTTTCATTGGTAAAACCTATCGTGTGTACACGGCTTGAGTGTCTCAAATTACATCAGATTATTCCCCTCAACTATGTGAGAGAGATGTGTGACCCCAAAACGGGCCCACCATACCGAATCTGGATGACCAAAGACTCAGGAAGATTCGGGTTCCGCCACAGAGGAGTCTGCGGTGAAACCCCAGGTAAGGATGGAGACTGAGTTTTCCCCCCCTCTCTCCATTCCATAAAACCCACCTCCACAGGGGAAAGTCTAGAGCCCCCAACCTTCTTAGACCTATGTAATTCATCCCGCAATGAAGTAGGAGATTCAAATAAGGAGAGCAGAAAAGCAGTGGCGGGATTCTGGGGGTCAGAGTGCATCCAGTCATGGACAAAGGTGAGCTGGGAGGCAAGAAAATAGTGTCCCAGGTTCGGGCAAGCCAGTCCACCCACAGCCTTGGCTGCTTGGAGGGAGGACCTGGCTATACGGGGCTGGCAACCGTTCCAAAAAAAACAAAGAGGGCGGAGTCAAGTTTTGCAAAAAAAGTTTTGCAGAGAAAAACCGGGGAAGCTCGGAAACAATAAGGGAATTTTGGCAAAAAAATCATTTTAAAGATATTTATGCGACCAATTAAATTAAGGGGCAATGATGACCAGGTACAGAATTTGACCGTCATTTGTTGAACTATAGGGGTGACATTAAGTTCCTCATACCCAGAAAGGTCAGCATGTATCTGTTGTTCAATGAATCTTTGACAATAACACCAAGAAGCTGATTGGTTACTAGGCACAGCTCCACCAGATTCTGTGTGCACCAGTTTTAGTAGATTTCAGTCACAGTAAAAATGGTGTAAATAGGCCCTTATGTTCACCTTCCCATGTTTCTTTACTATCTGTAACTCCCTGCAAAATCGACCAACCAAGCAGCTTCTTCTGTGAATCCACGTGGCATCAAGCCTAAACAGTACCGGCACAATTTTACACACTCCTTTTTCACTCTGTATGAGTGTGTTCTTGTGCTATACGTTATATTTCTGGCCTCTAAATGCTATAAGCTATACTGTCTGCTGCACTGTAAGCAAAGAGGGGAATTTACCAAAACTGGAGAATGCAGACTCTGGAGCAGCTGTGCATAGCAACCAATTAGCACCTATTTTCAGTTTGTTTAGTTAAGTTTTAAAAATGAAAAATATAAGCTGACTGGTTGGCATGCTCTAGATTCTATGAAGGAAGAAATTGGCTGCACACTGTCGTGATTAAAGTCCATTTATTGAATATTCCATGTAAACAATGACACGGTTGCAGTAGTCGGAACAGAGGTGGACTAGTTTTACACAGCTAGACTGTGCTTACTCATCAGGAGTATCAGGTCGGTGTGCAGCCAATTTCTTCCTTTATTCAGTCTTCTACGGCAGGCGAGCCGGTGCTTGCACCCGTGTGAGGAGTCTTAAGCCACGTACAGACGATCGGTTTTACCGATGAAAACAGTCCGATGGATTTTTTTCATCGGACAAACCGATCGTGTATGGGCCCCATCGGTCTTTTTTCCATCGGTGTCAAAAAATAGAACATGTTTTAAATTTTTCCGATGGATAAAAAACCGGTAGCAAATTCCGATCGTCTATGGGCAAGTCCATTGGTTAAAAAACCCACGCATGCTCAGAATCAAGTCGACGCATGCTCAGAAGCATTGAACTTCATTTTTCTCGGCTCATCGGAGTGTTTTACGTCACCGCGTTTGGAACAGTCGGTTTTTTGACTGATGGTGTGTAGGCAAGACTGATGGAAGTCAGCTTCATCGGTTTTCCGAAGGGCAAATCCATTGGTTTAAAACCATAGGAAATCCGATCGTGTGTACAGGGCTTAACACTATTCATTGTGCCTGGAGTCTCTCACCTGGAGCGACGATTTTCCTCTATTGTCTATGCTCTAGATTCTGTCTGCTCCAGTCTTAGTAAATTCTCTCCATTGTGTTTTACACTTAACAGTCCTAACCACTGCACTCTGTAAGCTGTGCTACTCATTACATATTCCTGACCATAGTGTTTATTGTCTCAACAGTTGCTGGTTGCAAACTTTTCTCACACTACTTTTAATGAAAGTGATATTAAATCCTATCACAAACATTTCTTATATTGCAGCTTACCAATTACTAGACATGGTGGCTACATTTGTTTTATTTTTAGACTTTCTTTCCTTTATTTTCACCTGGCGATCCAGCAGGAGGTCTATAGTTTTTCAACAGAACATGCTGTACTGCAGATGTAGCGATTAGAGGGTTGACATAAACCATTTAACACTGACAGGGGTGCTAATAATGATCAGCGTTTATTTATTTATGTAAAACTTTTATTCCAAAGGAAAAAAATGTTTTCTGTAGCTGCCTTAAAAAGTGTTAGCTGGAGTTCAGCTTCAATTTGTTTAGTGTATTTAAATCTTCTAGCTCATCTAACACTGCCCTCCCCCCAGATTAACAATGCTGCTCTGTTGCTCCTTCATCTAGACTGTAGGCACACTAAGGCAGGAAGTGTGTTACGGGCTAGATCACTAGGTGAAAACAGAGGGAGAAAAAAAGCCTAAAAAAGAAAACAGTTGCAGCCACCACATGTAAGGATTGGTAAACTGCAAGATATAAAAATTTTGGTTTGGGGTTTAAAGCCAATCTCTACAGTATGTTTCCTGTCACTTTAAAGTGGTTGTAAACCCACTTTGACATCTTGCACCTGCATGTAAGCCTAGATCAAGGCTTACCTGTAGGTGCAAGAAATATCTCCTTAACCTACACGGTTAAGGAGATATTTGCTGAAAACACAGCACCGATGTCTACGGCGCATGCGCGCCGTAGACAACTGCGCGGGCGCACTAGCGGGCCGGCTGCATGAATGGGATCATGCCGGTTTTCTCAATGGGATCATGCCGGCCCCGCTCGTCTGCTATGCATACTAGCTCGTTATGCCTTTCTCTTGCAGGGGTTTGTTTTACAGAAAAACTTTTAGAGGGTTTACTTCCTCTTTAAATAGTTTGTCTAGACCAAGCTGGTCTAAATGAAATATTTCCTTCAACTACATACAGTACACAGTGCTTGGTTTTGGATGTAAGACAGAGACTTCCCATCTCACACCTGGGACAAAATAAGAGTAGGTCTAAGTGACTCTCAGCTTTGTATTCTGAGAATGAATTTAAAGCTTTCTCTGATTGACTGAGGTGGAGAGACAGGCTGATGACATCACACTCTTTAAACTGGCCATTCAGAGAAAGCTTTGTATTCATTCACAGAATACAAAGCTGCCTATCAGTGGCTGAGCACTGATCAGACTAACTCTTATTTTGTTCCAGGTGTGAGATGGGAAGTCTCTGTCTTACTGCCGGAACCCCACACTGTGTACTGTATTTAGTTGAAGCTACATGCAGTTTATACAGTGCTTAGACCATCCTGGTCTAAACTAACTATTTAAAGAGACAGGAGGACATGGAGATCAGCTTTAATACCGCTTGAAGTTCTTTAAAATAGGCTTACACAAAGCTGTTAGCTCTCTATCTATATTCTGTGCAGAAAAGCATAGGGAGCCTTGACTGCTGGAAGCATGACAAACGTGGGTGTGAACCTAAAAGGAAGTTAAGTGTCTCTCTTAGGATTGGCTACAAAGACCTGAGGTGACTGGTGTAATAGAATGTATAAATAACTGACTCCAGTAGTAATGAACTTTTGAATGTTAGTGTTTTGACATAACTGACAGTCTGCATAGAAACACACCCTGTGAGCCATTGTGGTTAAGCTGATTCACGGAGCAGCCTGTTGTATAAGCAAAATCATCAGCTAGTTCTTGTTAACTAAAGTCAGCAATTTAAATCATGATAAGAAAGTACTGAGTTTGTATAACTTTTAGAAACATATGCATTAAAACACAGTCCCTCCCTTCTTTCTTCTGCATGTAAGCCACTGTGGTACTGAATAAAGACCAGAGATCTTATGAACACACTCAAATCTGTTTCCCCGTGCCTCATTGGTCTCTCACAGATCTATGGGTCATTGAAGCTCTTCCTGCATTACCTGAAGTACACCTGGGTGGCCGTATTACCTGTTTTCCTCTTCAACTGGGTGTAGCCTGAAATCTAGGAAAAGGCTACATTGAGGCAGGTCCCACTGCTCTGAGGCGATTCAGCTGTCACAAGAGTTGGTCACCCTCCAGCCCGTTGTGATGTTTTGTCACAACTTTATTGGCAGTTTTGACCTTGCCAGCAATTAATGTCGCTTTATGGGCTATGCCCTCAAGTTAAATTCTAGGATCAGTCTAATGCCTGTCTGGCACTGATAGGAAGGACAGGCCTCTTAGACTATGTGAATTTATGTTTTATGGGTGTTCGCAGTATAACTGTGACTTGCAATGTAAGTTCAATAAAGCTGTGGCCTTGCCCTATTTCCAACTTAATCCGCTTCCATGTCTTTTTGGGGGGCAAGCTTTTGGTTTATTAGTTTGTAATTAATGAGCCTATGCTTCTCAGCAGTCATGAAGCAGTTTAATTAAATAATGACGCTTTGTCTTGAGATTTATTTATATCTGTGAGATTTGTGGGGCTGTAATTAAAGGGTTCTTTGTGGGCATATGGGAGAGGTAAGCCATGCCCAATATTTCACATAATGAAGCCACAACTACCTGGAGTGGGTCTTCTCTACACTAATGTGTCCCTCTTTCCTAAGTTACAAAGTTGGGAGGTATGCTAAGACGTCTCATGTTACTGTGCATGTGTTGTAAATTCTACAAAAATACACACACTTATGGTATCTGCTATGCTACATGCATCTGCTTGCCCCCTTCTGTACAAACTCCTTACAGAAGAAGCAGAAAGGGAGGTTGAGCAAGACTGGGCATGTCTGTGAAGCAAAAAAAGAAAACTGGGTGACATGGTTTCTCGTATTGAGGTAAATACATTCAAAAGATCTCCCACTGTGCTCAGTTTGATTCAGAATTTGCCACAGTGTAATGTCTCCCAACTAAATTGAGCTAAATTGAGGAAAAGGACCTCCAAGGTAGTATTCTCAGGAATACTACCGGTACATCGAGCCACACCAGAAAGGCAGAGGCAGATTAGGGAAGTGAACAAGTGGCTGAAGAGCTGGTGTAGTAAGGAGGGGTTTGGGTTCCTGGAGGACTGGGCCGACTTCTCAGTCGATAACCAGTACTATAGAAGGGACGGACTGCACCTAAATGAGGAGGGTGCAGATCAGCTGGGAATAAGGATGGCCAAAAAGTTAGAGGGGTTTTTAAACTAGGTGACGGGGGGGAGGGTCCAGAGATAGTGAGAGTCAGCGGGGAACATATTCTAGAGGGTAGTATTAGGGGCATTAGTGGTAGGGTAACCAAAGCACATAAACCCAAGGTAAGTATAGTAGCAAGTCCTAGTTGCAATCTGGGAACACCCAAGAGGATAGTATGTGACCGGTCAAAATATATTAATGCATTAAAGTGTCTGTTCACCAACGCCAGAAGTCTGCCAAGCAAAATAGGTGAGTTGGAAGCTCTGGTGCATGAGGAGAGCTATGATGTAATCAGTATTGCTGAAACTTGGCTTCATTCCTCACATGACTGGGCTATTAATATTCCTGGCTATGCACTCTTTCGGAAAGACAGGGTAAAAAGGAAGGGTGGAGGGGTCTGTCTCTATGTGAGAAGTGATCTCAAAGCGAGTGTGAAAGAGAACCTGGTGGATGGTGAGTGTGATGAGTCTGAAGCATTATGGGTGGAACTGCATACAGATGTGCGTAGTTCAAAGCTAATCATTGGAATTTGTTATAGACCACCCAATGTTAATGAGGAGTTAGAGACTCAGCTCCTTACACAGATGGAAAGGGCTGCAAGGGCTAGGACGGTGATAATAATGGGGGATTTTAACTACCCATAAATTGACTGAATGGAACTGCTGGGACAGTTAAAGGGCAAAAATTTATAAACCTATTGCAGGACAATTTTATGGTCCAGTTTATTGAGGCCCCAACTAGGAATGATGCTCTGTTGGACCTGGTAATCTCAAACCATGCAGACCGTATTACTAATGTTCAGATAAAGGAACACCTGGGTAGCAGTGACCATAACATGATTTCATTTGATGTTAATTGTAAGCAAAAATCACATACAGGAAAGATAAAAACACTTAATTTCAAGAGAGAAAATTTTCCAAGGATGAGCGCTGCTCTCCAGGACTTAGACTGGGAAGGAATATTGGCATCAATGGGCACAGAACAGAAATGGGAATTCTTCAAAAAGACTGTTTGTGAACTCACTGCAAAGTATATTCCCATGGGCAATAAGTTTAAAAGGCTAAAAATAAAACCTATGTGGCTCACTGCCAAAGTTAAAAAAGCTATAAACTATAAGAAAAGAGCTTTTAAAAAATATAAAAATGAGGGAACACTAGTGTCATTTAAATGTTACAAAGAATATAACAGGATATGTAAAAAGGAAATCAAGGATGCAAAAATTCAAAATGAACGACAGATTGCAAAAGATAGTAGGACAAACCCCAAAAAATTCTTCAAATATATTAATAGTAAAAAGGTCAAGTCTGAGCATGTAGGCCCTTTACAAAATAATCTAGAGTGGGTGACTGGGGACAAAGAGAAGGCTAATTTATTAAATACTTTCTTCAGTTCTGTGTATACAAAGGAGCATGGGGGAGCTCATGTCCAAAATGGGGAAGGTAGTGACACAGCCCCAAATCCACAATGGCTCAAAAGTGATATGGTCCAGAAATATTTAGATGGAATAAAGGTGGATAAAGCACCTGGACCAGATGGCATACACCCACGGATCCTAAAATAATTGAGCTCTGTAATTTCAAAGCCATTGTATTTAATTTTTAGGGACTCATTAATGACAGGAATAGTACCACTGGATTGGCGCAGGGCCAATGTGGTGCCTATATTTAAAAAGGGAATTAAGTCTTTACCAAGTAACTTTAGACCTGTTAGTTTAACTTCTATAGTTGGGAAAATACTGGAGAGATTAATAAAAGACCACATAGATGAGTTCTTGCTGGAAAAAAACGATTTAAGCAACAGACAGCATGGATTCATGAAAGACAGAAGTTGTCAGACAAACCTGATTTCTTTTTATGAAGAGGTAAGTAAAACCTTGGACAAAGGGGTGGCTGTGGACGTGGTATACTTGGATTTTGCAAAAGCGTTCGATACAGTTCCCCACATATGGCTCATGTGTAAGGTAAAGTCTACAGGATTGGAAATATCAGTTTGTAAATGGATAGAAAACTGGCTAAAAGACAGAATTCAGAGAGTTGTGGTTAATGATTCTTACTCTGAATGGTCCAAGGTTATCAGTGGTGTACCCCAAGGTTCAGTGCTGGGACCCTTACTTTTTAATATGTTTATAAATGATATTGGGTCTGAGATCAAAAGTAACATTTCTGTCTTTGCAGATGACACCAAGCTATGCAGTGGAATAACGTCCTTACAGGATGTCCCCAATTTACAAGCCGACCTCAATGCTCTGTCTAATTGGGCGACTATGTGGCAGATGAGGTTTAATGTTGATAAATGTAAAGTTATGCACTTGGGGGCTAAGAATATGAATGCATCATACATACTAGGGGGAGTACAACTGGGGGGATTCGTAGTGGAGAAGGATCTGGGGGTTTTGGTAGATCATAAGCTCAATAATGGCATGCAATGCCAAGCTGCGGTTTCCAAAGCGAGCAAAGTCCTTTCTTGTATTAAGAGAGGTATGGTCTCCAGAGAGAGAGATATCATTTTGCCCCTGTTCAAATCATTAGTAAGACCTCATCTGGAATATGCACTTCAGTTTTGGGCCCCAGTTCTCAAAAAGGATATTGGGGAACTGGAGAAAGTGCAGAGAAGGGCAACCAAACTGATAAGAGGCATGGAGGAGCTCAGCTATGAGGAGAGATTAGAGGAACTGAATTTATTCTCTCTTGAGAAGAGGAGATTAAGGGGGGATATGATCAACATGTACAAATATATAAGGGGTCCATATAGTGAACTTGGTGTTCAGTTATTCACTTTACGGTCAACACAAAGGACAAGGGGGCACTCTTTGCGTCTAGAGGAAAAGAGATTTCACCTCCAAATACGGAAAGGTTTTTTCACAGTAAGAGCTGTTAAAATGTGGAATAGACTCCCTGCAAAAGTGGTTCTGGCCAGCTCAGTAGATTTCTTTAAGAAGGGCCTGGATTCTTTCTTAAATGTACATAATATAACTGGGTACTGACATTTATAGGTAAAGTTGATCCGGGGAATATCCGATTGCCTCTCGGGGGATCAGGAAGGAATTTTTTCCCCTGCTGTAGCAAATTGGATCATGCGTTCTGTTTTTTTTTGCCTTCCTCTGGATCAACTGTGGGTATAGAATTGGGTATATGGGATTGTACGATATATATATATATATATATATTTATTTTTTTTATGGTTGAACTGGATGGACTTGTGTCTTTTTTCAACCTGACTAACTATGTAACTATGTAACTATGTAATCGGCTTTTTAACCATCGGATAAATTTAAAACATGTTCTATTTTTAAACACCGATGGAAAAAAGACCGATGTGGCCCATACACGATCGGTTTGTCCGATGAAAAAAGCCCATCGGACTGTTTTCATTGGTATAACCTATCGCGTGTACAGGGCTTGAGATTACAGTGTACTGTATGTGTACTGTGTTTTTTACTTTTTTGAATTTGGCGCCCAACTCCGTCCCCGTGCGTCGCTCGGCACTGTGAATCGAGCGAGACACGGCGGCTCACAGATAACAGCGGAGAGACATCGCAGGATCCAGGAGACAAGGTAAGTAACCTCTACATGGATCCTGCGATGCGATCCCGAGTGTGGCTCGGGGTTACCGCTTTTGGTATGAAAAATCCACCCAGAGCCACATTCAGGAATACCGCCAGGGAGGGTAAAGCTCTCTGAATGCTAGTCAAAGCTCCTGTCACTAAATAAAATGGTTAACTTACAGTCCTGTTTACACCTTGCTTTTGCTTTGCTTTAAAAATTATACCCCATGTCGCTTTAGTTGTGCTTCAAAGCATCTTCAAATCCTCCATAGAAGTCTATAGCAAAGCTCGCTTATAGCCCCACTGAAACCTCATCGAAGCCTCACCAAAGGCTCATCGAAGCCCCACCAAAGGCTCATCGAAGCCCCATCGGATCTCCACCAAAGCCTCATCGAAGCCCCACCAAAGCACTAAGCAAAAGCAAGGTGTAGACAGGGCTGTAAGCTAACCATTTTATTTAGTCACAGGAGCTTTGACTGGCGTTCAGAGAGCTTTAACAAAGCATGTCTTAAGCCATGTTTTAAAGTAAGTGTAAATTAGCCCTAATAGGTTAACAATATGCCACTTTTAGAAACAAGCCTAATTGAATACTCCACCCCTTATTAATGTACATTTTCGGCTTGCTGTAAAAGGTGTCCCTGAAGTTTTCTTGCAAATGTTGGAAACTATGCCAATATCATTCCTGAAATCATTAGATCTGTATTTACCAGACTAGTCCCTTTTTTAAAAGAAAGGTACGTGGACTTCTGATGGTTACTTGATAACATGGCTGTCCTACCTCATTCGAATGACAGCCAAAACAAATTATCCTATTGGTTTGATATTAAACATGCAGCAGGAAAGAGTGAACTAGGATCAGGAGATCAAAAAAATGGCCCTGCTTTAAAAGACTGAACCATAAAGCACCTGATGTATGGATGCATTGTATGGAACTGACATAATAAGGAAATCCTGAAAGAATACAGAATCTGCTAATGCAGCATATTGCCCCTACTGTGTAACATACCTGACTCCAGGCAGAACCTTCCATTGTACATAATTTTTTATGTCAATTATTTAGCACTAAAGGAGTGATGTGTCAAGACTACAATAGACCATTCCTTACTTTGGTGTAAGTCAGATTAATAGCTCATTATTTAAAGGGGCACAAAGGGCGAGGGAAAGAAGAGGGGAGAGAGGCAGAAAAAGAGAGAGAGATTAAAAAAAAGGTGGGTAGAGGTGTAATGTACAGCCTACAGAATGCCCACTTATCAATTATGGTACTACAAGTTCAAGTGTGTTATTTTGCACCTATGTGCTCCCCTTACCACTAAGTATAGGAAACCTTTGGAATTACACTTGTAATGGCACTTCAGGTCTCAGTGTTAAAGTTAAACTTTAAAGCCATGCTTTCTTTTTCAATGTATGGCTGCAGAGCACCTGGATTTCTCATTCCATGGCACCATCAATGACAGCCAACATGCCCTCCTAACGGCAGATCCCCAGACAAAAGAACTTACTTCTGTCCTCCAAGAGGACAGCCCCTCCCTCAGAGTTTCTGGTGCCTTTCTAGTGCAGCTGGCACTGGAAGTGTGCCTATTCCTCGCACTTCCAGTGCCCAGACATTCCAGACTGATGGTTGGGAGAACTCCAGACTTCCTTCCCCCAGCTACCCTAAGCTCTGCGAACAGACTAGCCACCATCTGTGGCAAGGCAACCGTGTTTTAATGCATTGCATGTCAGGGGTTGGAACGTGTGGCTATCACAGGGAGAAGGACGAGAAGCAAAACAGATTCAGTTTTCATCCTCTTCATGCAGCAAATGGTGATGTGCACTTGGAAAGGATCAAAACAGAACTGAACTGACAGCCACAACCAGCCACTTTATTTTCACAGGCAGTTTCTCCCATCCACAGACTTCTACAGACATGAGAAATCAGGGTGTTTTTTACAAGCTGTCCAAGAAAATTTTAATAGTTGACAACCCTGCAGCTGGCTTCAGCAGCAAAAGCAGCATGTTAAAATGTACTTATTGTTTGTGGAATAAGTTTATTTGATACTGCCTCAACTTCAGCAAACCACTTACTAAGGTATAAACAACAAACACCAGTGCAAGGGATCTTATAGTGTAGCAAGTTAAACCAAATTAAATTCATTTAAAAAAATTACATAAAATGCACTCACACTAGTTTGAGGATTGTACAGCCCAACAGGGAAAGTAGCAAGAGATGTGTGTGACGTCAGTCCAGGTTCTACCTCTGGTCGTAGGCATATGTTTCAGGGAAATCCTCCCTTTCATCAGCCTAAAGGCGTTTCAGAGAGATACTCCCTTTTATAATCATTTATGTGTCTCTTCTTACAAGGCAGGGTATTGAAATTACTACCCCCAACCCACCCTTCCCTATCTGATCTTTTGGAATTACTCACCTCACATGGTAAAGACAAAATCTTCCTACACTGAGACTCCAATCTAATGATAAATCCAAAAATAGATAATATGAATAAATCCTCTACCATTTCTTCTTCAATCAACCTCAATTCCAAACATTACTATGATTTATATATACAAACAGGTCTGTTGGATGCTGGGAGGGAACCTAACCTTCTCCTAAGAAACTATACATACTACTCGGTCTTACATACACTTTACACACGTGATGACCATATTTAGATGCAATATACTTTCTTGCCTGAACTACTTAAGACATCCATTCACTCAACACCCTGGTCAGACCAAGACCCAATAATAATCCACTGTTGTTCCCCCCTCCCTACAAAAATCGAAACCATCCACTTGGACTCTTAAGGACTCCTTGTTATTGCATCCTGAAATTTTGGACAAGATAAGGGCTATCAAAACTAAATACTTCCAGCTCAATGATTGTGTCACATTGCAACCCAGCCAAAACCCATAGCTCTTAAAAGAGGCATTGTGCACTCACGGGCAACCCAGTTGATGTTTTGGCGGAATTTAATCACCATCTCTCCACATTTCATTCTAACTCAAGACCATTCCTCACCAAAAAAGCCAAACACTTTTTTTTCGCAATATCCGACTTCCCACTATCTCTGAGCTGAGACACTCAGCACTTGAATGTTGACAGTATGACAGAGAACCTCCATTTGGCTATTACAAATCCTAAAACAGGTATAAGACTGGGCTCGGATAGATATCCTGCCTATTTCTAAGACATTTTCTGATGTCCTGATTCCACATTTGTTAACCATCTTCACTCACCTTCATCTTCACTCACCTTAACATTTTCCATCCTGAATCCCTATGATATATGTAATCATGATCCCTAAACCAACCGCTGACCCTCATTTGTGGTCTAACCACAGACCACTCTCACTACTAAAGACTGATGTAAACAATTTGGTGAAAATGTTAGTGACTGAACATTTTTCTAGGCCACCTTATCCACAAAGATAAGTTAGACTTTGTGCAGCTCAGGGGAACAAATGATAATGTGTGCCAGGCGATGCAGTTTATCCATCTCGCTAATACTCAATCTGTAGAATCTGTGCTGCTGTCCCTTGATGTATGTGAAGCCTTTGACACCCTCTTATGCCTCTTGTGGCAATACAAGCTTTTTGCTCTTTATAAATGGAGCTTAGAAGAGAATTGTATATCTTGGGTCATGGCCCAGCCGACGGCCTCAAAATAAGCAGGACTCACCTCTGACCCTTTTCTAATAAGTAAATGCACTTAGACAGGGCTACCTTTTATCCCTGATACTATTCACTTTAGCCCTTGAACCTCTTGCCATTACTATTTGGGTGCATCCTGACATCCAAGGCCTAGAATTTGCATCATAAATTGTTAATGTTTGCTGACAACATTCTTCTGCCTTTCTCTTTGCCACATATTACTCTGCCCAAATTATTTACCACCCTTCAAATTTTGCAACTATCTCTAGCCTCAAGGCCAATGAAGCATAATCGAAAGACCTAAACCTTAACTTGAATCTCTGCTTCCTTCATCAGTTTCAAGTGTAGCGGTGCACTCTGGGCACAAGTTCAACATATCCACACATCACCTTGTTGTCTGACCCTCCATTCATCCATTTCTCTCTCTGGACACAATAAAGAGTCACTTGCTTTACCTTGCAGTATTTTTATTATAAAAGGTTTCTTAGGTGGAGAAGGGAAGGTTAGGAATAACATGGGATGCCCATAGATATTAGTACTTAGTAGATTAGATTCTGAGGATAATGCACAACAAAGATTGTAGTTTATTGAGCTGCGTCACTGCAGACTATTGCTCCCTTGTATGCTGTACTGATTCCTGCAGAATATTGCTTTAAGAACTTCTTGTGGAAAAGTCACTCTGAATGACCTTCTGAGGTAATGACAGTTATCCAAATGCTGGCCCTGTGTATCCTAATACACCCCCCTCCGACCCCATAGTCTCTCTACTGCAAATGGCAACTGATGGACTACTAGGCCCAAATAGTCCAGTGATGGAAAGGCTGAGTTCCCTGGCCACAGCTTTCCATCTTGAGATGAGATAAGGTTAGAGTCTTTCCTTGTAACATCCTGCTGTGTAGGACTGACCGTGCAACATCCCGTCTTAGACACCCCCTTGTGGCTTTCAGTTACTAGGGGCAACAGTAGATATTCCCAAGTCTCCTCAATAGACTCCTCTGGTCCCATCACTTGCTGTCATGTACCCACTGACCTGTTCCATGGTCCCCGGTCCATGGAAGAGACATGGTTCAACCACACAGTCCAGCAATAACAGTTCCAGGTTCCTTTCTCTTAATGTTGAATTGATCCTTTGCGGTGTTAAAGAAAAGTGGTCCTCCATCAGGACTTTCTCCTCAGCACCTGGTAGGCCCCAGGCCCTTAGGCCGGGGCCTTGTCACACAGACACTACTGCTCAATTCTCTTTCCTCTCATGACTCCTCCCCAGTGGCATGTTACCTCAGCTTATATAGCAGGCCCGCCCCCTGCTAATCGCCTTTGGGGATTGGTAGAGCTGCCACACAAGCTGCCTGTCACTCAGAGCTTCCAGCTCTGCTCCCTTCCATAACATTCCTCCTGAAAGCAGGGGAGGAGTTCCAGAGCCTGAGCACAGGTGGCCACACCCACTGCTACTCTGACCCTCCCAGTCCCAGATCAAAACAACCAGGCCTAGCTTAATGCACAGGCCTGGCTAAATCTACCTGCACTGACAGTTTAAAACAAATAAACACTATTTCTACACATACCAAAAGGTAGTGGGCGCTACACTAGGAAATTATAATTTTATCTGGCCCACATGCTTGCCTTATTTAGGTAATAACCTCACCTCTTCTTTTGACTCACTATACAAAGCTAACTATTCCCCTCTTTTTAAAGAGGTTGATACCTAACTTGATACTTGGCATACCCTTCTGCTATTTTGGTTTGGCAGGACTGGCAGCACCATGGACTGAGGCTCATAGCTGTGATATTATACCATCATATGTTTGGCAGGGGGCCTAGCAGTACCGAACTTAAAACAATATTATGCTGTAGCCCAAATCGCATCATTGGCATAATTGCACACCACCCAAGAATTACCTCTCTGGACCCACCTTGTAATAGTTGAATGCACGCTGCTTCCTATTTGCAATTTATTATGGCTACCTCCACATCGTAGGCCCCCAATAAATGACCCACTATGTAGCACTCTCTAAAGTAATCGGTTCTTGTGAAATATTCTAGATCCCACCTTTCTCTCTCAGGTATATTACCTACTCCCTTATTTCTCCCCACTCATGAGAATCCACCAGCGTTCAGTTGGTAAATCCTCTCCCTTTTCCCAGCCATCCCTTTTATTTACTTGAACTGTATTGTTTTTCTGCTATCTACTGTACTTAACTTGTTGTATAGTGTAACTTTTGTCACTCTTTTGTATAACAAGCCTGTTAACACCTGTACTTTTCTACTTTTCTTAGAAAACCTCATATTTTTTTATTGTTTTTATTAAGATTGTACAGCAATCTTCATGAAAGTCTAGGCATTTACACAAATTAAGGTTTAAAAATTATATCTTTACTGATTTAAATATATAAAAGCTTTATAGAAAATTGAGTAAGTTTACAGGCAGAGAGAAAATTGGTTAGTCTGGCCATATACATGCATATACAACAATCAACTCTAACCTATTTATTTACCCTAAGTTAAGCATGTAAAGATAATATACATAATTTGTTTTTACTAAGCTTTAAATTAGGGGCTTAAATCAGATCTGAGGATTGATGCATGTGTAGCGGCCTCACCCCTCTCCCTTGCTTTATCGGTTATATGGCTGTTGTCTAGGGGTACCTGGGGGAGAGAGATGATACACACCACGGCCCATGTCCTCCCGTAACTAGGAGGTGAAGGCCAGAGATTGGGCTTTTGTGTAGGTGTCCTAGAGCCAAGTCCAGTCCTTCGTCCCTGACTCCTTTGCTTAGTAACCCAAGTTCCACACAGTGAATAGGTACAACTCAGTTTTATTCTTCTTGCCAAGCAATAAAACAGTATTTCTCCTTTTGAATAATGGGGGGACAGATCGAGGCACAATCCTTTCCCTTCTTGCTGCTTCCCACTGTGCTGTCACCAGTGGTGAATAGTCACTGCCACTGACTAGGTAATATAGAACGTGAATTTACCTTCGCTCACTTTGCCCCTGTCAGAGGAAGAAATCTGTCCAAGGGAGAAGTGGAGGCCTCTCCGTCACCAGCGATGCTGCGCCGGACTCTTCGGAGAAGTTACTGTGCACCAGTCCTCACGAACTCAGAGACGGGCACCCAAGGCATTAGGGCCCCCTCGGATTCCTCCACCCTCGCAGAACTCAGTCGAAGGTACTGAGCCCCAGGCATCCGCCATAGTACTTCACCCCAGGCTAAAGGTGCCTGAGATGGACTCCATCTCCGCTCCAGCTAGGCCAAGGGCGCCTAGGCCTGGAACACCGGAATGCCAGCACCCAAGCTGAAGGTGCCTGGGTGCGGCCACGTCCTCCGACTCTCTCCCCAAAAATCCGGGCCCCTTTATGACCTCTCCCTTTGCATCACAGCGGGTTCCCCGCCCCGCTGTACCAGCTCCAGGGGAGGACAAAAAGGCACAGTTTGCGGTGTGAGTTCAACTCCGGCCCAAGGCAACAGCGCCACCCAGGGACCCCAAGGAACCTCACACCACCAGAGTCCTCTCATATCTCAAATACCCACTACACATGCTTCTGTGAACAATCAAGAATTCTTGCATGATCAGAGAGCACAGGCATGGCTGCTTAATCTTTCTTCCTTCCTTCCTGCAGCACTGTCTGATCTACCCAAACACATGGCTGTGTGATCTCATTTCCTTCTTCACTCCTTTTCTTGTCAATATAGCTACCTGTCTAACTGCTGTTTCAAGTAGCTAAGCAGCTTTATTAGCATTTAAATAGGGGAAGCCCGGGGCGTGGGCAAGACCGGCATGTGAGAGGACGCACTTCTCACAGCTCCTGCCTTATCCGTCCATTGATCCTACCCGGGCATCTCTGATCCTGCTCTCTTCGGCTCCCCAGCTGGCTGCCGAACCCCTGCACTGCCCGGGCCCACCGCCGGCCCTCTGTACATGGGGGAAGACCCGTTGCGGTATGCTGGAGATGGCGGGACCGGACTCCCAAGATGGCGCCGCCGCAGCACAGCGCTCATCGCGGCTGACAGACAAGCCTAAGGAAGTTGGCAGTAGGAAAGCTCCAAAGGCTCAGACGAGGGACATGCTCTACTACGCCCAGAAGGTACAGGGCCCTGTGCTTTCTGACGCTGGGGGGACAGTGGATGATGGGGATGGAGGAAACCAGGCCACGCAGGCAGACTGGGGCCATGATACGGAGGACACCCCCCACCGCTCTGAGGCTGATGCTGTTCAGCCCCCCTCCTCCCCCCCTTCGGAAGACACACCAGAGCCTACATTAGCAGACATACTGAGGGCTGTGCAGATGGGCAATGCTGACATGAAGGCACAGTTTGGGGGACTGAGGGAAGAAGTGTCCCTTCTTAGGCAAGATCTTCAAAAGGTCAGGGAAAGGGCAACAGCTGTGGAGAGCAGAGTGAGCGATTTAGAGGACAAGTTACCCCCATTAGCAAGTGAAGCCAGGGCAGCACACCGCATGGCCCAAGACACATTTAACAGAGCAGAGGACACAGAAAATCGTTTGCGCAGGAACAACGTCCGTATTGTCGGTCTCCCAGAGAAATCAGAGGGCAGAGACCCCACCATGTTTGTGGAGAACTGGCTTATCGAGGTGTTTGGCAGGTAAGCTTTTTCCCCATTTTTTACAGTGGAACGAGCCCATAGAGGGCCCCTCCCCGTTCAATGCTGGCCAAGCTCCTACATTATCGTGACAGAGAGACAGTTCTTCGCTGCGCGCGGGAGCGGGGCAATGTCACATTTAACGGAGTCAGAGTGTCATTCTACCCCGATTTCTCTGCTGAGGTGCAGAGGAGTAGAGTAAAGGAGTAGACGTAAAGAAACGCCTGAGAGCCTGCAACTGCCATATGCCATGCTCTACCCAGGTCGGTGGCAGAGACCTCAAGTTCTAATTCACCCGGTCGGTGGCAGCGACCACCCTCACGGTCGGTGGCAGCAACCATGCGCCAAGCCTGTTTGCGCATACCGGAACAGGAGAGTAACAAGTTTGTGTTTGTGCCTGGACCTTCCTCACCACCCTGTCTGTTCTATGTCTAACCAGTCTGCTCTCAAAGGACTATTTATTGCTCAAACAGAATAAATAATTGTTGGACTTTCAATGGTGTGGAACTTGGCTTTCTGGGAGTGTAAGGATCATCCTCAAGGGGAGCTTTGGCTTTAAACAGGGGCACCGACCCGAAGGTAATTGGTTATAGCTCATACCTCTACACACTAGAGGACACGAGCTGGTGGTGCGTCACACTCTCCTCCCTGGTCCCCTAGACAGGAGCCATTGACACTGACCGAGAAGGAGGGAGTGAGAGGTGAGGTCGCTACACAATTTTCTTTCCTTCAACCCCGAAATGACTGACACTGTGGGAAACTGTGTTTATGGGATAATTCCTCTCTCAGGAGTCAGCACTATTGTGTTCTGCTGGTGGGGAGCGTGGGGAGCTCTCCCCGATTGGCAGAATGCAAAGATCAACGCTGTCAGCTATAGCCGCCGACAGTGAGTGGGTGAAAAAATCCAACAGGCTGGTTATATTGAAGGTGATCAATGGATTGACTTTAGTACAACCAGCCTGCCCATGGATGGATCGGAATTTGGCTAGTGGCTGTTGAACCGACTGCATTTCGATCCATCTATGGGCAGCTTAACAAAGATATTCCTTTTCTTCTACAGAAAAAAGTCATTAAAATTGTCCTATCCATTTGGAAAATGATAGGGGTGGAGGGGAGAGGGAGAGGGTGGAGTTGGGTGAGGGTTGGAGAGAAAGGGAGGGGGAAGATGGGGGAAGAGGGTGAAAGAGAAAAAAATTGGGGGTGGGGGTCAAGAGGGTGAGAAGGGGGAAGAGAGAGAATGAGTGAGAATGAGAGTGAGCTAAAGGAAAGGTCATATTTACAGCCTACTAAACAGAAAATCTCACATTACATTGATTCTGGAAGGTGATATGATATCCAACGGGGATATACTGTATTAACCCCTTATGCATTAATTGACCATTTTTTCATTCAATGGTCAATATGATCCAGTAAGAGACCGGAGTGTGTTTTTGGGTGCACTAGTATTCTCCTGAACTGGTGTTCATATATGGAAGACTGAAGCAACACTGTTTTTGTGGGGACTTTGTATTGACACTATATGGTGATATGATTATTTGTGTATGGGTTTTTGTCATGGAACATTTTAAACTATACATTAATTATTTTCACATGTGTGATTTTTTTTAATTTGTATACAATTTTTACAAGATTTGATTTCTTCACATTCACAATATTAGTGCTGCACTATATTAATATGAATTTTTGATTTGATATTACAAATTTTGTGTTTGCAGCTTTTTTTTTTTTTTCAGTGGTTCATCTAAGCACAACGATTTCTGGCCGATAAGCCTGGTGGTCGTTGAGAGCTGATGTTGCAGACTTTCACCTTCTCTCAAGTTTTGAAACAACAGCTACCAAGGTATCTGTTTGTAGCAGCCCTGATACAATTCTTTACTTTCTCGTTTCTTAATGTATAAATAAAAGGATTCAGCAAAGGGGCCAGAATAATGCTGGTGAGATTCACAGCTTTGTCTGTTTCTATCGAATAGTCCCTTAGGGGCCTTATATTAATAAAAATGGCACTTCCAAACACAATCAAGACCATTAAGAGGTGGGACACACATGTAGAAAAGGTTTTCTGTCTACCTTTTTTTGATGGGATTCTTATTACAGTGATTACAATTAAGATATATGAAATCACAGTGAGTGATAGACATCCAATCAATAAAAAAAACAGCTATAATAATGTCATTACGTTTTATCACTCTGACATCTACACAGACTAGTTTTAGCACAGCTGAGCTGTCACAGAAAAAGTGATCCAACACATGACCACAGAAAGGTAGCTGCAGTCTAATTACCAATGAGAATAAAATACATAAAGATGATGTTATTAAGGAGCCGGTGATCAGCTTTACACAGAGACTATTTATCATAACGGAAGAATACCTGAGAGGGTGACATACAGCCAAATAACGATCAAAGGACATAATTGTCAATATAAAAAAATCTGTACTAAATGCAAAATAGTAAAAATAAGTTTGTATATGGCATCCATTCTTGGATATTGTCCCATTTTCTGTAGCAATGATTGATAAAAGTTCCGGAATCACTGTAGAAATGGCTAATATTTCCATAAAAGATAAACAGGACAAGAAGAAATACATTGGTGAGTGGAGACGATAGTCAGTAGTAGTGATGAGCCGAACACCCCCGGGTTCGGTTCGCACCAGAACCCGCGAACGGACCGAAAGTTCGAACGAACATTAGAACCCTATTAAATACAATGGATGCGAACGTTCGAATTCTAAAGTGCTAATTATAACAACTATTATGCATGTTATTGTCATAAATAGGGTTTGGGAACCCGGGTTCTGCACCAGGGGACATGTATCAATGCAAAAAGAAGTTTTAAAAACGGTCGTTTTTCGGGAGCAGTCATTTTAATGATGCACAAAGTGAAAAAAAAAAAGTCAAATATTCCTTTAAATATCGTACCTGGGGGGTGTCTAAAGTATGCCTGTGAAGTGCCACGTGTTTCCCGTGTTTAGAACTGTCCCTGCACAAAATGACACTTCTAAAGGAAAAAAAAGCCATTTAAAACTGCTTGCGGCTTTAATGTAATGTCTGGTCCCGGTAATATGGATGAAATTCTTTAAGAAAAATGGCATAGCTACCCCATGACCCCCCCCCCCTACCCCAGCCCATTACCAGCCCCTTTGGGTCTTGTATGGATATTAAGGGGAACCCCGCACATAAAATAAAAAAGGCCCTATATACTCTGAACAGCCGTATACAGGTGGTGCATACAAGACAGGGACTGTAGGTTTGTTCTTATGTAGAATCTGTTTGTAATTTTGAACAGGTACATTGTTGAAGTGTAGCTCCAGCCCAAAAATCTATTTTTAAACTTTTTGGGAAACATAGGTAAGGGTTATCACCCCTGTAACATTTGTTTTGCTGTCTGTGCCCCTGTTCAGAACATTTCACCTCACTTTCCGTCCCAATGACAACTGTTTTTGAAATGTGGTGTTTTTCTTGAAACAAGGATTGCTGATAAAGCATCAGTACAGATGAGACCCCTTTCTCCCATATTTATTCTTACAGGAGAGAATTTTCCTTTCTAGGGGTAGATTTCCTCTCACTTCCTGTTGTCTTCTTTCGTTTGCAAGTAGGAGTCGTTTGTAAGTTGGATGTTTGAAAGTAGAGACCTGCCGTATATACTCTGCAGAAATAGGCCCCTTAGTTGTTGGTGTTGGCACAACACTGTAAGCACTCAGTTACTCTTGGTTGGTGCTGGAACGCCCTGCTGTCAACTATTATATCAGGAATTTTAATTACATATAATTGTTGAACAGTGGTAGTAAAAATTGGGGCTTTGATGGTGGTGCTGGTGCCACAACACTGTAAGCCCTGACAGTTACTCTTGGTGGGTGCAGCAATGGGCCCTGCTGTGAATTATTAGATCAAGAATTGTAATTACATGCCCCTTTTGAACAGGGGCTGAAAAATTGGGCCTTTCGTGGTGGTGGTGGTGGTGGCGTTGCCACAAGACTGTAAGCCCTCAGAGTTACTCTTGGTGGGTGCAGCAATGGACCCTGCTGTGAATTATTAGATCAAGAATTGTAATTGCATGCCCCTGTTGAACAGGGGCTGAAAAATTGGGCCTTAGGCACTGGTGGCACAACACTACAACCCCTCACAGATACTGTACTTGGAGCACAGCAATGAGCCCTGTTGCAAAGTATTGCTTCAAAAATTGTAATGACACGCCCCTGTTAAACAGGGGCTGAAAAATTGGGCCTTAGGCACTGGTGCCACAACACTCCAACCCCTCACAGATACTGTACTTGGAGCACAGCAATGAGCCCTATGGCAAATTATTGCTAAAAAAATTGTAATTACACGCCCCTGTAAAACAGGGGCTGAAAAATTGGGCCTTAGCCACTGGTGGCGGCACCAATAAACAAAAATGATCTTCCAAGCTATCATCATCAATCGTATCATTGAGGACTCGGAGGAGGAGGATAGCCAGTCAACATAACAGCACAGGCACTCAGCATCAGCATCAGTCTTGAAGGGATGTGACATGTTAAAATCAATTAGTCTGTTATATCAGCATCAGGTGTGTGGTAGCTGGTGGTGATCCAAGACTGGTTCATCTTGATGAAAGTCAGTCGATCAACCGAGTCGGTGGACAGGCGCACCCTGTGATCCGTGACAAATCCTCCAGCAGCACTGAATGTGCGTTCCGAAAGAACGCTGTATGCAGGACAGGCCAGTAGCTCAATTGCATACTGTGCAAGCTCTGGCCAGTGATCCATCCTCAAGACCCAGTAAGCCAGAGGATTTTCGGTGGGGAAGGTGTCCAAGTCTGACCTTGCCCCTAGATATTCCTGCACCATGTTTATCAGACGCTGGCGATGGTTGCTGGAACCGATCATACTTTGGGGCTGCGGACTAAAGAATTGTCTGAACGCATCGGTCAGACGGCCACCTTCCCCACCGCTCCTTCTTTGACTGGCCGAAGCCTCAGCAACTCGTTGTCCAGGACCAGGAGTTTGTAACCTCCCAGTCTCTGGGAACGCGTTGCACAGACCTTTCTGCAAGGCCTCCCGGAGTTGTCTCATCCTCTGCTCCCTCTGCGACGGTAACATAAGGTCCGCAACCTTACCCTTGTACCGTGGATCAAGGAGAGTGGCCAGCCAGTAATGGTCCCTCTCCTTGATCCGAAGAATACGAGGATCCTTCCGCAGACTTTGCAGGATCAGGGAGGCCATGCAGCGTAGGTTTGCTGAGGCATTCGCTCCGGAGTCCTCTGGGTCACTAAGGACGACATGATCCGCAGCCACCTCCTCCCAGCCACGTACAAGTCCACTGGTTTCTTGGGACTGTAAATCATCCCTAAAAGACTGCTGCTGATGATGCTGAGTGCCAGCCTCCACCTCCATGCTGACACAATCCTCCTCCTCCTCCTCCTCCTCCTCCTCTTCCTGTGCGATGGGTGGGACAGAAGGAACACTGTCTGGGTAAAGGGGGCCTTGAGAGGCAAGGAAGTCCTCCTCTTCCTGCCTCTGTTCTGCCTCAAGTGCCCTGTCCATTATTCCACGCAGCGTGTGCTCCAACAGGTGGACAAGAGGTACAGTGTCACTGATGCATGCACTGTCACTGCTCACCATCCTCGTGGCCTCCTCAAATGGTGCCAGGACAGTGCATGCATCCCTGATCATGCCCCACTGGCGTGGAGAAAAAAAACCAAGCTCCCCTGACCCTGTCCTGGTGCCGTAGTCGCACAGGTACTCATTGATGGCCCTCTGCTGCGTGTGCAGCCGCTGCAGCATGGCCAACGTTGAGTTCCACCTGGTGGGCATGTCACATATAAGGCGGTTCTTGGGCAGGTTCAACTCCTTTTGCAGCTCAGCCAGGCGAGCACTGGCATTATAAGATCTGCGGAAATGCACACAGACTTTCCTGGCCTGCCTCAGGACATCCTGTAAGCCCGGGTACCTGCCCAAGAACCGCTGCACCACCAGGTTAAGGACGTGAGCCACACAGGGCACATGGGTCAGTTGTCCCTGTCGGAGGGCGGAGAGGAGGTTGGTGCCATTGTCGCAAACCACCATTCCTGGCTTAAGCTGGCGTGGCGTCAACCACCTCTCGGCCTGGCCCTGCAGAGCAGACAGGACCTCTGCCCCAGTGTGGCTTCTGTCCCCCAAACACACCAGCGCAAGCACGGCATGGCATCTTTTTGCCTGCGTACTTGCGTAGCCCCGTGAACGGCTACGGAGCACCGCTGGTTCATAGGACAAACCACAGGAAGAGGCCATGGAGGAAGAAGAAGAGGAGGGGGTGGAGGAGAGAGGTGTGTCACAACCAGTAGTAGCATTTTGGAGGCGTGGCGGTGGGACAACCTCCAACACTACTGCACCTTGTCCTGCATCCTTCCCAGCTGCCAAAAGAGTGACCCAATGGGCCGTGAAAGAAAGGTAACGTCCCTGTCCATGCCTGCTGGACCATGAGTCAGCGGTAATATGCACCTTACCGCTGACCGCCCTGTCCAGCGAGGCCAAGACATTGCCTTCCACATGCCGGTAGAGAGCCGGAATAGCCTTCCGTGAGAAAAAGTGGCGTTTGGGAACCTGCCACTGAGGAACCGCACATTGCACAAACTCACGGAAGGGGGCCGAGTCTACCAACTGAAAAGGCAGCAGTTGAAGCGCTAGCAATTTAGCCAAGCTAGCATTCAACCGCTGGGCATGTGGATGGCTGGGAGTGAACTTCTTTCGACGGTCCAGCAGCTGGGGCAGGGAAATTTGCCTGCTAGAATCGGACGTCGGTGTACTGCTAGCAGAGTGGCCGCAAGTACTTGGCTGTGACACACCTAATTCTACACCTTCATTCCTCTCAGTGCATGTTTCAGAGAGGACTGAAGTTATAGTGGGGTTGGAGATCCCAGCTGATGCGGTGCAAGGAGAGGTCCGCTTTGTTCTTTGGTGTGGGTCTTTCAGGTAGGCTTGCCAACGAGCTGCATGGCAGGTCAACATATGTCTGGTCAGGCATGTGGTACCCAAGCGGCTGATGTTTTGGCCACGCGATATACGCTTGAGACATATGTTGCAAACAGCAGCTGTGCGATCTGATGCACTAGCCTCAAAAAAGGCCCACACCAAAGAACTTTTTGAATGACGGGCAGAGGCAGCGCCCTGCACAGGCGGAGCTCTGCGGTGTGATTCCGTCGGTGTACTGCCCTTACGCTGGCCACCAAAGGGCATCCTGCCTCGTTGGAGATATGCCTCCTCCTCATCCTCCTCCTCCTCCTCTCTCCTATTAGGCACCCACGTGGAGTCAGTGACCTCATCATCACCTCCCTCCTCATCACTGGAGCCAATCTGGCAGTATGCTGCAGCTGCTGGAACATGACTGCCAGATTGGTGTCCTTCTTGAGCATCCCCTCTGTCTGCTCTCACGCTACTGCCTTCCTCTAGCTGGGTTTCATCATCAGACCCTTCGAAACGCTGGGCATCCTCCTGGAGCATGTACCCAACACTGTGCTGAAACAGTTCGGGGGACTCCTCAGGAGGAGGACATGGTGGGTCTAGGGAAGGAGTGACTGATGATGAGTCTGACATTGATACCAGGGAAGAGGACGCTTTGGCAGCTGCTTTTCCAGTACCCTGAGCCTGGGTGAGAGAGGATGAGGAGGAGGAGGAGGGCTTGGTCATCCACTCTACCAAGTCTTCGGCATGATGTGGCTCAACATGTCCAGCTGCTGAAAAGAAGGACAAGCGTGTCCCATGGCCATGTGCTGATGACAATGCACCGCGTCCACGACCAGCACTGTTGCCCCCAGACACAGAGCCTGCTTGCCCTCTTTTATTGCCTCCTGACTGTCTGCCTCTCCTTGTTTGCCTTCCAGACATTCTAATAGATGGCCTGCAGGGAGATGGGAAAAAAGCAATAAGGGCTACCTTCAGGTGTCCTTCTCTGTCCCTTGAAACAAGGACTTTGACAGTGAAAGAAACTGACACACTCTCCCTACCTACAGTTTTCTGTCCCTAGAAAAAATGTTTTTTTTAAGCACAATTTAGCACAAGGAGAATTCACTCACTGTCCTTCCAGGTCCCTGGAAACAAGGACTTTGACAGTGAAAGAAACTGACACACTCTCCCTACCTACAGTTTTCTGTCCCTAGAAAAAATTTTTTTTTAAGCACAATTTAGCACAAGGAGAATTCACTCACTGTCCTTCCAGGTCCCTGGAAACAAGGACTTTGACAGTGAAAGAAACTGACACACTCTCCCTACCTACAGTTTTCTGTCCCTAGAAAAAATGTTTTTTTTAAGCACAATTTAGCACAAGGAGAATTCACTCACTGTCCTTCCAGGTCCCTGGAAACAAGGACTTTGACAGTGAAAGAAACTGACACACTCTCCCTACCTACAGTTTTCTGTCCCTAGAAAAAATGTTTTTTTTAAGCACAATTTAGCACAAGGAGAATTCACTCACTGTCCTTCCAGGTCCCTGGAAACAAGGACTTTGACAGTGAAAGAAACTGACACACTCTCCCTACCTACAGTTTTCTGTCCCTAGAAAAAATGTTTTTTTTAAGCACAATTTAGCACAAGGAGAATTCACTCACTGTCCTTCCAGGTCCCTGGAAACAAGGACTTTGACAGTGAAAGAAACTGACACACTCTCCCTACCTACAGTTTTCTGTCCCTAGAAAAAATGTTTTTTTTAAGCACAATTTAGCACAAGGAGAATTCACTCACTGTCCTTCCAGGTCCCTGGAAACAAGGACTTTGACAGTGAAAGAAACTGACACACTCTCCCTACCTACAGTTTTCTGTCCCTAGAAAAAATGGTTTTTTTAAGCACAATTTAGCACAAGGAGAATTCACTCACTGTCCTTCCAGGTCCCTGGAAACAAGGACTTTGACAGTGAAAGAAACTGACACACTCTCCCTACCTACAGTTTTCTGTCCCTAGAAAAAATGTTTTTTTTAAGCACAATTTAGCACAAGGAGAATTCACTCACTGTCCTTCCAGGTCCCTGGAAACAAGGACTTTGACAGTGAAAGAAACTGACACACTCTCCCTACCTACAGTTTTCTGTCCCTAGAAAAAATGTTTTTTTTAAGCACAATTTAGCACAAGGAGAATTCACTCACTGTCCTTCCAGGTCCCTGGAAACAAGGACTTTGACAGTGAAAGAAACTGACACACTCTCCCTACCTACAGTTTACTGTCCCTAGAAAAAATGTTTTTTTTAAGCACAATTTAGCACAAGGAGAATTCACTCACTGTCCTTCCAGGTCCCTGGAAACAAGGACTTTGACAGTGAAAGAAACTGACACACTCTCCCTACCTACAGTTTTCTGTCCCTAGAAAAAATGTTTTTTTTAAGCACAATTTAGCACAAGGAGAATTCACTCACTGTCCTTCCAGGTCCCTGGAAACAAGGACTTTGACAGTGAAAGAAACTGACACACTCTCCCTACCTACAGTTTTCTGTCCCTAGAAAAAATGTTTTTTTTAAGCACAATTTAGCACAAGGAGAATTCACTCACTGTCCTTCCAGGTCCCTGGAAACAAGGACTTTGACAGTGAAAGAAACTGACACACTCTCCCTACCTACAGTTTTCTGTCCCTAGAAAAAATGTTTTTTTTAAGCACAATTTAGCACAAGGAGAATTCACTCACTGTCCTTCCAGGTCCCTGGAAACAAGGACTTTGACAGTGAAAGAAACTGACACACTCTCCCTACCTACAGTTTTCTGTCCCTAGAAAAAATGTTTTTTTTAAGCACAATTTAGCACAAGGAGAATTCACTCACTGTCCTTCCAGGTCCCTGGAAACAAGGACTTTGACAGTGAAAGAAACTGACACACTCTCCCTACCTACAGTTTTCTGTCCCTAGAAAAAATGTTTTTTTTAAGCACAATTTAGCACAAGGAGAATTCACTCACTGTCCTTCCAGGTCCCTGGAAACAAGGTGTCAGGGTCACCTGTGGCCAGGTGACAGATGCACACCGTAGGGGGACAGGAGTGCACCGCGAGGTAGTGAACCCTATGGCTGGCTTCTGTGGATAGGAAACTGGGTGGTTGTGGAAAGCGGGACCAGAGGAGCACAACCGGGATCCCAACGGAAGCGAGAGCCAAGATTCCCCAGGGCGCGGAGTCTAAGACCCAGCTGGTCTTCTCCAGGGCCTCTAGTGGTGAGGATGTTACGCTGCAGGCTGGGACCAGGTCGCGACCCCTGGAGTTTCCTAGCTCACGCCCCGTAGGATAAGGGGAAGCAGCAGCACACGATAGAGAGAACCGAATAACAAGCCGAAGGTCAGGGGCCACAAGCAGACAGGGATAACGAAGAACGAGCCGAAGGTCAAGGGTCACGAGCAGACAGGGATGGTCGGGGACAAGCCAATAACGTAACAGAGAGACAGACGTAGCACACGGCAGGCAGGAACCCAAACACACAATGCCTAACAAACACGTTGATCAGCCAAGCAGGCTTGCAGTGCACAGGTTAATATAGTGTTCAGTGATAGGGCCTGGGGTGGAGTCAGGCTGGGAGGAGATTATAAAGGAAGCCAGGTGAAGGAGGTCTGGTCTCTAGATGAACACATGAGGAGGAAGGTAAGATGGCAGACAGACATTAATGCATATCCATGACAGTACCCTCCCTCTTATGGGCCCTCCCCCGCCTGGACCCAGGCTTAAAGGGAAATCTCTGATGAAACCTTCTCAACAGATGAGGTGCAGCGACATCAGATGCAGCGATCCAAGACGCCTCCTCAGGACCAAAACCTCTCCAATGCACAAGGTACTGAAGAATGCCTCTGCAGAGCCGAGAATCCAGAACTTGTCTAACCTCGTACTTAAGATTATCCTCAGAGACTGAAAACGAGGTAGGGAGATGACAAGAAGATCTATTGAGGACCAAAGGCTCTCTAGGAATAAGCAAGGGCATGAGACGATCAACAGGAATCTGAGGAGGGTCCCCTAGACCCTTAAAGGGGAACTGGTCATCTTGCACAGGACCATCAGACTGGGCAGATGTCAGTGGAACCCTGAAGTCAGGTTGGTTAGAAGGTGACATGTCGCCGGAGTCAAGCTGAATAGCTGAAGGACAAGCAGAATGTCCCGAACAAGAAAAAGTGAGAGGCTCACTGGGCATGGGCTGGACTGGCATAACTAGTACAGAGGCAGAGTGAATAGCTGAGTCAGGTGTAGCGACTACCTGAATCGCATCGCAAGACGTAGCGACTGCAGGACTTGTAGACAAGCTAGCCTGGCTGTGCGTCCAAGGGTGGTTAGGGACAGAGAAATGTAAATGGTTATGCAACCTGGAATGAATGACCGGCTCAGATTCACAGGGGGCAACCTTGGGTAGGCAGGACGAGGAACAGGAGGGACCCCAAGCCAGGATCTGTCCAGTAGTCCAGTCCACATGAGGAGAATGGAGCTGTAACCATGGGAGACCCAAAATTATAGGCGTTGAGGCCTTGGGTAAGATAAGGAAGGATATCCACTCCTGGTGGAGTGTACCCACCGACATCTTAACAGGGAGGGTCTGGAAGCGGATAGGTCCCCCTGGGAGAATAGTACCATCAATCGCCAAGACCACCAATGGCGTGGTGAGGGGCAAAAGAGTAAGTCTCATGGACGATGCGATTTCCCAGTCCATGAAATTACCAGCGGCTCCGGAATCCAGATATGCTGAGACCGAATGAGAAGAAGCACCAACATGAAGGAACACAGAAAGCAGAAGACGAGAAGGGGAAGGTGATATTTCTGGGTCCAATACTCCACTTTCCAGATGAAGTGGACCCAAACGTTTTTCTGGACAAAGAGAGCAAGTGTCACGAAAATGACCTTTGCCCCCACAGTAGAGACACAGGCCTAGATTTCTGCGCCTAGCACGTTCCTCTGGGGATAGCCTGGTCCTGCCCAGCTGCATGGGTTCCTCAGCTGGCAGGAGATGCTCCACGGGTCGAGGAGAGGGGAGCTCAGGCTGACTAAGGACCAAGGAGTGCTGGCGCCGCTTTTCTAGGGTCCTTTCCTGAAAGCGAATATCGATCTGGTTACACAAGGAGATAACTCCGTCCAGATCAGTGGGGATGGTTCTTCCTGCTAATTCATCCTTCACTCTATCAGAAAGGCCATGCAAAAAGGTTGCGACTAAGGCCTCATTGTTCCAGCTCAACTCAGCCGACAGTATGCGGAAATTAAGGGCGTACTGTCCCACTGAAGCAGACTCTTGGCGGAGACGTAGAAGGGCGCTGGCCGCTGAAGAGACACGAGCCGGTTCTTCAAAGATATTCCGAAAAAGTTTCAAGAAGCCAGACAGGCTAGAAACCACTGGATCATTCAGTTCCCACAGAGGGGCTGCCCAGGCTAAAGCTTCACCGGAGAGGAGGGAAATGATATAGGCTACCTTTGCCCTATCAGACAGAAAGTTTTGAGGCTGAAGCTCAAAATGAATCGTGCATTGGCTAAGAAACCCTCTGCAGGCCTTGGAGTCCCCAGAGAAACGGAACGGAGCTGGCAGTATTAGTGAGTGTGTGGCTGCGACTGGTGCGATAGGTACCACCGCTGGTTGTACTTGAGGTTGCGGATTCGGGGTTCCCAAGGAGGCCTGAAGCTGCTCGAATCGAGAAGCCAGATCCTGGAGGAATCGCATCACCTGAGTCTGATTTGATTCCTGGGTTTCAAGTCTGTGGACTATGCCCTGCAATGGATCATCCGCGGGGATCGGGATGTCAGCCGGGTCCATGGCTGATCAAAC
Source organism: Rana muscosa (assembly GCA_029206835.1). Classification (NCBI taxonomy): domain Eukaryota; kingdom Metazoa; phylum Chordata; class Amphibia; order Anura; family Ranidae; genus Rana; species Rana muscosa. The sequence goes on from CM055116.1 coordinate 814,670,055, forward strand.
TGTCAGGGTCACCTGTGGCCAGGTGACAGATGCACACCGTAGGGGGACAGGAGTGCACCGCGAGGTAGTGAACCCTATGGCTGGCTTCTGTGGATAGGAAACTGGGTGGTTGTGGAAAGCGGGACCAGAGGAGCACAACCGGGATCCCAACGGAAGCGAGAGCCAAGATTCCCCAGGGCGCGGAGTCTAAGACCCAGCTGGTCTTCTCCAGGGCCTCTAGTGGTGAGGATGTTACGCTGCAGGCTGGGACCAGGTCGCGACCCCTGGAGTTTCCTAGCTCACGCCCCGTAGGATAAGGGGAAGCAGCAGCACACGATAGAGAGAACCGAATAACAAGCCGAAGGTCAGGGGCCACAAGCAGACAGGGATAACGAAGAACGAGCCGAAGGTCAAGGGTCACGAGCAGACAGGGATGGTCGGGGACAAGCCAATAACGTAACAGAGAGACAGACGTAGCACACGGCAGGCAGGAACCCAAACACACAATGCCTAACAAACACGTTGATCAGCCAAGCAGGCTTGCAGTGCACAGGTTAATATAGTGTTCAGTGATAGGGCCTGGGGTGGAGTCAGGCTGGGAGGAGATTATAAAGGAAGCCAGGTGAAGGAGGTCTGGTCTCTAGATGAACACATGAGGAGGAAGGTAAGATGGCAGACAGACATTAATGCATATCCATGACACAAGGACTTTGACAGTGAAAGAAACTGACACACTCTCCCTACCTACAGTTTTCTGTCCCTAGAAAAAATGTTTTTTTTAAGCACAATTTAGCACAAGGAGAATTCACTCACTGTCCTTCCAGGTCCCTGGAAACAAGGACTTTGACAGTGAAAGAAACTGACACACTCTCCCTACCTACAGTTTTCTGTCCCTAGAAAAAATGTTTTTTTTAAGCACAATTTAGAACAAGGAGAATTCACTCACTGTCCTTCCAGGTCCCTGGAAACAAGGACTTTGACAGTGAAAGAAACTGACACACTCTCCCTACCTACAGTTTTCTGTCCCTAGAAAAAATGTTTTTTTTAAGCACAATTTAGCACAAGGAGAATTCACTCACTGTCCTTCCAGGTCCCTGGAAACAAGGACTTTGACAGTGAAAGAAACTGACACACTCTCCCTACCTACAGTTTACTGTCCCTAGAAAAAATGTTTTTTTTAAGCACAATTTAGCACAAGGAGAATTCACTCACTGTCCTTCCAGGTCCCTGGAAACAAGGACTTTGACAGTGAAAGAAACTGACACACTCTCCCTACCTACAGTTTTCTGTCCCTAGAAAAAATGTTTTTTTTAAGCACAATTTAGCACAAGGAGAATTCACTCACTGTCCTTCCAGGTCCCTGGAAACAAGGACTTTGACAGTGAAAGAAACTGACACACTCTCCCTACCTACAGTTTTCTGTCCCTAGAAAAAATGTTTTTTTTAAGCACAATTTAGCACAAGGAGAATTCACTCACTGTCCTTCCAGGTCCCTGGAAACAAGGACTTTGACAGTGAAAGAAACTGACACACTCTCCCTACCTACAGTTTTCTGTCCCTAGAAAAAATGTTTTTTTTAAGCACAATTTAGCACAAGGAGAATTCACTCACTGTCCTTCCAGGTCCCTGGAAACAAGGACTTTGACAGTGAAAGAAACTGACACACTCTCCCTACCTACAGTTTTCTGTCCCTAGAAAAAATGTTTTTTTTAAGCACAATTTAGCACAAGGAGAATTCACTCACTGTCCTTCCAGGTCCCTGGAAACAAGGACTTTGACAGTGAAAGAAACTGACACACTCTCCCTACCTACAGTTTTCTGTCCCTAGAAAAAATGTTTTTTTTAAGCACAATTTAGCACAAGGAGAATTCACTCACTGTCCTTCCAGGTCCCTGGAAACAAGGACTTTGACAGTGAAAGAAACTGACACACTCTCCCTACCTACAGTTTTCTGTCCCTAGAAAAAATGTTTTTTTTAAGCACAATTTAGCACAAGGAGAATTCACTCACTGTCCTTCCAGGTCCCTGGAAACAAGGACTTTGACAGTGAAAGAAACTGACACACTCTCCCTACCTACAGTTTTCTGTCCCTAGAAAAAATGTTTTTTTTAAGCACAATTTAGCACAAGGAGAATTCACTCACTGTCCTTCCAGGTCCCTGGAAACAAGGACTTTGACAGTGAAAGAAACTGACACACTCTCCCTACCTACAGTTTTCTGTCCCTAGAAAAAATGTTTTTTTTAAGCACAATTTAGCACAAGGAGAATTCACTCACTGTCCTTCCAGGTCCCTGGAAACAAGGACTTTGACAGTGAAAGAAACTGACACACTCTCCCTACCTACAGTTTTCTGTCCCTAGAAAAAATGTTTTTTTAAAGCACAATTTAGCACAAGGAGAATTCACTCACTGTCCTTCCAGGTCCCTGGAAACAAGGACTTTGACAGTGAAAGAAACTGACACACTCTCCCTACCTACAGTTTTCTGTCCCTAGAAAAAATGTTTTTTTTAAGCACAATTTAGCACAAGGAGAATTCACTCACTGTCCTTCCAGGTCCCTGGAAACAAGGACTTTGACAGTGAAAGAAACTGACACACTCTCCCTACCTACAGTTTTCTGTCCCTAGAAAAAATGTTTTTTTTAAGCACAATATAGCACAAGCACAAAACACACTGACACTCTCCCTACCTATCCTTCTCTTTCCCTAAACTAAAGGAATCCAGGTTAAGCAAGAAAGAAATAAAAGTCACTGTCCCTGCCTATGCTGCTCTATCCCTGCTCCGGAACACACTACACTAGGCCGCCGTGCTGGCGGCCTTTTATAGTGTGGGGCGTGTACTAAACACCCTCAGCAATAATTGGCCACAGGCATCCTGCCTGTGGCCAATCATTGCTCTCCTCGCTGCCGGCGCTGTGATTGGCCAAGCATGCGGGGTCACAGTGCATGCTTGGCCAATCACAGCGCCTGGATGACACTGCGATGGCGTAGTGCATTGTGGGCCGTTCGCGTCACTCGAATTTGGCGCGAACGGCCCAAATCGTTCGATCTTCGTCGAACGATCGAACAGCCGATGTTCGAGTCGAACGTATGTTCGACTCGAACACGAAGCTCATCCCTAGTCAGTAGAGATGATAACAATAATGAATATATTTCCAGCCATTGTGACAATATAGACCAGCAACAGTGCTGTAAATATAAATGCCCGTAACATGGGACTGCCAGGAAACCCTATCAGAACAAACTCTTCCACTAATGTAACGTTTGCCTTTTCCATTACAATCCAAAAGCAAATTGAAAAGATTACTTAGGGCTGTCATACAAAAATGCTATATCAGTACTCTATCCAAGATAAAATGATGCTCCACACAAAATGAATACTGTAAAAACAGGTATAACAGGCACACAAAGGGTTTCCACAGATGAACAAGGAGGATGGTATAACAACTTCATTGCACCAACATTTTATATATAAAAGTATTCCTATAATGTCCCATTTGGTTTTGCAATGCTGTGATCTTTTACATTTGACAGATTTGTGAGTAAATAAAAAAAAAAATGATCAGTCATCATTTAGCCCCATGTCTTCAGAAAGAATCATGCAATATAAGAAATCAGTATGAATATAAAGGAAGCTCTCCCTTATATGTGTGAAACTGTTTTACTAATTGCTCATTATACTCAAGGAGAAGTTTAATTAGAAAAATAATCTTTACATTTAAAAGCGTTCTCTAGAGAATTTCGTTCAGCTCGCCAGCTGCCACTATTTTCTACAATATTATCTAGTGCATACACATGCTATACTGTAGTTCTTTAATAATGATGCTTTACAATAAAAACATGCATGCACTATTATATTTTCCATATACATTTTGTATAGCTCCCAGGTGGCATGAAATGTATATATACTATATACATGTAGCGCTACCCCCACAGGAGCCACTAGGTAATTTAGGCTCTCTGTTCTGCAGCTTGACTCCAAGAACAACCTCTGCCCTTCTGACAGACCTGGTTGAATGAAAGTTACTGCAAGCACTTATAAGAAAACACACAGCGATACCTTTAATGTGGATGTGAAATAAAACTAGGAAATAAACATAAGACTGTATAGTGGTTAGGGATGAGCTTCGTGTTCGAGTCGAACATACGTTTCGACTCGAACATCGGCTGTTCGATCGTTCGACGAAGATCGAACGATTTGGGCCGTTCGCGCCAAATTCGAGTGATGCGAACGGCCCACAATGCACTACGCCATTGCAGTGTCATCCAGGCGCTGTGATTGGCCAAGCATGCACTGTGGCCCCGCATGCTTGGCCAATCACAGCGCCGGCAGCGAGGAGAGCAATGATTGGCCACAGGCAGGATGCCTGTGGCCAATTATTGCTGAGGGGGTTTAGTACACGCCCCACACTATAAAAGGCCGCCAGCGCGGCGGCCTTGTGTAGTGTGTTCCGGAGCAGGGAAAGAGAAGCATAGGCAGGGACAGTGTCATTTTTTTTCCTTTACTAATCCTGGATTCCTTGTGTTTAGGGACAAATAAGGATAGGTAGGGAGAGTGTCAGTGTGTTATTCTGTGCTAAACCTTGTTTGTAGGGACAGAGAGGTACAGTGAGGGAAAGTGTCAGTGTGCTATTCTGTTCTAAACCAATCTTGCTGAACCATATTTGAAATCCTTGAGTTTAGGGACAGAGAAGGACACTCGTGGAAACTATCAGTGTGCTATTCTGTGCTAAATCTTGTTTGTAGGGACAGAGAAGGACAGTGAGTGAAACTGACAGTGTGCTATTCTGTTCTAAACCAATCTTGCTGAACCATATTTGAAATCCTTGAGTTTAGGGACAGAGAGGTACAGTGAGGGAAAGTGTCAGTGTGCTATTCTGTTCTAAACCAATCTTGCTGAACCATATTTGAAATCCTTGAGTTTAGGGACAGAGAGGTACAGTGAGGGAAAGTGTCAGTGTGCTATTCTGTTCTAAACCAATCTTGCTGAACCATATTTGAAATCCTTGAGTTTAGGGACAGAGAAGGACACTCGTGGAAACTATCAGTGTGCTATTCTGTGCTAAATCTTGTTTGTAGGGACAGAGAAGGACAGTGAGTGAAACTGACAGTGTGCTATTCTGTTCTAAACCAATCTTGCTGAACCATATTTGAAATCCTTGAGTTTAGGGACAGAGAAGGACACTCGTGGAAACTATCAGTGTGCTATTCTGTGCTAACTCTTGTTTGTAGGGACAGAGAAGGACAGTGAGTGAAACTGACAGTGTGCTATTCTGTTCTAAACCAATCTTGCTGAACCATATTTGAAATCATTGAGTTTAGGGACAGAGAGGTACAGTGAGGGAAAGTGTCAGTGAGCTATTCTGTTCTAAACCAATCTTGCTGAACCATATTTGAAATCCTTGAGTTTAGGGACAGAGAAGGACACTCGTGGAAACTATCAGTGTGCTATTCTGTGCTAAATCTTGTTTGTAGGGACAGAGAAGGACAGTGAGTGAAACTGACAGTGTGCTATTCTGTTCTAAACCAATCTTGCTGAACCATATTTGAAATCCTTGAGTTTAGGGACAGAGAGGTACAGTGAGGGAAAGTGTCAGTGTGCTATTCTGTTCTAAACCAATCTTGCTGAACCATATTTGAAATCCTTGAGTTTAGGGACAGAGAGGTACAGTGAGGGAAAGTGTCAGTGAGCTATTCTGTTCTAAACCAATCTTGCTGAACCATATTTGAAATCCTTAAGTTTAGGGACAGAGGAGGACACTCGTGGAAACTATCAGTGTGCTATTCTGTGCTAAATCTTGTTTGTAGGGACAGAGAAGGACAGTGAGTGAAACTGACAGTGTGCTATTCTGTTCTAAACCAATCTTGCTGAACCATATTTGAAATCCTTGAGTTTAGGGACAGAGAAGGACACTCGTGGAAACTATCAGTGTGCTATTCTGTGCTAAATCTTGTTTGTAGGGACAGAGAAGGACAGTGAGTGAAACTGACAGTGTGCTATTCTCTTCTAAACCAATCTTGCTGAACCATATTTGAAATCCTTGAGTTTAGGGACAGAGAGGTACAATGAGGGAAAGTGTCAGTGAGCTATTCTGTTCTAAACCAATCTTGCTGAACCATATTTGAAATCCTTGAGTTTAGGGACAGAGAAGGACACTCGTGGAAACTATCAGTGTGCTATTCTGTGTTAAATCTTGTTTGTAGGGACAGAGAAGGACAGTGAGTGAAACTGACAGTGTGCTATTCTGTTCTAAACCAATCTTGCTGAACCATATTTGAAATCCTTGAGTTTAGGGACAGAGAGGTACAGTGAGGGAAAGTGTCAGTGTGCTATTCTGTTCTAAACCAATCTTGCTGAACCATATTTGAAATCCTTGAGTTTAGGGACAGAGAGGTACAGTGAGGGAAAGTGTCAGTGAGCTATTCTGTTCTAAACCAATCTTGCTGAACCATATTTGAAATCCTTGAGTTTAGGAACAGAGAAGGACACTCGTGGAAACTATCAGTGTGCTATTCTGTGCTAAATCTTGTTTGTAGGGACAGAGAAGGACAGTGAGTGAAACTGACAGTGTGCTATTCTGTTCTAAACCAATCTTGCTGAACCATATTTGAAATCCTTGAGTTTAGGGACAGAGAGGTACAGTGAGGGAAAGTGTCAGTGTGCTATTCTGTTCTAAACCAATCTTGCTGAACCATATTTGAAATCCTTGAGTTTAGGGACAGAGAAGGACACTCGTGGAAACTATCAGTGTGCTATTCTGTGCTAAATCTTGTTTGTAGGGACAGAGAAGGACAGTGAGTGAAACTGACAGTGTGCTATTCTGTTCTAAACCAATCTTGCTGAACCATATTTGAAATCCTTGAGTTTAGGGACAGAGAGGTACAGTGAGGGAAAGTGTCAGTGAGCTATTCTGTTCTAAACCAATCTTACTGAACCACATTTGAAATCCTTGAGTTTAGGGACAGAGAAAGACACTCGTGGAAACTATCAGTGTGCTATTCTGTGCTAAATCTTGTTTGTAGGGACAGAGAAGGACAGTGAGGGAAACTGTCAGTGTGCTATTCTGTGCTAAACCAATCTTGCTGAACCATATTGCAAATCCTTGTGTTTAGGGACAGAGAAGGATAGGCAGGGGACAGTGTCAGTGTCATTGTTGCTAAGCCTCCTGCACAGTATACACCTGAAGGTAGCCCTTATTGCTCTTTTTCCCATCTCCCTGCAGGCCATCCATTAAAATGTCTGGAAGGCAAACAAGGAGAGGCAGACAGTCAGGAGGCAAAAAAAGAGGGCAAGCAGGCTCTGTGTCTGGGGGCAACAGTGCTGGTCGTGGACGCGGTGCATTGTCATCAGCACATGGCCATGGGACACGCTTGTCCTTCTTTTCGGCAGCTGGACATGTTGAGCCACATCATGCCGAAGACTTGGTAGAGTGGATGACCAAGCCCACCTCATCCTCCTCATCCTCTCTCACCCAGGCTCAGGGTACTGGCAAAGCAGCTGCCAAAGCGTCCTCTTCTCTGGTATCATTATCTTCATTAGTCAATCCTTCCCTAGACCCACCATGTCCTCCTCCTGAGGAGTTCCCCGAACTGTTTGAGCACAGTGTTGGGTACATGCTCCAGGAGGATGCCCAGCGTTTCGAAGGATCTGATGATGATACCCAGATAGAGGAAGGCAGTAGCGTGAGAGCAGAGAGAGGGGATGCTCAAGAAGGACACCAATCTGGCAGTCATGCTCCAGCAGCTGCAGCATACTGCCAGATTGGCTCCAGTGATGAGGAGGGAGGGGATGATGAGGTCACTGACTCCACGTGGGTGCCTAATAGGAGAGAGGAGGAGGAGGATGAGGAGGAGGCACATCTCCAACGAGGCAGGATGCCCTTGGGTGGCCAGCGTATGGGCAGCACACCGACGGAATCACACCGCAGAGCTCCGCCTGTGCAGGGCGCTGCCTCTGCCCGTCATTCAAAAAGTTCTTTGGTATGGGCCTTTTTTGAGGCGAGTGCATCAGATCGCACAGCTGCTGTTTGCAACATATGTCTCAAGCGTATATCGCGTGGCCAAAACATCAGCCGCTTGGGCACCACATGCTTGATCAGACATATGTTGACCTGCCATGCAGCTCGTTGGCAAGCCTACCTTAAAGACCCACACCAAAGAACAAAGCGGACCTCTCCTTGCACCGCATCAGCTGGGATCTCCAACCCCAGTATACCTTCAGTCCTCTCTGAAACCTGCACTGAGAGGAATGAAGGTGTAGAATTAGGTGTGTCACAGCCAAGTACTTGCGGCCACTCTGCTAGCAGTACACCGACGTCCGATTCTAGCAGGCAAATTTCCCTGCCCCAGCTGCTGGACCGTCGAAAGAAGTTCACTCCCAGCCATCCACATGCCCAGCGGTTGAATACTAGCTTGGCTAAATTGCTAGCGCTTTAACTGCTGCCTTTTCAGTTGGGTGACTCGGCCCCCTTCCGTGAGTTTGTGCAATGTGCGGTTCCTCAGTGGCAGGTTCCCAAACGCCACTTTTTCTCACGGAAGGCGATTCCGGCTCTCTACAGGCATGTGGAAGGCAATGTCTTGGCCTCGCTGGACAGGGCGGTCAGCGGTAATGTGCATATTACCGCTGACTCATGGTCCAGCAGGCATGGACAGGGACGTTACCTTTCTTTCACGGCCCATTGGGTCACTCTTTTGGCAGCTGGGAAGGATGCAGGACAAGGTGCAGTAGTGTTGGAGGTTGTTCCGCCGCCACGCCTCCAAAATGCTACTACTGGTTGTGACACACCTCTCTCCTCCACCCCCTCCTCTTCTTCTTCCTCCATGGCCTCTTCCTGTGGTTTGTCCTCGGAACCAGCGGTGCTCCGTAGGCGTTCAAGGGGCTACGCAAGTATGCAGGCAAAAAGATGCCATGCCGTGCTTGCGCTGGTGTGTTTGGGGGACAGGAGCCACACTGGGGCAGAGGTCCTGTCTGCTCTGCAGGGGCAGGCCGAGAGGTGGTTGACGCCACGCCAGCTTAAGCCAGGAATGGTGGTTTGCGACAATGGCACCAACCTCCTCTCCGCCCTCCGACAGGGACAACTGACCCATGTGCCCTGTATGGCTCACATCCTTAACCTGGTGGTGCAGCGGTTCTTGGGCAGGTACCCGGGCTTACAGGATGTCCTGAGGTAGGCCAGGAAAGTCTGTGTGCATTTCTGCAGATCTTATAATGCCAGTGCTCGCCTGGCTGAGCTGCAAAAGGAGTTGAACCTGCCCAAGAACCGCCTTATATGTGACATGCCCACCAGGTGGAACTCAACGTTGGCCATGCTGCAGCGGCTGCACACGCAGCAGAGGGCCATCAATGAGTACCTGTGCGACTACGGCACCAGGACAGGGTCAGGGGAGCTCGGGTTTTTTTCACCACGCCAGTGGGGCATGATCAGGGATGCATGCACTGTCCTGGCACCATTTGAGGAGGCCACGAGGATGGTGAGCAGTGACAGTGCATGCATCAGTGACACTGTACCTCTTGTCCACCTGTTGGAGCACACGCTGCGTGGAATAATGGACAGGGCACTTGAGGCAGAACAGAGGCAGGAAGAGGAGGACTTCCTTGCCTCTCAAGGCCCCCTTTACCCAGACAGTGTTCCTTCTGTCCCACCCATCGCACAGGAAGATGAGGAGGAGGAGGAGGAGGAGGAGGAGGATTGTGTCAGCATGGAGGTGGAGGCTGGCACTCTGCATCATCAGCAGCAGTTTTTTAGGGATGATTTACAGTCCCAAGAAACCAGTGGACTTGTACGTGGCTGGGAGGAGGTGGCTGCAGATCATGTCGTCCTTAGTGACCCAGAGGACTCCGGACTGAATGCCTCAGCTAACCTACGCTGCATGGCCTCCCTGATCCTGCAAAGTCTGCGGAAGGATCCTCGTATTCTTCGGATCAAGGAGAGGGACCATTACTGGCTGGCCACTCTCCTTGATCCACGGTACAAGGGTAAGGTTGCGGACCTTATGTTACCGTCGCAGAGGGAGCAGAGGATGAGACAACTCCGGGAGGCCTTGCAGAAAGGTCTGTGCAACGCGTTCCCAGAGACTGGGAGGTTACAAACTCCTGGTCCTGGACAACGAGTTGCTGAGGCTTCGGGCAGTCAAAGAAGGAGCGGTGGGGAAGGTGGCCGTCTGACCGATGCGTTCAGACAATTCTTTAGTCCGCAGCCCCAAAGTATGATCGGTTCCAGCAACCATCGCCAGCGTCTGATATACATGGTGCAGGAATACCTAGGGGCAAGGTCAGACTTGGACACCTTCCCCACCGAAAATCCTCTGGCTTACTGGGTCTTGAGGATGGATCACTGGCCAGAGCTTGCACAGTATGCAATTGAGCTACTGGCCTGTCCTGCATCCAGCGTTCTTTCAGAACGCACATTCAGTGCTGCTGGAGGATTTGTCACGGATCACAGGGTGCGCCTGTCCACCGACTCGGTTGATCGACTGACTTTCATCAAGATGAACCAGTCTTGGATCACCACCAGCTACCACACACCTGATGCTGATATAACAGACTAATTGATTTTAAAATGTCACATCCCTTCAAGACTGATGCTGATGCTGAGTGCCTGTGCTGTTATGTTGACTGGCTATCCTCCTCCTCCTCCTCAATGATACGATTAATGATGATAGCTTGGAAGATCATTTTGGTTTATGGGTGACGCCACCAGTGGCTAAGGCCCAATTTTTCAGCCCCTGTTTAACAGGGGCGTGTAATTACAATTTTTGATGCAATACTTTGCAACAGGCCTCATTGCTGTGCTCCAAGTACAGTATCTGTGAGGGGTTGCAGTGTTGTGCCACCAGTGCCTAAGGCCCAATTTTTCAGCCCCTGTTCAACAGGGGCATGCAATTATAATTATTGATCTAATAATTCACAGCAGGGCCCATTGCTGCGCCCACCAAGAGTAACTGTCAGGCCTTACAGTGTTGTGGCACCAGCACCACCATCACCACCACCACCACCACCAAAGGCCCAATTTTTCAGCCCCTGTTCAACAGGGGCATGCAATTATAATTATTGATCTAATAATTCACAGCAGGGCCCATTGCTGCGCCCACCAAGAGTAACTGTCAGGCCTTACAGTGTTGTGTCAACACCACCACCACCACCACCACCACCACCAAAGGCCCAATTTTTCAGCCCCTGTTCAACAGGGGCATGCAATTATAATTATTGATCTAATAATTCACAGCAGGGCCCATTGCTGCGCCCACCAAGAGTAACTGTCAGGCCTTACAGTGTTGTGGCACCAGCACCACCATCAAAGGCCCAATTTTTACTACCACTGTTCAACAATTATATGTTATTACAATTCCTGATATAATAGTTGACAGCAGGGCGTTCCAGCACCCACCAAGAGTAACTGTGAGTGCTTACAGTGTTGTGCCAACACCAACACCTAAGGGGCCAATTTCTGCAGAGTATATACGGCAGGTCCCTACTTTCAAACATCCAACTTACAAACGACTACTACTTGCAAACGGAAGAAGACAACAGGAAGTGAGAGGAAATCTACCCCTTGGAAGGAAAATTCTCTCCTGTAAGAATTAATATGGGAGAAAGGTGTCTCCTCTCTACTGATGCTTTATCACCAATCCTTGTTTCAATAAAAACACCACATTTCAAAAACAGTTGTCATTGGGACGCAAAGTGAGGTGAAATGTTCTGAACAGGGGCACAGACAGCAAAACAAATGTTACAGGGGTGATAACCCTTCCCTATGTTTTCCAAAAAGCTTAAAAATAGGTATTTGGGCTGGAGCTACACTTAAATTACAAACAGATTCTACATAAGAACAAACCTACAGTCCCTGTCTTGTATGCACCGCCTGTATACGGCTGTTCAGAGTATATAGGGCCTTTTTTATTTTGTGTGCGGGGTTCCCCTTAATATCCATACAAGACCCAAAGGGGCTGGTAATGGGCTGGGGTAGGGGGGGGGGGGGTTGATGGGGTAGCTATGCCATTTTTCTTAAAGATTTTCATCCATATTACCGGGACCAGACATTATATTAAAGCCGCAAGCAGTTTTAAATGGCTTTTTTTTCCTTTAGAAATGTTATTTTGTGCAGGGACAGTTCTAAACACGGGAAACACGTGGCACTTCACAGGCATACTTTAGACACCCCCCAGGTACAATATTTAAAGGAATATTTTACTTTTTTCTTTTCACTTTATGCATCATTAAAATGACTGCTCCCGGAAAACGTCAGTTTTTAAAACTTCTTTTTGCATTGATACATGTTCCCTGGTGCAGAACCCGGGTTCCCAACTTCTGTTTAGGACAATAACATGGATAATAGTCGTTATAATTAGCACTTTAGAATCCGAACGTTCGCATCCATTGTATTTAATAGGGTTCTAATGTTCGTGCGAACTTTCGGTCCGTTCGCGGGTTCTGGTGCGAACCGAACCCGGGGGTGTTCGGCTCATCACTAATAGTGGTAAATGAACTCAATTAATTGGTAAGGGTTAGAGTAAAAAAGGTGGTTTGAGCATAAATAAGCACACCAAAGGTAGATTCAGACACAATCCGCTAGACAGTATAAGCACTATGCCAAGCTAGAAGAAAGGTTACCGCTCAGGTGTGACTGATGAGTCTTTCACAAGATCCAAAGCTGTGGGTGCAGGCAATGCATGAGAATGCAAAAATTAGGAAAACGCTTGGACAGCCGCACTCCAAAAAAGTTGGTTCTTTTATTAAAACAAAAACACAAACTACATGCCACAGCAAAAAAACAGCAGGTATGAGCTAACGCGTTTCACACTGCAATTCAGTGCTTATTCATAGCTAACATACATGTCAAAATGCACATCTAATATATACTCGTGGACACATGGTAGGTAAAAAGGCAATTTAGATTTCAATTGATTAATTGATAGACTAACAAGTGTGTCCTATCAATACAATTGGGATACATCATGTGATTAAAAACACACAACACATTCTATATAAACTCAAAACAACCCATTAATTATACATATAGGTGAATACACATATATAATATACATATGAATCATTCGCATGTGTGGCAACTTAACACTGATTAATGAAACTACATAAAACATAAAATACATAATCACTTTGACAATATGTGTAAATAATAAACAATAAACATGTCTACATATGAGGAGATAATCAACACCGTGAATTTATAAGTGTAATTTTTTTTTTTTTTGAATAAATGACTCATATGGACAATAAATAGGTGAAAATAAAGAAATACGAGTGAAGTTACAAGTAAAAAGTAAAAATAAAAATAAGACATAAAGACTTAAGCCCCGTACACACGATCGGTTTGACTGATGAAAACCGTCCGATGGATGGTTTTCATCAGACCAACCGATCGTGTATGGTACCCATCGGTCTTTTTTCCATCGGTTGTAAAAAATAGAACTTGTTTTAAAATTTTCCGATGTATAAAAAACCGATGGGAATTTCCGATCGTCTATGGGCAAGTCCATCGGATCAAAAACCCACGCATGCTCAGAATCAAGTCGACGCATGCTCAGAAGCATTAAACTTCATTTTTCTCGGCTCATCGGAGTGTTTTACGTCACCGCTTTTGGAACGGTCGGTTTTTTGACTGATGCTGTGTGGGCAAGACTGATGGAAAACAGTTTCATCGGATATCCGATGGAAAAATCCATCGGACGAAAATCCATAGGTTATCCGATCGTGTGTACGGGGCTATAGGGTCATTTTCTTATGAAGTGAACAAAATGACTGGTGTTCATTATTAAATGTGTGCTAAAGTTATGGCTCCTGTGAATTACTGCAAGGTCTAGTGCTTGTAGGATGTGAAGTAAGTTGGACTTGTATATATTTTGTGTACTTCCTTGCCTTGAATTGGGTGATAGTGAGTAAGAAGATTTTTAGATAAAATATTAGTAATAAAGTAAAAAATCAAAAATTCAGGGAAGAAGAGCAAAATGATAGGGAAAGGAAGGCAACTCATATATAATCACATGCAGGCCTAGTGATGTATTAATAGATCAATGAATGGCCTGCAAAGAGTTTTTTAATTGTTGACTCCCAATCCAAAGTGGTCCTTTATAATGTTCATTTGCTTATTAGGATGTTATTTAAACGTATGATTTTTAGGTATGGTTCAATGTGTATACATATAATTCCCTCTATAAGGTACATGGAATAACATAAAATTGAAAGATTCACCAAAAGAAATCATAAGCTAAGACTAATGGCGAGTGGACATTATGGTGTTAAAGTGCATACATAAAGCGATAATTATTGGCTATGTCGAGTATAATATCTAAAATGTCTATGTAATGCTGGTATAATAATAGATGTCAATAAAGGACCTTATATATATCTATCTGTTCTATTTCTTCTATATATGAATGGGTGTGTTGCGGTGTGTGTGTCTTATTCCAAAATCTTGTTGTCTGTCCAAGTGTATTTATTGAAAGAGAGGAACACGTAAAATAAACTTGGTCCTATCTGTTTACACTTGTATATATACGAACGAAGATGGAAAAAAAGTTGCATTTGGGTTTGCAGAACTCTTACATTTGAACCGATATAGGGCCGATGAACGGCTGATAATGAAAGACCAGGGAGTTATAGGGTCTGAAGTATCCTTGAGACCGAGATCCGTCGTGAAGCGATATACACATCGACAGAGATCTGCCGTGAAGCGATATACGTCGATAGACTATGCCAAGCTACCTTACAATAAAGTTCTGTACCACTATACTGGAATTAACTCATGAATCAGCAAAGTTAGCAATAAACAGTGCATATAAGACCTAAAGTGGTTGTAAAGGCAGAAGGTTTTTTATCTTAATGCATTCTATGTATTTAGATAAAATGCCTTATGTGTGCAGAAGCCCCCTTCAGCCCCCCTAATGCTTACCTGAGCCCCCTCTCTATCCAGCGATGTTGCAGGAGAGACTCAGCTGCCCAGTGTACCACCCTCCTCATTGGCTGAGACACAGCAGCGGCGCCATTGGCTCCCACTGCTGTCACTGAAACTTAGTTTGCCAATCAGGAGAGAAAGAGTGGGGGGGCCGAACCGCAGCTTGGATACACAGAGCTGCAGCTCGGCTCGGGTGCCCCCATAGCAAGCTGCTTGCTGTGGGGGCATTCGACAGGTGGGAGGGGTCAGGAGCTCCAACCACAGACCCAAGAAGAGGAGGATCCAGGCTGCCCTGTGCAAAACCACTGCACAGAGCAGGTAAGTATAACATGTTTGTTATTCTAATAGAAAAAAAAAATACTTTACAATCACTTTAAGTGCAATGTAAATAATAGTACTATAAGTAATTTAGAGTTCACTCTAGGAGAATGGCTAGGATAGATTGCAATGTCCCCAGAGAGGTACCTTTTGGCATAATCAATAGGTAAAAGACTCTTTGTAGCAACTGTAAAGGGGCAGTCTTTAGGCCTAACTATTCAGTCTGTTAGCGTTGGGGCCCAGTTGTACTGTTGCTGCAAAGGAGTATAGTCCCAGTCACACCTGCAGGCAGCAAATAAGGCTGCTAGATGTCTGTATGGCCAGCTCCTAAAGGGCTTGGTCTCTTACTCTAGCAGCAGATAGTAAATCCCCACAGCAGCAGCTCACCCGTCCCAACGATATTGCATTTCACCATCCAGTCACACACAGCAATTAGTCCACTCTCTGCTCTGCACCCAGGCAACTCTCTATCAGCAACCTTAAACTCAGGACTCTGGATCCTGCTTACGTTGCCAATATGCAGCAGTGATCTCTGGTCTCTCTCACAGCAAGAAGAAGCTGTGTCATGTGCATCTTGAGAAAATGCAGCTCTTTTTCCTCCTCCTGGCAATATCCTTCTCGGAAATGCAGTCCAAAAGCTCTTCAATACATTAGAGTCTCTCTCCTCTGGACTACAGATCCCACATTGCAGTGCTGGCTGATGCAGTCTATCAAACTCATCCTGCTCAGCAACTTCCTCCCCATGCTGTTAACAAGTTCAGCACCACAGGGCAGCAGCTACAGAGAGCAGCTGTAGCCAGTGTTTTTCTCCATTATCCTTTCTTAGTCAAGTACTTGGCTACTTACAGTATATTTTCTAAGAGCTCTGGTTAAAACTATGAACAAATTGAAGTACTTCAAGGTATTCAGCTGAAAGAAAAAAATGTTTAGCTAATCAGCTATAAAGATCATTTACTTGTAAGGTTAAAGGATCACAGTTCTCATAAACTGAGCGAGTATACTATTTGGACAGGACAATCGTATATCTTTGATCAAAGATGCATTCCACTTGAAGCATTCATGTGGGAAATTAACCGCTTGCCGACCGGCCGCCGTCAAATGGCGGCAGAATGGCTCCCCTGCACAAATCACCGTCGCTGTACGGCGGACTATTTAAGGGGTATAGGGTACGCGCACGCTGCCGTGTCACTGTGGAGCCGATGCACGTGCCCGGCGGCCGTGATGTCAAATCCACGTTCTGACAGGGGAAAGGAGACAGATTGTGTGTTCTTAGTATATAGGAACAGCGATATGTCTCCTTCCCCAGTCAGTCTCATCCCCCCACAGTTAGAACACACAGTGAGGGAACACATTTAACCCCTTGATCACCCCTTAGTGTTAACTAGTGATGTCTCGAACATAAAATTTTCCGTTCGCGAATGGTGAATGCGAATTTACGCAAATGTTCGCGAACGGGTGAACCGGACGAACCGCCATAGACTTCAATAGGCAGGCGAAATTTAAAACCCACAGGGACTCTTTCTGGCCACAATAGTGATGGAAAAGTTGTTTCAAGGGGACTAACACCTGGACTGTGGCATGCCGGAGGGAGATCCATGGCAAAACTCCCATGGAAAATTACGTAGTTGACGCAGAGTCGGGTTTTAATCTATAAAGGGCATAAATCACCAAACATTCCTAAATTGTTTGGAATAACGTGCTTTAAAACATCAGGTATGATGTTGTATCGATCAGGTAGTGTAAGGGTTACGCCCACTTCACAGTGATAGACCAAACTCTGACAGACCAAACTCCCCGTTTAACGCACCGCAAACAACCGCAAACAGTCCATTTGCACAACCGCAAGGCTTTAATGATCACCTTAGATGATCACAAAGAAATTAATGTTTTTTCTATGCAAAATTATCCAGCCGATCGCTTTTGGTCTGTTCACAATGAAGCAATGACCTATCATCTGGGGTGTGCCAACATTGCCATTGCCAACACACTCATAGAGGTGGTCGCTTCATTGTGATATGCAAGCCCCTTCACCAGTCACTACAACAAGGTAAAGATCACGAAGGGGAATTGACACATGTATGTGCTTTTTTTTTTGTTTTGTTTTTGCAGCCACAGTGCAGTACCAGAGGCCAGAAAAATTAGGCATGTACACATGCCTGAAAAATTAGGTATTATTGCAGCTGCTGCTGTAGCAGCGGCCAGAAAAATTTATGTTTTCCAGGCAGAAAGTGCCCTAAAACATTGCGGCTTTGTCATGGATATGCACTAATGTCTGTCTGCCATCTTACCTTTCCTCCTCATGTGTTCATCTTAGAGACCAGACCCCTTCACCTGGCTTCCTTTATAATCTCCTCCCAGCCTGACTCCACCCCAGGCCCTATCACAGAACACTATATTAACCTGTGCACTGCAAGCCTGCTTTGCTGATCAACGTGTTTGTTAAGCATTGTGTGTTTGGGTTCCTGCCTGCCGTGTGCTACGTCTGTCTCTCTGTTACGATATTGGCTTGTTCCTGACTATCCCTGTCTGCTTGTGACCCTTGACTTTTGGCTTGTCCTTCATTTATCCTTGTCTGTTTGTGACCCTTGACCTTCGGCTTGTCCTTTGCTATTCTTGTATCCTGTGCTGCTGCTTCCCCTCTTTCCCCCTTACCCTACGGAGCGTGAGCTAGGAGACTCTAGGGGCCGCGACCTGGACCTAGCTGCAGTGCAACATCCTCACCACTAGAGGCTCTGGTGAAGACCTGCTGGGTCTTAGACTCCGCGCCCTGGGGAATCTCGGCTCTAGCTTCCTGTGGATTCCGGTTGTGCTCCTCTGGTCCCGCTTTCCACAACCACCCAGTTTCCTATCCGCAGCAGTCAGCCATAGGGTTCACTATCTTGTGGTGCACTCCTGTCCTCCTACAGTGTGCATCTGTCATCTGGCCACAGGTGATCTGACAGGCTTGAACTCTAGTTGGTGGCGGATAAGTCACGCAAGTCATCCGGCATGAAGAGATAAAATACAGCAGCATGTGGACCATTTTTAGCCCAAGGCAGCTCATCTCATCAGGCCTTTTTAAGTCAAATGTATCGCTCACTGTCAGTCCCTTCGGGATCCATGCCTCATTCATCTTAATAAAGGTGAAGTAATCTAGACTTTTTTGACCTAGGCGACTTCTCTTCTCAGTGACAATACCTCCTGCTGCACTGAAGGTGCTTTCTGAAAGGACTCTTGAAGCGGGGCAGGCCAGAAGTTCTATCGCAAATTGGGATAGCTCAGGCCACAGGTCAAGCCTGCACACCCAGTAGTCAAGGGGTTCATTGCTCCTCAGAGTGTCGATATCTGCAGTTAAGGCGAGGTAGTCTGCTACCTGACGGTCTAGTCGTTCTCTGAGGGTGTACCCCGAAGGGCTGTGGCGATGTGTAGGACTTAAAAAGCTCTGCATGTCCTCCATCAACAACACTACTGTAAAGCGTCCTGTCCTTGCCGGCGTGGTCGTGGTAGGAGGATTACTTTCACCTCTTCCCCTGTTAGATTCCCGTTGTGCTGTGAGATCACCCTTATACGCTGTGTAAAGCATACTTTTTAATTTATTTTGGAACTGCTGCATCCTTTCCGACTTCCGGTAATTCGGTAACATTTCAGGCACTTTCTGCTTATACCGGGGGTCTAGTAGCGTGGCCACCCAGTACAGGTCGTTCTCCTTCAGCCTTTTTATACGAGGGTCCCTCAACAGGCACGACAGCATGAAAGACCCCATTTGCACAAGGTTGGATGCCGAGCTACTCATGTCCCGTTCCTCGTCCTCACTGATCTCACTGAAGGTCTGTTCTTCCCCTCAGCCACGTACAACACCACGGGTACCAGATAGGTGACAACGAGCACCCTGGGATGCCTGCTGTGGTTGGTCTTCCTCCTCCTTCTCAAAGCCACATTCCTCCTCTGGCTCCTCTTCCTCAGACTCCTCTTCCAGCGTTGCCGCAGGTCCAGCAAGCGATGCTGATAAGGCTGTTTCTGGTGGTGATGGTGACCACAACTCTACCTCTTCCTCTTCACGCTCATCTACGGCCTGATCCAGCACTCTTCGCAGGGCACGCTCCAGGAAGAAAACAAATGCAATGATGTCGCTGATGGTGCCTTCAGTGCGACTGACTAGGTTTGTCACCTCCTCAAAAGGAGGCATGAGCCTACAGGCATTGCGCATGAGCGTCCAGTAACGTGGCAAAAAATTCCCAGCTGCGCAGAGGCTGTCCTAGCACCCACCCCGGTCATACAAATACTCGTTGACAGCTTTTTGTTGTTGGAGCAGGCGGTCGAACATTTGGAGTGTTGAATTCCAACGTGTCGGGCTGTCGCAAATCAAGCACCTCACTGGCATGTTGTTTCGCCGCTGGATATCTGAAAAGTGCGCCATGGCCGTGTAGGAACGCCTGAAATGGCCACACACCTTCCTGGCCTGCTTGAGGACGTCCTGTAAGTCTGGCTTATGCACAAAGCGTTGTACAATCAGATTCAACACATGTGCCATGCACGGCACATGTGTCAACTTGCCAAAATTCAATGCCGCCAACAAATTGCTTCCGTTGTCACACACCACTTTGCCGATCTCCAGTTGGTGCGGAGTCAGCCACTGATCCACCTGTGCATTCAGGGCGGACAGGAGTTCTGGTCCAGTGTGACTCTCTGCTTTCAGGCAAGTCAACCCCAAGACGGCGTGACACTGTCGTATCCGGGATGTGGAATAGCCCCTGGGGAGCTGGGGGGGTGCAGTTGATGTGGAGCAAGACGCAGCAGCAGAAGAGGACTCAGCCGAGGAGGTTATCGAAGAGGATGGAGTAGGAGAAGTAGAGGAGGTGGCAGCAGGCCTGCCTGCAAGTCGTGGCGGTGTCACCACCAACTCCTCTGCAGAGCCACGCATTACATGCTTGGCAGCCGTCAGCAGGTTTACCCAATGCACAGTGTAGGTGATATACCTGCCCTGACTGTGCTTTGCAGACCAGGTATCAGTGGTCAGATGGACCCTTGCCCCAACACTGTGTGCCAGACATGCCATGACTTCCTTTTGGGGATTGCCTTTTGTGAAAAGAAATTTCGGCCGGGTACCTTCCACTGCAGTGTCCCAATAGCTACAAAAGGCCTCAGACTCCACCAGCTTGTATGATAAAAGCTGGCGGTCTAAGAGTTCCGACAAGCCAGCTGTCAGACGCCGGGCAAGGTGGTGACTCTGTGACATTGGCTTCTTACGCTCAAACATGTCCTTGACAGACACCTGACTGTGGGCAGATGAGCAGGAACTGCTCAAGGCGAGAGACGGAGTGGCGGATGGTTGAGAGGGGGCAAGGAGGACAGCAGTGGTTGACGTGGCTGAAGATGCTGGACCAGGAGGAGGATGGTGGCTTTGAGCTTGTGTGCTGCTTGTACTCGTCATCATGTGTTGATCCCATAGGCGTTTGTGATGTGCGATCATGTGCCTTCGCAAAGCAGCTGTACCTAGGTGGGTGTTGGATTTCCCACGACTCAGTTTCTTTTCGCACAGGTTGCAAATGGCATTGCTGTTATCAGAGGCAGACACACAAAAAAAATGCCACACTGCTGAGCTTTGCAATGACGGCATTCTGGTGGTGGCAACAGCATGCGTTGATTGGCGTGCTGTCTGGCTGACCCCGGGTGCCGATACATGCTGTCTGACTGTGCCACTAGCTCCTTGCGACGACCTACCCCTGCTTCCAACTCGTCTCCTCCTCCTCTCTGTCTCCCCATCTGAACTTTCCCCCTGTTCTTCTTCTCTTCGAGCTGGCACCCACGTGACATCCACGGACACATCGTCATCATCAATCGCTTCACTTGTATCTGACAACTCAGCAAAGGAAGCAGCAGCGGGTACAACATCATCATCATCACACCGTACGTCCATGTGCGTAATGCTGCCTGACTGAGACATATCCCTTTTATCTACATCCTCTGGCAATAATGGTTGCGCATCAGTCATTTCTTCCAACTCATGTGTAAATAACTCCTCGGACAGATCAAGTGAAGCAGCTGTGGCGCTAGTGTTGGTGGTGGTGGCAGGTGGGCG
Organism: Rana muscosa; assembly: GCA_029206835.1. Classification (NCBI taxonomy): domain Eukaryota; kingdom Metazoa; phylum Chordata; class Amphibia; order Anura; family Ranidae; genus Rana; species Rana muscosa. The sequence continues at coordinate 814,691,320 of CM055116.1, forward strand.
AGTGGTAACTTGAGAGGTGCCCGAAGCTGAGCTGGAGGAGGATGGTGCGTCAAGGTTCCGAGCGGAAGCTGTAGAAGATTTGGTGTCCTGTGTTAGCCAGTCAACTATGTCCTCAGAACTTTTTGAGTTCAGGGTACGTGGCCTCTGAACACTGGCCATTATTCTAGGGCCAAAGGGAATCACAGCACCACGACCACAACGGCCCCTACGGGGTGCCCTGCCTCTGCCTGTCATTTTTTTAGATTTGTTTAGTTGTACTATGCGTGCAAGCTACTGTGACACCAGATTCTGTGCACTGGCAAAAGTTGGCAGAGTAGACGCTGTAGGCCTGACACACACGCTGGCAGGCAACTGACTGCTATTCTATTGCAGTCAAAATTGTTGTTGTTTTTTTAAATGTAATCTACTGTGACACAAGATATATGAGTGGTGGCACTGGGCAAGTGGGCACAGTATACGCTGTGAGCCTGACACACACGGTGGCAGGCAACTGAAATTAGATTACAGAGGAAAAAAAAAAAAGCAGACTGATGTACTAGCCCTAAAAAGTGCTTTTTGGGGTGCTGTCAGGACGCTGTCCTTACAGCAGAGATCAGATGAGTCTTTCAGGACTGGAGTGGATACTGAATACACGCACGCTGGCAGGCAACTGCAATTAGATTACAGAGGAAAAAAAAAAAAGCAGACTGATGCACTAGCCCTAAAAAGTGCTTTTTGGGGTTCTGTCAGGATGCTGTCCTTACAGCAGAGATCAGATGAGTCTTTCAGGACTGGAGTGGACACTGAATACACACACGCTGGCAGGCAACTGCAATTAGATTACAGAGAAAAAAAAAAAAAGCAGACTGATGTACTAGCCCTAAAAAGTGCTTTTTGGGGTGCTGTCAGGACGCTGTCCTTACAGCAGAGATCAGATGAGTCTTTCAGGACTGGAGTGGACACTGAATACACTGGCCTAGCTATAGATTTCCCTATTAAATCAGCAGCAGCTACACTGTCCCTCCTCTCACTAAGACTGCAGCTTCCGAATGAATCTAAAATGGATGCTGTCCAGTAGGTGGGAGGGTCTGGGAGGGAGGGTATGCTGCTGACTGGCTGGAATGTGTCTGCTGACTGTGAGGTACAGGGTCAAAGTTTGCTCAATGATGACAAATAGGGAGCGGACCGAACATCGCATATGTTCGCCCGCCGCGGCGAACCCGAACAAGCTATGTTCGCCGAGAACTATTCGCCGACGAATAGTTCGAAACATCTCTAGTGTTAACCCCTTCCCTGCCAGTACATTTATTCAGTAATCAGTGGCTATTTATAGCACTGATCGCTGTATAAATGTCAATGGTTTCAAAAAAAGTGTCAAAAGTGTCCGATCTGTTCGCTACAATGTCGCAGTCCTGATAAAAATTGCAGATCACCGCCATTACTAGTAAAAAGAAAAAAATTCATAAAAATGCCATAAATCTATTTTGTAGGCGCTATAACTTTTGCACAAACCAATCAATATACGCTTATTGCATTTTTTTTTTACCAAAAATATGTAGAAGAATACATATCGGCCTAAACTGAGGAAAACAATGTTTTGTTTTGTTTTTAAATTGGGATATTTATTATAGCAAAAAGTAAACAATATTGTGTTTTTTTCAAAATCGTCGCTCTTTTTTTGTTTATAGCGCAAAAAATAAAAACCGTAGAGGTGATAAAATACCACCAAAAGAAAATTCTGCTCGTGGGAAAAATTTTGTTTGGGTATAGTGTCGCACAACTGCGCAATTGTCAGTTAAAACGATGCAGTACCGTATCGCAAAAAATGGCCTGGTCAGGAAGTGGTTAAATAATAAATACTCTAATACACAATTTACAAAAATTTAATGGTTCCTAGGCTATAGGCTATCAAAATAGATATGAACCTTGTACAGTCTATAGATAACAGGCTGCGACCAGCCAAATCAGAAGAAGAGTCAGGAACACAGGAAACAAGAATGAGAAAGAGGCAATGACAGGGTTAACAAGGAGCGCTCTAACAAAAGATCTGGTGAGTAGTGATGGACGAACATCTAGCGGGACGGTTCGCGAACGCGATCGCGCGAACGCAGGCAAATATTTGCGAACCTCAGGTTCGCGGCGGGCACCACTAATTTTAATGGCAGGCGAACATTAAAAACCTCCAGGTCATATTTGCAGCCACAAAATACTTACTAGCTGTGCACACATAGTCCCACAACATGGACAATGACATACCAGAAGTATTAAGCGAATCTGCGATCGACAACGACAAGCATTCTTTTTTTATCTGCAAAATTTCGTCAATTCAGGAGCGCATGAAGGCCATGGAAGAGACGGAAGGCCAGGCTATGAAGGGGATGCAGGAGATGATCCTGCTATTGGAAAAGTTGCCATTATTTTAATTTTTTAATTTTTATTTTTTATAAGTTATTGTAGCGGGTATCCCAAATTTAGGGGTGACCTGAGCTATAGTTGGCTCAGGTCTTCTAATTGTTTGGACTCCTCCTTGCTGCTGCTTCACCTGGCGTACAGTTCCCCTTAGGTGTATAGGTGGTGCTGACACTTGTACCCGGGAATGAACCACAGGTGATGGAGTGGTTATTGGGTGTCCTCCCTCAGCAGCCGTGCAGTGGGCGTGGTCTAACCGCTGTGCATGCCGGAAGAGGGTACAAAAGGGGCAGACGCTATTGTTCTGGGCGCGAATACCCGGGGACCTGTACCCAGAGGAGTGTATCCCCTCGAGGGGGGATACAAGCATTGGCTGTGGGGTCTCGGGCACCTTCAGCCCGAGGCTACGGAGTTCCAGGTAGGCCCAGTACCTTTAACTGGGTCTACAAAGCCAGAAAGGAAACCCAGGGAGCCCAAGTGAGGGCGACCGCTCTGACTAAGAGGAAGCCAGGGGAGGATCGGTCCCATAACAGGAGGCGAGTGATAAAGATTGCGGTCTCGGGAGAAGCCTGGTGACCTGTCGGAGGGAAGGATTCCTTGCTCCGCAGACTGCCTTTGCGGAGTGCTTGGAGGGGACTAAGTCATTGTTCGAGCTACATGCCGGCTGCTAGTGCCATTGGGTGACTATCCGGGTCAGCTGTACCCATTCGGGACCGAGTGGCGATGAAGCCAAGAGTGTGCCTGAATCAGTTCTATCTGCTAACCCCTTTCTCTTTTCAACTCTCCGGTTACTGAAGCATAAAAGGAAAATAAAGTTGTGTTTGAGTTGAAGCATGGTGTGGACATTGGCCTTCTTTGGGAAAGGTAAAGACTTGCCTCTAAACTCTAGAGGAGAGAACCAGTGGAAGGAAGCAACTCGCTGCGGGACCCAAAAATATGACACCGCTCACCCTCTTCAAACAGGAGGGTACAGGCATATAGTACGGTGTGCTTTTTTTCTACAAGTGAGCCAAAGGTAGAAAAAAGGTCCGTGTGCTACATTATATAAATCGTTTATACAGTTATGCATATACATTGTCTACTGGTCACAAGTGTTGAATTCCTCCGAGATCCATGCCTCATTCATTTTTATAAATGTGAGGTAGTCAACACTGTCGTGAGCTAGGCGAGTGCGCTTATCGGTCACGATCATCCCTGCTGCGCTGAACGTCCTTTCGGACAGGACACTGGACGAGGGGCAAGCCAACAGTTCCATTGCAAATTGTGCAAGCTCTGGCCAGAGGTCAAGCCTGCCCACCCAGTAGTCCAGGGGTTCATCAGTTCTCAGAGCGTCCACATCGGCCGTTAACCCGATGTAGTCAGACACCTGTCGGTTTAGGCGTTCCCTGATGCTGGATCCGGATGACACCTGTCGATGGGTCAGCTGAAAGAATGATCTCATATCAGAAGTGACCAACACATCTTCAAACCGCCCTCTTCTTGCAGGCGCTGTTGGATTGGTACTGTAACGTACCTTGGGTGTGAGCCTGACGTGCGGAGAGGGACCTCCCGTACAACCCCGGCTCGGAGACCACTGGAGTGGGGACAGTGGTGGTAAGAGCACGGTGAGGTAAGGGTGCCTGTCTGATCCTCACTGCTTGGAGTGGTGGAGCCGAGTGGAGACTGGAACGGCTGGTTCCGGAAGCAGCGGATGCAGGTCAGCAGGTGCAGCTTGCAGAGCAGAGGATGCAGGTCAGCAGGTGCCGGTTTGCAGGGCAGGGATGCAGGTCAGCAAGTGCAGGTTTGCAGGGCAGGGATGCAGGTCAGCAAGTGCAGGTTTGCAGAGCAGGGATGCAGGTCAGCAGGTGCAGGTTTGCAGAGCAGGGATGCAGGTCAGCAGGTGCAGGTTTGCAGAGCAGGGATGCAGGTCAGCAGGTGCAGGTTTGCAGAGCAGGGATGCAGGTCAGCAGGTGCAGGTTTGCATTGCAAAGGATGCAGGTCAGCGTATGCAGCTTGCAGAGCAGAGGATGCAGGTAAGCTGGTGCAGGTTTGCAGAGTCAGACAAGCCGGGTCATACACATCAAGGTAAACATCACAAGTGGCAGGCAGAGAGTAGTCAAAGTCCAGGCCGAATCTTGGCAACAGGCAGACTGGCAGATAACTGAGCAGGGTCAAACGAGCCGAGGTCAGGACTAAAGACAGAAGCGTGGTCAGGAAGCCGGGTCAAACACAGGAACAGGATACAAGCACAGAATCAGGAACTCAGGGAACAGAAGCAGATCAAACCGCAAGGGGCAACATCTCTGGAATGTCTTTTATAGGAAGTACATGGGAGGAGCAAGGGGTTCAGAGTTCAACAGTAATCAGACACCAAGCAGAGTAGTCTAATGGATCAGATAGGTTATCCAGCAGATCAGGCAGGGAACTGTCCAGCATCTCAGATAGCTCCGCTGGAAGAGTCAATGCCAGACACAGAAGAGGTCCCAGGTTCAAGCCCAGCACGTCCCTGACAGTGCCCCCCCTTAAGGGCAACCTCCGGGTGCCCAATAGAGCTCTTTTCTGGGGGTGACTGCGAAAAAAGGCCTGGATTAACTCTCAGGCGTGGATGTTCTGTTGGGGTTCCCAGGAGTTCTCCTCCAGACCGTACCCCTTCCACTTGATCAGGAATTGAAGCTTGTTCCCTCTTCTTCGGCAGTCCAAGACAGCCTCCACCTCGAACTCCTCATCACCGTCAATGATTACAGGCTTGGGTGGTCCCGATCCCCTGTCTGGGAACGGGTCGGGCACTGCGGGTTTCAGCAAGGAAACATGAAAGACTGGGTGAACCTTCAACTACTCCGGTAAGGCAAGTTCATAGGAGACCTCGTTTAATTTCCATTTTACTGGGAAAGGACCGATGAACTTGGGTGCCAGTTTCCTTGCGGGGCAAGCCATCTTAAGGTTGGTGGTCAATAACCATACTTGGTCACCCTGTTGCAGGCATAATTCCCCTCTCCTTTTCCTGTCAAAGATCCTTTTATTGGCTGCTTGTGCCTTAGTCATGGCTTCCTGCAATATCCTGCTGTTACGGGTCAGGAAATCAACAATACTCTGGACCGCTGGGACTGTTGAATCAGGAATGAGATCAGGTAAGAAGGTCGGGTGAAACCCGTAGTTGGCAAAAAATGGCGATTGACCTGTAGCCGAATGACTGGCGTTGTTAAAGGCAAACTCTGCCAAGGGTAGTAAAGCTACCCAGTCGTCTTGAACGAAGGTGGTGAAGCATCTGAGGTACTGTTCGAGCGTCTGATTCGTTCTTTCGGTTTGCCCGTTAGTTTGGGGGTGATAGGCCGAGGACATGGACAACTCAATCTTCAGGACCTTGCACAAAGCCTTCCAAAAGCGAGAGGTGAACTGCACCCCTCTATCCGAAACGATGTCCGCAGGGACCCCATGTAGCCTTACTACTTCCCTAATGAAGACCTGGGCAGTTTCCATGGCAGAGGGCGTGCCTTTGAGAGGCACGAAGTGGGCCATCTTGGATAGACGGTCAACCACTACAAAGATGGCTGTGCAACCTTCAGACGGGGGGAGTTCCACTATGAAGTCCATGGCAATCATTTTCCAGGGACGGTCAGGGACTGGTAAGGGTCTGAGCAGACCCCAGGCCTTGCTTCTAGTGGTCTTGCTACGGATACAGGTGGCACATGAACCTACATATTCCCTGCAGTCTTTTTCAAGATCCGGCCACCAAAACGTGCGTTGAATCAATTCAAGGGTTTTATGCATTCCGAAATGGCCTGCCAGGGGATGATCATGACACAAGTTTAACACTGTGACTCGAACTTCTTCTGGCACAAAGATTTTGTCATTCTTCCAAAGTAACCCGTCCTTGGGTACCAGAGTGATTCCAGAGGGACAAGACACACATGTAGAAGCTTGCTTCAAGACAGACATCAGGCTAGTTTGTAAAAGTAAGAAGTTGCCTTCAGATAGAATGGTATCTGGAGCTGACACCTCTTTTGGATCATCAAACATGCGGGAAAGAGCGTCTGGTTTGGTGTTCTTGGAGCCTGGCCGGTAAGTTATGTGGAACGAGAACCTAGAGAAAAATAGTGCCCAACGTGCCTGGCGTGGTCTCAGACGTTTGGCAGCTCTCAGATACTCTAGGTTCTTGTGGTCTGTGTAAATGAGTATAGGATGTGCTGCTCCCTCCAACAAGTACCTCCACTCCTCAAGGGCAGATTTAATGGCCAGGAGCTCCCGGTCTCCAACATCATAATTCCTCTCGGATGGGGTAAGCTTACGGGAGAAGAAGGCTACCGGGTGTATCAAGTCCTTGAGACCTTGGCGCTGGGAGATAACAGCTCCAACCGCTGTCTCTGAGGCATCTACCTCAAGTAGATACGGTAGGGCAGGATCGGGATGACTTAGAATAGGAGCAGACGTAAAAAGTATTTTTAGGTTTGTGAAAGCAGCCTGTGCTTCAGATGTCCACTGGAATCGAGCATTTTGCTTTGTTAGCTGCATAATCGGGGAAATAATAGCAGAGAATCCCTTGATAAACCTCCGATAAAAATTGGCAAAGCCAACGAAGCGCTGCACCCCCTTTTTATCTGAAGGTGCAGGCCAATCCAGAATGGCTGAAACCTTCTGTGGGTCCATCTTGAATCCCTCTGTAGAGATCACTAGGCCAAGGAACTGGATACTCTGTCGCTCGAATTCACACTTTTCTGGTTTTGCGTACAGTCCATGCTGGCGGAGACGACAGAGTACACTCTTGACGTGTTTCCGGTGCTGCTCAAGAGAGGAGGAAAAAATCAAAATATCATCAAGATAGACAACTACATAAATGTCCAGACAGTCTCTGAAAACATCATTGACTAGATGCTGAAAGGTGGCAGGGGCGTTACATAGGCCGAAGGGCATTACTAGGTATTCGTAATGGCCGAACCTGGTACGAAAGGCAGTCTTCCATTCATCCCCTGCTCGAATGCGTACCAGGTTGTACGCCCCCCGCAGGTCTAGTTTGGTAAACACAGAGGAAGTCCTGAGTCTTTGAAAAAGTTCAGGTACCAGAGGCAGAGGGTACCGGTTCTTGACCATGATTTTATTTAATTCCCGGTAATCTACACAGGGCCGAAGAGAATGGTCTTTTTTCTCCACAAAGAAGATTCCTGCCCCTGCTGGAGAAGTGGAAGGACGGATGAAACCCCTCTTAAGGTTCTCATCAACGTATTCTTTCAGTACCTCAAGCTCCCGTTCAGATAGGGGGAAGATCCGTCCGAAAGGAATCTCAGCACCGGGAAGAAGCTCGATTGGACAATCGTAAGGACGATGAGGCGGGAGGACTTCGGCCCCTCGTTTGCTGAAGACGTCCAGGAACTCATGATATTGTTTGGGTACAGAAGCTCGTATCTCTGGATCTGAATCCAGGCATAACAGAGGCCCCAAGGTGCTGGGACGTGGAAGCATGCAGTGGTGTTGACAGTATGGTGACAGGAACTTAATACTTCAATCAATCTGTGGATTGTGTGCCTGAAGCCAGGGTAGACCCAGGATAACTGGAAACATGGGAGATGCAATAGCATCCAAAGTCAATAGTTCCTTATGGTCCATGGAGGTGATCACAGGCAAAGGAGGGGTCTCCTGGGTCACTACTCCGGACTTGATGCGAGACCCATCTGCCAGGAAAATGGAAAGTCCCTGAGTCTTAGGTTGGAGTGGGATGTGTTGTTTTGCTGCAAAGTCTAGATCGACAAAACAACTACATGCCCCTGAGTCGATTATTGCAGTTACTGGTATTGTCCTCCCTGGTAGTTGGAAAGAGATAGGAAGAGCCAGGTGAGTAGCATTGGTAGATGGAGGTGAGTAGTTGGGAGAAGAGGTAGCCAGGACCTTGCGCAGCTTAGCAGGACAAGAAGAGACATAATGACCGGGTTCACCGCAATACAGGCATAGATAATTCTGCAGCCGACGAAGTCGTTCCTTGGCCGATAGGGAATGTTTCATTAGTCCAAGCTGCCCTGGCTTGACGGTCTGGTTGAGGGAAGAGGGTTCAGTTGGAACCGTACTGGCACTGGCAGGGTACACAGGGGCTCGTATCCGGGGTAGCATCCAAGCTGGGCGGAGCTGTTGGGTAGACCTTTCTGCTCTGCGCTCCCGGAGTCGTCGGTCTATCTGGATAGACAAATTAATTAAAGTCTCTAGAACATCAGGAACACCGACCCGTGCTAACTCATCCTTCAGGCTTTCAGAGAGACCAAGACGGAACTGATGCCGCAGAGCCGCCTCATTCCACTGGGTATCCGCGCTCCAGCATCTGAAATCAGTCACATAGTCCTCGACCGCTCGGCGGCCTTGCTGGAGCGCATGGAGAGCAGCCTCGGCAGTAGAAGTCCGCTGTGGATCGTCATAAAGTCGGGCCATGGCATCAAGAAAAGAGGGCAGAGAGTCTAGAACTACATGGCGGACTTCAAGTAAGTGATGGGCCCAAGCTTGAGGTTCCCCCTGCAGCAAAGCGATAACGAAGCCCACCTTGGTGGCTTCAGATGAAAAAGTCAGAAGTAGCAACGAAAAGTAAAGTTCACATGCGTTGCGAAACGCACGGAATTTACTCCGATCCCCGAAAAACTTCTCAGGAACAGGGACCCTGGGTTCAGGAGATGGTAACATTCCAATAGAGGAAGTTGGGGTTGGAGGTGAATCTGCAGAGGTGGCTTGAGTTTGTGTCTGCTTATCCATTCGGACATGGCTGCCCTGCAGAGACTTCACGATCTGAGTGAGAGCTGTAAGGTGTCGATAGACATTGTCCATAGGCAAGGTATCTCCTGCAGGCTCAGGCATGGCGGTTTGATACTGTAACATACCTTGGGTGTGAGCCTGACGTGCGGAGAGGGACCCCCCGTACAACCCCAGCTCGGAGACCACTGGAGTGGGGACAGTGGTGGTAAGAGCTCGGTGAGGTAAGGGTGCCTGTCTGATCCTCACTGCTTGGAGTGGTGGAGCCGAGTGGAGACTGGAACGGCTGGTTCCGGAAGCAGCGGATGCAGGTCAGCAGGTGCAGCTTGCAGAGCAGAGGATGCAGGTCAGCAGGTGCCGGTTTGCAGGGCAGGGATGCAGGTCAGCAAGTGCAGGTTTGCAGAGCAGGGATGCAGGTCAGCAGGTGCAGGTTTGCAGAGCAGGGATGCAGGTCAGCAGGTGCAGGTTTGCAGAGCAGGGATGCAGGTCAGCAGGTGCAGGTTTGCAGAGCAGGGATGCAGGTCAGCAGGTGCAGGTTTGCATTGCAAAGGATGCAGGTCAGCGTATGCAGCTTGCAGAGCAGAGGATGCAGGTAAGCTGGTGCAGGTTTGCAGAGTCAGACAAGCCGGGTCATACACATCAAGGTAAACATCACAAGTGGCAGGCAGAGAGTAGTCAAAGTCCAGGCCGAATCTTGGCAACAGGCAGACTGGCAGATAACTGAGCAGGGTCAAACGAGCCGAGGTCAGGACTGGAGACAGAAGCGTGGTCAGAAAGCCGGGTCAAACACAGGAACAGGATACAAGCACAGAATCAGGAACTCAGGGAACAGAAGCAGATCAAACCGCAAGTGGCAACATCTCTGGAATGTCTTTTAAAGGAAGTACATGGGAGGAGCAAGGGGTTCAGAGTTCAACAGTAATCAGACACCAAGCAGAGTAGTCTAATGGATCAGATAGGTTATCCAGCAGATCAGGCAGGGAACTGTCCAGCATCTCAGATAGCTCCGCTGGAAGAGTCAATGCCAGACACAGACGAGGTCCCAGGTTCAAGCCCAGCACGTCCCTGACAGGTACCCACAACTGTTTCACTTCGAGTGGAAATTCCTCTGCCAGCGCACGCAAAAGCAGAATGCAGCATTTCTCTAAGCAAGGCCTGGAAGTGCTCCATTCTGACAGCCCTCTGTGATGGTGGTAACATTTCCGGCAGTTTGTACCGGGGGTCCAAGTACGTTGCCACGCAGTAATGGTCCTTGTCCTTTATGCTTTTTATACGGGGGTCCCTCTTAAAACACTGGAGCATGAAGGCCCCCATTTGCACTAAACTGGAAGCGGTGTGGTGACCTGGCTCCTGCTCATCATCCAGGATAATGTCGTCCTCATTCTCCTCCCCCCATCCACGGACAACAACAGGGATCCCAGAAAGGTTTAAAGCATGCTCTTCTTGCTCCTCCTCATCCGCCCCGGCACCATCCTCCTCTGACTCCTCTTCAGACTCCTGTTGACTTGTCTCAGATAGAGTAGCCCCCCTGGGAATTCATCCAGCATTGCGACTTCCTCATCTTCCTGCTCCTGCTCCTTGACGGCTTGATCAATGACACGACACAATGCACGCTCCATAAAGAAGGCGTAAGGTACGATGTCACTGATGGCGCCATGGCTGCGACTGAGCAGTTTGGTGATCTCATCAAATGGCTGCATGCGTCGCGCATGAGCAGCCACTGACGCGGTGAAAAAAAAAAACAAGCTCCCCAGAACCTGTTCTGCTGCAGAGTTCGTACAGGTAGTCATTAACTGCACATTTCTGCTGGAGCAGCCTATCAAGCATATACAAGGTTGAGTTCCATCGCGTCGGGCAGACACAAATAAGACGTCTGACCGCCAGATTGTGTCGCCGTTGAATGTCCCCAAGGCGAGCCATGGCCGTGTAAGATCTTCTGAAATGGGCCGAGATTTTCCTTGCCTGCCGCAAGACGTCCTGGACCCCAGGATATTTGACAACGAATCGCTGCACGACCAAGTTCAAAACCAAGTTCAATGCCCTGTTTCAACGCGCTCAGCAGATTGGCACCGTTGTCCCACACCACTTTACCAACTGTCAAATTGAGCGGTGTTAGCCACTGATCTGCCTGTGAACGCAAAGCTGAAAGGAGTGCAGGGCCAGTGTGGCTCTGGGCTTCCAGGCACAACAGACGCAGCACAGCATGGCAACGTCTTACCTGGCATGTCGAATAGGTTCTGGGGATCTTGGACGGCGCAGCGGAAGAGATGGTAGCAGCGGAAAAGGAGGAGTCAGCCGAGGAGGAGAGGGAGGATGGAGTAGGAGGAGGTGAAGAAGAGGCAGGCCTGCATGCAATCCGTGGCGGTAAAACCAAATCTACACGGGTGCCACGGGTTAGATGCTTGACAGCCGTCATAAGGTTCACCCAGTGGGCAGTAAAAGTTATATACCTTCCCTGCCCGTGTTTGCTAGAATACATTGCTGTAATCTGATTGAGCAAATGTTGTAAAATAGGGTGGACCTCCGCTGTGGTCAGATGTATCTTGGCACCGACACTGTGTGCCAGAGATACATTCACTTGCCGCTGAACATGGCCATATAGCTCTGGGATGCCCTTCTGTGAGAAATATTTCCTTCCTGGGACCTTCCATTGTGGTGTTCCAATGGCCACAAATTTTTGAAAGGCCTCCGAGTCCACCAGTTTATATGGCAGTAGTTGGCGGGCTATCAGTTCTGACAAGCCAGCGGTCAACCGTTGGGCAAGAGGGTTATCCAGCGTCATCATTTTTTTACGCTCGAACATTTGGCCACGGAAGCCTGCTTTTTCCAGAAAAACTTGAGGACGGCATGATGGAAGGTGGAGTGGAGGACAATTGTGAGGAGAGAGGAGAAGGAGACGTAGAAGAGGCTGGACGGTGAGAGCCTGGAGTGTGGCTTTGTGGGTTCTGACGACGTTGCTCCCACTGGGCTCGGTGATGGGAGTTCATGTGCCTTCTTAAGGCGGTCGTCCCTAGGTGAGTCCTGATACATTAGCAGTCTGGTTTGTCCCTCCTGTGAAATGTAAGTTAAGCCTGCCTCTCCTCCCTATCTGCTGGTCCATCTCTCCCTCTGAACTCCCCTCCTGGCCCTCTCTTGTGGGCACCCACGTGACGTCCATAGACACGTCATCATCGACGTCACCTTCCCCACCACTATAATTAGAGATCTCAGAGTAGGCAGCAACAGCGGGGACCAACCTCTTTGGGCTGATCTGGGTACTGTCGTCAGACTGCTGAGTGGCGGTTGTTGCTACCTCCTCTTCCTGATCCAATGTCAAGAATTCCTGCGCATCGGAAATGTCTTGTGATGGATCGGAAAATAATTCCAGTGACTCAAGCGGAGGGTTTATGGTGGTGGTGGTGTTGGTGGTAGTGTCTTTGGGGGTGCACACAGCAGAGAGTGAAGAGGGTGCAGATAGAGAGGATGAGGAGGGTGCAGAAGAGTAAGGCTGAGTGAGCCACTCAACCAAGTCTGGTGTGTCCTTTGACATAATTGAACGCACCTTCTGCAACTTCCCACTTTGGCTCCGGCCTGGTGCTCCTGCCTTACCCCTACCACCCCTGCGGAAGGGCCTGCCTCTTCCTCTGCCTGTCATTTTTTTAAATGACCCTGTGACAAAAGTCTCTAGAGAAGTGCAGTATATGTGGAAGAAGGTATATAACACCCCGCGTCAATCTGTCATTTTGGGGGGCCACTGGTCTATCACACTAGTTATAATACTCTTTTCTAATTGCGTTTGTCACTCTTTGTAGTATCGCTGCAGAACCGCTCAGCAGTCACAATGCTGCACAGTAGAAATGCACTATAATATGCTTTCTATATTTGAAAGTATGTTATGCGTGTATTACACCCCTATATACTGCACACCAAATAGTAGACCTTTACCAGTCCTTAAAAGGACTTTTGTGGACCTTTATTAGTTAGCAATTTTTGTCGCTAGTCTGTCCCTGCGACACGTCAGCAACCTCTCCCTACACTGACAAAAGAGCTGCAGAACTGCTCAGCACTGCAGTCACAATGCTGCACAATTGAAATGAACTATAATATGATTTATATATTTGGTAGTATTTTATGCGTGTATTCCACCCCTATATACTGCACACTAAATAGTAGACCTATACCAGTCTTTAAAAGGACTTTTGTGGACCTTTATTAGTTAGCGATTTTTGTCGCTAGTCTGTCCCTGCAACACATCAGCAACCTCTCCCTACACTGACAAAAGAGCTGCAGAACCGCTCAGCACTGCAGTCACAAAGCTGCACAATTGAAATGAACTATAATATGATTTCTATATTTGGTAGTATTTTATGCGTGTATTCCACCCCTATATACTGCACACCAAATAATAGACCTATACCAGTCCTTAAAAGGTCTTTTGTGGACCTTTATTAGTTAGCGATTTTTGTCGCTAGTCTGTCCCTGCGACACGTCAGCAACCTCTCCCTACACTGACAAAAGAGCTGCAGAACCGCTCAGCACTGCAGTCACAATGCTGCACAATTGAAATTAACTATAATATGATTTATATATTTGGTAGTATTTTATGCGTGTATTCTACCCCTATATACTGCACCAAATAGTAGACCTATACCAGTCCTTAAAAGGACTTTTGTGGACCTTTATTACCGTATTTATCGGCGTATAACACGCACCGGCGTATAACACGCACCCCAAGTTTAGGAGAGAATTTTAAGGAAAAAAACTTTTAGGAGGGAAATTCAAGGAAAAAAAACTTACATTTAAATGCAGCATGCAGCCTTGCCCAGTGTCCATCTGCAGCCTTGCCCAGTGTCCATCTGTCCATCTGCAGCCTTGCCCAGTGTCCATCTGTCCATCTGCAGCCGTGCCCAGTGTCCATCTGTCCATCTGCAGCCTTGCCCAGTGTCCATCTGTCCATCTGCAGCCGTGCCCAGTGTCCATCTGTAGCCTTGCCCAGTGTCCATCTGTCCATCTGCAGCCGTGCCCAGTGTCCATCTGTCCATCTGCAGCCGTGCCCAGTGTTCATCTGTCCATCTGCAGCCTTGCCCAGTGCCTTTGCGATCGTGTCAGACCCGGCGGTTTTTAAAATTTGGCGCCGATTTCTGTGGAGAGGAGCGAGCGGGGCCGAGTGTACTTCGGCTGGACTCGGCTCCTCTCGCAGTTCCGCCCATCTCCACTGACTGCGCCGCTGACGGAGAAAGCCGAGTGTACTTCGCCTAGACTCGTGTCTGCTCACAGTCACAGGCAGGACTGCGAGAGGAGCCGAGACTAGGCGAAGTACACTCGGCTTTCTCCGTCAGCGGCGCAGTCAGAGATGGGCGGGACTGCGAGAGGAGCCGAGTAAAGCCGATTGTACTTCGGCTTCGGCTCCGCTCGCTCCTCTCGCTCGTTTTCAGCAGGGGAATTCGACGGAGTATCGGCGTATAACACGCACCCACGATTTTCCCCTGATTTTAAGGGGAAAAAAGTGCGTGTTATACGCCGATAAATACGGTAGTTAGCGATTTTTGTCGCTAGTCTGTCCCTGCGACACGTCAGCAACCTCTCCCTACACTGACAAAAGAGCTGCAGAACCGCTCAGCACTGCAGTCACAATGCTGCACAATTGAAATGAACTATAATATGATTTCTATATTTGGTAGTATTTTATGCCTGTATTCCACCCCTATATACTGCACACCAAATAGTAGACCTATACCAGTCCTTAAAGGGACTTTTGTGGACCTAATAGCTAGTGATCACAGTCTGTCCCTGATACACAGCAGAGCAACCTCTCCCTCCCTACACTGACAAAAGACAGCTGCAGAATCGCTTAGCACTGCAGTCACAATGACGCACTATAATATGCTTTCTATATTTGAAAGTATATTATAAGTGTATTACAACCGTATATACTGCACACCAAACAATAGTACACCTATACCAGTCCTTAAAAGGACTTTTGTGGACCTAATAGCTAGTGATCCCTGCTCCACACAGCAACCTTTCCCTACACTGACAAAAGACAGAATGTAAAATGGCAGCCAGATCAGGTCTATTTATAAGGTGGGGGGGGTATGTCCATGTGCTGAAATGTCTCAATTGGCTGTCCTGTACCACATGATGGATGTGTCATGGGTCAAAGTTCTCCACAATGTAAAATAATATGGCGGCCGTGAACAGTGCCATATGTCCGCCGGTTTGGCGAATAGCGAACGCGCAAAGTTCGCCGCGAACCAACCGTGGGGCGAACCGCAAGGCCATTTCTACTGGTGAGAACAGCAAGCATGCCCTGTTGACAACAGTTTGAACCCTGCTGCAGATAATTGCACTGTGAACGTTGGTGCCCCTCTAACCCTTTTGCTGCCAGAGCTGTTTGTACTTCTTTTGCACACACTTAAAAATTATTTTTGGTCTGAATTTTACTTAAAAGCCCCAAACCATTATATATCTTTTGAAAGTAGGAACCCTGGAGAATAAAATGGTGGTAGTCTGAATTTTTTTGTTAAAAACACATTCAATCAAGTTTTTGGGGCACACAAATGCACACAAATGCACCTATTTAAATGTAATCATATGCATTAAAAGCAGAGGTTGCATCTAGGAAATAGTTAACCAACATTTCAAGCACCAACAGGTCATCAGTTTAGAACTGACCATGAATAATCGCCCCTAGAATTATTGCTCTCACTCCAAACATGCACAGTCAGGGCCGCTGATATGGCAGTAGAGCTCCTGTACTGGGCCATCAGCTGAACAGGGGGCTCAGGCACGGCACCTGACAAGCAGATGAGCCTATCAGCCTAAGGCCACTTTCACGCTTTTAATACCAAAGAAGGGATTAACAAGGGGTTAAAAGCACCTGAAAAGCACCGCTGCCGAAGCGCTTTGCAGCTTGCCCATTCATTTCAATAGGTAGGGAGTTTTTGGGAGCGGTGTATACACCGCTCCCGCACCGCCCCAAAGATGGTGCTTGCAGGACTTCCCGTCCTGCAAGCACACTGCCCCAGTGTGAAAGCACTCAGGCTTTTACACTGGGGTGGCTTGAGAGGCGCTTTACAGGTGCTTTACAGGCGCTTTTGTTTTAGCGCTAACAAGCCTAAAAAGTACCCCAGTGTGAAAGGGGTCTAAAGAATATAAAAGGAGTGCTTCTAGAGTAGCCACTTGTGTAAGCCAAACTTGACACAATGTAATTTTTTCACTGTTTTCGTTAGCTGCCACTTGCTTTACACAGGACAGCACAGCGTTGCAGTCAGGAGTCTGTGTCACGATCTTTGATCTTTATAACTCCGGCTCAGCTGTGGACTGCAGAGGATCTGCAGTCTCCTAGCTGCAGCACTATACTGTACAAGCCTGAATGTTGTCCTGGGTCAAGCAAGTGACAGGCAGTCGGCGATTAGCCTTCGTCACAGGCGGAGCATTTTTTTTTGGTCGGGCGTTATGGCAGGCGTCATGATTGACGATGAATCTACATCGGGGGACATTGTTTTTTTATTTTATAATAAAGGACTTGTCAAAAACTGGCTCCTGTTTTGTTTTACACTACACTGTACCCCATAACCGTTCACATGAAGGGGCGGGATCTGGGGGCCATGTTGAGGGCATGTGGCCTGGTATAGTTCAAGGAGCCTCGCTCGCCCCCCCTTTCCTGGTCTGTCAGGCTGCATGCTCAGATAAGTGTTTGGAATGGGCTTTGGGAGGGACCCCACCCCACTTTTTTTTATTTTGGCATTGGAATTTCCCTTAAAATCCATACCAGACCTAAGGGTCTAGTATGGATTTTTGGGGGGACCCAACGCTGTTTTTTTTTTTTTTTGGCATGCGTTTCCCCTTAAAATCCATATCAGACCAAATGGGCCTGGTATGGATTGAGGAGACCCCCATACCATTTTTTTGTTAATTTTCTATTGCCGGCAAGTTTTTTTTTCATTCAGCTGTCTGCAGGAAAGCCCACTGAGTGGCCCAGCCAGAGCCCAAACTTGAACCAGATTGAACATCTCTGGAGAGACCGGAAAATGGCTGTCCTGCGACACTCCCCATCCAATCCGATGGAGTTTGAGAGTTCTGTAAAGAAGAACGGGAGAAACTGCCCAAAAATAGGTGTGCCAAGCTTGTAGCATCATACTCAAAAATACTTGAGGCTATAATTGGCACCAAAGGTGCTTCAACAAAGTATTGCGCAAAACCTGTGAATATTTATTGGGCATGTGCTTATTTTGTTTTTTTTTGTTTATAAATTTGCAAAGATTTCAAACAAACTTTTTTTCACATTGTCATTATGGGGTATTGTTTATAGAATTTTGAGGAAATTAATGAATTTAATACATTTTGGAATAAGGCTGTGACATAACAAAATGTGAAAAACGCGAAGCGCTGTAAATACTTTCTGGATGCACTGTAAAAAAAATGCCCAATGCCTGCAAAAAGAAAAAACATTCTGCTGACCAACAAACATGTCCGATCCTGTCACTGAATGGTGCCAAATGACATCTACATAGGGCCCCTCCACTAAAAGTAAACAAAGGGTCCAGGTGTCCCATGTGAAAGCACCTGCCACTTCCTTAGTGTTGGGAAGCTGAAATTTCTACACATCTGTTTTTACAACCAAGATCAGATGACACTTGCAGTCCCCAAAGTTGCATAGCAAAGAAAGGCTTGTCTCGAGGCCCCCTGGTGTGTTGGAAGCTTCTAATGCCGCATACACACGATCGATTTTCTCGACGGTGAAAACACCGTCGAGAAAATCGATGGGAAAAACGAGAAATGGCTTGTTCCCCTACACACGGCCGTTTTTCCCGAATTTTTTCTCTTGGTCGAGAAAAACGACCGTGTGTAGGCTCCCCGGCAGCGTTTCCCTATGGGAAAACTGCCGCTGAAAAAAAATGCAGTGAATCACGACGAGAAAAATTAGAGCATGTTCTGATTTTTTTTGTCGTGATTAATGTCGTTTTTCTCTTCGGGAAAAATGATCAAAAGCCCACACATGGTCGTTTTTCTCGTCAAAGAGAAAAAATTTAATTTTTCCCGACGAGAAAAATGGTCGTGTGTATGCGGCAAAAGACTTTGATGACAATGGACTGCAAGTCTGCCCCCAGTGACCAATTATGGCAGGACACTCAGTAATGTAATCTACTGAGGAAGGACTGCCCTGTGAGCAATGATTGGGTCAAAATTCAAATGGGTTGGCAAGGGAGGGAGATCGAATGAGTAATGAGTGAGTTTTGTAAAAAGGGTTCGTAAGAATGAATTCAGTCTCTTCTGACCTAAAGACCTTACTGAAACCACATGGATCTCCGGAGGCTTAATAGCAGCCTGATGGCTTGGGCCTAACTCCATGAGGCTCACAGGGGCCTCCAATCTATTTGATATCTGAGACCAGCCGATGAAGAAAGAGCTTGGGAAATGTGTTAAGTATCGTTCATTATTATTATTGTTGTTATAGACTGTATCTGATATCTGTTGTTAGGATATGTTTCCTATTTTTAAAGGAAGTAATTATGACTTGTTTTACTAAAGCAACTGTGTCTGTCTTCATAATTAACATTGTATCATCAGGCCTAGCATTCTCTGATAGGTTAGACTAGCAAACAAGGGACTATGCAATTAATACATAGATGCAATAGTTATATATTATAGATTAATAGTGTATAATATTGCATATTCTACACTTAGCAATAATTGACAGAAGGGAAGCTGTCATATATAGCAGCAGTAGAAAAACTGCTACCATACTGTATATAATGTTCAATTCCCACCGAATGGGCTAAAAGCCTGCCATTTGGACAGATGCCTGAACAGCTAAAGTTCAGTTAGGACTGAATGTTGAGCTCATCCCCACTCCCTAACCTGGAAAGTAATGACATAATCAGCTTGGTTCCCCTAGATGATGTTAAATACTTATTAATGGAGAAGGGAATAAAAGAATATCTTATACAAGAAAGGTTGAGAATTAGAGCACACTTGTAATGCCTAATGTAAGCGCAGAACTGTTAAAGAGACGTTGTCACCTTGCCCATGCAGAGCTCATCAAACAGGGGATAAGAGGAAATCAGGTAAAGCAAGGTCAGGCTGAAGGGGTACAAGGAGTAGAGTTTGAAAGAAGTCAGGAATAGGGCCAGAATGGGGTCAGGTTCACAGGAAACAGGTACAAGCAGCTGGATAGGATCAGGGGGTTCACAGACAGCATGTACCAGTGGCAAAATCAAGACCAAGAGTAGGGATGAGCTGAGCGTTCATACTGTTTACGCACAGTTCAGACATTCATTCAAACACCAAATGTAACAGCTTCCAGCTTCAAAGGTTGCTTACACCCACAGTGTACTTACCAGCCACAGATGTCACTAGACCCATTCGCTCTTATAGCCAGGAATCCCCGGCCATGTAAGAAAATGGGCAGGGAAAAGGGGTGACATAAGTTATTTGGTAAACGGCCACAATGAAATGGTTCCAAATTTAGAAATTTTTTATTTTGAATAGCATAATGAAGATTTTAACCACTTCAGCCCCGGAAGATTTTACCCCCTTCCTGACCAGAGCACTTTTTACAATTTGGCACTGTGTCGCTTTAACTGTAGCAATTTCCGTCCTTTTTTACCCACAAATAGAGCTTTCTTTTGGTGGTCTTTGATCACCTTTGAGGTTTTTATTTTTTGCGATATAAACAAAAACAGAACCAAACATTTTGAAAAAAAATAATATTTTCTAATTTTTGTTATGGAAAAAAATACAATAAACTCAATTTTAGTCATACATTAGTACCAAAAAGCATTCAGCAAAATGCCTTGGGCAAAACAAAATTAAATAAGCGCATATTTATTGGTTTGCGCAAAAGTTATAGTGCCTACAAACTAGAGTACATTTTCTGGATTTTAGTTTATGACTGCCTATCTCATTCCTTAAAGGTGCTAAAACACCAGGGCAGTACAACCCCTTCCCCCCCCCCTCAAATGACCCAATTTTGGAAAGTAGACACCCCAAGGAATTTGCTGAGAGGCTTGTTCAGCACTTTAAATATTTTTTTTTGTCATCAGTGATTGAAAAAAAAAAAAACGAATTTACACAAAGTTGTCACTGAAATTATATATTACTCAAACATGCCATGGTTATATGTGAAATTACACCCCCAAAATACATTCTGCTGCTTCTCCTGGGTACGGGGATACTTTATGGCAGTCTAACCATGTACAGGAAATTTTTGATTTCACTCCTCACTACCTATCACAGTTTCGGAGGCCATGAAATGCTGCCCAGATACGGTAGCACAACTCCCCCCCCCCCAAATGACAGCATTTTGGAAAGTAGACACCCCAAGTTTTTTGCTGAGAGGCATGTTGAGTATTTTGCAGATCTCGCTTTTTGTCACAAAGTTTTGAAAAAATAAAAATTAAAAATTAAAAATAAAAATAATTTTCCTTTTCTTTCTTCATTTTCAAAAACAAATGAGAGCTGCAAAATACTCACCATGCTTCTTAGCAAGTACCGTGGGGTGTCTACTTTCCAAAATAGGGTAATTTGGGGGGGATTTGTGCTATCTTTACATTTCAGGGCCTTCGAAACTGTGAAGCCGTGTACACACGATCGGATTTCCTATGGATTCTAATCCGATGGATTTTTCCATCGGAAATCCGATGAAGCTGACTTCCATCAGTCTTGCCTACACACCATCAGTCAAAAAACCGATCGTCCCAAGCGTAAAACACTCAGACGGGCCGAGAAAAATTAAGTTCAATGCTTCTGAGCATGCGTCGACTTGATTCTGAGCATGCGTGGGTTTTTTATCCGCTGGATTTCCACACAGATGATCGGATTTTGCTATCGTTTTTTTTTCCCGTCGGAAAAACTGCAATGAGAGCTTTTGGCCGGGAATCGCGGCCGTGTGTATGCTCCATCTGAGTTTTTCCGACGGGAAAACTGCCGGAAAAAAAAAAGAGAGCAGGATCGAGCCAGCGACTTCCCACATTTATTGCTAAATTTGTACTGATATAGTGCCAATTTACCCGCATATGAACGGGCCGAAGATTCATATAAGTTGCACAAACACGTCCGAGCGGATGCAACCTCCAGTAGTGTTTCAGTCGTATTTGAGCACTTATGTTCTATTTCTAAAGGTCTAAGCTTTTGGACCGCCATTGTAATGTCTGCTAATCGCTTCTTTTTCAATCGGGCACCTAATTGAATAAAAGACCCTCTCAAAACTGCTTTCAGGGCCTCCCATTGAATGGGAAGTGCGGTAGAGTCTAAGGCATGATCAGCCAGGAAGTTTGAGATAGTTTCCGTAATATAAGTAGAACATTCTGAATCTACCAGTAATGCATCAATCAGACGCCACGTCCATTCTCTAAATGGAACCGAAGGAATTTTAAATGTCAGAAAAAGAGGTGCATGGTCTGACCAAACCATAGTACCAATATCACATGTTGGTGACCAGTCAAGACAGTTATGGTCCACAAAAAAGTAGTCAATTCGACTATAGGATTGATGGACCAGGGAGAAATAAGTGTAATCTCTTGATTTAGGATGCAACATCCTCCAGACATCTATTAAATGGTGGTCGTATAGAATACGCTTCAACATCTTCAACCTAGATAGTGGAACTGCAGTTCTTGATGAAGAGGTATCCAACTGCGGGTCCATTGGAAGATTAAAATCACCACCCATAATGAGTCTCCCTTCCATGAAACCAAACAATATTTCCAGATATCCCATCGCTGTTTGACTTTGGTTAGTGTTTGGCAGATATATATTTGTCGCTGTAAATTTAATTCCCCAAAGGGAGAACTTGACAAAGACATACCGTCCCTGAGGATCTGCTAAATAGTCAATTAAGTCAATAGGCAAGGTTTTGTGAAAAGCAATAGAAACTTCTTTAGCCTTCTGAACAGGATTAGCACTATGGAACCACCGATTAAAGTATCTGGTGGAGCAGGTGGGAAGAGAATCAGTCTGAAAGTGAGTTTCTTGTAGGAAAAGTAAATTGACTTTATATCTGTGCATTTGGTACAAGATTTGCCCTTTCTTAGAAGCAATATTTAAACCTTTAACATTATAAGAGCATATATTCAAGAGTGGTTGAGTCACCATTGTAACAGCCATGGTGGAGAGAGCAGAAGGAGCAAAAAAAAATAAAAAAAAAATTAATCTTCCCGAAAAAAGTGACACTCCAGAGAAAAAAAAGGGGGGGAGGGGGGGGGTAAGAGTGTCACAGGGAGACCCTAATGTGCCTGCAAAACGCAGAGCACTGTGTGATGCACCACACAATAGGCACTAACTGTGCCTGTCCTATGTAGGGGGTAAACAAGAACCAAAAAAATAAAAGTAAAAAAAAAATAAAAATACAAAAATCAAAGATCAAAACCACGAGATGTGTTCTCTGCAACATAGCAGACATAGCAACATCATTCAAAAAAAATAAAATTAATACAAAAATAAATATACCCAATTAATTCTCAAGTTGTTTTAAATGCAATATACAGACCATCACCCCTTTGAGCGGGTAAGTTAAGGTACATACTAAAACATATTATTTCCTAATTAAGCTCAAATGGAAAATAGGGTGGAAGGAAAAAAAAGGGGGAGGAGGGATACTTATGAGGGGAGAAAAAAAAACATACATATATACATATACACATACACACATACACATATGAGGAATACACATATTTCCTAATTTAAGAGGGACAAATTATTTCATCTTCTCCTCTCTCCCCCTCCCCCCCAAAATGAATATCAAATCAAATCCCCATATTAATCTCAAGGTAAGTCATAATGGCTTTAGCGGGAGAAAAAAAGGATGAGGGGAAGGGAGAAAAAAAGGAAGGGGAGAAAGGAGGAGGGGGAGAAAGGAGGAGGGGGGAGAAAGGAGGAGGGGGAGAAAGGGAAGGGGAGAAAGGGGGGTAGAAAGGGGGGGCATTTAAAAAGTCTTTATTCATGTGTCCAAAAATTCTAACTTTATTCTAACTAACTGGACTCTTTATTAGCATCTTGCAGCCCAGGTCGAGATCTAACACTTCCTCGTTGTTGAGTTGCGGGAACGACTAATCTTCCTGGCTGGCGATGCTCCTCAGGAGGGTCAAGCAAATTTGGAATAAAAATATGATCTTGCTCAAGAAAACTAAACAACGCTGAGAGATGCCCCCCGGATCAGAAAGGACAAACATCTCAGATCCACGTGTTACTTGAATACTAAAAGGGTGACCCCAGGTATAAGTAGCACCTGCTTGGCGAATTAAATCTAATAAAGGACGGACCATCTTTCGCATATAGAGTGTATTCCGAGACAGATCTGGGAAAAGGTGGATAGTAGAATTTTCAAAGTCAACAGGACCATGGCTCAATGCCTTAGGCCTCGTACACACGACCGATTTTCTCGTCGTAAACAGTCAAGAAAAGTGCCGCGAGAGTTTTTTTGTCTAGAAAAACGTTCGTGTGTATGGTTTTACGACGAGAAACTTGACGAGAATCTCGACGAGAAAATAGAGAACCTGCTCTCTATTTTCTCGTCAGGATTCCAGATTTCCTCGTCGTGTTTCTCGTCGGCCTGTTTTGTGACGAGAAAATGGTTCGTGTGTATGCTTTTACGACTCTTCCAAAAGCGCGCATGCTCACAAGCAACTATGAGACGGGAGCGCATCTTCTGGTAAAACAAGCCTTCATAATGGAGAGAGCACATTCGTCACGCTCATAAATATTTCATAGTTTAAATGTTCTGCATTGAATTCTTCGTTAGAATGTTACATTAATCAAAACGAGAGACCTTCTTTTGCTGCTGATATTCACACAGAGTTCTGCCTTATTTTTAACCTTTTTCATGCTGCTCTTTATAAGATTTATGTGTATTATATCGTGCAAGTTTTTAGGAATAATTTAAATGGTTAGATTTTTCAAAATGATGTTAATTATAATTTCTCAATGTTTTGATAGCAATCTCACATTTAATTTTCTAATCTATATTTTTAAAATTTCACACCATGTTTTTGAGCTAATCAGATTTAGTTATTCTTTTGGGGGGGTGATATCTGTGCCTTTTATTGTCAGTCAAATGTATCTGCTTACTCCAAAGCTTTTTTTTTTTTATTTAAAAATACACATAGTCAAGTATGAACTTAAACAAAAAACACATTTATTCATGTTTATAAATTAAATAAAGAGAAGGCAGCGCTGGAGAAGCTGCTGCCATTTGTGCATCCCAGGGACCCCAGAGCACACACCAACCCTGTGTGGACACTAAAATTGGGAGCTTGAGAAGGCCCACATTTCAGAACACAATCTGATGCTGGCCTCCCAGAGGTCAGGAACAGCAGCAGGTGAGATATATGTCCCAAGTGTGTGGTACTACAACAGGCTGCCTTCTGTCCGACCAGTGCGACCACAATGAAGCAAGGCCATCACTTCCTCTTCTTCCTGGCAACCTTCCCTGCAGCCTTTCCTGAAGCCTTTCCTGAAGCCTTTCCTGCAGCCTTTCCTGCAGCCTTCCTTCTTCGTTTAGCTGGAGGCTGGCCCACTGGAGGGGTACTCCTGTCAGGAGGAGGAGGTGGAGGTGTAGCAGAAGGGGGTGGGGCAGAAGAAGAAGGTGGAGGTGTAGCAGAAGGGGGTGGGGCAGAAGGTGGAGGTGTAGCAGAAGGGGGTGGGGCAGAAGGTGGAGGTGTAGCAGAAGGGAGTGGGGCAGAAGGTGGAGGGGTAGCAGAAGGGGGTGGGGCAGCAGAGGCATGTGGCAGAATTGGTCCCGCTGGAGCAACCAATTCTTGGTCCATGAACTCCTCCTCACACCATTCATGGACTGGTCTTGGTCCAAAACAAGCAGACCAACACCAAGCGCACGCACAGCACGAACTCGACGACGAGAACGTCCAGGCGACATGGCTAGGAAACGGTCGTCTAATCAGAACGTACAGAACAGAACGCACTTTAGAACAGCAAGGCCTATGAATAACGAACTGAAATTCAGAAACGAACAGGCAATAACGCACTGTAAAACAGATACGACCTGCCTAGACGCCCTGAAAGTCAAGATACGAACCCACAAGCACAAACTGAACCGCAGAAAACGATCTGAAAAGTACGAAGACTGAAAAGCGTGAATCGTCTCTTCCCAAACTTTTACTTCACACGCGGTAACACGAGATCAGCAAAAGCAGCCCAAGGGGTGGCGCCAAGAAAAAAGATCTTCCCCTTTATAGTGCCGTTGTACGTGCTGGACGTGAGCGCAGAGAACCACGAGGAAATTGGAAAATGACAGTGTGTACGCATAGAAAGCTTGACGAGAACATCGACAAGCTTAACAAGAATCTCGTCGAAAAAACGACGTGTTTTTTACGACGAGAAAATCGGTCGTGTGTACGAGGCCTAACGCATAATTTCTTCCTTTAATGTATAATAATGCACTCGACATAGTACATCCCTAGGGCGGCTGGCCCAGTCACTCCTCCCCCTCCCCACTCGATGTACTCTATCTAATTCAATACTAGAAGCAGGTTCCCTGCCCAGAACCTGATTGAGGGTAGCCGTCACTTTTGGTTTTCAATTAATCTGAAGCCGTAGAATTGTCTTTAATCCAACCACCCCACACCGTATCGTTTCTTCCATGACAAAATTATTATTTTACGTGCATAGAACAGAAGCAGGGTAAATAATGTACAGATTACCCTTTTGGGTGCCAACATATCTGCCAGGCCCAATGCATCTCTATGCCCTTAAGTAGGGATGGGCTCCCTCCAGGCAAATCTATCCACTGCTATATGTGCTCCAACTAGCGAGTGTTAGGATCACAGTACACAGAAAAGCTTTGACGTAGGCACTGTGGCTTACGCATATATTTGTGGATGTGTGCAAACAAAATCCTCTATTTTTACTGTGAATTGTTACATAGGGTCAATTTGGGTTGTTTTGCAGGCTAGCTGGTAAGTGTGCTGGAAAATCTTTGTTTGTTTGAGATGTTTGTACTGTGGCAGTCATTCTGTGATGTCATATAAAATTTTTGTGAAGGTGATATTTTATAAAAATATATGTTTTTATGCATAATATATGACATATTGATACTAGGGATGAGCCCGATGTTCGAGACGAACGTAAATTTTTTTTTTATTAACGGACGTTTTTTCGGGAGCAGTAATTTTAATAATGCTTAAAGTGAAACAATAACATTTAAATATTCCTTTAAATTTCGTACCTGGGGGGTGTTTATAATATGCCTGTAAAGTGGCGCATTTTTCCCGTGTTTAGAACAGTCCCTGCACAAAATGAAATTTCTAAAGGAAAAAAAGTAATTCAAAACTACTCGCGGCTATACTGAATTGTCGGGTCATGGCAATACAGATAAAGGTCATTGAAAAAAACGGCATTGCCCCCCCCCCCCCAGTCCATTACCAGGCCCTTTGGGTCTGGTATGAATATTAAGGGGAACCCCGAACCAAAATTTAAAAGAAAATTGCATGGGGGTCCCCCCAAATTCCATACCAGGCCCTTCAGGTCTGGTATAGATATTAAGGGAAACCCTGCGTCAATTTTTTTTTTTAAATGGTGTAGGGGTCCCCCTCAAAATCCATACCAGACCCTTCAGGTCTGGTATGTATTTTAAGGGGAACCCTGTGCCATATAAACCACTGACCAGAGATCTTGGCCTGAGCCCAGGGTGGCCCCTGTGTGCCTCATTTCTTCCCCTCTGCACTGCTGAACTCTCCCCTGAAGATTGTTCTAACAGCCTCCATCTTGCCGCTTCTGCACAGTGCAGCCGGCCCATCCGGAGTCCCGTTGCCTGGCAACCAACGCGACCCGACGTGGGACTCAGCCACGCCCCCTCATCACCGGGACTTGCTAAAAGCGTCATGGCCCCCCCGCACCAAGTATAAACCACTGACCAGAGATCTTGGACTAAGCCCAGGGTGGCCCCTGTCTCATTTCTTCCCCTCTGCACTGCTGAACTCTCCCCTGAAGATCGCGCTAACAGCCTCCATCTTGCCGCTTCTGCACAGCGCAGCTGGCCCACCCGGCGTCCCGTTGCCTGGCAACCAACGCAACCCGACGTGGGACTCGGCCATGCCCCCTCATCACCGGGACTTGCTAAAAGCGTCATGGCGCCCCCGCGCCGAGTATAAACCACTGACCAGAGATCTTGGACTGAGCCCAGGGTGGTCCCTGTGTGCCTCATTTCTTCCCCTCTGCACTGCTGAACTCTCCTCTGAAGATCACGCTAACAGCCTCCATCTTGCCACTTCTGCACAGTGCAGCCAGCCCATCCGGAGTCCCGTTGCCTGGCAACCAACGCGACCCGACGTGGGACTCGGCCATGCCCCCTCATCACCGGGACTTGCTAAAAGCATCATGGCGCCCCCGCGCCGAGTATAAACCACTGACCAGAGATCTTGGACTGAGCCCAGGGTAGCCCCTGTGTGCCTCATTTCTTCCCCTCTGCACTACTGAACTCTCCCCTGAAGATCGCGCTAACAGCCTCCATCTTGTCACTTCTGCACAGCCGGCCCATCCGGCGTCCCGTTGCCTGGCAACCAATGCGACCCGACGTGGGACTCGGCCACGCCCCCTCATCACTGGGACTTGCTAAAAGCGTCATGGCGCCCCTGCACAGCGGTTAATCTACTTGAGGTCGATGCTAACTTCACTTAATAATCAAAATTCCAAAATTGTAAGAGAAACTCAACTTTTCTGCATCAAAAACAAAATCTGGTGCCCCCTGGAATATAAGAAATGGGACAAACAGCCGAAAAAAACCTCGGTGAAACCATTTACCTTTGAGACTTTAAAGGCCGCCTTCATTAATGCCCGTTCAGCTACTAAGCACTGTTCAGAAATTTTTGAAACGCTAGAGTCAGAGAAATTCCATATTTTAGGAATCACAGAGAAGTGGTTTAACCACTTCTCCACCGGGCCTATTCTGGCACTTCTCTCCTTCATGTAAAAATCATCATTTTTTGCTAGAAAATTAATCAGAACCCCCAAACATTATATATTTTTTTTAGCAGACACCCTAGGGAATAAAATGGCGGTCATTGCAACTTTTTATCTTGCACGGTATTTGCGCAATAATTTTTCAAACGCCTTCTTTTGGGGAAAAAAACGGTTTCACAAATAAAAAAATAACAAAACAGTAAAGTTAGCCCAATTTTTTGCATAATGTGAAATATGCTGTTACGCCGAGTAAATAGATACCTAACATGTCACGCTTTGAAATTGCGCACACTCATGGAATGGCGCCAAACTTCAGTACTTAAAAATCTCCATAGGCGACGCTTTAAAGTTTTTTTACAGGCTACTATTTTCGAGTTACAGAGGAGGTCTAGTGCTAGAATTGTTTCTCGCACTCTACCGCACGCGGCGATACCTCACTTGTGGGGTGTGAATGGCGTTTACATAGGTGGGCGGGACTTAAATGCGTGTTTGCTTCTGAGCGCGAGATATCGGGGTTTTAATTTTTATTTTATTTTTCATTTTATTTTTTATTTTACTATTTTCTTTTTATTTTGACACTTTTTTTACATATTTTTTTTTTATCACTTTTATTCCTATTAGAAGGAATGTAAACATCCCTTGTAATAGGAATCATTGTGACAGGTCCTCTTTATGGAGAGATGCGGGGTCAATAAGACCAAACATCTCTCCTCCAGGCTGAAAAGCATGAGATCGGTGAAAAAAAATTCACTGATCTCATGCTGACAGCCGCAATTGCGGCTTTGTTTACTTCCGGGTACCGGGCGTGACGCCACAACATCGCGCCCGGGACTCCGACGTTCATAGAGATACCGGAAATCTCTATGCTCGTCATCCGGCGCCGGCCGATTCGTTCGACCACACACATAAAGGGCCATATGCTAGATGCCCCTTTCACTCATGGCACGGAAGCTTCCAATGTCAAAGCACATGAGGTGGGGTGATCAGACCATAGCCTGGTCACCTTCAACCTCTCGGATTTTGCACCAAGAAAAATCCCCAAAGGAAATCCTATGACAAAATCTGATCCATTCCGGAAACTAACTAATATAACAACTGAAGATTTTAAAACATGCTATGACAACTATCAGGGACAGCCACACCTAGTAAATCATGAGAGAGAAATCAGAATTCCTGCTTTGGAAACAGAGATTGAAAGGCTGGAAATAGCTCTAAATGAATTTGATTTAAGGATAAAGGATTAAGGATAAAGGCAAGTCTGTACATATTGGCCCCATTGACAACAGCAAATAGGCGCCCAAGACTCTCTAAGTCCAGCCCTTGGTACGCCCCAAGTCTCAACTTACTCAAGAATAAAAGATGAATACTGGAAAGAAAGAAAGTGTCTTAAATCAAAACTCCCTCGGGACAAACTGGCTTATCAGGTCTATTGTCGAGGTTACACAAAGGCAGTAAAACGCCCCAAAAAATCCTATTATAACGAGCAAATAATGCAAGCCTTGAACAAATCCCGGGAACTATTCACATTGGTCAAGGACATATTTGAACCAAAAAAATTATATTCCAAGATTGTTCCATCTACGGAACTATGCTCTGCTATTCAGTTCACCTTTGGGGAGAAAATTAAAAAAATCTGTAATCAGGATAAAACCTTACCTGATGATTTTGAACCACCTCTACCCACTAAAACTCCCCCAATGTTTAGTTCATTTGTACCTACCTCAGTTGCAGAGATATCCAAAATTATGTCCAAGCTTAAACCATCAAGCTTCCCGAATGATATCTGTCCTGCATGGTTCATGCAGAAGAATGCAGACACATTGGCTCCAGAGATCACTAAGATAGGTTCACTATCTTTAAAAATATGGGCCGTTCCAACACGCCTGAAGCATGCCATCGTTTCTCCCTTGCTGAAAAAGAGCACACTCGACCCTTCTCTTCTCACCAATTTCAGACCTATATCTCTTCTTTCCTTTTTGGCAAAGATCCTGGAACAGGACATCTTTCAACAAATGCAAAGCTTCTTCGAGGGTAACGACCTGTTCCATGATTCCCAGTCGGGATTTAGGCCGGATGTGGCACAGAACTTTCCGCACTTGATATGCGTGAACGTCTGTTGAAGGTAAAGGATGCGGGGGGGTCGGCAGCCTAGGTGCTGCTTGACCTCTCCGCAGCCTTCAACACAATCGACCATCAGATTTTAGAAGATCGTATGAAACAACTTTTTGGATGTAGTGGCATTGCTCTCCGCTGGATCAACTCCTTTTTTACGGACAGGACTCATCAAGTGCGGATGAGCACATGCAGCTCGCCAATTGAACCCCTTCTCTATGGAGTCCCGCAGGGCTCGGCATTGTCGCCGCTGCTATTCAACTGCTATATGCGCCCTCTCGCTGACATCATTGCTACACACAAACTAGCTTGCCAGATCTGGATCCGCCAACAGGACAAACATGCACCTACAACTGAGAAATGGGCTTCTTCACATACAAAAATGGATGTTCGACAACAAACTGGGCCTCAACGAAGCAAAGACCGAGGTGATGCTGGTGGGCCCTCAATCAACCACCAATTTTCTATCGGCCTGGCCCATTTCATTCTGCCCCACTCCAACGTCGGCAAAACAGGTTATGAACCTAGGCATCATCTTCGATCCCTGCCTGTCATTTATTCCTCACGCAAAATTCTGTATCAAATATTCCAACTTTTATATACAGAGACTCTGGAAAATTAAAGATCTGTTCTCTCACGAAAACTGGCTAACTCTTGTGCAGGGCCTTGTACATTCCCGGCTGGACTGTTCAAACATCTTTTTCCTTGGACTTCCGTTGAAGTGGCAAAAAAAATTGCAAGTGACCCAGAATCAAGCTGCTTGCCTGGTCTCCGGATGCGCCAGAAGAGACCACATCACTTCTGTGTTGGAAAAATTGCACTGGCTCCCCATTGCCAAGCGGGTAATATTCAAGGCAATGTGCTACATGTACAGGGCACACCGGAAACTGGGCCCAATCTATCTGTCTGAATGGGCCTCCCAATATGTACCATCGAGAAAACTCCGGTCAGCCAACCTACATCTTACAGAACCAACAATCAGCAGACTACAATCCTCTGGCAACAGACGCCTGGTCACAAAGGGCAATGAACTGTGGAACTCCTTACCACCGACTCTAAGGTCTCTACCCTCCCCTCTGAGCTTCAGGAGGGGTCCAAAGACCTTTCTATTTATCCAGGCCTACGGATAAACATGATGAAGAATAAAAATCCTGTTAAAAATATGGATTTTCCATGTTCTTTCCCCCTCTTCCCCTGTAGTGCCCCCCCCAGCTTTTCTTTGCTCTATCTCCCCCCTACCATAACTCTGCATTTCTCTGCCCTAGGCTCCCTACCCGTTCATTGGTAATCTAAGTTTGATTTTAAGGTCATTGTGTGCCTAGGCGCACTCCTATGGGAGCGCATTCGACGCAGTACAAATCCTATATCAAATCAAATCAAATCAAAAGTAAAAAAAAAAAAATGGTGTGGGGGTCCCCCAAAAATCCATACCAGACCCTTATCTGAGCACACAACCTGGCAGGCCACAGGAAAAGAGGGGGGAAGAGAGAGCGCCCCCCCTCCTGAACCGTACCAGGCCACATGCCCTTAACATGGGGAGGATGTCCCTATGTTGATGGGGACAAGGGCCTCATCCCCACAACCCTTGCCCGGTGGTTGTGGGGGTCTGCAGGCAGGGGGCTTATCGGAATCTGGAAGCCCCCTTTAACAAATGGGACCCCCAGATCCCGGCCCCCCCTTGTGAATTGGTAACGGGGTACATTGTACCCCCACCATTTCACAAAAAATGTGTCAAAAATGTTAAAAAAACACAAGACACAGCTTGGGACAAGTCCTTTATTAACCACTTGCTTACTGGGCACTTAAACACCCCTCCTGCCCAGACCAATTTTCAGCTTTCAGTGCTCTCACACTTTGAATGACAATTAATCAGTCATGCAACACTGTACCCAAATGATTTTTTTGTCCTTTTTTTCATACAAATAGAGCTTTCTTTTGGTGGTATTTGATCACCTCTGGGTTTTTTATTTTTTGCGCTATAAATGAAAATTTTGAAAAAAAAACACATTTTTCTTAGTTTCTGTGATAAAATTTTGCAAATTATTAATTTTTCTTCATAAATTTTGGCCAAAATTTATACTGCTACATATCTTTAATAAAAATAACCCAAATTTTTTGGAAATTTATTCGGTCTGTGTGAAAGCTTTAGAGTCTACAAGCTATAGTGCAAATCATAAAACAATTATCACATCTGATGTACTGGCGGCCTATCTCATTTCTTGAGACCCTAACAAGCCAGGAAAGTACAAATGCCCCCCAAATAACCCCTTTTTGGAAAGTAGACATTATAAGGTATTTAGTAAGAGGCATGGTGAGTTATTTGAAGTTGTAATTTTTTCCCACGATTCTTTGCAATATTACGATTTTTATTTTTTGTTTTTATTTTTTCTCAAAATTGTCATTGTAATAGCTTATTTCTCTCACATAGAATGTGCATACCACAAATGACACCCCAAAATACATTCTGCTACTCCTCCTGAGTATTACGATACCACATGTGTGGGACTTTTCTACTGCCTGGCCACATAGAGAGGCCCAACATGCAGGGAGCACCATCAGGTGTTCTAGGAGCATAAATTACACATCTAACTAGTTGACTACCTATTACACTTTTGAAGGCCCTGGAGCAACAGGACAATGGAAACACCCACAAAATGACCCCCTTTTGGAAAGCTAACACCCCAACGTATAATCTATGAGGCATAATGACTCTTTTGAACAGTTCATTTTTTTCCAGAAGTTTTTGGAAAATGTGGAAAAAAAATGAAAACGCATTTATTTTACGCAAAGTTGTCCGTTTATAAGATATTTCCAACACATAGCATGTACATAGCAAAAATGACACCCCAAAATACATTCTGCTACTCCTCCTGAGTATGGCAATACCAAATGTGTGGGACTTTTACACAGCCTGTCCACATACAGAGGACCAACATTGAAGTAGCACCTTCAGGCGTTCTAGGAGCATAAATTACACATCTCATTTCTCAACCACCTATTACACTTTTGAAGGCCCTGGAGCACCAGGACAATGGAAACACCCACAAAATGACCCCATTTTGGAAAGTTAACACCCCAACGTATAATCTATGAGGCATAATGACTCTTTTAAACGGTTCATTTTTTTCCAGAAGTTTTTGGAAAGTGTGGAAAAAAATGAAAACGCATTTTTTTTACGCAAAGTTGTCCGTTTATAAGATATTTCCAACACAAAGCATGTACATAGCAAAAATGACACCCCAAAATACATTCTGCTACTCCTCCTCAG
Source organism: Rana muscosa (assembly GCA_029206835.1). Lineage (NCBI taxonomy): Eukaryota > Metazoa > Chordata > Amphibia > Anura > Ranidae > Rana > Rana muscosa. The sequence goes on from CM055116.1 coordinate 814,724,681, forward strand.
TATGGCAATACCAAATGTGTGGGACTTTTACACAGCCTGTCCACATACAGAGGACCTACATTGAAGTAGCACCTTCAGGCGTTCTAGGAGCATAAATTACACATCTTATTTCTCAACCACCTATTACAATTTTGAAGGCCCTGGAGCACCAGGACAATGAAAACACCCACAAAATGACCCCATTTTGGAAAGCTAACACCCCAACGTATAATCTATGAGGCATATTGACTCTTTTGAACGGTTCATTTTTTTCCAGAAGTTTTTGGAAAATGTGGAAAAAAATGAAAACGCATTTTTTTTTTTTACACAAAGTTGTCTGTTTATAAGATATCTCCAACACATAGCATTTACATAGCAAAAATTACACCTCAAAATACATTCTGCTACTCCTCCTGAGTATGGCCATACCAAATGTGTGGGACTTTTACACAGCCTGTCCACATACAGAGGCCCAACATGCAAGGAACACCATCAGATGTTCTAGGGACACATAGCATGCACATACCAAGAATTACACCCCAAATACATTATGCTGAGCAAAGCATAAAAACAAAATATTACCTGTTGTTTTAGTAGCGCAGTTCTACACAGCAGGATAGCACTGGTCCAGGCAGCAGGCAGGGACTTGGTCAGCAACGGCATACACAATTTTCCAGGCAGCAGGCAGGGATACTGTCCATATACATTCCAGGGTCAGTGCAGGCAGAGATATTGTCAGCAGTGCCAAAAATATTGGTCCTGGTAGTAGGCAGGTCCATTTGGTGTGGTCAGTTCATGTGACAGGCAGAGGCATGATGGCATAGGTCCTACAGGCAGCAGGCAGAAGTAGGGTCTTGTTCAGGACAGAATGGGGACAGGGGTAGAAGCTTCTCCCACCCAAATCTCTTTGAAGCCTCCAAGTCTCCAGACCCTAATTGTGGATGAGAAAACAAAAAAAATTGTTTTCATCATCCAGAAAAACTTTTCTGGAGCCCCTCACATGTGTGAGACCCCTGTGTTGAATCCCACTAGTCCAGTAGCAGGGTACAAGATCAATCCAAGAGGCAGGCAAAAAGCATGGTCAAACAGTCCAAGGACAGTTCCAGATCAGGCAGAGGTATGTACAGAATCCTTAGGCAGAATCATGGTCGAAAAACAGTCCAGGGTCAGTTCCAGATCAGGCAGAGGTAGTACAGAATCGTTAGGCAGAAGCGTGGTCGAATAACAAGCCAGGGTCAGTTCCAGATCAGGCAGAGGTAGTACAGAATCGTTAGGCAGAAGCGTGGTCGAATAACAAGCCAGGGTCAGTTACAGAGCAGGCAGTGGCATAAGGGGTGTGAAGGTGTGTGAAGGCAGAAACTGAGGATTACGTTTACCATACTTCACTAATAATTTAGTGAAGTATAGTAACGGCGAAAACAGTCAGTTACACAGAGGCCTGGTTGGGAAGGACACTCTGCACAATAATAAACTGTGTCTCATCTGACTCCTCCACTGGTACACACCTTACATTTTTTTGACGTCGTCGACCTGTTGCTGTGGGAGGGACTTTATCGGGAAAGTGACGTTCGGAGAGTCGACTCATAACATCAGATCGGATGTTTTGGGGTGAGCCGTTCGGGAATATAAGGGCAGTGATAAGGTCCTCCTGGTAGCCAAGGAAGTGTTTGGGGTTTTGGGTGGAGTTGCGGTATATAATGTCCGAATTGTATATGGCCAATTGAAAAAAAAAATTGCTACTTTTTTGTACCAATGATTGGTCCGTCTTGTGGCAAGATAGGGTTCCAGCATCTGATCATTGAAGTCGACTCCCCCAATAAACAAATTGTAGTCCTGGATGCATGTGGGCTTTCAGATGGGGCCATTCCTTCTGGGGATTTCCACGAAGGTATCGTTGTGGATGGAAGACAACATGTATACATCCCTTTTGTCCTTCCACTTCACTGCCAGAACCTCCTTGTTTCTCAGACTTGCCGATTCTCCTCTTCTCAGCTTCTTATTTACAAGACTCTGAGGAAAGCCCTTCCGATTTCTTCTGATGGTGCCACATGCTGGCGTCTGCATCCGGTGAAGGTTATGGAACAGGGGAAGAGATGTATAAAAGTTGTCAACGTAGAGATGGTAGCATTTTTTCAGCAGGGGGTATATGAGGTCCCAAGCAATTTTCCCACTTGATCCCAAGTAGTCTGGGCAATTAGGGGGATTCAGCCCCTGTGACTCGGTCACATAGCTTGTAAACCTTCACACCATAGCGGGCCCTTTTGCTGGGAATGAATTGTTTTATTTGAAGCCTGCCACTAAACTTAACAAGGGACTCATCCACACATATGTGTTGGCCTGGGGTATAAAGCTGGGGGAATTTTTCGGAAAAATAATTCAGTAAGGGTCGAATTTTGAAAAGCCTGTCAAAATTTGGGTGATTTCGGGGAAGGCACTGGGTGTTATCGTTAAAATGTAGGAATCTCATTATCATGAAGTATCTGGTTCTGGGCATTACCTTGGAGAATATTGCCATGTGATAGATGGGGCGTTTTGACCAAAAGGAACGCACGGTGTTTTTTGGGTTGAGTCCCATACAAAACGTGGGGCCTAAAAAAATCTTCAACTCCTCCACCGTTAGGTCTCTCCACTCGAAGGGACGGGCATAATATGCTGTAGGATTGTTCAAAATAAATTGTTGGGCATATAGATTGCACTGGGTGACAATCTTGGATAGCATGTCCTCGGTAAAAATAAGGTAAAAAAAAATCAATTGGGGTAAAATTCTCCGTGTTTACTTGGACTCCTGGCTGGGCAGTGAAAGGGGGAATGTTGGCTTCTCCTGAATTAGGAGGAAGCCACAAAGGGGTTCTGAAGGGCATAGGGAAGGCTGGCATGGGTCCTTGGCCTTTCTTGCAGAGGCACTGTGGTGCTGGTGGATGGCACTGCGGTGCTGGTGGATGATGCTGGTGGATGGCACTGCGGTGCTGGTGGATGGCACTGCCTCTTCACCAGAACGCCTTCATTTGGCGGGCCGACTAGCTTCCTCCTCTGAGTCACTCAGTGTTTCACTACTGAGGACTGGCTCGTAATTGACCTCCAACTCAGAATCGGAATTGGAAAGGGAAAGGGAATCTGAAAGAGAGAGCTCCACGTTGCTCTCGTCGGGCATGGAAAGGATTTGATATGCCTCCTCGGCGGAAAATAATCTTTTTGACATTTTTTGCTGCTGGTGGTGCGACTACACAGGTGTGTGCCAAGCCTTCACTGATGGGCACTGATGAGGCGGAACAGATGGGCACTGATAAGGTGGAACATATGGGCACTGATGAGGCGGCACAGATGGGCACTGATGAGGTGGAACAGAAGGGCACTGATGAGCCGGAACAGATGGGCACTGATGAGGCGGAGCAGATGGGCACTGATGAGGTGGCACAGATGGGCACTGATTAGCGGCACAGATGGGCACTGATTGGCGACACATATGGGCACTGACTGATTGCACAGATGTGCACTGATTGCACAGGTGGGCACTGATTGGCACAGGTGGGCACTGATGAGGTGGCACAGGTGGGCACTGATTGCACAGATCACTGACGTCTCAGACTGGCACAGGTGGTCACAGACTGGCACAGGTGGGCACTGTATAGGCACAGGTGGGCACAGACTGGCACAGGTGGGCACTGTAATAGGCACAGGTGGGCATTGTAATAGGCACAGGTGGGCACTGTATATGCTCAGGTGGGCACTGTAATAGGCACAGGTGGGTACTGTGGCAGTTGAAGAATCACTCACTGTTGAAACAAATGTATCAGATCGCTCTCCCTCCTCACACGCGGTAACTGTGTGAGGAGGGAGAGCAGGCAATGAGAGATGATCTCATATGTTTACATTTGAGATCATCTCTCATTGGCTGCACAGATCGCATAGTAAATGGACACTCTGATTGGCCATTCACAGCGATCGGTGATTCGTTGTGTCCAAGGGACACAGGCAGCAAAGAATTTCCCCGCTGCGCGCTCGGAAGCATGCGCAGGGAACGAGCAAAGGGGAGGCCGTATAATGACGGCCTCCCGGATTTTCAGGTCCGCGCTGAAGCCGTCATTTGGCTATAGCGCGGGCCTCAAGGGGTTAAAAAAGAAAAAAAATCCAGCGTTGTAATCCATTCTCGACCCAGGATACGGAAAAACACGCCGCCACGATCCGATTCCGCCTCCATGGAAGGGGCCCGCCGAATGACGCTACACCCGCCGTGACAGCTCTTAAATAGCTGAGGGTGGGGCCACCTGTCACGTGCGTGGGTGACCACGCCCCCTCTGACGTAATGGGAAATTTTTTAATTTTGGTTCAGGGTTCCCCTTAATATTCATACCAGCAGGACCGGGGCACGTTATTCCATATTTACTGGAGCTGCCCATCGCTCCAGCTCTATTGGTGTTCCATCCAGGGACTGCTCCACCGGCTGTTCGAGGTAAACATTCCTCTCTTTTTACTGGGCCTCCCCCCTAAACTTCCCACACTAGCCAAAAAGTTGGCCACACAAATTTTAACAGCAGCAAGGTGTCTAGTAGCCCTCCACTGGAAACAAAGAAACCCCCGTCTCTATCCCATCTTCATACCAGAATTAAGGATGTGGAGGTTATGGAGTCCTTGACATCTAGGCTGGCGGACCGGGTGGACCGGCATACAGTGACATGGGAACCATGGCATCAGCGAATAGACCCCCCGTGACCTCATGAGACCCGCTTTCTTTCGTTCTATACAATATGATCGCTCAAGGCCCAGGAGAGACTAGCCCTTTTGTTTTGTTTGGAACTTTCTTATACCTTTTCCCTGCTCTTCCCTTTTCCTCTCACCCCTCCTCCCTGTTTCTGCTTTTTGTTTTTTGCTGTTTTTTCTCTGGAATAGCAGGCCACGCAATTATAAATCACAGACCCAACTGATGGTCTGTATGTCAAGAGAAGCCTGCACTGTAATTACCCCAGCGCTACTTCCCCCTGTTACATAGTGCTGTTCCTTGTTGACCTATGTCTGTGAATTGTGTGTTAATTTTGTCATGAGTAGACCACCATGCCCACTCCAAAGCTGTTTGTGACTACTTCCCTTTTATTACTTTACTCTCTTTGAATCATGTTTTAAACCTCTGTATTGTATATGTTAAAATCGAATAAAAATTGACAATTATAAAAAAATATATATATATATTTATACCAGTCCCAAAGGGCCTGGTAATGTACTGGGGGGGCCATGCCGTTTTTTTCAATGACATTTATCTGTTTTCCCGGAACCCGACAATTCATTATACCTGCGAGAATTTTTAAATTACTTTTTTTCCTTTAGAAATTTCATTTTGTGCAGGGACTGTTCTAAACACGGAAAAAAATTGCTACTTTACAGGCATACTATAGTCACCCCCCAGGTACAAAATTTAAAGGAATATTTCACTTTTATTGTTTCACTTTAAACATTATTAAAATCACTGCTCCCGAAAAAACAGCAGTTTTTAAAACTTTTTCTTTCATTGATACATGTCCCCTGGGGCAGGACCCAGGTCCCCAAACACTTTTTATGACAATAACTTGCATATTAACCTTAAAAATTAGCACTTTTGATTTTTCCCATTCGTGTCCCATAGACTTTAATGGTGTTCGCGTGTTCGAACTAATTCTTTGCCTGTTCGCATTTTCTGCTGCGAACCGGGGTGGGGGGGGTTGTTCGGCCCATCCCTAATTGACACCTCAAGAATCTGATAGATCCGATTTTTGATAATAAAACGTAAAGTTTTTGAAAACATTTTAATGTTACTGTATACTGTGGAATGACAGGTATTTACAGTGCATTCAGAAAGTATTCACAGTGCTTCACTTTTTCTACATTTTATTATGTTACAGCCTTATTCCACAATGAATTAAACTCATTATTTTCCTCAACATTCTACAAATAATACCCCATAATGACAATGTGAAAGAAGTTTGTTTGAAATCTTTGCAAATTTATTAAAAATAAAAAATGAAAAAAATCACATGTACTCACAGCCTTTGCTCAATACTTTGTTGAAGCACCTTTGGCACCAATTACGGCCTCAAGTCTTTTTGAGTATGATGCTACAAGCTTGGCACACCTATTTGTGGGCATTTCCCCCCATTCTTCCTTGCAGGAACTCTCAAGCTCCATCAGGTTGGATGGGGAGCATCGGTGCACAGCCATTTTAAGATCTCTCCAGAGATGCTCAATCTGGTTCAAGTCTGGGCTTTGGCTGGGCCACTCAGGACATTCACAGAGTTGTCCCGTAGCCACTGTTATCTTAGCTGTGTGCTTAGGGTCGTTGTCCTGTTGGAAGATGAACCTTCGCCCCGGTCTGAGGCTCTGGAGCCTGAACCTTTGAGAAAGCACATTGGGCACTACGCATGAGGTGGGTGGTGACATAATCACGCTGGGACTAGGTGAAGCTGTATATGCTGAGGATTGTATTGTGAAATGCCCGTTATTTACTTCTGAAATGGGAGTGGATTTTTATATAGAAAGAAATACTTTTTATTAGCGATTTGCACTATGGTTCTTTCCTCTTGCTTCCTATATGATTGACACCACGCTGAGAGCTGCTGGGAGCCACGGATTTGGAGTGTACAGCCAGTGGGAACGGTGCCACTTATAACACTGCAATGCGCATATAGACCTTCTTTAATCAGTGAGGTCCATTCAAGCAGGTGAGAAAAATAGGTGGGGTGAAGGGCACTGTGGTGATCAGAGGCAATTACTGAAGAGTTTTTGGCATATGGGACTGAACCTTTTTTTTTTTATGGACATCAAATCATTTATTTATTGACTGTATATGTGTTTTAAGGAAAATACGGACTCACGTAAATGTATTATATATGGATGAATTGTCAGTTAAAGTAATGCAGTGCCATATCGCAAAAAAATGGCCTTGTCATGAAGAGGAGTAAATCTTCTGAAGGTCAAGTGGTTAAAGTCTTAAATATTTTCCATGCCAGTCTGTGTTTTTGGAAATCTTTTGCTTGCTTCTGACATATTTGCAACCGCTAGATAGATAACCAAATGTATGGATAGCTATTCGGATATTAAAGCACATTATGCCTGAAAACACAAAAAAATCAACCTTTGTTGCCAGAAATTCTCATATTTCATTCTGTTCAACATATAGAAACATTTTATTTACTGCCTAGGTGTGTTGTAGAGTTTCCCCTTCAGTCAAAAACAGCTACGTAAACATCTATTTGCAGCATCTCTTATACATGTCTTTACTTTCTCATTTCTCAATGTGTAAATAAAAGGATTCAGCAAAGGGGCCAAAATAGTGCTGACAAGATTCACTATTTTGTCTGTTTCCACTGAATAGTCCTTTGGTGGTCTTATGTTAATAAAAATGGCACTTCCAAACACAGTTGTGACCATAAGGAGGTGGGACACACATGTAGAAAAGGTTTTCTGTCGACCTTTTGTTGATGGGATTCTTATGACAGTGAATACAATAAAACTATAGGAAATGGCAGTAAACATCAGACATCCAATCAGTATAAAAACAGACATAATAATTTCATTACGCTTTATTACTCTGACATCTACACAGGCCAGTTTTAGCACAGCTGAGCTGTCACAGAAAAAGTGATCCAACACATGAACACAGAAAGGTAGCTGCAGTCTAATTACCAATGAGAATAAAATACATAAAGATGATGTTATTAAGGAGCCAGTAATCAGCTTTACACAGAGACTATTTATCATAACGGAAGAGTACCTGAGAGGGTGACACACAGCCAAATAACGATCAAAGGACATAACTGTCAATATAAAAAAATCGGAAGTAAATGCAAAATAATAAAAGTAGGATTGCGTGAAGCACCCATGCTTGGAAATTGTCTCCTTTTCTTTAGCAGTGACTGATAAAAGCTCAGGAATCACTGTAGAAATGCCTAATATTTCCATAAAAGATAAGCAGGACAAGAAGAAGTACATAGGTGAGTGGAGACGATAGTCAGTAGAAATGATAACAATAATGAATATATTTCCAGCTAGTGTTACAATATAGACCAGTAACAGTGCTACAAATATAAATACTCGTAATATAGGACTACCAGGAAACCCTTGCAGAACAAACTCTTCCACCAATGTTCTGTTTGGCCTTTCCATTACAAATCAATAGCAAGTTTTAAAAATTTCAATGCGTTTTTCTAGCACAGAAATTCGAAAGCTCTGATGTATTCAACCTAAAAAGTTCTTCTAAATGCAATACAGGGCAACATTAGTAACAGTGGCAGGGGATAGATGAAAGGTGGATAGATGGATTGATGGACAGATCGGTCGGTCTGTTGGACAAATGAATGGATGAACCAGTAGATATGAGCAGATGTGACAGTGATAATATTTAGAAAGTTTATTTAAAAAGGTATGAATATTTTCAGTGCTTTCACTCCAACAAGGGGTAAAACATATTTTGGAAATGTAAAAAGATTTCTATAGTGCTTTTTTCTAAAATAATTTCTATAGTGCTTTTTTCTAAAATAATATCTATAGTGCTTTTTTCACTCTGCAATGTTGTGATCTTGTCTCACATCTGACAGATTTACTTAACAGAGTGAAAAAAGAAACAGTAACATTATTTGGTCCTCAGTCTTCAGTACGAAAAATATGGTATAACTGCAAACATATGAGGAAAATAAGACACTGTGCTATGTGTATATATATATATATATATATATATATATATATATATATGAGTGTAAACCGGTCCTAGAAAATAACTCAATATACTCAGAGGGGCAGTTTAATAAGAAAATAAATCTTTGCATTCAACAACTAGCTCTAGAGGAAAACTCTCAAGGGGCATTTTTTTATTCAAATGACATCTAGCAAATGCACACGTTTCTAAGAAAACATAAAGTATTCTTCAGATATAATTGCAGGGTTTGTATGTCATGATTCAAATGTGGAGAAGGATATCCAGTATGCTTTAAAAGAAAATTATGCATTCACAAATTGCGCTATTTTTTCATGTATGTAGCCTGGTTTGTGGACATGTTTAGCCCTGCAGAACATTCTTCCCTAATACAGAAAGCTGAGAATCTAAGACCGGCCATACACGATTTGAATCTCAGCCAGTTCAGCAGGAACCTCTGAGATTTGAACCATTAATGGGCATGCTGAATGTACCAAGTTGATCAATCAATCAACTTGAGTACAACCAGTCTACTGTACCAGATTCCCTTACAGTTATCGCTAGCGCCTCCTATAGCCACTAGTTATAATCACTGTCACTGCCCAATCTGTGGTGTAGCTGGTAACAAACAGGGGAGGAAGGATATCAAACTTGGATGGAATAGGCCATGCAGATGCTGGTAGAATGGGGTGTGCCAGAAGTAAAAAATAAATCGTCTTAGGAGACGCTGCAGAGGAAGCTATCAAAACTGAAGCTCAGACAAAAAACATATACAGCTTAAGTGTCAGGAACAATAATACGTGATTGTGGGAGGGGGTTTAAGGTGCCCTAACGGAGACATTATGTAACTGCACATGCCAATGCCGAAGCCTTAGGCAGAAGCTGCAGTCATGCAAAAACATTAAGGCAAAACTCCAAACCTAGAAGCAAATGATACACTTGCAGTTAAAGCAGAGCTTCAGGCTCCTTCAGAAAAAAATAAAAGTCAGCAGCTACAAATACTGTAGCTGCTGACTTTTTATATTAGGGCACTTACCTGTCCATGAATCCAGCGGTGTCTTCATCCAAGATGATTTTTCAATTGGCTCACGGGTGCTACTGCCATAATCTCGGCTAAGGGTGATCAGCAGTGAAGCCTTGTGGCTTCACAGCCGATTCCCTGCTGCGCATGCACAAAGCACACTGCACTTTGAATGGCCCGGCGACGAGGTAAAGAGGAGGGGGCTGAACTTCCAGCTGAGTTCACCACAATAAAGTCAGCCGGAAGTGGGAGTGGGTACCTGTCAAAACCAGATACCCGCTCCCCCCAAAAGATGGCAAATGTAGCAGCGGAGGGGGAGGAGGCAAACAAGTGAAGCTTCCCCTTCTTGTAATCCCTGGCCGTACTTCTTACTCTGTTAACAGTAAGCACTTCAGGCACATTTATGTTAGAGAACACCACTCCCCAGGTATGCAGCATTTCGGAGCCAGTACTGCAGAGCATGAAGTGGTCTCCACCAACTCAGCAGTCCCATCATCTCACTCCCAGTCACAATAATATTCTGTAGGTTATTGTGTAGCACCCTGCTCCTATTGGGTAGGCGCTATTTGTAAATTTAGTTGTCTGAGCTGTAGTTTAGCTCAGAATAATTGTGTATAGTGTGGTGTTCAATTTAAGGGAAGTGTCTGAGTGGTAATTAGGCTCAGACACACTGATTGTTAGGGTTAATGGACCATTTCTGTCCATGGGAGATAGTATTGGTGTGCAGTTCCCTGGGGCCTACAGGTGGCGCTGTCACCATAGGTCCGAGTTGAACCACAGTACAAGGTTGTGCCTTTTCTTGTCCCCTCTCGGCAGCAGTAGGGCGGGGCGGGGAACCTGCTGTGCCTGTTGGGAGAGGGTATAAAAGGGGCGGCCATCTTCCATGCAGAGTTCGTCCGTGCCCAGGCACCTTCGGCCTGGGTGGGTGTGTGTGTCATCTCCGGGTGCCCTAGGCCCGGAGGCCGAGTTCCTGTTCCATCCCAGACACCTTCAGTCTGGGGTGAGGTACTAATTTGGAGGCCCGGAGCCCAGCACCTTCGGCTGGGTTCCGCCGGGGATCGAGGACTCCCAGGGTGCCGCCTTGCGAGGGGACCCTGATCTGAGGACGCATCCCGACCCATCTACCTCATAGTATTGCCGGATCGGCTGAAAGAAACTGGTACTGTGCGACTGTACTTAAACTTTGCAGAATTCTTCTGAATTCTTCTGATTTCTTCAAGTCTGTGGCAGAGACTATTTCTATTATTCAAGTCTGTGGCAGAGACTTTTTACAGAGCACCGCACCGGCTGCTAGGTCAGTGAGAGAGGCCTATCCGGTGGTTGCTATATCCAGTGTGGAAGCTGTTTGTCATCTGGATTAGGAAGTACCCGTGATACGCAAAGCAAGGTACCTGAATCTCCCCTAACCCTCCATCCCTCAAAATGACATTTCTTTAATAAAACCATTGGAAAAAGAGACTATGTGTTGGTGCTGACATCTGTGTAAACTCTCCAATGGAACCCATATGACGGATACGGTGGAACAGACAGGTAACGGCAAGACCCAAAAATATAACCAGCAGCTCCTACGGGGGTAGTGCTACAATTGGATACAAGAAACACACTTCTCCACAACTCCATACATCCATGTTTGTTCCCCTTCCCGGGGCCCCTTCTATATCTCTCTCACGTGACTCCAGGCTGGGTCCCTAGGTACTCTGTGCCACAGGGTTGGTCCCAGTATATGGGTAACCAGCTGCTAGTGAATAACCATCACCTTTGCCATGTCACCCATTTCCTCTCTGGTTGGTTGCATTAGCCAGTGACACAAATACAATAGTCTTTAGCAGGGATGAGCCGAACACCCCCCTGTTCGGTTCGCACCAGAACCTGCGAACAGACAAAATGTTCGTGTAAACTTTAGAACCCTATTAAATACAATGGACTCGAACGTTCGAAATCTAAAGTGTTAATTATAAAGGCTAATATGCAAGTTATTGTCCTAAAAAGTGTTTGGGGACCCGGGTCCTGCCCCAGGGGACATGTATCAATGCAAAAAGAAGTTTTAAAAACGGCCGTTTTTTCGGGAGCAGTGATTTTAATAATGCTTAAAATGAAAAAATAAAAGTGAAATATTCCTTTAAATTTCGTACCTGGGGGGTGTGTATGATATGCATGTGAAGTGGCGCATGTTTCCCGTGCTTAGAACTGTCCCTGCAAAAAATGTCATTTTTGAAAGAAAAAAAATGCATTTAAAACTGACTCGCGGCTATTAATGAATTGTCGGCTCCCGGCAATACATACAAAAGTCATTGAGAAAAAAAAAAAAAAAAAGCGTGGGGGTTCCCCAGAATTCAATTACCAGGCCCTTCAGATCTGGCATGGATTTTAAGGGGAACTCCACCCCAAGTTTAAAAAAAAAATGGCGTGGAGTCCCCCTAAAAATCCATACCAGACCCCTTATCCGAGCACGCAACCTGGCCGGCCGCAGGGGAAAAGGGGGGGACGAGAGAGCGGCCCCCCCTCCCTCCTGAACCGTACCAAGCCACATGCCCTCAACATGGGGAGGATGTCCCCATGTTGATGGGGACAAGGGCCTCATCCCCACAACCCTTGCCCGGTGGTTGTGGGGGTCTGCGGGCGGGGGGCTTATCGGAATCTGGAAGACCCCTTTAACAAAGGGGACCCCCAGATCCCGCCCCCCCCCCTATGTGAATTGGTAACGGGTACATTGTACCCCTACCATTTCACGAAGAAAGCGTAAAAAAAATGTTTAAAAAAACACACAAACACCTTGAAAAAGTCCTTTATTTAAAAAAAAAAAAAAAAAAACATTCCAGCAGTGAAATCCAGTGTCCCGCGGCGATCCCGATGTCCAGCGCTGTCCGTCATTGGTTGTGCCTGAGCGGACCTGATGGGGAACTCCCTCTCAGTATTTTAAATGTATAGACCCGCCCCTTCTAAAGTTCCCCATCAGGTCCGCTCAGCGGACGAGATGCGGAACATGAGAAGGGGCGGGTCTATACATGTATTACCAAAGTGAGAGCAGTTCCCCATCAGGTCCGCCCCCTCGGTATGTCGGACCCGCCTACGTCATTGGCTTGAGCGGGGAACTTCCTTCACTATGTAAATTTAAATTTGCATAGTGAAGGAAGTTCCCCGCTCAAGCCAATGACGTAGGCGGGTCTGACATACCGAGGAGGCGGACCTGATGGGGAACTGCTCTCACTTTGGTAATACATGTATAGACCCGCCCCTTCTCATGTTCCGCATCTGGTCCGCTGAGCGGACCTGATGGGGAACTTTAGAAGGGGCGGGTCTATACATTTAAAATACTGAGAGGGAGTTCCCCATCAGGTCCGCTCAGGCACAACCAATGACGGACAGCGCTGGACATCGGGATCGCCGCGGGACACTGGATTTCACTGCTGGAATGTTTTTTTTTTTTTTTTTTTTAATAAAGGACTTTTTCAAGGTGTTTGTGTGTTTTTTTAAACATTTTTTTACGCTTTCTTCGTGAAATGGTAGGGGTACAATGTACCCCTTACCAATTCACATAGGGGGGGGCCGGGATCTGGGGGTCCTCTTTGTTAAAGGGGTCTTCCAGATTCCGATAAGCCCCCCGCCCGCAGACCCCCACAACCACCGGGCAAGGGTTGTGGGGATGAGGCCCTTGTCCCCATCAACATGGGGACATCCTCCCCATGTTGAGGGCATGTGGCTTGGTACGGTTCAGGAGGGAGGGGGGGCCGCTCTCTCGTCCCCCCCTTTTCCCCTGCGGCCGGCCAGGTTGCATGCTCGGATAAGGGGTCTGGTATGGATTTTTAGGGGGACTCCACGCCATTTTTTTTTTAATTTGGGGTGGAGTTCCCCTTAAAATCCATGCCAGATCTGAAGGGCCTGGAATGGATATTTGGGGGAACCCCACGTCAATTTTTTTTTTATTTGCGGCGGGGTTCCCCTTAATATCCATTCCAGACCTGAAGGGCCTGGTAATTGAATTCTGGGGAACCCCCACGCTTTTTTTTTTTTTTTATCAATGACTTTTGTATGTATTGCCGGGAGCCGACAATTCATTAATAGCCGCGAGTCAGTTTTAAATGCATTTTTTTCTTTCAAAAATGACACTTTTTGCAGGGACAGTTCTAAGCACGGGAAACATGCGCCACTTTACATGCATATCATACACACCCCCCAGGTACGAAATTTAAAGGAATATTTCACTTTTATTTTTTCATTTTAAGCATTATTAAAATCACTGCTCCCGAAAAAACGGCCGTTTTTAAAACTTCTTTTTGCATTGATACATGTCCCCTGGGGCAGGACCCGGGTCCCCAAACACTTTTTAGGACAATAACTTGCATATAAGCCTTTATAATTAGCACTTTAGATTTCTCCCATAGATTTTTCGAATTTGCCGCGAACACCCCAATTTGTTCGCTGTTCGGCGAACGGGCGAACAGGCAATGTTCGAGTCGAACATGAGTTCGACTCGAACTCGAAGCTCATCCCTAGTCTTTAGCAACAACAATCTAGCTTCCTCTGGACAGCATTCTGCTTGTTAGATCTCTGTTCTGTAACTTCTCTAACCTCAGTCCCCTTTAATAAGACATGTTCTTTTAGTACACCATGCATGCACTCCTTTAGAGACTTTAGACCAGGCAATTTAGATGAACAAATAAAGATATTTTACTTAAGTAGTTGCAGATAACAAGTGTGTTTCACGTATCTGGTGATTTATCTATGAAGGAAGTATATTATTTTATTCATTAATTTATTTAAATTGACACAGTGGGGGAGATTTACTAAAACTGGTGTATACAGAATCTGGTGCAGCTGTGCATAGTAACCAATCAGATTCCAGGTTTTATTATTAAAGCTTAACTGAGCAAGCTGAGGTTAGAAGCTGACTGGTTACTATGCCCCACTGCATCAGATTCTGTGTGCACCAGTTTTAGGACCCCCCAATATGCATTAAAGTGTTACTAAACCCAGGACCCTATATTCCCTCTATCTGGTCTCCCACAGTACACAGAACATGGAAATGCAATTATTTTAGTAAATGTAAACTGCTAAATACCTTTTCACAACAGCAGTTAGAACAGTCTTGTGACTTCTATCAGTGTCTGGTTAAAGCTTGCAGGAGGAGTTTTCATTCTCCACTGATTGTCCTACGAGGCTGAAGGACCCCTGATCCTTTGTCTGGACAGTGCTGATTGGCCCTGTGCTGATCACATGCACCCTCCCAAGAAAAAAAAATACTTTCAATACACATCAAACTGAGTATGTGCAGCTTGACCCCAATGCTCTGTTCTATCAGCAGATAGATTGGGGACAGTGGAAGAAGGGGAAGATTAAACAGCCTTTTTACACAATGCAGAGGATTAACCCCGTAGGTACCACAGTAAGTATAAAAAGCATAGTTTACCGCATATACAGACTGATTTTACTGTTGTGGGTTTAGTACACTTTAAGTATCAGAGAATTATTGGGGATTTTATAAACATGGTTTACTGTATTTAGCTTGAGAGCTGAAAATGTATATATATATATATATATATATATATATATATATATATATATATATTGCATATTTTACATCCCACTCAAAATGTAATCCATTGGGTATGGGAGTATCGGGCCTAAATATCCAAAACACCTGCTTTTTACTTAACTACTTGACCCCTGGAAGATTTACCCCCCCCTTCATGACCAGGCCATTTTGTGCAATGTGGCACTGCATTACTTTAACTGACAATTGTGCGGTCATGCAACGCTGTACCCAAATAAAATCTATGTTATTTTTTTCCCACAAATAAAACTTTCTTTTGGTGTCAAATACGATCACCACTGCGGTTTTTATTGTTTGCACTATAAACAAAAAAAAGACTAACAAATTTGAAAATAAATAAATAAATAATGTTTTTCTTTTTGCTATAAAACATTTTCAATAAAAAATGTTTATCAATCTAATTTATTCATGCATTTAGGCCAATATGTATTCTGCTACATATTTTTAGTAAAAAAAATCCAATAAGTGTATATTGATTGGTTTACACAAAAGTTATAGCGTCTACAAACTATGGTATGCATACTGGAATTTAAAAATAAATAAATGTTATACTAGTAATGGTGGTGATCAGTAACTTATAGTGAGACTGCGATATTGCGGCGGTCAATTGGACACTAACTGACACTTTTCGGGAACCAGTGGCACTAATTCAGTGCTAAAAATATGCATTGTCACTGTACTAATAACACTGACTGGAAAGGGGTTAAACATCTAGGGCAATAAAAGGATTAAATATGTGCCTTGCCAGTGTTTTTGTGTACTTTGTGTGGTGCTTTTACTAAGGGATGTGATGGATTTTGTTTCCTCGCTTTGCAGGGAAAGAAAACCTATCACTTCCCCCCTGTCAGGATAGAGCTCTGCCTTGTTTACATATGCAGAGCTCTCTCCAGCTTCCCTTCCCCACGATCGGCGGGTGCCGGCGGCCATCCATTGGCTGACACATGCTGATCGGCTTCTGCTGTGACTAACAGCAAAAGTGGTGCACTGGCGGATGTGCAGAATCACGTATATATATATGTGTGATTCTGCACAGAATGTCCGCCCTGTAGCAGTAAACCTGCTTTAGGGCAGTCATTGGGAGATTGGTCAATCTCCTGATCTGAGAGAGTTCTTGATTAGAGTTGAGCGGACACCTGGATGTTCGGGTTCGACAGGTTCGGCCGAACTTCGGAAAAAAGTTTGAGTTCGGGACCAAACTTGACCTGAGGACTAAAATGGCTCAAAAAAGTAATTGAAAGGGCTAGAGGGCTGCAAATGGCAGCCAAATGTTGTTAAGAGCATGGCAAGTGCTCTGCAAACAAATGTGGATAGGGAAATAACTTAAAATGACATAAAACAATTCAAAATGATAATAATATGCTGGAGGCCCCCTTCTCAGCAGAAGAGGTACAGGGAGTCATTAAGAACCTCAGAAACTCAACGGCACGATGCCACACATATGGTGGGAATGCCCCAGATTACGCCCTTTCTGGAAAAAATATTTTTCAATTTAATGGATAAGCTAATGGGAAAATAAAATACTTTGAAATTAAAAAAAATAAAAATTATAATCTTGACCTAGGAGGACGAGGTCCATATGGAGTAGGAGGTTGAGGTGGCGGTGGATGTGGCTGTGTAGGTGGAAGCGGCGGTGGAGGAGGACGAGGTAGCCAACACTGGTTCAAAAATACAACAATGGCTGTGTAAGGCCGGTGATGTGTCGAATTCCGTCCCCCATCGGATAGTGTCCACCCTGTACTGCGCTTGCTCAGTACGTAGGACAAGGGGATTTCGAAAATCTCAGAAGACGAACGGCGCCTGCGCGGTGAGTCCAGGTTCAAGCCACACCATCCGAGGTTCAAGCCGAGCCAAGCGAGGCCGTGCCCGAAGCTTGGCGAGCAAAGCGAGCCCGTGAGGGTCCCTGTTACTATGTTCTACCGTATGTCCACTTGGATGGTGGGGCTTGAACCTGCACTCACTGCGCAGGCGCCGTTCATCTTCTGAGATTTTGTAAATCTCCTTGTCCTCCGTACGGCGCAAGTGCTGTGCCTGCGCAGTACGGGCCAGACACTATCCGATGGCCGGACAGTTTTTGTCAGAACACCGGTATACGTGTCTATTCTGCACAAGGTACGGACAAGTCCTGTGGGATCCATGCCTGGTTCATTTTAATAAACGTGAGCTTGTCCACATTGGCTCTGGACAGGCGTCTGCACTTGTCTGTGATAACGCCCCCTGCCGTGCTAAATACACATTCAGATAATACACTGGCTGCAGGGCAGGCCAGCACCTCCAAGGCGTAAAGGGCAAGCTCAGGCCATGTGCCCAATTTGGAGACCCAGAAGTTAAAGGGGGCAGACCCGTCATTCAGTACGTGTAGGCATGTGCACACATACTGCTCCACCATGTTGGTGAAATGCTGCCTCCTGCTAAGACGTTCCATCTCAGCTGGTGGTGCTGGTTGTTGTGGCGTGCTGACAAAGCGTTTCCACATTTCAGCCATGCTAACCCTGCCTTCTGAGGTGCTGGCGGTGCCCCGGCTGCGTTGGCGACCTATTCCTCCTCCTCTGCCTTCGCCTTGTGCTTCCACCGTACCCCCGCTGTCAGGTGGGAATGCCACCAGCAGTGCGTCTAACAGCGTGCGCTTGTACTCGCGCATCTTACGATCACGCTCCAGTGAGGGAATTAAGGAAGGTACGTTGTCCTTGTAATGGGGATCCAGCAGGGTGGCCACCCAGTAATCAGCACCAGTTAGAATGTGGGCAACTCGGCGATCGTTGCAGAGACACTGCAGCATGAAATCGCTCATGTGTGCCAGGCTGCCCAGAGGCAACGAAAAGCTGTCCTCTTCGGGAGGAGTATCGTCTGTATCCCCCCAGCCACGCACCAGTGATGGCCATGAGCTGGTCTGGGTGCCACCCTGATGTGAACATGGTTCCTCCTCCTCCATCTCCTTCTCATCCTCCACCTTGTCATCCTCCAGAACTGTGCCCTTGCTGCCGGACAATTGTGTACCTGGCGTTTGTTGGTGCAGGAACCCACCCTCATAGCCACTTGTGAAAGACTGCCCTGAAAGCCTTTGAAATGATCCCAGTTCCTCCTCCTCCTGTGCCACATCCTCTTCCATCATCGCCCGAAGCATTTTTTCAAGGAGGCATAGAACTGGGATAGTAGTTAGGTGGACCTTGCCACAGATGGCGTTGCGCAGTGCACACCTGATTTTGTCCCCCACTTGGTTGTGCAGGGAAGGGATGGCTCGCCTGGAAAAGTAGTGGCGGCTGGGCACGACGTACTGTGGGACAGCCAATGCCATCAGGCTTTTAAAACTCTGTGTCTCCACCAGACGGAATGACAGCATTTCAAAGGCGAGGAATTTTGAAATGCTGGCATTCAGGGACAGGGATCATGGGTGGCTAGGGGGGTACTTCCTCTTCCGCTCCAGTGTTTGGGAGATAGAGAGCTGAACGCTTCCATGGGACATTGTGGAGATGGTTGGCGACCCAGGTGGTAGTGTTGCTGGCAGATTCTCTGTTTGCAGGTTGGCAGGGGCTACTGTCTCTACAGAGGTGGATGAAGAGGCCAAGACTGCAGCAGAAGAGGAAGCAGGAGGAGTCAGAGACCTTTCTTTGTTTTTGAGGTGTCTACTCCACTGCAGCTCGTGCTTTGCACTTAGATGCCTGGTTTTGCAGGTTGTGCTCAGGTTGAGAACGTTTATGCCTCGCTTCAGGTTCTGATTGCACAGCGTGCAAACCACTCGTGTCTTGTCATCAGCACATTGTCTGAAGAACTGCCTCGCTAGGGAACTCCTTGGACCTGGCTTTGGTGTGCTCGGTCCCTTGTTGCGTTGGGCAGTAGCAGACGTACTGTCTAGGGGACGGACGCTCCGCTTTAGTACCCTGCTCCCTCTTCTGCTGTGCTGGTGGCTCTGTGCGACCACCGCCTCTTCCTCCGAACCACACTGGTCACCTGCATAACGTTGATTCCATGTAGGGTCGAGGACCTCATCGTCCTCCACATCATCTTCCACCCAGTCTTCACCCCTGTCCTCCTTATCGGTCTGCACAATTGCGAAAGCAGCAGCAGTTGGCACCTGTGTTTCGTCATCATCCGAGACGTGCTGCGATGGTTCTCCTATGTACTCATCATGAAACATAAGTGGTTGGGCATCGGTGCACGCAATCTCTTCCACTTCTGGGGCAGGGCTAGGTGGATAGCCCTGGGAAACCCTGCTAACAGAGTCATCGAAAAGCAGAAGAGACTGCTGCATGATTTGGGGCTCAGACTGCTTGGCTGATTTGCAAAGGGGTGAGGTGAAAGACCGATGGACATCGGCTGCAGGTGCCAACTCTGATCTTTCATCAGAAGACTGGGTGGGAGACAATGTGAAGGAACTGGAGGCACTGTCAGAAACCCAATCTACTATCGCCTGTACTTGTCCTGGCCTCAACATTCGTAAAGCCTCATTAGGCGCGACAAAATACTGCTGCAGGCTCTGTCGCCTACTCGCACCTGAGGAAGGTGTTTCACTTGTGCGTGTAGCTGGCACAGATCGACCATGTCCTCTCCCTGCAACAGGAGCTCCACCAGCAGCACCACGACCGGGGCCACGTCCCTTTGACGTTCTCATATTTTCCAAATTTAGGATCTTGCCCTAAATGGGTGTTTTTGGAAGAGCAGAATACACCCACAGTATGTAAACGGTGTATCTCACACCTACAGAACTGCAGAAAATGCTATTCAAAAAAAATGTTTTTGTCCTGAAATTATTTTTTTAGAATAGCACAATAGAAGAAAAATATATAAATTGTTTATCTCACACACCTCCAGATATGCAGAAAACACTGCAAAATATTTTTTGTGGCCCTAAATGGGTGTTTTTGGAAGAGCAGAATACACCCACAGTATGTAAACGGTGTATCTCACACCTACAGAACTGCAGAAAATGCTATTCAAAAAAAATGTTTTTGTCCTAAAATATTTTTTTTAGAATAGCACAATAGAAGAAAAATATATAAATTGTTTATCTCACAAAAACACTGCAATTTTTTTTATTTTTTGCCCTAAATGTGTGTTTTTGGAAGAGCAGAATACACCCACAGTATGTACAGGGTGTATCTCAACATAACATATGCAGTGCTCGTGCACTGAGCTTGCAGATAAAAGTTAGATGTTCTCTGGCACTGGGCTCATGGCAGTGTAAAAAGACTGTGCACTGCGACCCAACCAGGTAAATCTATGCAGATCGCTGAGTTATTAGATCTCTGAATCTGGACTCCTAGATAAATCTCTCTCCCTGAAAGCAGCAACAGGAACCTTGCCCTACACTGTCTCTATTTTTTCTCTCAGTAGATTGCAGAATCAGGACTAAAATCATTTCATTCACTCCCTCACAGCAACAGCAGCCAGGATCCTTTCCCTGTACTGTCTAAAGCAGAGTGACGTGCTGTGCTGTGTGCCTCTAGCTTATATAGAGGCTGGGTCACATGCTGCACTGGCCAATCACAGCCATGCCATTAGTAGGCATGGCTGTGATGGCTTCTAAGGGCACACCAGTTAAACGAAAGTTTATTGGCTGCCCTGTAGCTTTTAGAAATGCACCATTACATCGCCGAACACCGGACCCGAACCCGAACATACAGTCAATTCGCTCAACCCTATTCTTGATCATTTGCATAATTTAAAAATGACCTGTATATATGGAATCGAGTAGAGATATACATGCACCTGTGAGTACAGCAGTATGTGAACTACACCTGTAATGGGGATGGAAAGAGATGTGTTGATTTGTATGTAGATGCATTTGCACATTGTCACATTATTATTTTTTGCACACTAAGATTTAATACCATATACCTTTTAGTTAATATTTTGTACATGACACTTTAGAGTGATTTTGTATTTTTCTTTTTCGTACTGCTTTTGTCTATATGATAGTGTTTGGTGTTTTATAGGTTACACTTATTAGTAGTTAGGAGAGGGAATTAAAGCAGAGTATGAATGTCCTTAAATATTTTTACATTTACAATAATCAAAAAGGGAAAAATGGGGGAGCACTCACAGTGCCACATCCGTAGAATTGTGTGGAGATAGTGGGGATAACTCAAAAGAGAAACACCCAAAAAGGTCGGACTTTGGAGGCACAAGACATGGTAGGTAGTCAAAATATGTAAAATTGATATATTATAGAAACACAGAGATTACAAAAATGCAAAAGAGAATTAAAATATTGTCACAGGATGGAAAAATGTGGTCCCTTTGCGTCAACGCATTTCGCCGTGAGGCTTCATCAGGACAGCTTGGGGATAGCAAGGAAAAAACAGGACTTGCTATCTTGGGACTGACAGGAGATCTATTAGCCCTCATTTAAAAGAGGTGCAATATTGTACAGATCCAATACAAAGGATGCAGGTCATTCGCATCTCAGTAGTGTCAAAATAAGGTGTAGGGTACTTCCTATAATGAGAGAAGACTATACACAGGGGTCATGTGACTTAGCACATCCATAGAACACCCACTGTTAGGTATATATACAAATATTGTATGGGGACAGTTTGTGGATAGACCAGGGCTCCAAACATAGAGTGCAGCCAGGCTTAAAAATAATTGGATCCTCCAGATCAAACAGATGTGCCAAATAGGCAGGGAAGATAGCCGTGCAGTTTTAGTCGCCACTGGTTTAAAGATCACACAAACGCCCATGGAGACAGCTGCATGCTGTGCGAGGACAGACCATATTGGCCCCATAAAGAATGAGGAAGGACATCTGGTTACAAAGGATGGGGAGATGGCAAAGGTATTAAATTTATTCTTCTCCTCAGTCTTCATGAGGGAATCGAGGGCTTCAGTAACCAAAACTGCAGTGTTTATTCTTAAGACACATCAGAGGAAGCACCTTCATGGTTAACAGAGAACAGAATTAAAATTAGACTTGGGAAACTTAACTAGGGATGAGCTTGGTGTTTGAGTCGAACATACGTTCGACTCGAACATCGGCTGTTCGATCGTTCGACGAAGATTTAATGTTTTGGGCCGTTCGCGCCAAATTCGAGTGACGCGAATGGCCCACAATACACTGCGCCATTGCAGTGCAATCCCGGCGCTGTGATTGGCCAAGCATGCACTGTGACCCTGCATGCTTGGCCAATCCCAGCGCCGGCAGCGAGGAGAGCCATAATTGGCCACAGGCAGGATGCCTGTGGCCAATTATAGCTCAGGGGGTTTAGTACACGCCCCACACTATAAAAGGCCGCCAGCGCAGCAGCCTTGTGTAGTGTGTTCCGATTCAGGGAGAGAGAAGGATAGGCAGGGACAGTGTTAGTGATATTTGTTCATTTACCTTGTGTGTAGGGAGAGAGAAGGATAGGCAGGGACGGTGTAAGTGATATTCTGCTAAACCTTGTGTGCAGGGAGAGAGAAGGATAGGCAGGGACAGTGTCAGTGATATTCTGCTAAACCTTGTGTGCAGGGAGAGAGAAGGATAGGCAGGGGACAGTGTCAGTGATATTTTTGCTAAGCCTCCTGCACAGTATACACCTGAAGCCAGCCCTTATTGCTGTGTTTTCCTGTTGTGTAACACAGGCAGGTATCTGCAGCAGTTATAGCAGGCGTAGTGTGCTTCCTGCAAAATATACACCTGAAGCTAGCCCTTATTGCTGTGTTTTCCTGTTGTGTAACACAGGCAGGCATCTGCAGCAGTTATAGCAGGCGTAGTGTGCTTCCTGCAAAATATACACCTGAAGCTAGGCCTTATTGCTGTGTTTTCCTGTTGTGTAACACAGGCAGGCATCTGCAGCACTTACAGTGGGCGTAGTGTGCTTCTTGCAAAATATACACCAGAAGCTAGCCCTTATTGCTGTGTTTTCCTGTTGTGTAACACAGGCAGGCATCTGCAGCAGTTATAGCAGGCGTAGTGTGCTTCCTGCAAAATATACACCTGAAGCTAGCCCTTATTGCTGTTTTTTCCTGTTGTGTAACACAGGCAGGCATCTGCAGCAGTTATAGCAGGCGTAGTGTGCTTCCTGCAAAATATACACCTGAAGCTAGCCCTTATTGCTGTTTTTTCCTGTTGTGTAACACAGGCAGGCATCTGCAGCACTTACAGCAGGCGTAGTGTGCCTCCTGCAAAATATACACCTGAAGCTAGGCCTTATTGCTGTGTTTTCCTGTTGTGTAACACAGGCAGGCATCTGCAGCACTTACAGCAGGCGTAGTGTGCCTCCTGCAAAATATACACCTGAAGCTAGGCCTTATTGCTGTGTTTTCCTGTTGTGTAACACAGGCAGGCATCTGCAGCACTTACAGCGGGCGTAGTGTGCCTCCTGCACATTATACACCTGAAGCTACCCCTTATTGCTCGTAGTTTTTTTTTCTTTTGTGTTACACTAACAGGCATCTGCAGCACTTACAGCGGGCGTAGTGTGCTTCTTGCAAAATATACACCAGAAGCTAGCCCTTATTGCTGTGTTTTCCTGTTGTGTAACACCGGCAGGCATCTGCAGCAGTTATAGCAGGCGTAGTGTGCTTCCTGCAAAATATACACCTGAAGCTAGCCCTTATTGCTGTTTTTTCCTGTTGGGTAACACAGGCAGGCATCTGCAGCATTTACAACAGGCGTAGTGTGCCTCCTGCAAAATATACACCTGAAGCTAGGCCTTATTGCTGTGTTTTCCTGTTGTGTAACACAGGCTGGCATCTGCAGCACTTACAGCAGGCGTAGTGTGCCTCCTGCAATATATACACCTGAAGCTAGGCCTTATTGCTGTGTTTTCCTGTTGTGTAACACAGGCAGGCATCTGCAGCAGTTATAGCAGGCGTAGTGTGCTTCCTCCAAAATAAACACCTGAAGCTAGCCCTTATTGCTGTTTTTTCCTGTTGTGTAACACAGGCAGGCATCTGCAGCACTTACAGCAGGCGTAGTGTGCTTCTTGCAAAATATACACCTGAAGCTACCCCTTATTGCTGGTTTTCCCATCTCCCTGCAGGCCTTTAGAATGTCTGGAAGGCAAACAAGGAGAGGTAGACAGTCAGGAGCCAATAAAAGAGGGCAAGCAGGCTCTGTGTCTAGAGACAACAGTGCTGGTCGTGGACGCGGTGCATCGTCATCAGCACGTGGCCATGGGACGCACTTGTCCTTATTTTCGGCAGCTGGACGTTGTACTATTGATGATTGAAGGTGAAGATCATGAATGTCAAGTGCAAGGAAATAGTTTGCAGCACAGAATTGTACTGCCATATCCAAACCTTTTTGACCTTGGAATGGACTGCTGGTATATTGATGGTTCTTCTTACTATAAAGATGGAAGCAGAATTTCAGGATTTGCTGGTGATTGTGTAAAAGCATCTTTAAGAATGAAAACTTTGAGCCTGGAGATGAGAGAATCCTGGACTTATGTGGATTGGACCTCCCAAAGCATACCAAGCTTTACTTTCAGTGACATGGTGAGAGATGTGATGAAGTCAGAATGGCATCAGCTAATTTTTGCGCAATATTCAAGATTGTGATGTGATTTACTCAAGAGCAAGCTTTGAAATAAGGCCTAACAGCTATACAGGCCACGGATGTTTACCGAATCCTTTTCCAGTCATGGTCTAAAGTTATATTATCTAATAACTGTTTCATGGGAATATTTTAGTTGCTGGTGAAGAGAGATGTAACCAGTCTCAGCATCATATTTCATATGAGCCATTGTAAAGCATCCAGTACCTCAAATCATAATGATGTTTGTTGCTTGATTTATGGGTCAGTTTTAGTAGTTAGAACCGACCCAAGTGGGGGTATATGTTGTAATATTATATATAATAATATATATGTAATATTATATAGGTGTATGTATTATATATTGTGTTATATATATGGCACAATATATTTGTGTTACATACAGGCATTCTAGTTACGCACATCAATGGGTGTTTGTTGACCAAAAGGGGGTAGTGGCCAAACAAGGTTTATCAGAGGGGACAGATAATGACTCTGATGTGCTATTCTTATGCAAGTCTACCTAGGTGTGTGAGGTGGCCTGTTAACTTAATTGAACAGTTCAAAGGGGACATTGTTTAGATGGTAATTAGACTTGAGGGCGTATTCATTCATGGGAATATTTGGTTGACCTGGCAGAACCCCCCCCCCCCCCCCCCCCCAGTGTCAGACCAGTATTTGAGACATTCAAGCTGGCAGTCAGTAGGTCAGTCTTGTCACTCTGCGTGGATAGGAAAGCACAGGTCTAGAATATGATCTAGGAGATGTGGGACTCTGAAAAATATATATACTCTGATTGGATTCGTTGTCATCTGTGCAAGTATTGGACTTTGTTCTGTATTGGAAGTCAATAAAGTGCATTCTCTGGAGAACTTGGGTGATGCTGCGGAACATAACTTATATCATCATACTAATAACTAAACATCAATTATCAACTGGAAACCACTATACTACTTCACTACAGACATGTTGAGCCACATCATGCCGAAGACTTGGTAGAGTGGATGACCAAGCCCTCCTCATCCTCCTCATCCTCTCTCACCCAGGCTCAGGGTACTGGCAAAGCAGCTGCCAAAGCGTCCTCAATGTCATCATCAGTCACTCTTTCCCTAGACCCACGTGTCCTCCTGAGGAGTCCCCCGAACAGTTTGAGCACAGTGTTGGGTACATGCTCCAGGAGGATGCCCAGCGTTTCGAAGGGTCTGAAGATGATACCCAGCTAGAGGAAGGCAGTAGGGTGAGAGCAGAGAGAGGGGATGCTCAAGAAGGACACCAATCTGGCAGTCATGTTCCAGCAGCTGCAGCATACTGCCAGATTGGTTCCAGTGATGAGGAGGGAGGGGATGATGAGGTCACTGACTCCACGTGGGTGCCTGATAGGAGAGAGGAGTAGGAGGAGGAGGATGAGGAGGAGGTACATCTCCAACGAGGCAGGATGCCCTCCGGGGGCCAGCGTAAGGGCAGCACACCGACTGAATCACACCGCAGAGCTCCGCCTGTGCAGGGCGCTGCCTCTGCCCGTTATTCCAAAAGTTCTTTGGTGTGGGCCTTTTTTGAGTCAAGTGCATCAGATCGCACCGCTGCTGTTTGCAACATATGTCTCAAGCGTATCTCGCGTGGCCAAAACATCAGCCTCTTGGGCACCACATGCTTGACCAGACATATGTTGACCTGCCATGCAGCTCGTTGGCAAGCCTACCTTAAAGACCCACACCAAAGAACAAAGCGGACCTCTCCTTGCTCCACATCAGCTGGGATCTCCAACCCCACTATACCTTCAGTCCTCTCTGAAACCTGCCCTGAGAGGAATGAAGGTGTAGAATTAGGTGTGTCACAGCCAAGTACTTGTGGGCACTCTGCTAGCAGTACACTGACTTCCGATTCTAGCAGGCAAATTTCCCTGCCCCAGCTGCTGGACCGTCGAAAGAAGTTCACTCCCAGCCATCCACATGCCCAGCGGTTGAATGCTAGCTTGGTTAAATTGCTAGCACTTCAACTGCTGCCTTTTCAGTTGGTAGACTCAGTCCCCTTCCGTGAGTTTATGCAATGTGCGGTTCCTCAGTGGCAGGTTCCCAAACGCCACTTTTTCTCACGGAAGGCGATTCCGGCTCTCTACCAGCATGTGGAAGGCAATGTCCATGCCTCGCTGGACAGGGCGGTCATCGGTAAGGTGCATATTATCGCTGACTCATGGTCCAGCAGGCATGGACAGGGACGTTACCTTTCTTTCACGGCCCATTGGGTCACTCTTTTGGCAGCTGGGAAGGACGCAGGACAAGGTGCAGTAGTGTTGGAGGTTGTTCCGCCGCCAAGCCTCCAAAATGCTACTACTGGTTGTGACACACCTCTCTCCTCCACCCCCTCCTCTTCTTCTTCCTCCATGGCCTCTTCCTGTGCTTTGTCCTTGGAACCAGCGGTGCTCCGTAGGCGTTCAAGGGGCTACGCAAGTACGCAGGCAAAAAGATGCCATGCCGTGCTTGCGCTGGTGTGTTTGGGGGACAGGAGCCACACTGGGGCAGAGGTTCTGTCAGCTCTGCAGGGGTAGGCCGAGAGGTGGTTGACCCCACGCCAGCTTAAGGCAGGAATGGTGGTTTGCGACAATGGCACCAACCTCCTCTCCGCCCTCCGACAGGGACAACTGACCCATGTGCCCTGTGTGGCTCACGTCCTTAACCTGGTGGTGCAGCCGTTCTTGGGCAGGTGCTCGGGCTTACAGGATGTCCTGAGGCAGGCCAGGAAAGTCTGTGTGCATTTCCGCAGATCATATAATGCCAGTGCTCGGCTGGCTGAGCTGCAAAAGGAGTTGAACCTGCCCAAGAACCGCCTTATATGTGACATGCCCACTAGGTGGAACTCAACGTTGGCCATGCTGCAGCGGCTGCACATGCAACAGAGGGCCATCAATGAGTACCTGTGCGACTACGGCACCAGGACAGGGTCAGGGGAGCTCTGGTTTTTTTCACCACGCCAGTGGGGCATGATCAGGGATACATGCACTGTCCTGGCACCATTTGAGGAGGCCACGAGGATGGTGAGCAGTGACAGTGCATGCATCAGTGACACTGTACCTCTTGTCCACCTGTTGGAGCATACGCTGCGTGGAATAATGGACAGGGCACTTGAGGCAGAACAGAGGCAGGAAGAGGAGGACTTCCTTGCCTCTCAAGGCTCCCTTTACCCAGACAGTGTTTCTTCGGTCCCACCCATCGCACAGGAAGAGGACGAGGAGGAGGAGGATTATGTCAGCATGGAGGTGGAGCCTGGCACTCAGCATCAACAGCAGCAGTCTTTTAGGGATGATTTACAGTCCCAAGAAACACGTGGACTTGTACGTGGCTGGGAGGAGGTGGCTGCGGATCATGTCGTCCTTAGTGACCCAGAGGACTCCGGACCGAATGCCTCAGCTAACCTACGCTGCATGGCCTCCTGATCCTGCAAAGTCTGCAGAAGGATCCTCGTATTCTTCGGATCAAGGAGAGGGACCATTACTGGCTGGCCACTCTCCTTGATCCACGGTACAAGGGTAAGGTTGCGGACCTTATCTTACCGTCGCAGAGGGAGCAGAGGATGAGACAATTCCGGGAGGCCTTGCAGAAAGGTCTGTGCAACGCGTTCCCAGAGACTGGGAGGTTACAAACTCCTGGTCCTGGACAACAAGTTACTGAGGCTTCGGTCAGTCAAAGAAGGAGCGGTGGGGAAGGTGGCCTTCTGACCGATGCGTTCAGACAATTCTTTAGTCCGCAGCCCCAAGGTATGATCGGTTCCAGCAACCATCGCCAGCGTCTGATATACATGGTGCAGGAATACCTAGGGGCAAGGTCAGACTTGGACACCTTTCCCACCGAAAATCCTCTGGCTTATTGGGTCTTGAGGATGGATCACTGGCCAGAGTTGCACAGTATGCAATTGAGCTACTGGCCTGTCCTGCATCCAGCGTTCTTTTGGAATGCACATTCAGTGCTGCTGGATGCTTTGTCACGGATCACAGTGTGCGCCTGTCCACCGACTCGGTTGATCGACTGACCTTCATAAAGATGAACCAGTCTTGGATCACCACCAGCTACCAAGCACCTGAAGCTGATATAACAGAATAATTTATTTTCAAATGTCACATCCCTTCAAGACTGATGCTGATGCTGAGTGACTGTCCTGTTATGTTGACTGACTATCCTCCTCCTCCTCAATGATCCGATTCATGATGATAGCTTGGAAGAACATTTTTGTTTCTGGGTGCCGCCACCAGTGGCTAAGGCCCAATTTTTCAGCCCCTGTTTAACAGGGGCATGTAATTACAATTTTTGATGCAATGCTTTGCAGCAGGGCTCATTCCTGCACTCCAACTAAAGGATCTGGGAGAGGTTGCAGTGTCATGGCACCAGCACCAGTGCCTAAGGCCCAATTTTTCTGCCCCTGTTTAACAGGGGCGTGTAATTACAATTTTTGATGCAATACTTTGCAACAGGGCTCATTACTGTGCTCCAAGTACAGTATCTGTGAGGGGTTGCAGTGTTGTAGCACCAGTGCCTAAGGCCCAATTTTTCTGCCCCTGTTTAACAGGGGCGTGTAATTACAATTTTTGATGCAATACTTTGCAACAGGGCCCATTCCTGCGCCCACCAAGAGTAACTGTGAGGGCTTACAGTGTTGTGGCAACACCACCACCACCACCACCACCAAAGGCCCAATTTTTCTGCCCCTCTTCAACAGGGGCATGCAATTACAATTCTTGATCTAATAATTTACAGTAGGGCCCATTCATGCGCCCACCAAGAGTAACTGTGAGGGCTGACAGTGTTGTAGCACCAGCACCACCACCAAAGGCCCAATTTTTCCTACCACTGTTCAACAATGGCATGTAATTACAATTCCTGATATAATAGTTCACAGCAGGGCGTTCCAGCGTCCACCAAGAGTAACTGTGAGGGCTCACAGTGTTGTGGCAACACCAACATGTAAGGGGCAAATTTCAGCAGAGTATATACGGCAGGCCCCTACTTTCAAACATCCAACTTACAAACGACTCCTACTTGCAAACGGAAGGAGACAACAGGAAGTGAGAGAAAATTTACCCCTAGGAAGGGAAATTCTCTCCTGTAAGAATTAATATTGTAAAACTGTGTCTCCTCTCTACTGATGCTTTATCACCAATCCTTGTTTCAATAAAAACCCCACTTTTCAAAAACAGTTGTCATTGGGACGGAAAGTGAGGTGAAATGTTCTGAACAGGGGCACAGACAGCAAAACAAATGTTACAGGGGTGATAACCCTTCCCTATGTTTTCCAAAAAGCTTAAAAAATATATTTTTTGGCTGGAGCTACAATTAAACAATGTACCTGTTCAAAATTAAAAAACAGATTCTACTTAAGAACAAACCTACAGTCCCTGTCTTGTTTGCACCACCTGTATACTGCTGTTCAGAGTATATAGGGCCTTTTTTATTTTGTGTGCGGGGTTCCCCTTAATATCTATACAAGACCCAAAGGGGCTGGTAATGGGCTGGGGTAGGGGGGGTGGGGGGTGATGGGGTAGCTATGCCATTTTTCTCAAAGATTTTCATCCATATTACTGGGACCAGACATTACATTAAAGCCGCAAGCAGTTTTAAATGGCTTTTTTTCCTTTAGAAATGTCATTTTGTGCAGGGACAGTTATAAACACGGGAAACACATGCCACTTCACAGGCATACTTTAGACACCCCCCAGGTACGATAGTTAAAGGAATATTTGACTCTTTTTTTTTCACTTTATGCATCATTAAAATGACTGCTCCCGAAAAACGGCCGTTTTTAAAACTTCGTTTTGCATTGATACATGTTCCCTGGGGCAGAACCCGGGTCCCCAAACCCTTTTTAGGACAATAACATGCATATTAGTCATTATAATTAGCACTTTAGATTTCGAACGTTCGCGTCCATTGTATTTAATAGGGTTCTAACGTTCGCGCGACCTTTCGGTCCGTTCGAAGGTTCTGGTGCGAACCGAACGGGGGGGTGTTCGGCTCATCCCTAAACTTAACATTAATAATTCACCGGGACCAGATGGCTTGTATCCGAGGGTACTTAGGGAACTCAGTCAAGTAATTGCCAGACCATTGTTAATCATTTTAACTGAAAGTCTACTGACTGGAATGGTACCAGATGATTGGAGAAAAGCCAATGTAGCACCAATATTTAAAAAGGGTCCAAAATACATCCCTGGGAATTACAGACCAGTTAGCCTAACATCAATAGAATGCAAAGACTTGGAGGGGATGATAAGGGACTATATACAAGAATTTAGTAATGAGAACGGTATCATTAGCAGTAATGTGAACTGTCCATGGGCCATATGTGTGGGACTAATGATAGTGATGATTGGAAGTCCAGAGCCCAGTCACATAAGTAGCCGGAACTCAGATAAAACACAGTTTATTTCAACAATGAAACAGAAATAAAAACAGCAAGAAGCCAGAGCTGAATGTGGAACTGCATTACCAGTGGTGGATCCCATTCTGACCTGCAGCAGCAGAGGTATGCCATAGGGCCCTGATGAAGAGGGGAAACCTGCATATACAAGGAGATCTGAATGAAGGGCAGATCCTGTGTGAGAACGCTGCCCGCCGCGGCAAAACAGTGGGGAGGCACAGGTCACCGGAAACAGTGAAGTTGAAATACAGGGATCAGCTGATCCTAGGGTTGCCACCTTTTCTTCAAGCCAAGCCTGAACACTTTACTGGCGCACAGCATTTTTTTTTAGTATACACTATAGACAATAGGATTGTTAAAGACCTTGGAGTGGGAGTGGACAGGGGGGTAGTGAGATGGACAATGCTTCTAAAAAAAGTTCAATGAATACTTTGCAAACAGTCTGTTTAAATGTTAGGTTAAATCATCCCAGGAGTGGAGTATTGCTTACCTTATGGGGTTGGTGGTCATTGTGGATGGCCTGGGTATAAT
The DNA here is from genome assembly GCA_029206835.1 of Rana muscosa. Classification (NCBI taxonomy): domain Eukaryota; kingdom Metazoa; phylum Chordata; class Amphibia; order Anura; family Ranidae; genus Rana; species Rana muscosa. Next base: position 814,756,278 of record CM055116.1, read on the forward strand.
ACAGGGGTGTTGCTAGAACTATAAAAGACCTGGGGCACCTTTGGGCACCCAAACTTGAGCAGTAATGTGGCATGCACAGCACGTCACGGGGGAACACTGGGTGCTCGCCCAATTGCAGAGAACAGTGAATGGGCTTAAAGGAGTATGGTTTAATAAATCAAACCTTTGTGAACTCATAAAAGAGGCTTTGATTGCTGTGCCACAAAAAATTGTCTCACAGATTTGCATACCCATCAGCACTATAATTAAAAAAAAATGAAACGCTACCATTACATATGATTTTATGTGCACTAAAAATAAACAGACAGCTAACTCTTTGAGCCTAACTTAAAGAAGACTGTCATTAAAATAGTCAGGGACTGATTAGCAACCAGCAACTGTGGAGATAATGATCACTTTGGTCAGAAGTTTGTAATGTACAATAGTGTGAATAGTGCAGGAGTCTGTTAAGCTGGCCATGCACAGTTACTTTTCATTCAGCCAGTGGGCTGAACAAAAAATAATTAACTTGATCCAAGTGTAGCGCCTCACACCCCCTCTTCACCTGTCTTTGGCTTCTCGCAGGAAGAGAGGGCACACCCAGCTACATGCCCGTACCCTCCTGTGTAAAGAGGTTGAGCGGTGTTATGAAACAGGTCTCCACAGCCAAGTTCTCCAGAGAATGGTTCTTATCTCAATGCTCAATAAAGACAAGTCTCTATTTCCCCCAATAACTTCAAGGTCCACACCAGCCGTAACTCCAACGTAGAGTTTATTTCTCTTAAAGCACAGTCTCTGATAGGAAAGGTTGGAGGGAGAACAGGACAGCATAAGGTGTGGGAGAGGTCCAGGCACAAACGTAATACACTTCACTGCTCGGCTTCTCAAGCAGACTTAGCCCATATGGATAGTCTCCCTAGATAGGGACTAGCAGCCAGAATGGTACTCTAACTAAACGCACAGTCTCTGCCACAGACTTGTGATCTTGGATTCTGCCACAGACCTGGTGAACTTGGTCTCTGACACAGACCTGGTGAACTTGGTTTTCAAAGCTTGGCCTCTGTTAAGGAGAAGACATCCCTCCAGAGAGTTACCGGGCCCCTTCCTTCACTGTGACTTCTCACCAGTCCCTCGGAACGCTCCCCCCGGCCTCCTCATCTAAGATACAGGTCCCCTCGCAAGGTGGCACCCTGAGATTCCTCGATCGTTGGTGGGCCCCAGCCAAAGGTGCTCGGCCCAAGGCCTTTAGTTGCAGCCCCAGGGCTAAAGGTGCCTGGGACTGATTCACCGACCACCGCCCCTGGACCAAAGGTGCCCAGGGTGGACAGGAACACACACTCCCTGGGAGTAGGACCCCCGACAACGAACCCACCAACAGGCAGCGTCTGCCCCTTTTATATCCTCTCCCAGCATACACAGCAGGCCCACCATGCCTACTGTATGGCTGCCAAGAGGGGACACACAAGGCACAGCACTGTATCAGCGGTTCAACCCTGGCCCACTATGGCAGCGCCACCTGCAGGCCACAGGGAACTGTACACTGATACTCTTCCTGCAGGCAAAATGGTTGACAATGTCCTAACAATTTAGGTGTTTGAGCATAACTACCACTCAAACACTACCCCTAAATTGAGGACCCCGCTACATACTCCCCCCACTAAAATAGACACTGTCCCCAGTGTCTGGAGCAAACCTATGCCTCTCAAGCCTGAGTCAACATAGGCCTATTCCAGAAACTATGTACAGAAAACAAAATTTGAAAAAAATGTTTGTTTGTGCCGGAACCCGAACATGGGGAAAGGGAGTTAAAATGAAGAGATGAAGGAAGAGTAGCAAAAAAACAAATGTGTACATCCCATTCTCCAATGTCACATATTTCAAAGCAAACACATTTTTATCATTCACGTTTCCCTCCCCTCCTGCAATAGCTAACCCACTCATCCTCAGTGGTTGCTTGGTGTCCACCTGTAGAGGGAGAAAATAAACACACATAAAACCAACAATTTATACATCCTAACCTTCTATGTACATTAGAAGAGAAAAGACTCTCCCCGAGGGAAAAATCCTTTCCTTCTAGTAAGTAAACACTTTTAAATGTAGTTCAAGAGTTTTTTTTTCTTTGCTCAAACGTGAGCAACACTGCCACCTAGTGGAAGTGCCACCGTCAAGACACTTGTCCCAAAAAAAACCTTTTCTTTTTTTGAAGGCAAATCGTCCTCTTCTTCCTTAAATCTGGCTGTGGGCCCAAACTATTTCTACCCCAAAGTCTCTGTCTTTGCTGCGCTGTGAGCGGAGAGAAAACATCAACAGCTCCCCTGCTCTCCAGCTGAGTAGACTACCCCGATTTGCAAGGGCAAAGTTCCTGAACTCCAGGAGAGTACACTCCCGAAAAAAAGCACACAAACAAAAACACAGAGTTCAGTCTCTCACAAATAAAACTTTGGATCAGGCAGGATGAGGAGCTTCCATCTTTTATCAAAGGTCTCTATTGAATAGACGGCATCTTCACACTCCTTCCGACACACAACTACCCGATCCGCATGAATGTGCCGACCCACCATCCATTCTTTCTTGCACCCCCTGTATCTCTCGGCAATAGCCGCGGAACAAGAAAGATACCTGCAAGCGTTTGGTACTTTCAAGTGGTTCCACAGGAAGTCCGCATACCATCTCTCTCTGTAGGCCACCACCTCGAACAGTAAGTCTCTCGTGACATACGGGTACTCCCATCAGTAGTCAGCAGCCACCTTTTGATTGAATAGCCGCTGCATTCTGGAGAGTGGGGGAAGCGTGGCAAGGTCTCCTGCACCTGGCAAAAAGATGGCTTCCGGATGCCGGGGCACCTTCACTACCCTGGGACCCATTACAGCAGCTCGTAGCAATATACAGTCATCCGTAGTGATGTGCACGGGCACCACAGGTCCGAACGTTTCAGGCATGGGGTCAGGTCCCTCCTCAGACACATGGGCTTCCACCCGGGGTGAAACATCCCCAGCAGCTTTGGGCGAGTCCCTTCTACTTCTGGCGGAGGATAGGGGTATTCTGTCCCAGCCCTTTTTGATGAATATTTCATCTATCTCGGCGTCTTCTCCCACATCAGAAGATGACTCTAGATCAGAGGTGTCACAGTCTTCTGCTAGTAAGTAATTCCTAGTGACAGAGGAATCACTATCTCTAACAAGTTCAAGTTCTTTGGGGTCCGAGACCCAAGCATCCCCAACACTCTGGACGCTTTTCTCGGTTCCCTTCCCTGGCTTACCTCGACCTGTAGCTGTCGTGGATTGCCTGGAGGTCCCTCCGACTTGGCAATCCGACTCAGGTAAGCGCTGGGGTGTAGCTCGACCACGACCGCAGGAGGCCTTCACATAGCCGACCTTCCGCTTGGGCGGTGGGAGCGAGGATTCCGTGACAACTGAGGCAGCAACCTCCGGTTTCTCCGTCTCCGGTTCCTCAGCTACCGGAACATTCACAACAACGACTTCCTCCGAAGTCTCGACAGTGTGCGTAGGGGTGACTGCAGAAGCTCTGGTTTCCTCCTCAAGAGTTGTGGCACCCATAAAGCAATTCAGACGGAAGGCCCGAGGCTTTTCTGTGGGTTGCTCTACCTCGAATAGGAATTCCTTACATCTTTCGCATCTTCCGAAAGGCCGAAGGTGCACCACCAGTCCCTGGCATCCGGGACAAACCATTCCAAGGGCCTCCGCATCTCTGTAAACGTAGAGGGCGAAGCAACCCCGAGGCTTCAGTCGGATTCCCGTATCCATCAAAGGAGCAGCAACAAAGTAACGTTCATGGTAGAAGGAACTGGAATCCATGGGGCATTAGATGCCATGTTCTCCGCTTGCCGATTCATTGCGCACTGTCCCTTTGGCGCCAAAGTCACCACGTGCAACTCATCACATGGTGAGGCTCCTCCCATCTTCTGAAATGTTCGCTGGCTTTCTTACTCTTGACATGCCCACGAACTACGCAGCTTGGGCTCTCCTTGTGGCGCAGTCACTTTCTTCCAAGGATGGCCGACCTCCACGGAGCCTCACAGGGGGGATAAAGTCCAAACTCTGGGGGGTTTTAGGCTGCAGAAATCCCGGACTCTAGCCCCCACGTGTAGCGCCTCACACCCCCTCTTCACCTGTCTTTGGCTCCTCGCAGAAAGAGAGGGCACACCCAGATACATGCCCGTACCCTCCTGTGTAAAGAGGTTGATCGGTGTTATGAAACAGGTCTCCACAGCCAAGTTCTCCAGAGAATGGTTCTTATCTCTATATACAATAAAGACAAGTCTCTATTTCCCCCAATAACTCCAAGGTCCACACCAGCCGTAACTCCAACGTAGAGTTTATTTCTCTTAAAGCACAGTCTCTGATAGGAAAGGTTGGAGGGAGAACAGGACAGCATAAGGTGTGGAAGAGGTCCAGGCACAAACGTAATACACTTCACTGCTCGGCTTCCCAAGCAGACTTAGCCCATTTGGATAGTCTCCCTAGATAGGGACTAGCAGCCAGAATGGTACTCTAACTAAACGCACAGTCTTTGCCACAGACTTGTGATCTTGGTCTCTGCCACAGACCTGGTGAACTTGGTCTCTGCCACAGACCTGGTGAACTTGGTTTTCAAAGCTTGGCCTCTGTTAAGGAGAAGACATCCCACCAGATAGTTACCGGGCCCCTTCCTTCACTGTGACTTCTCACCAGTCCCTCGGAACAGTCCTCCCCCGGCCTCCTCATCTAAGATACGGGTCCCCTTGCAAGGCGGCACCCTGAGGTTCCTCGATCCTTGGTGGGCCCCAGCCAAAGGTGCTGGGCCCAAGGCCTTTAGTTGCAGCCCCAGGGCTAAAGGTGCCTGGGACTGATTCACCGACCACGCCCCTGGGCCAAAGGTGCCCAGGGCAGACAGGAACACACACTCCCTGGGAGTAGGACCCCCGACAACGAACCCACCAACAGGCAGCGTCTGCCCCTTTTATATCCTCTCCCAGCATACACAGCAGGCCCACCACACCCACTGTATGGCTGCCAAGAGGGGACACACAAGGCACAGCACTGTATCAGCGGTTCAACCCTGGCCCACTATGGCAGCGCCACCTGCAGGCCACAGGGAACTGTACACTGATACTTTTCCTGCAGACAATATGGTTGACAATGTCCTAACAATTTAGGTGTTTGAGCATAACTACCACTCAAACACTACCCCTAAATTGAGGACCTCGCTACACAAGCAAATTAAGTACTGTGGATGGAGGAATCTCCCTATTGGATTCTGACAGCAGCACTAGACCCTGTCAGAAAATGCTAATCAGCAGCTTTCCCACCCGCCCAAAATAAACCTTAGGACAAATCCTTCCCCCCAAAATCCACCTCCTAGCACAAGCCCTTCCCCTACAAATGCCACCTCCCCAGCACAAATCCTCTCCATCCAATCCTTCCTCTAAGCTCAAATTCCTCCTCCTAGCACAAATCCTTCCCCCACCAAATTCCATCTCCCAGCACAGCCCTCTTCCCCTAGCACTGGTTTTACTACCCCTTGGCCACTAAAATGAATAGCTAAGTTCACCCTTCTGAACAAGTTACATGTTACACCTGTATTTAGGTCATAACATGTAACATGTTCAGCATCCACCCCCTCTCCCCCCAATACCCCCCCCCCCATGACAGTGTGCGCCCAGAACGCTGTGTCATTTAATCACAGATTCCTTATGAAAATAAATATTTGCACATTTTTTACCTGCAATAAAATGGGCATTTTTGTTTTTTCCCCAAAAGTTGAACTTAACCTTCAATTAATAATCCTTCCCATATATACATAAACCTAAAAACAATTAACACACTATTCCATATATATTGTATAAATAGTAAATTACATACTCAGATATAGAAATATGTTCAGTTAGACCCCTTTCACACTGGGGCGTTTTTCAGGCACTTTTGGTTTAAAAATAGCGTCTGTAAAGCGCCTTAAAAACAGGTCCCCTGCAGTCTCAGTGTGAAAGCCTGAGGGCTTTCACACTGAGGCAATGCGCTGACAGGACATTAAAAAAAACTCTTGCGAGCAGCATCTTTGGAGCGGTGAAGTAGTGGTTTGTACACCGCTCCTCCGACGCTCCTGCCTATTGAAATAAATGGGCAGCGTGGCCGAACCGCCGGCAAAGCGCCGCTGCAGTGGCACTTTGCCGGTGGTTTTAACCCTTTTTCGGCCGCTAGTGGGGGTTAAAGACACCCCGCTAGCGGCCGAATACCTCTGAAAAAACAACGGTAAAGCAGCGCTAAAAATAGCGCCGCCTTACCGCCGCCCCCGCCCCAGTGTAAAAGCAGCCTTAATAACATGCATACATACTCAAATGTATACAGACACTGAGATATATACATACATACTCAGATATATACATAGGCTCAATTACATACAGTACATACATAGGCCCCAGTGAACTTAACCACCAGTACTATCTCCCAGGGATAGAAATGGTCCTTGAGTCCTAACAATTGGTACATCTGAGCCTGACTACCACTCAGATGCTTCCCCCTAAATGTAACCACCCGCTACACATACATGCACTCAGATACACAGCAAACATGCATAAATACATTAGACACAACATACTGTGAGATTCAAGCCCTGTACACACGATCGGTTTAACTGATGAAAACCGTCCGATGGATGGTTTTCATCAGACCAACCGATCGTGTATGGTACCCATCGGTCTTTTTTCCATCGGTTGGAAAAAATAGAACTTGTTTTAAAATTTTCCGATGGATAAAAAACCGATGGGAATTTCCGATCGTCTATGGGCAAGTCCATCGGTTCAAAAACCCACGCATGCTCAGACTGAATTAGGAGACGGGAGCGCTCGTTCTTGTAAAACTAGCGTTCCTAATGGAGAGAGCACATTCGTCATTCTGCAAGTTATTGCTTCGTTTTTTTGCTTTCGAACGGTCTTTAAAATGTCATTTTGGCAGCAGAACTTTCTCATGAGTTCTGAAAAATGTATCTCTTTCTTTTTTCTTGTGATTTGAGGAATAATTATTAAAATTCTTCAAGGCCGACCTCACAAATTCCCCCTTTTTTTGGGGGTCTTTAATTTTGTTGTGAATTTTTGGGTGTGTCAATTTCTCAGAACAACATAATATTTTATTTTTCAAAAATCATGGAGGTTGGTGTCCCTTGTTATTAATTACACATTGTATTTATGCAATCTTATTGCTACTTCACAAAAAAAACACATCAGGCATGTAGGTTTGCTGTAATCATATTTCCCTTTATTTCGGAAATAAACAAAACAAAAACCGAAGGGCAACTATTCCCAAATTAGCAGAGAATATAAAGTCATTCGATCCCAAATGCAGACCTGACTATGATCAATAATAAAATCAACAACAGCATGAAATCAGGAGCAGCAGCCAAAGACATACATCATCCCAAGCTGTGGTACTCCATCAACCTTCAATTACTGGATGAGCAGCTCGAGGCCAGGGAATCACCTCCTGCTCTTCCTTGTAGCCTTCCTTCCACGCCTCTCTGCAGCGTTCTCTCCACGGCCCCGTCCATGCACCCTTGCAGGCTGGGCCACTGTGGGTGGTGATGTGGCAGGAGTAGGAGGAGAAGGAGGAGAGGGATTGGGCTGATGTGAGATATGGGTGGCCTCAGTCAGCTGTCCCCTCGCCCCCATGTGTACGGCCATATAGATGAGATGCTCACAGAGGGCCCGTTGTCCCGCCTCCATTCTGAGCAGCTTATCTGCCAGATAGGTGCTAAACCCCTCCGTAGGGTTGAGGGGGGCCCTCATAATGGCAGCAGCCTCCTGAATCATCTTTAGTGACTCCTCCTCCACTTGTGTCATCCGCCTTTGTTTTGGCGGTCTGACGTGGAGGGGAGCCACTTGGGAGACGGTGCTACCACTAGGCCTGGGGACCTGCTGAGTCCCACTGGGCCCTGCCTCCTCCTGCCTGTCACACTCCTGACCCTCTTCCTCCTGGCTTGCCTCATCCTGTTTATAAAATAAAATGAAAAATTCTATTATTTGAGGAATCGATCACACACAATTTTGAACTCAGTACTGGGTTTTTTTGAGGGGGGGGGGTGGGATCCTTTATGGCTAATCAAAACAGTTCAACTCAATATTACTTAGTGGACAATAATTAGCATCAAAAATACTATACCTGGCTGAAGATGCGAAGATCTGGCTCTTCGAGCTCAGGAGGCTCCTCCTCCGCCTCTGCAGGGGTGGAGGGAAGGGTGGAAGGAACGCTGGAGGGAAAGGGGGAAGGAACGCTGGAGGGAAGGGTGGAAGGAAGGGTTGAGGGAAGGCTGGAAATAGATTTCCTGGCCTCGATCTGGTCATCCAGAAATTGGAGATGTCTGTAGTACCACAGCTTGGGCTTTACGACATCGTCGGCTGCTGCTCCTGATCTCTTGGACTGGCGCACTTCCTTGTTTTTTTTTTTATAAGAATTGCGCAGGTTGTTGATTTTATTATTGATCATTGTGTAGTCTGCATCTGGGATCCATGGCTTCATATCCTCTGCTAATTTGGTAATAGTTGCCCGTCGTACATCACTTTTGTGATACGCAGGGTGTTTGAGCTCCCACAGGTTGCGCTGTTCCTTATACTTTTCGATAAAAATCAGCATCACCTCCGGCTCTCTTAGTTTATGCATCTATTTGGATCAGCAAGTACAAAAAAAAAAAAAAAAAAAAGAAAAGGATCAGAATTGTTTCTCCTCAACTTATCACAATATTGCCCTTTACAATCATGACCCATTAATATGCCACTGCAGGCCCGAGTTCCCTTCTTACATTAGTTCACTTCGTTGGTTCACTTCCGGTCGTCCTTACTCCGCGCATCCCTAATAACTTCTTTCCCCTTTTTATACCCTGCGCATGCGTGTAACTCCGCCCTCGTCGCCCGCCCATGACGGACTTTTTCAGCATTTCCCCGCCCCTTAACGATCGGCGCACAGTGTGAGACGGCGACATGTCGCAGACACAGGTGGCTTCTCTAGTAGAAATTACCGACGAGGAAAGCCCGGAGGCGTCCCGATCCTGTAAAAAAAGATACAAGGCGACTAATATGTCTTTTTCAGAGATGGCGGAGATGGTGGACATTCTGCGGAGGAAGGATTACGACGGCAAGCATGGCCCATACGACACCCCTAATCTCCGGAAGTCACAAATTATGGACAAAGTTGCGAAGAGTCTCTATAAAAAATATGAGGGTCAGGAGATCCAAGGAACAACTCCGTAAAAGGTGGTCAGACCTGAAGCTCAGGGAGCCGGAGCAGTATAGGAAGCTTATAAAAAGCATAGAAAAAAGTAAGTTCTTTTTACTGTGTTCTTTCACATTGTAATATGTATTCTTCCATGTTTTGCAACATGTGCTTGGCTTGACTGGGTTCACATTTTTAAATCTCATCTTTTATGTTAAGTGGAGAGTCCACTTATTTGCAAAATGTGTTGACCAAAAGCTTGCTGCTCTTCCCCCAAACATGTTTGGCACATATGCACGTAAACTACATGTGGGCATGCCTCATTTTACTTCAACAATGTTTATCTACACATTGTTGGCTAGATGATGTGTTGTAAAGAAAACTAGAATGTGAATGAAAGGATAATCTGTATTCTGGGTAAAGGAGATGACACTCCAGCAGTTGTGTACTCTTTTTTGTTCTTCATCAAGATACTATACTCTGGGCCACATGACCAAATTTCTTAACGGTGTCACACACAGGTCGTCCAGTGGATACCTTGGTGGTTATCCAAGTGTATTTTTTCAGGCCTTAAAAAAGTCTGTGTGCTAAAGTATACATTATTTTTTAAATTCCCATAGGGGAGAGGAGACTGGGAGGACACCATGCTCAGGAGACAAGGAACCCAACACCACAGAAACTCCCCGAAGATCCCAAAGCAGACCAAGATCAGCAGGTTCAGGAAGCAGAGGTGGAGGAAGCGGAGGTGGAGGAAGGGGAGGTGGAGGGAGGAGAGGTGGAGCTTATCAGCACAACAGGTCAGTGTCTGTCACCACAACTTCAAGGTAAATACAGCTGTAGGCCTGCCTAGTTTAAAAATGTTGTTTTCTTTTTAGGGACTGAACGTGGGAGTGTGTCAGGAAGTCCAAATCTGCCATTCTCGAGTGCCAGCGCCAAAATAATCATTCAGGAAATCATGGAATGCAGTAGCCAAATGGACATTATGAGAAAGAGAATGATTGTGATTGAGCAAAAATATTAAAACATGATAGATATTTTGGGGAGAATAGTGTGAACCCCCCCCCTTTTTGTGTGTTTTGTTATGCGTCTGAAATTATCTCTGGGATTTCCACCAGCCCAAATGTGAAGATGCACACACTGACTCAACATGTGCTATCTGCCGTCACAGGATATCTATGTCCCTGTTTTGGGGGTGCAACCTCTTCCTCCCTCCTCAAGTAGGTGAGAGGAAGGGTTTTCACCCCCAAAGCACGTCCATTGATCCCCCATGATGGCAGATAGCACATGTTTACCTTAGCCATGGGATCATGTTGAAGATACCCATTTGAGCCCCAAAAATAAAGTGTGGTTCTTCACATTTGGGATGGATCAGGGATAACATCACCCCATCTCCTGTTTGTATTTTTCACTGTGTTATTTTCTTACTTTTTTTGAATAAAAAAAATGGCTTTCGACCCATGCATGTTTCTGCAAATAAAGCCGCACCACAAAAAAAAAAAAGGCTAGTATTTCGAAAACAATAAAAAAATGTGGTGCAATCAATAAAAACATTTGGGAAGTCTAAAAAAGGTGTGCCTTGTTCTTTCTATGCTCAAGAGCAGTTCTGAAGATGCAAAAACAGTGTTTTTCCCTCTGAGTTTTGAGGCTATTTACTAAGGACAAATACACTTGGCACTACTAGAACCTGGGAGACACATAAACCCAAAATACAAGAATGACAACACAAGTATGTAGGAATTCAAATTTTTTGTTTTATTTAAAAAAGGTAAAATCCTCTGTCAGATGTGGTCTGGCATTGCGATGGCCCCCCTAACCGTGAAGTACTCTACGTATTTCTGACGTACTTCACGGGCACTTTGGGGGGGCCAAGCCAGTACGGGCAGTGCTGAGGCCGGTCAGATTAATCAGCCTCAGGCCCAAACGATGAGACATAATTTGTCGCAAATTTGCGTAGAAAATTGTGCAACAAGCAGCAGCAGTAGACGATGTGGTTTAGTTTATAATCCACCAAATGCATCGCTGTCTGGAACAGGCGGAACCGGCTGGCCATTATCCCGAAGGCATTCTCCACAACTCTCCGGGCTCTGGCCAGCCGGTAATTAAAAACCCTCCTCTCCGGGGTGAGGGTGCGTTGGGGAAACGGCCGCATCAGGTGTGGTCCTAGTCCAAAAGCCTCATCCGCAATGAAAACGAACGGGAGCCCTTCAACGTTCTCTGCATCTGGAGGCAGTGCAAGACCCCAGCCTGCAGACGGTGAGCGAACTCCGTCTCCGCGAATGATCCGCCATCGGACATCCGGCCGTTCTTCCCCACGTCCACATATAGGAACTCGTACCGTGCCAACACCACCGTCATTAACACTATGCTATTAAAACCTTTATAGTTGAAATAGTATGACCCCGAACGGGGTGGCGGCACTATGTGGACGTGCTTCCCATCAATTGCCCCTCCACAGTTGGGGAAATCCCACCGCTGGGCAAATTGGGAGGCCACAGTCAGCCATTCCTGTGGTGTGCTAGGGAACTGTGTAGTCAAACAAAAAGAAGACATTAGTACGGTTTATGTTTACAGTGCAAGCAGATTACACACAAAAACATTTGTGACCAACATCATTCTAACATTATTATTTAAGGGAGTTTTTCCTACCAATAAACAAAGGCCCACTTAGCAGATGCCTCACCCCCGCTGAGTGGACATTCTAAAATAATCTAAGGGGGGGGCTAAGGTGATTGTGGGGGATCCAAAAAAATGCTCTACCACTCTGCTGAGCTTGATTGAGAACTAAAAAAATGTTAACATCTTTAGGGGGGGGGGAGGGAAGGTTTGTCAAACTACGAGGGCTATGACCCCCAAATAATGAAAAGGAAAATAGAAGGCTAGCTGGGTTTGCGCCCACGATAGCATGCTGGAGAGGTTAGTGAAGGGAAATAGGCATGTAGGGCCCAAAAAGGGCTTTACAGGTAAAAAAAGGCATGGGGAAAATGGGGACATTACCAGGATATTACAAACAGGCATATTTGTGTTAGGAGGAAAAAAAAAGAGAAGATTCAAAAAGAATAAAAACAGATAATGTGAGGTTAAAGGAGCATAATTACCTTCATATAGTCCTTCTGCAGGACCTGAATGATGGCCGAACACGTCTCAGGGATAATGATCCCGAGAGCCTGGGGGGAGATGCCTGTCGTGAACTTGAGGTCCTGCAAGCTTCTCCCAGTCGCCAGGTATCTCAACGTGGCAATAAGCCTCTGCTCGGCAGTGATGGCCTGGCGCATCACAGTGTCCTGCCTCGTGATATAGGGGGACAGCAAATCCAACAGACGGTGAAATACGGGGTCCGTCATCCTGAGATAATTCCTGAAATCATCAGGGTTATTCTCATGGATTTCCCGCAGCAGAGGCATATGAGAGAATTGGTCCCGCTGGAGCAACCAATTCTTAGTCCATGAACTCCTCCTCACCCTGTTCACAGACTGAACTCGGGTTACAGTGTTAACTGCAACACCAAGCCCAAAGCCAGCACGAGCTCGAGAACGAGAACGCACTTCAAACATGGTTTTAAACCGGTCGGCTGGTCAGAACGCACTCAAACAGAACGCACCGTGGAACAGCAAGGCCTGAAAAGAACGATCTGAAAAACAGTAAACGAACGGCCAAGAAGGCACTGCAAGGCAGTAACGACCTGACTACACGCACTGAATCACAAATACAAACCCACAAGCACAAACTGAACACCAGGAAACGATCTGCAAAGCACGGAGACTGAAAAGCGCGAATCGGCTCTCACCAAACTTTTACGAACACGCGGTAACACAAAATCAGCAAAAGCAGCCCAAGGGGTGGCGCCATTAGATTTGTTCGGCCCTTTTATAGCGCGTCGTACGTTTTAAACGTGCCGTCGTTTTCTTGCCGTCGGTTTTTTGACTGATGGTGTGTGGCCAAGACTGATGAAAAACAGTTTCATCGGATTTCCGATGGTCAAATCCATCGGACGAAAATCCATAGGTTATCCGATCGTGTGTACAGGGCTTCATACTTACATAGTTAAATAAGGGGACTTGGACTTTTTAGGCACAGTACACAATTTGTATAAAAAAATATAATTTTATTGTGCAATACTCTATCATATAATTGTTTCCGTTTAAAAATTATTCACATGTTCTAGGAGAGACAATACACCAATGCCGTTATAATACAACACCATAACTCTAATGACGAACATATAGGGATATTGATAATCCAAAACCAGTTTGATACATTCCAGAGAGTTGAGGTATGGTTGAAGCGGCAGAGGTTGTAGGAAAAGATGTAATATTTTCACTCTCGCTCGACAAGTTCCGCGTCCATTGACGCTTCTTCAGGAGCGTGTCATGTGAACTAAACAAAAAATATATTTAAACATAAAACATACATCAGAAAAGATTTTTAATTTATCACCATGCATTAAACAATGCTATAATACATTTAGAGACCTTTTTATTAGAAAAAAGGAGTGTTTACATTTTTGCAGAGGAAATCGGAGAGATACCCAAAATGTACTTAATGGCCTAATGAACAGGGGATAGGTATAGACCGAACCTGGAGGTCGCTATGGAGGCGTGCACCTATTATTAATTGATAAAACTGAATTAATAGTTATAAACCATTACATTTAAGACATCTGGTTAATTAAACCATAGATGTCTATAATTGTATAGATAATTTAGGTTCGTGTAGAAAAGACATAGTCAAACTTACTTACGAGCAGGAATAAATCCCTTGGAGGTGGAGAAGGGTCATAGAGGGTAATATGCTAGATCATAGTTGGAGAGAGGAACCGAATCTCCAAAGGTCTAGGAACCAGAATGATGGATCCTAGAATCTGTATACAAAAAATGTGTACAGAATGTTCATATAGAAAATATAACTAATACACAGAAAACAAGGGTACTGACTATAAGAGGTCTTAATAATTGTCTTATTTCTAAGGGGTGAAACTTACCCACTAATGTAGTTTAAATATGAAAGAATGGTCAGCCGTATAGTAAAGGATTCGCCAGGAAATCAAAAACACTGCCCATATACCAAAGTATAGGCATAGAGCAGGGATATGCAATTAGCGGACCTCCAGCTGTTGCAAAACTACAAGTCCCATCATGCCTCTGCCTCTGGGTGTCATGCTTGTGGCTGTCAGAGTCTTGCTATGCCTCATGGGATTTGTAGTTCTGCAACAGCTGGAGGTCCGCTAATTGCATATCCCTGGCATAGAGCATCAAATGCGTCCGCTTGTTACCACTAGCCTCATGGTGTATTGTCCATCAGGACACAATGTAACATATGGTCTAAAGGATGGACCTAAATGAGAAAAGCCACAAGTAGTATTTCCTCCGTGTAATTCGGTAAGGTTCAAATAGCTTAAAAGTGGGGCTCAGAAAAATGATCATACCTGACACTGGGTTCTCATCTGGTAAACTCCTAGCCACAACGCCGTACTGGGCGTCCTTAATTAATAAAACCAAATTAAATGATTGTAGATAGTTGCTTTTAAGACATCTGATTACTCAAACCATAGATGTCTATAATTGTATAGATAAATTGAGTTCATGTAAAAAGAAAAGATATATATATACAATCCAACTTACTTTCAAACAGGAGAAATTTTCCTTAGAAGTGAAAGAAAGCCATAAAGGGTTACATGCTATATCAAAGTTGAAAAGAAGGACCACGTCTCCAAAAATCTGGGAACCAAAATGGTGAATCCTAAAGTATGTGTACAAGAGATGTGTATAGTAACCAGAGCGTTCATATAAGACATATTGTGACAGCAGGAAGGTAAAGTCACCTGGTTGCATCCAGGGGGGTAGATATATTTCTCCCAGATTCAGGCTTTATGCCGACTTATACAACTAGGGAGTTGATGAAGCCCAGCTGAGGCTAGTGGGCTCATGAATGACTCATACCTCTAGGGAGAGTGCTGGGCGTCGTGAGGCAGGGAGTTGATGAGACCAGCTGAAGCCTGTCAGTTCGTTTAAGGCCTCTATAAAAACTCCCAGATTCATTAGATGTTAGCTCATGCCTGGAACCAGACCTGTGTGGACTGTCTAGGGAGAGTGAACCCCTGTGCGGTGAGGCAAAGCCTGTGTGGCTATTTGTTTGGACTTTTACTAAACCAGGGACTTAGGGACTAGGACAGCACCAGGCTGATCCCAGTTGTTAGTTTAGGAAACCTGCATGTTTAGTCAGAGGTCAAACTGACCAGGATTTATTTTGTTTGTTTCTTTTTGGCTTTGCTGTGTTTTTGTCACTGTACATAGAGAAATAAACCGCACCTTTTGATTTTGAAAACCACAACCTCCGTCTGCTGGCCCTGTTTTTGTGTGGGGAGCCCAACCAGGGGGTCACACACACCCGCTACCGAGTTAACCCCCTCACAGTTGGTGGAGAATGCGGGCAGTTTTTTTTAAGCCAGCATGGAGGAGATACTGAAACAGCTGGCTCTAGCAAATGCCAATCAACAGCAGACAAATGCAGGTTTGCAAAGGAGCCTTGCAGCCCAGCAGCAAGCTCATCAACAAGCCCAGCAGCAATCTGAGGCCCGCTTCATAGACCTGTTACAGAAGCAAGAGCAGAGACTACAACAAATGGAAGCAGTAATGCAGCAACGTCCGCAGACCAGTGAGGAAAGCCGTCCCACTAATACCGCGTCCTTTGGGGTGAGTCGTTTATTGACAAAAATGACTGGAGAGGATGATCCAGAGGTATTTTTGACCACATTTGAAAGGACTGCTGAAAGAGAAAAGTGGCCTGAGGAGCAGTGGGCTGGACTGGTGGCTCCTCTGTTAACTGGTGAATCGCAGAAGGCTTACTATGACCTAGAGCCTGACCAAGCAAAAGACTATGTGATGCTAAAAGCTGAAATATTGGCAAGGCTGGGTGTCACCCTGGCTGTCCGGGCTCAGCGTGTGCATAACTGGACTTTCCAGCTTGGAAAACCCCCCAGGTCTCAAATGTATGATCTCATTCACCTGAGCAGGAAGTGGCTACAGCCAGAGACTTTGTCCGCACCGGAGATTGTGGAACGTGTTGTGATGGATCGTTTCTTGAGAGCTCTTCCTACCGCCATTCAAAAGTGGGTAAGCCACGGAGACCCAGAAACGGCCGGTAAACTTGTGGATCGTGTAGAGAGATACTTGGCTACAGAGAACCTGACGGCCTCTTCCAGAGACTCTCGGACTTTCCACCCTAAGACCAGACCATCCCCAGGGGCGGATAAGAGGATTCCAAGGGGTGAGGGTGGAGAGAGTGAGAGGGTGGGAGCTCTACCCCAAGTTTGGCGAGAACAGCCTGGGAAATCAGCGGCTCAAGAGGCCGCAAGAAGGATCGTTTGCTACCGCTGCCGGCAAGCGGGACATATTGCAGCCAATTGCCCGGTTGTGGAGGAACCCATGCAGTGTGACTTTCTGACGGGCAGACGTCAGTCGCTGTGTGCGACAGTCGCATGCACTGCCATTCGAGGAACTGAGAAACATTTATGCAAAATGTGTGTTAATGGTAGAAATGTTGTGGTATTGTTGGATTCAGGTAGCCTTGTGACCCTGATAAAGGCTGAGTTAGTTAAAACAGAGGTCTCTGGGAATAGCAAGGTAGCTGTTATTTGTGTGCATGGGGACACCCGAGAGTATCCAGTGACTACAGTGTGTTTCGAGACCCCCAAAGGTACCCTCTCTCATCCAGTGGGCTTAGTATCTCAGTTACCGCATGACGCCATTGTGGGAAGGGATTTTCCGAAGTTCTGGGAACTGTGGGATGATCCTGAGCCCCCCACTGGTGCCCCTATGTACCAGGAATGTGATAGCCAGAACTCCTCTGAGAGTGGTGAGGACTCTCCAGAATTTCCCTTGTCAGTATTGGCAGGGGAGACTCAAGAAACTGGAGAGGAGCCCACCTCCTCAGACGAAAACCTACCGTCTGTGGAGTTTTCTGATCTGGAGGTTCACAGGGAAAATTTTGCCACAGAACAGTTAAAAGACCCCGCCCTAATAAAGGCACGGGAAAACGTAGTGGAAATAGATGGCGAGTTAGTGAACCCAGATAATACCTGCACTTACCCATACTTCAGCGTAGAGAAGGACCTACTGTATCGGGTGGCAAAAAGGGCAGAAGAAACCGTTGAGCAGCTGGTGGTGCCCAAACCTTACAGGAAGTTGGTGTTGGAGTTGGCCCATGGGCACATTCTTGGAGGTCATCTGGGGACAGAGAAAACCCGAGAGAGGGTATTACAGAGATTCTATTGGCCTGGGGTGATGAAGGACATAGAAAATTATTGTTCCTCCTGCCCTGTGTGTCAGAGGTCGGCCCCGATGCCACATTTCCGTAGCCCGCTGGTCCCTCTACCCATCATTGAGGTCCCGTTTGAGAGAATCGCAATGGATTTGGTAGGTCCTATAATCAAGTCCGCTAGGGGGCACCAGTACATATTGGTTATAATGGACTATGCCACCCGTTATCCAGAAGCGATCCCTCTCAGAAATACCTCGGCCAAAACCATAGCCAAAGAGCTATCTCTTGTTTTTAGCCGGGTGGGTATTTGTAAAGAACTGCTTACGGACCAAGGTACACCCTTTATGTCCCGGGTTATGAAAGAGCTGTGTAAATTGTTCAAAGTGACGCAATTGCGTACATCTGTGTATCACCCCCAAACCGATGGGCTGGTTGAAAGATTCAACAAAACCCTAAAACAAATGTTGAAGAAAGTGGTGGATAGAGATGGAAAGGATTGGGACTGTCTACTTCCTTATTTGATGTTTGCTATTAGGGAGGTGCCCCAATCCTCTACGGGATTCTCCCCCTTTGAGTTACTGTATGGGAGACACCCAAGAGGGCTGTTGGATATTGCCAAGGAAACTTGGGAAAGTGAGAGTTCTCCCCACAGGAGTGTGATTGAGCATGTCGCCCTGATGCAAGATCGAATTGCACAGGTAATGCCCATCGTGAAGGAACATTTGGCCCAAGCGCAGTTGGCACAGCAGAGAGTGTACAACCGTGGAGCAAAGACCCGTACCTTTTCCCCGGGGGATAGGATATTGGTACTTGTCCCTACGGTTGAAAGTAAATTCCTTGCCAAATGGCAAGGCCCCTACGAGATAATGGAAAAAGTGAGCGAAGTGAATTACAAGGTCAGACAACCAGGAAGGCGAAAGCCCGAACAGATATATCACGTTAATCTGTTGAAAGCCTGGAGGGATAGAGAGTCCCTAGTCGCAGAAACTTGGTCACCAGCTCAAACTGGTTGCGTGATTCCGGAGGTTGGAATAGCAGCCACCTTGTCACAACCCCAACAACAGGAGGTTAAGGAGTTTGTGCTTCGCAACAAGGAGGTGTTCTCTGAGCTGCCGGGACAAACATCTGGGGTAGAGCATGATATTATTACCCCGCCCGGTGAAAGGGTGAAGTTAAAACCCTATCGGATCCCAGAGGCCCGACGGGAGGCAATACGGGAGGAAGTACAGAAAATGCTGAACTTAGGGGTGATAGAGGAGTCCCAAAGTGATTGGTCTAGTCCCATTGTGTTGGTGCCTAAACCGGATGGGAGCTGGCGATTTTGTAACGATTTTCGTCAGTTGAACAAAGTTACAAAATTTGACACCTACCCCATGCCACGTATAGATGAGTTGATCGACCGGCTGGGAACAGCCCGATACATGACGACTCTTGACCTCACAAAAGGGTATTGGCAAATTCCCCTGGCCAAGTCGGCCAAAGAGAAAACCGCATTTGTAACCCCAGACGGGGCGTTCCAATATAAGAGAATGCCGTTCGGGTTACAGAATGCGCCGGCCACATTCCAGCGGAAAATGGACCAGATGCTGAGGCCCCATCGGAAGTATGCTGCGGCTTACCTGGATGACGTAATTGTCCATAGCACAGATTGGGCCTCACATCTGCCAAAAGTGCAAGCAGTCCTGGACTCTGTTCGGGAAGCGGGGTTTACGGCTAACCCCAAGAAGTGTACCATTGGGCAGGAGGAGGCCAAATATCTTGGGTACACCATTGGCAGGGGAGTAATAAAACCCCAACTCAACAAAGTCGAGGCCATCCAGAGTTGGCCACGTCCCAACAGCAAGAAGCAGGTACGAGCCTTTCTGGGAATCGCGGGTTATTATCGGCGCTTCATTCCCCACTTTGCTTCTAAGGCTGTGCCCCTAACCAACCTGACGAAAGGGAAAGGGTCGGTCATGATTAAATGGACCCCCGAGGCTGAGGCAGCATTCCAATTCTTGAAACAAGCCTTATGTAGCCAGCCAGTGTTGTACTCACCCGACTTCTCTAAAGACTTTGTCGTACAAAGTGATGCGTCAGATGTGGGGTTAGGAGCAGTATTGTCCCAGGTCTGGAACGGGGAAGAGCACCCAGTCATTTACCTCAGCAGGAAGTTGAAGTCCCATGAGGTAAATTACGCCACGGTTGAAAAGGAATGTTTAGCGGTGAAGTGGGCTCTAGATTCCCTTCGGTACTATCTGCTAGGTAGGCACTTTGACATGGTTACGGATCACGCTCCGTTAAAGTGGATGGCTCAAAACAAGGAGACAAATAGAAGAGTGAATAGGTGGTTCCTGGCCCTACAGGAATTCAACTTCACAGTAAAGCATCGCCCTGGCGTTCAAATGGGGAATGTGGATGCTTTGTCTCGAGTACATGAATGCCTGATTGCTGGTGTTCCAACCCCAAGGTTAAAACAAGAGGGGGGGGTATGTGACAGCAGGAAGGTAAAGTCACCTGGTTGCATCCAGGGGGGTAGATATATTTCTCCCAGATTCAGGCTTTATGCCGACTTATACAACTAGGGAGTTGATGAAGCCCAGCTGAGGCTAGTGGGCTCATGAATGACTCATACCTCTAGGGAGAGTGCTGGGCGTCGTGAGGCAGGGAGTTGATGAGACCAGCTGAAGCCTGTCAGTTTGTTTAAGGCCTCTATAAAAACTCCCAGATTCATTAGATGTTAGCTCATGCCTGGAACCAGACCTGTGTGGACTGTCTAGGGAGAGTGAACCCCTGTGCGGTGAGGCAAAGCCTGTGTGGCTATTTGTTTGGACTTTTACTAAACCAGGGACTTAGGGACTAGGACAGCACCAGGCTGATCCCAGTTGTTAGTTTAGGAAACCTGCATGTTTAGTCAGAGGTCAAACTGACCAGGATTTATTTTGTTTGTTTCTTTTTGGCTTTGCTGTGTTTTTGTCACTGTACATAGAGAAATAAACCGCACCTTTTGATTTTGAAAACCACAACCTCCGTCTGCTGGCCCTGTTTTTGTGTGGGGAGCCCAACCAGGGGGTCACACACACCCGCTACCGAGTTGACCCCCTCACAATATGTATAAAAAGATTTCTGATTATACAATATCTCAATCATTAACTTATTTCTAAGGGGTAAAACTCACCCACTAATGTAGTTCAAATGTAGACAAGTGGTCAGCTGTATAGTGGGGGATTTGCCAGAAAACCAAAAACACTGCCCATATATCAAAGTAGAGGCAGAAAACATCAGGTGCGTCCGCTTGTTCGCATGAGCCTCATGATGTATTGTCCGTCAGGACATAATGCAGCATATTAACAAAAGAATGGACCTAAAATGGGGGAAGCCACAAGCAGTGATTCCTTTATGTGATCCGATAGGATTCAGATGGCTTGAAAATGACGCTCAGAACAAAGTATTCGTACCCGACATTGGGTTCCCGTCTATTACCCTCCTAGCAGCAACGCCGTCCTGGGATGCCGGCTCGATATGTAGCACGCTGTAACAGCGTGATATTTAAGGTGCACGCCTCTTCCGTAGTCACCGTCCGGGCCAATAGAAAGGCTCGGCGTGACGTCATTCGGAATGGCCGGAGGATCAGCATTGCTGCACGCACACACATCGCGCATAGGTGACGGGATGGATATCCGGACGTAATGCGTGAGTGATCGCGGCAGCATAGAGCTAAACCAAGCCATCTCAATTGCAGATGAGATAAGTCGTTAACCAGAGATGGCAATAGTGCTGCCTAGCATTGCCTGACAGCGCTCGGGCGGCCACACAGCGGCCATACACGATCCCATCCATTAACCCAAACCCTGCCATGGAACAGACCAGTAGTAAAGGGTCCTAAGTATTCTCCGAAATTCCAAAAGCAAAATTGCAACCTATAATATGAACAAAATTTTTTATATTCAAAGAAAGCAGAATTTTTTAAATATTCAATATACAATATATAGCTAAAAAAAGATCCCATTTGATCTAATATAAGATCATAGGTCATTTTTAGTTTAGCTCAGAATGTAATTTAGAACCTTAATATTATATATAACAAAAATATATAGTTCTATGAGTAACCTATTTTTTCTCAACTATTGATTCATTGATTGGAAAAAGGGAGGGGTCTATATTGACATCTTGATTAGTTGGTTTTTACGGTATTATTTTGATGTTTATTATTTGAGAAGTATACAACTTTTTCACAGCGATTAACCCTAATATGATTATATCTACAGAAACGCTTTGTATGATTGAGCCTCATTGATGCCAGGTGCATGTATGGCATCAAGACACTCAATCCAATAAGTTTCTTGGCAAAGTATTTGTTTGTCCCAATCACCGCCTCGTGGGTCCCGTAGTACCACAGCGAGGGCTATGAATGATACAAACGAGGTATTGAATTCGTGGTAGAGATCCAAGTGTCTACTTACTGCAGTAATCATTTTGCCATTACCTGAGTAGTATACATGGTCTTTAATACGGGATCGAAAATGTCTGATCGTTTTTCCCACGTAAAACGCACCGCATTGGCAAGTCATTAAATAGACTACTCCCTGTGTGTTACAATCAGCATGAAAATTCAAATTGTAAATGGTGCCATTGGGGAGTATGAATCTGGTACCTACGGAAATCCATGGGCAGAAAGCACATTTGCCACATCGTGTCATCCCATTGGAGATAGATCTGGCCGGTATATCATCATGAAAATGACTGGACGTGAGTTGGTCGCGTAACGATTTTGATCTTCTAAACGTTATATCCGGTTTGGGTTTGATGTATTTATTGAGAACAGGGTCATCACAAAGAAGAGACCAATGATTGGCAAGTATGTTCCTAAGTTCCACATGATGATTTGAATATCTCGTAATAAATCTCACAGGTTGCTCCTGTTTAGTCATCTTTGTTTTGTATAGTAGTGAGTTCCTAGATTGTCGCAGTGCTTTGTTGAATGCGCTACGTAACAGGGATTTAGTGTATCCCCTGGCTTCAAGTCTATCACGAAGTAAATTTGCCTGTAATTTGAAATCAGCAGTAGATGTACAATTACGGCGAAGTCTAAGGTATTGTGCATATGGTATGCTACGTATTAGAGTATTAGGGTGAGCACTATTTGCATGCAGTAAGGTGTTGCCTGCTGTTTCTTTGCGAAATAGAGTTGAAGCCAGTTGTCCGTCAGGGTCCTTAGTTATGGTTAAGTCTGGGAACGTAACTTTGTCCTTGCTGCTGGACATTGTGAATTTCAAATTAAATGTGTTCACATTAAGCATATCGATAAATCGCTCCAGTGAGTTCAAAGTCCCAGTCCATATGATGAATATATCATCAATGTAGCGTAGCCAACAGGCTACATGGTTAACAGATTCCGCCAAGGAATCATCAGAAAACACATATCGTTCCCACCCCCCCAGGTACAGGTTGGCATAGGCCGGGGCACAACACGTGCCCATGGCCACCCCCTGCACCTGGAGGAAGTGGGACTCTTGAAAAGTAAAGACATTGTGGGTCAGAACAAACTGGAGCAATCTAAGAATAAACTCGCAGTATTCCCATCGGTGATGATCCTGCTCTCTGAGGAAAGTCCGCACTATCCCGATGCCCTGATCGTGAGGTATGCTGGAGTAGAGAGCCTCCACATCCAACGTCACGAGCAGGGCATCGGGAGGCACGGACATTCCCTCAATATGTTTCAACAGATCGAGGGTGTCTTTGGTATATGACGGCAGTGCCATGACATGTGGCATTAGGATCGAATCAATCAGCCGACTGGCATTCTCAGTAAGAGAACCAATGCCAGACACTATGGGTCTGCCAGGTGGTGATGTTGGATTTTTGTGTATCTTCGGCAGTGCATAAAAGGTAGCTAGCCTTGGAAAGCGTACATTTAAATAGTTGTAAAGGTCTTGATCTATTAGGCCTCTCTGATGGGCAGAGCCAATGATTATAAGGTATTCTTCTTTAAATTTTTGAATATTGGTAACACTGATATCTGTGTACCAATCTTTATTAGATAGAATGTCCATGACCATTTTTATATAGACTTTCTTTGTCATTAAGACAATGTTGCCCCCTTTGTCTGCAGATTTTATTTCCAAATCGGGATGATTCTGTAATCGTATGATCGCTTGTTTTTCAGAGGGAGAGAGATTACTTGGTTTATTGGTCAAGGGCATTTTCTTAATATCACTGACCGCTCCCATCAGGAAGGCCCAAATGTTAGAGTTTGTCATCAAGTCGGGAAATCGCTGCGATTTAGGTTTACATTTTTTTGGGGGAAAGGTGTGTGGGGGACAAAGATGTTGAGGTTGTGTAGATTCGGCATCAGCTTCTGTTAAATTATTCTCATCCAGCAACAACATAAGGTCCCGGAGAGCTCTAAAGTCTTTCATTGTGTAATTTTTGACTTGTTCAGAGATCTGTTTATCTTTGAGGGATCGAAGACGATCCCTATCAAAGAGAAATTTGTATGTCAAGTTGCGTGCAAATAGATATAAATCTTTAATTGCCTCGTATTTATCGATTTTCATTGAGGGACAGAAATTGAGTCCCAGCTTTAGAACCTCCAATTCCAATGAGGAAAAAACATAAGGAGTTAGATTGATTACATCAAGTTTAGGATTTATGTCGGGAGAGTGGTGTTCAGGGGTAATTGAAAATTTGGTAGGGAAGTGGGAAGTGATGATATATGTGCATCAAGAGTGCTTTGTCTTGAAATAGATGGACGTTGTGTCATTGGTGGCAGATTATGCATTGGGGTACTAGGAAACAACTGATTGTGTCCTGGACCAGTGATGTTGGTAGGAACCATAGCATCAGTGATATTTGTGACTAAATTACCAGTATTTTGAGGAAGAGTTTGAGCACTGAGTATTTGTATTGCCTGTAGAGCAGTGTCACCCAGATAGTTAACTTGTGATTGTCCACCAACACCATTCGATTGTACATTACCTTGTATAGGATGGTGAAGAATAAGAGTTGTGTCCCTAGTAGGAGGGCGTTTTTTATAGGGTGAAAAAGACCCACCACCAAAATCCCGCTTACGTGTTCCCTGGTTGTGAAAAGAAGATGCTGGATTATTCTTTCTAGACATATGCTGTGGAGGAAAAAGAGAAGAATCAGATTCAGTATCATCATCAGTGGTGAATTGATCATTGTTTTTATTTTTCGGCATACGAAAGTTTGATCTAGATCCTTTGTTCTGGGTAGATATTTGCCATCTATAGGCAAAGCCCTCACTGAATGCTGTCCTATCTTTTGATAATATATTTTGTTTTTTATAGATTATGTCTCTGGTAATTCGAGTAACATAATCTTTTATATCCTGACCCCGTTTGGCATATTGGGGATGTTTTTTAATATTTTCATTGCTAGATTGCAATAATGTAATTTCCTGATCTAATGACGTCAATTCAGATTGGTACTGGACGATAAGTAGCCTCATTAGGTTTGTACTGCAAGTGGTTAGTATGTTTTCCCATGCCAGTTTGAATTCTGGGGTAGCATTCTGAAAGGATGGATAGACTTGTATCCTTAATCCCAGAGGGCTAATATTTTCATGGCCATATTTGCCCAAGAATTCGATGTGCCAATGTAGGTTAGATTTCTTTTTTAAAAGTCGTTTAAGTTTGGCCATAAATTGATTAATGCCGATCTCTTGTTCAGTCTCAGCATTACAGTTCGTCTGGATATCTGACATGTAGCCAGACCAAGCTGTGCCCAAAAAGTCCATATCACCAATCAATAGAACCAAAAATTTGCATACGTATAAGTAATTTAACCATAGACAACGAGACAGAGCCTCGGATATTTTTATATGGTTTTGAAAAATTATTATTTTTTATTCTATCTTTAAAACAAATATATTGAATAACTATTATTATTATACCAGATTATTTAGAAAAACAATAAATACCACTCACAGTCAAAATTGACTGATTGCCCGGGTGCTTCCACCCAAAACTGTATTTCAGAGAGAAAAAATGTTGTATCAGCCACAGAGTGGTAGCTGTGGATATCAACAAAAGATACCTAGCGTGCCGCGTCCTGGAGTTTAGATATAGAAAAAAGCTAAATAAGGGGACTTGGACTTTTTAGGCACTGTACACAATTTGTATAAAAAATATAATTTTATTGTGCAATACTCTATCATATAAATGTTTCCGTTTAAAAATGATTCACATGTTCTAGGAGAGACAATACACCAATGCCGTTATAATACAACACCATAACTCTAATGACGAACATATAGGGATATTGATAATCCAAAACCAGTTTGATACATTCCAGAGAGTTGAGGTATGGTTGAAGCGGCAGAGGTTGTAGGAAAAGATGTAATATTTTCACTCTCGCTCGACAAGTTCCGCGTCCATTGACGCTTCTTCAGGAGCGTGTCATGTGAACTAAACAAAAAATATATTTAAACATAAAACATACATCAGAAAAGATTTTTAATTTATCACCATGCATTAAACAATGCTATAATACATTTAGAGACCTTTTTATTAGAAAAAAGGAGTGTTTACATTTTTGCAGAGGAAATCGGAGAGATACCCAAGATGTACTTACTGGCCTAATGAACAGGGGATAGGTATAGACCGAACCTGGCGGTCGCTATGGAGGCGTGCACCTATTATTAATTGATAAAACTGAATTAATAGTTATAAACCATTACTTTTAAGACATCTGGTTAATTAAACCATAGATGTCTATAATTGTATAGATAATTTAGGTTCGTGTAGAAAAGACATAGTCAAACTTACTTACGAGCAGGAATAAATCCCTTGGAGGTGGAGAAGGGTCATAGAGGGTAATATGCTAGATCATAGTTGGAGAGAGGAACCGAATCTCCAAAGGTCTAGGAACCAGAATGATGGATCCTAGAATCTGTATCCAAAAAATGTGTACAGAATGTTCATATAGAAAATATAACTAATACACAGAAAACAAGGGTACTGACTATAAGAGGTCTTAATAATTGTCTTATTTCTAAGGGGTGAAACTTACCCACTAATGTAGTTTAAATATGAAAGAATGGTCAGCCGTATAGTAAAGGATTTGCCAGGAAATCAAAAACACTGCCCATATACCAAAGTATAGGCATAGAGCATCAAATGCGTCCGCTTGTTACCACTAGCCTCATGGTGTATTGTCCATCAGGACCAGTGTTGCCAACCCCCTGAAGTGAAATTTACTGGCAAGGATGCCAAAATTTCTGTACGGCACCAATTTTTTACTGGCAAAAATAATGAAGATTACTGGCAGAGCCGCATTTTTTACTGATGCTGCAAAAAAGTACCTAAAATTACGTTTTTTAGTGCTAAACAGTGCAAATATCAATATTTCAACTATAAACACACAGCTAATGCTAATATCAATGTGATTAAGTTAAACAAAAGTAAAAAAACATATTTCTCAATTCACATGAAGGTTAGGTTACTATAACCCAGCCAGCACAGAGTTCCCTCTTACATCAGAGTCTGCAGGATTCCCCTTACAGTGCAAGGAAACTCTTATGTAAAGGGGAACGCTGCAGATCATGATGTAAGGAGGCACTCTGATGTGGAGGGGGGCTCTGGTGAATAGAGACCACCTTCCACAGAGTGAATACACTAAGCCTGGTAAGGGGGGGGGGGGGGGGTACTAATATAGTTCAGTATCCAAATAGCAATGCGATTTAAGGTAGATATTAAAAGGTAAAAAAAAACATATTTCTGTTATTTTCAATATAAAATTAGTCCATCAGTTTTTGTTCACCATCTGCCCCCTCACCTCCTACCACCACCATCAGCTCCTGCCACCACCATCACCTCCTGCCACCACCTGCTCCTCCTGCCACCACCTGCTCCTCCTGCCACAGTCACCTCTTGCCGCCACCACCAGCCGCCACCACCAGCTCCTCCTGCCACCACCAGCCCCTCCTGCCGCCACCACCAGCTCCTCCTGCCGCCACCACCAGCTCCTCCTGCCGCCACCACCAGCTCCTCCTGCCGCCACCACCAGCTCCCACCACCATCTCCTGCCACCACCAGCTCCTCCTGCCACCACCAGCTCCTCCTGCCACCACCAGCTCCTTCTTCTGCCACCACCAGCTCCTTCTTCTGCCACCACCAGCTCCTTCTTCTGCCACCACCAGCTCCTTCTTCTGCCACCACCTGCTCCTAGTGCCACCACCAGCTCCTTCTGCCTCTGTCACCTCCTGCCATCACCAGCTCCTGCCACCATCACCAGCTCCTTCTGCCACCACCAGCTCCTTCTGCCACCACCAGCTCCTTCTGCCACCACCAGCTCCTCCTGCCACCACCAGCTCCCGCCGCCACCACCAGCTCCTTCTGCCACCACCAGCTCCTCCTGCCACCACCAGCTCCTCCTGCCGCCACCAGCTCCTCCTGCCGCCACCACCAGCTCCCCCTGCCACCAGCTCCCCCTGCCACCAGCTCCCGCCGCCACCACCAGCTCCCGCCACCACCACCAGCTCCTGCCTGCCACCACCAGCTCCTGCCTGCCACCACCAGCTCCTGCCGCCACCACCAGCTCCTGCCGCCACCACCAGCTCCCGCCGCCACCACCAGCTCCTCCTGCCACCACCAGCTCCTGCCTGCCACCACCAGCTCCTGCCTGCCACCACCAGCTCCCGCCGCCACCACCAGCTCCCGCCGCCACCACCAGCTCCTGCCTGCCACCACCAGCTCCTGCCGCCACCACCAGCTCCCACCGCCACCACCAGCTCCCACCACCACCACCAGCTCCCACCACCAGCTCCCACCACCAGCTCCCACCACCAGCTCCCACCACCAGCTCCTCCTGCCACCACCAGCTCCTCCTGCCACCACCAGCTCCTTCTGCCATCATCACCTTCTTCTGCCACCACCTGCTCCTTCTGCCCCCACCAGCTCCTTCTGCCTCTGTCACCTCCTGCCATCACCAGCTCCTGCCACCATCACCAGCTCCTGCCACCACCAGCTCCTTCTGCCACCATCACCAGCTCCTGCCTCCATCACCTCCTGCCACCAGTCTGCAACTTGCAGCCTCAACTACTAGTCTGCTGACTGACTCACCAAGTCCAATTTAAGAGACACACACTGGGCACAGCGACGGCGAGCAGCAGCAGCCAGCAGGCTCCACAGTCCACACATTCATCTGGGCAGGCAGGCAGGGGTCCGTCCGTTGCTCCGGTGGGGGGTATGTGTGCTGCTGTCACTGCTGTGGTCCGTACTCCGACCCCGTCACTCAGGCTCCCGAGTCCCGCCGCTCAGCTCTCTTAGTCTCCCGTTTTTAGACTGGCGGCGGTGTTGGCACGAAAATGCGCTAAGAGAGGTCATTGGCTGCGGCGCGGCGGGTGGGCTGGGCAGAGGCTGTGAAGGAGTCAGACTCGGCGGCTCAGATTCAGATTTTCTCGGCGATTTCCGGAATTGCGCATGCGCAGTTCGGACCCGATGCGATCGACACCATTTTTACTGGCACATTTCCCTTACTACGGACATTTACGGACAGGGAAAAAGTGCCTTTTATTTACGTATTGCCCGTAATTCTACGTACGGTTGGCAACACTGATCAGGACACAATGTAACATATGGTCTAAAGGATGGACCTAAATGAGAAAAGCCACAAGTAGTATTTCCTCCGTGTAATTCGGTAAGGTTCAAATAGCTTAAAAGTGGGGCTCAGGACCAGAAGTAGGCTGATCCCTCCCCAGCTGGCAGTCAGAAAGGAGCACTCGGTGGGAGCCCTGACCCCATAGGTTCGAGGGGCGGCCATCTTGCTATACCCGACCATAGGACTGCTGGGTCCCCCCTTGCCCGTTTAAAACCGCTTTGCCCTACCCATCAAGGTCTGATTACTCTGGTGTACGGGGCGGCTGGGCCTCCACCTCATTCATCTTGCCCTCCCCGTAACCCTCCAGTCACAGACTAGCAAGCAGTGTAGTGGCCATCTTGCTCCACCCGGACTCGGTGCTCCCCCTTGCCACTAGCCTTGCTCTGCCCCCTCCTCAGCCGCCAGTGCTGCCCAGGCTGCCGTACCGCTGTCCTGTAACGCAAACACCGGCACTCCCCTGCGCCTGCTCCAAGACGTCAGTAGCAGCAAAGCAAGCGTCTATTCCCATGTACGACACGGGTCGCACTTTCTGTTCTTCCACTCCACCTATGGGGATGCGTGGCTGAGGATGGACGGCTGAAGACATGTACTGCTGAGCATTGTGCTCTCCCGACGACCGCAGGCTGCGTTCCCAACCAATCACGCCCAATCTGCTGATGGCAGCTTCCAGCTCTACCTCTACTGATTCCGCTGCACTGCAACCAGGTAATATCCAACGGTACCTGCTACGCACAGCCTCACAGGACTCCCGTACAGGGAAAGACAGGGCTTCATCAGCCCGAACTCCAGGCAAACCAACACCTCCTCCCCCGGCTGCAGCAGCTTTCTCTGTCGGTGGGACCGGCCCAGGTGTACACCCGACCCCTCCGATGGATCCCGCTACTCTTAGCGTGAACACGGCCTCAGCAGAGATGCTCTCCCAGGGCTCCACATCCGCTGCCGTACTTTCTGCTTTCCGAGCTGACTTTGATTCCTGGGCTTCCAAAATGGAAACTTCTCTCCATGTTGAACTGAATGCCCTCAAACAACGGGTTTCCGCGTCGGAGGTCACGGTTTCTGCTATGGCCACCACCCAGGAGGACCATTCAGCCCGCATAAAGGCGCTTGAAAATGCATCTACGGCTCACCTCTCCCGTCTACGGCAACACCA
This sequence comes from Rana muscosa, assembly GCA_029206835.1. Taxonomy (NCBI): domain Eukaryota; kingdom Metazoa; phylum Chordata; class Amphibia; order Anura; family Ranidae; genus Rana; species Rana muscosa. Next base: position 814,786,461 of record CM055116.1, read on the forward strand.
GCTCCGGATAGAAGATAGTGAGAACCGGAGCTGCAGGAACAACATCCGGCTGCAGGGGGTCCCGGAGGCTACATCAGGTGCCGATCTCAAACCCACTGTCATCGCTATCCTCAATCAGGTCCTGGGCAGGGAAGTTACATCTCCCATTGAATTGGACAGAGTGCATAGAGTGGGAGGCATGGGGGGTGACCGCAGGGACCGCCCTCGTGACGTACTTTGCCGGGTGCACTACTATACCCTGAAGGAAGAAATTTTGCGCAAGGCCTGGCGCCTGGGGCCACTGGACTTTCACGGATCACCTATACACCTCTACCCGGACCTCTCCCGCAACACGCTGTACATGCGGCGAGCGGTCCGTCCTCTGCTGGACTTGATTCGCCAAGTAGGCGCCACGTACACTTGGGGCCACCCCTTCAGCATCAAAGTGACCCGAGAAGATAACCACAAATTTGTGCTGTCAGACCCGGACCAGCTTCCTGCCTTCTTTCTGTTCCTGGACCGGGACCCTATTGTCATCCCGAACTGGTTGGACCCCCCAGATGACCGTCAGCGGCTACCGGGCCCTCCTCTACAGCGTCGAGGACGCCCACAGTCTAGATCGGTACCTTCCGGTCCTAGAGTACGGCGAGCCACGTCACCAGAAGACTGATCCAGATTCTGTCGTCCGAGACCTGAAATGGTTCTTTTTTGATATGTCCTTTAGTCCACCAGGTGACTACAGTTCCTTTATGAGACTCCGGCCAGGTTTGCCTACTGTTTTCTCTATTTTGTTTTGTACTCACGGTTTTACTTGCGTATCCACCCCGCTGACTCTTGCTCACTTTGTTATCTAAGTGCTGCTGACGGTTTAGTTGTCTCGCTTGGCACGGAGAATGTTTCCTTGCCCTCAGCTGGTGCGGTTGTGCTTGCGGGGGCTTTGGAAAGGCGGTCGGTGGTGTTGATATGTTCTTTCACGGCATTGGCTCTACTGGCTGGCTTGGTGTTTCCCGGGCATAGCCCTTTGGCTTGTCCGGGGACCTCCGGGTCTTCCCTCGAGCTCTGGACATCTATGTCCCTGGAGCTTGGGACTGACTGGCCTTATCACTGACACCTTCTGTGCGTTTACACAGATATCTGAGCTAAGCCGTGACAACTATCATAGTTAATGCTGCTATAAATGTAGTAATTGGTGCTTCCAACCCTCGCATGCTTACGCGGGAATACCTGTGCCTTTATTCTGTCACCAGTTTGTGTACACCTTGTTCTACGTTGATGTTATTTTTCTATGTAATTTTAGACTGTTTATTACACTCCAGCGTACCAATGGTATTAGTCTGACACTCTGCCCTTTAGTGACTAGGCAGTTGAGCATTAGATGCCACGGTCATTGGGTGTGTTACACTTACAGTTATGTTATATATGCCTGTTAGGTTGTCGGGATCACAACTCAGCTGTTCTAACCCCGTTCTCTCCCCCTAAATAGGATTGGCACAGTTAGTGCCTACTACGTGATATTTCACGAAGTGTTACGTTTTTGCGCACACTTTAGTATTCTTGAGCCGCCTTCCCCAGGTGCTCTCTACGTTCAATCTCTCCCCCGCCTCGCTCTACCTTCTCTCTTCCTCCCCTGTTGTGTTTCCCCCCTTTTTTTCTTCCCCGCTTTTCTTTTTTTTTTCTTCTTCTCTCTCTCCTTCCCCCCCCCTCCCCCCCTATCGCTCCATCATGGCCCACACAGTGACCTCTCACCCTAGGTTACAATTCTGTTCCTACAATGTCAATGGGCTCAATATTGCCTCCAAAAGAGGACAAATCCTGTATCAAATGCACAAACGCCAAGTCAATGTGCTTCTTCTCCAAGAGACACATTTTCACTCTGCCTCCACCCCTTCCTGTTCCAACAGATACTTCAACAGGTGGTTCCACAGCACTAGCCCAACCCAGAAAGCCAAGGGAGTGTCTGTGGCCTTCCATAAGACGCTCCCTATAGAGGTGCTTGACCATCTCTCGGACCCCCAGGGGAGGTATGTTTTTGTGAAATTCGTGTTATGGGGTACCAAATTTACAGTAGCTAACATTTACCTTCCTAATGTTAATCAAGTATCGGCCGCGTTACAATACATGAGGATTTTGTCAGGATTCAGGGAGGGTAAGCTCATATTGGGGGGAGATTTTAACACCCCTCTTGAACCACTTTTAGATTCCTCCACCTCGCGATCGTGTATCTCCTTCCCCAAACTGAGGGCTCTGAAACGGGCATTCTACGATCTGCGTCTGGTGGACGTTTGGAGAGTGCTGTACCCCACGGTCCGTAACTATACCCACTTCTCCCATGTTCATCACACCTATAGTCGCATAGACTACCTAATGAGTGACCATAGCTGCCTGGACTGGTCCCCGGAATGCACCATAGACCCAATGGTCTGGTCTGACCATTCTCCTTTACACATGACATTCTCGCTCCCTTCCGCTCCGATTAGGGAATGGTCATGGCGCTTGAACGATTCGCTGCTTACGAACCCGGAATGTGTGACAAGGGTTTCAGATACAATCTCTAACTTTTTTGCGGACCACGCTTTGGATACGACATCGTTGCCCTTTCAATGGGAGGCACTTAAGGCTGTCCTACGTGGTACCTTTATCCAAATGGGTACGCGTCTTAAAAAGGAGCGCTCAGCCGCCATAGAGGCAGCAAATAAAACGCTTAGAAACTTAGAAACTGAGCACAAACGATCCCCGACAGTGACAATGCTGGCGGACGTTTCTAGGGCACGATCACAACTTAGAGAACTTTATGAAGCCTCTGCACGTACATATGCAGATAAGCTCACTTTCCATCAATATAAGTTTCGAGATAAATGTGGTAGGCCACTGGCTCGCTCCCTGCACCCAAAAACAACCTCCGCCTTTGTGCCTCATATTCGGGGGGCACAGGGGGAAATGGTATCCTCACCCACTAAGATGGCGGGGGAATTCAGGGACTTTTATCAGTCCCTGTACAATATCCCTAAGACTCAAGGGACAAGTTCCCCTTCCTCCGGGGTGGAGGACCAGATGTCATATGTATTGGAAACCGCGCTCCCTACGTTAGAAGATGACGTCATCGCTGATCTGGAAACCTCAATCACAGAAGACGAAGTCACCAAAGCCATAGCGGGTACACCGAGTGGAAAGAGCCCGGGCCCAGACGGCTTTACTCCTAAGTTCTACAAACTTTTTGCCGCCCTCCTCACGCCCTTTCTAACTAAGGTGTTCAACTCTTTGTCGGAGGGTTCAGTGTTCCCTCCACAAATACTTGAGGCTCACATATCCCTCATCCCAAAGCCAGGCAAAGACCCCACTCTTTGTGCAAGCTATAGGCCGATCTCCTTGATTGGGGTCGATTTGAAAGTCTTTGCTAAAATCCTAGCCAATAGATTACATCCATTGTTGCCTGGGATAATACACCTAGACCAGGTCGGCTTTGTGAGTGGCCGTGAGGCTAGGGACAATACCCTGAAGACCCTTCTTTTAACCAACTATGCCCGGTCCCACGATATCCCACTATGCCTCTTAACAGTCGATGCCGAGAAGGCATTCGACCGAGTAGACTGGCAGTTCCTTCGACTATCCCTGCAACAAATAGGCGTGGGAACCAATATGATGGCGAGAATAATGTCCCTTTACTCCTCTCCATATGCTAGGATTAGACTAAATGGCTCGCTATCTCCAGCCTTCTCTGTATCTAACGGGACGCGACAGGGATGCCCACTGTCCCCCCTCCTCTACGTTCTCACTATGGAACACCTAGCTATTGCTCTACGTAACAATTCTTCTATCCAAGGCATAACAGTCGGGCCCACACATACTAAACTTGCCCTCTTTGCAGATGATCTGCTCCTGTTCGTGACACACCCTCACACATCCTTGCCCTTGGTATTGCAGGAGTTTCGGAAATTTGGAGAAGTTAGCAACTTCAAGGTCAACTACAATAAATCGGAAATCCTCAACATATCTCTGCCTACGTCGGCCCTGCGAAGACTATCGTCTTTTTTCCCCTTCAAAACTGGTTCCCCCTCCATAAGGTATCTCGGAATTCAAATACCGGCGGATGCTTCCCAACTTTTTTCCTTGAACTTTGCCCCCCTACTTCTTAGGACCCAGGCAGATTTAATCAATTATGCGTCCAAACAGCTCTCATGGCTAGGTAGAGTGAATGCCCTGAAAATGGATGTTCTCCCTAGGTTCCTGTATTTGTTTCAGACCATCCCTATTCACATACCTAATTCGTACTTTAAGAAAATACGCCAACTGTTTTCCAAATTTATTTGGAATGCGGCCCGTCCCAGGATACGGTATGAAACACTTTCTCTTCCAAAGGCTCGGGGGGGGGCTGGAGCCCCAGATGCCTCCCTATACCATAAAGCAGCGGTGCTCACCCGCATACTAGATTGGTTCCATCATTCTTCAACCAAGCTTTGGGTTCAGTTGGAAAGCCACATGAGCCCAATTGAGCTCTCCGCTCTCCCCTGGACCTTGCCTACGGTACGGGGGGGTTCGGGCCCTCTTAATGACCTTACCCATCAAACGATCCAGATTTGGGATCGCATGCTGTCCAGAAGGGGCTTATCAAACCGCATGGGGCCTATGACTCCCTTCTTTGGGACCCCGGCCTTTCCGCCAGCTATGTCGGTAGCAAGATTCGGACCATGGCGAAGAGAGGATCATAGGCGACTTGCCCAGGTCCTTCGTGCAGACCCCACTTTGAGGTCAGATACCTCTACCGGTCTGACCTCCCGTCACCCCATGCAGTGGCTTCGGAGGCAACAGACTGCCTCCTACATCCGGACTTTCCCATCTATTACAGACATTCTTGCTGAACCGACGGGATTCGAGGAACTGCTCCTGCAGGTGGAACCTCCAACGCATGTTGTATCGCAACTATACTCCCTTCTGCTCGATGTTTACTCCCCTGGCCTCCCACCGTTTACGGTGGCCTGGGAGACAGACCTCCGTCACACTATCTCCCCTATTGACTGGCAAAAATGTTTTACCCTGACGCACAAATTGTCCATAGCCACCAAGACCCAGGAGAAGGGGTTTAAACTGTTAACAAGATGGTACAGATGTCCATCAACTCTTCACCACTTCAATCCGGAGGTGTCGGATGCCTGCTGGCGGTGCCTCGGCTCCCGGGGAACCATGCTCCACATTTGGTGGGAGTGCCCTCCTGTGCGGAGGTACTGGCAGCGGATTTTCACACTCTACTGCAAATTGATGGCGACCTCTATCCACCCTTCACCTGAGGTGGCTCTCTTGTCTATTATCCCAGGATCATTTAAATCCATCAGAAATGATGTCTTGCGACACTTTCTGGCGGCGGTCAGGGTAGTGATTCCCCGTCATTGGAGAACGGCAACCATGCCTTCCCTGGGGGATTGGGCTGTTGAGGTGGACCGCATTAGGGACCTTGAGCGCCTGGTAGCGGAGGAAAATGACAAAAGTGAACAGTTCTCTCTCACATGGACTTCGTGGTCCGTGTTTCGGTACTCCTCGGAGTTTATCTCTTGGGCGGAGTGTGCCCTGGACGAGACCACTCTCGGACCTTGATGGAGTGATTCTGATCCCTGTCCCCTATCTGTGTACCCCTACTATTTGCCCCTGACTCTGACTCTTTCTCTTTTCTCTACACATAAATACACCTCTAAGAACCCAGTAGGATAACGTACCAGGGCTTCAATTTACCTACTACCTATAACCCATTGAGTGACCCTACTTCATACTCTCCAAATAGGTTTGTGTATACTTTCATCTGATGGTACTTAGCCCTGCTCTGTTCTGACACACATGATGCCTGTTGAGGATGTATCCTATTAATGTTTGTAATGTTTAAGACAATGTATGTCTTTTTCTGTCGTTTCATTGCATAAACAAATAAAATAAGATTGAATTAAAAGTGGGGCTCAGAAAAATGATCATACCTGACACTGGGTTCTCATCTGGTAAACTCCTAGCCACAACGCCGTACTGGGCGTCCTTAATTAATAAAACCAAATTAAATGATTGTAGATAGTTGCTTTTAAGACATCTGATTACTCAAACCATAGATGTCTATAATTGTATAGATAAATTGAGTTCATGTAAAAAGAAAAGATATATATATATAATCCAACTTACTTTCAAACAGGAGAAATTTTCCTTAGAAGTGAAAGAAAGCCATAAAGGGTTACATGCTATATCAAAGTTGAAAAGAAGGACCACGTCTCCAAAAGTCTGGGAACAAAAATGGTGAATCCTAAAGTATGTGTACAAGAGATGTGTATAGTAACCAGAGCGTTCATATAAGACATATGTATAAAAAGATTTCTGATTATACAATATCTCAATCATTAACTTATTTCTAAGGGGTAAAACTCACCCACTAATGTAGTTCAAATGTAGACAAGTGGTCAGCTGTATAGTGGGGGATTTGCCAGAAAACCAAAAACACTGCCCATATATCAAAGTAGAGGCAGAAAACATCAGGTGCGTCCGCTTGTTCGCATGAGCCTCATGATGTATTGTCCGTCAGGACATAATGCAGCATATTAACAAAAGAATGGACCTAAAATGGGGGAAGCCACAAGCAGTGATTCCTTTATGTGATCCGATAGGATTCAGATGGCTTGAAAATGACGCTCAGAACAAAGTATTCGTACCTGACATTGGGTTCCCGTCTATTACCCTCCTAGCAGCAACGCCGTCCTGGGATGCCGGCTCGATATGTAGCACGCTGTAACAGCGTGATATTTAAGGTGCACGCCTCTTCCGTAGTCACCGTCCGGGCCAATAGAAAGGCTCGGCGTGACGTCATTCGGAATGGCCGGAGGATCAGCATTGCTGCACGCACACACATCGCGCATAGGTGCCGGGATGGATATCCGGACGTAATGCGTGAGTGATCGCGGCAGCATAGAGCTAAACCAAGCCATCTCAATTGGAGACGAGATAAGTCGTCAACCAGAGATGGCAATAGTGCTGCCTAGCATTGCCTGACAGCGCTCGGGCGGCCACACAGCGGCCATACACGATCCCATCCATTAACCCAAACCCTGCCATGGAACAGACCAGTAGTAAAGGGTCCTAAGTATTCTCCGAAATTCCAAAAGCAAAATTGCAACCTATAATATGAACAAAATTTTTTATATTCAAAGAAAGCAGAATTGTTTAAATATTCAATATACAATATATAGCTAAAAAAAGATCCCATTTGATCTAATATAAGATCATAGGTCATTTTTAGTTTAGCTCAGAATGTAATTTAGAACCTTAATATTATATATAACAAAAATATATAGTTCTATGAGTAACCTTTTTTTTCTCAACTATTGATTCATCGATTGGAAAAAGGGAGGGGCCTATATTGACATCTTGATTAGTTGGTTTTTAGGGTATTATTTTGATGTTTATTATTTGAGAAGTATACAACTTTTTCACAGCGATTAACCCTAATATGATTATATCTACAGAAACGCTTTGTATGATTGAGCCTCATTGATGCCAGGTGCATGTATGGCATCAAGACACTCAATCCAATAAGTTTCTTGGCAAAGTATTTGTTTGTCCCAATCACCGCCTCGTGGGTCCCGTAGTACCACAGCGAGGGTTATGAATGATACAAACGAGGTATTGAATTTGTGGTAGAGATCCAAGTGTCTACTTACTGCAGTAATCATTTTGCCATTACCTGAGTAGTATACATGGTCTTTAATACGGGATCGAAAATGTCTGATCGTTTTTCCCACGTAAAACGCACCGCATTGGCAAGTCATTAAATAGACTACTCCCTGTGTGTTACAATCAGCATGAAAATTCAAATTGTAAATGGTGCCATTGGGGAGTATGAATCTGGTACCTACGGAAATCCATGGGCAGAAAGCACATTTGCCACATCGTGTCATCCCATTGGAGATAGATCTGGCCGGTATATCATCATGAAAATGACTGGACGTGAGTTGGTCGCGTAACGATTTTGATCTTCTAAACGTTATATCCGGTTTGGGTTTGATGTATTTATTGAGAACAGGGTCATCACAAAGAAGAGACCAATGATTGGCAAGTATGTTCCTAAGTTCCACATGATGATTTGAATATCTCGTAATAAATCTCACAGGTTGCTCCTGTTTAGTCGTCTTTGTTTTGTATAGTAGTGAGTTCCTAGATTGTCGCAGCGCTTTGTTGAATGCGCTACGTAACAGGGATTTAGTGTATCCCCTGGCTCCAAGTCTATCGCGAAGTAAATTTGCCTGTAATTTGAAATCAGCAGTAGATGTACAATTACGGCGAAGTCTAAGGTATTGTGCATATGGTATGCTACGTATTAGAGTATTAGGGTGAGCACTATCTGCATGCAGTAAGGTGTTGCCTGCTGTTTCTTTGCGAAATAGAGTTGAAGCCAGTTGTCCGTCAGGGTCCTTAGTTATGGTTAAGTCTAGGAACGTAACTTTGTCCTTGCTGCTGGACATTGTGAATTTCAAATTAAATGTGTTCACATTAAGCATATCGATAAATCGCTCCAGTGAGTTCAAAGTCCCAGTCCATATGATGAATATATCATCAATGTAGCGTAGCCAACAGGCTACATGGTTAACAGATTCCGCCAAGGAATCATCAGAAAACACATATCGTTCCCACCCCCCCAGGTACAGGTTGGCATAGGCCGGGGCACAACACGTGCCCATGGCCACCCCCTGCACCTGGAGGAAGTGGGACTCTTGAAAAGTAAAGACATTGTGGGTCAGAACAAACTGGAGCAATCTAAGAATAAACTCGCAGTATTCCCCTCGGTGATGATCCTGCTCTCTGAGGAAAGTCCGCACTATCCCGATGCCCTGATCGTGAGGTATGCTGGAGTAGAGAGCCTCCACATCCAACGTCACGAGCAGGGCATCGGGAGGCACGGACATTCCCTCAATATGTTTCAACAGATCGAGGGTGTCTTTGATATATGACGGCAGTGCCATGACATGTGGCATTAGGATCGAATCAATCAGCCGACTGGCATTCTCAGTAAGAGAACCAATGCCAGACACTATGGGTCTGCCAGGTGGTGATGTTGGATTTTTGTGTATCTTCGGCAGTGCATAAAAGGTAGCTAGCCTTGGAAAGCGTACATTTAAATAGTTGTAAAGGTCTTGATCTATTAGGCCTCTCTGATGGGCAAAGCCAATGATTATAAGGTATTCTTCTTTAAATTTTTGAATATTGGTAACACTGATATCTGTGTACCAATCTTTATTAGATAGAATGTCCATGACCATTTTTATATAGACTTTCTTTGTCATTAAGACAATGTTGCCCCGTTTGTCTGCAGATTTTATTTCCAAATCGGGATGATTCTGTAATCGTATGATCGCTTGTTTTTCAGAGGGAGAGAGATTACTTGGTTTATTGGTCAAGGGCATTTTCTTAATATCACTGACCGCTCCCATCAGGAAGGCCCAAATGTTAGAGTTTGTCATCAAGTCGGGAAATCGCTGCGATTTAGGTTTAAATTTTTTTGGGGGAAAGGTGTGTGGGGGACAAAGATGTTGAGGTTGTGTAGATTCGGCATCAGCTTCTGTTAAATTATTCTCATCCAGTAACAACATAAGGTCCCGGAGAGCTCTAAAGTCTTTCATTGTGTAATTTTTGACTTGTTCAGAGATCTGTTTATCTTTGGGGGATCGAAGACGATCCCTATTAAAGAGAAATTTGTATGTCAAGTTGCGTGCAAATAGATATAAATCTTTAATTGCCTCGTATTTATCGATTTTCATTGAGGGACAGAAATTGAGTCCCAGCTTTAGAACCTCCAATTCCAATGAGGAAAAAACATAAGGAGTTAGATTGATTACATCAAGTTTAGGGTTTATGTCGGGAGAGTGGTGTTCAGGGGTAATTGAAAATTTGGTAGGGAAGTGGGAAGTGATGATATATGTGCATCAAGAGTGCTTTGTCTTGAAATAGATGGACATTGTGTCATTGGTGGCAGATTATGCATTGGGGTACTAGGAAACAACTGATTGTGTCCTGGACCAGTGACGTTGGTAGGAACCATAGCATCAGTGATATTTGTGACTAAATTACCAGTATTTTGAGGAAGAGTTTGAGCACTGAGTATTTGTATTGCCTGTAGAGCAGTGTCACCCAGATAGTTAACTTGTGATTGTCCACCAACACCATTCGATTGTACATTACCTTGTATAGGATGGTGAAGAATAAGAGTTGTGTCCCTAGTAGGAGGGCGTTTTTTATAGGGTGAAAAAGACCAACCACCAAAATCCCGCTTACGTGTTCCCTGGTTGTGAAAAGAAGATGCTGGATTATTCTTTCTAGACATATGCTGTGGAGGAAAAAGAGAAGAATCAGATTCAGTATCATCATCAGTGGTGAATTGATCATTGTTTTTATTTTTCGGCATACGAAAGTTTGATCTAGATCCTTTGTTCTGGGTAGTGTGACAGCAGGAAGGTAAAGTCACCTGGTTGCATCCAGGGGGGTAGATATATTTCGCCCAGATTCAGGCTTTACGCCGACTTATACAACTAGGTGGAGAGTTGTATAAGGCTAGTGGGCTCATGGATGACTCATACCTCTAGGGAGAGTGTGGGGCGTCGTGCAGACAGAGATGAGGAGACCAGCTGAACCTTGTCAGCTCATTTAGGCCTCTATAAGAACTCCCAGCTTCATTAGATGTTTGCTCATGCCTGGAACCAGACCTGTGTGGACTGTCTAGGGAGAGTGAACCCCTGTGCGGTGAGAAAAAGCCTGTGTGGCTATTTGCTTGGACATTTAAAACCAGGGACTTAGGGACTAGGACAGCACTAGGCTGATCCCAGTTGTTAGTTAGGAAACCTGTATGTTTAGTCAGAGGTCAAGTTGACCAGGATTTATTTTATTTATGTTTCTTTTGCTTTGCTGTGTTTTGTCACTGTAAATAGAAAATAAACCGCACCTTTTTGATTTTGAAAACCACAACCTCCGTTTGCTGGGCCTGTTTTTGTCTGGGGAGCCCATCCCGGGGGTCACACACACCCGCTGCCGAGCTAACCCCCTCACAGTTGGTGGAGAACCAGTGGCAGTTTTTTTTAAGCCAGCATGGAGGAGATACTGAAACAGCTGGCTCTAGCAAATGCCAATCAACAGCAGACAAATGCAGGTTTGCAAAGGAGCCTTGCAGCCCAGCAGCAAGCTCATCAACAGAGCCTTGCAGCCCAGCAGCAAGCTCACCAACAGAGTCTGGAAGCTCAGCAACAAGCCCAGCAGCAATCTGAGGCCCGCTTCATAGACCTGTTACAGAAGCAAGAGCAGAGACTACAACAAATGGATGCAGTAATGCAGCAACGTCCGCAGACCAGTGAGGAAAGCCGTCCCACTAATACCGCGTCCTTTGGGGTGAGTCGTTTATTGACAAAAATGACTGGAGAGGATGATCCAGAGGTATTTTTGACCACATTTGAAAGGACCGCTGAAAGAGAAAAGTGGCCTGAGGAGCAGTGGGCTGGACTGGTGGCTCCTCTGTTAACTGGTGAATCGCAGAAAGCTTACTATGACCTAGAGCCTAACCAAGCAAAAGACTATGTGATGCTAAAAGCTGAAATTTTGGCAAGGCTGGGTGTCACCCAGGCTGTCCGGGCTCAGCGTGTGCATAACTGGACTTTCCAGCTTGGAAAACCCCCCAGGTCTCAAATGTATGATCTCATTCACCTGAGCAGAAAGTGGCTACAGCCAGAGACTTTGTCCGCACCAAAGATTGTGGAACGTGTTGTAATGGATCGGTTTTTGAGAGCTCTTCCTACTGCCATCCAAAAGTGGGTAAGCCATGGAGACCCAGAAACGGCCGGTAAACTTGTGGATCGGGTAGAGAGATACTTGGCTGCAGAGAACCTGACGGCCTCTTCCAGAGACACTCAGACTTTCCACCCTAAGACCAGACCATCCCCAGGGGCGGATAAGAGGATTCCAAGGGGTGAGGGTGGAGAGAGTTAGAGGGTGGGAGCTCTACCCCAAGTTTGGCGAGAACAGCCTGGGAAATCAGCGGCTCAAGAGGCGGCAAGAAGGATCATTTGCTACCGCTGCCGGCAAGCGGGACATATTGCAGCCAATTGCCCGGTTGTGGAGGAACCCATGCAGTGTGACTTTCTGACGGGCAGACGTCAGTCGCTGTGTGCGACAGTCGCATGCACTGCCATTCGAGGAACTGAGAAACATTTATGCAAAATGTGTGTTAATGGTAGAAATGTTGTGGTATTGCTGGATTCAGGTAGCCTTGTGACCCTGATAAAGGCTGAGTTAGTTAAAACAGAGGTCTTTGGGAATAGCAAGGTAGCTGTTATTTGTGTGCATGGGGACACCCGAGAGTATCCAGTGACTACAGTGTGTTTCGAGACCCCCAAAGGTACCCTCTCTCATCCAGTGGGCTTAGTATCTCAGTTACCGCATGACGCCATTGTGGGAAGGGATTTTCCGAAGTTCTGGGAACTGTGGGATGATCCTGAGCCCCCCACTGGTGCCCCTATGTACCAGGAATGTGATAGCCAGAACTCCCCTGAGAGTGGTGAGGACTCTCCGGAATTTCCCTTATCAGTATTGGCAGGGGAGACTCAAGAAACTGGAGAGGAGCCCACCTCCTCAGACGAAAACCTACCGTCTGTGGAGTTTTCTGATCTTGAGGTTCACAGGGAAAACTTTGCCACAGAACAGTTGAAAGACCCCGCCCTAATAAAGGCACGGGAAAACGTAGTGAAAATAGATGGCGAGTTAGTGAACCCAGATAATACCTGCACTTACCCATACTTCAGCGTAGAGAAGGACCTACTGTATCGGGTGGCAAAAAGGGCAGAAGAAACCGTTGAGCAGCTTGTGGTGCCCAAACCTTACAGGAAGTTGGTGTTGGAGTTGGCCCATGGGCACATTCTTGGAGGTCATCTGGGGACAGAGAAAACCCGAGAGAGGGTATTACAGAGATTCTATTGGCCGGGGGTGATGAAGGACATAGAAAATTATTGTTCCTCCTGCCCTGTGTGTCAGAGGTCGGCCCCGATGCCACATTTCCGTAGCCCGCTGGTCCCTCTACCCATCATTGAGGTCCCGTTTGAGAGGATCGCCATGGATTTGGTAGGGCCTATAATCAAGTCCGCTAGGGGGCACCAGTACATATTAGTTATAATGGACTATGCCACCCGTTATCCAGAAGCGATCCCTCTCCGAAATACCTCGACCAAGAACCTAGCCAAAGAGCTATCTCTTGTGTTTAGCCGGGTGGGTATTTGTAAAGAACTGCTTACGGACCAAGGTACACCCTTTATGTCCCGGGTTATGAAGGAGCTGTGTAAATTGTTCAAAGTGACGCAATTACGTACATCTGTGTATCACCCCCAAACCGATGGGCTGGTTGAAAGATTCAACAAAACCCTAAAACAAATGTTGAAGAAAGTGGTGGATAGAGATGGAAAGGATTGGGACTGTCTACTTCCTTATCTGATGTTTGCTATTAGGGAGGTGCCCCAATCCTCTACGGGATTCTCCCCCTTTGAGTTACTGTATGGGAGACACCCAAGAGGGCTGTTGGATATTGCCAAGGAAACTTGGGAAAGTGAGAGTTCTCCCCACAGGAGTGTGATTGAGCATGTCGCCCTGATGCAAGACCGAATTGCACAGGTAATGCCCATCGTGAAGGAACATTTGGCCCAAGCGCAGTTAGCACAGCAGAGAGTGTACAACCGTGGAGCCAAGACCCGTACCTTTTCCCCGGGGGATAGGATACTGGTACTTGTCCCTACGGTTGAAAGTAAATTCCTTGCCAAATGGCAAGGCCCCTATGAGATAATGGAAAAAGTGAGCGAAGTGAATTACAAGGTCAGACAACCAGGAAGGCGAAAGCCCGAACAGATCTATCACGTTAATCTGTTGAAAGCCTGGAGGGATAGAGAGTCCCTAGTCGCAGACACTTGGTCACCAGCTCAAACTGGTTGCGTGATTCCTGAGGTTGGAATAGCAGCCACCTTGTCACAACCCCAACAACAGGAGGTTAAGGAGTTTGTGCTTCGCAACAAGGAGGTATTCTCTGAGCTGCCGGGACAAACATCTGGGGTAGAGCATGACATCATTACCCCGCCCGGTGAAAGGGTGAAGTTAAAACCCTATCGGATCCCAGAGGCCCGACGGGAGGCAATACGGGAGGAAGTACAGAAAATGCTGAACTTAGGGGTGATAGAGGAGTCCCAAAGTGATTGGTCTAGTCCCGTTGTGTTGGTGCCTAAACCGGATGGGAGCTGGCGATTTTGTAACGATTTTCGTCAGTTGAACAAAGTTACAAAATTTGACACCTACCCCATGCCACGTATAGATGAGTTGATCGACCGGCTGGGAACAGCCCGATACATGACGACTCTTGACCTCACAAAAGGGTATTGGCAAATCCCCCTGGCCAAGTCGGCCAAAGAGAAAACCGCATTTGTAACCCCAGACGGGGCGTTCCAATATAAAAGAATGCCGTTCGGGTTACAGAATGCGCCGGCCACATTCCAGCGGAAAATGGACCAGATGCTGAGGCCCCATCGGGAGTATGCTGCGGCTTACCTGGATGACGTAATTGTCCATAGCACAGATTGGGCCTCACATCTGCCAAAAGTGCAAGCAGTCCTGGACTCTGTTCGGGAAGCGGGGTTTACGGCTAACCCCAAGAAGTGTACCATTGGGCAGGAGGAGGCCAAATATCTTGGGTACACCATTGGGAGGGGAGTAATAAAACCCCAACTCAACAAAGTCGAGGCCATCCAGAGTTGGCCACGTCCCAACAGCAAGAAGCAGGTACGAGCCTTTCTGGGAATCGCTGGGTATTATCGGCGATTCATTCCCCACTTTGCTTCTAAGGCTGTGCCCCTAACCAACCTGACGAAGGGGAAAGGGTCGGTCATGATTAAATGGACCCCCGAGGCTGAGGCAGCATTCCAATTCTTGAAACAAGCCTTATGTAGCCAGCCAGTGTTGTACTCACCCGACTTCTCTAAAGACTTTGTCGTACAAAGTGATGCGTCAGATGTGGGGTTAGGAGCAGTATTGTCCCAGGTCTGGAACGGGGAAGAGCACCCAGTCATTTACCTCAGCAGGAAGTTGAAGTCCCATGAGGTAAATTACGCCACCGTTGAAAAGGAGTGTTTAGCGGTGAAGTGGGCTCTAGATTCCCTTCGGTACTACCTGCTAGGTAGGCACTTTGACATGGTTACGGATCACGCTCCGTTAAAGTGGATGGCTCAAAACAAGGAAACAAATAGAAGAGTGAATAGGTGGTTCCTGGCCCTCCAGGAATTCAACTTCACAGTAAAGCATCGCCCTGGCGTTCAAATGGGGAATGTGGATGCTTTGTCTCGAGTACATGAATGCCTGATTGCTGGTGTTCCAACCCCGAGGTTAAAACAAGAGGGGGGGGTATGTGACAGCAGGAAGGTAAAGTCACCTGGTTGCATCCAGGGGGTTAGATATATTTCGCCCAGATTCAGGCTTTACGCCGACTTATACAACTAGGTGGAGAGTTGTATAAGGCTAGTGGGCTCATGGATGACTCATACCTCTAGGGAGAGTGTGGGGCGTCATGCAGACAGAGATGAGGAGACCAGCTGAACCTTGTCAGCTCATTTAGGCCTCTATAAGAACTCCCAGCTTCATTAGATGTTTGCTCATGCCTGGAACCAGACCTGTGTGGACTGTCTAGGGAGAGTGAACCCCTGTGCGGTGAGAAAAAGCCTGTGTGGCTATTTGCTTGGACATTTAAAACCAGGGACTTAGGGACTAGGACAGCACTAGGCTGATCCCAGTTGTTAGTTAGGAAACCTGTATGTTTAGTCAGAGGTCAAGTTGACCAGGATTTATTTTATTTATGTTTCTTTTGCTTTGCTGTGTTTTGTCACTGTAAATAGAAAATAAACCGCACCTTTTTGATTTTGAAAACCACAACCTCCGTTTGCTGGGCCTGTTTTTGTCTGGGGAGCCCATCCCGGGGGTCACACACACCCGCTGCCGAGCTAACCCCCTCACAGTAGATATTTGCCATCTATAGGCAAAGCCCTCACTGAATGCTGTCCTATCTTTTGATAATTTATTTTGTTTTTTATAGATTATGTCTCTGGTAATTCGAGTAACATAATCTTTTATATCCTGACCCCGTTTGGCATATTGGGGATGTTTTTTAATATTTTCATTGCTAGATTGCAATAATGTAATTTCCTGATCTAATGACGTCAATTCAGATTGGTACTGGACGATAAGTAGCCTCATTAGGTTTGTACTGCAAGTGGTTAGTATGTTTTCCCATGCCAGTTTGAATTCTGGGGTAGCATTCTGAAAGGATGGATAGACTTGTATCCTTAATCCCAGAGGGCTAATATTTTCATGGACATATTTGCCCAAGAATTCGATGTGCCAATGTAGGTTAGATTTCTTTTTTAAAAGTCGTTTAAGTTTGGCCATAAATTGATTAATGCCGATCTCTTGTTCAGTCTCAGCATTACAGTTCGTCTGGATATCTGACATGTAGCCAGACCAAGCTGTGCCCAAAAAGTCCATATCACCAATCAATAGAACCAAAAATTAGCATACGTATAAGTAATTTAACCATAGACAACAAGACAGAGCCTCGGATATTTTTATATGGTTTTGAAAAATTATTATTTTTTATTCTATCTTTAAAACAAATATATTGAATAACTATTATTATTATACCAGATTATTTAGAAAAAACAATAAATACCACTCACAGTCAAAATTGACTGATTGCCCGGGTGCTTCCACCCAAAACTGTATTTCAGAGAGAAAAAATGTTGTATCAGCCACAGAGTGGTAGCTGTGGATATCAACAAAAGATACCTAGCGTGCCGCGTCCTGGAGTTTAGATATAGAAAAAAGCTAAATAAGGGGACTTGGACTTTTTAGGCACAGTACACAATTTGTATAAAAAATATAATTTTATTGTGCAATACTCTATCATATAAATGTTTCCGTTTAAAAATTATTCACATGTTCTAGGAGAGACAATACACCAATGCCGTTATAATACAACACCATAACTCTAATGATGAACATATAGGGATATTGATAATCCAAAACCAGTTTGATACATTTCAGAGAGTTGAGGTATGGTTGAAGCGGCAGAGGTTGTAGGAAAAGATGCAATATTTTCACTCTTGCTCGACAAGTTCCGCGTCCATTGACGCTTCTTCAGGAGCGTGTCATGTGAACTAAACAAAAAATATATTTAAACATAAAACATACATCAGAAAAGATTTTTAATTTATCACCATGCATTAAACAATGCTATAATACATTTAGAGACCTTTTTATTAGAAAAAAGGAGTGTTTACATTTTTGCAGAGGAAATCGGAGAGATACCCAAGATGTACTTACTGGCCTAATGAACAGGGGATAGGTATAGACCGAACCTGGCGGTCGCTATGGAGGCCTGCACCTATTATTAATTGATAAAACTGAATTAATAGTTATAAACCATTACTTTTAAGACATCTGGTTAATTAAACCATAGATGTCTATAATTGTATAGATAATTTAGGTTTGTGTAGAAAAGACATAGTCAAACTTACTTACGAGCAGGAATAAATCCCTTGGAGGTGGAGAAGGGTCATAGAGGGTAATATGCTAGATCATAGTTGGAGAGAGGAACCGAATCTCCAAAGGTCTAGGAACCAGAATGATGGATCCTAGAATCTGTATACAAAAAATGTGTACAGAATGTTCATATAGAAAATATAACTAATACACAGAAAACAAGGGTACTGACTATAACTTTTTCCTCCACAGCATATGTCTAGAAAGAATAATCCAGCATCTTCTTTTCACAACCAGGGAACACGTAAGCGGGATTTTGGTGGTGGGTCTTTTTCACCCTATAAAAAACACCCTCCTACTAGGGACACAACTCTTATTCTTCACCATCCTATACAAGGTAATGTACAATTGAATGGTGTTGGTGGACAATCACAAGTTAACTATCTGGGTGACACTGCTCTACAGGCAATACAAATACTCAGTGCTCAAACTCTTCCTCAAAATACTGGTAATTTAGTCACAAATATCACTGATGCTATGGTTCCTACCAACATCACTGGTCCAGGACACAATCAGTTGTTTCCTGGTACCCCAATGCATAATCTTCCACCAATGACACAATGTCCATCTATTTCAAGACAAAGCACTCTTGATGCACATATATCATCACTTCCCACTTCCCTACCAAATTTTCAATTACCCCTGAACACCACTCTCCCGACATAAACCCTAAACTTGATGTAATCAATCTAACTCCTTATGTTTTTTCCTCATTGGAATTGGAGGTTCTAAAGCTGGGACTCAATTTCTGTCCCTCAATGAAAATCGATAAATACGAGGCAATTAAAGATTTATATCTATTTGCACGCAACTTGACATACAAATTTCTCTTTGATAGGGATCGTCTTCGATCCCTCAAAGATAAACAGATCTCTGAACAAGTCAAAAATTACACAATGAAAGACTTTAGAGCTCTCCGGGACCTTATGTTGTTACTGGATGAGAATAATTTAACAGAAGCTGATGCCGAATCTACA
This sequence comes from Rana muscosa, assembly GCA_029206835.1. NCBI lineage: Eukaryota > Metazoa > Chordata > Amphibia > Anura > Ranidae > Rana > Rana muscosa. The sequence goes on from CM055116.1 coordinate 814,805,033, forward strand.
CAACCTCAACATCTTTGTCCCCCACACACCTTTCCCCCAAAAAAATTAAACCTAAATCGCAGCGATTTCCCGACTTGATGACAAACTCTAACATTTGGGCCTTCCTGATGGGAGCGGTCAGTGATATTAAGAAAATGCCCTTGACCAATAAACCAAGTAATCTCTCTCCCTCTGAAAAACAAGCAATCATATGATTACAGAATCATCCCAATTTGGAAATAAAATCTGCAGACAAAGGGGGCAATATTGTCTTAATGACAAAGAAAGTCTATATAAAAATGGTCAGGGACATTCTATCTAATAAAGATTGGTACACAGATATCAGTGTTACCAATATTCAAAAATTTAAAGAAGAATACCTTATAATCATTGGCTCTGCCCATCAGAGAGGCCTAATAGATCAAGACCTTTACAACTATTTAAATGTACGCTTTCCAAGGCTAGCTACCTTTTATGCACTGCCGAAGATACACAAAAATCCAACATCACCACCTGGCAGACCCATAGTGTCTGGCATTGGTTCTCTTACTGAGAATGCCAGTCGGCTGATTGATTCGATCCTAATGCCACATGTCATGGCACTGCCGTCATATACCAAAGACACCCTCGATCTGTTGAAACATATTGAGGGAATGTCCGTGCCTCCCGATGCCCTGCTCGTGACGTTGGATGTGGAGGCTCTCTACTCCAGCATACCTCACGATCAGGGCATCGGGATAGTGCGGACTTTCCTCAGAGAGCAGGATCATCACCGATGGGAATACTGTGAGTTTATTCTTAGATTGCTCCAGTTTGTTCTGACCCACAATGTCTTTACTTTTCAAGAGTCCCACTTCCTCCAGGTGCAGGGGGTGGCCATGGGCATGTGTTGTGCCCCGGCCTATGCCAACCTGTACCTGGGGGGGTGGGAACGATATGTGTTTTCTGATGATTCCTTGGTGGAATCTGTTAACCATGTAGCCTGTTGGATACGCTACATTGATGATATATTCATCATATGGACTGGGACTTTGAACTCACTGGAGCGATTTATCGATATGCTTAATGTGAACACATTTAATTTGAAATTCACAATGTCCAGCAGCAAGGACAAAGTTACGTTCCTAGACTTAACCATAACTAAGGACCCTGACGGACAACTGGCTTCAACTCTATTTCGCAAAGAAACAGCAGGCAACACCTTACTGCATGCAGATAGTGCTCACCCTAATACTCTAATACGTAGCATACCATATGCACAATACCTTAGACTTCGCCGTAATTGTACATCTACTGCTGATTTCAAATTACAGGCGAATTTACTTCGCGATAGACTTGGAGCCAGGGGATACACTAAATCCCTGTTACGTAGCGCATTCAACAAAGCGCTGCGACAATCTAGGAACTCACTACTATACAAAACAAAGACGACTAAACAGGAGCAACCTGTGAGATTTATTACGAGATATTCAAATCATCATGTGGAACTTAGGAACATACTTGCCAATCATTGGTCTCTTCTTTGTGATGACCCTGCTCTCAATAAATACATCAAACCCAAACCGGATATAACGTTTAGAAGATCAAAATCGTTACGCGACCAACTCACGTCCAGTCATTTTCATGATGATATACCGGCCAGATCTATCTCCAATGGGATGACACGATGTGGCAAATGTGCTTTCTGCCCATGGATTTCCGTAGGTACCAGATTCATACTCCCCAATGGCACCATTTACAATTTGAATTTTCATGCTGATTGTAACACACAGGGAGTAGTCTATTTAATGACTTGCCAATGTGGTGCGTTTTACGTGGGAAAAACGATCAGACATTTTCGATCCCGTATTAAAGACCATGTATACTACTCAGGTAATGGCAAAATGATTACTGCAGTAAGTAGACACTTGGATCTCTACCACAAATTCAATACCTCGTTTGTATCATTCATAGCCCTCGCTGTGGTACTACGGGACCCACGAGGCGGTGATTGGGACAAACAAATACTTCGCCAAGAAACTTATTGGATTGAGCGTCTTGATGCCATACATGCACCTGGCATCAATGAGGCTCAATCATACAAAGCGTTTCTGTAGATATAATCATATTAGGGTTAATCGCTGTGAAAAAGTTGTATACTTCTCAAATAATAAACATCAAAATAATACCCTAAAAACCAACTAATCAAGATGTCAATATAGGCCCCTCCCTTTTTCCAATCAATGAATCAATAGTTGAGAAAAAATAGGTTACTCATAGAACTATATATTTTTGTTATATATAATATTAAGGTTCTAAATTACATTCTGAGCTAAACTAAAAATGACCTATGATCTTATATTAGATCAAATGGGATCTTTTTTTTAGCTATATATTGTATATTGAATATTTAAAAAATTCTGCTTTCTTTGAATATAAAAAATTTTGTTCATATTATAGGTTGCAATTTTGCTTTTGGAATTTCGGAGAATACTTAGGACCCTTTACTACTGGTCTGTTCCATGGCAGGGTTTGGGTTAATGGATGGGATCGTGTATGGCCGCTGTGTGGCCGCCCGAGCGCTGTCAGGCAATGCTAGGCAGCGCTATTGCCATCTCTGGTTGACGACTTATCTCGTCTCCAATTGAGATGGCTTGGTTTAGCTCTATGCTGCCGCGATCACTCACGCATTACATCCGGATATCCATCCCGGCACCTATGCGCGATGTGTGTGCGTGCAGCAATGCTGATCCTCCGGCCGTTCCGAATGACGTCACGCCAAGCCTTTCTATTGGCCCGGACGGTGACTACGGAAGAGGCGTGCACCTTAAATATCACGCTGTTACAGCGTGCTACATATCGAGCCGGCATCCCAGGACGGCGTTGCTGCTAGGAGGGTAATAGACGGGAACCCAATGTCAGGTGTGAATACTTTGTTCTGAGCATCATTTTCAAGCCATCTGAATCCTATCGGATCACATAAAGGAATCACTGCTTGTGGCTTCCCCCATTTTAGGTCCATTCTTTTAATTTGGTTTTATTAATTAAGGATGCCCAGGACGGCGTTGTGGCTAGGAGTTTACCAGATGAGAACCCAGTGTCAGGTATGATCATTTTTCTGAGCCCCACTTTTAAGCTATTTGAACCTTACCGAATTACACGGAGGAAATACTACTTGTGGCTTTTCTCATTTAGGTCCATCCTTTAGACCATATGTTACATTGTGTCCTGATGGACAATACACCATGAGGCTAGTGGTAACAAGCGGACGCATTTGATGCTCTATGCCTATACTTTGGTATATGGGCAGTGTTTTTGATTTCCTGGCGAATCCTTTACTATACGGCTGACCATTCTTTCATATTTAAACTACATTAGTGGGTAAGTTTCACCCCTTAGAAATAAGACAATTATTAAGACCTCTTATAGTCAGTACCCTTGTTTTCTGTGTATTAGTTATATTTTCTATATGAACATTCTGTACACATTTTTTGTATACAGATTCTAGGATCCATCATTCTGGTTTCTAGACCTTTGGAGATTCGGTTCCTCTCTCCAACTATGATCTAGCATATTACCCTCTATGACCCTTCTCCACCTCCAAGGGATTTATTCCTGCTCGTAAGTAAGTTTGACTATGTCTTTTCTACACGAACCTAAATTATCTATACAATTATAGACATCTATGGTTTAATTAACCAGATGTCTTAAAAGTAATGGTTTATAACTATTAATTCAGTTTTATCAATTAATAATAGGTGCACGCCTCCATAGCGACCGCCAGGTTCGGTCTATACCTATCCCCTGTTCATTAGGCCAGTAAGTACATCTTGGGTATCTCTCCGATTTCCTCTGCAAAAATGTAAACACTCCTTTTTTCTAATAAAAAGGTCTCTAAATGTATTATAGCATTGTTTAATGCATGGTGATAAATTAAAAATCTTTTCTGATGTATGTTTTATGTTTAAATATATTTTTTGTTTAGTTCACATGACACGCTCCTGAAGAAGCGTCAATGGACGCGGAACTTGTCGAGCGAGAGTGAAAATATTACATCTTTTCCTACAACCTCTGCCTCTTCAACCATACCTCAACTCTCTGGAATGTATCAAACTGGTTTTGGATTATCACTATCCCTATATGTTCGTCATTAGAGTTATGGTGTTGTATTATAACGGCATAGGTGTATTGTCTCTCCTAGAACATGTGAATAATTTTTAAACGGAAACATTTATATGATAGAGTATTGCACAATAAAATTATATTTTTTATACAAATTGTGTACTGTGCCTAAAAAGTCCAAGTCCCCTTATTTAGCTTTTTTCTATATCTAAACTCCAGGACGCGGCACGCTAGGTATCTTTTGTTGATATCCACAGCTACCACTCTGTGGCTGATACAACATTTTTTCTCTCTGAAATACAGTTTGGGGTGGAAGCACCCGGGCAATCAGTCAATTTTGACTGTGAGTGGTATTTATTGTTTTTCTAAATAATCTGGTATAATAATAATAGTTATTCAATATATTTGTTTTAAAGATAGAATAAAAAATAATAATTTTTCAAAACCATATAAAAATATCCGAGGCTCTGTCTCGTTGTCTATGGTTAAATTACTTATACGTATGCTAATTTTTGGTTCTATTGATTGGTGATATGGACTTTTTGGGCACAGCTTGGTCTGGCTACATGTCAGATATCCAGACGAACTGTAATGCTGAGACTGAACAAGAGATCGGCATTAATCAATTTATGGCCAAACTTAAACGACTTTTAAAAAAGAAATCTAACCTACATTGGCACATCGAATTCTTGGGCAAATATGTCCATGAAAATATTAGCCCTCTGGGATTAAGGATACAAGTCTATCCATCCTTTCAGAATGCTACCCCAGAATTCAAACTGGCATGGGAAAACATACTAACCACTTGCAGTACAAACCTAATGAGGCTACTTATCGTCCAGTACCAATCTGAATTGACGTCATTAGATCAGGAAATTACATTATTGCAATCTAGCAATGAAAATATTAAAAAACATCCCCAATATGCCAAACAGGGTCAGGATATAAAAGATTATGTTACTCGAATTACCAGAGACATAATCTATAAAAAACTAAATAAATTATCAAAAGATAGGACAGCATTCAGTGAGGGCTTTGCCTATAGATGGCAAATATCTACCCAGAACAAAGGATCTAGATCAAACTTTCGTATGCCGAAAAATAAAAACAATGGTCAATTCACCACTGATGATGATACTGAATCTGATTCTTCTCTTTTTCCTCCACAGCATATGTCTAGAAAGAATAATCCAGCATCTTCTTTTCACAACCAGGGAACACGTAAGCGGGATTTTGGTGGTGGGTCTTTTTCACCCTATAAAAAACGCCCTCCTACTAGGGACACAACTCTTATTCTTCACCATCCTATACAAGGTAATGTACAATCGAATGGTGTTGGTGGACAATCACAAGTTAACTATCTGGGTGACACTGCTCTACAGGCAATACAAATACTCAGTGCTCAAACTCTTCCTCAAAATACTGGTAATTTAGTCACAAATATCACTGATGCTATGGTTCCTACCAACATCACTGGTCCAGGACACAATCAGTTGTTTCCTGGTACCCCAATGCATAATCTGCCACCAATGACACAACGTCCATCTATTTCAAGACAAAGCACTCTTGATGCACATATATCATCACTTCCCACTTCCCTACCAAATTTTCAATTACCCCTGAACACCACTCTCCCGACATAAACCCTAAACTTGATGTAATCAATCTAACTCCTTATGTTTTTTCCTCATTGGAATTGGAGGTTCTAAAGCTGGGACTCAATTTATGTCCCTCAATGAAAATCGATAAATACGAGGCAATTAAAGATTTATATCTATTTGCACGCAACTTGACATACAAATTTCTCTTTGATAGGGATCGTCTTCGATCCCTCAAAGATAAACAGATCTCTGAACAAGTCAAAAATTACACAATGAAAGACTTTAGAGCTCTCCGGGACCTTATGTTGTTACTGGATGAGAATAATTTAACAGAAGCTGATGCCGAATCTACACAACCTCAACATCTTTGTCCCCCACACACCTTTCCCCCCAAAAAATTTAAACCTAAATCGCAGCGATTTCCCGACTTGATGACAAACTCTAACATTTGGGCCTTCCTGATGGGAGCGGTCAGTGATATTAAGAAAATGCCCTTGACCAATAAACCAAGTAATCTCTCTCCCTCTGAAAAACAAGCGATCATACGATTACAGAATCATCCCGATTTGGAAATAAAATCTGCAGACAAAGGGGGCAACATTGTCTTAATGACAAAGAAAGTCTATATAAAAATGGTCAGGGACATTCTATCTAATAAAGATTGGTACACAGATATCAGTGTTACCAATATTCAAAAATTTAAAGAAGGATACCTTATAATCATTGGCTCTGCCCATCAGAGAGGCCTAATAGATCAAGACCTTTACAACTATTTAAATGCACGCTTTCCAAGGCTAGCTACCTTTTATGCACTGCCGAAGATACACAAAAATCCAACATCACCACCTGGCAGACCCATAGTGTCTGGCATTGGTTCTCTTACTGAGAATGCCAGTCGGCTGATTGATTCGATCCTAATGCCACATGTCATGGCACTGCTGTCATATACCAAAGACACCCTCGATCTGTTGAAACATATTGAGGGAATGTCCGTGCCTCCCGATGCCCTGCTCGTGACGTTGGATGTGGAGGCTCTCTACTCCAGCATACCTCACGATCAGGGCATCGGGATAGTGCAGACTTTCCTCAGAGAGCAGGATCATCACCGATGGGAATACTGCAAGTTTATTCTTAGATTGCTCCAGTTTGTTCTGATCCACAATGTCTTTACTTTTCAAGAGTCCCACTTCCTCCAGGTGCAGGGGGTGGCCATGGGCACGTGTTGTGCCCCGGCCTATGCCAACCTGTACCTGGGGGGGTGGGAACGATATGTGTTTTCTGATGATTCCTTGGCGGAATCTGTTAACCATGTAGCCTGTTGGCTACGCTACATTGATGATATATTCATCATATGGACTGGGACTTTGAACTCACTGGAGCGATTTATCGATATGCTTAATGTGAACACATTTAATTTGAAATTCACAATGTCCAGCAGCAAGGACAAAGTTACGTTCCTAGACTTAACCATAACTAACGACCCTGACGGACAACTGGCTTCAACTCTATTTCGCAAAGAAACAGCAGGCAACACCTTACTGCATGCAGATAGTGCTCACCCTAATACTCTAATACGTAGCATACCATATGCACAATACCTTAGACTTCGCCGTAATTGTACATCTACTGCTGATTTCAAATTACAGGCGAATTTACTTTGCGATAGACTTGGAGCCAGGGGATACACTAAATCCCTGTTACGTAGCGCATTCAACAAAGCGCTGCGACAATCTAGGAACTCACTACTATACAAAACAAAGACGACTAAACAGGAGCAACCTGTGAGATTTATTACGAGATATTCAAATCATCATGTGGAACTTAGGAACATACTTGCCAATCATTGGTCTCTTCTTTGTGATGACCCTGTTCTCAATAAATACATCAAACCCAAACCGGATATAACGTTTAGAAGATCAAAATCGTTACGCGACCAACTCACGTCCAGTCATTTTCATGATGATATACCGGCCAGATCTATCTCCAATGGGATGACACGATGTGGCAAATGTGCTTTCTGCCCATGGATTTCCATAGGTACCAGATTCATACTCCCCAATGGCACCATTTACAATTTGAATTTTCATGCTGATTGTAACACACAGGGAGTAGTCTATTTAATGACTTGCCAATGCGGTGCGTTTTACGTGGGAAAAACGATCAGACATTTTCGATCCCGTATTAAAGACCATGTATACTACTCAGGTAATGGCAAAATGATTACTGCAGTAAGTAGACACTTGGATCTCTACCACAAATTCAACACCTCGTTTGTATCATTCATAGCCCTCGCTGTGGTACTATGGGACCCACGAGGCGGTGATTGGGACAAACAAATACTTCGCCAAGAAACTTATTGGATTGAGCGTCTTGATGCCATACATGCACCTGGCATCAATGAGGCTCAATCATACAAAGCGTTTCTGTAGATATAATCATATTAGGGTTAATCGCTGTGAAAAAGTTGTATACTTCTCAAATAATAAACATCAAAATAATACCCTAAAAACCAACTAATCAAGATGTCAATATAGGCCCCTCCCTTTTTCCAATCAATGAATCAATAGTTGAGAAAAAATAGGTTACTCATAGAACTATATATTTTTGTTATATATAATATTAAGGTTCTAAATTACATTCTGAGCTAAACTAAAAATGACCTATGATCTTATATTAGATCAAATGGGATCTTTTTTTAGCTATATATTGTATATTGAATATTTAAAAAATTCTGCTTTCTTTGAATATAAAAAATTTTGTTCATATTATAGGTTGCAATTTTGCTTTTGGAATTTCGGAGAATACTTAGGACCCTTTACTACTGGTCTGTTCCATGGCAGGGTTTGGGTTAATGGATGGGATCGTGTATGGCCGCTGTGTGGCCGCCCGAGCGCTGTCAGGCAATGCTAGGCAGCGCTATTGCCATCTCTGGTTGACGACTTATCTCGTCTCCAATTGAGATGGCTTGGTTTAGCTCTATGCTGCCGCGATCACTCACGCATTACGTCCGGATATCCATCCCGGCATCTATGTGCGATGTGTGTGCGTGCAGCAATGCTGATCCTCCGGCCGTTCCGAATGACGTCACGCCGAGCCTTTCTATTGGCCCGGACGGTGACTACGGAAGAGGCGTGCACCTTAAATATCACGCTGTTACAGCGTGCTACATATCGAGCCGGCATCCCAGGACGGCGTTGCTGCTAGGAGGGTAATAGACGGGAACCCAATGTCAGGTACGAATACTTTGTTCTGAGCGTCATTTTCAAGCCATCTGAATCCTATCGGATCACATAAAGGAATCACTGCTTGTGGCTTCCCCCATTTTAGGTCCATTCTTTTGTTAATATGCTGCATTATGTCCTGACGGACAATACATCATGAGGCTCATGCGAACAAGCGGACGCACCTGATGTTTTCTGCCTCTACTTTGATATATGGGCAGTGTTTTCGGTTTTCTGGCAAATCCCCCACTATACAGCTGACCACTTGTCTACATTTGAACTACATTAGTGGGTGAGTTTCACCCCTTAGAAATAAGTTAATGATTGAGATATTGTATAATCAGAAATCTTTTTATACATATGTCTTATATGAACGCTCTGGTTACTATACACATCTCTTGTACACATACTTTAGGATTCACCATTTTGGTTCCCAGATTTTTGGAGACGTGGTCCTTCTTTTCAACTTTGATATAGCATGTAACCCTTATGGCTTTCTTTCACTTCTAAGGAAAATTTCTCCTGTTTGAAAGTAAGTTGGATTATATATATATATCTTTTCTTTTTACATGAACTCAATTTATCTATACAATTATAGACATCTATGGTTTGAGTAATCAGATGTCTTGAAAGCAACTATCTACAATCATTTAATTTGGTTTTATTAATTAAGGACGCCCAGGACGGCGTTGTGGCTAGGAGTTTACCAGATGAGAACCCAGTGTCAGGTATGATCATTTTTCTGAGCCCCACTTTTAAGCTATTTGAACCTTACCGAATTACACGGAGGAAATACTACTTGTGGCTTTTCTCATTTAGGTCCATCCTTTAGACCATATGTTACATTGTGTCCTGATGGACAATACACCATGAGGCTAGTGGTAACAAGCGGACGCATTTGATGCTCTATGCCTATACTTTGGTATATGGGCAGTGTTTTTGATTTCCTGGCGAATCCTTTACTATACGGCTGACCATTCTTTCATATTTAAACTACATTAGTGGGTAAGTTTCACCCCTTAGAAATAAGACAATTATTAAGACCTCTTATAGTCAGTACCCTTGTTTTCTGTGTATTAGTTATATTTTCTATATGAACATTCTGTACACATTTTTTGTATACAGATTCTAGGATCCATCATTCTGGTTCCTAGACCTTTGGAGATTCGGTTCCTCTCTCCAACTATGATCTAGCATATTACCCTCTATGACCCTTCTCCACCTCCAAGGGATTTATTCCTGCTCGTAAGTAAGTTTGACTATGTCTTTTCTACACGAACCTAAATTATCTATACAATTATAGACATTTATGGTTTAATTAACCAGATGTCTTAAAAGTAATGGTTTATAACTATTAATTCAGTTTTATCAATTAATAATAGGTGCACGCCTCCATAGCGACCGCCAGGTTCGGTCTATACCTATCCCCTGTTCATTAGGCCAGTAAGTACATCTTGGGTATCTCTCCGATTTCCTCTGCAAAAATGTAAACACTCCTTTTTTCTAATAAAAAGGTCTCTAAATGTATTATAGCATTGTTTAATGCATGGTGATAAATTAAAAATCTTTTCTGATGTATGTTTTATGTTTAAATATATTTTTTGTTTAGTTCACATGACACGCTCATGAAGAAGCGTCAATGGACGCGGAACTTGTCGAGCGAGAGTGAAAATATTACATCTTTTCCTACAACCTCTGCCGCTTCAACCATACCTCAACTCTCTGGAATGTATCAAACTGGTTTTGGATTATCAATATCCCTATATGTTCGTCATTAGAGTTATGGTGTTGTATTATAACGGCATTGGTGTATTGTCTCTCCTAGAACATGTGAATAATTTTTAAACGGAAACATTTATATGATAGAGTATTGCACAATAAAATTATATTTTTTATACAAATTGTGTACTGTGCCTAAAAAGTCCAAGTCCCCTTATTTAGCTTTTTTCTATATCTAAACTCCAGGACGCGGCACGCTAGGTATCTTTTGTTGATATCCACAGCTACCACTCTGTGGCTGATACAACATTTTTTCTCTCTGAAATACTTACATAGTTAGTCTGGTAATGGGCAGCCAGCTTCTCTCCTCCCCTCTCTGTCCACTCACACTCCGTGCAGCTCCTTCCTAATCCTCTGCCCGCCCACACACACTCACAGCTCCTCTCCAATGCATCGTCTGTCAGAGTGAACAGTCCTGGCAGGACTCCAGTAGCCGGGACTAGAAGCAAAGCATCGGAAAATGTGGCCAGGAGGTTCTGTATCCCTCCACAGAAAGAAACAAGTCCCTTGTAACTAGGGCTGTTTCCATCCAGACAGTTACATATACAGGTGATACTCGAAAAATTACAATATTGTGCAAAAGTTCATTTATTTCACAAATGCAACTTAAAAGGGGAAACGAATATATGAGATAGACTCATTATATTCAAAGCAAGATAGTTCAAGCTGTGATTTGTCATAATTGTGATGATTATGGCTTACAGCTCATGAAAACCCCCAATCCACAATTTTAGAAAATTAGAATATTGTGAAAAGGTGCAATATTCCCACTCCAATCAGCTAATTAAGCCATAACACCTGCAAAGGGTTCATGAGCCTTTAAATGGTCTCTCAGTCTGGTTCAGTAGGAATCACAATCATGGGAAAGACTGCTGACCTGACAGTTGTGCAGAAAACCATCACTGACACCCTCCATAAGGAGGGAAAGCCTCAAAAGGTATTTGCAAAAGAAGTTGGATGTTCCCAAAGTGCTGTATCAAAGCACATTAATAGAAAGTTATGTGGAAGGGAAAAGTGTGGAAGAAAAAGGTGCACAAGCAGTAGGGATGACTGCAGCCTGGAGAGGATTGTCAGGAAAAGGCCATTCAAAAGTGTTGGGGACTTTCACAAGGAGTGGACTGAGGCTAGAGTCAGTGCATCAAGAGCCACCACACACAGACGGATCCTGGACATGGGCTTCAAATGTTGTATTGCTCTTGTCAAGCCACTCCTGAACAACAAACAACGTCAGAAGCATCTTACCTGGCCTAAAGAAAAACAGACCTGGTCTGTTGCTCAGTGGTCCAAAGTCCTCTTTTCTGATGAGAGCAAATTTTGCATCTCATTTGGAAACCAAGGACCCAGAGTATGGAGGAAGAATGGAGAGGCAAACACTGCAAGATGCTTGAAGTCCAGTGTGAAGTTTCCACAGTCTGTGTTGATTTGGAGAGCCATGTCATCTGCTGGTGTTGGTCTACTGTGCTTCATTAAGTCCAGAGTCAACGCAGCCGTCTACTGGGAGATTTTCCGCAGACGAGCTCTATGGGGATGCTTACTTCATTTTCCAGCAGTACTGGGCACCTGGCCACTCTGCCAAAAGCACCAAAACCTGGTTCAATGACCGTGGGATTACTGTGCTTGATTGGCCAGCAAACCCGCCTGACCTGAACCCCATAGAGAATCTACGGGGCATTGCCAAGAGAAAGATTAGAGACATGAGACCGACCAATGCAGAAGAGCTAAAGGCCGCTATTGAAGCATCCTGGTCTTCCATAACACCTCAGCAGTGCCACAGGCTGGTAGCTTCCATGCCACGCCGTATTGAGGCAGTAATTGCTGCAAAAGGGGCCCAAACCAAGTACTGAGTACATATGCATGCTTATACTTTTCAGAGGTGTGATATTGTTCTATGTACAATCCTTGTTTTATTGATTGCATGTAATATTCTAATTTTCTGAGATTGTGTATTTGCGGTTTTCATGAGCTGTAAGCCATAATTATCACAATTATGACAAATCAAGGCTTGAACTATCTTGCTTTGCATGTAATGAATCTATCTCATATATCAGTTTCACCTTTTAAGTTGCATTAGTGAAATAAATGAACTTTTGCACGATATTCTAATTTTTCGAGTATCACCTGTATGTAAATATAGGTGACATTCTGATACATGTTGTGGATCCTAAATTTTTATTAAGCTTTTATGGGGGTGTTAAAATAATTTTTGAGCGTGCCCTGGTGGCTGGTGTCCGGGTGACAGGCAGTCAGAAACCCGGGCAGAGGATGTAAAAACCGGACTGTCCGGGTGAATCCCGGACAGGTGGCAACCCTAGCTGATCCACCAACAGGAAGATGAACAAACAGGATTACATGTGTGCAAACCCAACTCACTTGGGTTTGCAAATTTCAACTTGAGGTTCTTAACTTTCCAAACCACAGGATTGTTTTTAGCAGACTAGAATAGGTAGAATAGAAAACCCCTGTAGGAGCCGTTTAAGTAGTTGGTTTAGTGTCTCTCAACCCCAATAACAGTCTCAGCCCCTCTGGCACACCTGGCAATAGTTTAAGTGCAAGCACTAATGAAACACACACGTTATGATAAAACGCACAAATTGTCTTTACTGTAAAGTTTCTGTGGCAAAGTAACAGACAGTAGAAGTATATTTTTAAGTGAATTAACTGGAGAGCAATAACTGAGAATCAAGAGCAATATACCTCAATATAATATACAGTGGATATAAAAAGTCTACACCCCCCTGCTAAAATGTCAGGTTTCTGTGATGTAAAAAAAATCTGACAAATAAATCATTTCAGAACTTTTTTTTTTAGGTGGAGGGAAGTAAAAATAAAATAATATGGTTGCATAAGTGTGCACACCCTTAAACTAATACTTTGTTGAAGCACCTTTTGATTGTATTGCAGCACTTGGGTATGAGTCTATTAGCATGGCACATCTTGACTTGGCAATATTTGCCCACTCTTTGCAAAAACACTCAAAATCTGTTAGATTACGAGGACATCTCCTGTGCACAGCCTTCTTCAAATCACCCCACAGATTTTCAATCTGATTCAGGTCTGGGCTCTGGCTGGGCCATTCCAAAACTTTAATCTTCTGGTGAAGCCATTCCTTTGTTAATTTGGATGTATGCTTTGTGTCATTGTCATGCTGAAAGATGAAGTTCCTATTCATGTTCAGCTTTCTAACAGAAGCCTGAAGGTTTTGTGCCAATATTGACTGGCATTTGGAACTGTTCATAATTCCTTCCACCTTGACTAAGGCCCCTTTTCCAGATGAAGAAAAACAGCTGCAACCACCATGCATCACAGTTGGCATGGTGTTCTTTTGGTGATGTGCAGTGTTGTTTTTGCGCCAAACATATCTTTTGGAATTATGTCCAAAAAGTTCAACCTTGGTTTCATCAAACCATAATACATTTTCGCACATGCTTTTGGGGACTTCTGGGCTTGGATGTTTTTCTTCGTAAGAAAAGGCTTCCCATCTTGCTACTCTACCCCATAGCCGAGACATATGAAGAATATGGGAGATTCTTGTCACATGTATCATACAGCCAGTACTTGACAGATTTTCCCTGCAGCTCCTTTAATGTTGCTGTAGGCCTATTGGCAGCCTCCCTGACCAGTTTTCTTCTCGTCTTTTCAGGAATTTTGGAGGGACGTCCAGTTCTTGGTAATGTCACCGTTGTGCCATATTTTCTCCACTTGATGATGACTGTCTTCACTGTGTTCCATTGTATATTTAATGCCTTGGAATTTTTTTCCCCTTCTCCTGACTGATACCTTTTAACAATGAGATCCCTCTGATGCTTTGGAAGCTCTTTGTGGACCATGGCTTTTGCTGTTGGATGCGACTAAGAAAATGTCAGGAAAGACTTACTAGAGCAGCTAAACTTTATTTGGGTTAATCAGAGGCACTTTAAATTATGGCAGGTGTGTACTGACTCCTATTTAACATGAGTTTGAATGTGATTGCCTAATTCTGAACACAGCTTCATCCCCAGTTATAAGAGGGTGTGCACACTTATGCTACCATATCTATTGATGCTAAAAAAGCGTTTGATAGAGTGGGATGGCAGTTCTTAGAGGAAACATTAGTTCAGATAGGAGTGGGCCCAAAAATGCTTAGTAGGATAGTTGCATTGTATTCTAATTCACGGGTTAAAGTAAGAACAAACGGAATGCTATTGGAGTATATAGAAATCTCAAATGGTACCCAGAAAATGGTACCCGGCAGGGATGCCCACTATCTCCCTTATTATATATACTCGTGATGGAACATTTTATACAAGCAATAAAGAAAAATTAAGATATACAAGGAATTAGTATTAAATATAAAGAATACAAAACAGCAGTATATGCAGATGATTTATTAATATATGTGACTAACATAGGCGTGCGCACAGGGTGTGCCAGGTGTGCCCAGGCACACCTTAATCACCCTGTGCAGCACAGATTCCCCCTACTGCCCTGATTCCCCCTCCTTCCCCCCGCAGCGCTTCCAGCTTTCCTACTCTCCTCTCCCTCCAGCCGTTGCTGCGGGGATGTTTTAGGATGAGTGGGGGAAGGGGCTGGTAAATATGTAACTTACCATCCCCTTCCCTTTCATCGTGAGTGATCAGTACTATGAGTTTAATCTTTGGGGTGCACATCCTAATGCAATAGGCTGCGCACATCTATGGTGACTAACCCCATTATAACAATACCTAATTTATTAAAAGAATTCAAAAGATTCTGGGAATTTAGTAACTTCAAAGTCAATTATGATAAATATGAAATGCTAAATGTATCACTAACAGAAAAAACACAAATATTATTACAAAAAGACTTTCCGTTTAAATGGCAGCAAATAGCAATTAAATATCTGGGAATTTATATCCCGAGAGACTTGAATAAGTTACAAGAATTGAATTACAATGCGACAATCCGAAAATAATACAATTATTACAAAAATATGAAAAAATAACACACTCATGGATGGGAAGAATTAATATAATAAAAATGGATATATTACCAAAATTTTTATATATATTTCAAACTGTTCCTTTGGTTATTCCAAAGAAATTAATGAATGAACTAAGGAGAGCAATAGGAAGTTTTATCTGGGCCCATAAAACACCACGAATCAAAAGGGAAGTTCTAATTAGAACTAAGAAAAAGGGAGGGTTAGCACTACCTGATTTCTCAAAATACCTACAAGCAGCCTCTCTGACTAGGATAGTAGACTGGTACCAAAATAGGGAGGACAAACAAGGGGTTAAACTAGAAGAAGACATTATAGGCATTCAACTCAAAGCGCTCCCTTAGATAAAACCTCACTTAAAGGGGTTGTAAAGGTTTATTTTTTATTTTCTAAATAGGTTCCTTTAAGTTAGTGCATTGTTGGTTCACTTACCTTGTCCTTAGATTTCCCTTCTAAATATTTTTTTTCTTTGTTTTCTTTGTCTGAATTTTTCACTTCCTGTTCCTCCTCAGTAAGCTGTTCAGTAAGCTGTTCTGGCTGACTCCACACCACTCTGATGATGGTGTGAAGTTTAGTGAGGAGAAACAGGAAGTGAGAAATAAGACAAAGAAAAAAATAATTTAGAAGGTAAATCAAAGGAAAAGGTAAGTGAACCAACAATGCACTAGCTTAAAGGAACCTATTTAGAAAATAAAAAACGAACCTTTACAACCCCTTTAAGACCTGGCGATAAAAAATTAACAATCTTTATAAGAGCCACATTAAAAATATGGGACGCAGAATTAAAAAAGCGGAACCTATCCACTATGATGGGACCAATGACCCCATTGTTCTCCAATCCAGAATATCCACCAGCCTTAGCAACCACAGAGTACTTAAAATGGAATATATTGGAGAATGCAAGGGTGGCCCAGATTCTAGTTGAAGGGAAAATACCAAAAATGCAAGACTTGGGACCTGAATATAAACACAAATGGCTACAATACCATCAATTAAAAAATTACATTGCAACAAATATAGTAATATCTTCAATAAATAGACCAAAAATGAAATTTGAACAAATTTTAATAGATGAACCAAAATCAATTAAAAAACTATCTAAGATATATGGTTTATTATTCCCTTCAGGACCCCTTAGAGAGCTAACGGGAATGAAAAAATGGGAAAAGGAAATAGGGAGATATAGGAAATATCAGGGACAGAATGGAAGAAAATATTTTCAATAATTCATAAAACATCTATTGCAAACAAATACCAAGAAGAAACTATAAAATAGCAATGAGATGGTATTGGAGCCCAGTAGTGTTAAATAAAATAAATAATGGTCACACAGATATGTGTTGGAGATGTAAGGTCGAAAGGGGGACATTGGACCATATTTGATTTAGTTGTCATATGGTGAGAAATTTTTGGGAAAAAGTTCACAAGATATACTGGAAAGTGTCAGGAGTAGAGAGGAATCTAAAATAGATATTTAATTGTTATCTTTGATTCCAGACTCAATAAAGAGTATTAAGAAGGATATTTTTTACGATATGACTACGGCAGCTAGAACAATAATAGCCCGCAATTGGAGAGAAAATAAAAGCTCAAATATATGGAAAGACAGATAAGAGAAGAAGAATGCATAAATAGTAAAATGCCAGAAATATGGCAAAAATGGGATGAATTTTGGCTCTCGGAAGGAGCGAAAGAATATATATAAATGGAAAATTAGGAAAAAATCGAAGGGGAAAAGTAAATGAAGCAGTAAACGTGAGAGAAATAAGGGGAAGGTGGGGGAGGGTGAATGGATATGCAGATAATAGGAGCACATGTAGAATAATGTTGATTGTTTTAATGATAAAATAACTGATACTTATCAAGATTCGGTTTTTAACAATTAATGGGAATAATGTATATTGTAAATTAATCTTGTATGAATGTAAAATTTTTGTATTTGAGAAAAAGATTAATAAAAAGAAATTGAAAACACACTTATGCTACCACATTATTTAATTTTTTTATTTTTACTTCCCTCCCCTAAAAGATTTCTGTTTGTTTTTCAATTGAGTTGTACAGTTTATAGGTCACATTAAAGGTGGAAAAAGTTCAGAAATGATTTATCTTTGTCTCATTTTTTTACATCACAGTCATTTAACAGGGTGTAGACTTTTTATATCCACTGTATCAGGCTGCTTTCAGGGGATTTCACAACAGCAAATAACCCCAAGAGAAGAGGCAACACTTTAATAGCAATAAATAACTAAGCAACTTTATACCAGATTGGTTACCTCTACTTAAATTGGCTCTTTGAGTCCAGGCAGGAGGAGGAGAGGAATGACCTTTTCTTATGTCAGACCTCTCTCTTCTGTCCCCTGACACCACAGACCCAACTATAAACACTGTACCTAACTCAGTGATCAGTGGCGTAACTCACAAGTCAGACTATCCCATTCATACACTACATATACAGAGCCCTGAATATGTGTGTGCATGCCTTTATGGCACCTGTAACTTCAGTCCCTTGGAAGAAGAGTGAGGCCTTGAATCTTCGGCTAGCCACTTTAGTTGGTGCACTTAGAACTCCTGCTTGGTAAAGTGTAACTGCAATATGCTGACAGTATCCGGATAGCAAGGCAGACTCTGTGACTATATAGCAGGGCATCAATGAGACCCAGGTTCTGGCAAGTGTGGGCAAAGTCATGCAAAGTCATGTTGTGTGCATGCAGTGTCCTTGTTTCCTGCAAATGGGCAATTGCCCGCTCACCAATCCTGTAGTCATAGCCCAAACAAATGTCCTGGAACAGGCAGGCTCCTCAGGTAACCCGACTGGTCACCTCACACTGGGACACTTCATACTGTCGGTACAGGTACATCTGAAGGTTCCCCGAGATCTCTTCTCATGCTGGATGTCCCTGACCGGCCGTGGATGTCTGGAAAGAATGGTGGACTGACCCGGGAGGCAACACCTCTCGCCTAGGTCTAGTATCTTCTCCTGCCTTGTGGTGACTGCCTCCCCTCAGGCAGACAAGATGGAGTCCTTAGTTCTTTTTCCACCAAAGTATGCTGGACTTTGTAGTCTTGTCCACATAGAAGGCTGTAGGGCTGATTGTGATGGGGACTATATGTCCCACAATGCTTTGCTCCAGTTCAAATCCTTCTGGTTGTCTCTCTCTCTGTGCCAAAGAGGATGCAGGGGAGAGAGCAGAGTGGACGTCTGCCGGTGCGAGCACCGCTCGCATTAACTATCAAGTCAGCAAGGAGAGGGAGGGGGAGAAATCCTCCGCAGGAGCTGACAGGCATGCTTTCCTTCTGTTAGAGCCTGTCAGTCTAAGTCCCGAGGGCAGCCGGTGAGAATTGTGGGCCCGCAGGCACTTGCTACACATACAAACATAATATATTTCTGATGTATGCTTTCCCTAGGAGGCATAATGTGTTTTATTAGTCTTCTTGACCAAATCATATAGTGGAATTTGATGTTCAACTACAAGGCATCTTCTTCTACATTGCTGTAACAACATATTTTAAAGGTAACTTCATTACAGTAAAAATTATGGAGGTTGTAAAAAACCTAAACCTTTGCAGTTCAGCTGTATGTCAGAATAGAAAAAAAAAACTAACATCACAGATGTGTATTCCTGAGCATTATACAAACAGTTTATGACATGACCATTTACAAACTTTTGAAGCCCCTGGCTAGTGTAGTTATCTTTACATCTCTGCATTCCATCTAACTTCACTGCTTTTTGCCAAATGCATCTTAAGATCGTTTAAGCATGTCTGCTGAGGCAGATACAGGAGATTTTAATCTGATTGTCTTTTTACTAACGTGTAAATTTGGAAAAAATTAGGGTGGCAATGTGTTAAGTGCTCCCCCATATTTTCAATACAATTTGGGGTGTGTCAGATCTCACTATTGTCACACTCACCCTTTACAGATGACATTTAAACTGAAAACATGCTTTATTCATAGGTGTCAAAAAATGATGATGTAGACATTGCCATTGGATGAGAAATCTTCAGCTTTGCAGTGGTCACACATGGTAGTTATGCCGTATTAAACACTGTACCATCAATGAAGGAGCATCACTTTCCTGAGACTAAGGACACCTCTCAAAAGACAAAGGGCACATGCCCCTGGTGTCACCACTGTTACTAAAATAATTGCTATAACAGAAGAAAATTGTAACCTGGAATGCAAAATTCAGACATGTTCTGTATTGTCATTTGACTTTGAGGGCAACACTGGAAAAATACCAGTCTTTTTAATTACATGCTTGGAAGATGCCTTTAAGCCAGGGGTCTCAAACTGGCGGCCCTCCAGCTGTTGCAAAACCACAAGTCCTGTCATACCTTTGCCTGTAATGCAGGAAGGGAGTTTGGGACTTTAAATGAGGTTCAAAACAAGGTAGGCGTATGGTAAAGGAAACATGTTTATTAACATGAAGAAATGTGGTGTACTGTCTGAGTCAATGGGGCTGTACATAGGAACATAATTGTAATGGACATTGAGGGCACATATTAATATTGGGCCGGGGTTCTCTGGGGCTCTGGGCGGCATCCACAGCGTATCGACGTCACGCCCACGTGACTCGCGTCTGACACCATTTGGCGTCATGACGCGGATCGCGTCACTACCATCTCAGCCTCTCACAGCCTATGGGGGCAAGCTCCTGTCGTGGGCGGGTTTTTCCCTCCTTCCGATCGGAGCCCCTCCTAGCACGTGATCGGCCCGCGGGATGTTGGTGCACGCCAACGTGCCATTGTACGTGGGAGGAGAGGGGTATAACCAGGCTGCCTACACACAGTCCTTTTTATCTCCATGGGATCACGCCACATTGCTTAGGGACTCTGTCCCTTGCTGTCCTATACTCAGGTAATTTTGCTATCAGCTGCCCCTGCTCTGGACAACATCCAGGATGGTTACTGGATATTCTCCCCTGTTTTTTATTCAATCTTTCTATTTTTTGAATGCAGATTTACTGGCGTGTCCCTATAACTGACCAGATTTGGGTGCATCCGCCCCTGATGAGTGTGCAAACACGAAACGCGTCTGGCAATTTTAGGATGCCAATGTTTTCCCACATGGGTAATTTCAGGATGCCAACGCATTTTTACGTCACCCCAACGATCCATCCACTGATTGACAAGCACATATGAATTTAAATTTTTATCGCATGTTATCATATTTGCACTGTGACATTTTAGGGATTTATGTGTGTGCATTTTTGTATCTATGGGAGTGGCTCATTCCTTTCATACTGTTATGTATTGTTGATCGATATCATTGTATATCCTTGATGTCCATGTTTCATATGTAATGCCATGTGTCATGAGTTTCCAAGTCGATATTAATATGTGCCCTCAATGTCCATTACAATTATGTTCCTATGTACAGCCCCATTGAATCAGACAGTACACCACATTTCTTCATGCTAATAAACATGTTTCCTTTACCATACGCCTACCTTATTTTGAACCTCATTTAAAGTCCCAAACTCCCTTCCTGCATTATTGTACAAGGGATGGAGTCACAGAGATGTGCCTCATTTAAAGTCCCACCTATGCTGTTGCATAGATTCCCCCCCCTCTCATTTGTACCTTTGCCTGTAATGCCCCGTACACACGACCGGTTTTCCCGAAGAGAAAACTGCCATTTTTTAGATTGGTCGGGAAACCCAGTCGTGTGTATGCTCCATAGCAGTTTCCCCGACGAGTAAACTGCCCGCAAAAAATTTAGAACCTGCTCTATTTTTCCCGTTGTGTTTCCTGTCAGTCTTTTTCTCGTTGCGAAAACTGCTCGTGTGTATGCTTTTCTGAGGGGAAATAAACACGCATGCTCAGAATCAAGTATGAGACGGGAGCGCTCCTTCTGGTAAAACTAGCGTTCGTAATGGAGATAGCACATTCGTCACACTGTAACGGACTGAAAAGCACGAGGCTGAAAAGCGTGAATCGTCTCTCACCAAACTTTTGCCAACACGAGGATCAGCAAAAGCAGCCCAAAGGGAGGCACCATTTGAATGGAACTTCCCCTTTATAGTGCCGTTGTACGTGTTGTACGTCACCGCGCTTTGGTTGAGCGTTTTTTTGCCTGAACGTGTGTATGCAAGGCAGGCTTGAGAGGACTCACGTCGGGAAAAACGTCGGTTTTTGGCATGTCAGGAAAACCGGTCGTGTGTACGAGGCATAACCCTCAGCCTTGCAATGCCTCATGGGACTTGTAATTTTGCAACAGCTGGAAGGCCGCCAGTTTAAGACCCCTGCTTTAAGCTTTGTAGGGTGTTACGGAACAGTATAATTTCTACAGACAGCGTCAGCCCCACTACATAATTTGCATGTGTAATACATCTTTTACTTTTACATTATTGATTGGCCTTAATATAACAGCAGCAGCCCAACCAGATTCATTATTATAACTAGGGGGAAAAAAGCTTTTTTATGTAATTATGCATTTCTTTACCAGCCATAATAGGCATTCATAACAGACAGCTGCTAGCCACAGCAGATCTAAAAGCTATAGAAAGCTGTACTCTTCCAAAAAAAAAAATAATAATCTTAAGCCCTAAACTTCATACAGATTGACCAGTGACACAACAATTTGATAGTATAGTTGGTATGCTTAATTTTTTAGCAGGACCACACTGCATTTTCTTAAGAGTTTGATAAATTGGTAAAAGGAGTGCACCATATCAGGGTTCCCTATAAGTGGGGCCAAGCCTGTCCTTCTGCCGTTAGATCCATTAATACACCCCCTTCCTGACTGCACTAGGACCATATACCTATTTTCGCTACTTAGGCATTCAGGTTACGTCCGATCCTACTCAGTATATAGAGCTAAATCTACTCCCATTATTGCTCAAATTCCGAGAGAAATGCACTGCATGGTGTAAGCTTCCCCTCTCCCCCTCAGGATAAACTTAATAAAAATGGTGTGGGCCCTCCAACTGTTGTACATTTTTATTAATTCTCCAATTTGGATACCATCGTAAATGGTTCTTCTGAACAGATTCCCAATTTCGGAATTTAATATGGCGCAAAAAAAACTTGCCCTGCAAATGGGAAAAGAACAGGGTGGTTTAGCCATCCCTCATTCCAGGGCTTATTACATAGCTCCCAAATACAGCAATTAGGGGGGTGGGGTCAGATGGACCTGTTCGATTCCATTAGGGCCCTTCTTATACCATGGAACTCTACCTGTTCCACCCTTACATACTTAGAGACAGGGTTTACGCATATTGTCCTTACTGTGCCGACAATTACTCTATTGAACACGTTATGGAAGTATATTAAATCTACTTTGTCATCTACCCCAATTTGGCACAATTCTAATTATAGAGAAATAATTAAGCTTGAGGATTTTAGTGAATGGGAGAGATTGGGGATTAGATTTATGTCCCAGTTATATGTAGGTAACATACTCAAATCCTTCTCAGACCTACAGGAGGAGTTTTCCCTAGGAGACACTTTTACAAGTATCTACAGTTGAGACATGCCCTTCACTCCCAGGCTCGGATTTCCAGGCTCTCTTTAGTAGACCCTCCCATAGTGCGTGCATCTCTCTTGGCATCGGATAAGAAGGGACTGATATCAAGGGCCTATTCAATCATACTTCACTCTTTACAGAATGCTTCCAATTTATTGTACAGGAGGGACTGGGTGAAGGACCTTGGGCACCATTGAAGGTGATACATGGGATCTCTGCTTGATCTCCACGCCTTTAGTTTCGGTCTCGGCCTCCCAGAAGCTCTCAAACTTATTTCTGCTACACAGAGTATACAGAACAACCATTCAAATACATCAATGGGGAAGAAAAGAGTGTCCCCTTTTATGTACAAAATGCAAGAGAGACATGATATGGCGATGCCCCAAGCTTTTCCGTTACTGGACAGATTTTATTGGAGTCATTTCAAAGGTATTTAACTTCCAATTTACTAGAGAACATATTGTTTGTTTGCTGGGGCTCTTGAGGAGGAGACTTTGACTCCACATGCACATGTGGCAATTCTGCACCTATTGTATATTGCAAGCAAACTGATTGCTCATTACTGGATGTCTCCTCGAATCACAACTAATGTCTCGTACACACGACCGGTTTTCCCGGCAGGAAAACTGCCATGAGAGCGTTTTCCCGGGAAAACCGGCCGTGTGTATGCTCCATCGCAGTTTTCCTGACAAGAAAACTGCCGCGAATCGCGGCGGGAAAAAAGAGAGCAGGTTCTCTATTTTCCAACCGGTCGTGTGTATGCTTTTCCGAGGGCAAAAAACACACGCATGCTCAGAATCAAGTATGAGACAGGAGCGCTCGTTCTGGTAAAACTAGCGTTCGTAATGGAGATAGCACATTCATCAGCATTCTGAACAGCAGAAAACGATCTGAAAGCACGAAGACTATAAAAGCGTGAATCGTCTCTCAAACTTTTACTAACACGCAATAACACAAGATCAGCAAAAGCAGCCCAAAGGGTGGCGCCGTTGGAATGGAACTTACCCTTTATAGTGTCGTCGTACATGTTGTACGTCACCACGCTTTGGACCGGCGGGATTTTGTATGACAGTCTGTACGCAAGACAAGCTTGGCAGGAAACCCGTCAAGTTTGGCAGGAATCCCGTCGGGAAAACCAAAAAATGTTTTCCTGCCAGAAAAACTGGTCGTGTGTACAGGGCTTAAGAAACAATGGATCGAACAAGTGAACACTATGCTTATCCGTAAGAGGTTAACATGCCAACACAGAAATGTTTCCAAACAATTGTACTCATGGTGGCACCCCTGGTTGGATGTCCCAGACCTTGCACCACACCAATTGGTAATGAATAGACTCCTTGAGGGTTGAGGTTCACTGGGGTAGACAGCTGATCAGTCAGTGTTTATACATTTGAGACTAGTCTACTCTTTTTCTTTTGTTTTCTTTTATTATTTTTATTTATTTTTAATTTTTTTCCTTATTCCACTATATGACTTCCTTCCGCAAAAAAGTATGGTATTTGTAAATTGAAATCATATCCCCTCTCAAGCGTCTCTTCTCCAGAGAGAATAAGTTCAGTGCTTGCAACCTTTCCTCATAACTAATATCCTCCAGACCCTTTATTAGCTTTGTTGCCCTTCTTTTTACTCGCTCCATTTCCAGTATATCCTTCCTGAGGACTGGTGCCCAGAACTGGACAGCATACTCTAGGTGTGGCCAGACCAGTGTCTTGTAGAGCGGGAGAATTATCGTTTTATCTCTGGAGTTAATCCCCTTTTTAATGCATGCCAATATTCTGTTTGCTTTGTTAGCAGCAGCTTTGCATTGCATGCCATTGCTGGGCCTATCATCTACTAGGACCTCCAGGTCCTTTTCCATCCTAGATTCCCCCAGAGGTTCTCCCCCCAGTGTATAGATTGCATTCATATTTTTGACACCCAAATGCATTATTTTAAATTTTTCTACATTAAACCTCATTTGCCATGTAGTTGCCTACCCCATTAATTTGTTCAGATATTTTTGTAAGGTTTCCACATCCTGCAGAGAAGTTATTGCCATGCTTAGCTTAGTATCGTCCGCAAAACTACAGCCCCACATTTGCCAAACTACTTTCCTAATCTTGGTATCCTCAATTATTCAAAAAATATTCAAAATATAGAAGTCAGATGTGTTTGGTAGAAATTGTTTAGCCTCAGGACATTATCCTAGAACTTACATAGCAATTTGAAAAAACTCTGCAGTGTTGGTATTTCTTTTTAATATATCATCTGCCAACAGCACAATTGCACTCTCTGCCTGCAGCATATTAGGCATAGTAAAATAGTAAAAAGTACCACCCATTCAGGTGTCAAATACATAATGAAACATATCACTATTCACCAAAGAGCAGTACCTCAATGATAAAAGTCAGCAGCAAAAGGTGAAAAGCCCCCCCATGAGCTGTGAATTAGTCTAGCAGCATAAATTTTAGGCCCTGACTTTTTTGGACCTTCCTTCTGCCAGTTTATGGCTTACCACAGTGGTAGGTACCCAGATGTCATGCCTGCCTGGCACAACACTGGACCTGGTAGTGCTGCCCTATGTCCTGCACTTTTATGATGATGACAGTGCAGTAGCCTCTCGCCTCTTCTCCTCAGTGGTCTCTATCAATTGACTCCAGTACAACCAGCCTGTTGGATTTTTTCTTATGCGATCAGGGCAGCTATAGCCGACAACAGAGATCCTTGTGTTCTGCCAGTACGTAAGGCTCCCTGCTGGCAAACACAATAGTTCTATGGGAGGGATTCCCCTCATCAACACTGACTGTGTTGATGGGGAAATCAAACAATTTTCTTTCCTTTCACTCATGGTGGAAGGAAAGAAAATTGCATAATCTATGAGCTGCTTTAGACACCCTTTAGAATTCCATTAGGGCGCAGTACTGAAAGTGACAGTGCCTGTGCCCGATTCATGTACCTGTGACAGACGGCTTTCAAATCTGTCCACTGTCATGTGCTGTCATTCAAAAGTAAAGCAGACTTGATGGAGAACTAGTCTCTAAGTTCCCCATCAGGCTCTGCCCACCCAGTGATATGTAATTTCTTAAACTTGGGCATTGTCCATATTTGGGTAATGATATCACCTGTATCCCCATTCCCAGCACAGGCATGGCCCACTCTGAGTACTGGCGTACTTCTGTACGCCAGATCAGAGCTGTTCTTTATTACCACCAGTTTTCTTATCTGAGAACTGGTGGTAATTCTTTAAGAATTTGCCGCTGCCATAGTGACAATTTCTGAAAGCGGCAGTAATAAGCACTAAATGATTTTACTGCACCAACACTGGTGAAAATGCTTGTCTGAATTAGGTGCAGGTAGTTCATAGGGGGACTACTACCATAAAATTGTTATTTGGCCTGTTTTGAATTCCCTTCATGTGCATGGTGGTACACTGCAATTGAAAAAATGGAGCAAGAGTGAGTTCCCTGCCCATTTAAAATAAATATGTACACGGTGGGCAAAACCATGCATCTTGTCCATATTATAGCTCTATTTGTTTAAACTAAAATGTTTTATTTTCTTACCTGCTAAGAAATCAGAGAATGGGCACCATACACTATAGTGCAAATTTATAAATTCATTAAATATTTTTCTCTCTTCCAAAAACAGCGTGTGTCGTATTTTTGTCTTCAGATACAAAAGATAACGTTTTTTGTGACAAGTACTGGCCAATGTTTGTATGAGAATATTACCATCAGCAATATGGATTGGTATTTAGAAAACTATCCTGCGTCTCATTGTGTCTTTGATGCACTCTTTCACTTTCTCATTTCTTAATGTATAAATAAAAGGATTCAGTAGGGGTCCCAAAACAGTACTTACTAAATTCACCACTTTATCTGTTTCCACTGAGTATTCACGGGGTGGTCTTATCTCAATGAATATAGCACTGCCAAAGACAATAGACAGCATAACAAGATGAGAGAGACATGTTGAAAAGGTCTTCTGTCTTCCTACATCTGGCATTCTTACCACAGTAAACACAATTAAAATATAGGAAATTATTGTTACGATTAAGCATCCAATCAATAAAAACACTGATACAATGATTGTATTCAGTATTAAGAAAGTAATGTCTACACATACAAGCTTTAAAATGGCTGCACTTTCGCAAATAAAGTGATCTATCACATGGTGACAATACGTTAGGTTTGGGGTAACAATTGTTGGATATAAAAGAAAGACAAAGGTTGTTGAGACACAAAAAGTCACCAGTTTTATACAGACTCGGTTTACCATAATAGAAGAGTACCTGAGTGGGCAGCAGACAGCCAGATAACGATCAAAGGACATAACTGTCAAAAGGAGAAAATCTGCCATGGAAACAAAATAATACAAATACGACTGCATGAAGCATCCAGCTCTAGAAATTGAAGACTTCCCTGTAATAAGGATAACTAGCAAGTTTGGAAGCACTGTAACACTTGCAATTATTTCCATAAAAGACAAGCAAACCAAGAAAAAATACATGGGGAAGTGAAGCCGATGATTAGCACATATAATAAGAATAATGAACACATTTCCAGTTAATGTTACAAATAAAACCAAGAGCAATATCACAAACATAGCTGTATGTAGTATAGGACTACCAGGAAACCCTTTCAGTATAAATTCCCCAGTTTCATTTGATATTTCCATTAGGATTTAACATAAATTTGTGTTAATATATTGTCATTTGCATCATTATAACAAAAAAAAGCCACACCCCACGTGTTGATGTTTTCAAATGGTCGGTCTAGATTGCATGTAAGGAAATAAAACAGTTTTTGTAGAAATTAAAGTTGTCACTATCAGTTTTAGGTATACAGTATTTTCATCTTAATTTTTGACTGACGTTTTAGACATGTAAGGAAGCATGTAATAAAGTCTGCAAAACAGAAAACTTTAGGGCATGATGCTATTTGTACAATTACTTGCTAAATCTTCCTGTTATTCCATGCTACAAATGAGCAAAAAATCTTGAAATTGTGTATTGGCAATAAAACAATTTAACTGGCTAACTTACATTTATAGTATTCAGTTTATTCAGAATTAATATGTAACATTTGAGAGTAGGGCAATAGGGAAATCTGTTTACAAAAAAAAAAAATCACTTGAGAAAAGCACAATTGACTTGAGATTCACAATTAACACTTCATTTGTTTAGCTTGATATAAAAAAATATATATTTGGTTTCCTCATTAAAATGCATACTGTTTAATTTTACAGTAAAGCTATCCATAGACTATAGGTGTGTGCAGCCTAAATAAATGAAAACAAACATTTTAAAATGTATTTTTAGTTTCTGTTATAAAATTTTGTTTCCCCCTAACTGACCAGCACTGATGAAGCTGCACTAATGGGCACTGATGAGGCGGCACTGATGAGGTGGCACTGATAAGGTGGCACTTATGGGCACTGATGAGGAGGCACTACAATGTAGAATTGATGGGCAACGATAGGATACACTGATATGCAGCACTGATAGGCACTGATAGGCGGCACTGATTGGCACTGATAGGTGGCACTTATAGGCGGCACTGATAGGCGGCACTGATGGGCACTGATAGGTGGCACTGATGTGTACTGATAGGCGGCAGTGATGGGCACTAATAGATGGCACTGATAGGCAGCACTGATGAGGAGATACTGACAGGCATTACTGATGGGCATCTGTGAAGGGCACTGACAGGCATTACTGATGGGCACTGATTGGCACTTTGATGGGTACTGATTGGAGATTTGGGTGGGCACTGACTGGCAGCTGATGCGCACTGATTGGCATTGTGGTGGGCACCTCTGATGGGGGCTGCGCTGATAATCAATGTGCTGATTATAAGTGCACCCCCCCCTCTGACAGGAGAGCCGCCAGTCAGCTGTCCCTGTCACTGCGAACCAAGGAAAGCCAATAACCGGCACTTCCTGGTTCAAGCTGTGTTCAGCTGTGATTGGTCACAGCTGATCACGTGGTAAAGAGCCTCTGTCAGAGGCTCTTTACCACGATCGGAAATGCGGTGTGTCAGAGTGACACACCACACCACTGATTGCCGCTCTGTGTCCCCACTTATCCTGCTGGATGTCATATGACCCCCAGTCAGAATAACTGAACCACTGAACCACTTCCCGGCCGTCACTTATTGCGCATGCACAATTAGCATTGTTTTTGATGGTGCCCTCCAACCCCCACTTTATTAATAATGATTGCTGAGTATATTTTATTTTTCTTGTTTTTCTGTGCAACTCAATTTGCAGCTTATGATTATATTATGAATTTATTCACTAAATAGGAAATTGTAAACACAAATCAGGGATTTTCATTAGGCCTAAACAGCCCAGCATGAAAAACAGATCAACTGGAGCATTTTTTCCCAGTGGATCTATATTTTTCAAATAACTTGACAATTGTCCTTAACCACTAGTGAATAAACCCCATTTGGACAATATAAAGGCTAGGCAGGTAAAAAAAAAAGGTCAGATGTTGCAATGATAACACCTGCAGTGCATCTGCATGAACTTAAAAACAGGTTGGAACCACTTAGCATGCATACTCCATCATCACTTTCTTACCTCTTTTTGCAGAAGTTCCGTGATACTGGCTTTCCAACCAGTATCCAGTAGGACAGTGGATGCTGTCAGTCAGTAGAGCAGTGGATGTGGCAGTAGGGCAGTGGACTTTGTCAGTAGGGAAGAGATTGGTGTAGCTAGAGCAGTGGACATTGTCAGTAGCTTTTTATTTTTATTATTTTATTACTTTTTACAATTTTACGTTTTAGGATTTTTTACAATATTATTTTTCATTTTTTTACAAATTTTTTTAGGAACCCCATTGGGGGCTTTGGTGAAATGTCAAGGGCCGCTCACCTCTCCCTCCATGGTTGGGTGGAGTTGGAGTCATGCATGGACCATGCCAATATGACTATCCTGTGTTTGAGTCACCAGCCCCATGGCCTACAGTGGGATCCACCAGCATGGGTAAACACCCTGTTTACAACAGCACCTTCCCCTGTTTTGGGGTTTTTGAACTTTGGTTTAAGGTAGTATTTATGGAGCCTTGGTGAACACCTGACAAGCGTTGTTGTTTATAATATCCATCTCAAATGCATCTTATGGGACTTTTGGACGATTTGGACGATTCTCTTAGTCAAGTTGCAATTCCTGATTGATTTTGGATATATGTGTTGTTATAGAGGGCTCTATATTTTTCATATTATATAGTTACATGGCTATATGGGTATGGATATGTGTGTGTTTATGTCAATACCATTTCCCATATTTCTGTATATTGCATTTGCTAAGGTGACTATCTAAGAGTTTTTTTAAACTATAAACACTTCCCGCTGGCACCACCAATTGTGGAAGGGAGTTCCACATCCTTCCCCCTCTGACAGTAAAGAACCCCCTATCCAGTTTTAAAGTTAAACCACTTTTCCTCCAAATTAATTGAGTGGTCGTGTGTATTGGTAAACTTCCTGAAATCTAAGAGGGTTTTCCTTTGCTAGAATCACCATTGAGGTATTTGTATATTGCTATCATATTTCCTCTTAAGCGACTCTTCTCCAGGGAGAATACGTTTAATAATACACATAAACTTGGTGCAGCGCTATAACAAGATGTATACCCTATCTAAACAAACCCTCATAATAGCTCACTAAATTGTCAGTGCTATAAACAATATTATACAATCAGTTTACTTTGCAAACAAAATTGTGCATGGATCATTACTCAAAAAAAAAACAAGAACAAGACAAGGTGTCCCTCCAGTTCTAATAAAAATGCTAATGCTGTAAACAATAAACAATAAAAGCACATAAAATACATTGTATATTAAGAACATATATGCATCTTGAAGAGCTTGACACGTTTTGTGTATTTATTCCACTTCCTCAGGAGAGGATGCATAAAGTATATATCTTGGCTCAGAGTACAGGCACGTGGTACTAGGAAAATGGGGACCATCATAAGTGTCTATCCCAGGACCCACTAATAGGTCGGACGCGCTTCTACAACTCCCCAAAGGATGGGGGTATCCATGTTGAAGTCGCTTGTGGTGCACAGCAGTGGCCCCAAAAGTGTCTTGAATTTTTAAGGGGAATCCTGGTCAAAAAGTGGCGTGCAGTAAGCCCAAGAGCAGCAACAACTGTGCACCACCAGCGACTTTAACATGGATACCCCCATCCTTTGGGGTGTTGTAGGTGCGCCTCCGGCCTACCCGTGGGTCCTTACCACCACAGCTCCCGGGATAGACACTTGTGATGGTCCCCATTACCCTAGTACCATGTGTCTGTACTCTGAGCCAAGATATATACTTTATGCATCTGCTCCTGAGGAAGTGGAATAAATCCACAAAACACGTCAAGCTCTTCAAGATGCATATATGTTCTTAACCATTTCAGCCACGGAAGGATTTACCCCCTTCCTGACTAAGCCATTTTTTGCGATACGGGACTGCGTCGCTTTAACTGACAATTGCACGGTCGTGCAATGTTGTACCTAAACAAAATGTATGTCCTTTTTTTTCCCCACCATTAGAGCTTTCTTTTGGTAGTATTTGATCACCTCTGCAATTTTAATTTTTTGTGCTATAAACAAAAGAAGAGTGACAATTGTGAAAAAAACACATTATTTTTAACTTTTTGCTATAATAAATATCCCATTTAAAAAAATATATATATATTTCTTCATCAGTTTAGGCCGATATATATTCTTCTACAAATTTTGTATATTGATTGGTTTTCACAAAAGTTATAGCGTCTACAAAATAGGGGATAGATTTATGGCATTTTTTTTTTTTTTTACTAGTAATGGCGGCGATCTGTGATTTTTATCGGGACTGCGACAGATCGGACACTATTTTTAGCGGCGCTTTACCATTGTTTTAGCGGCGCTTTTCGGCCACTAGCGGGATGCCTTTACCCCCTGCTAGCGGCAGAAAAGGGGTTAAAAGTGCCCGCAAAGTGCCGCTGCCCATTAACTTCAATGGGTGTATACACCGCACCTAAAGTGTCTCAAAGATGCTGCTTGCAGGACTTTTTTTAGCGTCCTGCCAGCGCTACGCCCCAGTGTGAAAGCCCTCTGGCTTTTTCACACTGGAGTGTCAGGAAAAATGCTTTACAGGCACTTTGCAGGCCTGTAAAGTGCCTCAGAGGGAAAGTAGCCTTACAGGCGCTTTTGCACTAAAAATAGCACCTGAAAAGCGCCTGTAAACTGCCTTTTCTGCAGCCTCAGTGTAAAAGCCTGAGTGCTTTCACACTGGGGTGGTGCGTTTGCTGGACGGGAAAAAAAGTCCTGCAAGCAGCATCTTTGGGGCAGTGTGGGAGCGCTGTAATTATCGCTCCCAAACCACTCCTGCCATCGAAATCAATGGCTAGCGCTGCCGAAGCGCCTGCAAAGCACTTTGGCAGCGGTGCTTTGCGGGTGCTTTTAACCCTTTTTCTGCCGCTAGCGGCCGAAAAGCACTGCTAAAATTACAGTAAAGGGCTGCTAGAACTAGCGGCGCTTTACCGCTAACGCGGCCAGCACCTCGGTGTGAAAGTGCCCTATAGCAGTGGATGGCAGGTTCATACCTTAGTAGGAGAAATACCTTTGTAATTGGTCTCTGTTATTAGGTAGGGATCGCCTCTGTGGTCTGAAGAGATGAAGTGCGACCCAGCTGTTTGTGTCATCTTTGACTAGTCCCTGCTCCATTATATCCAAGAAGAGTTTGTCCTCAATAGACATTGCCATCTGATGCTTCTATTTTGTTCTTTGAAAGACACTTCACCCTAAATGGTCTTGGTCACTGTCACAGGTAAGGTTGTCACTAGGGATGAGCTGAACACCCCCAGGTTCGGTTCGCACCAGAACCCGCGAACGGACCGAAAGTTTGCACGAACGATAGAACCCTATTAACTACAATGGATGCGAATGTTCGAAATCTAAAGTGCTAATTATAATGACTATTATGCATGTTATTGTCCTAAAAAGGGTTTGGGAACCCGGGTTCTGCACCAGGGGACATGTATCAATGCAAAAAGAAGTTTTAAAAACGGCCGTTTTTCGGCAGCAGTCATTTTAATGATGCATAAAGTGAAAAAAAAAAAGTCAAATATTCCTTTAAATATTGTACCTGGGGGGTGTCTAAAGTATGCCTGTGAAGTGCCACGTGTTTCCCGTGTTTAGAACTGTCCCTGCACAAAATGACATTTCTAAAGGAAAAAAAAGCCATTTAAAACTGCTTGCGGCTTTAATGTAATGTCTGGTCCCGGTAATATGGATGAAAATCTTTAAGAAAAATGGCATAGCTACCCCATCACCCCCCCCCCCCCCACACCCCAGGCCATTATCAGCCCCTTTGGGTCTTGTATGGATATTAAGGGGAACCCCGCACACAAAATAAAAAAGGCCCTATATACTCTGAACAGCCGTATACAGGCGGTACATACAAGACAGGGACTGTAGGTTTGTTCTTATGTAGAATCTGTTTGTAATTTTGAACAGGTACATTGTTTAAGTGTAGGTCCAGCCAAAAAATCTATTTTTAAGCTTTTTGGAAAACATAGGGAAGGGTTATCACCCCTGTAACATTTGTTTTGCTGTCTGTGCCCCTGTTCAGAACATTTCACCTCACTTTCCGTCCCAATGACAAATGTTTTTGAAAAGTGGGTTTTTTATTGAAACAAGGATTGGTGATAAAGCATCAGTAGAGAGGAGACACCTTTTTCCCATATTAACTCTTACAGGAGAGAATTTCCCTTCCTAGGGGTAGATTTCCTCTCACTTGCTGTTGTCTCCTTCCGTTTGCAAGTAGGAGTCGTTTGTAAGTTGGATGTTTGAAAGTAGGGGCCTGCCCTATATACTCTGCTGAAATTTGCCCCTTACATTTTGGTGTTGCCACAACACTGTAAGCCCTCACAGTTACTCTTGGTGGGCGCATGAATGGGCCCTGCTGTGAATTATTAGATCAAGAATTGTAATTGCATGCCCCTGTTGAACAGGGGCTGAAAAATTGGGCCTTTGGTGGTGGTGGTGGTGGTGTTGACACAACACTGTAAGGCCTCACAGTTACTCTTGGTGGGCGCAGGAATAGGCCCTGCTGTGAATTATTAGATCAAGAATTGTAATTACATGCCCCTGTTAAACAGGGGCTGAAAAATTGGGCCTTAGGCACTGGTGATGGTGCCACGACACTGCAACCTCTCCCAGATACTCTAGTTGGAGTGCAGGAATGAGCCCTGCTGCAAAGCATTGCATAAAAAATTATAATTACATGCCCCTGTTAAACAGGGGCTGAAAAATTGGGCCTTAAGCACTGGTGGCGGCACCCAGAAACAAAAATGTTCTTCCAAGCTATCATCATCAATCGGATCATTGAGGAGAAGGAGGACAGCCAGTCAACATAACAGGACAGTCACTCAGCATCAGTCTTGAAGGGATGTGACATTTGAAAATAAATTAGTCTGTTATAAAAGCTTCAGGTGTGTGGTAGCTGGTGGTGATCCAAGACTGGTTCATCTTTATGAAAGTCAGTCGATCAACCGAGTCGGTGGACAGGCGCACACTGTGATCCGTGACAAATCCTCCAGCAGCACTGAATGTGCGTTCTGAAAGAACGCTGGATGCAGGACAGGCCAGTAGCTCAATTGCATACTGTGCAAGCTCTGGCCAGTGATCCATCCTCAAGACCCAGTAAGCCAGAGGATTTTCGGTGGGGAAGGTGTCCAAGTCTGACCTTGCCCCTAGGTATTCCTGCACCATGTATATCAGACGCTGGCGATGGTTGCTGGAACCGATCATACCTTGGGGCTGCGGACTAAAGAATTGTCTGAATGCATCGGTCAGATGGCCACCTTCCCCACCGCTCCTTCTTTGACTGACCGAAGCCTCAGCAACTCGTTGTCCAGGACCAGGAGTTTGTAACCTCCCAGTCTCTGGGAACGCGTTGCACAGACCTTTCTGCAAGGCCTCCCGGAGTTGTCTCATCCTCTGCTCCCTCTGCGACGGTAAGATAAGGTCTGCAACCTTACCCTTGTACCGTGGATCAAGGAGAGTGGCCAGCCAGTAATGGTCCCTCTCCTTGATCCGAAGAATACGAGGATCCTTCCGCAGACTTTGCAGGATCAGGGAGGCCATGCAGCGTAGGTTAGCTGAGGCATTTGGTCCGGAGTCCTCTGGGTCACTAAGGACGACATGATCCGCAGCCACCTCCTCCCAGCCACGTACAAGTCCACGGGTTTCTTGGGACTGTAAATCATCCCTAAAAGACTGCTGCTGATGATGCTGAGTGCCAGGCTCCACCTCCATGCTGACACAATCCTCCTCCTCCTCCTCTTCCTGTGCGATGGGTGGGACAGAAGGAACACTGTCTGGGTAAAGGGGGCCTTGAGAGGCAAGGAAGTCCTCCTCTTCCTGCCTCTGTTTTGCCTCAAGTGCCCTGTCCATTATTCCACGCAGCGTATGTTCCAACAGGTGGACAAGAGGTACAGTGTCACTGATGCATGCACTGTCACTGCTCACTATCCTCGTGGCCTCCTCAAATGGTTCCAGGACAGTGCATGCATCCCTGATCATGCCCCACTGGCGTGGTGAAAAAAACCCGAGCTCCCCTGACCCTGTCCTGGTGCCGTAGTCGCACAGGTACTCATTGATGGCCCTCTGCTGCGTGTGCAGCCACTGCAGCATGGCCAACGTTGAGTTCCACCTGGTGCGCATGTCACATATAAGGCGGTTCTTGGGCAGGTTCAACTCCTTTTGCAGCTCAGCCAGGCGAGCACTGGCATTATAAGATCTGCGGAAATGCACACAGACTTTCCTGGCCTGCCTCAGGACATCCTGTAAGCCTGGGTACCTGCCCAAGAACCGCTGCACCACCAGGTTAAGGACGTGAGCCACACAGGGCACATGGGTCAGTTGTCCCTGTCGGAGGGCGGAGAGGAGGTTGGTGCCATTGTCACAAACCACCATTCCTGGCTTAAGCTGGCGTGGCGTCAACCACCTCTCAGCCTGCCCCTGCAGAGCAGACAGAACCTCTGCCCCAGTGTGGCTCCTGTCCCCCAAACACACCAGCGCAAGCACGGCATGGCATCTTTTTGCCTGCGTACTTGCGTAGCCCCTTGAACACCTACGGAGCACCGCTGGTTCCGAGGACAAAGCACAGGAAGAGGCCATGGAGGAAGAAGAGGAGGGTGTGGAGGAGAGAGGTGTGTCACAACCAGTAGTCGCATTTTGGAGGCGTGGCAACAACCTCCAACACTACTGCACCTTGTCCTGCATCCTTCCCAGCTGCCAAAAGAGTGACCCAATGGGCCGTGAAAGAAAGGTAACGTCCCTGTCCATGCCTGCTGGACCATGAGTCAGCGGTAATATGCACCTTACCGCTGACCGCCCTGTCCAGCGAGGCCAAGACATTGCCTTCCACATGCCGGTAGAGAGCCGGAATCGCCTTCCGTGAGAAAAAGTGGCGTTTGGGAACCTGCCACTGAGGAACCGCACATTGCACAAACTCACGGAAGGGGGCCGAGTCTACCAACTGAAAAGGCAGCAGTTGAAGCGCTAGCAATTTAGCCAAGCTAGCATTCAACCGCTGGGCATGTGGATGGCTGGGAGTGAACTTCTTTTGACGGTCCAGCAGCTGGGGCAGGGAAATTTGCCTGCTAGAATCGGACGTCGGTGTACTGCTAGCAGAGTGCCCGCAAGTACTTGGCTGTGACACACCTAATTCTACACCTTCATTCCTCTCAGTGTAGGTTTCAGAGAGGACTGAAGGTATAGTGGGGTTGGAGATCCCAGCTGATGCGGTGCAAGGAGAGGTCCGCTTTGTTCTTTGGTGTGGGTCTTTAAGGTAGGCTTGCCAACGAGCTGCATGGCAGGTCAACATATGTCTGGTCAAGCATGTGGTGCCCAAGCGGCTGATGTTTTGGCCACGCGATATACGCTTGAGACATATGTTGCAAACAGCAGCTGTGCGATCTGATGCACTTGACTCAAAAAAGGCCCACACCAAAGAACTTTTTGAATAACGGGCCAGAGGCAGCGCCCTGCACAGGCGGAGCTCTGCGGTGTGATTCCGTCGGTGTGCTGCCCTTACACTGGCCCCCCAAGGGCATCCTGCCTCGTTGGAGATGTGCCTCCTCCTCATCCTCCTCCTCCTTCTCTCTCCTATTAGGCACCCACGTGGAGTCAGTGACCTCATCATCCCCTCCCTCCTCATCACTGGAGCCAATCTGGCAGTATGCTGCAGCTGCTGGAACATGACTGCCAGATTGGTGTCCTTCTTGAGCATCCCCTCTCTTTGCTCTCACGCTACTGCCTTCCTCTAGCTGGGTATCATCATCAGACCCTTCGAAACGCTGGGCATCCTCCTGGAGCATGTACCCAACACTGTGCTCAAACAGTTCGGGGGACTCCTCAGGAGGACATGGCGGGACTAGGGAAGGAGTGACTGATGATGACATTGATACCAGGGATGAGGACGCTTTGGCAGCTGCTTTGCCAGTACCCTGAGCCTGGGTGAGAGAGGATGAGGAGGATGAGGAGGGCTTGGTCATCCACTCTACCATGTCTTCGGCATGATGCGGCTCAACACATCCAGCTGCCGAAAAGAAGGACAAGCGTGTCCCATGGCCACGTGCTGATGGCGATGCACCGCGTCCACGACCAGCACTGTTGTCTCTAGACACAGAGCCTGCTTGCCCTCTTTTATTGGCTCCTGACTGTCTGCCTCTCCTTGTTTGCCTTCCAGACATTCTAATGGCCTGCAGGGAGATGGGAAAACCAGCAATAAGGGCTAGCTTCAGGAGTATATTTTGCAGGAAGCACGCTACGCCCGCTGTAAGTGCTGCAAATGCCTGTTGGTGTAACACACTAGGAAAACACAGCAATACGGCCTAGCTTCAGGAGTATATTTTGCAGAAATCACACTACGCCTGCTGTAAGTGCTGCAAATGCCTGTTGGTGTAACACACTAGGAAAACACAGCAATACGGCCTAGCTTCAGGAGTATATTTTGCAGGAATCACATTACGCCTGCTGTAAGTGCTGCAAATGCCTGTTGGAGTAACACACTAGGAAAACACAGCAATACGGGCTAGCTTCAGGAGTATATTTTGCAGGAATCACACTACGCCTGCTGCAAGTGCTGCAAATGCCTGTTGGTGTAACACACTAGGAAAACACAGCAATACGGCCTAGCTTCAGGAGTATATTTTGCAGGAATCACACTACGCCTGCTGTAAGTGCTGCAAATGCCTGTTGGTGTAACACACTTGGAAAACACAGCAATACGGGCTAGCTTCAGGAGTATATTTTGCAGGAATCACACTACGCCTCCTGTAAGTGCTGCAAATGCCTGTTGGTGTAACACACTAGGAAAACACAGCAATACGGCCTAGCTTCAGGAGTATATTTTGCAGAAATCACACTACGCCTGCTGTAAGTGCTGCAAATGCCTGTTGGTGTAACACACTAGGAAAACACAGCAATACGGCCTAGCTTCAGGAGTATATTTTGCAGGAATCACACTACGCCTGCTGTAAGTGCTGCAAATGCCTGTTGGTGTAACACACTAGGAAAACACAGCAATACGGGCTAGCTTCAGGAGTATATTTTTCAGGAATCACACTACGCCTGCTGTAAGTGCTGCAAATGCCTGTTGGTGTAACACACTAGGAAAACACAGCAATACGGCCTAGCTTCAGGAGTATATTTTGCAGAAATCACACTACGCCTGCTGTAAGTGCTGCAAATGCCTGTTGGTGTAACACACTCGGAAAACACAGCAATACGGCCTAACTTCAGGAGTATATTTTGCAGGAATCACACTACGCCTGCTGTAAGTGCTGCAAATGCCTGTTGGTGTAACACACCAGGAAAACACAGC
Source organism: Rana muscosa (assembly GCA_029206835.1). Lineage (NCBI taxonomy): Eukaryota > Metazoa > Chordata > Amphibia > Anura > Ranidae > Rana > Rana muscosa. The sequence continues at coordinate 814,843,989 of CM055116.1, forward strand.
AATACGGGCTAGCTTCAGGTGTTTAATGTGCAGGAGGCACACTACGTCCGCTGTAAGTGCTGCAAATGCCTGGTAGTGTAACACCAGGAAAACACAGCAATACGGGCTAGCTTCAGGTGTATAATGTGCAGGAGGCACACTACGTCCGCTGTAAGTGCTGCAAATGCCTGTTAGTGTAACACACCAAGAAAACACAGCAATACGGGCTAGCTTCAGGTGTATAATGTGCAGGAGGCTTAGCAACAATGACACACTACGCCTGCTGTAAGTGCTGCAAATGCCTGTTTGTGTAACACACTAGGAAAACACAGCAATACGGGCTAGCTTCAGGAGTATATTTTGCAGGAATCACACTACGCCTGCTGTAAGTGCTGCAAATGCCTGTTGGTGTAACACACTAGGAAAACACAGCAATACGGCCTAGCTTCAGGAGTATATTTTGCAGAAATCACACTACGCCTGCTGTAAGTGCTGCAAATGCCTGTTGGTGTAACACACTAGGAAAACACAGCAATACGGCCTAACTTCAGGAGTATATTTTGCAGGAATCACACTACGCCTGCTGTAAGTGCTGCAAATGCCTGTTGGTGTAACACACCAGGAAAACACAGCAATACGGGCTAGCTTCAGGTGTTTAATGTGCAGGAGGCACACTACGTCCGCTGTAAGTGCTGCAAATGCCTGGTAGTGTAACACCAGGAAAACACAGCAATACGGGCTAGCTTCAGGTGTATAATGTGCAGGAGGCACACTACGTCCGCTGTAAGTGCTGCAAATGCCTGTTAGTGTAACACACCAAGAAAACACAGCAATACGGGCTAGCTTCAGGTGTATAATATGCAGGAGGCTTAGCAACAATGACACTGACACTGTCCCCTGCCTATCCTTCTCTCTCCCTGCACACAAGGTTTAGCAAAGAATATGACACTGACACTCTCCCTGCCTATCCTTCTCTCTCCCTACACACAAGGTTTAGCAAAGAATATGACACTGACACTCTCCCTGCCTATCCTTCTCTCTCCCTACACACAAGGTTTAGCAAAGAATATGACACTGACACTCTCCCTGCCTATCCTTCTCTCTCCCTGCACACAAGGTTTAGCAAAGAATATGACACTGACACTCTCCCTGCCTATCCTTCTCTGTCCCTACACACAAGGTTTAGCAAAGAATAGATATGACACTGTCCCTGCCTATCCTTCTCTTTCCCTGCGCCGGAACACAATACACGAGGCCGCCGCGCTGGCGGCCTTTTATAGTGTGGGGCGTGTACTAAACCCCCTCAGCTATAATTGGCCACAGGCATCCTGCCTGTGGCCAATCATTGCTCTCCTCGCTGCCGGCGCTGTGATTGGCCAAGCATGCGGGGTCACAGTGCATGCTTGGCCAATCAAAGCGCCGGGATTGCACTGCGATGGCGCAGTGTATTGTGGGCCGTTCGCGTCACTCGAATTTGGCGCGAACGGCTCAAATCGTTCGTTGTTCGCCGAACGATCGAACAGCCGATGTTCGAGTCGAACGTATGTTCGACTCAAACACCGAGCTCATCCCTAGTTGTCACTATAGAGCCCTATGAACGGACAAGGCAAGTGGATAGTGTATGGCAATTCCTTTATGAGGAAGTGGTTGTGGCATGGCTGGAAAGAGGAGGGACATCCATTTTCGAATATACTTGTGCGCATGCTGTTAACAGAGGTAGGCTTGTGCATTCTTCCTATACAGACATCTCCTATAATGTCCCATCTAAGGTCTAACTTCTGGGCATATAGAGCATTGTGAGGACTATTAATTTGAGCTCTTGCTTTATGGAGAATTAAGTTCTGGTAACAAGTGTGCTGTGTGTTTCAAGTGCGGGTGTTGAACCTCTTTATTTGGTATAGGAATTTCAGAACTGTGATCAGGGATCTAATTTCATTTAATAAAAGTTGGTAAGGACAGGCATGTTTTTCCATCAATAGACTCGACTAGGTAGCCACTAGCCAGTAGGGATGAGCTTCGAGTTCTAGTCGAACTCATGTTCGTCTCGAACATTGCCTGTTCGCCCGTTCGCCGAACAGCGAACAAATTGGGGTGTTCGCGGCAAATTCGAAAAATCTATGGGAGAAATCTAAAGTGCTAATTATAAAGTCTTATATGCAAGTTATTGTCCTAAAAAGTATTTGGGGACCCGGGTCCTGCCCCAGGGGACATGTATCAATGCAAAAAGAAGTTTTAAAAACGGCCGTTTTTTCGGGAGCAGTGATTTTAATAATGCTTAAAATGAAAAAATAAAAGTGAAATATTCCTTTAAATTTCGTACCTGGTGGGTGTGTATGATATGCATGTAAAGTGGCGCATGTTTCCCGTGCTTAGAACTGTCCCTGCAAAAAATGTCATTTTTGAAAGAAAAAAGTCATTTAAAACTCACTCGCGGCTATTAATGAATTGTCGGCTCCCGGCAATACATACAAAAGTCATTGATAAAAAAAAAAAAAGCGTGGGGGTTCCCCAGAATTCAATTACCAGTGTCCCGCGGCGATCCCGATGTCCAGCGCTGTCCTTCATTGGTTGTGCCTGAGCGGACCAGATGCGGAACATGAGAAGGGGCGGGTCTATACATGTATTATCAAAGTGAGAGCAGTTCCCCATCAGGTCCGCCCCCTCGGTATGTCGGACCCGCCTACGTCATTGGCTTGAGCGGGGAACTTCTTTCACTGTGTAATTTAAATTTACATAGTGAAGGAAGTTCCCCGCTCAAGCCAATGACGTAGGCGGGTCCGACATACCGAGGGGGCGGACCTGATGGGGAACTGCTCTCACTTTGGTAATACATGTATAGACCCGCCCCTTCTCATGTTCCGCATCTGGTCCGCTGAGCGGACCTGATGGGGAACTTTAGAAGGGGCGGGTCTATACATTTAAAATACTGAGAGGGAGTTCCCCATCAGGTCCGCTCAGGCACAACCAATGAAGGACAGCGCTGGACATCGGGATCGCCGCGGGACACTGGATTTCACCGCTGGAATGTTTTGTTTTGTTTTTTGTTTTTTTAAATAAAGGACTTTTTTAAGGTGTTTGTGTGTTTTTTTTTAAACATTTTTTTACGCTTTCTTCGTGAAATGGTAGGGGTACAATGTACCCCTTACCAATTCACATAGGGGGGGCCGGGATCTGGGGGTCCCCTTTGTTAAAGGGGTCTTCCAGATTCCGATAAGCCCCCCGCCCACAGACCCCCACAACCACCGGGCAAGGGTTGTGGGGATGAGGCCCTTGTCCCCATCAACATGGGGACATCCTTCCCATGTTGAGGGCATGTGGCCTGGTACGGTTCAGGAGGGAGGGGGGGTCGCTCTCTCGTCCCCCCCTTTTCCCCTGCGGCCGGCCAGGTTGCGTGCTCAGATAAGGGGTCTGGTATGGATTTTTAGGGGGACTCCACACCATTTTTTTTTAAATTTGGGGTGGAGTTCCCCTTAAAATCCATGCCAGATCTGAAGGGCCTGGAATGGATATTTGGGGGAACCCCACGTCAATTTTTTTTTAAATTTGCGGTAGGGTTCCTCTTAATATCCATTCCAGACCTGAAGGGCCTGGTAATTGAATTCTGGGGAACCCCCACGCTTTTTTTTTTTTTTTTAATCAATGACTTTTGAATGTATTGCCGGGAGCCGACAATTCATTAATAGCCGCGAGTGAGTTTTAAATGGCTTTTTTTCCTTCAGAAATTACATTTTGTGCAGGGATAGTTCTAAGCACGGGAAACATGCGCCACTTTACATGCATATCATACACACCCCCCAGGTACGAAATTTAAAGGAATATTTCACTTTTATTTTTTCATTTTAAGCATTATTAAAATCACTGCTCCCGAAAAAACTGCCGTTTTTAAAACTTTTTTTTGCATTGATACATGTCCCCTGGGGCAGGACCCAGGTCCCCAAACAGTTTTTAGGACAATAACTTGCATATTAGCTTTTATAATTAACACTTTAGATTTCGAATGTTCGAGTCCATTGTATTTAATAGGGTTCTAAAGTTCACACGAACATTTTGTCTGTTCGCAGGTTCTGGTGCAGGGGGGTGTTCGGCTCATCCCTGCTAGCCAGATGCTCTCCTCCTCGCCATCTCACTTTTCCCACACAAGTTCTTAAGGAGTAGGGAATGTTGGAGCATTTAATGCCGAATATGTCAAAGAAGGTTGACTAAAGACTTGTTACTTTAATCATCAAGAATTGCATAAAGCTTAATGGCTTTGTTCCTTTGGCCTGCTGGATAAACTCTGACTAGACAGATTTTAGAGTAGGATCTGCCACCTATGATTCTTTTGCAGACCTGCATTGTGAAGTGATATCTGGTGTAGTTGTTGCAGTGTATTCCTCCTCCCCGCTGTGCACTGCTCACTAGTGCTGTCAGTCATTGTAGTGTTGTGATGTGAGCTGTCACATTTTGTGCATTTTAAACTGACCTTACTATCCTTGGCAAAGTGAGATGTCGATGAGCAGCACTTGTTTCAGATGTTGTTATCCTTCAGGAAGACTTTGCAATCCTCTGTGGACTTCTCTCTGAAGGCTCTGCACTTTAGAAGAGGATGTGGCTTCCTTTGCAATGGACACTGCTTACCAGAATATTTGACCTTCGTCTCTGGGTTAGAGGAGCTGGCAGACCTGTGATAGGAATCTAGAGAAGTCACATTAGTTTTATGTACTGCTACTGGAGACTTACGAGGTTCAGTCCTGTAGGAGCAGCACATGATAAGGCGAAGTCAAAACTAGGCACATTTCTTGTTCTAGCTTGCTTTCTTTCAATGTCCACAAAAACAGAGAAAGGGGGGAATGGAGAATTATACTGTCTTTAATATTTGGAGCCATGTCTGATCCACTGCACTTGTAATTTTTAGGGTAGCCTTTGTACAATGGAGTTGACACCTCTGGATGTGTCAAGGAAGGCAAGTCCTTGTAAATTCCCTTCGGCTTTGGCTACCTGAAGTTCCATTAGAAAGTCACTTAGTTCCCTGAGATTCTGATAAATATTGTTAGGTATCTTAGGAAAGTTATCAAGTCTCTTGACAAGTGCATTTTCTATTGCTTCTGCTGAGCCATTATATGTGTCAAGTCTATCCCAGATCATTTTAAGGCCAGTGTCTGGGTAGTTTATATTTATGGTCCTGATTCACCTGGCATGTTCGGCTGATTCATTTCCAAGCCATTTGATCGGGAGGTCTATCTCTTCATTGCATGACAGGTCTAAGCCTCTAATAGTGTTTTGGAAAGAAGATCGCCAGGCTCTGTAGCTTTCAGGGCTGTGTTTAAACTTCTCAAGTCCTTTTGTGACTAACTAATTTTGTGCAAAGAACTTTCAAAGTCTACAGTGGCTTAATTAGCTGGCTGTGTGTTGCTAAGGTGAAAAGGTGGTGTGTGATCATACCTTTTAAGAGTTTCTGGCTTAATTCAGTCCTTGGCGTACCATTCTGAAGTGAAGGCTGAACCTGGAGGATAATTTGTAGATTCTGGTACCGTGCATGTAAGATGTCTGGTGTAAGAGGTTTTGCTTTGCTTGCAGTTCTCCTGTTTGCATATTTGAGACTTGTCGATGACTTGTGGTGGTGCTATGTAGCATCCATAGTTTGTCTCCTCAACGTAATCTTTGTTGCTGCTTGGCCTGGAGTGTTTATAGAAGTAGTCTGAAGTGCATTGTAGAGGATTTTGAGGTTTAGCTTCTGGACTGAGCATACTGCTGTGTCTACTGTGTTCACTGTCAGGGTATACGGCTAATTCTAAGGCCTCTGCTTCAGCTATAGCGACCGCCACTTCGTTCTCTACAGCAAGCTTCTCTAGTAAAGCTTTCTGCATTTCCAAGGACACCTTGTATTTTGCTTGTTGCTGCAACTTTCCAGCCTTTAATCGTGCACTCTCTTTTTTTTGCACTTCTTGCTCAGTCAAGGCTGCTCTGGTCATTGCAGCTTCAGCCTTTGTGTGAGCAATAGTGAGTGCATTACTTGCAGATGAGCATATAGAGGAACCAAAAGACTGAGACCTTGTTTTAAGTGAAGATACTCGACTCTGCGACATGTTGCTTGCGGTAGTGCTTGACTATGTAGAGACTGCTGTGCTGCCTTATGTAAGTGGCTGCGCTGACAATGTAGCAGGCCTCTGTGAAGTTACTGTGTATCCCACTAGATAGCTGCTGTATCGCTGGCGGCCCCTGTTTTAGCAGCCATTATTTCACTGGCAGCCCCTGTGAAACTATGGGAAGAAAACAGACAAAGTACACATAATCAGTGTGTGAAACATATAGAAATACAGTACAGCCCTGGCTAACTCACAATTTTGCCTAATAAACAGCCATGAATAAAGAATGATACAACAACATCCTCCAAGAGCAACTTTTCCCAACCATCCAAGAACTGTTTGGTGATGAACAATGCCTTTTTTAGCTTGAAGGTAGCACATTGCCATAGGAAAAGTGATAACTAAATGGGTTGGGGAACACATCATCGAAATTATGGGTCTATGGCTAGGAAACTCCCCAGACCTTAATCCCATTAAGAACTTGTGGTCAATCCTCAAGAGGCGGGTGAACAAAAAAAAAAACACAAATTCTTACAAACTCCAAGCATTTTGCAAAAATGGGCTGGATGTGGGCCAGAAGTTGATTGACAGCATGCCAGGGCGAATTGCAGAGGTCTTGAAACAGAAGGGTCAATACTGCAAATATTGACTCTTTGCATAAACTTAATGTAATTGTCAATGAAAGCCTTTGACGCCTATGAAATGCTTGTAATTATACTTCAGTATACTATAGTAACATCAGACAAAAAGATCTAAAAACACTGAAGCAGCAGACTTCGTGAAAATTTATATTTGTGTCATTCTCAAAACTTTTGGCGAGGGCTGTACAATAAAGCAGTGGATGGCAGTAAGGTTCATACCAGCATTGCTGTGATTAGGGGCACAAAAGAATACAAGGCTTAGTCAACATGTGCTCTGGTGGCAGGTTCCTTCTCTCACAGTCCCTAAGATGGAGGCTGAACTCCCATGATGCATCTGCTTCCTTTTCTTGTACTGGAGAATGATGGGAAGTTTATTAAAGGTGAACAGTTTTTAATTTTTTTTTTAGTTTCTGCAAAACCGTAAATTTACCACCAGCTCCATCTGCTGAAGACAGAACACATTACCACACCCAATATATACCTAAACCCTTTAAAACCGAAGGTGAGCTCTTATACAGTATCTAACATTTTTGTAAATATTTTATTATATCTTTTCATGTGACAACACTGAAGAAATTAAACTTTGCTACAATGTAAAGTAGTGAGTGTACAGCTTGTATAACAGTATACATTTGTTGTCCCCTGAAATCAACTTAACACAGCCATTAATGTCTAAACCGCTGGCAACAAAAGTGAGTACACCCCTAAGTGAAAATGTCCAAATTGGGCCCAAAGTGTCAATATTTTGAGTGGCCACCATTATTTTCCAGCACTGCCTTAACCCTCTTGGGCATAGGGTCCACCAGAGCTTCACAGGTTGCCACTGGAGTCCTCTTCCACTCCTCCATGACAACATCACGGAGCTGGTGGATGTTAGAGACCTTACGCTCCTCCATCTTCCGTTTGTGGATGCCCCACAGATGCTCAATAGGGTTTAGGTCTGGAGACATGCTTGGCCAGTCCATCACCTTAACCCTCAGTTACTTTAGCAAGGCAGTGGTCGTCTTGGAGGTGTGTTTGGGGTCGTTACCCATGTTGGAATACTGCCCTCAGACTGCGGTCCAGTCTCCAAAGGGAGGGGATCATGCTCTGCTTCAGTATGTTACAGTACATGTTGGCATTCATGGTTACCTCTATGAACTGTAGCTCCCCAGTGCAGGCAGCACTCATGCAGCCACAGACCATGACACTCCCACCACCATGCTTGACTTAAGCAAGACACACTTGTCTTTGTACTCAGGCCTGGATTGGGACAAAAATTAGGCCTGGGCATTTTAGACTGAGCAGCCCATGGCTAATTTACCAGGAGGCACGGAGAGCATGGGGGGGCGGAGAATGTGGGGGGGTGGAGCACACAGGGGAGTGTGGAGAGCACTAAGGGGGCTAGAGAGCACAGGGGGTGAAGAGCATGGGGGGTGGAGAGCACTAGGGGGAGCCGGAGAGCACATGGGGGCTGGAGAGCACAAGCAGGGGCAGAGAAAATGGGAGGCGAATAGCACAGTGGGGGTGGAGAGCACTGGGGGGGTCGGAGAGCACTGGGGGGGTCGGAGAGCACTGAGGGGGCGGGGACCACGGGGGGCTGGAGAGCACAAGCAGGGGCAGAGAACATGGAAGGCGAACAGCACAGGGAGGTGAAGAGCACAGGGGGATGGAGAGCATGGAGGGCTTGAGAGCACTGGGGGGGCGGAGAGCACAGGGGCGGCCTGAGAGCACTGGGAGGGGCTGGAGAGCACTGGGAGGGGCTGGAGAGCATTAGGCGGGCCGGAGAGTACAGGGGTTGATGAGCACAGGGGGGCCTGAGAGCACTGGGAGGGGCTGGAGAGCACGGAGGGCTGAAGAGCACTAGGGGGGCCTGAGAGCACTGGGGGAGGGCTGGAGAGCACTGGGGGGGGGGCTGGAGAGCACGGAGGGCTGGAGAGCACTGGGGGGCCAGAGAGTACAGAGGTGCTGATGAGCACTGGGGGGCCTGAAAGCTCTGGGAGGGGCTCGAGAGCAGCCCCTGTGAAACTTTGGGAAGAAAACAGACAAAGTACACATAATCAGTGTGTGAAACATATAGAAATACAGTACAGCCCTGGCCAAAAGTTTTGCGAATGACAGAGATATTAATTTTCACAAAGTCTGCCTTAGTTTTTATGATGACACTTTGCATATACTCCAAAATGTTATGAGGAGTGATCAGATGACTTGCAACTAATTGCAAAGTCCCTCTTTGCCATGAAAATGAACTTAATCCAAAAACAACATTTCCACTGCATTTTAGTCTGGTCACAGAAGGACTAGCTGACATCACGTCAGTGATTCTCTCGTTAACACAGGTGTCTGTGTTGACAAGGACAAGGCTGGAAATCACAGTGTATTGCTGATTGAGTTAGAATAACAGACTGGACACTTTAAAAGGAAGGTGGTGCTTGAAATCATTGTTCTTCATCTGTTAACTATGGTTACCTGCAAGGAAACACGTGCAGTCATCATTGCTTTGCATAAAAAGGGATTTACAGGCAGGGGTATTGCTGCTACTAATATTGCACCTAAATCAACCATTTATTGGATCATTAAGAACTTCAAGGAGAGAGGTTCAATTGTTGAGAAGAAGGCTTCAGGGCACCCAAGAAAGTCCAGCAATCACCAGGACTGTCTCCCACAGTGTATTCAGCTGTAGGATTAGGGCATCACCAGTGCAGAGCTTGCACGGGAATGGCAGAAGGTAGGTCTGAGTGCATCTGCATGCACAGTGAGGCAAAGACTTTTAGAGGATGGCCTGGTGTCAAGAAGGACAGCAAAAAAAAACACTTCTCTCCAGGAAAAACTGATATCAGGAGAGAAGGTACAGAGATTGGACTGCTGAGGACTGGGGTAAAGTCTTTTTCTCTGATGAATTCCCTTTCCTATTGTTTGGGCATCTGGAAAAAACCTTGTCCGGAGAAGAAAATGTGAACGCTACCATCAGTCCCATGTCATGCCAACAGTAAAGCATCCTGGGACCATTCTCGTGTGGGGTTACTTCTCAGCCAAGGGAGTGGGCTCACTCACAATTTTGCCTAATAAACAGCCATGAATAAAGAATGATACAACAACATCCTCCAAGAGCAACTTTTCCCAACCATCCAAGGACTTTTTGGTGATGAACAATGCCTTTTTTAGCATGAAGGTAGCACATTGCCATAGGAAAAGTGATAACTAAATAGGTTGGGGAACACATCATCGAAATTATGGGTCTATGGATAGGAAACTCCCCAGACCTTAATCCCATTAAGAACTTGTGGTCAATCCTCAAGAGGCGGGTGAACAAAAAACCCCCACAAATTCTTACAAACTCCAAGCATTTTGCAAAAATGGGCTGGATGTGGCCCAGAAGTTGATTGACAGCATGCCAGGGTGAATTGCAGAGGTCTTGAAACAGAAGGGTCAATACTACAAATATTGACTCTTTGCATAAACTTAATGTAATTGTCAATGAAAGCCTTCGACACCTATGAAATTTTTGTAATTATACTTCAGTATACTATAGTAACATCAGACAAAAAGATCTAAAAACACTGAAGCAGCAGACTTTGTGAAAATTTATATTTGTGTCATTCTCAAAACTTTTGGCGAGGGCTGTACAATAAAGCAGTGGATGGCAGTAAGGTTCATACCAGCATTGCTGTGATTAGGGGTACAAAAGAATACATGGCTTAGTCAACATGTGCTCTGGTGGCAGGTTTCTTCTCTCTCAGTCCCTAAGATGGAGGCTGAACTCCCATGATGCATCTGCTTCCATTTCTTGTACTGGAGAATGATGGGAAGTTTATTAAAGGTGAACAGTTTTTAATTTTTTTTCTAGTTTCTGCAAAACCGTAAATTTACCACAGCTCCATCTGCTGAAGACAGAACACATTACCACACCCAATATATACCTAAACCCTTTAAAACCCAAGGTGAGCTCTTATACAGTATCTAACATTTTTGTAAATATTTTATTATATCTTTTCATGTGACAACACTGAAGAAATTAAACTTTGCTACAATGTAAAGTAGTGAGTGTACAGCTTGTATAACAGTGTAAATTTGTTGTCCCCTAAAATCAACTTAACACACAGCCATTAATGTCTAAACCGCTGGCAACAAAAGTGAGTACACCCCTAAGTGAAAATGTCCAAATTGGGCCCAAAGTGTCAATATTTTGAGTGGCCACCATTATTTTCCAGCACTGCCTTAACCCTCTTGCGCATAGGATCCACCAGAGCTTCACAGGTTGCCACTGGAGTCCTCTTCTACTCCTCCATGACAACATCACGGAGCTGGTGGATGTTAGAGACCTTACTCTCCTCCATCTTCCGTTTGTGGATGCCCCACAGATGCTCAATAGGGTTTAGGTCTGGAGACATGCTTGGAATTTATAGGAAAATATTGATGAGTGGAACATCAAGAAGATAGAAGGATCCTCTAATCGTGAAACAGGGTGATTGATAATGATCATAAGTGAAGTCACTTCCGTGTATAACCGCCACCAGGTGTACAGGCCGCTCACCTTAAAGCATGGACCTCTGTTTTACCAGAAGGTCAAAACTGCAGTCCCTTAACAAGGGTAATAATAAAGATGAGAGGGTAGTCCTCATACGATCCTTCAATCACAGTCCTCACTCACTCGGTAATATCCAAAACGAACTCATACGTTAGCGTAGTTACATGCAAAATTCCAAAAGAAATACATAGTGCTCTCCATATAAAACACTTGATTTATTGAATAAAAATTGGTTACTCACAAGCAATGCACAGATAGCCCTGTGCCAAGCTGATGTTCATGTAACAAAGGTATAAAACCAGGTAGATGGCTGTCCTGACGACATATGGCCCCTCGCACGCGTATCGTCCGTAGGCAAGGACTTCCTCAGCGAAATGTAATGGAGCCAGCATATCAGTCTCTTTATATAAGCCATATACCAGGTGTGTGCAATATCTAAAAAATGGGAATAATATCCCGCCCCTTCTATAAGGATTATGAGACAAGCGCCCCCATTGGATATTATCAGATGAGCCAAAAGACATAGGCTGACCACAATTGGCTTAAAGGGGTTGCTCCACCGGAAAAAAAAAATTTCAAGCCAGCAGCTACAGCTACAGCAGCTGCTGGCTTTTAATATTTGGACACTTACCTGTCCTGGAGTCCAGCGACGTCCGCAGCAGAGGACGAGCGACCGCTCGTCGCTCTGCTGCTCCCTCCGCCATCCTCGCTGAGGGAACCAGGAAGTGAAGCCCTGCGGCTTCATGCCCGGTTCCCTACGGCGCATGCGCGAGTCGCGCTGCGCCGTTCTGATTGGTGCTCCTGTGTTCTGGGAGCCGAGTGTCTCCCAGAACACCAAGGGAAGTCTGCGGGAAGTGACGTAACTCCCGCAGATTCCCGGAGACAGGACTCCCGGATGTGGGTGAAAATACCTGTCTTAGACAGGTATCTTCACCCCCCTCCCCCCTGAAAGGTGTCAATTGTGACACCGGAGGGGGGGAGGGTTCCAAATAGCAAAAGTTGCTATTTAGGGTGGAGCTCCACTTTAAGGGCATATGGGATACAGAGTGCTTCCAGGAGGAAGCCTCCATCTGATCAACCACTGTGCCTATCATCGGCGAGTACACAGGGGATAACGCCTCCCATTCGAATTGCTTCCGGGTAGGCGCTCCCCACGTGATCCGCCGTCGCCATGACAGCGGTACAAACAAACTATGTTCATTTCCGCCCATAGCGTCTCCGTGAAACAGGGGGCGGGGCGCACTGATCACATGGTGACAGAGTGTCAGCAAGGGATGCAGGGGGAGAATCCCCTTATACGCAGAGTGTTATAACCGCTGACTACAACATCAGAAAGGGTCAAACATCTAAGAAACATCCCCCAATCACTAACATAAATGATATATAGAAAGGGGCATGTATTGCTGCAACCGGACATTGGAATTAATGGCATATCACTAGTGCTATACACCCAGTGCTGCCATCAAGTGTCCAAAGTCAGCACAACTGGGGTCGTGTATATGCTACAGTGTGACTGTGGCTTACAATATGTTGGCAGGACGTCCAGGCCCCTTCATGTCAGGATAGGGGAACATGTCAACAATATTAAAAGGGGGTTGGTTACACACAATGTCTCAAAACACTTCCGGCTCCACCATAACCGTAGCCCAGCTGGGCTGCAGTTCTGGGGGATAGAGAAGGTGACGAACCACTGGAGGGGAGGGAACTTCATTCGGCATCTCAGCCGACGAGAGTCTTTTTGGGTGTATGAATTAAAAGTGGGGGTCCCATTGGGGTTAAATGTTGAGTTTGACCTCAATTGTTTTATTTCTGACCGCTAGTATTTTTACTTTGTTTTAGTGTTTTTTATATGTTACATTTGTACACAGGTTAGATGGTTGTGCTGACGTCTATATTAATTTTACAGGTCTATTTATGACCGTTTTATTACTCTCAAAGCAGAGGTTGTCCTTTTTTGTCACTATTGTTGGTTTTATTAAGGAGGTCCTAACGGTCCCTTAAAGTAATTACTAGAGGGGGGATGTTGCAGAATCTCCATAGTTATTGACTATTGTGCCCTATATATGGTCGGATCATTTGGTCCACTTATATGTTGATCGCAATAATTTTATATTAATTTTCATATTGATATAGTACCCCCATCAGTTTTTAGACATTAACCACTTAAGCCCCGGACCATTTGGTAGCTAGAGGACCAGAGGTGAATTCAGAATTTTGCACTGCGCTGCTTTAACTGTAAATTGTGCGGACATGCAATGTTGTACCCAAACGAAATTTGCGTCCTTTTCTTCCCACAAATAGAGCTTTCTTTTAATGGTATTTGATTGCCTCTGCGATTTTTATTTTTTGCGATATAAACGGAAAAAGACCGAAAATTTTGAAAAAAAATGATATTTTCTACTTTTTGTTATAAGAAAAATCGAATAAACTCAATTGCAGTCATACATTTAGGCCAAAATGTATTCAGCCACATGTCTTTAGTAAAAAAAATGACAATAAGCGTATATTTATTGATTTGCGCAAAAGTTATAGCGTCTACAAACTAGGGTACATTTTCTGGAATTTACACAGCTTTTAATTTATGACTGCCTATCTCATTTCTTGAGGTGCTAAAATGGCAGGGCAGTACAAAACCCCCCAAAATGACCCCATTTTGGAAAGTAGACACCCCAAGGAAATTGCTGAGAGGCATGTTGAGCCCATTGAATATTTTTATTTTTTGTCCCAAGTGATTGAATAATGACAAAAAAAAAATTACAAAAAGTTGTCACTAAATGATATATTGCTCACACATGCCATGGTTATATGTGGAATTGCACCCCAAAATACATTCTGTTGCTTCTCCTGAGTACGGGGATACCACATGTGTGGGACTTTTTAGGAGCCTAGCCACGCACGGGACCCCGGAAACCAAGCACCGCCTTCAGGATTTCTAAGGGCGCAAATTTTTGATTTCACTCCTCACTACCTATCACAGTTTCGAAGGCCATAAAATGCCAAAATAGCACAAAACCCCCCCCAAATGACCCCATTTTGGAAAGTAGACACCCCAAGCTATTTACTGAGAGGCATTATTAGTCCATGGAATATTTTATATTTTGCCACAAGTTGCGGGAATATGACAAACTTTGTTTTTTTTGCACAAAGTTGTCACTAAATGATATATTGCTCACACATGCCATGGGCATATGTGAAATTACACCCCAAAATACATTCTGCTGCTTCTCCTGAGTACGGGGATACCACATGTGTGGGACTTTTTGGGAGCCTAGTCGCATACAGGACCCCAAAAACCAAGCACCGCCTTCAGGATTTCTAAGGGCATAAATTTTTGATTTCACTCCTCACTACCTATCACTACCTATCACAGTTTTGAAGGCCATAAAATGCCAAGATGGCACAAAACCCCCCCAAATGACCCCATTTTGGAAAGTAGACACCCCAAGCTATTTGCTGAGAGGCATGTTGAGCCCATTGAATATTTTTTTTTTTTGTCCCAAATGATTGAATAATGATAAAAAGAAAAAAAAAAGAAAAAATGTACAAAAAATTGTCACTAAATGATATATTGCTCACACATGCCATGGTTATATGTGGAATTGCACCCCAAAATACATTCTGCTGCTTCTCCTGAGTACGGGGATACCACATGTGTGGGAATTTTTGGGAGCCTAGCCGGGTACGGGGCCCCAAAAACCAAGCACCGCCTTCAGGATTTCTAAGGGCGTAAATTTTTGATTTCACTCCTCACTACCTATCACAGTTTCGAAGGCCATAAAATGCCAAAATAGCACAAAACCCCCCCAAATTACCCCATTTTGGAAAGTAGACACCCCAAGCTATTTACTGAGAGGCATGTTCAGTCCATGGAATATTTTATATTTTGCCACAAGTTGCGGGAATATGACAAACTTTGTTTTTTTTGCACAAAGATGTCACTAAATGATATATTGCTCACACATGCCATGGGCATATGTGAAATTACACCCCAAAATACATTCTGCTGCTTCTCCTGAGTACGGGGATACCACATGTGTGGGACTTTTTGGGAGCCTAGCCGCGTACGGGACCCCAAAACTCAAGCACCGCCTTCAAGGTTTCTAAGGGCATACATTTTTGATTTCACTCCTCACTACCTATCACAGTTTTGAAGGCCATAAAATGCCAAGATAGCACAAAACCCCCCAAAATGACCCCATTTTGGAAAGTAGACACCCCAAGGAAATTGCTGAGAGGCATTTTGAGCCCATTGAATATTTTTTTTTTGTCCCAAGTGATTGAATAATGACAAGAAAAAAAAAATGTACAAAAAGTTGTCACTAAATGATATACTGCTCAAACATGCCATGGTTATATGCGGAGTTGCACCCCAAAATACATTTGGCTGCTTCTCCTGAGTACGGGGATACCACATGTGTGGGACTTTTTGAGAGCCTAGCCGCGTACGGGCCCCCGAAAACCAAGCACCGCCTTCAGGATTTCTAAGGGCACAAATTTTTGATTTCACTCCTCACTACCTATCACAGTTTTGAAGGCCATAAAATGCCAAGATAGCCCAAAACCCCCACAAATGACCCCATTTTGGAAAGTAGACACCCCAAGCTATTTGCCGAGAGGCATGGTGAGTATTTTACAGCTCTCATTTGTTTTTGAAAATGAAGAAAGACATATTTTTTTTATTTTTTTTTATTTTTTCAATTTTTAAAACATTGTGACAAAAAGCGAGATCTGCAAAATACTCAACATACCTCTCAGCAAATAGCTTGGGGTGTCTACTTTCCAAAATGGGGTCATGTGGGGGGGTTTTGTGCCATCTGGGCATTCCATGGCCTCCGAAATTGTGATAGGCAGTGAGGAGTGAAATCAAAAATTTACACCCATAGAAATCCTGAAGGCGGTGCTTGGTTTTCGGGGTCCTGTACGCGGCTAGGATCCCAAAATGTCTCACACATGTGATATCCTCGTACTCAGGAGAAGCAACAAAATGTATTTTGGGGTGCAATTCCACATATAACCATGGCATGTTTGAGCAATATATAATTTAGTGACAACTTTTTGTACATTTTTTTTTTCTTTTTGTCATTATTCAATCACTTGGGACAAAAAAAAAAATATTCAATGGGCTCAACATGCCTCTCAGCAAATAGCTTGAGGTGTCTACTTTCCAAAATGGGGTCATTTGGGGGGGTTTTGAACTGTCCTGGCATTTTATGCACAACATTAGGAAGCTTATGTCACACATCATCCACTCTTCTAACCACTTGAAGACAAAGCCCTTTCTGACACTTTTTGTTTACATGAAAACATTTTTTTTTTGCAAGAAAATTATGTTGAACCCCCAAACATTATATATTTTTTTAAAGCAAAGGCCCTACAGATTAAAATAGTGGGTGTTGCATTTTTTTTTTCCACACAGTATTTGCGCAGCGATTTTTCAAACGCATTTTTTGGGGGAAAAACACACTTTTTTTATTTTTAATGCACTAAAAAACACTATATTGCCCAAATGTTTGATGAAATAAAAAAGATGATCTTAGGCCGAGTACATGGATACCAAACACGACATGCTTTAAAATTGCGCACAAACGCGCAGCGGCGAGAAACTACATTCATTTTTAAAAGCATTTAAAAGCCTTTACAGGTTACCATGTTAGATTTACAGAGGAGGTCTACTGCTAAAATTATTGCCCTCGATCTGACCTTCGCGGTGATACCTCACATGCATGATGCAATTGCTGTTTACATATGACGCTAGACCAACGCTTGCGTTCGCCTTTGCGCAAGAGCAGGGGGGGACAGCGGTGCTTTGTTTTTTTTTTGTTTTTTTTTTTATTATTTATTTTGGTTTTTTATTGTATTTTTAAACTGTTCCTTCCATATTTTTTTTTTTATCATTTTTAGTGTTATCTCAGGGAATGTAAATATCCCCTATGATAGCAATAAGTAGTGACAGGTACTCTTTTTTTGAAAAAAAAATGGGGGTTAGACCCTAGATCTTTCCTCTGCCCTCAAAGCATCTGACCACACCAAGATCGGTGTGATAAAATGCTTTCCCTATTTCCCAATGGCGCTGTTTATATCCGGTGGGGGCATTCCCTCCCACTGCTTGTAAAAGCAGTCTAGAGGCTAATTATCTGCTAGAATTGCTTTTACATGAAAGCCGGCCACTGGCTGAAAAGAATGATACCAAGATGATACCTAAACCTGGAGGCATCATTCTGGTATAAACATTCAAAGTCCAGCAACATACCAGTACGTTGCTGGTCCTTGTTGGACATGTATTGTAATCTTTTTTTTCATGCAGCCTGTTGGCTGAACGAAAAAAAGAGATTGATCGGTGGGTATGCCCACCATTAGAATACCTCCCTTCATCCACCCACTTCTAATGATGGGCATATATGCCGAAGCATGGGGGCATCCTCCCGCAAAAAAGTTATGCCGCGTACACACGGTCGGACTTTTCCACGGGCAAGCCTTCGTCGGAATTTCGACCGTATGTACGCGGCATAAAAGGTTATGCCGCGTACACACGGTCAAACTTTTCCACGGGCAAGCCTCCGTCGGAATTTCGACCGTATATACGCGGCATTAGGAGCAAAATCGCTCCTCCGCCCCTGCTGCCCCCATGCTTCGGCATATATGCTCTTTTTTTAACTGTGGTGGTGAAATCACCTCCTACAGCGTTGGAGTCACGGCTTTATGTATCGTGGGAGCAAACGCTGTTGCTGGCAAGATAAATAAATCCGCAATGCAACTGAATGGCGTACCTGCTAAGCAAATGATGGTTGGTTAACATTAAAACAAAGTAACATTACAGTACAACAGTAAGACCTTACCATACCATACCTGCAAAGCAAATACCAAAACAAAACCTAGTAAAAAATAGAACATTTTTTTAACGCAACCTGTGGCTAAAATATATATATGCCGAAGCATGGGGGCATCCTCCCGCAAAAAAGTTATGCCGCATACACACGGTCGGACTTTTCCACGGGCAAGCCTTCGTCGGAATTTCGACCGTATGTACGCGGCATAAAAGGTTATGCCGCGTACACACGGTCGAACTTTTCCACGGGCAAGCCTCCGTCGGAATTTCGACCGTATATACGCGGCATTAGGAGCAAAATCGCTCCTCCGCCCCTGCTGCCCCCATGCTTCGGCATATATGCTCTTTTTTTAACTGTGGTGGTGAAATCACCTCCTACAGCGTTGGAGTCACGGCTTTATGTATCGTGGGAGCAAACGCTGTTGCTGTCAAGATAAATAAATCCGTGATGCAACTGAATGGCGTACCTGCTAAGCAAATGATGGTTAACATTAAAACAAAGTAACATTACAGTACAACAGTAAGACCTTACCATACCATACCTGCAAAGCAAATACCAAAACAAAACCTAGTAAAAAATAAAACATTTTTTTAACGCAACCTGTGCCTAAAATATATATATGCCGAAGCATGGGGGCATCCTCCCGCAAAAAAGTTATGCCGCGTACACACGGTCGGACTTTTCCACGGGCAAGCCTCCGTCGGAATTTCGACCGTATATATGCGGCATTAGGAGCAAAATCGCTCCTCCGCCCCTGCTGCCCCCATGCTTCGGCATATATGCTCTTTTTTTTTAACTGTGGTGGTGAAATCACCTCCTACAGCACTGGAGTCACGGCTTTATGTATCGTGGGAGCAAACGCTGTTGCTGTCAAGATAAATAATTCCGCGCTGCAGTTGAATGGCGCACCTGAAAACAAAAAATTACATACCTGAAAAGCAAGCATGATAAAACATTGCAGAATGAAATACAGTAAAAAAGAGCATAACAATAGAGAGAAAATAGAGAGAGAGAGAGAGAACAATAAAACGACAACTATTTTTGGTTTTTTTCTTTTATATTTTTTTTGTGTTTTGTTTTTTACGTTTTTTTTTTTCTTTTTTACACTTTTTTTTTAAACTTTAACAACTGTAATGGTTCGGGTCTCTCAAAATGTAATGGCATCTTGGGAGACCCTGTGTAAGTGTGTCCTAGTCTGTGAAATGCTGTACCCTACGCTAAAACTTCACTTTTGAGTGGTAGCGTTCAAAACATTCACCAAGGCAAAGACCAGGTTTGTCAGGACAGAGTGGACAATAATAACGGGTGTCACGCCTAAATCCGCGCTTGCTACAGACACGACATCTTTTTTGGGGGGCTCGTTGGGTAGGGGTACTCGGGAGGAGATGCGTATAATGCCTCTCATGCAGCCGGCTTACTGCATTTGGTAGGGGATGGTGAGGTGCAGAACCGCCTGGATACAGGAGTTCTGTGACAATCTCATTCTGGAATTTTAGAAGAGATAACGTCCCGCCTGAAGCTCTGTATAGCACATGAGCGTTCAGCAAAGCCAATTGGAATAAGGATAGAGACACTTTTTTGTACCAGCGTCTCGCCTTACGGTCAATTAGATACGGCGCCATCAACTGGTCGTTGAGGTCCACCCCTCCCATATTTTTGTTATATTCAAGGACACAGAGGGGTTTCTCCACAACACCAGTCGCCGTAGGAATTTGGACTGTCGTGTCTGCATGAAGGGAGGTAAGAAGGAAAACATTCTTATTGTCCCTCCACTTCATAGCGAGCAAGTTATTACACTTTACGCAGGCTCTCTCCCCCAGCCTAAGACGGGCATCTACAAGCCGCTGGGGAAAGCCCCGGCGATTAGGTCGCACGGTGCCACATGCTCCAATCTGATGATCAAACAAGTGACTAAACAGTGGCACGCTCGTGTAATAATTGTCCACATACAAGTGGTACCCCTTTCCGAATAAGGGTGACACCAAGTTCCACACTATCTTGCCAGCGCTCCCTATGTAATCCGGGCAGTTGACCGGCTCAACCTGACTATCTTTTCCCTCATAAACCATAAAGCTCCATACATAGCCTGTTGCCCTGTCACAGCACTTATAGAGCTTGACCCCGTATCTGGCACGCTTGCTGGGAAGGTACTGCTTGAAAGCCAAGCGGACAGAAAATTTAATCAGGGACTCATCAACGCAGACAGCTTGATCGGGAATAAAAAAGGCTGCAAAACGTTCGTTGAAGTGGTTTATGAGGGGCCGAATTTTATAGAGCCGGTCGTATTCAGGGTCCCCACGTGGACGACAAAGTTCATTGTCGTTGAAGTGCATGAACCGCAAAATCTGCTCGTATCGTTTCCTGGGCATGGAGGCAGAGAACACGGGCATGTGGTCAATTGGGTGCGTGGACCAATAAGCACGCAATGACGGGAATTTATGTGTGCCCATGTTGAGGGAAAGGCCCAGAAAGGTCTTAAATTCGGAAACCGTAATTGGTTTCCAATCTTTGGCAATGGAAGGCAACTGGGGATTAGCGGC
The DNA here is from genome assembly GCA_029206835.1 of Rana muscosa. Lineage (NCBI taxonomy): Eukaryota > Metazoa > Chordata > Amphibia > Anura > Ranidae > Rana > Rana muscosa. Next base: position 814,864,548 of record CM055116.1, read on the forward strand.
GATGAATTGACCAGCATATAAATTACTCTGGTCCACAATAGATCTATAGAGATCTTCCGTGAAAAACAGCGAATAATAATCGATTGGCATAAAATCAGCTGTTTCCACCTGAATACCGGGTTGGGCAGTGAATGGGGGAAGTACAGGTTCTGCAGAAGTGGTGGGGACCCAATCAGGATAGGCGAATTCTGCAGGAAGAGCACTATGGGTACGACGGGCCTGCCTTTGTCTTCTTGGTGGCAGCGGGACACTACTTGTGCTTGCCACCTCGCCAGCTTGAACTGCACTTATGGGACTCGCCACGTCACCACGTGATACTGCAGTGCTGGATGTACGCCCAGGCTGTACTAGGCCGCTGGTGCTTGCCAATTCACCAGAAGGAATAGCGGCGCTAGTACTCCTCTGCTCCATGATACGAGAGCCCTGCGGTTCTTGCTCCTCAACAACCTCAGAAGATCGGGATCGGGTACGCCTGACCTTAGCAGGGACCTCAACTTCGTCGTCGGAGCTATCTGACGTGGGGCCGCTGACGTCACTGTCTTCTACGGGAAGATATTCTGAGACTGAATCTGACAGATACGTGACCTCCTCTTCACTATCTGTCATGCTCAGAATCTCGTAGGCCTCTTTACTAGTGTACCTTCGACTTGCCATTTTGGGCTCTAAATTTAGGGGTACACTAGTAAGATTCACAGGAAAAAAAGCACCCGACTGTCGTCAGCAAATATATCAAGCGCTACAAAAAAAACTGTTAGCGGTCGCAGGGATCAGGACTGTCTCTGCGAACGCTGCAGTTATGTGTGTTGTGTTTGGTAAGTGACAGTGATCGATCGATACTGCACTTGGGTGGGCTGGGCTGGGCGGAGGGGCTAAACACAGGTACTAGCAGGTATCTGGGCTGATCCCGCTAACACTGCGTTTTTGGGAACCCTAAACCGCTGGGGACGCTAGTATAGATCTGATCAGATACTATACCACTAAGGGAGGTGTATGCTTTGCGCGTGGGTGTTAGCGTTACTGGCACTAACCTAACGCTGCCTGGGGCGACGCAGACCCTCTCTGGCGCTAAAACCTAATTGATCTCACCCGCCGGGCGATCAGGGGGTTAAACCTTTATTGGGTGATATATGGCGGGTGCCCTGATGCTATAAAAAGCAAACTAACCAACCAGTGTCACCCGTAACCTTTATATGGTGATCACTGGTGAAAGGGTTAACTAGGGGCAATCAGGGGGTTAAAACCTTTATTAGGTTAAATATGGGGGTACCCGACGCTATATAAAAACCTGACGGGTTACCTAAATAACTAAATAATTAACTGGGTAACCAGTGTCACCAGTGACGCTTATACGGTGATCACTGGTGAAAGGGTTAACTCTAGGGGCAATCAGGGGGTTAAAATAATATATGGGGGTACCTGACGCTCTAAAAACCTGCGGTGAAACTAAAAATAAATAACTGGCTATCTAGGGCACCACCGGCACTAAATACAGCGATCGAAAATACGATCGCTTAGTGACGCTGGCGTTAGGGGGTGAAAGGGTTACCTGGGGGGCGATCAAGGGGTTAAACCTTTATTAGGGGGGGGTTAGGGGGCTACCCTGGACCTAAAGGGGCCTAATCCTAACTGCCCTGCAACTTTTTACTATCACAGATGACACTAAAAGCAGTGATCAGTAAAATAAATGATCACTGCAATCAGTGACACTGTGATTGGGGGCTGGGGGTGACCTGGGGGGTGATCTGGGGGTGACTGGGGGGTGAAATGTGTGCCTATGTGTACCTACGTGTCAGTGGACTGTTGGTGCACTAACCTGCTTCCTCTCTCCTCGGCGCCGGAATCGAAAAGACCGCCGCGAGGGAGATGACATCACTTCCTACTGCCTGTGTTTACATCACATGGCAGAGGAAGCATTTTCATTGGCCGGGAGCGATCGCGAGGGGGTGGCCGAAATCGAATGGTCACCCCCTCATGTCTGAATGCTCCCCAACGATAAACGGCCGCTCACTGTATAGAAGGGGGGTCCGATCGGACCCCCCAACTGTACAAAGGCGATCACGTACACTCTACGTGATTGTGCCTGTCGGTGCCATTCTGCCGACGTATATATACAGTGAGCGGTCGTTAAGTGGTTAATGGACATCAGTGCTTTTTACTTTATTTTTATTTGATTTGTAGTGCTGACTCTGGACACTTGATGGCAGCACTGGGTGTATAGCACTAGTGATATGCCATTAATTCCAATGTCCGGTTGCAGCAATACATGCCCCTTTCTATATATCATTTATGTTAGTGATTGGGGGATGTTTCTTAGATGTTTGACCCTTTCTGATGTTGTAGTCAGCGGTTATAACACTCTGCGTATAAGGGGATTCTCCCCCTGCATCCCTTGCTGACACTCTGTCACCATGTGATCAGTGCGCCCCGCCACCTGTTTCACGGAGACGCTATGGGCGGAAATGAACATAGTTTGTTTGTACCGCTGTCATGGCGATGGCGGATCACGTGGGGAGCGCCTACCCGGAAGTAATTCGAATGGGAGGCGTTATCCCCTGTGTACTCGCCGATGATAGGCACAGTGGTTGATCAGATGGAGGCTTCCTCCTGGAATCACTCTGTATCCCATATGCCCTTAAGCCAATTGTGGTCAGCCTATGTCTTTTGGCTCATCTGATAATATCCAATGGGGGCGCTTGTCTCATAATCCTTATAGAAGGGGCGGGATATTATTCCCATTTTTTAGATATTGCACACACCTGGTATATGGCTTATATAAAGAGACTGATATGCTGGCTCCATTACATTTCGCTGAGGAAGTCCTTGCCTACGGACGATACGCGTGCGAGGGGCCATATGTCGTCAGGACAGCCATCTACCTGGTTTTATACCTTTGTTACATGAACATCAGCTTGGCACAGGGCTATCTGTGCATTGCTTGTGAGTAACCAATTTTTATTCAATAAATCAAGTGTTTTATATGGAGAGCACTATGTATTTCTTTTGGAATTTTGCATGTAACTACGCTAACGTATGAGTTCGTTTTGGATATTACCGAGTGAGTGAGGACTGTGATTGAAGGATCGTATGAGGACTACCCTCTCATCTTTATTATTACCCTTGTTAAGGGACTGCAGTTTTGACCTTCTGGTAAAACAGAGGTCCATGCTTTAAGGTGAGCGGCCTGTACACCTTGTGGCGGTTATACACGGAAGTGACTTCACGTATGATCATTATCAATCACCCTGTTTCACGATTAGAGGATCCTTCTATCTTCTTGATGTTCCACTCATCAATATTTTCCTATAAATTCTGAACTCTTGTACTGTTTGGACGTTTTTATTATAATGCGATTTTAGCGCTGCACTGCTTTTTTCATATACGTTTCATTTAAGGACTTTTTTATATTGACCTTCAGTGTTCAGCAGCATTGTGATAGGTTGGTTTTGCGCTGTCTGGTTCTTTTTACTACTGGAGACATGCTTGGCCAGTCCATCACCTTTACCCTCAGTTACTTTATCAAGGCAGTGGTCGTCTTGGAGGTGTGTTTGGGGTCGTTACCCATGTTGGAATACTGCCCTCAGACTGCGGTCCAGTCTCCAAAGGGAGGGGATCATGCTCTGCTTCAGTATGTTACAGTACATGTTGGCATTAATGGTTACCTCTATGAACTGTAGCTCCCCAGTGCAGGCAGCACTCATCATGCAGCCACAGACCATGACTCTCCCACCACCATGCTTAACTTAAGCAAGACACACTTGTCTTTGTACTCAGGCCCGGATTGGGACAAAAATTAGGCCTGGGCATTTTAGACTGAGCAGCCCATGGCTAATTTACCGGGAGGCACAGAGAGCATAGGGGGGCAGAGAATGTGGGGGGGTGGAGAACACGGGGGAGTGTGGAGAGCACTAAGGGGGCTAGAGAGCACAGGGGGTGAAGAGCATGGGGGGTGGAGAGCACTAGGGGGAGCCGGAGAGCACATGGGGGCTGGAGAGCACAAGCAGGGGCAGAGAACACGGGAGGCGAAGAGCACAGTGGGGGTGGAGAGGACAGAGGGGCTGAAGAGCACTGGGGGGGTCAGAGAGCACTGAGGGGGTGGGGACCACGGGGGGCTGGAGAGCACAAGCAGGGGCAGAGAACATGGAAGGCGAACAGCACAGGGAGGTGAAGAGCAAAGGGGGGTGGAGAGCATGGAGGGCTTGAGAGCACTGGGGGGGCGGAGAGCACAGGGGCGGCCTGAGAGCACTGGGAGGGGCTGGAGAGCTCTGGGAGGGGCTGGAGAGCATTAGGGGGACCGGAGAGTACAGGGGTTGATGAGCACAGGGGGGCCTGAGAGTACTGGGAGGGGCTGGAGAGCACGGAGGGCTGAAGAGCACTAGGGGGGCCTGAGAGCACTGGGGGAGGGCTGGAGAGCACGAAGGGCTGGAGAGTACTGGGGGGCCAGAGAGTACAGAGGTGCTGATGAGCACTGGGGGGGCCTGAAAGCAATGGAAGGGGCTGGAGAGCATTAGGGGAGCGGAGAGTACAGGGGTTGATGAGCACAGGGAGGCCTGAGAGCACTGGGTGGGGCTGGAGAGCACTGGGGGAGGGCTGGAGAGCACTGGGGGAGGGCTGGAGAGCACTGGGGGGGCTGGAGAGCACGGGGGCTGGAGAGCACTGGGGGGGCCTGAGAGCACAGAGGGCTGGAGAGCACTGGGGGGGCCAGAGAGTACAGGGGGCCTGATGAGCACTGGGGGGCGGAGAGTACAGGGGTTGATGAGCACAGGGGGGCCTGATGAGCACTGGGCAGGCTGGAGAGCACTGGGGGGAGAGTACAGGGGGGCTGATGAGCACTGGGGAACCTGAGGGCACAGGGAGGGGGTTGGAGAGCACAGGGGGGTCTGAGAGCACAGGGGGGCCTGAGAGCACAGAGGGCTGGAGAGCACTGGGGGGGCCAGAGAGTACAGGGGGCCTGATGAGCACTGGGGGGGCGGAGAGTACAGGGGATGATGAGCACAGGGGGGCCTGAGAGCACTGAGAGGGACTGGAGAGCACAGAAGGCTGGAGAGAACTGCGGGGGCTGGAGAGTATGGAGGACTGGAGAGCACTGGGGGGGCGCTGGAGATCACGGAGGGCTAGAGAGCACTGGGGGGGCTAGAGAGTACAGGGGGGCTGATGAGCACTGGGAGGCCTGAGGGCACAGGGAGGGGGCTGGACAGCACTGGGGGGTCTGAGAGCACAGGGGGGTCTGAGAGAACAGGGGGGCCTGAGAGCACAGGGGTGCCTGAGAGCACTGGGGGGGGGCTGGAGAACTCTGGGGGGACCAGAGTGTACAGGGGCTGGAGAGCACTGGGGGGAGTTGGAGATCAATGGGGGGGGGGGCTGGAGTGCAGTGGGAGAGCTTGAGAGCAGGGGGTGCACCTGAGAGCATGGTGGGAGCCTATGAGCACTAGGGCGCAGTAGAAAGAGGCTGGGTAGGAGAAGCAGCTGCACACACACTAGAAGAATCCATCCCTTTATTTTTCTCCTACAGCCTCTGAATGCCCATGGAAGGGAGAGAGTGAGAAGCAGGCATTCAGAGGCTGTGGGAGAAAAATAAAGAGATGGATTCTTCTACTGTGTCTGCAGCGGCTTCTCCTATCCAGGCGCACGCATGGAGACTGAGACACACTCACTTGAACACTGGCTGGCAACCACGTGTCATGTGGATCCCCTCCCTCTTCATGGTCACAGGTAACGTGACCTGTAGTCTCCGCCCCCAGCCCGATGGCTGAACTGTAATGGCGGAGAGGCCGGGCGAGCGGCGGGGGCTCAAGGAGCAGCTCAGCTGCCTTGGCACCACAAGTACATGCAGCCCACGGCGGCCCGGTGTGCCCTATGGCCAGTCCGGGCCTGTTTGTACTCCTCACTTGGTTGCCACCACACACGCTTGACACCATCTGAACCAAATTTGTTTATCTTGGTCTCATCAGACCACAGGACATGGTTCCAGTAATCCAGGTCCTTAGTCTGCTTGTCTTCAGCAAACTGCTTGTGGGCTTTCTTGTGCATCATCTTTCTAAGAGGCTTCATTCTGGGATGATAGCCATGCAGACCAATTTGATGCAGTGTGCAGGGTATGGTCTGAGCACTGACAGGCTGACCCCCCACCCCTTCAACCTCTGCAACAATGCCGGCAGCACTCATACGTCTGTTTCCCAAAGACAACCTCTGGATATGACGCTGAGCACGTGCACTCAACTTCTTTGGTTGACCATGGCGAGGCCTGTTCTGAGTGGAACATGTCCTGTTAAGCCGCTGTATGGTCTTGGCCACTGTGCTGCAGCTCAGTTTCAGGGTCTTGGCAATCTTCTTATAGCCTTCTTTATGTAGAGCAACAATTCTTTTTTTCAGATCCTCAGAGAGTTTTTTGCCTTGAGGTGCCATGTTGAACATCCATTGACCAGTATGAGAGAGTGAGAGCAATAACACCAATTTTTTTTAACCACAAAAATGTTAATTGAATTTTTTTTTCCACAAATAATACAAATAGTACCATAAAATACATAACCAAGGAGAAAAAACATGGTTCCAACAAAGTAAGGAAGCAGAGGTAAAAAATTGTGAGAGTAAGGACCAGCAAATGCCATCTCTACGTACAGCCAATAAGAAGGAACATCAAGAAACATAGATCCCCCTGGAGGTTTAGTAAGAAATAATCGTTTAGGGAAGATATACTTCCGTATGTTACAGGCTTATCAGAGGCCCGGTGGAAAGGGGGCCTTGAAAGAAAATGTACTCAATCTGGCTTCAGATAACACTAAATTTAACACACCTGCTCCCCATTCACACCTGAGACCTTGTAACACTAATGAGTCACATGAAACCATGGAGGGAAAATGGCTAATTGGGCCCAATTTGGACATTTTCACTTAGGGGTGTACTCACTTTTGTTGCCAGCGGTTTAGACATTAATGGCTGTGTGTTAAGTTATTTTGAGGGGACATCAAATTTACACTGTTATACAAGCTGTACATTCATCACTTTACATTGTAGCAAAGTGTAATTTCTTCAGTGTTGATACATGAAAAGATATAATAAAATATTTACAAAAATGTGAGGGGTGTACTCACTTTTGTGAGATACTATATATGGTTTTATATATATATAGGAGTTTGCCTTGGGAGCAATGGTGGGTGGGTTTTAATGGGTTTAGGTGTAAATTCAAATTAGAAATTTTAATTGGAAATTAATAACTTTTGTCTCTGCGAAGAAACTAATGTAGTTTAAACTACCGTATATACTCGAGTATAAGCCGACCTGAATATAAGCCGAGGCACCTAATTTTACCACAAAATAATAGGAAAACTTATTGACTCGAGTATAAGCCTAGGGTGTCCCTCTGCATGCCTCACTGTGCCTCACTTTGCCTAACTGTGTCCATGTGCATGCCTCACTGTGTCCATGTCTCACTATGCCCATGCCTCACTGTGTCCATGACTAGACTGATGTTTAACATGGGAGTCTATGGAAGGGGTGCCTCGCTTTGAAAAATCGGTGCTCCCTGGCTGTAGGTCTCCCAGACAAAAAAATTTGCACTCTTGTAGAGGAAGAGTGGGGCTACATGTGTGCCAAGATTCGTGTCCAGGGGACCTATGACCGGCCAGTACTGGGTCCGCAAATTTACTGGAGAAATTACCGTTTAACATGGGAGTCTATGGAAGGGGTGCCCGGCTTTGAAAAATTTTCAGCATAAAAAAATGTACTGAAAAACTCGGCTTATACTCGAGTATATACGGTATGTTACTTTCTGACCTGGGCATGGGAATGAGTTCCAAGTTTCATTGTCAACGCTTAATTAAGCAAACTGACATTAGAAGCTGATTGGGTACTATGCACAGCTGCACCAGATTTCGAGTGCTCCAATTTTAGTAAATCTCCCCCACGGTGGCATCTACCATGCTTGTATGTGTGTAAAGGGTTAACTGCTCAGTTAACCTCCCAGTGATGTTCATTGATTGTTGTCCTGTGAGCTGGAAAATCTCACTGCAGGGTGAGGTTGAATGTGTAGATTCACACATATAATTTCCGTTAACAAATGTGAACAGATAAATGGCGCATGAGATCTGAAACATGAAACATTTTTTTTTTATATTACAATTAAGAGAAGCATACCTTTGTGTAACTTGTGTTTGTATCAAATTTTATATTTCAGACATTTTATCCTGCAAGAAAGATCTGTGAAATAATCAACTTTGAAACCGGTGCTCATTGCCTGTTACTTTATTTCTTTTTATAGCCTTGACATATTCTCAAGCGCTATACAGAGTTCTGAACTATGGGATTTACACCATTCCCTCTTCTTGAAGGAGCTTACATTCTAATATCATGAGCCATGTAACACACTGGGGCAATATGGAAGTCTATTAATCCATCAGGCTGTTTTGGAAAGGTGGGAAGGAACCCATGAACCCAGGAACTCATGAAAATATGAAGGGAACATTTGCAAACTCCTAGGTGACAACTTAATGTGAGACCCAACGTTACATTGCAAGCTTACAATGTTAATCACTAACACACCTTTTACAATTTTGTTTTGCTATACCTGTACAAGCTCCTAAACTATTCATTGTACCAATTGTTTTATTTGTCTGATATCCATGTGGTTTGTGTTCATCCATTGACAGTAATCGTTAGTTTACAATGTTTGCCTAAAAATGACATTGTTGCTACTGTAACAATTAAAGCCTACAGATAACTGTAGAAACATATAATGTAAAAAACATGACAATCTTTTCCTGAACACAAACGTACAGCTTAAAGCGGAGGTCCACCCTGAAAAAATGTTTACATTAAAAATCCCCCCCCAAAAAATAAAAAATTAATAGAAAAAAAAAAATTATACTCACCCTAAATGCCTGTTGCTATGCGGAAGTCCCCTAATCTGCCTCTAATGTTCCTCTTCTCGTCCGCGATGGGTCTCCTTCCACTTCCTCTTCTTGTGAATGGGGCGCGCTTCCTTCTGGGAACTGTGTGTATCCCAGGAGGCAAGCCGCCCATTTACAAAGCGCCGTGCGAGTGGCGCATGCGCAGTAGGAAACGGGCAGTGAAGCCTTACGGCTTCACTGCCTGTTTCCCTTACTCAGGATGGAGAAACAGGAAAAATAGCCTTGGGACTTTAAATGAGGTGGAAAAGATGGGCTCATGCTCACACAAATTGCAATAAAAAAAATTATTTGTTACATAGTGTTATATGACATAGCGGAGACAGCAATGAATGTGCGTCGCCAGGCATAAGAGCCAAAAATGCCTAAACATAGTACAGATAATTGTTACAGTACAAATATGTTACATCCATGATACAACAATGCAAAAGATGGATAAAAATGTTTAGCTCATGAAGCCACAGTGTGTGTGGTGGTAAAATTGCTCAGCCAATAATATATGCAAACAGTACAAAAGCTCATGTATACAAAAGTAAATATTGGAAACATTATGTGGGCATAGTGGCCGACAGAGGAGGTCCTCACAATGTGCGAGTGCACAGAAGCATCCTGAGTTCCCTACGCGTTTTGCGAGCTCCGCTCGCTTCTTCAGGGGCAGATGCATAATCATTGTATCATTGCTGAGGACTGTAGAACCAAACACTGCATGTCGAGATGGTGGTAACTCACATATCCAGGGTGGGGGCTGAAGGGGCGAGGCAATGCAGATACCGTCACGAGGGAAGGAGTATGAGGATTGCACCTGTGGAGAGGAGCTGTCTGTTTGCTGGGAGCTTGGAAAGATTCAGCAAGGGCTATAGAAGTTCCCCTACAAAACTGTGCATGGGACTGCGATGGGCACTACATAGGCCCCACATTGGTACTCTATCCATTGGAGCATTTGCATCTTGCAGAGCAATTTGCACGCCAGCTGGTACAGGGAGGGAGATTTTTCTGCCTTGGAACAAGCGGGAGATATCGTCCGATTCCAGTGTCTGTTGGCCGATAGTTCGGTGGGAGGAATATATGAGCTTGAGCCCCTATTGATCTCCGTCATAGAGATCCACCGGATTCGGTAAGCTGCTATTTCTTCTATACCTTATTTGAACAATTTGGATGTAGAGTCTTCACGTACAACTGCTTAGAAGATTATATCACACATATACCAGCAGATGTGATTGCTCGGCTTACTTGAGAATCAATCTCATTTGGAACTTTCTATATATTTAATTTTTTCATATATATTGGTAGTTTTTATAGGTGACACTATTGTCATTTGCACAGGACTTTGTTTCCTTTGGTGTTTTTTATTTTTATTTTTATTTTTATTTCTATTTGTGTGCGAACACATATGAACCAGTGGCACTTTGTTTGCTTGTTTAAGGGTAGCGCATTGTTATTTTCTGTTTTTTGCATATTACATAATACACACCTTTTTGAAAGGCCCCAGAGACTGTAACACCTAAGCAAGAGGCACCACTAACCAAACACTGCCATGAAGACCAAGGAACTCTCCAAACAAGTAAGGGACAATGTTGTTGAGAAGTACAAGTCAGGGTTAGGTTATAAAAAAATATACAAATCTTTGATGATCCCTAGGAGCACCATCAAATCTATCATAACAAATGGAAAGAACATGGCACAACATCAAACCTGCCAAGAGACAGCCGCACACCAAAATTCACAGACCGGGCAAGGAGGGTATTAATCAGAGAGGCAGCACAGAGACCTAAGGTAACCCTGGAGGAGCTGCAGAGTTCCACAGCAGAGACTGGAGTATCTGTACATAGGATGACAATAAGCCGTACGCTCCATAGAGTTGGGCTTTATGGCAGAGTGTCCAGAAGAAAGCCATTACTTTCAGCAAAAAACAAAATGGCACGTTTTGAGTTTGCGAAAAGGCATGTGGGAGACTCCCAAAATGTATGGAGGAAGGTGCTCTGGTCTGATGAGACTAAAATTTAACTTTTTGGCCATCAAAGAAAACGCTATGTCTGGCGCAAACCCAACACATCACATCACCCAAAGAACATCATCCCCACAGTGAAACATGGTGGTGGCAGCATCATGCTGTGGGGATGTTTTCAGCAGTCGGGACTGAGAAACTGGTCAGAGTTGAGGGAAAGATCGATGGTGCTAAATACAGGGGTATTCTTGAGCAAAACCTATACCACTCTGTGTGTGATTTGAGGCTAGGACGGAGGTTCACCTTCCAGCAGGACAATGACCCCAAACACACTGCTAAAGCAACACTTGAGTGGTTTAAGGGGATACATGTAAAAGTGTTGGAATTGCCTAGTCAAAGCCCAGACCTCAATCCAATAGAAAATCTGTGCTCAGACTTAAAGATTGCTGTTCACAAGCACAAACCATCTAACTTGAAGGAGCTGGAGTAGTTTTGCAAGGAGGAATGGGCAAAAATCCCAGTGGTAAGATGTGGCAAGCTCATAGAGACTTATCCAAAGTGACTTGGAGCTGTGATAGCCGCAAAAGGTGGCTCTACAAAGTATTGCCTTTAGGGGGGTGAATAGTTATGCACATTGACTTTTTCTGTTATTTTGTCCTATTTGTTGTTTGCTTCACAATAAAAAATAAAAAAAAAACATCAAAGTTGTGGGCATGTTCTGTAAATTAAATTATGCAAATCCTCAAACAATCCATGTTAATTCCAGGTTGTGAGGCAACAAAACACGAAAGATGCCAAGGGGGTGAATACTTTTGCAAGGCACTGTAAGCCCTACCCACACCCTAAACGCTGCATCCTGAGCTGTGTTTAACATTTTTGTGCTCTGCGGTACCAATAGTCAGAGTGGGAAGAAGAAGCCATTCATTTTTATCTTCTCCAGTTATTCTTTGAATAGTTTGATTATTAATGTGAGTTGAGAGAAGGTGAAAGTTTAGAGCAACCTTCCACAGTGTTTTTCCGCTCTACGCTCTGCCTTATTTAGTACCTGTGTAAAAATATGTTGGCCTGGAGGGATCATCTTGTCTAGAATCTTCTGTGACGACTCCAGCCCAGTGGGAAGGGAGTCTGGGCATACACTGTGTAAGATGATTGGAGGAAAGGCACCCCCCCCCCCTCTACATAGGGAGAGAAACTAAGAAACTTGCAGAGCTGTACTGTGAATAGACAAGCTCTCTGCTAATCTATTTATAGCCCCCTCCTCCACACAAAGCTGCTTTTATCTCCTGTGTCGGAGAGCTTGTCAGAAGTTATCATGCTGATAACAAGGGAACGGAGATGCAGAAAGACAAATGACTTAGGGCTTTGGAGAGAGATAAGTAAACACTACAGATAAATGTTCCCAGGTCACATTTCGTGAATTGTGTTTACATCTACTTTAAAGGAAATTATCACAAGCAAAAGGATCATTGACCTTTTCTTAACCACTTAGGGACCCAGCCCTTTTCTGACATGTGTTGCTTACAAGCTAAAATCAGTATTTTTTGCTAGACAAGTATTTAGAACCCCAAGCATTGTATATATTTTTTAACAGAGACCCTAGAGAATAAAATGTCGCTCATTGACATTTTTTATGTCGCACGGTTTTTGCACAGCGTTTTTTCAAACGCAATTTTTTGGGAAAAAAAGAATAAAAAAAAAAACTGAATATATACCCCAATTTTTTGTATACTATGAAAAGATGATGTTACGCAGAGTAAATAGATACCTAACGTGTCATGCTTTAAAATTGTGAAATGGTGCCAAACTACTTAAAAATCTAAATAAGGTGACACTTTAAAAAATTCTTCAGGTTACCAGTTTAGTGTTACAGAGGAGGTCTAGTGCTGGAATTATTGCTCTCACTCAGACGTTAAATATGTGGTGCAAACACCATTTACATATGTGGGCGTGACCTAACTATACATTCACTACACCGCGCGAGCACACGATACAGGGTGCTTTAAACTTTTTTTTTTTTTTTTATTATATTCTTTACATTTTTACACTGTCCCTTGAAAAAAAAAAAATATCACTTTTATTGCTATCGCAAGGAATGCAAGCATTCCTGATAATACAGCATGACAGGTCCTCTTTATGGAGAGATTTGACCCCAAATCTCTCCTCTACCCTTAAAGTGGTTGTAAACACCTAAAAAAATGTTGTTGTTTTTTTAAACCACCTCTAAGAGAAAGCCATAATGAGCTAATATGACTAGCATAATAGCTCATTATGCATCACTTACCTTAGATTGGGGCCCCCGAAGCCGTCCTCATCTCCCTCTTCAGCCGCAAGGTTGCTTCCGGGTATCGCCGCTCCAGCCAAACACAGCGCCGCTCCGGCGCTGTGATTGGCCGGAGCGGCGAAGACATGACTCCGCGCATGTGCGCGGGAGCCGTCAAATCCGGCTAAGCCTTAGCATTGCTGGGACTTAGCCGGATTTGTGAATGGGATTAACCCTATGAATGTGCCGTTGTCTACGGCGCGCGTGCGCCGTATACACGGATGCATGTCATTTTTAGCAAATATCTCCTAAACCGTGTAGGTTTAGGAGATATTTCTTGCACCTACATGTAAGCCTTAATCTAGGCTTACCTGTAGGTACAAGTTGCAAAAGTGGGTTTACAACCACTTTAAAAGAAAAAGAGCAAAAAAATAAATAAAATCTTTTATCTTTTGCTTTAAGAAAAAAAAAAAATGTTTACATGGCCCGAGAACCGGAAGTGACGTTGACGGTCCTCCAGGGGCATAGAGATAATCGGTGGCAATCTTGCCTGCCCTGCAGATGCTGGATGGTTCCTGGGCTCAGCGATCTGTAATGTTAGCCAGGAAATCACCGGGAAGTGGCAGGGGGGTGCACCTCTCCCACAGCTTCTAAAAGTGATCCTGCGGCGAAACTGCCACTGGGATCACTTTTATCGGAAAGCCAGTCGCCTAAGGGAAAAATTATACTGGTGTTATGGCACCTAGCTGCAGCCACAACCCCGGTATTTAAATTCAAAATCATGACGTACATTCCCAGTTGGGCGGTCGGTAAGAGAAGAAAAAACATAATGTGCAGAAAAGGAATGTAAACATTTTTGTTATTTATATTTTAATAAGTTAGTTTGATGGGACTCAATTTCCATAGTGAGTTCCTTATTGAGTCTTTAACCTTCTCATTTCTTAAAGTATAAATAAAAGGATTCAATAAAGGAGACAGCACAGTGCTGACAAGGTTCACTAACTTGTCAGTCTCCACTGAATAGTCTCTGGATGGTCTGATCTGTATGAATATAGCACAGCCAAACACTATGGACACCATAGTAAGATGAGAAGCACATGTAGAAAATGTTTTCATACGGCCTTTATCTGATGGGATCCTCACAACAGTGTGTATAATAAACACGTAGGATACTGTGGTTATTATTAAAGGTATTACTAAGATGAAAGTAGAGAAGATTAGTATGTAGAGTTTAACAAAACTGACATTTTCACAGAGCAGTTTTAACATGGCTCCAATGTGACAAAAGAAATGGTTGAGGATATGGCTACAGTATTCCAGGGTGGATATCACTATAACAGGAAACAAAGTGCACACAAAAGACACGGTTAAACAAATTCCCACTAGTTCCATGCAAAGAGTATGTCTCATTATGGTAGAATATCTGAGAGGGTGACAGATGGCCAAGTAACGATCAAAGGACATGACAGCCAACATTAAAAAAACAGCGGTAATGATGGTAAAATAGAACAAAGTTTGTATGTGGCATCCAGAATAAGAAATAGTTGTCTCTTCTCCTGCTAGAATAGACAGCAATTGTGGCGTCACAGCAGATATTCCACATACCTCCATGATTGACAAATTAACCAAAAGAAAGTACATGGGTGTATGAAGATGGCTATCAGAAACTATAATGACAATCATAAGAATGTTACCAGCCAGCGTAGTCAGGTATATCAACAGTAAGACGGCAAAGATAAGGCTCTGAAGTACCATAGTACTAGGAAATCCGATTAGGATAAATGAAGTCAAATGTGTAATGTTTGTGATATCCATCCGAATTTTCAAACCTATAATATGCAAAAAAATGTACACTGGAGGATTTCAATATGTCAAAAACGCCAAAATTATAGCAGAAGAAAAGCTCACAGTCATCTATATGTGGGTCTTTGTAGCAGAGATTTTATTAAGACAAACATTGGAGAGAAAAAAACAAAAAGAGCATGATATTACAACTCAACAGATTCTGGTGCCGAAACTGTGGCACCAGTATCTTTCAATCCAGGAACAGGTGGTCTTTGGTGCATAAGATCTTTGAGCATGGATATATTTTATATAAGGGACAATAAGGGTAAGGGTTACAGGAAAAGTTGGTATGAGAGAGGCCTTAAGGCAAAGCTTGGTTCTTCATGCTGGGAGCACTGCACCAAGAACTGCCAATGCAGATCTCATAGCACTGATAGCCATGTATTAAAAATGTTACAGTGTGTATTATGGTGTGGCTAAGTTCAGAATAGCCAAAAATAACACAGCCAAGACCCTGACAGACAACAAGCTACCAGAACTGAATGTAAAACAGGACAACAGAAGAGAGAAAAATGTAAATATTAGAAAATATCTGAAGAGAGCTATAATATAGAACATGAGGAACTATTGTGGCAAATAAATATAGTGGGACGAATATATTTCACACAGATTCTAGACAAACAAATATAACTACCACATAAAATAATAAAAGCAATAGGCAGTCAGCATTTAGATCTTCATCCTTCTTCAAGTCTAGAAGATGTTCTTTGCTTCTCAGATACCCAGTGATCCTGCAAATCAAGCAACCAACTGAGCTTACACTGATACAATGAGGGTGATGTTTCATAAATAAGTAGAAACTTAAAAAGACTACTAATATAGAAGAATAAAAAAGCAAAAAATTTTAATTAACAGCTAATGCCGCGTACACACGATCGGTTTTTCTGATGAAAAAAGACCGATGGACTTTTTTCATCGGACAAACCGATCATGTGTGGGCCCCATCGGTCTTTTTTCCATCGGTATAAAAAAATAGAACCTGTTTTAGATTTTACCGATGGAAAAAAAAACGATAGCAAATTACGATCGTCTGTGTGGAACTCCATCGGACTAAAAAACCCACGCATGCTCAGAATCAAGTCGACGCATTCTCAGAAGCATTGAACTTAATTTTTCTCGGCTTGTCGGAGTGTTTTACGTCACAGCGTTTTGGACGGTCGGAATTTTGACTGATGGTGTGTAGGCAAGACTGATGAAAGTCAACTTCATCGGATTTCCGATGGAAAAATCCATCGGATTTTATTCCATCGGAAATGCGATCGTGTGTACAGGGCAGAAGTCTAGTTGAGAATGCTGTAATCCCAAAGCAGGAGCATCACTAATATGAGTTTTAAGCCAAAGTAAGATATGATAGATGCAGTATATCGTAAAGGACAGAACACAACTAATATTTAAGCCAACACTATGGAAGTTCCATAACAAATATCGGCTTCAGTAGTAAAGAAATCCAAAATGTATCTTAATAAGGAAAAGGTTACAGAGATGTACCAAGAAAAGTGAGACTCTAACCTAGGACCCAGTGCTGCATAATGAGGGTATTAACTGCAGTGGCAGTTCTGGGTCTTAGGTTCCAATCCAACCTTTAAAACTATCCTCATCAAACTTGTATACCTCGCCGTGTCTACATGTATTTCTTTAGACACTACCTGTAAGAAAACTGGATATGCTAAATTGCTCCAAAGAAAGTTTCCCAGATTTAAGCAAAACATAACTAAACCTGTTTGTAATTTTCAGGAAGAAATATTGGTAGGTGCTGAGATTACAATGCTTGTTCAAATAATCAGACGCAAGAACGTTCTCAAATAACTCACTGACTTTTGTAAGGTAGCTCCCAAAGCAAACAAGCCTTCCTCAATGGGTACCAGAAAGTGATTTAGAAAATATATATACAAAAATTAAGGAGAGTCTAAAAAGATTTTAATTGTTCACAATTCAATCATATAAACACACCCATCACGTTTTGGAGCAACAATACTTCCCCCTCATCAGGACCTAGAATAAAGAAATGAAGATTTGAAGGGACTCAGAACATCAAATTAAAGCCAGAGGAATCTGTGCTAGGAGATCAATATTCGCTTTGAATTTCCTTTTAAGGGTAGGGATATAGACTGTGGTCAGTGGAAATTGAGGTGTACGAGGACTTAAAAGGATATTTAGGACAAATAAAGATGCCTTAACACAGATTCCTCTGGTATTCATTTGATGTTCTAAGCCCATTGAGGTCTAAGCCTTGATGAAGGGGAAGTGCTGCTGCTCCCAATATACTTTATATAATATGCTGACTGTTTTTTTTTTCATGTTCAAATTATGATTAAAATCTTCTTGGACCTTATAGTTTTACTATTTGTGATGGCATTGAGCTTGCTGGGAGTCAGTCTTTTCACTCAGTTGTATGTCTTATCTTTGCCTCCAGGATTAAACCAATTTAGTTTTATAAAAAATCTTTATATAAAAAGCCATAAGATTAAAAAGATAATCTTTTTGTTAGTGTACAGAGTAATCTGTTTAACACACGACGTTTTTAATGCCGAGAAAAATTAAATTTTTTAAAATGGTCGTGTGTGGGCTTCAGAGCATTTTTCACGACGTGAAAAACGGCCATGAAAAAATTGGAACATGCTCTAATTTTCCACGTCGTTTTTTACATCGTCGTTTTTCTCATCATGAAAAACGGCCGTGTGTGGGCTTTAACGACGTGAAAAAAATGCGCATGCTCAGAATCAAGTATGAGACGGGAGCGCACGTTCTGGTAAAACTAGCATTCGTAATGGAGATAGCACATTCGTCGCGCTGTAACGGACTGAAAAGCACGAGGCTGAAAAGCGCGAATCGTCGCTCAACAAACTTTACTAACATGAAGGGTGGCGCCATCCGAATGGAACTTCCCCTTTATAGTGCCGTCGTACGTGTTGTAGGTCACTGCGCTTTACTCGAACATTTTTCTCCACGATAGTGTGTAGGCAAGGCAGGCTTGAGAGGAAACACGAAAAATCACGTCAAGAAAAATGCAGTTTTTTTCAATGACATTAAAAACGGTTGTGTGTACGCGGCATTAGGCTAGCCATACATTATGCAGTTTTCTTCCCTTCAACCACAGATTGAAGAAAAGAAAATTGCTTGATTCCCCCACTACACAGTCAGTGTTGATGGGAGAATCCCTCCCGCGGTGCTATTGTGTTCTGGGGGAGCATGGGAGAGCCTTTCCCACCAGCAGAATACAATGATCACTGCTGGCGGCTATAACCACTGACAGTAATTACACAAAAAAAAATCTGACAGACTGGTCCATAGATGGATCGATATGCGACTGGTTACTTATGAACTGGCCAAATTTCAATCTGTCTATGGCCGGCTTTAGTTTGCATTCTTTAAGACAGTCTTGAGGATAAGCAGAAGGATTGCATATAAACGTAAGTACAGTATACTGCAAGGTCCTTTAAGAACCTTTTTTACATTTGAAATTGTCAAAACCCACTTGGCATCATGTCAGATAATTTTTTAAGTATTTTCATGGACAAATCAAGATACATTTTGTTGTACAAGGGATATATTACAGCCTATAGTTTGATATTACACAGTAATAACATGAAACCGCTTCCAAAAAGTATACAGGTACAATTAATAAACAGTATTTAGAATATTTGTGGTCCTGTATTTTTGTTTCTTTCCTTCATTATTTTCCTTATGGAAACTGTGTTAATGTATACCTTATATTTCTCCCTTATCAGATTTGCATCTTAGTACCCATCGCTTTTATAGGAAAAAAAATAATATAATGTTTTAAATCTCTTAAGAATAGGTCAGCAGAGAAAAATTACTTTGATTTGTGCTAACAGTAATTGTTATATTTAATCTGATAATTATGTGCTGTAAATTCATTCCATAATGAATAGGTCTCCACAGAATTCACACTTAAAGCGGGGGTTCCACGGCCAAACTTTTTTTTTTTCCTGCATTCAATAGGGTTTACCAATACTAAGGTACACTAACTTTCGTCTCTGTAAGTATCCACTGTCTGTTTTCCTTGTAAAGAAGGAGTTATAAAATCCATTCCTCTGTGTTTCCATTTGCTTGTGGGCATTGTGAAGCCCACAAGCAATCATTTCCTGGAAGCGGTGAATGCTGAGCTCCCAGCATTCACCGCTTATTCTCGCGCCTGCGCAGTGTTTACTACAAGTAGCACCGTAAACTAAAAGGTTGTCATCACAACGGGCGGCGTCATTAAAAGTTCACGCCCCGTTGTGATGGTATGCACAATCTAAATAGAGACGCCATCGTCACGTGACCGGCGTCATGCGTCACTTCGTATGTGAAATCTCTCGAGATTTCGCAGCACTGCATACCACAATGTATCTTGGGAAGCACGACACTGTGCTCCCAGAAAACACTGCAGCTAAGTCCCACATTGCATTGCGGCGCCGGGGGGAAAGGCTTGGAAACACCTACTCCCGCGGGAGGGGAATCCCGGAAGTCGCTTTATGAAAGGCAAATACAAGGTATTTACATATGGAAAAAAAAAAAATGTTGTGCCTTTTGATGATGTACATATTGCAACGGTTGTGTTACAATATAGTTGTGATTTTGGGTGAACCTCCGCTTTAATCTGTAAAACACACAGAAAGTAATATTTTTTCACATAAATAATTAACAAAATATGACAACATATTGATGTTGTATCTATTAAAAACTATGATTAGGATCAATGGCAGTATAAAAAAATAAAAATTTAAATACATTTTAGCCTAGGTTCACACTGAATGGGGGTTTGAAATGTGCATAAAATCAGCTGAACTCACATGATTTCTAACCAGCATTTCAGTCCGACTTCGGAGGCGATTTGAGAGACATCTGTGCGGGTTCATGCGCAGATGTCTATTGAAAACGCCCCCCGAAATCGCCAAAAGTAGTGGGCATTTGGACGGTGCCATTGCCGGCAATAGGCTACGATTTGACATGTCAAATCACCCTGATGTGAACGGGGGCTTATTGCGAGAATGCAATTAACAAGAACAGCGGCCACAACATTTGGCCGACAAGTTAAATTAAGTAGGACTGTTCTGTCTCAACTACAAAGCGATAAAGTTCATCTCCAGGTTAATCTAGGCCTTACACAAGCTGGTTCATCGATACAGGCAGCTTAACTCAATGAATAAACTCACAGTTAGGACGACAGACGATGAATCCTTTCGAATATTCAGTTTAATGATGGATATTCATAGGTAGAAAAACGTTGCAGTTGTAAGCCACATGTAAGATGTTTAGCATGAAAGATATACAGGAGTAATGACCAGAGTCAGGAAGTGGAGGAGAAATATAAAGAACTACGGTGAGAGAGAGAGTTCAGCTAGAAAGAAGGGGACAGATCTTAAAGACACAGAGCAAGAATAATCACATAGTGTAACACAACACTCCCCAACTTAAATCTTTAGATTTCATAACCTTAAACTAATATATATATTTTCAATAAGTCCAATACTGATAAATGTCCTGGAACCTGTAATGAAAAACATGCAACAAGCAAATAACAAACGTAAGTTCAACAGGATGAAGATCATAAAGTCACAGTATGATGTCTTCAAAGAATTCCAAAGTTCTGAGTAGAACCTGTAGATGGCAGCAATGTACTCCCCGCCATGCCAACAGCATGGCTAGTCCTTGCACAAGTCACTCACCTGGCAAAAGGAGTACTAACTCTGTAATTGGTCGACTAAAGGTTCGTGTCGATCCTCCCTTGGTTACCTTGACTTCTACCTTCCGGACTTTGTTATCGTCGCTGGGCATAACTTTAGTAATAAGACCCATAGGCCACTCATTCCGACAAACTTCCTTGTCTTTTAGAAGGATGAGGTCTCCAACCTTAAGATTCGGCTTAGATGCTTGCCATTTGTTACGACCTTAAAGGTGGTGAAGATACTTTTTCTTCCAGCGATGCCAGAACACATTGGCTAGATGCTGCACCTGCTTCCATTGATGCTCATAACGGTGTGACCGCAGCTTCTGTTTTGTACTTACAGAAGTGTGGAGTGAGGTGTTCACAGTTCTTATTTCCTTATCTTCAGGGTTTACTAGCCCATAGGTGGTGTCAATAGGGAGTAAGTAAGAGTCCTCACACAGAAACCTTGGAGGTGACAGCCATAAGCTGTCCTGAAGAGCGGCAGGTGACACGGCTCTGGTCCCACAGTCAGCTGGGTTGAGTTCTGTTTTGTACTTACAGAAGTGTGGAGTGAGGTGTTCACAGTTCTTATTTCCTTATCTTCAGGGTTTACTAGCCCATAGGTGGTGTCAATAGGGAGTAAGTAAGAGTCCTCACACAGAAACCTTGGAGGTGACAGCCATAAGCTGTCCTGAAGAGCGGCAGGTGACACGGCTCTGGTCCCACAGTCAGCTGGGTTGAGTTCAGTGGGAACGTGATGCCATTGACTTGGTAGAGCGAATCTCTTGATACGTTCAACCCTGTTGCTGACGTACACATAAAATTGTTTTGTTTGGTTGTTTATGTAACCAAGTACTACCTTACTGTCTGTATAGAAGGTGAAAGAATCAATTCTAGTGTCCATTTCACTTCGTATGACCTCGGCATATTCTACTGCTAGCACGGCTGCACAAAGTTCAAGTCTTGGTATGGTATGTGCAGGCTTGGGAGTGAGTTTTGCCTTTCCTAGGACAAAACTACAGTGTGATTCTCCATTCAGTTCAGAGGTCTTCAAATAGGCTACTGCAGCAATAGCTTCAACTGATGCATCAGAGAAAATATGAATCTCTCTCCGGTTAGCAGTTGAAGTGGAACCTGGAACATAGCAACGGGGAATCTGAAGTTTTTCTAGTGACTTCAAAGAATATCTCCACCTTTCCCACTTGTGTTGATTCTCACTAGGCAAGGGAGTATCCCAGTCTATGTTCTCAGTAGACAACTGTCTTAGTAAAATCTTACCTTGAATGGTAACTGGAGCAAGGAAACCCAGTGGGTCATAGATGCTATTCACCACGGACAGGACTCCTCTCTTAGTGAAGGGTTTGTCCAGGGCCGGCCCAAGACATTGTGCTGCCTGGGACCAAGAATGAAATGCTGCCCCCCCCCCAAAAAAAATAATCACGCCCACCAAAAGGCCCCCACATTCATTATTTTATATCATGATAACTAGGGGGGACCCGTTATGGCTCTATACATGTATAGGAGTAAAAAGAGGACCTGTTGTGGCTCTATACATGTATAAAGAGGACCTGTCATGGCTCTATACATGTATAAAGGATAATAAAGAGGACCTGTCGTGGCTCTATACATGTATAAAGGAGTATAAAGAGGACCTGTCATGGCTCTATACAAGGATAATAAAGAGGACCTGTCGTGGCTCTATACATGTATAAATGAGTATAAAGAGGACCTGTCATGGCTCTATACATGTATAAAGGAGTATAAAGAGGACCTGTCATGGCTCTATACGTGCATATAGGTGTATAAAAGGACCTGTCAGGGCTCTATACATGTATATAGGAGTATAAAGGGACCTGTGCATGGCGGGCGGCCGCAATGTCTTTTGCGCAAACTAATCAATGTACGCTAATTATGTTTTTTTTGGTACCAAAAATATGTAGAAGAATACATATTGGCCTAAACTGATGAAGAAATTATTTTTTTATACATTTTTTGGATATTTATTATAGCAAAAAGTAAAAAATATTGTTTGTTTGTTTTTTTAATTGTTGCTCGTTTGTTGTTTATAGTGCAATAAATAAAAACCGCAGAGGTGATCAAATATCACCAAAAGAAAGCTCTATTTGTGGGAAAAAAAGGACGCCAATTTTATTTGGGTACAGTGTCGCATTACCGCGCAATTGTCAGTTAAAGCGACACAGTGCCGTATCGCAAAAAATGGCCTGGTTATTAAAGGGTTTGTAAAGGTTCGTGATTTTTCACCTTAATGCATCAAGGTGAAAAAACACCTGGCAATGACTGCCCCCCAGCCCCCCTGTTTTACTTACCTGAGCCCGTTCACTTGCTGTGCACGTCCCCCGGCGTCCTCTTCTCCACGGAGTCTGGCCGTTAATTGGCTAGATTGATAGCAGTGCAGCCATTGGCTCGCGCTGCTGTCAATCACATCCAATGACCCGGGCCCTGGGGGGGGGCGGGAACGAGTCATACACGTTGTGTCTATGGACGCAGCGTGCATAACAGGGAGCGCGCCCGCAAGCTAACCCCCTTGGGAGAGTGCTTCCCAGAAGGGGGTTAGCTGATGCAGGGAGGAGCCAAGACAGCCGCCGAGGGACCAGAGAATCGGGGCCACTCTTTTCCAAATGCACTGCACAGTGGAGGTAAGTATAACATGTTTGTTATTTAAAAAAACAAAAAAAACAAAGCCATACAACCGCTTTAAGTGGGCAAATATTTCCGGTCCTTAAGTGGTTAATCAGGGCTGGGCAAGGCAAGTCCCTCTCAGAGGCTCTCATGTCTCATACAACTTGTGATGTGTGTTTGTACTTACAGTTTTGCTTCGGACTCCACCACCAGATGCGGGTTGTCACCTGCCACACGTTGCGGATTGTCGGCTGCCACATGTTGCGCATGGTCACTTATGTCACCTGCCACACGTTGCGGGTTGCCACTTGCCACACGTTGCGGATTGTCACTTGCCACGTCACCTGCCACACGTTGCGGATTGTCATCTGCCACACGTTGCGGGTTGTCTCTTGCCACGTCACATGCCACAACATCACCTGCCACACGTTGCGCATTGTCACTTGCCACAACGTCACCTGCCACACGTTGCGGATTGTCACTTGCCACAACGTCACCTGCCACACATTGCGGATAGTCCCGTGCCACACATTGCGGATTGTCACTTGCCACGGCGTCACCTGCCACACGTTGCATATTGTCACTTGCCACAACGTCACCTGCCACACATTGCGGATAGTCCCGTGCCACACATTGCGGATAGTCCCGTGCCACACATTGCGGATTGTCACTTGCCACGGCGTCACCTGCCACACGTTGCATATTGTCACTTGCCACAACGTCACCTGCCACACATTGCGGATAGTCCCGTGCCACACGTTGCGGATTGTCACTTGCCAAGCGTCACCTGCCACACCTTGCGTATTGCCACTTGCCACATGTTGCGGATTGTCACGACGTCACCTGTCACACGTTGCGCATTGTCACTTTCCACAACGTCACCTGCCACACGTTGCAGATTGTCACTTGCCACAACATCACCTGCCACACATTGCAGATTGTCACTTGCCACAACGTCACCTGCCACACGTTGCGGATTGTCACTTGCCACGGCGTCACCTGCCACACGTTGCGGATAGTCCCGTGCCACACGTTGCGGATTGTCACTTGCCAAGCGTCACCTGCCACACGTTGCGTATTGTCACTTGCCACACGTTGCGGATTGTCACTTGCCAAGCGTCACCTGCCACACGTTGCGTATTGTCACTTGCCACACGTTGCGGATTGTCACGACATCACCTGTCACACGTTGCGGGTTGTCACTTGCTGTGTCCCAAAGTGAAGGCAGGCAGCAGAGAGATGATATAATCTCTCTGCTGCCCATGGCTGCACAGTGAGGGTGAAACTGTGGTGATGCAGGGCGGCGGGGAGAGATGACATCATCACTCTGCTCCGCTGCCCGCTCACTTGCTGACTGCTCCTCTCAACCCCCCCCCCCTGCGAGTGCTCTGTCCGCCCCTGTCACCAACAGCAGCGGCGCCGGGCTCCTCACAGGGAGCGGTGCCTGCAGTGCTCACTCGCTGACTGCCCCCTCCCCTCGCCTGTGAGTGTCCTCACAGGCAGCGGCGCCGGTACACCGGGCTCCTCACAGGGAGCGGCGCCTGCCCATGCCTGCTCACTCGCTGACTGCCCCCCCCCGCCTGTGAGTGTCCTCAGCGGCGCCGGGCTGGCGGGCGTCAGTTTGCCGCCCCCCTAACAGTGCCGCCTGGTACCATGGTACCACCCGGTCCCATCATAGGGCCGGCCCTGGGTTTGTCACAAGTTGACACTTGGAAGGTGAATTTGTCTTGTTTGATGTTCCACAACAAACCCAGACTTCGCTGTACAGGAGGCACATCTGTACCTAAGTCAAGGTTTTTTAGACTAGTGGCATAGTCCTCAGAGTGAAAGGCATTCAAAAGTTCCTGGCTGTTGGATATAATCTTGTGTAGTCTAAGGTTTGCTACAGACAGCATCTCCTTTGTTCTGGTGAGAAGATCAATTGCTTCTTTAGCAGTTGGAAAGGACTTAAGTGCATCATCAACGTAGAAGTTTCTTTCAACAAATTGACGGGCATCAGATCCATATTCAACTTCTCCAGTCTGAGCTGTCGTCCTTAGCCCATAAGTTGCCACTGCTGGGGAAGGACTGTTACCGAAGACATGTACCTTCATGCGATAATCTATAACTTCCTTGTTGAGGTCATTGTTCTTGTGCCATAGAAACCTGAGGTAGTTTCTGTTGTCTTCTCTGACGATGAAGCAATGAAACATCTGTTGAATGTCGGTCATTACTGCTACAGGCTCTTGTCTGAAACGAATCAAGACTCATATTAGACTGTTGTTCAAGTTGGGTCCAGTAAGAAGCATGTTGTTAAGAGAAACACCTTTGTGCTGAGCACTGGAATCAAAGACAACTCTGATTTGGTCTGGTTTGCGTGGGTGATACACGCCAAAGGATGGAAGGTACCAGCATTCTTCTCCCTCCTTTAGTGGGGGAGCAGGCTCTGTGTGATCTCTGTCAAATACATTTTGCATAAAGTCCACAAAGTGCCTTTGCATCTCTGGTTTCCTGCTTAAGTTTCGCTTTAAGGAGGAGAATCTACTGATAGCCTGCTGTAAGTTGTTGGGCAATCTCTCTCTTGGGAGACGAAAGGGTAGGGGTGCTACCCAGTTATTGGAGTCATCTTGAAAGAACTCATTGTCCATTACCTTGATGAATTCTTTGTCTTCCATTGAAAGAGCCAGTACGTCATCTTCACTGGTTGCATTAAACACTGTAGAGCCGAAGTCACCATCATGGAGAAAGGGCTTGTGTCACCTGAGATACCATGTTGCCATTCGTGGCTGGCTATCTTCTCTTTCACCCAGTAGTGATGTGGGCATGGCTCAAAGTAAGTGTTTCGGCCATTTGGCAGAACATTTGTCTTGAATGACGAAATGTTGGTAGGTCTTTTCATTTTGCCTATACAGACATTGCCTATGATGACCCACCCTAGATCCGTGCGCTGGGCAAATGGGGCATCTGGGGGTCCACTGACTTGTCTGTGTACCTTATGAACTCTTAGAATGTCTCTTCCTAACAGAAGAGGGATCTGAGCATCTTTGTCAAGCGGCGGTATCTCATTTGCTATTACCTTGAGGTGAGGGTGATGGAAAGCAGCAGCTGGAGTAGGGATTTCTTCCCTGTTAGCAGGTATCTGATTGCACTCAACAAGTGTAGGTAAGGGTGATTGCAAGTTACTTTTGAGAGAAGATACCATGAGTCCATGAGCCCTTCTTCCAGAAACCTCTATAGTTCCACTACAGGTACCCAAGGTGTAAGGATGAGCTTCGCCTTTTATTTCAAATAGATTGAACAATTCTGATTTTGCAAGTGATCGATTGCTCTGATCGTCTAAGATAGCATATGCCTTTAGAGATTTTTCTGGTTGATCCTTGTGGTATATGTTCACCAAGCATATCTTAGCAGTTAGCACAGGACTTGCCACAGCGGTCTTCTCCACAAACTTCAGTGCAGGATGAAGAAATTATGGTAGAATTAGGCACTTGGTCTGTATTCTCCCCGCCATGCGTTAACCTGGGAGGAGCGTTGGCAGGTTGTGCAGAGCTGGGCTCAAGAGGATGGAGGGCTCGCACATGTTCTTCAGAGCCACACTCTATGCACTTGATGGACACATTACAGTCCCTTGCAAAATGTTCTGTAGAAGCACAGCACCTGAAACATACCCTAAATGTCTTTAAAAGCTCCTTGCGCTCTTCCAGAGGCTTTTTCCTAAAGCCGATACATTTATTGAGGGGGTGTGGCTTCTTGTGTATGGGACACTCTCTGTTAGGGTTTTCAATCTTCCTACTCTGTTTGTTCGTGGCCAGAACTGTGGTAGGAGTGGGAAGGATGTCAGTCTTTTTCACAGACACTGGGCCTCTATGGTTTCTATAGTTGCCCTGAAGACTGGTACTGTTAGGAAAGGGTGAGAAGAGACTGTACTCACTGTAGGAAAAGCTTGGATCGTTCTTGGTCTCTGCAATTTTCCTGATGAATTCACAGAAGAAAGAGAATGGAGGGAAGGAAACCTTGTTCTCTCTTTTGTATGATGACCCTAGTGCAGTCCATTTCTCTTGCAAACCATACGGGAGCTTGGAGACAATTGGGTTTACCCCTCTTGGAGTGTCATGGTAACTGAGTCCAGGTAGTTTTGGGTCTGTCTTGGCTAGCTGAAGCTCAAGGAGAAGCTCACTCAGTCTCTGGAACTCCTTGTTGTCCTTACCGGATATCTTTGGGAAAGTTTCCAGACGTATGAACAAAGCATTTTCTATAGCTTCTGGACTGCCATAACTTTGCTCTAGTCGCTCCCATGCAGCTGTGAGGCCTGCAGTAGGATTGTCCATGAAAACCGATCTTAATGGCTTAACACGTGCAGCAGATAGAGGACCAAGCCATTTGATCAGCAGATTCAATTCTTGATCAGCTGTAATGCCAAGATTGCTGATTGTAGTTCTGAAGGCACATTTCCAACTTCTGTAGTTCTCAGGTTGGTCATCAAAACTTGTAAGACCAGTCTTTGTGAGCTCTCTGCGAAGCATGTACCTCACAAACTCTTCTGTCTCAGTTGTCTCCGCCTTTATGTGAGATGCTATTGGCTGAATGGTGCTGATTGCGTTATCTTCGACATTGTTGTTAAAGGACACAGGGAAATATGGTGCAGCAGATGCATCCAGGTGAGTTGCTTGCTTGAAGTCAGTTGTTCCAATGGTACGTTGATTCAAGGCTGTACCGATGACTGGAGATTGATGACTTGCTTGAAGCTTGCGCTGATGCTCTGTGATGTATGAAGGCAGGCAAGGAGGGCAGGTAGGAAATGCAGTGGAGTGATTTTGTGTGCAGGAAGTTGCTGGAACCTCTTTAACTTGAAGCTGTGAAGGAGTCTCTATGTAGTCGGGAGCATTGAAGACGATGGAGTGTGCACTGCAGTGGCTTAGGACATAGTCTTTAGTGCGTTTGAGGGGGTCTTCCATATCTGCTATGTTTAGGTTAATGCTGTCTTTCTCACTTGCACCTTCGTCTGCACTGATAGCTTGCTGTAGGACCCTTAGCTTTGCCATAGCTGCGTCATGTTTACACTGTTCATTTAAGGTTTCCATTGTTGCTCTTTGACGTGCTGACTGAGCTTCCAACTCTGCTCTTTGACGTGCTGCCTGAGCTTCCGACTCTGCTCTTTGACGTGCTGACTGCGCTTCCAACTCTGCTCTTTGACGTGCTGCCTGAGCTTCCGACTCTGCTCTTTGACGTGCTGACTGCGCTTCCAACTCTGCCCTTTTTTCTGCATATGCCACCTGCACCTTGCTGGCTTTCACTTTAGCGCGGGCATTAAAAAGTCGCTCACTGAGTGTTGAGTATCTTGAACTATGGGATCTTAAAGAGTTTTTAGAACGTCTGGTGGAAACAGATCTGTGAGATGCAGTGTCCTGTAACAGCTTTATCTTTGCTTCTGCCTTTAATCTGGTTTGCTGGATAAAACTGTCTCTTTCAATATTGAGAGCATTGACGCGCTTTAATTGCGTCATTGCATTTTGTGACTTCATGTTTTGTAAGACATTAGTGAATTTGATGCTGGTAAGCTGATAAAGCTCATATGAGGCAGAAAGTTGTTTAATGGCGCCCTCTAGTGTCAGTAGTTCACGTTCAACAGACACTGTATTAGCTTCAGCAAGAATTTTCTCCCAGACTAATTCCAAGCTATTTGACAATTCAGTCCTTGAAGCTTCATAATTCTCCATTACTTTCCAAGTGGGTTTAACTGAGTGTTTGGGTAACTCAGTTTCTTCAGGAACTTGTGGGGAGGTAGATGTGAGTTCACATATAGAAGCTTGGTCACTTATGATAGCAGAATATGACACCATGCAGACATGCTATAAGGCTGCCATGTGCTGCTCTCTTCTTCTTTCTTGCTATGAGGGCAGTAAATCTTGTCTGTATCAGTACTGACATGCAGAAATCTTGTAATTAGGCTGTAAAACTCAGTTTTTCTACTGTTCTGTCTCAACTACAAAGCGATAAAGTTCATCTCCAGGTTGATGTAGGCCTTACACAAGCTGGTTTGATATTCATCCCTTGCATCGATACAGGCAGCTTAACTCAATGAATAAACTCACAGTTAGGACGACAGACGATGAATCCTTTCGAATGTTCCGTTTAATGATGGATATTCATAGGTAGAAAAACGTTGCAGTTGTAAGCCACATGTAAGATGTTTAGCATGGAAGATATACAGGAGTAATGACCAGAGTCAGGAAGTGGAGGAGAAATATAAAGAACTACGGTGAGAGAGAGTTCAGCTAGAAAGAAGGGGACAGATCTTAAAGACACAGAGCAAGAATAATCACATAGTGTAACACAACAAGGACAATATACAGTATGTTAGTATAAGTGGAGAGAGACCTAGCGGTGCTGGGTCTAGTGGTGTAGATTAAGAAATATTTGAATGGATGACGGTCTGACTAGTAAGGGGAAGAGGAGGAGGTCTCAATTTTATAGATTTAACCCGTACAATTGAATTTAAGAGAGGTGTGGAATGTCAATTGGAGGATCATTGTCTAGGAGTCTGAGTAGATACCAATGAGTATGTGGAAAGTAGGGATGAGCTTTGTGTTTGAGTCAAACCCAGGTTCGACTCGAACATCGGCTGTTCGGCTGTTCGCCGAATTGCGAACATTATGGACCGTTTGCGCCAAATTCGAGTGGCGCGTCACGGCCCATAATTCACTGTGGCATCGCAATGCATTGCTGGCTGATGATTGGCCAAGCATGCACTATGACCGGCATGCTTTGGCCAATCACAGCGCAGAAAAAACGGAGAGCCGTAATTGGCCAAAGCCAGGGTGGCTTTGGCCAATTATGGCTCAGGGGGTTTAGTACATGCCCCACACTATATAAGGCCGCCGGCTTGGCGGCCTCGTGTAGTGTGTTGGAGTTGTTTAATGAGAGATTACAGAGACAGACAGCGTCATTTATATTGAGTTAGATAGAGCAGGCAGTGTGTAGAGGATATATATGCATCCTAGGTGTTGTATATAAATTTATACACTGTATTCAGTTTAGCTACATCCATTCCTGTTATTTGCTATACTGTGACAGGCAGGCAGGTGATTGTGCTAGCTGCAGGTAGTCATTGTTTCACTTAGTGTACTGTGTGCTTTGCATAGCGTTCACCTAAAGCTTACCTGAATACAGTTAGTGACTAATAGTGGTGTTCTCATAATTAAACCACAGGCAGAGAGCTGCAAGTATTTTCAGTTGTGTACTGTGTCCCTCTCTGCACAGTTTTCACCTAAAACTAACTGAAGACAATTGCTGCTTTCCCCATACTAATACCACAGCAGGCAGTTGATTCTGATAGCTGCATTATCAGTACAGATATATATATTGTGGGAGATTAGCTTGTGGGGATCACCTTTTCTCAGAATGAAGGTCAGCGTACAGGCAGTTTCTTTAAAACCTGGCGTATTGCCAGCTTTATTTACAAGTGGTTTGCAATAGTCATACAAAATAAACAAAACAGTAAATCAAATCCTTGCCGTCCAGCACTAAACTAAACAGTAACCGCTCTCTATACGGTGAGGGGCTGGTCCCCGTCACCCAGAAAACACAAGGTGAAGCAAACCTTTCTTTTCCAATCCAACAAACAGAGCTCTTCTGACTCAGGTTCTCCTCTGAGTCTCAGGCCAGAGCCCTGCTGTGTTCTCTTCTTGGTCTTTTAACTTCCACCTGAGTGTGGACTCAGGTGGACCAGAACATCAGGACCGGAACCCAGCCTGCCACAGAGGCTGGAAAAAGCGGACTGGATTCCCGTTCAGTCCCTTACAATGTACCAAATGCAAGGTGAAATGTAGCGATTGTCATGTATCTCACCTCGCATACCGTCACATATCCTCCCCCTCTGCTCAAGCCCCTGCGGCTGAGCACTTGACCCAGCCATACAGTGCACACGGGAGAGGGCATCAACCATGAATTTAAAGGAATAAAATTATATAATACTGCGCCAACCCAAGAATATTATAGCAACAGCAGCCAAACACCAAAATCAGACAAAATTAATTAAGTGTAAATATATAATAAGTGTGGCGCTAATGAGAATTTAGGATAAAAGTCCTAAATATGGTAGGGTGTGAAAAATATTCTAATTTAATCAAAAACCCATGCTGGTATATATTTCGAAATGAGTAAAAAATAGAAATACATATATAGCATAAATAAGTGTCTGTAATCCTTCTGTGATTACAAGTATTTAACCAACATCTTAATGTACAACAAAAATTATAGTGCAAATATTATGTTGTGAAACATGAATAGCAATAGAGTGATAATCCTAAACCAGTGAGATAGGAATTATATTTCTATCAGACATCAAAGATGAGTATGTGTCCCTGTAGTTGTCTAACAATAGACAAAGTACCATCCAAAAAGACCAAAGTCCAATGTGGGATTGTTATAGAATACGTAGATATGGATGTTCAATGTGGATATACGTGGAAACACCCGGGAGTGCCTTCACCTTGTGTCAATGGGGGAGAGATAAGGTACTCTTACCAGCTGGGATGGATCCAACACACCGTACGGCGGTGGATCTTCAAGACTATATCCACATTGAACATCCATATCTACGTATTCTATAACAATCCCACATTGGACTTTGGTCTTTTTGGATGGTACTTTGTCTATTGTTAGACAACTACAGGGACACATACTCATCTTTGATGTCTGATAGAAATATAATTCCTATCTCACTGGTTTAGGATTATCACTCTATTGCTATTCATGTTTCACAACATAATATTTGCACTATAATTTTTGTTGTACATTAACCACTTAAGCCCCGGACCATTTGGTAGCTAGAGGACCAGAGGTGAATTCAGAATTTTGCACTGCGCTGCTTTAACTGTAAATTGTGCGGACATGCAATGTTGTACCCAAACGAAATTTGCGTCCTTTTCTTCCCACAAATAGAGCTTTCTTTTAATGGTATTTGATTGCCTCTGCGATTTTTATTTTTTGCGATATAAACGGAAAAAGACCGAAAATTTTGAAAAAAAATGATATTTTCTACTTTTTGTTATAAGAAAAATCGAATAAACTCAATTGTAGTCATACATTTAGGCCAAAATGTATTCAGCCACATGTTTTTAGTAAAAAAAATGTCAATAAGCGTATATTTATTGGTTTGCGCAAAAGTTATAGAGTTTACAAACTAGGGTACATTTTCCGAAATTTACACAGCTTTAAATTTATGACTGCCTATCTCATTTCTTGAGGTGCTAAAATGACAGGGCAGTACAAAACCCCCCCAAATGACCCCATTTTGGAAAGTAGACACCCCAAGGAAATTGCTGAGAGGCATGTTGAGCCCATTGAATTTTTTATTTTTTTGTCCCAAGTGATTGAATAATGACAAAAAAAAAAAAAAAAAAAAATTACAAAAAGTTGTCACTAAATGATATATTGCTCACACATGCCATGGTTATATGTGGAATTTCACCCCAAAATACATTTTGCTGCTTCTCCTGAGTACGGGGATACCACATGTGTGGGACTTTTTGGGAGCCTAGCCGCGTACGGGACCCCGGAAACCAAGCACCGCCTTCAGGATTTCTAAGGGCGCAAATTTTTGATTTCACTCCTCACTACCTATCACAGTTTCGAAGGCCATAAAATGCCAAAATAGCACAAAACCCCCCCAAATGACCCAATTTTAGAAAGTAGACACCCCAAGCTATTTGCTGAGAGGAATGGCGAGTATTTTACAGCTCTCATTTGTTTTTGAAAATGAAGAAAGAAAATATATATATATATATTTTTTTTTTTTTTCAATTTTCAAAACTTTGTGACAAAAAGCGAGATCTGCAAAATACTCACAATACCTCTCAGCAAATAGCTTGGGGTGTCTACTTTCCAAAATAGGGTCATTTGGGGGGGTTTTGTGCTATCTGGGCATTCCATGGCCTCCGAAACTGTGATAGGCAGTGAGAAGTGAAATCAAAAATTTACACCCTTAGAAAGCCTGAAGGCGGTGCTTGGTTTTTGGGGTCCCGTAC
Organism: Rana muscosa; assembly: GCA_029206835.1. Classification (NCBI taxonomy): domain Eukaryota; kingdom Metazoa; phylum Chordata; class Amphibia; order Anura; family Ranidae; genus Rana; species Rana muscosa. The sequence goes on from CM055116.1 coordinate 814,897,798, forward strand.
ATGGCTAGGCTCCCAAAAAGTCTCACACATGTGGTATCCCCGTACTCAGGAGAAGCAACAGAATGTATTTTGGGGTGTAATTCCACATATGCCCATGGCATGTTTGAGCAATATATCATTTAGTGACAACTTTGTGCAAAAAAAATAAAATAAAATTGTCGTTTTTCCGCAACTTGTGTCAACATATAAAATATTCCATGGACTCGACATGCCTCTCAGTATATAGCTTGGGGTGTCTACTTTCCAAAATGGGGTCATTTGGGGGGGTTTTGAACTGTTCTGGCATTTTATACACAACATTAGGAAGCTTACATCCACTCTTCTAACCACTTGAAGACAAAGCCCTTTTTGACACTTTTTGTTTACATGAAAACATTTTTTTTTTTGCAAGAAAATTATGTTGAACCCCCAAACATTATATATATATTTTTAAAGCAAAGGCCCTACAGATTAAAATGGTGGGTGTTGCATTTTTTTTTCTACACAGTATTTGCGCAGCGATTTTTCGAACGCATTTTTTGGGTTAAAAAATACACTTTTTTTTAATTTTAATGCACTAAAACACACTATATTGCCCAAATGTTTGATGTAATAAAAAAGATGATCTTAGGCCGAGTACATAGATACCAAACACGACATGCTTTAAAATTTCGCACAAACGCGCATTGGCGACAAACTACACACATTTTTAAAAGCCTTTAAAAGCCTTTACAGGTTACCCCAGTAGATTTACAGAGGAGGTCTACTGCTAAAATGATTGCCCTCGATCTGACCTTCGCGGTGATACCTCACATGCATGGTGCAATTGCTGTTTACATATGACGCCAGACCGACGCTTGCGTTCGCCATTGGGCAAGAGCAGGGCAGGACAGGGGTGCTTTTTTTTTTTTTTATTATTAATTTTGCTTTTTTATTTTATTTTTAAATTGTTCCTTCCAAGTATTTTTTTTTTATCATTTTTATTGTTATCTCAGGGAATGTAAATATCCCCTATGATAGCAATAGGTAGTGACAGGTACTCTTTTTTTGAAAAAACTGGGGTCTTCTAGACCCTAGATTTTTCCTCTGCCCTCAAAGCATCTGACCACACCAAGATCGGTGTGATAAAATGCTTTCCCAATTTCCCAATGGCGCTTTTTATATCCGGGGGGGCATTCCCTCCCACTGCTTGTAAAAGCAGTCCAGAGGCTAATTAGCCGCTAGGATTGCTTTTACATGAAAGCCGGCCGCAGGCTGAAAAGAATGATACCAAGATGATACCTAAACCCGCAGGCATCATTCTGGTATAAACATTCAAAGTCCAGCAACATACCAGTACGTTGCTGGTCCTTGTTGGACATGTATTGTAATCTTTTTATTTCATGCAGCCAGTTGGCTGAACGAAAAAAGAGATTGATCGGTGGGTATGCCCACCATTAGAATACCGCCCTTCATCCACCCACTTCCAATGATGGGCATACACGCACCATTTATATATGCCGAAGCATGGGGGCATCCTCCCGCAAAAAAGTTATGCCGCACACACATGGTCGGACTTTTCCACGGGCAAGCCTCCGTCGGAATTTCGACCGTATGTACGCGGCATTAGGAGCAAAATCGCTCCTCCGCCCCTGCTGCCCCAATGCTTCGGCATATTTGCTTTTTTTTTTTAACTGTGGTGGTGAAATCACCTCCTACAGCACTGGAGTCGCAGGGATCAGGCCTGTCTCTGCGAACGCTGCAGTTATGTGTGTTTTTGTTTTGTAAGTGACAGTGATCGATCGATACTGCACTTGGGTGGCCTGGGCTGGACGGAGGGGCAAAACGCAGGTGCCAGCAGGTATCTGGGCTGATCCCGCTAACACTGCGTTTTTGGGAACCCTAAACTGCTGGGGACGCTAGTATAGATCTGATCAGATCAGATATTGATCTGTTCAGATACTATACCACTAAGGGGGGTGTATGCTTCACGCGTGGGTGTTAGCGTTACTGGCACTAACCTGACGCTGCCTGGGGTGTGACTCAGACCCTCTCTGACGCTAAAACCTAATTGATATCACCCGCCGGGCGATCAGGGGGTTAAACCTTTATTGGGTTATATACACGGCGGGTGCCCTGACACTATAAAAAGCAAACTAACTAACCAGCGTCACCCGTAACACTTATATGGTGATCACTGGTGAAAGGGTTAACTAGGGGCAATCAGGGGGTTAAAACCTTTATTAGATAATATATGGGGGTACCTGACGCTATAAAAACCTGCGGCGAACCTCAAAAAAATTACCAGCTACCGATCTGCATCACCGACACTAAGACAGCGTTTAGAAAAACGATTGCTTAGCGACAGTGGTGATGGGGGTGAAAGGGTTACCTGGGGGGGCGATCAAGGGGGTTAAACCTTTATTAGATAATATATTGGGGTACCTGACGCTATAAAAACCTGCGGCGAACCTAAAAAAAAATACTGGCTACGATCTGCATCACCGACACTAAGACAGCGTTTAGAAAAACAATTGCTTAGCGACAGTGGTGATAGGGGGTGAAAGGGTTACCTGGGGGGCGATCAAGGGGGTTAAACCTTTATTAGATAATATATTGGGGTACCTGACGCTATAAAAACATGCGGCGAACCTAAAAAAAATTACTGGCTACGATCTGCATCACCGACACTAAGACAGCGTTTAGAAAAACAATTGCTTAGCGACAGTGGTGATAGGGGGTGAAAGGGTTACCTGGGGGGCGATCAAGGGGGTTAAACCTTTATTAGATAATATATTGGGGTACCTGACGCTATAAAAACCTGCGGCGAACCTAAAAAAAATTACCGGCTACTGATCTGCATCACAGACACTAAGACAGCGTTTAGAAAAACGATCGCTTAGTGATAGTGGTGATAGGGGGTGAAAGGGTTACCTGGGGGGCGATCAAGGGGGTTAAACCTTTATTAGATAATATATTGGGGTACCTGACGCTATAAAAACCTGCGGCGAACCTAAAAAAAATTACTGGCTGCCGATCGGCATCACTGACGCTAAGACAGCGATCAGAAAAATGATCGCTAAGCGACAGTGGTGATAGGGGGTGAAAGGGTTATCTGGGGGGTGATCAGGGGGTTAAACCTTTATTAGGGGGGGGTTAGGGGGCTACACTGGACCTAAGACTAAACTTTGGTGACACTTTTATAGTCACAAATGTCACTGATTGCAGTGATCACTAAATAAATGGTCACTGCAATCAGTGACACTGTGACTGGGGGCTGGGGGGGGGGTGATCTGGGGGTGATCTGGGGTGTCTGGGGGGGCCTGGGGGGGCGATTTATGTCCCTATGTGTCCTGGTGTCAGTGTAGTGTTGTGTGCACTGACCTGATATCTTCTCTTGTACGGCGCTCGGTATATGTGAGCGCCGCACCAGAGATGACATCACTTCCTCCTGCTCCCTCTGTCTGACACAGACAGAGGGGGCATTTCTATTCGCCGGGAGCGATCGCGAGGGGGTGGCCAGAAATGAATGGCTGCCCCCTCATCCCGGAACGCTCCCGGACACTTAGCCACCGCTCACTGTATAGAAGGGGGGTCTGATTGGACCCCCCAACTGTACAAAGGCAATCACGTACACTCTACGTGATTGTGCCTGTCGGTGCCATTCTGCCGACGTATATATACAGTGAGCGGTCGTTAAGTGGTTAATATGTTGGTTAAATACTTGTAATCACAGAAGGATTACAGACACTTATTTATGCTATATATGTATTTCTATTTTTTACAAATTTCGAAATATATACCAGCATGGGTTTTTGATGAATTTAAAGGGCTGTAAAGCCAGGAACCACCTTGTCACATGGGCATTTTTCTCCCTGTTGTCACACATCCACTTCAGGGGAGCATGTTCAGTGACCAGCTTAAATGACCTCCCGAGTAGATAATACCTCAGGGAGTCTAAGGCCCATTTAATGGCGAGACACTCCTTTTCAACAATGGCATAGTTCCTTTCGTGCTTGTTCAGCTTCCGGCTCAGGTATACAACCGGGTGCTCCTCACCATTTCTGTCCTGCGACAGTACGGCCCCTAGGCCCACCTCAGAGGCGTCTGTCTGTACGACAAACTCCTTTGTGAAGTCCGGGGTCACCAGCACCGGTAGTGCACAAAGGGCCTGTTTTAATTTCTGAAACGCCTTCTCAGCCTCAGGGTTCCATTTGACCATGACAGACCCTCTGCCCTTCGTCAGGTCAGTCAGAGGGATGGCAATGGTGGCAAAGTCAGGTATAAACCGTCGGTAATACCCCGTAAGGCCTAGGAAGGCCCGAACTTGTTTCTTGTTTACGGGTTGGGGCCATTTTTGAATTGCCTCAATCTTATTGGTCTGAGGCTTGACAAGTCCCCGGCCAATAACGTAGCCAAGATACTTGGCCTTCTCTAGGCCTATGGCACACTTCTTTGGGTTAGCTGTGGGGCCTGCTTCCCTAAGGGAATCTACCACCGCCTGTACCCGTGGCAGGTGCGATTCCCAATCTGGGCTGTGGATGACCACATTGTCCAAATAAGCAGCCGCATACGAGCGATGTGGTCTCAAAGTTTTGTCCATCATTCGTTGGAATGATGCAGGGGCCCCATGCAGACCAAAAGGCATCCGCTTGTACTGAAACGAGCCCTCAGGAGTGGAAAAGGCAGTCTTCTCCTTGGCCGATTCAGTTAGCGGTATTTGCCAATAGCCTTTTGTTAGGTCTAGGGTCGTTATATAGCGAGCCTGTCCCAACCTGTCCACAAGTTTGTCGACCCGGGGCATCGGGTATGCATCGAACTTGGACACACTGTTGAGTTTCCGAAAGTCATGTGGGACTCTATCACATCTAAATCCAACATGTTTTTAATTTCTTTTGCGACTGCCTCACGCCTGGCCTCTGGGATTCTATACGGCTTCACATTTACCCGAACCCCTGGTTCTGTCACTATGTCATGTTGGATCATGTTGGTCAGTCCGGGTAAGGGGGAGAAAAAGTCTCTATTTTTTTTGCACTAACGCCCTAATGTCACTTTGTTGTGCCACGGACAGGGTATCCGTGATGGGAACGTCAGGTGTCACGGGTACCCGGTCGGTTGGAGGCGGGGACGTGGCCAGTAAAGTCTCTCGGTCCTTCCAGGGTTTTAAGAGATTCACATGGTAAATTTGGTGTGGTTTCCTTTTCCCTGGCTGGTAGACTTTGTAATTTACCTCCCCCACCCTTTTGACAACATCGAAGGGACCCTGCCACTTGGCTAAAACTTAATTTCCACCGTGGGAACCAATACCAACACTCTGTCCCCAGGGCTGAAAGTACGGACCCTGGCACTTCGGTCATAGACCCTCCTTTGGGCCTCCTGGGCTCGCTCCATATGTTTTCGCACCAGGGGTAGGACAGCTGCGATTCGATCCTGCATCAAGGAGACATGCTCTATGATGCTTCTATATGGGGTTGCCTCACCTTCCCATGTTTCTTTGGCAACATCTAGCAGCACCCTTGGATGCCTACCATACAAGAGTTCAAAGGGGGAATAGCCTGTGGACGCCTGCGGAACCTCACGTATTACAAACATGAGATATGGCAACAAAAAATCCCAGTTTCTCCCATCTTTGTCGACCACTTTTTTCAGCATACTTTTCAAAGTTTTATTAAATCTTTCGACCAGACCATCCGTTTGGGGGTGGTAGACAGAGGTACGAAGATGGGAGATTTTGTATAACTTACAAAGCTCCTTGGTAACCTTGGACATAAAGGGGGTGCCCTGATCGGTTAAGATCTCTTTTGGGATCCCCAGTCGACTAAAGACATGGACCAATTTCTTGGCGATAGCCTTAGCAGAGGTATTGCGCAAGGGTATGGCCTCAGGATAGCGAGTCGCATAGTCCAGAATCACCAGAATATGCTCGTGACCGCGGGCAGATTTCACAACCGTCCCCACCAGGGCCATGCCAATCCTCTCAAAGAGGACCTCGATTATTGGCAGAGGAACAAGGGGGCTGCGAAAATGGGGTGACGGTGCCGACATTTGGCATTCGGGGCACGATTCGCAGTACTCCTTGACATCTGCATGCAACCCGGGCCAGAAAAATCTCTGGGCAATTCTCTCCCTGGTTTTTTCAACACAGAGATGCCCCCCCCCCCCCATTACATGACCATGGGCCAGGTCTAGCACCACCCTGCGGAAGGGTTTGGGAACTAGTAGCTGTTCTACCTCGTCCTCTCCATGTTTTATCACTCGATCAAAAAGAGAAGAAAGTGACTTCTGGAAGCAGCACTCCGATTAAAAAGCCTTTATTCCAAAAAGGTTCAGGAAACAAAACACACTGCACGACACAGCAAACTGATCACATCTGGCTAACGCGTTTCACACTATTGTAGTGCTTACTCATAAATCCCCTAAGACTACAAGTGTACATGCCATCATACATAAAACAAATGTGTTTCACTGTTTTCACCATCAGGAAACCTGTCTTGAGAAATGCCATGCAGTCATCTCAGAAACACGTGCATTTCAACATGAATTGGCTGAAATGAGGCTGCAGCAGCACTAAGATGCAAATATTAAATATACTTATTAAATGCAGTGTTGTATCAAACTAACAGCTACTTTACAGCTACTATTACAAGTAGTCATATGTACTGTATGTGTGCATACATACACAACTGGTCCACTAGATGGCGGCAGACTGCAACTCACACACTGATAAATGAAATGACTAGTTATAGTTTGTATGCATTTATACAATTAATCAACTAGAGGGCAGCAGGTTGACATTTACAAACTGTTAAATGAAACGACGTGTCCTGCGTATGCATTCATATACAATTAGTCCACAAGGTGGCAGCAGGCTGCAACTTATAAATAAGTAGATCGCAATGAAACCTACAAGTGCATGTGCCAACAGAGACGGAACAAATATGTTCTGCTGTTTTCCCTGTCAGGAAACCCGTCTTGGGAAATGCCATGCAGACATCTCAGAACATGAATTGAGACATGAAGTGGCTGAAATAATATTGTAGAAGATCAGCAGTAAGATGCAAAGAATAAAAAAAGTGAAAGTATTTTTTTTTAAACATTTTATTGTTTATTATATGCAGCATCGTAACAAACTAAATGTCATTTAGGGTTTACAGCTACTTTTACTAGTCCTAGTTATATGCTTTTATGTACGCAGATATACACTTTTAGCCCACTAGGTGGCAGAAGGTTGCAACTTACACTGATAAACAAAATGACTAACCAATCATATGTATACATTCACACACAATTAGAGGACAGCAGGTTGAAACTCACAAATTGTTAAAGTGGATCTCCAGGTATTTAAAGAAGTGTGGCCAATCAAAATATCAAACATACATGCTCCACCTATATGGCTATACCTCCCAACTGTCCCTGATTTGGAACAATGTCCCTCTGTCCCTCTTTCCTCCTCATTTGTCCCTCATTTTGGTCTGATCTATATAATTGTATATGTAGCGCCCTCCTCACTCCCCTCTTTCTCTCGTCTCGTCTCTTGTCTAGGGGTATCTTAGAGGGGAGGGAGCGGGGACACCACGCCTGGCCTCCACCACATGTGTCAGTGCGGTATAAGCAACGTTCTTGTATTACCTTCGGGTCAGTGTTGTGCACCTGGATCCTCCCTCCAAGAGTCACCTTGAACAATGTCTGTCAGGAAATGAGCCCCACACCATTAAAGTTCAATACTCCTTTATTCTTCTTGAATGAACACAATCAGTTGAACTCCCTTAGTGGGAACAGAACAGGAAAGGAGGCGTGGATGCGAATAGGCCCAGACACAATGTGGTTCTCCACTGTCCTTCCTGAAAGTGGGTTACGGTCTCCGCACGAGGGGGAATTTCCTTCCAGGCGGTCTCCGACGAGAGGCTCACCTGTCACCGGCAATATGCTGCACCGGGTCTTCAAGTGAGGAGCTCCCCCCGGTGTTGGGCACTGAGCTCCGGACCTCCATCCGAGTACCTCACCCCAGGCTAAAGGTGCCTGGGATGGAACACGACCTCCGGCTGTCCTCTAGGCCTAGGCCACCCAGAGGACCGACACGAACCACCGTCCGCAAGCTGAAGGTGCCTGGGACTTCGACCCCGTGACAAAGATGGCCCGCCCCTTTATACCCTCTCCCAGCAAGCACGGCGGGTTCCCCGCCCCACCATACCGCTGCCGAGGGAGGACAAAAAGGAGGCACAGCACACAGCAATGATTCAACCCCAGCCCAGGGCAACAGCGCCACCCACTGGGCTGCAGGGAATTACACATCACTAATGTCTCTGCCAAATTCAAATTTACACCCGGGAAAGTACATACCCGCTACATATATAAAATACACTTTTTTATCTTTCAAAAAATGTTTCCCAGTGCTAAACCTTTCATCTAGTTTCTAAAATTGTTGCATTTGTAAATATCAAAAGCCAGTATAAAGGAATAGTAGTGGTAAAAAAACAAAACCAAAAAAAACACATGTAGCGGGCATTTAAATTTGGGGGGAAGCATCTGGGTTATTCAACCAAGATGTACTAATTGATAGGGAATCTGAGAATCCCTTTTGTGGTTCTTGGAGGACTCTGGTGGTGCAAGGTTCCCTGCGGCCTGCAGGTGGCGTTGTCGCCCTGGGCCGGAGCTGAACCTGCACCGCAAGACTGTTTTTTTTTGTCCTTTCCTGGCGCCGGTACAGCGGGGCGGGGAACCCGCTGTGACGCAAAGGGAGAGGAGATAAAAGGGGCGGACGCCCTGACCTCTGGGTTCAAAATTGGAAGACGCGGCCGCGCCCAGGCACCCTCAGCCTGGGTGCTGGCATTCCAGAGTTCCGGGCCCAGGTGCCCTTGACCTGGCCGGAGCGAGGGATGGAGTCCATCCCAGGCACCTTAAGCCTGGGTTGAGGTACTATGACCAAGGCCTGGGGCCCAGTAACTTTGACTGGGTTCCGCGAGGGTGGAGGAGTCCGAGGGGCCCTAAGGTGTTGGGACTCGTATCTGAGGTGAGGAGGCCGGGGAGTGTAACCCTTCCGAATAGTCCGGTACAGCATTAATCCGGTGACGGCGGGGCCTCTGGTAACTCTCTTGGAGGGATGTCTTCCCCCTGACAGGGGCTGCAACGTAGCGAGAGTAACTCCAGTTCCTGTTCACTAGAGTCGCTGGAAGAGACTCTGAAGCCAAAAAGTCAGTTTTACAGCCACTGTGCTTAGCAACCGTTGGTGAAACCTCAACGGTTTAGTTTCTTTGAGGATTGTGCCTTGACCTACTCCCCACCAATACTGAACTGTTCTATGGGTCTCAAACAGTCTGCTCACAAAGGACTATTTGTTTGCCGTTATGGAATAAATAAGTGTTGGACCTTTTCAGTGTGTGGTACTCCAATTACTGGGAGCAAAGGGGGTTATCAGCAGACCAGACTTGGCTCTGAACGTATACACAGCCCGAAGGTAATCTGATGCTGGCCTTCACCTCTACATGCAGTAATCTAGAGGACATGGGCCTTGGCGCACCTCGCTCTCCCCTTCAAGGTACCCCTAGACCGAAGCCAAAGTAACTGCTAAAGAAGAGAGAGAGGGTGAGGCCGCTGCACACACTTGTGGGTTTAACTAATCATTTTTTGTATAATTCTCTTTTAAGGGGGCGTGGCAAGGGGTGTGTCCTATGCCTGCATACTTTTGCTAATAGGTGTCCCTCGTTCCCATCTCAAAAAGTTGGGAGGTATGTATGGCTGCAGAATAAATCAGATGCTGCAGCTTTCCCCCATTGGCTCTAAGCCCGAGAACTGAGCGATCACATGATCGGTGATCACTCAGTTCTTGGTCTTCACTGAGCAAGGAGTGTTGACTGCCAGTCACTACTCTGTGTTCTGCCCCTCCAGCACTCACTGGAGACCCCGGGCAGTGGAGGGGGTAGCAGCAGCTGGCTCAGGCTCTCACCCTTCCAGAACCTGGACCAGCTCTGTGTTGTCAGCTGAATCTGGGTCACAGGAGTGCAGAAATATGTGCACTCGTGTGACCCACATCGATCGATGTGAATGGAGAAATTTGTTAGGTTCTTTTTTGTTGTTCAGCTCAACAAAACAAAAAAGAACATTGAATGTATGCCCATCATTAGAAGTGGGTGGATTCAGTGTAGTATATTCTACTGGTGGGCATACCACACACTTTTCTGGCAGAGATTTCTTCATCCACATCCATCGATATGAATGGAGGAATCTGTTAGATTCTTTTTTCATACAGCCCAATGAAAATATATGCCCAATATAGACCAACAACGTATTGGTACATCGCTGGACATTGAGTGGGTATACCGGAATGATGCCTGCAGGTTTAGGCATCATCTTGGTATAATTTTTTTTAGCCATCGGTCAGTTTTCATGTAAAAGCAATCCTAGCGGCTAGTTAGCCCTTAGACTGCTTTTACAAGCAGTGGGAGGGGACTCCATCCCCGCCGTCTTCCAAGGTTTTCTCTGGCTTTCCTGTTCCACCGTGGAACCCGAGAATGCAGCCAGTGGTTCTGCCAGCTGACCATAGAGCTGATCGGAGACCTGAATGGCTCCAATTATCTCTATGGCCTAAGAAACCGGAAGCTACAAGCATTTCATCACTTTTGTTTCGCCGGATATTAGCAGCGCCATTTTTAAATTGGGAAAGCATCTTAGCACACCGATCTTGGCGTGGTCAAATGCTTTAAGGGCAGAAGAGAGATCTAGAGTCTAATAGACCCCAAATTTTAAAAAAAAGAGTACCTGTCACTACCTTTTGCCATCATAGGGGATGTTTGAATTCCCTGTGATAACAATAAAAGTGAAAAAAAAATTAAAGGGATGGTGTAAAAATAAAATAAAAAATCAAAGGCGAGCGCAAGCATCGGTCTCATGTTGTATGTAAACAGCAATTGCACCATGCATGTGAGGTATCACCGCGAACGTCAGATCGAGGGCAGTAATTTTAGCAGTAGACCTCCTCTGTAAAACTAAAGTGGTAACCTGTAAAGGCTTTTAAAAGCTTTTAAAAATGTACGCAGTTTGTCGCAGCTGCACGGGTGTGTGCAATTTTAAAGCATGTCGTGTTTGGTATCTATGTACTTGGCATAAGACCATATTTTATATTTTACAAAACAATTGGGCAATATATTGTGTTTTTTTTTTAAATTACCAAAAATTGTTTTTTTTTTTTTTTTAATTGCATTTGGAAAATTGCTGCACAAATACTGTGTGACAAAAAAAATTCAACACCCACTGTGTTATTCTGTAGGGTCTTTGCTTTAAAATATATATATAATGTTTGGGGGTTAAAAGTACGTTTCTAGCAAAAAAAATAAAAAATTTCATGTAAACAAAAAGTGTCAGAAAAGGCTTGGTCTTCAAGTGGTTAGAAGGGGGGGGGGAGAGGGAGTGGGTGATAAGTGGCATAAGCTTGTAATGTTGGGCATAAAAAAACAGGACAGCTCAAACACCCCCTATTTGCTGAGAGGCATGTTAAGTCCATGGAATACTTTTTTTTTGCCACAAGTTTCTGGAAAATTACAATTTTATTTATGCAGACATGATACAGGAGACGGTCAGAGACTGCACACATAATACAGGAGATGGTCAGAGAGTGTGGACATGATACCAGAGATGGTCAGAGAGTGCAGACATGATACAAGGAGATGGTCAGAGACTGCAGACATGATACAAGAGATAGTCAGAGACTGCAGACATAGTACAGGAGATGGTCAGAGACTGCAAACATGATACATGAGATGGTCAGAGACTGAGGACATGATACAAGAGACTGTCAGAGAGTGTGCAGACATGGTACAGGAAACTGTCAGAGTGTGCGGACATTGTACAGGAGACTGTCAGAGAGGACATGATACAGGAGATGCTCAGAGTGGGTGAAGATATGGTACAGGAGACTGTCAGAGAAGGTGCGGACATGGTATATGAGACTGTCAGAGAGGGTGCAAACATGGTACAGGAGACTGTCAGAGAGTGTGCGGACATGATACAAGAGAGGGTCAGAGAGTGTTCGGACATGGTACAGGAGACTGTCAGAGAGTGTGCAAACATGGTACAGGAGACTGTCAGAGAGGACATGGTACAGGATATGGTCAGAGAGGGTGCGGACATGGTACAGGAGACTGTCAGAGAGTGTGCAAACATGGTACAGGAGACTGTCAGAGAGGACATGGTACAGGATATGGTCAGAGAGGGTGCAGACATGGTACAGGAGACTGTCAGAGAGTGTGTGGACATGTTACAGAAGACTGTCAGAGTGTGCAGACATGGTACAGGAGACTGTCAGAGAGGGTGCAGGAATGGTACAGGAGACTGGGTGTGCGAAGCCAGCGGGATCTCTCAGTATTCGGTAGGCAACCCATCACCAGCCGACCACCGGCCGCAACTTCTGGCTATGAAAACATGGCCGTGGCATCTCCCTCCGGCTAGCAGGTCTCTTCCCTGTGTTCAGTGGAGAGGGGAGGGGACTCCGACCTGCGCAGCTAATCGGCTTCTCTCTACAGTGTACAAGTAGAGCAATTTACTTGTACACTGAAGCTGGTTAGCTGCTCGGGTCAGAGGCCCCTCCCCTCTCCACTGAACCTGCTAGCCCTTTATAGCGAGAAGCTGCGATGCAGCTGCCATACAAGTGTATCCCGCGGCGTGTGGGAACCAAGACACGCAAGCATACGCCGTGGGCATTTCGGGACTCAGCCCTTATTCGCCGGGACTCTGGGACAGGGACCAATTTCCAGGATGCTCCTGGTGAATCAGGGACGGTTGGGAGGTATGAATATATGATTTAGGTGACAACTTTGTTTAAAAAAATTATTTATTTTTTTGTCATTTTTCAAACACTTAAAATTATGGTGGGGTTTCTACTTTCCAAAAAGGGGTAATTGGGGGGGGGGGGGTTGTACTGCCCTGCAATTTTAGCACCTTAAGAAATGAGATTGGCAGTCAGAAAGTAAAAGCTGCGTAAATTCCAGTATATATCATAGTTTAACATAAAACATACCGCAAAAGCATAACTTTTGCGTAAACCAATCAATATACGCTTATTGGGATTTTTTTTTACTAAAGACATGTAGCTGAATACATTTTGGCCTAAATATATGACAAAAATATTGCAACAAATAAAATCCCAGTGGTGATTAAATACCACAAAAAAAAACCTCTATTTGTGGGGAAAAAAAGGACATACATTTTGTTTGGGTGCAGCGTTGCATGACCAGTTAAAGTAGCGCAATGCCAAATTGCAAAAAAATGCTCTGGTCAGGAAGGGGGTGAAACCTTCCGGAGGTCAAGTGGTTAAACAAATGCTCTTTATATCTAAGGCACTAAAGTTGTATATAAAAAAAGCCATACTTTAGACTACAAAACGAATACAAATGACCAGAAGGATCTGGAGTAAAAGTTTGAAAAAAATAAAGCCGCAAGACACATCTAAAATGAGCCTCCCCTACTTTATATGTACAAATCCATGCACAATGCAGTGAATGCACATGCACAAGAGTAAATTCAGCCATAAGTACCTACTAGTACTTAATCTACCTGATGTCTGTAACACACTGAGGAGGAGGACTGCATTGCAGCATCTAGTATTCCATCCGGGAGACGGGACGCTCAGGGCTCCATGGCTGTAAGACACGCCAAACACCGGCGGCTGGGAAAGACATCAGCAGCGGGAAAATGGGGCTAGCTAGCATACACGGCTCCTCTTTTGTGAAAGCGCCCAACTAGGAAGGGGAGGGAGTTTTAGCCACCTCTTGCTGTGTTTCTTCTGGAGAGGCAGGGTGCCATCGGCAATCGATGCAGCTGTTCTCTTCATCAATGCAGAATCGTGAATAGCTCCATCGGCTGTGTCAGATTCATTCTGGGACACTGTATTGTCCCGGAATGAAGGTGCCCGGGACCTGGGACAGACCTGCAAAATGCAAGACTGTCCCAGGCAATCAAGACACGTGGTCACCTTACTGTAGGCCCAGCGGAGTGATATAAACTGCACTCTCTGTAAACCCTTGCCTTAAAGCTGAATTCAAGAATTCAGCCACTTTGTAAAAAGTGAAGGCACACTATGGGGTTAATTTACTAGAACTGGAGAGTGCAAAATCTGTGGCAGCTCTGCATAGAAACCAACCAGCTTCCAGGATTTTTGTCAAAGCTTAAAGGGGTTGTAAAGGTTTGTTTTTTATTTTCTAAATAGGTTCCTTTAAGCTAGTGCATTGTTGGTTCACTTACCTTTTCCTTTGATTTACCTTCTAAATGTTTTTTTTCTTTGTCTGAATTTCTCACTTCCTGTTTCTCCTCAGTAAACTTCACACCATCATCCGAGCGGTGTTTAGTCAACCAGAACAGCTTACTGAACAGCTTACTGAGGAGGAACAGGAAGTGAGAAATCCAGACAAAGAAAACAAAGAAGAAAAAACATTTAGAAGGGAAATGGAAGGAAAAGGTAAGTGAACCAATAATGCACTAGCTTAAAGGAACCTATTTAGAAAATAAAAAACAAATCTTTACAACCCCTTTAATTGAACAAGCTGACGTTAGAAGTGATTGGGTTCTCTGCACAGCTACACCAAAGTTTGCACTCTCCAGTTTTAGTAAATTAACTCCTATCAGTTAAGTCCAAGTAGGTGCATGACATTTCCTGGACTTATCTCTATTATTTATATCTGACAGCTTTATTGTTCACGTCATCACGCTCGTTGTGGTGAGGGCACGGATGTCCCATCCACGCAGCTAACCATCTCCACAATCCCAATATCTCCTTTTGCTCTATCCTCGGGCAACCCCGGAAAGACGCTGCACACCACGTTGCACAATTCACACGAAGTGTTTGACTGCTTGGACATTGCTATATTAAAACAGATATAGATCGGCACACCTTATGTCTTTGCTAGCAAAGATCAACACCCCACTACAATGAACGTCACAGACTTGTTTTTCACTTGAATTAATACTCGACCCAATGTTTATGGACTTGGAGGAAAGTGACAAAAACAAGACGTCAAACGGTGAGCTGTATTTACCCCGATCTGCATTGAGGGGACGTATACCTATATTTACCCGTTTGTTTCCTTAAAACTGTCATCCCGGTATCCAACTGTCCTGGGACAAGGATCTTCCCCACTAGCAAGTGTGTGTTTCATCTATGCAGATTATGCTAGCAGTGTGTAACACCACGATCTTTCTTCTCCGTATGGATAGCTTGTAACAATTTGCACTTTACTTTTCTGGAGCCTAAGCACGAACTCCCGATTCAGTGATCATTTTATTACTAACATATCCAGTGAAGATTCATTATCTCCATTTATATACCTACATGTAATGAGACCGTAATGAGAGGAGTACTCCTGCAGGAGTGATATGAGATGTTTATGGCTGTTTGTGGTGGCCACCTGTGTCCTAATTTAGACAATCGTCTAATTGTATTAAATGTGGTGGTAAAGGGTGTATTTATCTTATGAATTACTAGTGGAATTCCACTTATGTGGAAATTTAATAAACAAACTTAGTCCCACCCGGCTGTTACTCTTTGAAGAATTTCTTTTGGAATATTTTCTCCATTCCTCCCTCGTTTTCTATAGGTTTATTGTTCTGCCTGAAAGACATCTCGAAATCTGAGAGAAGCACTTGAGCAGCTATACCCGCCTCTCCCCTCTCAGCTGCCCATTCATAGAAGCCTTTGTATTTTTGTGAATGTGTTCACATAATACAAAGGCTTCTGTGATTGGACAGGAGGAGGGGAGGGGTGGGCATAGCAGCTGCAGCAATTTTCCTGTTGAAGATGCCGAGCAAAAGGATCAGACTCGGAGGACTACAGCAACAGCTGTCTTTTGGAAGTACTATAAACCTGTCAGATGTAAATAATAGAGATAAGCCCAGGATGTGTCATGCACCTCGTTATACTTAAAGCGGAGCTCCGCCAAAAAAAAATATAATAAAAGCCAGCAGCTACAAATACTGCAGCTGCTGACTTTTAATATTAGGACACCTACCTGTCCTGGAGTCCAGCGATGTTGGCAGCAGAAGACGAGCAATCGCTCGTCTCTCTGCTGCTCCCACCCCCATCCTCAGGGAGGGAACCAGGAAGTGAAGCCTTGCGGCTTCACTGCCGGGCTCCCTACGGTGCATGCGCGAGTCGAGCTGCACCATTCTCACTGTTCCCCGTTGTGTTCTGGGAGCTGTGTGTTTCCCAGAACACAACAGGTATTCTGCGGGAAGTGACGTACTACCCGCAGAATACCCGCAGAGAGGTCTCCCGGAAGTGGGTGCAAATATCTGTCTTAGACAGGTATCTGCACCCCCCTCCCCCCTGAAAGGTGCCAAATGTGACACCGGAGGGGGGAGGGTTCCGATAAGCGGAAGTTCCACTTTAGGGTGGAGCTCCACTTTAACTCATAGTCTGCCTTCACTTCACAAAGGAGCTAAATTCCTCAAATACTGCATTAATAGGACCATAGAAGCAATAGCAGCAGCAGAAAGAAGTGCTCTGGTTTGTGGTGAACTCTGTTATCTTCTATTTTGTTCAGGTCAGTGCATGTCACTCAGTGCATTTCAATATTGTGACACCTGCCAAGCGTGTCTAGTTCAAGTGAATGGGGCCACTCTGCAAACGCCCTCCAACCTTGTGCAGTACAGAGACCAAAGGATTCAAACAGGCAGTGAGGAGGCATTGTATTACCTCCCCACCACCTGCTTTAATCTCGCACTGCACTAGCATGTAGCAACTGGGTGCATTGCATCCAGTTGCAGGGCACTTGCAGTGGCCCTTTTCACTTGAATGGATTGCAACCAGCAGGCGGTAGTGCCCAGCGAATGAGAAAGGGGGTAAAACTCCTGCCGTGACATGTGAGCACCCTTGGCTGTTGCCTCTACAGCTAAAGGGGTAGGCTCAACTGCAGGGTTTTACCACCCCCAACCTCATGTGTGAATAAGCCCCAAAGGTGCCAATTAAGGGCTCATTCACAAGTGCGGCAGGCACTGCTGCTTCTCTGAAAAGCGATTCAAGAGTGTTTGACAGGTGGTGAAGAGGTGATATGTTGCCTTCTCACTGCCTGATTTAAATTACATTTTTAATTGCTATGTCAATTGAAGGTTTCCATCTGTCAAACACCTCTAAAAAGCGTGGATCGTTTATCAGAAGAGCCTGCTCCGCTGTCCACTTTCCTGAGCGATTCAGTGTGGTGCAATTTTGCAGCCCATTCATTTGAATGGGCTGCAAATTGCACCAGACCGCACAAAAAGTAGTAGTAGCACTACTTTTCAAAAATGCACTTTACCAACTCTCATGGCGCCCGACGTCCTCCTTATCAACTGATGACATCATTGGTTGTTAGGATGCCAGAAACTATAAGATTGTAATGGTTCACATGGTGCATGAAAACCTGTGGCTTTGTGTACCTAAAAGGTAGGCTTGATCCACCTACTGGCTTGTATACAATTTTTGGGCATTTTTTAGGCATTTTGCCAAGGCCCCTGAGGAGATCGGAAGGCACCCTGGTTGAAAATCTCCATCCTGTCCAAAATATAAAAAAGTTTTGCCTTTAGTTATACTTTAACCACTTCAGCTCTGGAAGGCTTTACCCACTTCCTGACCAAGGCCATTTTTGCGACACGGCACTGCGTCTTTAACTGACAATTGCGCGGTCAGGCAACACTGTACCCAAATAAAAGTGATGTACTTTTTTTCCCACAAATAGAGCTTTCTTTTGGTGATATGTGATTGCCTCTGCGCTATAAACAAAAAAATACCGACCATTTTAAGTAAAAAAAATAGGATTTTTTACTCACCGTAAAATCCTTTTCTCTGAGTCCATGGACCGACACAGCTTCTCTCTTGACAAAGTGGGTATTATCCGTTAATTAGGAGTGACTAGGCAGAAAAACTTGTAAAAAGTGTTGCATCACACCTTCTACAGTCCCGCCCAGGGGGCGGACCCCCCGGGTATATCCTCTCAGTCTGCATATCGCAGATCAGTTCATCAAAAAGCAGTACAAACTTAAAAGGAGGGGTGGGTGCTGTGTCGGTCCATGGACTCAGAGAAAAGGATTTTACGGTGAGTAAAAAATCCTATTTACTCTTTCGTCCATGGACCGACACAGCTTCTCTATTGACAAAGTGGGACGTCCCAAAGCAGTGTCAGAGAAAAAACGAGGGGTGGTAACAGCATAAGATAAACTTCACCCCAAACACAAAACAGCACTCCTCCAACGGAGGAGCTGCAACTCTAAACAGCCACTTGTAAAACCTTGCGGCCGAAAAGAGGCATCCGAAGATGCACCTACATCAACTTTGTAGAATTTTGTGAAAGTGTGAGCGGACGAACAAGTCGCCGCTTTACATACTTGGGAAACAGACGCTTGATGTCGGAAAGCCCAAGAGGCACCTCTTGCCCTGGTCGAATGCGCCGTGACCGGAAAGGGGGGCGCTTGACCCTTTAAGGCGTAAGCCTGGATTACTATCTGTCGGATCCACCTAGAGATGGTGGCCGACGAGACCGCTTGGCCCTTCTTGGGACCAGCCACCGAAACAAACAGTGAGTCTGACTTCCGGAACAGGGAAGTAGCATATAGGTATACTCTCAAAGCTCGGACAACGTCCAAGGAATGCAACGCCGACTCCTTAGGATTCGACGGCTGAGGACACATGGATGGAAGTACAATGCCTTCATTGAGATGAAAAGCCGAAACGACTTTTGAAAGGAAGGCTGCGGCCGCAGCACCACCTTATCCTTGTGGAAAACCAAATAGGGAGCCTTGCAGGACAAGGCTGCCACCTCAGAGACTCGTCTAACTGAGGTAACAGCCACCAAAAAGACCACTTTCTGAGAAAGTGTCAACAGGGGAATATCTCTAATATTCTCAAACCGTGCCTTCTGAAGCACCAAGAGGACCAGGTTCAAGTCCCACGGAGGTAACAGGGGACGGACCGGAGGGGCCACATGTCAAACCCCCTGCACAAATGTACTCACGAGAGAGTGAGTCGCCAGAGGTCGCTGAACAAAAGAGAGCCAGGGCAGATATCTGTCCCTTAATCGTACTTAGGGCAAGCCTTTGGTCCACCCCATGCTGTAAAAACAGCAGGATTCTGGAGTATGGGACCTTGCAATAGCAGGTCCTTCCGTAGTGGTAGGCGCCAGGGGACATTTGCTACCAGACGTACTAGATCGGCGTAACAAGGACGCTGAGGCCAATCTGGAGCGATTAGGATCATTGGAATTCCCTCTGCCTCCACTCTGCGGAGCAGAAGAGGAAGAAGCCTTAAGGGAGGGAAGGCATAGATTAGCCGATACTGACCCCACGATGCCACCAACGCATCCGTTGCGTCTGCCCATGGGTCTCTTGACCGGGCCACAAACCTCAATACCTTCCGATTGAGTCGGGAAGCCAGAAGATTTACATCTGGTGTGCCCCATCTTTGGCAGGGGAGTTGGAACACCTCCGGGTGTAAGGACCATTCTCCCTGGTCCAGCATCTGGCGGCTCAGGTAGTCCGCCTGCCAGTTCTCCACACCCGGAATGTATACGGCCAACAGTGCCGGTACGCTCTTCTCTGCCCACTTCAGGATGCGAGCAACCTCCGATGCTGCAGCTGAGCTTCCTCCTTGATGATTGACATATGCCACCGCTGTGGCGTTGTCTGACTGGATCCTGACTGGACGCCCTTGCAGCCTCTGAGACCATTTGAAGAGGCACAGCCTGATCGCCCGGATTTCCAGGACATTGATCGGCAGGAGGGCTTCCTCTGGGGTCCAGCGACCTTGCGCCGACTGAACACCCCAGACTCCCCCCCAACCTGTAAGGCTGGCGTCCGTCGTGATCACTATCCAGTAAACCAGAAGAAATTACTTCCCGGCCATTAGAGCCGGTGCTGTCAGCCACCATACCAGGGATCTCCCGACTAGGTGGCTCACTCGGATTTGATAATCCAGAGATGAAGGGCATCTGTTCCACCTGGACAGAACTTCCTTCTGTAACACTCGAGTGTGGTATTGAGCATATGGGACCGCCTCGAAGGAGGCTACCGTGAGGCCCAACACTCGCATGCAAAAACGGAGTGACGACCAATTCCTGGAAGTCAGCTGCCGTACTGCAGCCCGGAGGGTCTGCAACTTCTCCACAGGAAGGAATACCTTTGCCTCTGAGGAATCCAGAATCAACCCCAGGTACACTAGGCGTTGAGTGGGCACCAATACTGACTTTTGCGTGTTTAGTATCCAACCACAGTCTCGAAGAGTCTGACAGGTAATGGACACGCTTACCTCTAATTCTGAGCTTGAAGGGGCCTTCAGCAGAAGGTCGTCCAAGTAGCCTGTGATAGCGATACCCCGCTGTCTTAGAAGTGCCAGAATCGGAGCGAGCACCCTGGTGAACGTCCTGGGTGCTGAGGCAAGGCCCAACGGGAGGGCCACAAACTGGTAGTGGTCCTTCCCAATAGCAAATCTCAGAAACCTCTGGTGTCTGGAGTATATGGGGACATGCAGGTATGCGTCCTTGATGTCCAAGGAGGCCAGAAAGTCACCCGGATGGAGAGCCGTGACTACAGATCGAACCGACTCCATCCGAAATCTTTGTACCTTCACAAAGCAATTGAGGGCTCCGAGATCCAAGCTTGGACGAACCCCCTCCTTCTTTGGCACAATGAACAGATTTGAGTAAAAACCCCGTTCCAGTTCTGGAACTGGAATAACTACCCCGTGTTCCAGTAGACCCTGGACCGCCCCATACAGGGCCTCCTGACGGGTCGGTAGTAGCTGGAGATTGGAGGTGTTGAATCTGTCCGGTGGACAAGAGAGAAACTATCTTGTAGCCTGAGGAGATTACTTCGCAAACCCACCTGTCGGAGATTAGAGCTGTCCACTGAGTCGCGAATTTGCGAAGACGTCCCCCCACCCGAGAGCTGGGTGGGGGTGGACCTTCATGCAGACGCAAATTTGTCCGCAGGCTTATTGGGTATGCGGGACCAAGGACGCTTTTGTCCTTGGGCAGGCGCTTTATCGGCCTGGGGTCTTTTCCCTGTCGCCCTAGGGGGACGAAAAAACCGCTTGCGTGCAGTAAAGGAGGGCCCTTGCCCTTGGCGTGGCCCCTTACCCTTGCTAATTTGGGGAAGCAAAGTGCTTTTACTTCCTGTGGCATCCTTGATGATGTCATCCAGAGAAGCCCCAAAAAGTCTGTCGCCCTTAAAAGGCAGATCCAACAGGGCTTTCTTGGAAGTCTGGTCCGCAGACCAGCCTTTTAGCCAGATCAGGCGGCGTATTGCTACTGCATAAACCGAAGTTTTAGACAGCAGGGGAATAGTATTCATGTCTGACTCGCAGACAAACCTAAGGCCCTGGACCAACAGGTCGGCCAATGTTATCTCATCAGGAGGAGCATCTCGCTCCTTAACCCCTGGAGTAGTAATCTTGCCCATTCAGTAAGTGTGTGAGACACTAGGGCCCCCGCCAATGCCAGGCGTACTGCCGAGCCTACCACTGAGTATAGGTAGCAAGCGAGTGCTTCAGCCTTCTTATCCACAGGGTCCTTGAAAACAGGAGCCCCTTCTACAGGAATTGTGGTGGCTCTATTAAGTCTGGACACCGGAGGGTCCATTATAGGGGGAGAGGTCCATTTCTTCAGAAAACTCTCCTCAAAGGGGTACCGTAACGCAAACCTCTTTGGGGCTGTAAAGACCCTCAGTGGGTTCTCCCATTCCTTGTATAAGAGTTTATCAAAAGACACACAAGGGAACAACTTAGCAGTGCGGGCAGGTCTATGAAACCCAAGTGGACCGGAGTCTCTGCTGCTTCTGCAGAATTTTCCAATTTTAGCATATCCCGCACTGCAGTAATAAGGTCAGATACCAAAGCCGTCTCGCATACTGACCTGGACTTGGAGTCATCCTCACTGTCTGGTCACGGTCTGCAGTCTCTGGTGCGTCAGAATCTGGGCCCGGAGCCGTAGCTGGACCTGGTCCTGCATCAGAATTATCCCCAGAAGCTTGCAGGGGACGGGGCGTTTACTACCCCCTGTATTCCCGTGTGCTGCTTCCACCCTGGCAGCAAACGCCTCTAGGATTGCCGACATAGCGTTCATAGACACCTCAGGGGCACCAGCTGCTAAATCTGGTGTTTCAGGGGAGAAGACATCTGGCTCAGATGCCATGCTGACCACACGCTGACACCCCCAGGGCTCCAGGCAAGATATCAATAGGCCACCCTCCTGCGCTGCAGAGATGCTGGGTTACCCAGAGGACTCACCACCCTGGACCGGTACTGCTATGCTGCCGTGTGCTGCGCCTGTGATGATGTCCCACTGCTGCTGTGTCAGTCTGCTTCTTTTATCAGCACTTCCTGTGTGAATTTTCGCGCCAGTGTAATGCACCCTAGAGGCCGGAGGTTCTCGCAAAATGGTTGCCAAAAACGTCTGTATGGAAGATAATGTGGGCTCTAAGAAAATGGCCGCCGACCGAAGATAGAGGTCAAGCAGCCATAGCCCACAAAAAGATGGCCGCCGAACGGCAATATATGCATACAGGGTGGACAAACATGGCCGCCGATCAGCTGATAGGGGCCAGTGGGTGTGGCCGAACCACAGGAAGATGGCCGCCGGGCAGTCACAAGAGGCCGAACTCGGCATGGACCACCTCAAAATGGCCGCCGACAGCATGGAGGAGGAAGCACACAAACACAGGTAAGCAGAAATGACATTTCTTTTAAATGTTAGTTACAGCCAGCCCCGCTCCAGTGGAACCCCCTAGGTGACCCCCAGCACCCAGCAACCCTTAGCTAGAAGCCCCGGGAGGAGGGAAAGGCAGGGAGAGAGGGAAGAAAGGGGCCACAACCACTTACTTGATCTCTCCAGGAATGTCCAGCTAAATCACCCAGCCGAGGCAGGGGAGTTTTACTTACCTATCCTGCATGTATTATGCTGGAAGACATTCCAAACAGATCATCGTCCGCGCACGGAAGGTGACTGTTGGCCAGGTATGCTGTGATTGGACCCAAAAGGGACGATCATATGTATGCCCTGGAGCGTGACGCTCACCGGACAGGCTGCTGCGACTCGGCCGTAAGGTCAGCCGAAGCTAAACGGTCTGATGCAAGCCTTGGAGCGTAAGCTCACCAGCCAGGCTGCTGCGACTCGGCAGTAAGGTCAGCCGAAGCTGAGCGATCCGATGCAGGCCCTGGAGCGTAGGCTCACCGGCCACCCGTGGAGAAACGGGCATGTCGTGGAAAACCCAGCCCGTAGCTAGGGTCGGCACACGCTCGATGGCCGAAACTGGGGAGACTACAAGGATCGAGGATCCAGCCTGTCACCCAGTCGGCAGTTGATCGAAGATCGCAGGAAACAACAAATGTAGCAAAAAAAATATATATATATATATATCTTTTTCCCCGGACCAATGGGCCCAAAGGGAGCCATGTCCTACTCCTTGCTAGACAGAAAAAAACTGATCTGCGATATGCAGACTGAGAGGATATACCCGTGGGGTCCGCCCCCTGGGCGGGACTGTAGAAGGTGTGATGCAACATTTTTTACAAGTTTTTCTGCCTAGTCACTCCTAATTAACGGATAATACCCACTTTGTCAATAGAGAAGCTGTGTCGGTCCATGGACGAAAGAGTAACAACGTTTTTAACATTCTGCTATAAAACATTCCCAATAAAAATAAATAAAAAATCTAATTTCTTCATAAATTTAGGCCAATATGTATTCTGCTACATATTGTTTTGTGAAAAAAAATCCCAATAAGCGTATATTGATTGGTTTTGCACAAAAGTTACAGCGTCTACAAAATAGGGGATAGATTTATGGCATTTTAATAAAACATTTTTTAATTGTTTTTACTAGTAATGGCGGTGAGCTGCGATTTTTAGCGGGCCTGCGACATTGCGGCAGACAAATCTGACATTGAGTGACACTTTTTGGGGACCAGTGACACCAATACAGTGAT
Organism: Rana muscosa; assembly: GCA_029206835.1. Lineage (NCBI taxonomy): Eukaryota > Metazoa > Chordata > Amphibia > Anura > Ranidae > Rana > Rana muscosa. The sequence continues at coordinate 814,921,687 of CM055116.1, forward strand.
CAGTGCTATAAAAATGCACTGATTACTGTATAAATGGCACTGGCAGGGAAGGGGTTAACATCAGGGGCGATCAAAGGGTTAAGTGTTTCCTAGGGAGGTGCTTTCTAACTGTGTGGGGAAGTGTCACACTGAAGAAAAAGAGAGATCCGTGATTCAGCTTAGCTGAATCACAAGATCTCTCTTTCCCTTCCTGACAGATCCACCGTTTGCCTTGTTTACACAAGCAGATGGCTGATATGTCTCTCCTGTGAATGATCTGTGGTTCGTGGAGACCATCTCAGCCGCCGGACCCACTGATTGGCTCCCGCTGTGTCCAATTGCAGCGGGAACAGAGCTCTGGTGGCGCGCGCCCAAAACCACATGCACAAAATCATGTACCTGTACATGATTTTGAGCAGCCGGGCTGCCCTGCCGCAGTATACAGTGGGTACGGAAAGTATTCAAGACCCCCTTAAATTTTTCACTCTTTGTTATATTGCAGCCATTTGCTAAAATCATTTAAGTTATTTTTTTTCCTCATTAATGTACACACAGCACCCCATATTGACAGAAAAACACAGAATTGTTGACATTTTTACAGATTTATAAAAAAAAAGAAAAACTGAAATAGCACATGGTCCTAAGTATTCAGACCCTTTGCTGTGACACTCATATATTTAACTCAGGTGCTGTCCATTTCTTCTGATCATCCTTGAGATGGTTCTACACCTTTATTTGAGTCCAGCTGTGTTTGATTATACTGATTGGACTTGACTAGGAGAGCCACACACCTGACACCTTACAGCTCACAGTGCATGTCAGAGCAAATGAGAATCATGAGGTCAAAGGAACTGCCTGAAGAGCTCAGAGACAGAATTGTGGCAAGGCACAGATCTGGCCAAGGTTACAAAAAAATTCTGCTGCACTTAAGGTTCCTAAGGGCAAATTGGCCTCCATAATCCTTAAATGGAAGACGTTTGGGACGACCAGAACCATTCCTAGAGCTGGCCGTCAGACCAAACTGAGCTATCGGGGGGAGAAGAGCCTTGGTGAGAGAGGTAAAGAAGAACCCAAAGAACCCAAAGATCACTGTGGCTTAGCTCCAGAGATGCAGCCGGGAGATGGGAGAAAGTTGTAGAAAGTCAACCATCACTGCAGCCCTTCACCAGTCGGGGCTTTATGGCAGAGTGGCCCGACGGAAGCCTCTCCTCAGTGCAAGACACAGGAAAGCCTGCATGGAGTTTGCTAAAAAACCTGAAGGACTCCAAGATGGTGAGAAATAAGATTCGCTGGTCTGATGAGACCAAGATAGAACTTTTTGGCCTTAATTCTAAGCGGTATGGGTGGAGAAAACCAGGCACTGCCCATCACCTGTACAATACAGTCCCAACAGTGAAGCATGGTGGTGGCAGCATCATGCTGTGGGGGTGTTTTTCAGCAGGGACAGGACGACTGGTTGCAATCAAGGGAAAGATAAATGCGGCCAAGTACAGGGATATTCTGGACGAAAACCTTCATCAGAGTGCTCAGGACCTCAGACTGGGCCGAAGGTTTACCTTCCAACAAGACAATGACCCTAAGCACACAGCTAAAATAACGAAGGAGTGGCTTCAAAACAACTCCGTGACTGTTCTTGAATGGCCCAGCCAGAGCCCTGACCTAAACCCAATTGAGCATCTCTGGAGAGACCTAAAAATGGCTGTCCACCAACGTTTACCATCCAACCTGACAGAACTGTAGAGGATCTGCAAGGAGGAATGGCAGAGGATCCCCAAATCCAGGTGTGAAAAACTTGTTGCATCTTTCCCAAAAAGACTCATGGCTGTATTAGATCAAAAGGGTGCTTCTACTAAATACTGAGCAAAGGGTCTGAATACTTAGGACCATGTGATATTTCACTTTTTCTTTTTTAATAAATCTGCAAAAATTTCAACAATTCTGTGTTTTTCTGTCAATGTGGGGTGCTGTGTGTACATTAATGAGGAAAAAAAAAACTTAAATGATTTTAGCAAATGGCTGCAATATAACAAATAGTGAACATTTTAAGGGGGTCTGAATACTTTCTGTACCCATTGTATATGCGGTAGGCGTTCCGGAACTGGTTAAAGGCTAAGTTCACGTTTTGAAAATGTTACGTTTTACCTGTATTTAACATGTTCCAGCTCCTGTCTCCTCTCCCCTTGATCCAACCTCCACCCCTCTGTGACAGCGGGTGGGGGCTTTTCCCCCTGCACCCACTGTCGCAATTTAAAAACAGCGCGGCTCTGCCCACATATCTGAGTCATTCTTTTTCAGAATTCTGTGAATGATTGAACTACAAGTACCTTGTAGTTCTCAATGAACTGCAAGGGCAATAGTAAGCATGCTCATAGCTCATTAATTATTTCTGCCTGCCCATGTTGGAGGTATAGGCAAATAGTGTACTAAGGGTCTGCAGGATCCTGGCATTGCACCTGTGATCTGCTTTACAGGCTGCAGTGTAAAAAAAAATTTTTTTTTTTAAATTCACTATTTTTTTACCTGCAAAAATATGTGCATTTATTATCATTTTGATTTTTTTTTTTTTTATATATAAAAGGTGAACTTAGCTTTTAAATGAAATGACTTGCCCTATGTATGCATGCATATAAAATTAGTCCACTAGGTGGCAGCAGTCTGCACCTTATAAATAAGTAAATTCAAATGATGGTTACCAGTTAACATGCCAACATACATGAAACAAATACTGTATGTTCTACTATTTTCACCATCAGGAAACTCACCTTGAGAAACGCCATATAGCCATCTCAGAAGTGCATGCATGTAGACGTGAAGTGGCTGAAGTGGCTGAAATGTGGCTGCAGTAGATCTGCAGCACTAAGATGCCAAGGATGAAAAAAGTGAAACAGCATTTTTTTTAAGCCGTTGTTTATATGCAGTGTTGTAAGGCCTCATTTACACTAGCATTTGGGGTTTTACCACCCCCCAACCACATCCCATTATGCTGTACAGGCAGCAAACAGGGGTGTACACATTGCTGTGCCCATCGTGCAATGCATCGTGGCAAGGCAAATATTAACCCCGCCTTGGCATTCAGTGGCAGTACCGCAATAGCTCATCTATACTGTGCTAGTAAAGTGATCTGAGCGTGTCTTGCTCTTGAGAGAGCACTGCAAGTGTAAGCAAGTGCTAACAAACTAAATGTCATTCAGGGTATATACTAGCCATACACATATGTATAAAATGCATACATACACTATTGGACTACTAGGTCAGTGTTTCTCAACTCCAGTCCTCAAGTACCCCCAACAGGTCATGTTTTCAGGCTTTCCATTATTTTACACAGGTGATTTGATCAGTTTCACTGCCTTAGTAATTACCACAGCCGTTTCATCTGAGGGAAATCCTGAAAACATGACCTGTTGGGGGTACTTGAGAAACATTGTACTAGGTAGTAGAAGACTCTTATTTACTCATTGATAAATGAAATGACTAGCCATGTGTATGCATTCATACAATTAATCCACTAGAGGGCAGCAGATTGGAACAAACAGTTGACTTGTCTTATGTATGTGTGCACATACACTTAGTCCACTAGGTGGCAGCAGGCTGCAACTCATACTTTGGTTAATACCAATTGTAGTAATTTCAAAATCTATACAAATCCAATCAGGTTGGTTCAAAAAAGTAAGTTTTCTATGTCTATTCTTTTTGAATGCTTCTATAGCCCCAGGAGAAAACTCAATTTTCAGAGAAGGAGGCTGCAGGTGATGACTAAGAGTAGTAGTTTCTTTACAGTGGTCTGATGCACCCCCCTACCTTGGTAGCAATGTTTATGCTGTCTGCTGATTAAAATTCTGTAGCAGCAACAAGGTAAAGTATGTGTTCAGATAACTGTAGAGACCTCTGTTGTCACATTACAAAGAAACAACTCAATAAAGCCTACTACCCTAGGCTTTACACTAAGTTTTAGGGGTAGGTTGCCTTGACCCGGCTGATCATGTTTGTGATCAGAAACCAATTACAAGTAGTTAAAATTCCCTAAAAAATTGACATATGCTGTCTTAAGAAAAGCATTGAGTCTCGGTTCACACTGAGACGAATGCAATGTGGATTAGATCTGATTCAAAAGACATAGATATGATAGATTCGTCATCTGAAAAAACTGATTTCTTTAAACGAAGGCCGTTCACATTTACGTGGTGCGATTTTAATTCAGTTAAAAAAAAGGGTCCTGTGCGGGCTTAGTGTGAATTAGGTGTACATTTTATACCCAGCTATGCCAAATCCCCACAGAAATCGCATTATTCGCATTAGAATCGCACCTGTCACAACAGAAATCGCACTGTAAAATCGTATCAGATTCGCACTGCATAAGTGGGAACAGAGACTTAGACCTTTATTAGATTGGAAATGCTAATTTATTGGCTGTACTAGCTATACAGCTACTAAAATAGTACAGAATGGTGGCATATGTATTTTTCTCCAGGCAAGGTTCTCATTAAAATGTAACGTACCATCTACACCTAAGGGGAAAATTTACAGTCTGTTATCACAACTCCTGAAGGGAATGCTGTAATGTATAATGGTGTAATGAGAAGCAGATAGTGAACATGATTCACAAAATACTAATAACTAGTTACATACAGTTTCCTTTAAATATATATTTTTACAAATATCTCTTGTGACAGACCCAACCCGGACAGGGTTTTTTGGAGGGGACTGCAGGGTAGCCTCTTGCCTAGTTATATGGGCCCTGGCTTTTAAGGGAATACTACTCTTTGGGAGGTGTGTGCCTGGGGGACCCTTGGAGTGACCTTGCTTCAAGTTCAAGTCCATGTTTCCTTGAAACACACAGACTTTGGGAACTGGAGGATCCATATACATATATGGGGTCTCTATGCCTCAAACCAGCAATGACTGCTTCAGACTGAGAGACTCAGAGCAGATGTTATTATAATCAACTCAAGCAACCTCATGCTGGGGGTCTCCTGATGCTGGGGGGTCTCCTGATATAATCAGTTTAAGGTGTTGAGTGGCTAGTTGTTAATTTGTTCATGTTAATTAAATCTCTGTCAGCTATCAGTTGCTAGGTATGGATTAGAATTATGTGTATGGTGGCTGTTCTATAGCTACAGTATGATAATTATATTCCTGTTTACAGTTTGTATTGTATACGATAATGTGATCAGGCTCACCTGATATTGTGTGGCATTTAAAGTGGTTGTAAACCCACTAAAAAACAAAACAAAAAAAAACCTGCAAGAAAAAGGCATAATGAGCTAGTATGCATAGCATACTAGCTCATTATGAAATACTCATCTTAGATCGAAACCCCCGCAGCTGTCCCGGCACACTGCTCTGCCCGGCGACATGTCTCCCAAAGTTATTTCCGGTTATAGCTGTGACTGGCCGGAGCCGCAATGACGTCACCCACGCACATGTGCTCGGGAGCCGACAGTAACGGCACGTTGCTTCAGTGCGCATGTGCCAATGACGTTGGCACGTGCTGATACAGGGGATATCTCCTAAACTTTGATTTAGGAGATATCCACAGTAGCTACAGGTAAGCCTTATTATAGGCTTACCTGTAGTGAAAAGTGGTTGTAAAGAGTTTACAACCACTTTAAATTATGTGTAAGTTTTAAATAAACAGTTCCAGTTCTCATACAAGCGTTTGTCGGCTAGTCTTGGATGGTCAGCTATAATATCTGGTTCCTATGTCCAGACTGGAGGAAGCTACAGTCAGGTCCATAAATATTGGGACATCGACACAATTCTAATCTTTTTGGCTCTATACACCACCATAATGGATTTGAAATGAAACGAACAAGATGTGCTTTAACTGCAGACTTTCAGCTTTAATTTGAGGATATTTACATCCAAATCATGTGAACGGTGTAGGAATTACAACAGTTTGTATATGTGCCTCCCACTTTTTAGAGGCCAAAAGTAATGGGACAGATTAACAATCATAAATCAAACTTTCACTTTTTAATACTTGGTTGCAAATCCTTTGCAGTCAATTACAGCCTGAAGTCTGGAACGCATAGACATCACCAGACGCTGGGTTTCATCCCTGATGATGCTCTGCCAGGGCTCTACTGCAACTGTCTTCAGTTCCTGCTTGTTCTTGGGGCATTTTCTCTTCAGTTTTGTCTTCAGCAAGTGAAATGCATGCTCAATCGGATTCAGGTCAGGTGATTGACTTGGTCATTACAGAACATTCCACTTCTTTCCCTTAAAAAAAAACTCTTTGGTTGCTTTTGCAGTATGCTTCGGGTCATTGTCCATCTGCACTGTGAAGCGCCGTCCAATGAGTTCTGAAGCATTTGGCTGAATATGAGCTATTAATATAATAATAATATTGCCCGAAATACTTCAGAATTCATCCTGCTACTTTTGTCAGCAGTCACATCATCAATAAGTACAAGAGAACCAGTTCCATTGGCAGCCATACATGCCCACGCCATGACACTACCACCACCATGCTTCACTGATGAGGTGGTATGCTGTGGATCATGAGCAGTTCCTTTCCTTCTCCATACACTTCTCTTCCTATCACTCTGGTACAAGTTGATCTTGGTCTCATCTGTCCATAGGATGTTGTTCCAGAACTGTGAAGGCTTTTTTAGATGTTTGGCAAACTCTAATCTGGCCTTCCTGTTTTTGAGGCTCACCAATGGTTTACATCTTGTGGTGAACCCTCTGTATTCACTCTGGTGAAGTCTTCTCTTGATTGTTGACTTTGACACACATACACCTACCTCCTGGAGAGTGTTCTTCATCTGGCCAACTGTTGTGAAGGGTGTTTTCTTCACCAGGGAAATAATTCTTCAGTCATCCACCACAGTTATTTTCCATGGTCTTCCGGGTCTTTTGGTGTTGCTGAGCTCACCGGTACGTTCTTTCTTTTTAAGGATATTCCAAACAGCTGATTTGGCCACACCTAATGTTTTTGCTATCTCTCTGATGGGTTTGTTTTGTTTTTTTCAGCCTAATGATGGCTTGCTTCACTGATAGTGACAGCTCTTTGGATCTCATATTGAGAGTTGACAGAAACAGATTCCAAATGCAAATAGCACACTTGAAATGAACTCTGGACCTTTTATCTGCTCCTTGTAAATGGGATAATGAGGGAATAGCACACACCTGGCCATGGAACAGCTGAGCAGCCAATTGTCCCATTACTTTTGGTCCCTTAAAAAGTGGGAGGCACATATACAAACAGTTGTAATTCCTACACCGTTCACCTCATTTGGATGTAAATACCCTCAAATTAAAGCTGAAAGTCTGCAGTTAAAGAACATCTCGTTTGTTTCATTTCAAATCCATTGCGGTGGTGTATAGAGCCAAAAAGATTAGAATTGTGTCGATGTCCCAATATTTATGGACCTGACTGTATATCTTATCATGATATGAATTTATTACACTGTGAGCCCAAGCTATCTGGGACTATCCATGACAGTCTGGGCTCAGAGCATGTGGTTGAATGATGCTGGACATCATTTAGCCTTGAAGTGGGGACTGACCGGGATTGAAGGAGGTCACAGATAGTAGTGATGGAGTATGGAGAAGGTAAGTAGTGCAAAAAAAATCTAGCACATTCCTCCATCAACCCACACTAAAAAGCATGGATTAATCTCCTGCTGCAATTATTGTATTATGATATCCAGGCACCAGCAGCTGTCAGAATACCTGAACACTGGCTGTATTTGATTGAATGCGATCACTGTTTGGCATTCAGCTTTCCATCATCCTGCTTCTATTTTCAAGGGATGTTGGGTAAGAGGGTGATGACAGGACCAGATATGGGCTGGATTTCAGCTGGTTTTCATTAAATTCATAGTGTATGGCCAATTTAAGACACTGAACCTCTCTTTTACAATCACAGTGAGAACAGACATATACAGACGTCTGCTGCCTCCTTTTCCTGGCTTTCCCCAGAGCACTGACATATGGCTGGGTCATAAGTCAACTCACTGACTGTCACTGTACTTCATTCAGTGTGCAGCCTGGGCTCCACAATTTCATTCGTTCACAAACATGCACCCATCAGTTAATGTAATGGCTGGCAAGTGGAGGGGTCAGAAAAAATGGCTAAGCTTGTAATCACTGTGGGATGCCAGGGGTGGGCCACTGCCGCATCACAACAAGAGTGTGACATAAAGCGGCAGAGCATTGGAGCAGATTTTTGAAGTGAACATTAGTGTAAAAACCAAACTGTCCAGTTTGGAAACCCTAGTCACATGTATGCATGCATAGAAAGATATTCAACTAGGAGGCTGGTTCCAATTCACATAGATTAAAATAAATACTTGTCATCACATAGTGTAGCCTATGCTTGTAAATAACTACACCATTGTCCATTTTATAACTTTGTGACATTGGGCTTATGTAAAAGTGGTACCAGGTCATGGTAGTATCATTGTAGGTTTAGGTTTTTCCAGGACCGGGTAGCATCATTGTAGGTTTAAAGTGATTGTAAAGGCTTTTTTTTCCCCCTATAAAAATAAAAAACATGTTTTACTTACCTGCTTTGTGCAGTGGATTTGCACAGAGCAGCCCGGATCCTCCTATTCTCGGGTCCCTCTTCTGTGATCCTGGTCCCTCCCTCATGTTCAGTGCCCCCACAGCAAGCAGCTTGCTATGGGAGCACTCGAGCCGAGCCACAGCTCCCTGTGTCCATTTAGGCAAGGAGCCCCGACCTGGCCCCGCCCCCGTCTCCCCTGATTGGCTAGCTGACTTTGATTGACAGCAGCAGAAGCCAATGGTGCCACTGCTGTGTCCCAGACAATCAGGAAGGAGAATCTGGATGGCTGAGACACTCGTGGACATTGCTTGACAGAGAGGGACCTCAGGTAAGTGTTTAGGGGGCTGCTGCACACAAGGGTTTTTATCTTAATGCATTAAGATAAAGAAACCTTCTGCCTTTACAACCCTTTTAAGTTTTTTTTCCAGGCCAGGGTTTTAATAATGTAGGTTTCTGTTCTTCCAGGCCAGGATGGCATCTTTGTAGGTTTCAATTTTTCCCTAAGTCAGGGTGGCATATTTTTAGGTTTAGGTTTTTCCAGACCAGAGTAGTATCAAAGTACATTTATGTTTTCCCAGGTTTGAGCAGCATCGATGTAGGTGTGTTTCCCCAGGCCAAGATGTTATCATTGTTGGTTTAGGTTTTTCCATGCCAGGGTGGCATCATTGTAGGTTTACGTTTTTCCCAGTCTAGGGTAGCATCATTGTAGATTTAGGGTATTTATTTTTTTGGCCAGGGTGGTATCATGGTAGGTATAGGTTTTCCCAGGCCAAGGCAGTGTCTTTGTAGGTTTAGGGTTGGCCAGGATGGTATCATTGAAGGTTTAGGTTTTACTACATTATCTAGCTTACCTTTTCATATAGTCAGTTGAAGAAGAAGTTTCATTAAATCTCATAGAAGACATAATACTCATTTGAAATGTTTCATGAGTGCAAGATCTCTTTATTTGTTGAGAGTGGGTTTCTGATTGTAGCAATTAGTTCACATGTACACGAAATGATCAAACACATTAACCATTGATACAAGACTTTATTAAAATAGAAAACAATATAAAGTTAGCGAAACTATACAATGCACCAATATGCTGGAGGATTATTATGAAAACCATTTTTTCTTTTTATCATAATGTAAATATTACAAATAGTCCAATAACATTATGTTCTTAATATGAGATAACCTTACACAGACCTTCATTGTTACTACAAATGACAATATATAACAGTAACACTAGTCTATGATTAAGGATAAAACATAAAACTCAAAATGTTGTTGAAAACATTATCATGTATTAATTTCTGTATGTGGTTTATAAACTTGTTGCGGTTAAATATATATATATATATATTTTTTTTTATTAAACTCTGCACATAAATATATTCAAATTAATATTCTCTTTTATAGGAGTTTTTAAAAAAAAAAAAAATTCTTCTCGAACAAAATGATGTGACAAAAAAAAATTAAAAATGACAAGAAACGACTTAATTTCAATAAAATGAAACTCATTAGGCAGTATACAGTGTGTTAACAGAAGAAAGAACCAGTTATTTAGTGAAAACATATTAACCATGTTAAACTTCCAGAGTTTGGAAACTGACAAAGTTTGTTTTTTACAAGTATCATTACTTTACTATAAACTGGAGCTTTGTGGGGGCACGACGTTCTAGATTTAACAGTGCCCATTAATACAACTCTGTGCTTTATCCATTAAATTGAAGGCAATAGAAGCCGATCAGATTTCAGCTTTGACTTTCTTGTAGATAGGCCAATGAAAGATGATTTCCATTTGCAATTTCAATAATGGTATTAATGCTATTCAATAAATCCATACTATTGTATAAAGTCTACAACATAAGCAGCAAGATAAAGTGATTTTTTGTTTTTATATCTGAAGCCTTATTACTAAGGGTGATCCACTTTTTTGTGTTGTCTTTCTACAGCACTAACTAAACTTACTACAGAATAAAACTAATCAGATGCTGTCCAACTAGTTGTAATGATGTGATAAAATGCAAGAGCTGCTTAATCTATGTGGGCCCCATTGAAAACCCAATTTTTTTCCCCCAAAAAAAACGTAGGGAAATAATGTATTGAATATACTCACCTTTCCACTGGCATCTACCTGTACGCCTATGCAAATGTTTCTTCTAGCAAGATCCTGGGGATTACCGAGTAGCCTAAACCTTGCTAGAAGACGCTCCTTGCACTGTGCTGCGGCATCATCACATGAGATTTGGGCTACTCTGCATTTACTCACAAGTTATTTGTTTTGCGCTTTCTTTGACATACAGGGTTTAGTACTTTTTTTTTTTTTTTTCAGTGAAGACCCTTTCAATAGTATATAAAAAGCAGTGTTGGCACCTGTGCTCTGCCACCAATCTCAAAAGTAATGCCCACAAATTTAGCTCCTGTGTGGGGAGAAGCAGAGTGGAGGGACTAGACAAAGAAAAATGTGTTTTTATGCTACAAAATGATCACGGCTTTCAAAACAAATACAAGGCATTTGCTCTCTCTATAATTACATTTTAAATGTATCACAAGAGTTCTTCTTTAAGTCAGTCATTCTTAAGGCCTGGTTCACACGTATGCAGGTTGCCAGTTTGCATATTCCAGGTGCATTTTGCATTTTTTAATATACGTTTTTGATCCATTGAAGTCTATGGAACCAAAAACCAGAAAAAAGTCCCAGGTCATTTCCATAAATCGCACAGATGTGAACATGACCCATAGGAAACCATGTTAAATGGACTGTAGTGTGGTTCTGCAAAATGGAAAATGCACCAAAAAAATGCATAGGTGTGAACCAGGCCTAAGAATATGCCAAGCTAGTACTGCATATCACATGTGTGACAGGTAAGGGAGCAGATGGCAGCTGAGTTGTTAACATATGATGGGTTATATTTGAACTATTCTCATCTCCAAGGCACTCTGTGAATATACAATGCCTGAGATAATAAGCTATGCATGTATTTACTAAAACAAGCTACAGTACAGTACAGAGGTAGATGGTTAAGAAACAATTACAGGACAATAAAAGCAGTAGACAAACAGGTCCGATTTTTAATTAGTTGCTGCACTTTACTAACTACATTTTTAATAAATTTTGTCCATCCAATTTCACACATCCTGTTGTGATACACTTCACAGCCCTCGAATAGCAGGAGGACCTGAAAGCAAAGAGTCCACCAGTGGTCTATCTTGCTGCTCAAAATAGAAAGGATTTGCTTGTCTGGTCATACTAAAGGTGGGATGGCAGTGGAGTCAGAACGTGGATCCTAAAAATGCTAAAGGAGGAAATGCTATATAGAAGTCTCTATTTATATATTAAAATGACAACTATTAGCTTTATTTTTGGCCAATTTAGCAGTTTCACTATGACTCCCTCATTAGTCTCATTACAGTCTATGTAATCCCCCAGTCCTTTGATTTGGTAATGGCTGCATTCGTTTTCTCAGGCTTCATTTTCACCTAATAAAGTGGTTGTAAACTCACTTATGCAACTTTCACCTACAGGTAAGCCTAGATTAAGGCTTACCTGTAGGTGTTTGCAATATCTCCTAAACCTACACGGTTTAGGAGATATTTTACAAAAAAGAATGCACCGTTGTCTACGGCGCATGCGCGCCATAGACAACGGCGCTGCTGCACTGTCAACGCCGGTTTTATCAATGGATTATCCCGGCTTTGACGGCTCCCGCGCGCATGCACGGTGACGTCATCGCTGCTCCGGCCAATCAGAGCGCCGGAGCGGCGATACCCGGAAGCAACCTTCCGCAGCGATGTCTGCAGCCGGAGGGGGAGACGAGGACGGCTTCGATCTAAGGTAAGTACTGCATAATGAGTTAGTATGCTAGTCATACTAGCTCATTATGCCTTTCTCTTGCAGGTTATTTTATTTATAAAAAGAAAGGGTTTACAACCACTTTAATCCTGATAATAACACACTTCTTGTCCTTGAGAGACTAATGGCCGTACACACGATCCGAAAATCAGACAAATCGTCTGGTTTTTTTTTTTTTTTGCATGCTAGTCGCATATCAAAAATGGAGAGTTTACTAAAGTTACGAAAATTTTCGACCGACAGAATACAAAAATCGGAAGTGATGTCATGTATTGTAGTGTATTTGTATTGTGTTTTCAGAAGACAACTGTACTGATAAAAAAGGAAAATTGTACGATCTGGTATCATACGAGAAATTTTTTCGTGCTTGTCCCATCGGGTAATAAATCGGATGAACTGTCGTGATCGGCTCTTGAAAGCTGTGTACGAACGATCTGATTAACGTACATTGCGTCAAAAGCGGTATTTTTTCGACAGATTTTCGGATCATGTGTACGCAATCGTCCTCCATTGCACTGTATCTATGGTAGCCTCCAAAGCTGACTTCAAACATTTGTGCCTTTGTTCATCTCCATAAGATGTTTGGTGATGCGATTCGTAGTTTACTCAGTATAGATTACATACTTTCAGTTCAGCTATTAGGAAGAGATGAGGACGCTGCATTTTTACAAAATCAACTTTTTTTTTTTTTTGTACAACTGCAGCCCCCACATCTAAGGACTGGTGGACTGCAATATATGTAACATTTGTTGACAACACCGTTCCTCCACTATAAGAAATTATAGTACAGAACAGGATCCAATAGAACATAAATAAAAGATCCGTAGAGAACTCTCCTATTCCTTTCTTTTCATATTCTGGCTCTGTTATACACCTATAGGAGCCAATCACATTTTAGCTTACTGAGGTTAGATCAGTAAATGTTGTCAAATATTGCCATTGGCTTAATTTTCTGTCTTCTATTGAGGTTCTTATAAATGAACGCCAGCAAGTCTTCATGTTTTCTTCTGGTAAAATGTTAAAGATGATGCAACATCTCATACCACTTAAACAAATACAATTAGAACTACAGTGCATGTGCTCATTATGGTGAACATAAAATATACCACAGATTACACAAAGAAACAAGTTTACCATAACCTGTTCTGTCAAGTACAATATAATGAATACAAGATGTATCACTATGATAGATCTGGATATTACCTTCAAATATAAACAGATTCTTTGCACATTACAGAGGTAGTTCTGGTAACATCAAACATGTAATCCACAGGTTTCTGAAAGTCACATCCGTTACTCATTTAAGGGCTCTCTCATTTACATATCCACTAGAAGCCAATATTGGCGTTGGTAGAGTCATCCTACTAGAATGCCTACCCAGGAGCTTGTTTTTTTGATTTGAGCCGGTTTATACAAGACATGCTCCTCTATTTGTGCGCCAGACAGGTTTGGCACATTAAGGTCAAACATTCATTGCTTTGAGTCCTTATAGATTCAAACTGAATGACAATCTTCCAATATAAAGTATAAAGACAAAGTTTGGATAACTTTTAACAGTTGGTGCTCCAATAGCAAGATCATCATTAGGCATACAGTCGGTGAATATCACCAGGAGAGGGCGCCATGCGCTGCTTTGGCACTGTGGGAAACCTACTGCATTGTAAAGATGGGCTCTAAACTATCCAGCTTAAAGAGTAAAGCTCAAATGTGAGCCATTATTGAGATTTTTTTATATTATTAAATTTTGGTTCACACACAACAGGAGCTTTTCCTTATTTTTGCATATCACAGGGTATATGCTCAATCCACCGCATCACAAATCTCATCCACCACTTCATTGAAGATACTTGGCTGATCTGCATATACATGGTGAGAGGCACCTTTGATGGCCTGGGGATAGGAAAATATTACAGTGAGGTTTACCAATAAATGTTTTTATAGATCCAATTTATGCATTACAACAAATAGTATATGAATAGGTATAAAATATCATATGTTCATCGGATTACATGAAAGATAGGAGGGGATGACATCTAGAAAGGCCCAGTTGCTTAGTAGTTTGTTTCCCATGCCTATCCTCAAATACCATTTACATGCATGTTTTGCAGGTACCTCACATACCCACACATCGAAGTGTTAAAGTGATACTAAACTCAATTTTTTTTTCTATAAAAATACCAAACATGTTATACTTTCCTGCTCTGTACAGTGATTTTGCACAGAGCAGCCCAGATCCTCCTCTTTTTGGGTCTCTCGGTGGCTCTCTCGGCCCATCCCTCCTGCCCCCACAACAAGCAGCTTGCTATGGGGTCACCTAAGCCAAGGCCGCGTGTGTCCATTTAGACACGGAACCCCCGGCCCCGCCCCCTCCCCTCATTAGCTCACTGACTATGACAGCAGTGGGAGCCAATGGCACCCTGCTGCTGTCTCAGCCAATGAGAAGTGATAGTCCCGGACAGCCAAGACTCTCGTGCAACATTGCTGGATAGAGATGGGGCTCAGGGGCGGCTGCTGCACACCAAAGGTTTATCTTAATGCATTAAGATTAAAAAACCTTCTCACTTTACAACCACTTTATTGTCTCAGCAAAGCTATTTAGTGGATATCCAAAAAAACAGCTCCTTTGCAGTGATGTGATGACTTGTTTGGGAATCTCTTCTATAGGCCGACATAAAATGAAGAAATGGTCTTTGCTGACATAACTGAATAGGTTCCAGTTTTTCACTATGCAGCAGAACTGAACACAAGGCACAAAACAATCATAATAACAGCCCCTGGCTATGGGACCTCCACTCTTCCCACTAACGCATTTCACTCAGCAAAACCCATTAGAGAAAGTCCCATAGGTGGGAATTGACACTGCAGTTTTCTGAAAGTAAACCCATGACCCACCCCATCAGAGTGCGTCATCGCCTCCCTTCCTTCCTGTTCATTAGTAGTGCAAACGGCTCTGTTTCCTTCTGCACCCAGTGCTTAAAGTGGTTCTAAAGGCTCAAGTTTTTTACCTGTATGCAGGGGCATTGCTAGGTCTGAGGATAGAGCCCATAGCAGCGATCAACAACCTTTTTTCAGGCCCGGGGGGGCACACGGGTGGTAAGCAATTTTTCACGGGCAATGGCTGGTGTTGGCGCTTAAATAATCACGACACCACAGTTGATATTGTGTCAGGGTGATTGAAGCGCGTTATTTCTATTATTACATTGTAATATATATAATGAAGTGGTTCAACTCATCATAATGCAGAATCAGTGGGAGCCCCGAGTGTGTCACGTGCCACGTCGCCTGCCACCAGATGCAGCTTGTCACTTACCACCATTGGCTGCCACCTGACGTGGATTGTCACCTGCCACCTGATGTGGATTGTCACTTGCCACCGTCGCCTGCCACCGTCGCCTGCCACCATTTGCAGATTGTCACGTCACCTGCCACCCGATGTGGATTGTCACTTGCCACGTCACCTGCCACCAGATGTTGATGATCGCCTGCCATTATTTGCAGATTGTCACTTACCATGTCAGCCAGTGACACCAAATGTGCATTGTCGCTGCATTGGTGGCAGGCTGGCAGCACTGGTCCATTTAGTGAGGGCAGGAGAGCGGTGATGCGGGACGGGCAGTGAGAGATGGTGTCATCTCGCTGCTCTCCGCCGCACCTCTGAATTTGAAGAGGCCCATGCTGTGAGGGCGGTAGAGCGGTGATGCAGGGTGGGCGGATAAAGATGATGTCATCTCTGCTCGTCTGCCCGCTCACTTCTGTCATCCGCCTGCCAGGCTTTCTCATGCAGCCCGGACGCCTGCTGCATGCCTGGCCCGGCTGCAGAGAGGCCATGACCTGCTTGTTAGGCAGGGACCCCTGTGGCAAGAAACTCGGGGCTATAGCCTCAGTAGCCACCCCCTAGCGACGCCACTGCCTGTATGCATGAGGTAAAAAAAAAAAAACTTTTTTGTGCAGCAACCCTCTTAACACTTACTTGAGCCCAACCTTCCTCCAGTGTTGTGCACGAGTGCCTCGGCTCTCTCCCTCTTGATTGGCTGAGACAGGAGAGCGAGAGAGAGAGCGCGCGAGAGAGAGAGAGCGCGAGAGAGAGAGAGCGCGAGAGAGAGAGAGCGCGCGAGAGAGAGAGAGCGAGAGAGAGAGCGCAAGAGAGAGCGCGAGAGAGAGAGCGCGAGAGAGAGAGCGCGAGAGAGAGAGCGCGAGAGAGCGAGAGATGTGTGTGTGTGAATGCTTGCTCTGGGGGAACTCAACAGGAGGGAAAGGCCAGGAGCACTGGTGGGAGGACCCGAGAAGAGGAGGATCGGGGCTGCTCCATGCAAAACAACTACACAGAGCAGGTAAGTATAACATGTTTATTATTTTAATGTAAAAAAAATAAAATAATCCAAAGCTCTAATATCACTTTAAGCCAGAGGGGAAGGATTTGGCTTAGCAGCAGATAAGGATACCATTACATACATCCTAGAATTGAACACCTTATTGTTTTCTTCCAAACTCCTGGCTGGCTAAGCATCTTTTCATTAAAAACAAATATGTTTTGGTGCAGCAACTCTTCCAACATATAGAAGAAGCTAAGGATCTGGGCAATGTACAGGTAAATTCCTGGCTTTTTTACAGTCCAAATATATGCCATACCTTTAAGCCTGCTACAGAAACTTATGTTGTGAAATAATTACTGCTTTCGACTAAAAGTGCTATGACCACGCAATAAGCCACGTTTGCCCACGTGAGCACTAGCATCCCATAATGCCCCCTGTGTACTGGCTTCTTTGTACCACTGCTGTATTACCCACATGAACAAAGATTTATTATTAAAGTGTATGTAAACTCTAACAATAAATGTATCTGATAACTTCCAGTGCTCTCTTCCTCTGTGAACATTGGGTAGCATTGTTCCCAGCTATCTCTGTTGACTACAAAACACCTCCCCTTATAGAAGAGTTATATAGTGTTATATAGTCCTAACACACACACCCTTCCAATGGAGACAATGCTTTTCCTCCTCAGTACAGTTGTCATCCTAGAACTGGAAGTGTGAAGAAAAAAAAAAAAAAAAGAAGAAGAAAGAAAAACCAAATACACCCATCACATCCAAGCTGCAATACATTCAATTTTTGTTCCAGTGTTTTAATATAAATAAAAAAATTATAAAATAAATACTTACCATATTCTGCACTCCAGGAAGCACCCTCCAGTGCTGCAACCATGCCCCAGCAGCCCCTCTGTAAGCTGCGTCTGACTCTGGTCGCACTCTAATCTCCAAAATGTACAATACTGGGTTAACATCCCAGTATTGTATGTGAGGAGCCAGCCTAAGCGGGGAGACAGGCAAGTAATACTGCCTGTTCGGAAATCACCTAGACATACCTAGCAAATAAAAGTGGTTGTAAACCCTCACGTATACTCAGTAAAGTGACTGACCCCAGGTGATACACAGAGATTAAACCAATCTCCCTACATATGTTGTACCTGTTTATCTGCATCACTCTTCACTGCATTCGTTCACAGTGCTGAATTTTTGACGTTTGTCTGGAGAGTTCAGAAAAAAGGGGGCGGAGAGCTGAAGAAGTCACACCCTGCAAAGCTCAGTGAGGAGAGGTCTGAGAGTTGTTTGGAGGCAACAGAACTGAGGCTGTCAATCTTCTGTAGCTCCCTCCTCTGTCACCTTTTTTCTCTTATGCAGCGTACACACGACCGTTTTTAAATGACGTTTTTTATAACGGTCATTAAAAATGATCGTGTGTGTGTGTGGGGGCTTCAGAGCATTTTTCACAACGTGAAAAATGGCCATGAAAAAATTGGAACATGCTCTAATTTTTCTCTGTTTTTCTCGTCATGAAAAAACAGCCGTGTGTAGGCTTTAAAGACGTGAAAAAAAATGCGCATGCTCAGAATCAAGTATGAGACGGGAGCGCTCGTTCTGGTAAAACTAGCGTTCATAATGGAGATAGCACATTCGTCACGCTGTAACGGACTGAAAAGCGCGAATCGTCTCTCAAACTTTACTAACATGAGGATCAGCAAAAGCAGCCCAAAGGGTGGCGCCATCCAAATGGAACTTCCCCTTTATAGTGCCGTCGTACGTGTTGTACGTCACTGCGCTTTACTCAAGCATTTTTTTCCACGATAGTGTGTAGGCAAGGCAAGGCAGGCTTAAGAAGAATCACGTTGAGAAAAAACTCAGTTTTTTTCAATGACATTAAAAACGGTCGTGTACGCGGCATTAGTGTCAGGAAAGCGTGTCAGAAGTGACTCATGCTGACAGCAGAGGAATAGGGCAGCAGACAGAAATGAAACTTAGTGCTCATAAGCGACAAGTACACACTATAGATGGATATGCTTTGTTCATATTTCATTTGTGAGGTTCACAACCACTTTACCCTCAGAGTGTGAGTGGTCAGGCACTGCAAGGGTGTATTTTTATATTTTCACGGAATTGGTGTTTAGGTATAGTATATGTGGGCCTGTGAGCTACTACCATGTGAACAAAGCAGCTTTTGTTCTGCAGAGCTGGGTAAGCTCAATATAGATGGTTCCAGCATGTACGTATATAGGCAACTTTATGCCCGTAAAAACCTGCTGTACGTTCCCCCTATTCCACAAAAACATGAAGGTTATATTTAAGTGTTCAGTTTTTAGTTAGTGCTTAATAATGATTTATTCATATGGGTAATGCTTGTGTTGTGGCAGATGCAACCTATGCCACCTTTTCTAGGTTTGATCAATCCCAAAACGTAATCATAAAAATTTGTTCCAACTTTTTCAAGGTAATATGTTGTGCTTGCATAGCCAGTCTATATGGGACAGTTATATAATCTACCGTTTAAGGATGGCACAGCTCGCAGATGGGTCTCATCTCTTGGCGATACATGACAGGTTGATTAGAAAATACCGCACTTACCAAACTACTCTTAATACATTTATTGAAAACTCATGTAGAGACAGGAGCCTACAATTACTCTGGTCTCTACGTGAGATTTCAAAAAAAGGCATTAAGAACAGCTCAGGGAGTACAGTATTTTACTATCAGAACAAATGATATTATACTGAAGTCATAGTAACAAAAATGGTTAAAGTATTTAAACCCAAGAACAAAAATGGAATATATTGGAGTTTACAGGTCCGTATATAGAATCACAGAACACGCCAAAAAATATTGCATCAGTTATCTGATGTTTGCAGACAGAATCCACCTTTTTCAGGCTCTTACCAGCGTATGCACATAAGAGTCAGGTCGTAGTTCCTTGGCCTTTTCCCCCGTGCTGCTGTCAATCCAGGTCTCTGCCCCATAGATGAATGTGATGGGAAGGGTTTTAGGAATCAAATTAAGACGAGGCAACATCGGCCGCTTAGCCCAGCCAAACCTCTCCATCATGGCTTTGAAAGCACTTTCACCACTAATAAGAACATAACGGTAAAGTTAATGATAAGTTTTACACCACGTACAAAGATACATGGCAAATAATCCAGCTATTCTTTAAGTGCCACCCAACTTTATAATGTTTAATAACAACTGAATCGGCTATGTTAGCATAAGCGATGCATATGCCAACAAAAGCAAAATCTACTTCTGGTTTGTATATGGCCTGCAACAGAATCGCAGTATATACGCTGATATCCTTTTCTGACAGCTCAACATGGTGAGTTTCCCTTATTTACCCATCTCAATGCAGATCTATGTACACTTCTTCCATTAGACTCATCAGAAGTTCGCAAGCTACTCACACGCAGCTGTTTTGTTAAGGCAATGTATAGTATGGAATGGTATACATTCTCCAGGCACTGCTTGCCTGCATGGCAAAAACCCAACATAGATCCATTGTCCAGGTACATGCATATGTAAACTTGTGCAGAATGTTCTTTACATTATGTGCATTAGCATGCATGGACTTACTCAAGCATTGGTCGATCTGCTTTAAAAGACTATAGTCATATTACATGTGCTGGGAGATTTTCACTTTGTCTTATGCCAGCCATAGATGGATCGACAATTTGGCCAGTTCAGCAGGGATCCATCCAATTTTGATCCATGTGTGGCTGTTCTCGTTCAACAAAAAGTTAATCCTTAGATTGACTTCTGCTGAACAGGAAAGTTTGAAAACCTTTGTTGATTAGCAGTTGCAGCTGCTGATCATTTTATTCTGATGCTGGCTAAAAAAAATAAAAAATAAATGAATGATCTATGGCTCTATGAATCTTGAAGCATACTCCCCATTTCTCTGACAGCAGAACTTGATTCCAATTAGTGTGGCACTTGCCTGTTTCCTGGTACCTACCACCCCTTAAAGCGGAGGTCCACACAAAAAAGCGAACCTCCGATTTTCAAAACCCTCCCCCCATCCAGTGTCACATTTGGCACCTTTCAGGGGGGACGGGGGTGCAGATGTCCAATACAGGTATTTACACCCACTTCCGGGAATAGACTCCCGCGGGAGTCAAGCCCCATCGCCTCACCCCCCGCTGTCTTCTGGGAAACACACTGGTCCCAGGAGACAGCAGGGACTAGTGATGAAGCGCCGCGCTACTCGCGCATGCGCAGTAGGGAACCGGGCAGTGAAGCCGCAACGCTTCACTTCCTGATTCCCTCACCGAGGATGGCGGAGGGGGCAGCCGAGAGACGAGCGATTGCTCGGCTTCGGCTGCCGTCATCACAGGCACTCTGGACAGGTAAGTGTCCATTTATTAAAAGTCAGCAGCTGCAGTATTTGTAGCTGCTGGCTTTTAATATTTTTTTTCGCGGGACCTCTGCTTTAAATGTCTCGAGCTTTCCTCCTAATTCTTAAAGTATGCCTGCTCCCCTAACACTGACTTGACAGACAGTACCTGAAATCTGGCCTTAACCCGCTATTGTAAAGATTCCAGGTGCCTAAATGCGTAAACACATTTTTCCTTTTTTACTCATCACTTCATCAGTTAGGAGGACTCTTCAACTTCAGTTATCACAAGGTACAATGAGGAAGTTGAATTAGCTATGGATCTCATGGCAGCAGTCGTTCAGCAAAGTGCTGACTGCATTTCCTCATATCCCTAATGAAAGCACTCTACAAAGCTCTATGTGAAGTGGAATCATAAAAACCATGAATCACCAGGCATCTAAAACCGGCAAATATTATATAAAATAATAGGCAAATTTTACAATGAGAATTAAAAAGTAACTTACTAAAAACAAATCTTTTCAGTTTAACCTACCTTGGTGTCTGAGCATTGCAGTGGTAAATGTATTCCATTATGGTGTCGTCCTCAAAGAACTCCTCAAATTTCCTTTTCAAGTCTGGACGAAATCTTTGCACCAATCTGGGACCTAGTAATTAACAGTTATACAGCTGAACATTTGTAAAATTATAGCATCTTTTATTTAATAGTATTTATTACACATGCTTCAATTAATTTCTTCACCAATATCATTATCTGAATTTACCAAAGTAAGTGAAAAATGTGATTGAATGCATACGTCCCTGCCTTTGGGGGATATGAAGGGATACAGTTTTGCCTAGACTCACAAGTGTACCTTAATGACCCCAAAAACCCATTCTGTGATTTTTTTCCAGTGCAGAATTAGTGTTTCCTTAAATTACATAGCAACGTGTATATCGGCAGCAGAACCCAGTGTCTACACTTGTTAAACCCCTAGGAGCCGTTTCTCCCAGCCCTTTAAGGCATTTAGGATGCCAGGAGGTGGGGCAGGGTTTATGATCATGTGACCGCTGATTGGCTGTCACATGATCGGAAAGCTTTCCGTTAGCTCCCAGTAACTGTGTCGGGAGCGCACAGGGCATGCTCTTGGCACAGTTGCATTTGCACTGATGCACACAAATATGCGGCCTCTCAGCGCCAAGGCTTTGAGGGCGAACTACACCACATGCAGTCCATTTTTTCTGCATCAAAAATGCATGGAAAGTAGGTTATATGGTTTTCAATGGCATAGTTCACACCAGTGCTTGCAGTTCCAGTGCGTTCCATTAAAAAAAAAAAAAAAAGTAGAACATGCTGCATTTTTTCTGCACTGAACTGTACTGGAACAATGTAAAAACGCATCAAAAATGCACTGGAACACACCTAAATACATCAAAAACACACTGGAATGCACATGTCCTTATTTAAGGTTAAGAAAAATAAGGGCGGGATCAAAAACTGCATCAAAAACGCGCAAGCAGAAAAGCATCTGGAATGCATGCGGACTGCGTTTCTATTGTGTGAACTAGCCCTAAATCAAAAACATGATGTAGTTCTACTTCATGTTAATAGGTATTTTTAAGCATTTGTAATGACAATATCAGATTTGTTTCCTCTCAAGCCTGCTTGGTTTCCATGGTATCCACTAAACTATTAGACAGAATGGTAAATGCAGTGTTCTACAGTTTTTAGAAGCCCAGGGTCTCCCCTTCTCGGGTACTAGGTATACAGTGCTTTTTTTTCACTGGTAGGGTTTGCTTTATCTTTACCTTCTTAATTAGGTCATGGATCGTCTTCGGAAAGTTTTCACCTCATAGAAACCATTGGGGGTAACCTTCATATTGTAATCCTTGAACAATGGGTTCTTACTTTTCCTGCTCCATTCTCCATAAAGTAAAATAACTGAGAAATCCACCAAGGAGGAAAGATTTTCCTCGTAATGGTGTTCATATGGGGATGGGGCTGTAACAATGGCTATTTAGTTGCACCTTTTGGGGGGAGGACTGCTTCCTTAACAAGTATGTGTACATTTATATAGTAAGAACTCACCCCAAGGTCCTGCTGCTCTTACAACAGCCAAAGGATTGGATCGTCCAAGAACTGCAGCAATAGCTTTAACCCATGCTGGAGGAGAACGCAGCTCACTGGGGTCTGTTGGCAAGGCTGGGAAGCCCCATGGATCAACAAGAATGAGATGTTTCACTCTGAAATTTGTGAAATAAACTGATTAAAAATGTACATATGGGCAAGAAGTGTTTGCATGGCAATAGAATCAGTGACAGAAATTATCCACAAAAATGGCAAAAAAGTTTTCTTTTTCGTACATCACGGGACACAGAGCGACTTAGTCATTACTAATGGGTTATATAGATTACCTTCAGGTGTTGGCACTGGCCAATTCCAAACCGGAAGTACCCTCCCCTATATAAGCCCCTCCCACCCGGGAGCACCTCAGTTTTTTGCCAGTGTCTAAGGTGTTGGCCAAAGAGTAACATGTGTTTTCACTGGGCTTGCGTACAGGTTCTTTTGGGCCTTAGTAAGCTGTTCCGGATCCCACCAAAAAAGCTTCATAGCTAAACGGTCGGTACCCGGGCCTTGCAGCAGAAGAGCAAGGTTTTGCCTGTAATGCCTCTCTTAGGAGGGCTGGACCCTGGGATCCAGAGCTCTGGTCATACCCACGACCAAGATGTTGTCTGTGCAGGGTGCTATACAGGTCCAGGGGAGTGGAATCCTTGGGAACCCGGTCCCTGAAGGTTTAATTACAATGCCTGCCGTGATAGGTGAAGTTTGGGCTTCTGTGGACCAAACAAAGTCCTGCGGCGGGGATCAGGTAAGTGGGGGCCCCCAGGAACTTGGTTCTATTGGGGGACCCCCAAGCCTAATTTGTCTGTCTGTTACCTAACGGTATTCCCGCTAAATATCTGTGTTTGCCTGTAACTACTGAAAATGTAAAATTTTAATAGTAGTCAAGAAAAAAAAAAAAAAAGGGACCGCGGTACCTGGGTTAAACCACTAGAGGCCGCTGTAGTCCATTTTTCTTGTCATGTGGATCTTTGGTTTTCTCAAGTCAAAAGATCCAGGCAGCTGGTAAGTTTCTCTGTGGGAATCCACTTCCTCTGCCCTGTTGCTGCGCTCATCCACCGCACAGGCCCTCCGGCAAAAAGGGCCCTGGCTCCTAGTCCCCTGTTTGATTTCGAAAAGGGCGCCAATAGCGCACGGGCGCGGGCGCGTGCACGCGCCTCCTATGAAAAAAAAGGGGCGGGGCGGGTGGATGACGCTCGATGCGCGCCGCGGCGCTTCTGCGCATGTGCGGGCGTCCCAGCGTACAAGTGTCAGCTGGATGCAAACAGAGCTAGCAACAAACAGTGGCACACAGAGGCGGTTGATGCAGGCATCCCCATAGAAAGGCACTTTAGTGGACACCAGCTGGTATATAGCAGCAACTTTGTTAGACTATTACCAGCAAAATTGGTGTATGACGACGGGAATACCTCAGCTTTGTGCTTAAGGGATATGTCGTCCAGACGCTCCGGAAATAGATCTTCCAGGAAGCCAAAGGGGTCTCCATCGGGCTCTGAGGATATTGGGCATGCTTGTACTGCACCAATCTCCCCTGAGAATTCAGAGGTCAGTAGCCGTAGAAACCCCGCAGGAATGCCTGGTGCTGCGGATGTCCCCAGTCCACCTGCTCCTGTATATATAACAGAGGAGGTTTTATCCTCAACTCTGGGAGGATTGGAAGAGAGATTAACAGCATTGATCGCTGCTTCCCTGTCACAGGAAAAGCGTGTCCGATCTCCGTCTCCTCCTTCAGAGTGCCTGTTAGTGGAGGAACAGCCCCACACAGAGATCGACCTACCTGAAGGGGATCAGGATGAGGTTGATTCAGTTATGGAGGAATCAACAGTGGAAGAACCTTTCTCAGCATCTCAGGCTGAAAGATTATGGGTTCAGTCTCTGACTAACATGGTCCGATCAGCATTTAAAATGCCTCTGGCGGAACCACCATCCACTACGGTTTCCTCGCTGGGGTCGCTAAAAGCTCCCCAGGCTGTCTGTTCCTTCCCAATCCACCCTTTATTAGAAGGGCTTATTTACCAGGATTGGGAGCATCCTGATAAAATATTTGCTCCCCCCAAGAGATTTACGGTGATCTATCCCATGGAGGATAAGTTCATAAAAAAATGGAGGGTCCCTACAGTGGACGCAGCCATCTCTTCTGTGAACAAATCACTGACATGTCCAGTAGATAATGTTCCAATGTTCAAAGACCCAATAGATAAAAAATTGGAGTCTTTACTAAAATCTGCTTTCTCTACAGCAAGCATGGTGACACAACCTGCGGTAGCAGCGATTGGAGTCTGCCAAGCAGTAAAAGATCAGTTGAAACAAGTCTTAAGGGACTTACCAGATCAGCAGGCTCTTGCCCTAGCTGACCTGCCTAGAGCCTTGTGTTTTGCGGTGGACGCCATAAAGGATACAATCCAAAAAGGATACAATCCAACAGGCCTCCCGCTTTACGCTGTCTATAGTACATATGCGTAGGCTTCTGTGGCTCAAAAACTGGTCTGCTGAAGCTCCCTGTAAAAAACTGCTGGTTAGCTTCCCATTTCATGGAGAACGCTTATTTGGAGAAGATCTGGACAAATATATCCAGAAAATTTCTGCCGGTAAAAGTTCACTCTTACCGGTTAAGAACAAGGGTAGAAGTCCTTCTTTTAAGAGGCCTACTTCTCCAGTCCCGGGCACATCGGCTGTGAAGCAGTTCCGACGGCCTCCGCGGTCAAATTCAGGGGGCAGAAATCAGGGACAATCACAGGGTAACAAGAAGCCCTGGATCAAGAGAGGTACAAAACCTCCCCCCAAGTTATGAAGCGTTGCCCCCACTCAATCGGGTGGGGGGAAGGCTTCAGTTGTTCACAAAGACCTGGCGGGACACCATCAGAGACAGATGGGTGCTCTCCGCAGTAAGTCTGGGATACAAGCTGGAGTTAAAAGGCACTCCTCCTGCCCAATTTATGGAGGTCAAACGTGCCAAGAGATCCCCAGAAGAGAGGATCCCTCCTTCTGGCACTAGAACAACTATTGCTCCAAGGTGTAATCATGAAGGTTCCCCTGGAAGAAAGCGGATTCGGGTTTTACTCGAACCTTTTCACGGTCCCCAAACCAAATGGGGACGTGAGGCCCATATTAAATCTAAAAGGGCTAAACAAGTTCCTAAATATCAGGACTTTTCAGATGGAGTCGATCCGATCGGTGGCCACCGCCCTACAAGGGCAGGAATGGTTAGCCTCGATCGACATAAGGGATGCTTATCTGCATATTCCCATCTTTCCGGCCCACCAGAAATTTCTACGCTTTGCAGTAGAAGGGCGCCATTTTCAGTTCAGAGCCTTACCTTTCGGTCTGGCCACAGCACCTCGAGTGTTCACAACAATTCTGGCCCCATTATTGGCCAATCTAAGAACACAAGGTGTAACGATAATGGCATATCTAGACGACCTGCTACTAATAGACCACTCAGTGGAAAAGCTGGAAGTAGCTATTCACAAGACAATCAAGTATCTGGAATATCACGGTTGGATTATCAACCGGGACAAGTCAGCTCTAAGACCAGTCAAAAGTCTGGAATACTTAGGGCTAAGGCTGGATTCAAATCAGAGAAAGATTTTCTTACCTCCAGAGAAGGTGTCTTTAAAAAATTTGACCCACTTAGTGGGTACAAAAAGAAAACCATCCATACGCCTGTGCATGAGGCTGCTGGGAAAGATGGTGGCTTCATTCGAAGCGGTACCCTACGGTCAATTCTATTCAAGGAATTTGCAAAGGGCCATACTGTCAGCCTGGGACAAAAAAGTTCAGGCTTTAGACTTACCAATGTCCCTGTCCCCTTCCGTTCGCAAGAGCCTCCATTGGTGGTTGGTGCCCCAGAATCTGGAAAGAGGGAAACCCTTCAGTCCGGTTTCTTGGAAGGTGGTCACTACGGATGCCAGCCTCATAGGCTGGGGGGCAGTACTGGAGCAATGGTCTCTCCAGGGCAAGTGGTCAGAAGCAGAAAAGGCCCTGTCCATCAATCTCTTAGAGATACGAGCAGCCCGGTATGCCCTAGTAGCATGGACATCCAAACTCCAAGGGTCCCCTGTCAGAATTCAATCAGACAATGCCACGGCAGTGGCATATATCAATCACCAGGGTGGCACCAGGAGTCGTGCAGCCCAGAGGGAAGCAAATTGCATCCTGGAGTGGGCAGAAAGATATGTCCCAGCCATATCCGCGGTTTTCATCCCAGGAGTGGAAAATTGGAGAGCGGACTTTAAGTCGCCAACAATTATGCCCGGGGGAATGGTCTCTTCACCCCGAGGTTTTCCAGGCAATATGCCAGCGGTGGGGAACACCGGATGTAGATCTGCTAGCATCCAGATTCAACGCAAAGGTGGACAGATTTGTGTCTCGCACAAGGGATCCCCTAGCTTGCGGCTCGGATGCCCTAGTGTTCCCTTGGGATCAGTTCAAGCTGATATATGCATTCCCACCGCCACAATTGTTACCGCGATTAATCCGCAGAATCAGGGTAGAAAAGAAACCAGTGATTCTGGTGGCTCCAGCGTGGCCCCGAAGGGCATGGTACGCGGAGATTGTAAAAATGTCAGTGAGGAGTCCTTGGACCCTCCCACATCGTCCGGACCTGCTGTCGCAGGGACCGATATACCACCCTTCCTTACCAGCCCTACGTTTGACGGCCTGGCTATTGAAGCCCACATTCTGAAAAAGAGAGGGCTCTCTAATTCTGTGGTATCTACCATGATCAATGCCAGGAAGCCGGTATCCAGGCAGATCTATTATAGGATCTGGAAAGCGTACATTACGTGGTGTGAGGCCAAGAAATGGCATCCACGTAAGTACGTGATAGGGAGGATTTTGGACTTCCTACAGTGGGCTGTAGATAGGAAGCTGGCCTTGAGTACTATCAAGGGTCAGATTTCGGCCTTGTCAATATTTTTTCAAAGGCCCTTGGCTTCGCATTCACTAGTCAAAGCCTTTATACAAGGAGTGATGCGTATTAGCCCTCCGGTTAGTATTCCCATATGTCCTTGGGACTTAAACCTGGTTCTGTCGGTTCTACAGAAACAACCGTTTGAACCATTGCAACACATTTCCTTGGTTCTTCTCACCAGGAAATTGATTTTCTTAGTAGCCGTTTGTTCGGCTAAAAGAGTATCGGAATTAGCCGCCTTGTCCTGTAAGGAGCCATATCTGGTTGTCCATAAGGACAGAGTAGTATTACGTCCTCATCCAGCCTTTCTTCCCAAGGTGGTATCGAGGTTTCATTTGAACCAAGATGTGGTTCTTCCTTCTTTTTTCCCCAAACCTAGCTCGGTAGAGGAAAAGTTGTTACATTCTTTGGATGTAGTAAGAGCAGTTAAAACTTATCTAAAAGCCACTGCTCAGATTCGCAGAACGGATACATTGTTTATTCTGCCGGAAGGCCCTAGAAAGGGTCAGGCAGCATCAAAATCTACTTTAGCCAAGTGGATTCGACAGGTCATAATACAAGCCTATGGCTTGAGAAAGAGACCGCCTCCGTTCAAAGTTAGGGCGCACTCCACAAGAGCAGTTGGAACTTCATGGGCAGTGCATCACCAGGCCTCCCTGGCTCAAGTATGTAAGGCCGCAACATGGTCTTCGGTACACACGTTTACTAGATTCTACCAGGTAGACGTTAGAAGTCAGGAGGATGTCGCCTTTGGGCGCAGTGTGTTGCAGGCCGCAAAAGATCCTCATGCCTGATGGCGCCCAGCTTATGTATCCCTCCCCTCATTTGGCATTGCTTTGGGACGTCCCATTAGTAATGACTAAGTCGCTCTGTGTCCCGTGATGTACAAAAAAGAAAAGGGGATTTTTGTGACAGCTTACCTGTAAAATCCTTTTCTTGGAGTACATCACGGGACACAGAGCTCCCACCCCTCTTTTTGGGACACTTATTGCTTGGCTACAAA
The DNA here is from genome assembly GCA_029206835.1 of Rana muscosa. Classification (NCBI taxonomy): domain Eukaryota; kingdom Metazoa; phylum Chordata; class Amphibia; order Anura; family Ranidae; genus Rana; species Rana muscosa. The sequence goes on from CM055116.1 coordinate 814,950,680, forward strand.
ACTGAGGTGCTCCCGGGTGGGAGGGGCTTATATAGGGGAGGGTACTTCCGGTTTGGAATTGGCCAGTGCCAACACCTGAAGGTAATCTATATAACCCATTAGTAATGACTAAGTCGCTCTGTGTCCCGTGATGTACTCCAAGAAAAGGATTTTACAGGTAAGCTGTCACAAAAATCCCCTTATATGTATACAGTATCTCACAAAAGTGAGTACACCCCCTCACATTTTTGTAAATATTTTATTGTATCCTTTCATGTGACAACACTGAAGAAATGACACTTTGCTACAATGTAACGTAGTGAGTGTACAGCTTGTATAACAGTGTAAATTTGCTGTCCCCTCAAAATAACTCAACACACAGGCATTAAAGGTCTTATCTGCTGGTAACAAAAGTGAGTACACCTCTAAGTGAAAATGTCCAAATTAAAAATTAACATGTCTAAATCAGAGGCAATGGGTGTATCTATGTCACTGACCCAGATCAATGCCCTAAAATTGAATTTTAAATTTAGGTGGCCTTCTACGGTCCTTAAATACCTGGGCACGATTATTCCACCTAAATTGGACCAAACCAAACTGGACTTCCCACCTCTACTGAGTAGAGTGAGAATTTTACTATTTAAATTTTACCAGGGTCTTTTTTCTTGGTTCGGTAGATGCAATATAATAAAAATTTAAATCTTGGCTAAATCTTTGTATCTTTTCCAAACTTTACCCATCCACGTACCTCCAGAATTTTTTAAACAGATTAATTCATTAATAACCGACTTTATTTGGGCGCATAAAAGGCCGTCTAATGACTATGCCTAAACATATATATATATATATATATATATTTTTTTTTTTATATATTATATATATATATATATATATATATATATATATATAAATAAATAAAAGTATATGCCTAAACAGGTAGAGGCACCAGATATTCAGAAATATTACCAGGCGGCTCATATGGCAAGATTAATAGATTGGTGTAGACATTCAAGTTCCAAAATATGGCCAAATATTGAGCAATCATAATGTGAGGTCCCATTGCGCCAAGCGGTTTGGTGCTTTGGAGATCTTAGTCCGGCTCTCAAAAAGCACCCAACCTTGGGCCCTACTTTGCGTATTTGTTCCCCAATAAGCTCCACTACATTATTTTTACCAGCTAACTCCCCCCTGTACCCTATTCTGGGGAATCCACGCTTCCCCCCGGGACTACAAAAGGGTCCATTTAAAAAAACTGTTAGACTCGCAGTGCTATCGGGCTTCGCATTTTTTTTTTTTTTTACAAACAACGACAGGGACGTGGCCTTCACTGACTGAATTGACCTCATCGAATTACCGTTTTAGACTTGACTTCTGGAGTTGGGCCCAGTTGCGACATTTCTTTAACACTCTACCACCCTCGGATAGTTTCCAAAGACCATTGACACCCTTGGAGCGATTATGTGAAGAGAAGGGTCCTTGCCCCCACACGCTCTCGCAAATGTATGTGTAGCGACCCTCTCTCCCTCTCTCTTGCTTTATCGGTTATGTGGCTGTTGTCTAGGGGTCCCTGGGAGGGAGAGATGAGATACACCACGGCCCATGTCCTCCATAGCTAAGAGGTGAAGGCCAGAACATTGGGCCCTGTGCAGGTGTCCTAGAGTCAAGTCCAGTACTTCGTTCCTGACTCCTTTGCTCCTAGTAACCAGAGTTCCACACAGTGAATAGGTCCAACTCAGTTTTATTCTTCTTGCCAAACAATAAACAGTTTCTTCTACTGAGTAATAATGGGGAATAGATCGAGGCACAATCCTTTCCCTTCTGATGCTAACCACTGTGATATCACCAGTGGCGGATAGTCACTGCCACTGACTATGTTGAGTAGAACGTGGATTACCTTCGCTAGCACGGCCCCTGTCAGGGGAAGGAGATCCGTCCAAGGGAGAAACAGGGGGCCTCTCTGTCACCAGCGATGCTGCGCCGGACTCTCCAGAGAAGTTCCGCACACCAGTCCTCACAAACTCAGACATGGGCACCCAAGGAATTAGGGCCCCCCTCGGATTCCTCCACCCTCGCGGAACTCAGTCGAAGGTACTGAGCCCCAGGCCTTCGCCACAGTACCTCACCCCAGGCTAAAGGTGCCTGGGATGGACTCCATCCTCTCTCCGGCTAGGTCAAGGGCACCTAGGCCCGGAACACTGGAACGCCAGCACCCAGGCCGAAGGTGCCTGGGTGCGGCCGCGTCCTCCAACTCTGAACTCTGAACCCCGTGGAAAGGGCATCCGCCCCTTTTATCCCCTCTCCCTTTGCGTCACAGCGGGTTCCCCGCCCTGCTATACCAGCTCCAGGGGAGGACAAAAAAAAGGTACAGTCTTGCGGTGTGAGTTCAGCCCCGGCCCAGGGCAACAGTGCCACCTGTGGGCTGCAAGGAACCTCACACCACCAGAGTCCTCCAAGAACCAGAAAAAGGTCTCGGATACCCTAGCAATCTGTGCATCTGGGTTACACTACCACCCAGATGCCTCCCTTAAATTCAAGTACCCGCTACATATGCATTACTGGTCTCACCTCCCGATGAGTATGTCCCTCCCTACGTAAGAAAGTGGAAAACGACACTGGATAGGACGTTATCTGAGGCACAACATAGGCAGATTATAAAGCTTGCGTTAAAATCTTCAATATCCACACGGGCCCAAGAAACTAATTTTTAAATTATGATAAGATGGTATCGTACACCCTTCATTACTTAACAAATATTCCTCTGCAATTTCAGATAAATGCTGGAGGTGCCAGGAAGAGAGAGGGACGTTACTCCATGTTTTCTGGTCTTGCTCGAGACTGGAGTACTTCTGGAGGGATAGCACAGAAATTCACTGAGTACAACCTTCCGGAAGACCCAGCTCTATTTTTGTTACATGTTTCAAATATACCGGGGAAAATATATAGCAAATCAATTTTGTGCCTTCTTATTAATGCCGCTAGATCTTGCATTGCACGACAGTGGAGGGATACGAAACCTCGAACAATCAATAGAGGATTTGCTATTATCGGCTCATAACCGACACGACTTATTTAGAAACTTGGGCCCAATGGAAAATATTTAAATTCTCGGAGGAAGGGAAGCTCCTTTTCGTACCCTGAGGAGATCGGAATGGGAGAGGGAAGGAGGGCTAAATGGGATCCCCACCTCCCCTGTTGATGGTTAGATTTGTTCGGGAATGTGTACACATTCTCTCCTTCCCTTCCATACCCCATACATACCCTTTCCCCTTCTCCCCTTGTGCTGTGTTTTTTTTTTTGTTTTTTGTTTTTCTCTCTCCCGGTTTTGTTTTGTTTTAGTTTGATGTTATTTTAAAAAAGAATAAAAAAGTGGTGGCGGGGCACAAAGGAGGAGTTGGACGAACGGAGGATAGAACATAGATTACTTCAATATAATTAGTTGTTAATGCATTTAAGTTAGGAGTAATGGTGTATTTTTGATTGTGAATGGACCCGTTCAGTGTTTATATGTTTGAAACAATCGATCAGTGAATTGTTAATTTTCCTGTATGCTGGACAACTTAAATTAAGAAATTTGAAAAAAATAAAAATGTCCAAATTGGGCCCAATTAGCCAATTTTCCCTCCCTGGGATGGCAACCTGTGAAGCTCTGGTGAACTCCATGCCCAAGAGGGTTAAGGCAATGCTGGAAAATAAATGGTGGCCACACAAAGTATTGACACTTTGGGTTCAATTTGGACATTTTCACTTAGGGGTGTACTCACTTTTGTTTCCAGCAGTTTAGACATTAATGGATGTGTGTTGTTATTTTGAGGGGACAGCAAATTTACACTGTTAGACAAGCTGCACACTCACTATTTTACATTGTAGCAAAGTGTAATTTCTTCAGTGCCGTCACATGAAAAGATATGATAAAATATTTACTAAAATGTGTACTCACTTTTGTGAGAAACTGTATATACGTTTGTGCTAAGGTTTTGGCTAGCCCTATTATTTATTTTAAGAGTGTAATATAAGCTGTACACACACTTGAGCAGTGGAGGACGCTCTGCTGCTTGAGAAGCAAGCAATGTTGCTACATCCATTAACAGCTGGACAGTTTCCATTGCATTATACACATGTAGAAGTGTTTAATTTGGCTTACAAAAAACACTCTAACAGAAGGTTATGTACCAACAGCAAGTAGCTTCTTGAAAATGGTTTGCTTGGTTTTTGATAACCTTGACATTCCCCCCCCCCCCCCCCTCACCATCTTAAAGATTCATCATTCCCCTTTTGAAGTTATTGATAATAAAAAAAACTTTCAACATTCTGAAAAATATGGATTTTCATTCCATATCCTCACACTAGGGCTACTTTTTAGTGTTATGCCCTGTACACACGATCGGATTTCCGATGGAATAAAATCCGATGGAATTCTCCATCGGAATTCCGAAGAAGCTGACTTCCATCAGTCTTGCATACACACCACCAGACAAAATTCCGACCGTCCAAAATGCGGTGACGTAAAACACTCCGATGAGCCGAGAAAAATGAAGTTCAATGCTTCTGAGCATGCGTGGGTTTTTTCTCCGTTGGAGTTCCATACAGACGATCGGAATTTCCTATTGTTTTTTTTTCCCCATCGGAAAAAATTAAAACATGTTCTATTTTTGTACACCGATGAAAAAAAGTCCGATGGGGCCCACACACAATCGGTTTTTCTGATGAAAAAAGTCCATCAGAGACTTTTTTCATCTGAAAAAACGATTGTGTGTACAGGGCATCAGTGTACCAGCATGTCCAAATTCATTCAGCAACAATATGGTAGCTACCATATTTGAATTCCAGAAGTTCACACCACCAATTACTGGGCAATGGCAGGGTAGCTTGTTCTTGAATATTGTGATTTTTCCTAAAAGCTGACCTATTAACTTTATAGGCAGTTCATGCTTTCTATTTCTTTAAAAACAATAGAAAACCTGAGATGTGTGCTGCCCTGACTTAAAAGAAAGCAGCTTCTTGCATTTGCTCACCTCTGTGGGTATTTCGTAGAATACGATGTAGCTAGGAATCCACCCAAGCTATGCCCCAGGAGAATCATGTCCTTAATTCCCATCTCCTCTCTCCACTGCTCAATGGATGATATAAACTGCTCTTCTGCTGCTTCTGGATCATTTGGAAAGGTTGGTCGGGAGCTACGCCCAAATCCCAATAAATCAAAAGCATAGAGAGACCGTCGTGAGCTAAGGCGGTCTATGTTTTGAATCCAAAGTCCTATCCCACCTCCAAAACCATGAACCATCACTAAAGGTGTCTTTTCCCGTAGCTCTGGGCTCACTGTCAAGGTCCAAATCTTGTTCTGATCCGGTAAAGAGACATAGCCTGCAGAGAATCGGTTTTTGATACCTACAGAGATAAAAAAAAAGGACAGGAATATACCAGATGAATATATGAATACTGTAATTTTTTTTTTTATAAAGAAGTGGATAGTGCAATTATCATAAAGTGCAGAAACCCAAAGCAAACAGATCAGCTTACTGTAGTCACATTAGGTAAACTAGATTTAAAACCTAACCTAAATCTAAAGAATTTGAGATAGAGATATATATATCTATATAGGAAGAAGGTGCAAAATAAATGGCCCAAAAATTGCACTTCTCGGCGCCTAGGTGCTGAGTTGCTAGTCCTGAATATCACTCCTCCAACTCTGCAGCCAAGAGGGAGATAAGGGGTAAAAGATATTACAGCCCAAAAATTATCAAGGTTATTAAAACAATGAAAATATATAAACTGAAGCAGCTATTTAAATTTATACGAATGAGAACCTCATACATATAAAAGATAATAAAATACAAATATCATATCAGAAAAAACTAGAACATATAGTCCATATGATAAACAGCGCTAGTAAAGGATAAGTGTCCAAAAGCACATAAAGCACTTGAGTGATGACTATGCAACAGTCTAACTAAGAGTGAAGTTCCTTCTGTGGATACGGTCTGTAGTGCACCCTACACCAAATCCCAAATCTTGACCACGAGTGAGGCACGCTCCCCCTCTGGGGTACAAACTCACCACAAAGATGAAAAAGATAAGCCTTTTAATCTGTTGAAGTCATCTTGTGACGAAACCGGTCAGGGCCCAGATACCGCAGCGTCTCTGTAACTAGGAAGTACAGAGTGAGCTCCACGACCAGCTGTCCCAGATCCGGAAGAAATACTGCAGCGCCACGTTTGCAACACGGGCGCCCTCTTGGGACAGAAGAGCGGTGAATACACTCTATACTTTTTGTGCTTTTTACAAGTGATTTTTATGTACGTGCATTTGACACAGGGACTTTGTATTGGGGGATTTCTTTATTAAAGCAATATTACACTATTTGGTGCTTCTATGTCCTTATATGTCTTCTTGAGGATTTTAACCCTTACTACCCTGGTGGTGATGACCGAAGTTGGAGTGAGACTAGCTACAGATTAAAAGGCTTATCTTTTTCATCTTTGTGGTGAGTTTGAACCCCAGAGGGGGAGCGTGCCTCTCTCGTGGTGAAGATTTGGGATTTGGTGTAGGGTGCACTACAGACCGTATCCACAGAAGGAACTTCTCTTAGTTAGACTGTTGCATAGTCATCACTCAAGTGCTTTATGTGCTTTTGGACACTTATCCTTTACTAGCGCTGTTTATCATATGGACTATATGTTCTAGTTTTTTCTGATATGATATTTGTATTCTATATATCTATAATCATAACCTTTTTTTTTTTTTTTAAATACTATATTCACACACTATTAAGCATAGCATTTATCAAGGTGGGTTCCCCCATGGTGACAACAGTGGAATATAGTCACATAATGTGTGTTGAAACAGCTACTTGCAGTCTATTGGAAAACCAGGGGGGAGATTTACTAAACATGGGGCACACCGAATCTGGTACAGCTGTGCATAGTAACCACTCAGCTTCTAAATTTAGCTTGCTCAATAAAAAAAGTTTGACAATAAGGCTGGGTTCACACTGGTGCGACACGACACTTGTCCTACTTTGGATCCGACTTTGCCCTGCGTCTTGAAGTCAGAGACGCGTCCGAACGAGGATACGACTTGGATCCCCGCCAATACCAGGCACTGTGTTTAGTATGAATCTTGAGGGGGAACTCCACGCCAAATTTTAAATAAAAAAACCGGCATGGGTTCCCCCTCCAAGAGCATACAAGGCCCTTTGGTCTGGTATGGATTTTAAGGGGAACTCCCTACCCTGAAAAAATAGCGTAAAATCCATACATGACCCTTATTCGAGACACGCAGCCCGGCCGGTCAGGAAAAGGAGGTGGGGACAAGCGAGCGCCACCCCTCCTAAAAACGTACCAAGCCGCATGCTCTCAACATGGGGGGGTGGGTGTTTTGGGGCAGGGGGGCGCCCTGCGGCCCCCCCACTCCAAAGCACCTTGTCCCCATGTTCATGAGGACAAGGGCCTCTTCCTGACAACTCTGGCCGTTGGTTGTTGGGGTCTGCAGGTGGGGGGGCTTATCGGAATCCGGGAGCCCCTTTTATAAGGGGGCCCCCAGATCCCGGCCCCCCACCCTATGTGAATGAGTGTGGGGTACATCGTACCTCTACCCATTCACCTGGGGGGGGAAAAAATGTCAATTAAAAAAAAACACACTAGACAGGTTTTTAAAAGTAATTTATTAGGCAGCTCCGGGGGTCTTCTTCCGACCTCTCCACGCTCTACGGCCTCTTCTCCCGCTCTCCGGTTCTTCTACTGGGCTCCTCTGCTATCTTCTGCTCTTTTGCCAGCGTTGGCCCGGTCTTCTCCGTCGTCTTCTTCTCTCTTCTCTTTTTCCGATGTTGACACGACGCTCTCTCCCGCTGTAATGCCACGTGCGCGACGACTTATATAGGCATGGGGCATGGTCACCGGGTGATGTCACCCGGTGACCCCCCCTTATGACGTCACAGTCCCATCATGCCCCGGGCAAGTGAGCCCCCCCCCCTCCTGAACTGGACCAAGCCACATGCCCTCAACATGGGGGGGTAGGTGCCCTGCGGCCCCCCACCCCAAAGCACCTTGTCCCCATGTTCATGAGGACAAGGACCTCTTCCCGACAACCCTGGCCGTTGGGGTTTGCGGGTGGGGTGCTTATCGGAATCCGGGAGCCCCCAGATCCCGGCCCCCCCTCCCTATGTGCCCAGCAGAAGAACCGGAGAGCGGAGAAGAACCAGAGAGTGTGGAGAAGTCAGAAGACGACCCCTGAAGTCGGAAGAAGACCCCCGAAGCTGCCTAATAAATTACATTAAAAACCTGTCTAGTGTGTTTTTTTGACACTTTTCCCCCCCAGGTGAATGGGTAGGGGTACAATGTACCCCATACTCATTCACATAGGGTGGGGGGCTGGGATCTGGGGGCCCCCTTATTTAAAAAGTCGGAGCATGCAAGACGGCGTTCCGACTTTGATCCGACTTCAATGATATTCCATGGGCTGAAGTAGGACCAAAGTAGTACAGGGAGCATTTTCAAAGTCGGACTGACTTGTTTCAGACCAGTTAAGACGGCTCCCATAGGGAAACATTGATTTTCACACGTCATGCAACATGAGCTCCCAAGGTCGGAGCATTTGACGCACCAGTGTGACCCCGGCCCAAAACCTAAAAGCTGATTGGTTACTCTGCACAGCTGCACCACATTCAGTGTATCTCGGATGTCACATGGTGACAATAAAAGGAGCACAACTGTGAGACAGGGACAAAGCACTATTAGCTTATAACAGAAGTGCCTAAACATTAACATTCATGGCAGGATCACCAAAGCTGAGGATGTAAAAATATTGAAAATTCATTTTGAAATAAGACTTACATGTTAACATTTATGACTTTGGATTTACATATACTTTAATTCTCATAGTTTGGGATTTAACTAATTGCACATTAGTAACATTTAAATTGGTTTAAAAAGTGTTACTAAACCCAGGACCCTACCATTCACTATATCTGGTCTCCCACAGTACACAGAACATGGAAATCACCAGAGAAATTACCGTTTAACATGCGAGTCTATGGAAGAGGTTCCCGGCTTTGAAAAATCGGTGCTCCCCGGCCGTAGGTCCCCCGGACAACAAACTTTGCACACATGTAGAGGAAGAGTGGGGCTACATGTGTGCCAAGGGGTCCAAGGGACCTACGGCTGGCCACAAATGTGAAGATGGACACAGACTTGAGTATAAGCCGAGGGGGGCATTTTCAGCACAAAAAAAATGTGCTGAAAAACTTGGCTTATACTCGAGTATATACACGGTAATTTGCCATGAATGATTGCAGCAGTAAAACCCCATGGGGGGAGATTTACTAAAACTGGAGCATGCCAAATCTGGTGCAGTTGTGCATAGTAACCAATCAGCTTCCAGGTTTTATTGCCAAAGCTAAAATTTGAACACGCTGTATTTAGAAACGGATTGGCTACCATGCACAGCTACACCAGATTCTGAGTGCTCCAATTATACAGTCATTCACCTCCGATTATAGGTCCCAGTAACTAGTGGCAAGTCACATCCATATCTACTTTTTCTCTTACCCCATTTTTTAGTCTTATAACAAAATTGAACAAAAAGAGGCCATTAGTATGGTCCACATTCAAGGGATCCAACATAGATTTTGTTCATGCTATGTAATCATAACACACACATCATTATAATATATATATATATATATATATATATATATATATATATATATATATATATATACACACACACACACACACAAATGTTCTCACTGCCTATTGTGCATTGGGCAAATAGGTCTCAGTTTTGCCTCTCATGATAGTACCAGCAGTTTCCCCAGATTTAAGGAGGACCACACATATAAAAAGACCGTAATCAGAACCTGTTGTGAAGTACCCAACAAGGTACATTAATTTATTCTCAATCTAGCAATAAAACATCCCGTGAGTGCATAGAAGACCAGCAATGTTATATTACATAGGCCTTAGCAGCTGAAATTTTACCAACAACTTTAAAAACTGATCATGAGCACACAACCTAGTCAACAAATATTACTACAGTACCAATTGGTCACAAATATAGGAATTTCTACACTTGTTAAAAGGGATTATGATTTCTTATTTAGTAGAAGCCTCATTAAAAAAGGTGTTGCTCAAAGTGGAGCTCCACCCTAAATTACAATTTATGCTAATCGGAACCCTCCCCCCCACCGGTGTCACAATTGACACCTTTCAGGGGGGAGGGGGGTGAAGATACCTGTCTAAGACAGGTATTTTCACCCACATCCGGGAGTCCTCTCTCCGGGAATCTGCGGGAGTGACGTCACTTCCCCCAGACTTCCCGTAGAGTTCTGGGAGACACTCGGCTCCCAGAACACAGGAGGACGAATCAGAACGGCGCAGCGCGACTCGCGCATGTGCCGTAGGGAACCGGGCATGAAGCCGCAAGGCTTCACTTCCTGGTTCCCTCAGCGAGGATGGCGGTGGGGGCAGCAGAGTGACGAGCGATCGCTCGTCCTCTGCTGCGGACGTCGCTGGACTCCAGGACAGGTAAGTGTCCAAATATTAAAAGTCAGCAGCTGCTGTAGCTGCTGGCTTTTAATATTTATTTATTTTCGGCGGAGCTCCGCTTTAAATGCACTGCATTTTTCATTACGAGCAATCCAAACACAATACACATGCATTTATATAACTGGAATATCAGGTTGTCAAATGACCTACTAAATAACAACTGAACTTATTGTAAGGTCATCAACCAAACCCCAGATATGCCCAGTGACTAATTTCTATTGCATGCCAATGGAAATAAGATTAGATCTGGCTGATACATTCCTTAATGTGGCAATACAGCCAAATGCTGACCAGTGCTCTATGTGATTCCAAGCATAAAATTTGCTTTACCAATGTTTATCAGATAAACCAAGCTACATATTTCCTATAGAGCTGTATGTATTAAAGAACAATGATGAGATGTCACTCACTAGTAATTCTAATTTGTCGTATGTATAGATGCAAAACCCATATTTTTCTAATGCATGGGAATACATCGATTAAGCTTAGTACTGAGAACAAAGCATACTAAAAGAATTAGTGTACTGACGTGTTTCAAATAAAAATGAAACATTAAACAGTAAGGTTGATTTATTAAAACTGGAGTGCGCAAAATCTGGTGCAGCTCTGCATAGAAACTAATCAGATTCCATATTTTTTGGGTGAAATCCTAATTGAACAAGCTGATGTTAGAAGCTGATTGGCTACCATGAACAGCTGCACCAGATTTTGCACTCTCCAGTTTTAGTAAATCAGCCCCATTGTTCCCTTCAAACCAGACTGATCCATTTAGGAGGTGTTTGTAGTCCTAACATTTCAACCCCCCTCCCGTAAAGTTTTAAATAGACATCAGATCAAAGGAAAAAATGTGAAAAGGTTAAAAAGGGGTTGTAAAGGTTCCTTTTTTTTTTTTTTTTAAATAACAAACATACCATACTTACCTCCACTGTGCAGCTCGTTTTGCACAGAGTGGCCCCGATCCTCGTCTTATGGAGTCCCTCGGCGGCTCTCTCGGCTCCTCCCCGCATCAGCTAACCCCCGTTCTGGGAAGCACTCTCCCATGGGGGTTAGCTTGCGGGCACGCTCCCGTGATACAGTGGTATCACTCGGCCCCGCTCCCCGGCGCGCCGCGTCATTGATTTGATTGATAGCAGCGGGAGCCAATGTCTGCGCTGCTATCAATCATCCAATGAATGAGCCGAGAAGCCCGGTCGAGAAGCCAGCGCGTTCACGACGCAGGACTTTCGAGGGCTCAGGTAAGTAAACAGGGGGGCTGGGGGGGGGGGACGCTGATCGTCCATGTTTTTTCACCTTAATGCATAGAATGCATTAGGGTGAAAAAACATGAACCTTTACAACCCCTTTAAAGTCGAACTATAGGCAAAACTTTTTTTTTAGCCATTTTAGATACAGTAAGGGAGGATTATAACCCCTTTCAGTGTGTTATTGCCATCTGTGTCTCACTTGGGACATTTCCCTTCACTTCCTGTCCCATAGCCAAAACAAGAAGTGAGAGGAAATCCCTGCAAATTAAGGGAATCCCTTGGGGGCCCCAGGTCACCATTGGAAGATTTCCCCTCTATTACTTTTCTGGGGACAACCCAAAAGATCATTTACTTTCACTTTCAATGATAATGGTAAACATGACAAATGAAGAGTGAATCTCCCCATCGGTGACACAAACAGCAATACAAACCTAATAGATGTTCTAATCCTTCTCCACTATCCAAAACTAAAAAGAAGGTTTTGCCTTTAGTTATATTTTAAATTGCAAGCTTGCCTTGTTTGTGTGAACAAGTATTGGGCCACTATATATTTTTAATAAAACTCCTGTAAATAAAGTCATCTTAACAGGGCCCTTTCGTAACCCTAACATCACTGGGGTGCTAGAGGGCATATACTGGAGGTGTGCTTCATTGGCTCACTTTGGGTTGTAATATTACTTGTAGTTGCTGAGTGCTAGAAGTAATAAAAGCTCTGCTACTTTACTGCAACACTTGTGCAAGGCTTAAAGCTGATCTCCAAGCATAAAAACGCTCTAATTTAAATATACTAATCCATAGCCACAAAGAAATCCCTTTTGTGTGCACCAAATGCCTTCGCAAACACACATGCTTCTTGACAATATTTGCTTGTTCTACAGTTCAGCTCAAGTAAGTAAAAGTCACAAGTGACATGGACTAGACATGACTTTCCACATTCATAAGTGGTTGGGAAATACCAAAGATGTCTGCACCCACGCCGAAGAAGATGTGTTGCAGAGTCCTGGATCCACAAAGCTTCCAATCTACTAGTGCCTACAATAGGAGATTGTGAGGAATTGGCTCATGTCAAGATTACTTTACTTTCCTCAACAGAATGCTTTTGAAAACTGGATAGTGCCCCTTTGAATTAGCAAAGGTATTTTAAAGAGAACATATTCTGCAATGTGGTTTTCGGTCAGCTTATTCACAGTTCTGAATATCATCATCTGAATGCAAAAAAAAAAAATGTGATAAAAAAAAAAAAAAAAATAGGATTTTTATAATAACCGTAAAATCCTTTTCTCTGAGTTCACGGACGGACACAGCCTAAATCTTGACAAAGTGGGTATTAGCCTTCCTTCAGGAGTGACTAGGCAGAATGTGTTAACAACTTCAAAGCTGAGCAGCCCCGCCCAGGGGGTGGTCCTACTGGCTATATCCCCTCAGCCTGCACCAAGCAGCTCAGTTCGTCAAAAGCAGTACAAACTTAAAAAGGAGGGGTGGGTACTGTGTCTGTCCATGAACTCAGAGAAAAGGATTTTACGGTGAGTATAAAAATCCTATTTTCTCTTTCGTTTATGGACGGACACAGCCTAAATCTTGACAAAGTGGGACGTCCCAAAGCAGTGTCAAAAACGAGGGGTGGGAACAGCATTAAAACTATACCCCAAAACAAAACAGAGCTCCTCAACTGAGGAGTTGTAACTCTAAACAGCCACCTGCAAAACTTTGCGGCCGAAGAAGCATCCGAAGATGCACTCACATCAACTTGTAAAGTTTAGTGAAAGTGTGAACGGACAACCAGGTCGCCACTTTACACACCTGGGAAACAGACGATTGATGTCGGAAAGCCCAAGAGGCACCCATTGCCCTGGTCGAATGCGCCGGGAAAGGGAGGCGCCCGACTCTTTATGGCGTAAGCCTGATCACGATCTGTTGGATCCACCTCGGGATGGTGGCCGATGAGACCGCTGGGCCCTTCTTGGGACCAGCCACCGAACAAACAGTGAGTCTGAGCTCTGGGACGAAGCAGTAACAGACAAGTATACTCTCAGAGCTCGGACAACGTCCAAGGAATGCAATGTCGTCTCCTTAGGATTCGACGGATGAGGTCAAACAACCTTAAGAAGAAAAGAAGGCTGCGGACGCAGTACCACCTTATCCTTGTGGAAGGTCAGATAGGGAGCCTTGCATGACAAGGCTGCCAGCTCAGAAACCCGTCTTAACCGACATAACAGCCTCCAAAAAGGACCACTTTCTGAGAAAGTGTCAACAAGGGAATCTCCCTGATGTTCTCAAATGGTGGTTTCTGAAGCACAGAGAGGCCATGCCATTAAAGCCAGCGACTGTAAGCAGGATGGCGTATGGGACCTTGTGACAGCAGGTCCTCTCGTAGCGGTAGACACCAAGGGACGTCTGCTATACAAGCCCCACGGAGGTAGTGGAGGGCGGATCGGAGGGGCCGCATGCCGAGAGGGTCTGACAGGTTATAGACACGCTCACCTCTAATTCTGAGCTTGAAGTGGCCCTCAGAAGAATATCGTCCATGTAGCCCACGATAGCGATGCCACGCTGTCTTGGTAGGGCCAGAATCAGGGCGAGCACCTTTGTGAACACCCTCTGTGCCGATGCTAGGCCAAAGGGGAGAGCCACAAATTGGTAGTGGTCTTCCCCGGCCGCCAAGCGCACACATCTGATGCCTGGTGCATATGGGGACATGCAAGTATGCGTCCTTGCCAAGGATGCCAGAAAATCCTGCAGATGGAGGGCAGCGGCAACAGAGTGAACCAACTCCCTCCGGAATCTTTGTACATTCACAAAGCAATTGAGCGCCCTGAGATCCAAGATTGGACGAACCCCCTCCTTCTTTGCTACTACGAACAGATTTGAGTAAAATCCCTGAAACCGTTCCTGTGCTGAAACAGAAATTATCACCCCGCGTATCAGCAGGTCTAGAACCACCCCATATAGGGCTTCCTGACGAGTCGGATGAAACTGGTGGTTGGAGGGAAAAATAATAAAAATAAAATTTCAATCTGAAATAAACCTCTAGGCCTATGGACCCGAAGGGAGCCATGTCTTCTCCTTAGCTAGGCAGAAAAAAACTGAGCTTCTTAGTGCAGGCTGAGGGGATATAGCCAGTAGGACCGCCCCCTGGGCGGGGCTGTTCAGCTTTGAAGTTTTTAACACATTCTGCCTAGTCACTACTGAAGGAAGGATAATACCCACTTTGTCAAGATTTAGGCTGTGTCCGTCCATGAACGAAAAGAGAAAAATATGTTAATATTCTTTCTGCTTCTTGTCTGTCCATTTAGTACCTACATTCCTTATTGCTTTTGCTTCTTTTGGGTTATTCTTTTGCTTAAATGTATCAAGAATTTTGCAGTAGGGGTTTGTCCACTTATGCCTGATTCATTGCCTGACACACCAATCATGATTTTTGGCTTTGATTTCTTATCCTCTCCATACTATTTACTGCCTGCTGTCTTTAGCCAAGGAGCAGCTCTCATTTCTGCCCCTTGCCAAAACATAGTACAATAAAAACCACATAGGAAAATCGCCAGTGTTAAAATCCTGGTGTTAAATTGCTTAAAGTGTTATTATTATGGTGTTGAATTACAGGGAATTAACACTATTAGTGCAAAAAATTCTCTTTATCCAGTGAAAATACAGGAGTTGAACAACTTTTACGTGTTAAGTTAACTCAGACAGTGTGGATTATATAAACACCAGGAAAGTGTTTATATAAATCCCACAGAGAAAAATTTAACACTGGTGCTTTTCCTGTGCACCAGTGTACACTCTGGTCCTATCCTGCATGGACTACAAAAAAAAAAAAAAAAAAAGGCATATATATATATATATATATATATATATATATATATATATATATATACACAGGTTTTGTTGTATCTCCAGAAAATATTACATATGAGCTCAATAACTGCAGATACACTGCCAATGAAATTCACATGGCACTCAACTTCTAATAGCGTGAAACTGTACTTGAGCGTGAAGTGTAATACTTGAAAGGTTTCAAACAATTTTGAGAAATCTTAAGCGCTTCTAACAGGGAACAGCACTTCAACAGTTGTGAACACTCTTCAATCCTTGACTCTAATGCTGGAAAAATCTCTCACAAGAAACACTATTTGGACATAATGCAGTTTGCATAGTCTAGAATTGCAGTTAAGTGACAGTAAAGTATAAAAGCAATCAGCTGGGCACTTATCTTAGGCAACTCTTGCATTACAGGTTAGCCTAGGTTCACACTAATGCGGTGTGGGAAACACCGTGATCCATGCGCGTTTCCCGCACTGCATTGAAATCGCACTGACCTTGCAATCTGCAGTTGGTGTCAATGCAATCTTAACGGCACCCCAAATGCAGGTAACAAACACAGTGCACAAAGTACAAAAGTACTGATTGCAGTGGGGTTACAAAGTTGGTGCATTCATGTCTTTGGTGCGATGTGGTGCAATTTGAAACCATTGAAAATGTATGGGCTCAAATCAGACCGCATTGAATCACATGTGAATTGAACTGGAAGGCGGTACCAGCAAATTCAGCCCCAGAGCCAATACTTGATGCAAAAAGAAGAAGTCTCCAGGAGCCCCAAATGTTTATTACAGTATCTGCAGGTAACTCTTGTGAAAGTTGGTGTCAAAGTGCATGCATGAACATCTAAAAAAAAAATAGTTTGTACCGATTGTGCCATTAAAAAAGCCTTTTCTGGGCTAAAAAAAAAAAAAAAAAAAAACTGGAACCAAACTACAAAACCCCAATTAAAAATATAGGCAAGGGCTAGGCCTTCTCAAGCAATCTGATGTGGACTGATGAATCAAAGATAGAGTTGTTTGGCCACAGTAACATTAGACATCGGAGAAGACCCCCTCAAACAACTGTAAAACATGGTGATGAAAAAGTTATCGTTTGGGTTGCTTTAAAGCCTCAGGTCCTGGGCAGCTTGCAGTCACCAAATCAACTAAGAATTCTGTATCATAATCAGACTATGAGTGATGAATGTATTGCCATTGTCTGGAAGTTGAAGTCAAACTGGAAATTGATTTGTCAACATGATAATAATCTGAAGCATACTGGCAAAGCCATCAAGGAATGGCTCAAAAGAAAGAAAAAAACGCAGGGATTTGGACTGGTCTAGCCAAAGCTCTGATTTGAATCCCATTGAAATGTTGTGTAGAGATTTGAAACAGAAAGTTCATGCAAGGAAGGCTACAGACACCTTGCAACTGAAATAATTTTGCAAGGAGGTGTGGTAAAATATATCACCAAGTCAATGTTAGAGACTGGTGGGCAAGGATGCAAAAAGTCTAAAAAGAAGTCATATCTGCTAAAGGGAACAATATCAACTTTTGAAATCAGCATTTTCCACTGTGCATCAGTACATCTATTGTTTTTTTTCTGTTAAATAACTGAAAAAGAAATTTTTTTCTTGTGTTTTTAAATGTATCTTTTTATATGTAGGCACGGTTTAAAGAAGATCGAACATTTGCTGATCAAATACTGTATGTTGAAAATTGTCCATATTGTGTACTTAAGTTTTCATAAGACTTTATAATCAAATGGCTGTACCAGTTTACCTTTTAGTTTTTTTGATTATGGGAGGAAACCAACAACCTCATGCAGAGAAGCTTTATACAGATATTTTCAGACCAACCATTGTGCATAACACTAGCTTAGGTTTAAAGCCCTACTCTGCGCAAGAATCAAGCAACTCCAAGTAGACTCCATGTAATTTTTTTTTTCCTTCTAGGAAAGGATCTAAAATCAAGTATAATTTACCTTACTCCACGGTCTCTCAGGCTTCCCCATTGCTGGTTCCATTTGTGACAACTGTTCCCTCAAAGCTGTTCATCTTGTCAGTCAACAACTAATCTTGTTACCCACCTGCCATCAAGAACAATTAGGACCAACAGCTGCCATTGGTACTGAATTGTTCTATACGTAGTAAGCGTGTCCACCCACCCAGTACTGGAGAGCAGAGGAATGAACTACTGACTTACAAAGAACCACAGGCTACGGGAAGCAGGAAGCAGTTCTCCGTTTTAAATCACTCTCTAGACAAAACCTGCATAATATTCTTCATCAGCTGGAAATTTGAATTGTTAGATTCTTGCACTGAGTTTCACTTTAAACCTGGAAGCAACATATAATTCCCAAGTGACCAACCTAAATCTCAGTGCAAGAGAGTTTCAATCTTTACCTTTAACATGGAAAAGGATAGGAGACATTCCCGTTTGTAATACTTCTGCCGAATCCCACGGATGATATTGTAAGTTCAAGGACAGCCATCTGCCATACTGTTATTTTCATTTACTAGAAATCATTACTGGCTCTACAATGTGTATGAGACACAGTCCTAACATGGATTTCCCCAACACGGTGTAACCTCTACATATGTCTTCATTCATCTCCAAAGATTATGCCGATCAACAACCTATCCTCCACTCACAAACTTCTTTCATACAATCTGGTCTTACTTACACCTCCAGGACCTTTATTGTGCTATGTATATTATTTGGAACGCCCATAGAAAAATATAAGAAATAAATACTTTGATTTGTCCATAACTGAAATTCCACAATTTTTCTATGAATATAATGGCTTCCTTTAAGTATTTATCCCTTCCCCTTACAGACCAAAAAGATTTAAGACAGGGCCTTTTTGATCCTATGCAACAATGCAGTGCTAAAGTCAATGGGTTGGTGCAGTATACCACAATCAAAAATAATCTTATCTTATTCGACTCCAGTAATGATTTATATAATTTTAAATTAACTTATTAAGTAAGCCCAAGAGCGGCTCACTTATTCATGTGTGTTATGTAAATGTTATATATTGCAGAAGGTGATGACTCCGTGTACAACTATAATAATAATTTAAATGATGTAAAATTATATGGCGTACACATAGAAGTTGCTACATTTAAATATAAAACAAAATGACTATGCTTACATTGAAGTATCTTGGATTCCACTGCCTTTAATTTTGACATGGAAGTTGGGCACCAAGATGGTATCCAGCCAGTTAACCAATGAGACCTGTATCATTAAAAAAAAAAAAGTGAATGAATTAAATGACTCACAAGAGATCATTTGTATCTATGGGCGTTCTTTAAAAAAAAAAGAACCATGTTTAGCATTAAACAATTTCAACCAGTGTTATAAGGGAAACTTCAAAACAGTATCCAGTGCCTTAGAATGGACACTTAGGAGCTTAAGCCATATACAGAAAGTGACTCACATCAAGAGTGCAGAGATCATGTATGACAGAAAATCTATGTGACCATAATCAACCATTCGACACATGCTGGAAGTGATGCTCTCCATCAGTGCTCCCCCCCCCCCTGACTCCAATACTTTCACAAAAAAAGTTTTGTATGAAAACCTGGCTAATGCCGCGTACACACGATCATTTTTCACGTCGTGAAAAATGACATTTTGTTTTTTCAACAAGAAAAACGACCGTGTGTGGTCTTTGTCATTTTTCACGACGTGAAAAACGGCATTAAAAACGCCGAGAAAAATTAGAACACGCTCTAATTTTTCTCGTCGTTTTTCCCGTCATTTTTTTCCGCTGCAGTTTTCCCATAGGGAAACACTGCCACGGAGCCTACACACGGTCGTTTTTCTCGACAAGAGAAAAAATGACAGGAAAAACGACCGTGTGTGGGGGAACAAGCCGTTCCCTCGTTTTTCATGTCATGATTCACGGCGGTTTTTTAACAGCCGTGAATCACGTTCGTGTGTACGCGGCATAAGACTCAAAACTCCACCAAGCTTTATACAAAAAACTTTTTGTTGTGTAACTTTTTGGTACTGGCAACTTACCTTATGAGAAATAAAATGATACAGTATATGGATTGGGACTTTGAGGTTTGCAACAGTTGTTGCCCCAATACTTTGAGTCACTAATCTAGAAAAAAATATGCAGATGAGGGGAAATTTCTCTGCTCTACCTGCTTCTTCCTGAGCTCAGAAAGAATTGAAAGCTGAACTAGAATTTCAGCTTTTTTAAATTACTGTTTGTTTGTAAATGTTAAGTCCAAGGAGGCGTATGTCACCATGTGAACTCTCTTTTATTTACTATTTATATTTTTTCTGAGGACATAGAGTACAGCTTTGGCTTTACTTCTGCTACAACGCAGCTACTTTGCCTGTCTCTAACCACCACTCAAATCACAGAATGTAAATTGGAACTATACCCTCCTGAATTTTTTTATTTTTTTTCCCCAAGCCATACCTACCGGGTGTGAGTTCTGCAAAATTTTGATACTCACCCACTGTCCAGCTAAGAGACTCTTCTCTTCTGGCAGTGCTTGGTCCTGGGCCACCTTGTTTCCCCTGTGATGTCATTGCTAGGCTGCTGGCTGTTCCGAGTTCAGCCGCCATGCCTCCCAATGATACCCAGACAGGTCCGCCCTCCTTTCTTCAGTGAAAGCCCATGCCTCTAATGCCACTGGAGCGGGAATAAGGGAGTCGGGAAAGTGTCCCCGAGCTTTAGGCTACATAGAGGCCCAAGGCAGGGGTGCCCTCTGTCCCCGCTCCTGTTTGCCCTAGCCATAGAGCCTCTGGCTGCCCTTATTCAAGATAACAATTTAATACAAGGATTTCATTAAGGGATGCTCCATGAAAAATTAACGATGTATGCCGACGACACTATGTTGTTCCTGTGAGACACGTCTACCTCTCTGCAGGAGGCTATGAGAGTCATACAGGAATTTGGGGAATACTCGGGGCTGATTATGAACTGGACCAAATCCTCTTTACTGTCCTTAGATAGGCCACCTGATCCCCAGGTGCAGACAGTGCAGGATATCTCATCTTTACCTCATTCAAGTATCTAGGCAGAATCCGCTGGACTACATTAGACGTAATCTAACACCTGTACTCAATAGATGCAGAGATAGGGTTAGGGTATGGACAAGATTAAGGCCCAGTTCACACCTATGCGAATTGATTGCAGCTTACACTGCTTCCAATTCACATAACATTATAAAATACATTGATTTTAATGAGGCTGGTTCAAATATGTGCGATGCATTCGCACTGCGCATTGCCCAAAAAACGTGTGCGTTTTCTAGGCATTGCGGTGCAGCTCAGGTGCAAATTCAGACCCATTATCTTGTATGGGCACGCATCTGATTCGCAGATGTGTTCAGTTCTCAACAGGATTTCTCTCCTTCTCCTCACTACACTTCCCCCTCCCCTCTCCCAGGTTACCAAATTCGCAGCTAAAAACGGAGATGATCTGCTGAACAGCTCTCTTATCTCTTTGCAGAGATAAGAGAACTGGAATTCGCACCGCACAAGTGTGAACCCAGCCTGAAACTCTCACCAGTGGGCAGGATTAATCTTATCAAGATGATTCTGATGCCACAGTTGCTGTATGTATTGCATGATACCCCTGTAGTCACCCCTCTGAAAAGGTTTTGCATAATTAATTCTATTTTTAGATCCCTTATCTGGCACTCTAAACCAGCAAGAATAAAATTGGAGTAGCTACAGTGACCGAAAGAAGCTGGAGAGTCGGCACTGCCCAATCCATGGCTCAACTACCTGGCTTCACAACTACAGCATATAGCGAGGGCTATAAACCCACAACAAGAACGGGAGATGAATCTTTTAGACTCATCCATGCAGCTTCTCAGTTTTACAGTCAGTATGGAGGTGGTAGAAAGACTAGAAGCACTGAGTTTTAGAAAATCCAATAGGCTCTACCCTACCTATATTCTTATGCAGAATGTTTGGACTAAAAAGGATGTTACAAAATGTCACGGGTTTACAAGATTTAGCCCTATTTGGGATAACAATCACTATCAGGAGATGGTGAAGTTGCAGTATAGTAAGAAATGAAAAAGATATGGCATCACACACGTCTCATATCTTTAGAGATGGGAGGCTGCATGGATGCAGGCTTTTTCTGAACTTCAATCTGCATTTTTACTCCCTTCATCTATACTTTCCACTATTTTCAGCTTCAGCATGCGGTAAAGGCCCAACAGGGGGTAGATCAATGGGGACTGGCTCCTGCCCCCATATTTAATTACATATATGAGCTCACCACGTATAAGGGGTTTATATTGCGCAGTTACGCGATGCTGCTGAACCTCTTCCTACCTGAGACGTCTCTTAGAGGAGTAGCCCAAAGGGAGGGGGATGTTGGAACTTTTGAGGAGGAACAATGGGAAGAGACATTGCAAGCCATTACACAATGCTCCCTAAATATGTCTCAACGTCTCTCACAATTATATATAATCTTATGGGTACACTACATGCTGGCCAAGTTGGCCCGCATGGCGGTACGACCAGATCCCATATGCACTAGGTGCTGCAGGGACCACAGGGATTTGATACACTTGCTATGGAGGTGTCTGAAGCTGCACCTATATTACAAAAAGGTGGTAGACCCTCTCAAACGGGTCTTCCAGACTCAGATCCCAGAAGACCCTAAAGACTGTAGGTATATTAGCTAACCTCCAAGTGGAAGATGGCCATAGACAGGCTGTAGCAAGAGCCCTTTTTCAGGCCCGCTTGGTAATATTGAGACACTGTAAATCTACTAAACCCCCACCTTGCAGGAGTGGATTGCTTTAATGGGGGATACCGTCAGACTGGAGAAGTTTATTAACCAGCATTGGGGTAGTGGGGGTAAATTTTACAAATTATGGTCCCCGTGGCTGGACGTTTCGGGCTTAGCCCTGGTCCATCTGGTTATGGACCATATACTTTTATAAAACAGTGGCTAATACACTCCATGGGTGATGACTTGGCGGTGGAAATTAGGTTGTGACCCTAGGATGATACCACAAAGAAATGTGTATTGTACAGGAAACTGAAATGAAAACTGTTGTCTGTATAGTGATGTGCAGTGTATGACAGCATACTTACCAATATCTGATGTACCTCTGGTTCTATTTTACTCTGAAATTTGTATGCTCTGTAAACTTTGCCCAATAAAAACTTTTTGGTTTGAGAAAAAAAAAGAAAGCCTATGCCATCTGGGATATGCGACATACATATCCCAGAGGCAGAGTGGGAAGTGTGTGTGTGTTATTCGCGTAAGGCGAGTGGCATGCATGGGGAAGCGGGATGGACTTTATATTAAAAGAGAAAAAAAAAAGGAAGCAAAGTCCTATTCATTCAAAGGACAGGAGAAGGGGTAGAGAGGGAGGATCGTTCTCGGAAGGCTGAAGGCCCGCTTTAATATTATAAAATGAGTTTAATATAAATACAAAGCCTTCCAAGACTGGGCAAGAGGGGCGGGCAAAGCAACTGCAAATGACATATGACAGTGGCATGCAAATTACATTGGCATACACATCATTGGACTTAATCTCTGAGCAGAGTTTTAAAAGTGCTGGTATTCCTGGAGTTCCTAGTGAAGTCAGGGTTTCAGTGCAAAAGCCAGACAACTAGCATTTTTAGGAGGTGGTCAGCCTGTATTTCTCATGCCTGGGTTACTGTAACTAAAGTTTTTGTTATGCTGCTTACATACAAACATGCAGAAGATTGAAAATGAATACCTTAGGTGTTCTGACTCTAGTCAAATACACCTAAAAAAGGAAGGGAGAGGAAAATAAAAAAACACAAATATAAAAAGCAATGCCTTCAGATTCACCATATATTCCCACCATATATATTCCCTATATCGTAATGACTGACACCAGCAGATCTGGAAATAAACCCAGCTCTACATAGGGTATAATCTATTCATTTTTTTTAAAGGAGGGGGCCACAAAAAGCCTAAGTTTTTAGTTAATTTTTATTTATTTTTTTAAATCAGCACAAAAGACAGTACTTAAGTTCAAATGAGAAGTATCCCTTGTGCTGGTGGCTGCTATGTTAATTGAAAAGTATCTGCCCTCTGCCCCCCATACCCCTGTAATGGTAATCTCCTGGTGCTATAGGGTTTAATATAGCCATTGGACCTGTCATAGGCACAGGTTCACTATAGTTTACAGCAATAAATAGTGCTCAATGAATGGAGGAGGTGGACCTTTCACTCATTCGCCCCTCCTCTATTCATAGATCACTGGAAACTATAGAACATCTTCTATGAATAGAGGATGGAGGCAAAAAAAGTGGGCATAGTCTGTACTCTTGACTAGTGACAAGCCCAGTGGCTGTATTAACCCCTACCGTACTGGAAGATTACCACTGCAGGAGGTATAAGGAGGGTGGCAGAGGATGGAAGATTTCAATTAGGACAGCAGGGACCAGCACAAAGGCCACCTCTCATTGAATGTACAGTGCCTTGAAAAAGTATTCATACCCCTTGAAAATTTTCCACATTTTGTCATGTTACAACCAAAAACATAAATGTATTTTATTGGGATTTTATGTGATAGACCAGGGGTAGGCAACCTTTGAGAGATGAAGATCTACCTGGACAACATTGAAGAGATCAAAAGATCAAACGGGGAGAAGCGCCCCCCCCTTTTTTTTTTTTTTTTTTAAGAAATTAACTAGCAAGCCCCTATTAACCACTTAAGCCCCGGACCAATACGCAGCATAAAGACCAGAGCTGATTTTACAATTTGGCACTGCGCTGCTTTAACTGGAAATTGTGCGGACTTGCAATGTTGTACCCAAACGAAATTTGCGTCCTTTTCTTCCCTCAAATAGAGCTTTCTTTTAATGGTATTTGATTGCCTCTGCGATTTTTTTTTTTTTTTTGCGATATAAATGGAAAAAGACCGAAAATTTTGAAAAAAAAAATATTTTCTACTTTTTGTTATAAGAAAAATCGAATAAACTCAATTTTAGTCATACATTTAGGCCAAAATGTATTCAGCCACATGTCTTTAGTAAAAAAAATGTCAATAAGCGTATATTTATTGGTTTGCGCAAAAGTTATAGTATCTACAAACTAGGGTACATTTTCTGGAATTTACACCGCTTTTAATTTATGACTGCCTATCTAATTTCTTGAGGTGCTAAAATGGCAGAGCAGTACAAAACCCCCCCAAATGACCCCATTTTGGAAAGTAGACACCCCAAGGAAATTGCTGAGAGGCATGTTGAGCCCATTGAAGTTTTTTTTTTTTTTTGTCCCAAGTGATTGAATAATGTTGTCACTAAATGATATATTGCTTACACATGCCATGGTTATATGTGGAATTGCACCCCAAAATACATTTTGCTGCTTCTCCTGAGTACGGGGATACCACATGTGTGGGACTTTTTAGTAGCCTAGCCGCGTACGGGACCCCGAAAACCAAGCACCGCCTTCAGGATTTCTAAGGGCGCAAATTTTTGATTTCACTCCTCACTACCTATCACAGTTTCGAAGGCCATAAAATGCCAAAATAGCACAAAACCCCCCCCAAATGACCCCATTTTGGAAAGCAGACACCCCAAGCTATTTGCCGAGAGGCATGGTGAGTATTTTACAGCTCTCATTTGTTTTTGAAAATTAAGAAAGAAAATATTTTTTTTTTAATTTATTTTTTATTTTTAAAACTTTGTGCCAAAAAGCGAGATCTGCAAAATACTCACCATACCTCTCAGCAAATAGCTTGGGGTATCTAATTTCCAAATTGGGGTCATTTGGGGGGGTTCTGTGCCATCTGGGCATTCCATGGCCTCCGAAACTGTGATAGGCAGTGAGGAGTGAAATCAAAAATGTATACCCTTAGAAAGCCTGAAGGCGGCGATTGGTTTTTGGGGTCCTGGGTCCTGTACGCGGCTAGGATCCCAAAAAGTCTCACACATGCGGTATCCCCGTACTCAGGAGAAGCAACAGAATGTATTTTGGGGTGTAATTCCACATATGCCCATGGCATGTTTGAGCAATATATCATTTAGTGACAACTTTGTGCAAAAAAATAAAAAAAATATATATATATTTTCCGCAACTTGTGTCAACATAAAAAGTATACCATGGACTCGACATGCCTCGCAACAAATAGCTTGGGGTGTCTACTTTCCAAAATGGGGTCATTTGGGGGGGTTTTGAACTGTCCTGGCATTTTATACACAACATTAGGAAGCTTATGTTACACATCATCCACTCTTCTAACCACTTGAAGACAAAGCCCTTTCTGAAACTTTGTTTACATGAAAACATTTTTTTTTTTTTGCAAGAAAATTAAGTTGAACCCCCAAACATTATATATTTTTTTAAAGCAAATGCCCTACAGATTAAAATGGTGGGTGTTGCATTTTTTTGTTCCACGCAGTATTTGCGCAGCGATTTTTCAAACAAATTTTTTGGGGAAAAAATACACTAAAACACACGATATTGCCCAAATGTTTGATGAACTAAAAAAAAGATGATCTTAGGCCAAGTACATGGATACCAAACACGACATGCTTTAAAATTTCGCACAAACGCACAGTGGCGACAAACTACATACATTTTTAAAAGCCTTTAAAAGCCTTTACAGGTTACCACATTAGATTTACAGAGGAGGTCTAATGCTAAAATTACTGCCCTCGATCTGATCTTCGCGGTGATACCTCACATGCATGATGCAATTGCTGTTTACATATGATGCCACACCGACGCTTGTGTTCGCCTTTGCGCAAGAGCAGGGCGGGACAGGGGTGCTTTTTTTTTTGCTTTTTTTTTTTTAATTATTAATTTTGCTTTTTTAATTTTATTTTTAAACTTTTTCTTCCATATTTAAATTTTTCTTTATCATTTTTATTGTTATCTCAGGGAATGTAAATATCCCCTATGCTAGCAATAGGTAGTGACAGGTACTCTTTTTGAAAAAACTGGGGTCTTTCCTCTGTCCTCAAAGCATCTGACCACACCAAGATCGGTGTGATAAAATGCTTTCCCAATTTCCCAATGGCACCTTTTATATCCGGGGGGGGGGGGGACATTCCCTCCCACTGCTTGTAAAAGCAGTCCAGAGGCTAATTAGCCGCTAAGATTGCTTTTACATGAAAGCCGGCCGCTGGCTAAAAAGAATGATACCAAGATGATACCTAAACCTGCAGGCATCATTCTGGTATAACCATTCAAAGTCCAGCAACATACCAGTACGTTGCTGGTCCTTGTTGGACATGTATTGTAATCTTTTTTTTCATGCAGCCTGTTGGCTGAACGAAAAAAGCAGATTGATCGGTGGGTATGCCCACCATTAGAATACCTCCCTTCATTCACCCACTTCTAATGATGGGCATACATGCACCATTTATATATGCCGAAGCATGGGGGCATCCTCCTGCAAAAGTTATGCCGCGTACACGCAGTCTGACTTTTCCACGGGCATGCCTCCGTCGGAATTTCGACCGTATGTACGCGCCATTAGGAGCAAAATCGCTCCTCCGCCCCCATGCTTCGGCATATATGCTCTTTTTTTTTTTAACTGTGGTGGTGAAATCACCTCCTACAGCACTGGAGTCGCAGGGATCAGGCCTGTCTCTGTGAACGCTGCAGTTATGTGTGTTGTGTTTTGTAAGTGACAGTGATCGATCGATACTGCACTTGGGTGGCCTGGGCTGGACGGAGGGGCAAAAACGCAGGTCCTAGCAGGTATCTGGGCTGATCCCGCTAACACTGCGTTTTTGGGAACCCTAAACTGCTGGGGACGCTAGTATAGATCTGATACGGATCTGTTCAGATACTATACCACTAAGGGAGGTGTATGCTTCATGCGTGGGTGTTAGCGCTACTGACACTAACCTGATGGTGCCTGGTGTGTGACGCAGACCCTCTCTGACACTAAAACCTAATTAATATCACCCGCCGGGCGATCAGGAGGTTAAACCTTTATTGGGTTATATATGGCTGGTGCCCTGACACTATAAAAAGCAAACCAACTAACCAGCGTCACCCGTAACAATTATACGGTGATCACTGGTGAAAGGGTTAACTAGGGGCAATCAGGGGGTTAAAACCTTAATTAGGTAATATATGGGGGTACCTGACGCTATATAAAAACCTGACGGGGAACCAAAATAACTAACTGGCTAACCAGTGTCACCCGTAACACTTATACGGTGATCACTGGTGAAAGGGTTAACTAGGGGCAATCATGGGGTTAAAACCTTTATTAGATAATATATGGGGGTACCTGACGATATAAAAACCTGCGGCGAACCTAAAAAAATAACTGACTACCTAGCCGCACCAGCATAACTAATACAGCGATCAGAAAAACGATTGCTTAGTGACACTGGCAAAAGGGTTACCTGGGGGGGCGATCAAGGGGTTAAACCTTTATTAGGGGGGGGGGGGGTTAGGGGGCTACCCTGGACCTAAAACTAACTGCTCTGACACTTTTACAGTTACAAATGTCACTGTTTGCAGTGATCAGTAAATAAATGATCACTGCAATCAGTGATACTGTGACTGGGGGCTGGGGGGTGATCTGGGGGTGCGATTGTGTGCCTATGTGTACCTACGTGTCAGTGTACTGTTTGTGCACTTACTTGATGTCTTCTCTCCACGGCGCTCCGGTCTATGTGAGCGCCGCAGGAGAGATGACATCACTTCCTCCTGCCTGTGTATACATTACACAGGCAGAGGAAGCATTTGATTCGCCGGGAAAGATCGCGAGGGGGTGGCCAGAAACCAATGGCCACCCCCTCATCACGGATCGCTCCCGGAGCGATACTGACCGCTCACTGTACCGGAGGGGGGTCTGATCGGACCCCCCACCAATACAAAGGCAGGCACTTACAGGTACGTGATTGTGCCTGTCCGTGCCATTTTGCCAACGTATATATACAGTGAGCGGTTGTTAAGTGGTTAAAAAGTAAAGACAGCATTAAAAACCCTAGAAAAATCTACTAAAACTGTCACTGTAAAAATATAAAACTTAGCCTATCTTAAATTTTAGCTTCAGTGAGTTCATCATTAAAGCAGAAGATCTGGTAATGCAGGCTGATTTTCTTGACCAATTTTAGGCCTAGCTATCTGCTCTAAATGTCTGGTCAGCGCAAGTAGTTTGTAGGGCGGCGTACAGAGGTCAGTAGTATGTATGGTAGGGGGTCGGGAGGGCATGGAACAGGGAGGTCAGGAGGGCACAGTACAGGGGTATCAGGAGGGTTGGGGTCTCCAGAGGCCACGGCACTGGGGGACAGGAGGGTATGGTATTGGGGTGGGGGGGGGGAATCAGGAGGTCTGTGGTGTCAGGAGGGCATAGTGAGGAGGAGATCAGGAGGGCATGGTATTGGGGGGGGGGGGAGAATCAGGAGTGCTGGGGTGTCAGGAGGTCTGGGGTGTCAGGAGGGCATAGTGAGGAGGAGATCAGGAGGGCATGGTATTGGGGGGGGGGGGGGAATCAGGAGGGCTGGGGTGTCAGGAGAGCATGGTATTGGGGGTGGGGGAATCAGGAGGGCTGGGGTGTCAGGAGAGCATGGTATTGGGGGGGGGGGGAATCAGGAGGGCTGTGGTGTCAGGAGAGCATGGTATTGGGGGGGGGGGAATCAGGAGGGCTGTGGTGTCAGGAGAGCATGGTATTGGGGGGGGGGGGGGAATCAGGAGGGCTGTGGTGTCAGGAGGGCTGGGGTGTAAAGAAGACATTTTAAATGCACAGTGGCGCAGGGAAGGTGCAGTGCCGCTGATCCCTGCCTGTGTAACAAGGGCAATCCTCTTTCACCTTCCCATCTTGGATCGGGGAGAAGGGGCCAGTGGCGAGGGGAACGCAATAGCCATATGAAGCATACTGGCGTGTTCGTAGATAAGCCCGAACCCGCCCAAGCTATTCCAGAGGCTTTGCCTGCCCCGCAGATGCACGTGTGCAAGGTGTGGGGACTGCCTCTTCCCGGTCTACCTGTCGACAGATAGCCCACGATCAACGGGTTGCCGACCCCCGGGATAGACCAACACAAAGTGGCACATAATTGTGAAGTGGAAGGAAAATGATATAGTTTTCAAAAAAAAAAAAAAATACAAATAAATATGTGAAAAGTGTGGCGTGTATTTGTATTCCCCCCCTGAGTCAATACTTTGTAGAACCACCTTTCACTGCAATTGCAGCTGCAAGTCTTTTTGGGAACAGTAAGAGCACCTTAAAAATATGGATTAAGCAGCCAATCAAGTGAGACTTATTGCACCTTTCTGGGTGCCCCGACTTTGATCCCCAGAACAAGTCATGGGATTGATAGTAAAAACTGTTAGATGCATGACTGTTCTAAGATTTTAGCAATTGCAATCTTTATTAATTTCAGTTCTTACATATTTTAAAAGCCTAAAAAAAAAATCTGTAAAGGATTCCAAGTACTTAAAGCGGAGCTCCACCGTTAAAAAAATATTAAAAGCCAGCAGCTACAAATACTGCAGGTGCTGACTTTTTAATATATGGACACTTACCTGTCCTGGAGTCCGGTGACGTCTGCAGCAGAAGACGAGCAATCGCTCGTCACTCTGCTGCCCCCACCGCCATCCTCGGTGAGGGAATCAGGAAGTGAAGCGTTCCGGCTTCACTGCCCGGTTCCCTACTGCGCATTCGTGAGTCGCGCTGCACCGTCCTCACTGGTCACCGCTGTGTTCTGGGAGCTGAGTGTTTCCCAGAACCCCAACGGGCGGGGGCAGGAAGTGACGCACTACCCGCAGAATACCCACAGAGAGGACTCCCGGAAGTGGGTGCAAATACCTGTCTTAGACAGGTATCTGCACCCCCCTCCCCCCTGAAAGCTGCCAAATGTGACATCGGAGGGAGGGAGGGTTCCGATGAGCGGAAGTTCCACTTTAGGGTGGAACTCAGCTTTAAAGTGGAATTTCACCCAAAAGGGGAAGTTTCGCTTGTTTGCCTCCTCCCCTCTCCTCTTCCACATTTGACACTTATTTTATTTTTTTGACAGGTACCCGCTCCCACGTCCACCTGGATCACCACGGCGATCCGAGCGGAAGTTTACCCCCCCCCCCCTTTGCCTGCAGCCTTCTGAGACATATCACAGGTCCCAGAAGACTGTGGGACCATTCACAAAGCGATGTGTGGCTTGCGCATGTGCAGTGGGAAGCAAGAAAGGCTTCACTGCCCGTTAATTAAGATGGCGGCGCTTGGACCTGAAACCCATTGAAGAATCGGCTTTCACTTTCACGGCCAGTTCACACCACAAAAAAAGCACTCCAGATGCATTCCGGATACATTTTTGCTTACAGTTCACACCACACTCTGTTCTGGTGCTTTTTTGATGAGTTTTGCTATGTTCCAGTATAGTTCTGTGCAGAAAAAAATACAGCATGCTCTATTTTTTTCTGCACCGAAAACTGACTGGAAGGGACTGCATTGGTGTGAACTAGGGTAATTGGAATACATGAAAAACACTGTGTATGCATTTTTGATGAAGAAAAAAAAAATGCACTGGACTGCATCTGGTGTGAACTATCTTCCAGGGTCCATTCACACCAAGGCTCAATGATCAATGGCATGGCAGAGGAGCCAAACTTGTGCGGGTCTGCTGTTTTGCCTGGCGTTGATGCACACTGTGCTGCACAACTGGCTGTTACAGTGTTCACATGAACGGTAGCCTGTCCCACCATCTCCCAATCATAATTAGAGATCGGGGCAGCTTGATCACTGTGCTGGGTACACTCAGTGAACATGCCCTCAGCACAGAAAACCTCAGCCATAAACTGCCTGTGTGCAATGTGTGGGCAGTAAAGCACACCTTCCTTGCCACCACACATACAGTATGTGCCATGTGGTCAGTAAGATGATAATTAGGGATGAGCTTTATGTTCGGGTCAAACATGAGTTCGACTCGAACATTGGCTGTTCGCCCTTTTTTTTTTGGTTCAGGGTTCCCCTTAATATTCATACCAGACCCAAAGGGCCTGGTAATGGACTGGGGGGGGGGGGGAACCCATGTTGTTTTTTCCAATGACTTTTATCTGTATTGCCGGGACCCGACAATTCATTATAGCCGCGAGTAGTATGAATTACTTTTTTTCTTTAGAAATTACATTTTGTGCAGGGACAGTTCTAAACACAGGAAACAAGCGCTACTTTACAGGCATACTATACACACCCCTCAGGTACGGAATTTAAAAAAATATTTCACTTTTATTGTTTCACTTTAAGCATTATTAAAATCACTGCTCCCGAAAAAACTGCAGTTTTGAAAACTTTTTATGACAATAACTTGCATAGTAACCTTTAAAATTAGCACTTTAGATTTTTCATGTTTGTTTCCCATAGACTTTAACGGTGTTCGCGTGTTCAAACAAATTTTTTGCCTGTTCGCATGTTCTGCTGCGAACCGAACCGGGGCGTGTTCGGCTCATCCCTAATGATAAATAATTAGATATGACTACTTATAATGTGCACATATTATAATATTAACTCCTTTCCAACTACCCAACACATATGTACTGCGTTATAAGGGTAGGCTTTAACACCCACATATATGCGTTGCTGGGTGGCACGGCGTGCTCTCGACACAAAGACTGAGCTGTGAAACACAACTCTTGGTTGAAGGTAAATTGATTGCTAGCTGGTGGGCCTGGCTTTTGCTCATGTGACCACCATAACAGTGGTTGCACGATAGCTGATCTTTCCTACTACTCCATCCCCCCAAGCATTCCTAACTATTTAAAAGGGTGCCAGAGTGGGCAGAAGTAGATTAAGGACAGAAGGAAAATTCTGAAGAACCCAAGACATTTTTAAAACATTAGTCTTCAGATCACCATACAATCTTTGTACAAACAACATTATCAAAATTATGTAGTATGAGGAATTACCTAATCTACCCAATTTAACCGCTTGCCGACTGTATATATACGGTGGCAAGGTGGCTCTCCTGCGCAGGATCACATACCCAGTACATGATCCTGCACTTCCAGGTCTGGGGCACCCAAGTGTGCTGCTGGTGGCCCACTCCCGCTGTGACTAGACACAGTGGGAACTGATCTGCAGGTACCGTTGACTCGATGTCTGCCGCCACCCGCCGATCATTAGGCAGAGAGCCAGAACGGCGATCTGCCTATGTAAACAAGACAGTTTGCCATTCTGTCAGTAGGAAAGGCATTGACCCTGTGTTCCTGCAAAGTAGGAACATGGATAAATGCTTTCCCATAGTTCAAGTACCTCCCCCACAGTGAGAAAGCACAGGCTAGGCACACAGTTAACCCTTTGATCGCCCCTGATGTTAACCCCTTCCCAGCCAGTGTCATTAGTACAGTGACCGTGCATATTTATACTGTATGTATGTCACTGGTCCCCAAAATGTGTCTAAAGTGTCCGTTTCTGATTTGTCTGCCGCAATATCGCAGCCCCGCTATAAGTCGCTGATTGCCGCCATTACTAGTAAAAAGTAAATAAAAAGTTCCATAAATCTATCCCACAGTTTGTAGATGCGATAACTTTTGTGCAAACCAATCAATAGACGCTTATTGGGATTTTATTTACCAAAAAATATGTAGCAGAATACATATTGGTCTAATATGGTGAAGAAATTCGATTTTTTTTTTACATTTTTTTATTGGATGTGATTTAGAGCAGAAAGTAAAAATATATATATTTTTTTAAATGGTCAGCCTTTTTTTTGTTTATAGCGCATAAAATAAAAAACACAGAGCTAATCAAATACCATAAAAAGAAAGCTCTGTTTGCTGGAAAAAAAAGGATATCATTTTTATTTGGGTACATTGTCGCACAACTGTCAGTTAAAGTAACGCAGTGTCGTATCACAAAAAATGGCCTGGTCATGAAATAGGGGGGGGGTAAAACTTCCAGAGAGCAATCAGATTGTATAGTCAGCTTTAGCCTAGGTTCACATTGAAGCAATTTGGCATTATGGGATGAGCTCCGGCGTGTTCGCAAAGCCCACGTGCAGAGCCCGCCAGGAAGTCGGGACTGCGCTGCGCTAATCACAGGCAGTGAGACATTTCTCGATCTCTGCAGCCGCGCATCGGGACAATGTCTCACTGCCTGTGATCAGCGCAGCGCCGACTTCCTGGCGGGCTATGCACGTGGGCTTTGCGAACACGCCGGAGCTCATCCTTATTTGGCATATGTCAAATGAGCTATTGCCGGCAATGGCACCGTCTGATGGTGCAATGCCAACTTTGCAGCGCCACGATTCCCAAAAGTAGTTCCTGCACTTCTTTTGTCGACTTTGAGGTGCGATTTGTATAGACGCTCTCGTAGTTGGGAGTGATATGCTTGTATGAAAGTGTGCGAGTTCAGCTGAACTCACACGATTTCAATCCCGCTGTCAGTGTGAACCTGGGCTTAAGGAGGTTGTACAATCAGATTGCAGCATGTGTGTTGAGTATTATAGCCTTGACTTTCCCATAGAACCACCTGTAGCTATGTATGTCTATGGTGATAGAAGCAGGAATGATTGTGTCTGATTGGACATGAGATGTGATTGGAGTCATACTAGCACACATACCCCTGAGTCTGATACTTTTCTGTGTAGTGTGACAGTTGTCAGGGATGACTTTGTTTCCCATCAGATCAGTACACAATCCCAGAGGAATAACATAATGACAATACTGTGATACTAATGGATGCTGATTCCAGCAGCTTGTTTTGCTCTCTGAGTTGTGTAACAAACACGGGCCTATCCGTATCCACCCTGTGTGTGAGCGATCAGCTGTACTCTATTACTATGAGATAAGACTACATGGTATACTCACTGTTCCCCCAGCTCCTCAGACATCACAGCTCCTGTCTCCTGTACACCGGGCATTACACAAGCAGGAAAGCGCCCGATCACCTGGAAATAAGGCAACACTGTCACACCAATGGGCGGGGATAGAACTAATGGGCGGGGATAGAACCAATGGGCGGGGATAGAACGTTCAGCTGACAGGAGGGAGGGGTCTGACCAGCCAGAATACTGACAGGGGCAGAGCTAGAGGGCGTGTCCATAAAGGCAGGAAACGCCTACTTCCAAGTCATGCTCAGGCTCAGCATTACAATGATGAATGAAGGGGGCTGGCTATGGGCTGGACATGGGAGGGAGGACAGAAGTTTGTGAAGGAGGAAACTTGTCATTACTCCTGTGCTTTACATCATTGTATAATAGAGGAACGTGCTGTGTCATCGTGAGGACAGGGAAAGGTGCTGCCTAGTGCCTACACACACTCCAATCCACCATCACTTTATCCCCCCAGCCCCTCTCATCCGATTTCTTGTTACATCTTTTCTCATGCTGCAATCCTGCAACTCTCTACATCCACCGGTCTGATTTCTGTCCCAGTCTCCAACAATCATAGGATCACCATAGTCACCTGACTGTACAATACACTGATTTACCATAACTATCCAATACAGGATCTACCTAAACTATCCAACCAATATGTATGCCACAGATGTCAAACACAAGGCCCGCGGGCCGAATCCGGCCCTCCAGGCCATTTCATGTGGCCCTCGCACCTCTTCTGCAGCTGCAGGAGAGCTCCAGCCCTCCTCTGGTCCTCCTCCAGACCCTGTACTTTCTGCTTTCAAGCAATGCATCCAGCTTCTTCCCAGCAACAGCATAAGGAAAGGGGTGTGCACTGCATAGTTGCCAACATTGCAAAAAAAAAATCCAGGACACTTTTTCGCATGTAGGCAGAGCCTTGCTATAATTAGGGGGCGGGGCAATCGTTTGTAGGTGTGTCACACCCTAGCAGAAAAAAGCGGTGCGCGATGGTTTACGCGGGTAGTGGGAGTGGCTTAAATGGGCGTGGCTCAAAGGGGGTGTGGTTAGAGTCTGAGATGAATGAGGGATGAAGGGAGAAAGAAAGAGGGAGGGAAGGAAACAGAAGGAAGGATGGAGGGACAGCAGGCCCAGATCCTACACCACAATAGAAATATGTGTATTCCAGAGTTTACCAATCAGCAGATAAAGATACTACAAACACCTGGTGTTAGCTCTTCAATTATCCTGGCACCATGGTTGTTATGGTGTCAGGATGACTGAAGTGCATTATTTCTATTATTACATTTTAATATAAAATGAAATCATTCAACTCACCATAATGCCGAATCACTGTAAGCCCCAAGTGTGTCACCTGCCACGTCGCCTGCCACCAGATTCCATCAGGTGCCCCCAATGGAGTCCGTCCTTACATCAGCTTTACCCAGCGGAGTCCTTCCTTACAACAGGCGTACCCAGCGGAGTCCCCCCTTACATCAGGTGTCCCCAGCGGAGTCCCCCCTTACATCAGGTGTCCCCAGCGGAGTCCCCCTTACATCAGGTGTCCCCAGCGGAGTCCCTCCTTACATCAGGTGTCCCCAGCGGAGTCCCCCCTTACATCAGGTGTCCCCAGCGGAGTCCCCCCTTACATCAGGCATCCCCAGTGGAGTCCCCCCTTACATCAGGCGTCCCCAGTGGAGTCCCCCCTTACATCAGGCGTCCCCAGTGGAGTCCCCCCTTACATCAGGCGTCCCCAGCGGAGTCCCCCCTTACATCAGGCGTCCCCAGCGGAGTCCCCCCTTACAACAGGCGTCCCCAGCGGAGTCCCCCCTTACAACAGGCGTCCCCAGCGGAGTCCCCCCTTACAACAGGCATCCCCAGCGGAGTCCCCCCTTACATCAGGCGTCCCCAGCGGAGTCCCCCCTTACATCAGGCGTCCCCAGCGGAGTCCCCCCTTACATCAGGCGTCCCCAGCGGAGTCCCCCCTTACATCAGGCGTCCCCAGCGGAGTCCCCCCTTACATCAGGCGTCCCCAGTGGAGTCCCCCCTTACATCAGGTGTCCCCAGCGGAGTCCTTCCTTACATCAGGTGTCCTCAGCGGAGTCCCCCCTTACAACAAGCGTCCCCAGCGGAGTCCCCCCTTACATCAGGCGTCCCCAGCGGAGTCCCCCCTTACATCAGGCGTCCCCAGCGGAGTCCGCCCTTAACCAGGTGTCTCCTGTCTCGACCGCCATTACTGTTTCCC
Source organism: Rana muscosa (assembly GCA_029206835.1). Classification (NCBI taxonomy): domain Eukaryota; kingdom Metazoa; phylum Chordata; class Amphibia; order Anura; family Ranidae; genus Rana; species Rana muscosa. Next base: position 814,987,224 of record CM055116.1, read on the forward strand.
CTTCCCCGAGGGGGAACAAAATAGAGGCGGAGCCGACCGCGTGGCTGCACAAAAAATTAAGCTGTGGCGCCGCCCACCCCCGCCCCTTTCCATTACAGACAGACCTGCAGCGGGGCGGGGCGGGGCGGGGGGGTGGCCGGCCGGCCAGCCAAAACACGGATGTAGTACAATAGAAGATAAAGCTGCTGCGGCGCCGCCCACCCACGGGGAGACGCGGGGTGTGGGCGGCGCCGCAGCAGCTTTATTTTCTATTGTACTACATCCTGGTTTTGGTCTTCTTTAAAATGGCGGCCGGCGGAGACATTGTCTCCGCCGGCCGTGGACCTCTAGCGGCGTCGGCCCGCGGCGGCCAAAGTCGTGGAAACCGGGAAAAAACGGATTGGCCGGGACATTGGCCGGGACAAAATAAATCCGGGAAAAGGGTTTGAATCCCGGGAATGTCCCGGCCAATCCGTGACTGTTGGCAACTATGGCACTGTGATGTAAGGGAGAGTAAAGCCCCGTACACACAGTCGGACTTTTGCCCAACAAACTTCATTTTGAGCAAGTTGGACCAACAATCCGACCGTGTGTACGCTCCATCGGACAAACTTTTTTTTTTTTTTTTGTGTTTTCATAGGACAAAAGTTGGATCTGCAAACGGACAAACTTTTGGCCAACAAAAGTCCGATGGAGCAAAGTCCGACCGTGTGTACAGGAAACCATCGGACTTTTGTCCGATGGACAAAACAAATAATGTTAAAATCAACCAACAATAGCAGAAGTTGACCAAAGGGTGGCGGTAAAGAGCAGAAAAACCACGTGATGTTGGAAAAAGTTTTGGGAAAGTTTGCAGAAAAGTCCTGTGGTGTGTATGCTATGGGTGTTCCCGGCCAACTCCGTTCGAACAAAAATCCACGGAAAAGTCAGATGGAAGTCCGACCGTGTGTACGAGGCTTTAGGGACTCAACTTCTGATGGTGGGGTGGCTCTTGACATCTAATGTAAGGAGAGGGGATGCGCTGGACATCTAATCTAATCTTACAGATACAACCGGCCCTTTTGAGGGCAATCATATGAAATGGAGTTTGACACCCCTGAGACAGGCCCTGGTATTACATAGAAGTTGCTGGATCTAAAGCCTGGTACACACAATGAGAATATCAGACGAATGATCGTCCATTTTTTTTTTCTTGCATGCTTGTCTCATATCGAAATGAAGACAGAATACAACTTGGGAAGTGATGTAATGTGTTGTATTGTATTGTAATGTATTCTTTTCTCAGCATGTGTGGTCTTGCTCTTCTGATTTGTCCAGACGAATACTGTACTGCTTACACGAAAATCGCACGATCATTTTTTGTGTTTGTCCCTTTGGATGATTTCAGATGAACTATCGTGATCAGCTCTCGAAAGCTGTGTTCTAACGTAGCAGTATTTTTCATCCGGTTTTCTGATCATTTGTACTCGGCTTTACAATGGCCATACACCCTTTGATAAATGATCAATTTCTTTTCCATTTAATCTTTTCTGATAGATGTTAGAATCGTTGGTAAGGTTGAATAAAGTCATCAGTCCATCCAGTTCAACCTGTGTAGGTGTGAGTATGTTCATTTTAAAACAATGAATACTTTGAGCTGACACCACCAATTGTGGAAGTGAATTCCACATCCTATTTTCTCTGACAGTAACCCCCCTCCCCCCAGTGATACTAAACCCACAACAGTAAAATCAGTCTGTATATGCAACATAGCATGCTTGTTATACTCACTGTGGAACTTAAGGGGTTAATCCTCTGCATTGTGTAAAAAGGCCATTTTATTCTGTTTGCACAGATACTCCCCCTCCTGCACTGTCTATCTGGGGAACGCCAGCTAACACAAGTAGGATAGCCAACCCGCACATGCTCAGTTGTGTCTTTTATGCTGGAGAGAGCATTTACTTGTTCTCAGAGCTAGCCAGGTCACATTGACATCACACATGTGGGTGTGTATACAGGCTGTAGTGGAAATCTCCTCCTACCTGAACTCTCAGCACTGGAGAAACTGTGAAGTTTATCACTGACCGTGGTATACAGATCCGTCAAAAAGGTATACAGTATAGTGGCAATATGTTAATGTAAAAAGAAGATTTATAAGCTGTAGGCACTGTGGGGGGGAGGGGTGGATTAACTATTTTCATATTACTGGGTTTAGTAACACTGCTTCTCCTCTAACTTCATTGTGTGGCCCCTGTCTTCTTACACTCTCTGAGACTGAATAATTTATTCCCTATGCTAGAATCACCATTAACCACTAGGGGCTGCGCTATAGTCAAATGACGTCCTCCCCTTTACACGCGCCCCGAGCGCCCCCTGCAGGGTACGCACTGCACGTGCTGTGTTCACAGAGTCACTGAGACTCGGGTGATGACGCCTCCGATGACGGATCCGAGTAAGGGTCCCGGCCCCTTACTACGTGATCAGCTGTCAGCCAATGACAGCTGATCACATGATCTAGACAAAGCTCGGTAATCTTTTTTTTTTTTTCTCCTCGTGCTGATAGCGTGAGGAAAAAAAAAAGCCGATCACCGGCTGCCGTGTAAGGGACATTGGTCCCCAGTGGAAGAGGCAATTCTGCCTCATTAGTGCAAACAAGTACAAGTACCGCCTGCCAGTGCCCCCTGCCAGTGCCTCCTGCCAGTGCCCACAGTGACCACCAGTGCCACCTGTAAGTGCCAATCAGTGCCACCTATCAATGCCACCTATTAGTGCCAATTCTCCATGCCCACCAGTGCCACCTATCAATGCCCTTCAGTGCCACCTCTCAGTGTCACCTCTCAGTGCCGCCTATTAGTGCCCACCAGTGCCGCCTGTCAGTGCCCACCAGTGCCCCCTTATCGGTGCCCATCAGTGCAGCCTTATCAGCGTACATCAATAAAGGTGAAAAATTACCCGTTTGCAAAATTTTATAACAAAATATAAAACGGTTTTGTATTTTTTTTTTTTTTTATTTGGTCTTTTTTTTTTTTTTAACAAAAAATAAAAACCGCAGAGGTGATCAAATACCACCAAAAGAAAGCTCCATTTGTGGGAAAAAAATGATAAAAATTTCATTTGGGTACACTGTTGTATGACCGCGCAATTGTCATTCAAAGAGTGAGAGCTCTGAAAGCTGAAAATTGGTCTGAGCAGGAGGGGGGTTTAAGTGCCCAGTAAGCAAGTGGTTAAGATATTTGTGTATCACGATCATATCTCCTCTCAAGCACTCCCTGGTCATCTCTCGCCTTGACTACGGCAACTCCCTCCTCATTGGATTACCTTTACATAGACTATCCCCCTTCAGTCCATCATGAATGCCGCTGCAAGACTCATCCACCTTACCAACCATTCATAACAATAATTTACAAAGCCGTCCACAACTCTGCCCCCAGCTACATCACTAACCTAGTCCCAAAATACCAACCAAGCCGCTCTCTTCGGTCCTCCCAAGACCTCCTGCTCTCTAGAGCCCTTATCACCTCCTCCCATGCTCACCTCCAGGATTTCTTTAGAGCTTCTCCCATCCTTTGGAACTCCCTACCCCAATCTGTCTGACTGTCCCCTAATCTACCCATCTTTAGACAATCCCTGAAAACCCTTCTTTTTAAAGAAGCCTATCCTGCTTCTAACTAATACACTGTTTTACTTCCTCCATCAGCTCATCCCCCATAGATATTACCTTTTGTATCAATTGACCCTCCCTCCTAGCATGTAAGCTCTAATGAGCAGGGTCCTCTGATTCCTCTTGTACCAAATTGTAATGTAACTGGAATGTCTGCCTTCATTTTGTTAAGCGCTGCGCAAACTGTTGGCGCTATATAAATCCTGTATAATAATTATAATCTCTTCTCCAGGGAGAATACATTTAATGCTTTCAGTCATTCCTTGTAACTGAGGTTCTGCAGTCCTAATAGCTGGGTTGCCCTTCTTCTGACTCTCTCCTTTTCCAGCACATCCTTCCTGAGAATTGGTGACCAGAATTGGATGGCTTACTCCAGATGTGGCTAAACCCGAGTTTTATAAAGTGGCAGGATTATAGTTTTATCACTTGCGTAGATCTAAAGCAGATTTTACAATCAGATTGTAATGTGTTTGTAAAGGCATTTTTTTAAAAACAGTAACAAACATGTCATACTTACCTGCTCTGTGCATTCGTTTTGCACTCAGCAGGTCCAAGCCTCCTATTCTTGAGTCCCCTGCCGACGCTCTGGGCCCCTACCCCCTGTCGAGTGCCCCCATAGCGAGCTATGCTATGGGGGCACTCGTGTGCTCGCTCCTGAGCCGGCTCTCTCTGTCCATAAGACACACAGAGTGCGGCTCAGCCCCGCCCCCTCCTCACTGTGATGACTAGGGATGAGCTTCGAGTTCGAGTCTAACTCATGTTCGACTCGAACATTCCCTGTTCGCATGTTCGCCGAACAGCTAACAATTTGGGGTGTTCGCGGCAAATTCGAAAAGCCGCGGAACACCCTGTAAAAGTCTATGGGAGAAATCTAAAGTGCTAAATTTAAAGGCTTATATGCAGGTTATTGTCATAAAAAAAGTGTTTGGGGACCCGGGTCCTGCCCCAGGGGACATGTATCAATATAAATATTTTTTTTAAAAACGGACGTTTTTTCGGGAGCAGTGATTTTAATAATGCTTAAAGTGAAACAATAAAAGTGAAATATTCCTTTAAATTTCATACCTGGGGGGTGTGTATAGTATGCCTGTAAAGTCGCGCTTGTTTCCCGTGCTTAGAACTGTCCCTGCACAAAGTGTCATTTCTGAAGGAAAAAAAGTCATTTAAAACTTACTCGCGGCTATAAGGAATTGTCAGCTCCCGGCAATACATAGAAAAGTCATTGATAAAAAAAAAAAAAAAAAAAAATGCGTGGGGGTCCCCCCAAATTCAATTACCAGGCCCTTTAGGTCTGGTATGGATATTAAGGGGAACCCTGCCACAAATAAAATAAAAAATCAGTGGGGTTCCCACCAAATATCAATACCAGGCCCTTCAGGTCTGGTATGGATTTTAAGGGGAACTCCACCCCAAATTTAAAAAAAAATGGCGTGGAGTTCCCCCAAAAATCCATACCAGACCCTTTATCTGAGCACGCAACCTGGCAGGCCGCAGGAAAAGAGGGGGGCGAGAGAGCGCCCCCTCCTGAACCGTACCAGGCCACATGCCCTCAACATAGGGACGATGTCCCCATGTTGATGGGGACAAGGGCCTCATCCCCACAACCCTTGCCCGGTGGTTGTGGGGGTCTGCGGGCAGGGGGCTTATCGGAATCTGGAAGACCCCCAGATCCCGGCCTCCCCCCATGTGAATTGGTAAGGGGTACCCCTACCATTTCACAAAGAAAGTGAAAAAAAATATGTAAAAAAAAACACACAGACACCTTGGAAAAGTCCTTTATTAAAAATAAAAAAAATAAAAACACATTCCAGCGATGTAATCCAATGTCCCGCAGCGATCCGATGTCCAGCGCTGCAGTCTCCACTCGAAACGTCATTGGCTGAGCAGACCTACACTGCGGAGGAAGTTCCCCATCAGGTCCGCTCAGCCAATGACGTAGGCGGGGTCTGAGGTATGAGGGGGCAGGGGCTTATCGGAATCTGGAAGACCCCTTTTTATTTTTAATAAAGGACTTTACCAAGGTGTCTGTGTGTTTTTTTTACATTTTTTTTACACTTTCTTCGTGAAATGGTAGGGGTACAATGTACCCCTTACCAATTCACATAGGGGGGGCCGAGATCTGGGGGTCCCCTTTGTTAAAGGGGTCTTCCAGATTCCGATAAGCCTCCTGCCCGCAGACCCCCACAACCACCGGGCAAGGGTTGTGGGGATGAGGCCCTTGTCCCCATCAACATGGGGACATCCTCCCCATGTTGAGGGCATGTGGCCTGGTACGGTTCAGGAGGAGGGGGCGCTCTCCCCTCCCCCCCCCCTCTTTTCCTGCAGCCTGCCAGGTTGTGTGCTCGGATAAAGGGTCTGGTATGGATTTTTGGGGGAACTCCACGCCATTTTTAAAAAGAAATTGTGGTGGAGTTCCCCTTAAAATCGATACCAGATCTGAAGGGCCTAGTATGGATATTTGGGGTGAACCCCACGTCATTTTTAAAAAAAAATTGATGCAGGGTTCCCCTTATAATCCATACCAGACCTGAAGGGCCTGGTAATTGAATTTGGGGGGACCCCTACGCATTTTTTTTTTAATCAATGACTGTTCTCTGTATTGCCGGGAGCCGACAATTCATTATAGCCGCGAGTGCTTTTAAATGGCTTTTTTTCCTTCAGAAATGACAGTTTGTGCAGAGACAGTTCTAAGCACGGGAGACAAGCGCTGCTTTACAGGCATATTATACACCCCCCCTCCCCCCCCCCCCCCCCCAGGTACAAAATTTAAAGGAAATTTTCACTTTTTATTGTTTCACTTTAAGCATTATTAAAATCACTGCTCCCGAAAAAAACATCAGTTTTTAAAACTTTTTTTGCATTGATACATGTCCCCTGGGGCAGGACCCGGGTTCCCAAACCCTTTTTAGGACAATAACTTGCATATTAGCCTTTATAATTAGCACTTTAGATTTCAAACATTCCAGTCCATTGTATTTAATAGGGTTCTAAAGTTCACGCGATATTTAGGTCTGTTCGCAGGTTCTGGTGCGAACTGAACAGGGGGGTGTTCGGCTCATCCCTAGTGATGACCCAATAGCTCACCACACACATTATAATTTGATTGTACAATCTACTTTATGGTAGCCATACACACTTTGAATGTCTAACCTGATTGATGTGCCATTCAATAAAAACTATCAAATTTGCTCACTAGCCATTACTTCCTTTCCAACTGATTTCGACGATTTGGATCAAATTTGATCAAAGTGGAGTCAATCAGCAAGATTAGAACATTGATTGTTTTGCATTGATCAGCTGTGCTGAGAAACTTTGTTCATGAATATGATCATATTTCGTTTGATCAGACACTATGGATGTTAAACTCTGGGTAACCATTTCTTTAGGCAGGTCAGAAATCCTCCTGGAAAACTCAGCAGCAGTGCCAGGACAAGCAGCTCTTATACCTATGGAGAAAATGCTGAGTGATATAAGACAAACATCGAAGGCAAAACTTTTCTTTAGCTTTGGATAGAGTGGAGAGGGATTAGAACACGTCGGGTTTTTACCACTGTCTGTGCCCCCATTTAGGGAGATTCATCTTCTCAATTCATCATGTAAGAAGATCCCAAATTATGGGCTGTCCCCACTCCCTAGAAGAGTAATACAGGGGAATCTTCCAATGGGGACATAGTATCTGGGGACCCTGGTGATAACCAGATATCCTGGACTTTGGAGGGATTATGGGACAGGAAGTGAAGGGAAATCTACCCAGTGAGACACAGATGACAAAAAAAAGCTAACTGGGGTTTTAACCCCCCCCCCCCCCATTCTATCCAAAATAACAAAAAAAAAAATTGCCTTTAGTTCTACTTTATCCACTTTCTGACCCACCACAGTAATTACCGTATTTATCGGCGTATAACACGCACCCTAACTTTAAGGCCTCATGCCCACGGACGTTTTTACAGCTGTGTTTTTTACAGCTTAAAAACGCCTGTCCATGTTATTGTATAAGTTTTATTTTATTTTTTTATCCCAAAAAAACCCCAAAAAAACGTCGGAGCTAAAAAACGTGATTGCGGCGTTTTTGCGCGTTTTTTGACGCTTCGCGTTTTTTTATGCCTAACGCCGACGCTGAGGAACGCACTGGTCCTGTTTTTTTTTTCACAGCTTAACCACTTAAGCCCCGGACCAATACGGGCCATTATGACCAGGCCACTTTTTGCAATTCGGCACTGAGTCGCTTTAACTGACAATTGCACGGTCGTGCGACATGGCTCCCAAACAAAATTGACGTCCTTTTTTTCCCACAAATAGAGCTTTCTTTTGGTGGTATTTGATCACCTCTGTGGTTTTTATTTTTTGCGCTATAAACAAAAATAGAGCGAAAATTTCGAAAAAAATGACATATTTTTTACCTTTTTCTATAATAAATATCCCCAAAAAATATATAAAAAAATATTTTTTTTCCTCAGTTTAGGCCTATACGTATTCTTCTACATATTTTTGGTAAAAAAAAAAAAAATCGCAATCGGCGTTTATTGATTGGTTTACGCAAAAATTATAGTGTTTACAAAATAGGGGTATAGTTTTAAGGCATTTTTATTATTTTTTTACTAGTAATGGCGGCGATCAGCGTTTTTTTTCGTGACTGCGACATTATGGCGGACACATCGGACACTTTTGACACATTTTTGGGACCATTGTCATTTTCACAGCGATCAGTGCAATAAAAATGCACTGATTACTGTGAAAATGACACTGGCAGTGAAGGGGTTAACCACTAGGGGCGCTGAAGGGGTTAAGTGTGCCTAGGGGAGTGTTTACTACTGTGTGGGGGCGTGGCTATGACTGACACGTCACCGATGTCCACTCTGATTACACAGATCGGAGATCGCTGACATTGTCAGTAGAGGAGCGGGGAGATGTTGTGTTTAAACACACATCTCCCCGCACCGAGCCTCCGTGAGACGATCGCGGGGATCCCCGCGGTGATCGAGTCCGCGGGACCCGCGGTCCCACTCACGGGGAAGGCAGGGGGATCGCGAGCGCGTCGCCGGCGGCGCGCGCGCGACCCCGACAGTTTAAGGGCCACGTACAGGTACGTGATTGTGCCTGTACAAGCCATTCTGCCGACGTATATATACCATGAGCGGTCGGCAAGTGGTTAAAAACGTCTATGCTATTTGCAGCTCAAAAACGTCTAGGTGGGCATGAAGCTATAGACTAACATGGACAGGCGTTTTTAAGCTGTAAAAACGCTCAAAAACTCGGCTGTAAAAACGTCCGTGGGTATGAGGCCTTATGCCGCGTACACACGATCATTTTTTTCCGTCGAGAAAAATTACATTTTTCCCTTTGGACGAGAAAAACGATCGTCTGTGGGCTTTTTGTCGTTTGCTTTTTGTCGTTTTTCTCGACGGGAAAAACGGCATTAATCACGACGAGAAAAATTAGAACATGCTCTAATTTTTCTCGTCGTGATTCCCGTAGTTTTTTGCCGCGGCAGTTTTCCCATAGGGAAACACTGCCGGGGAGCCCACACACGGTCGTTTTTTTCGACCAAAAAAAAAATTTCATTTAAAACGGCCGTGTGTGGGGGGGGGGGGAACAAGCTGTTCCTCGTTTTTCACGCCGATTTTCTCGACTGTGTTTTCGAAAAAATCGATCGTGTGTACGCGGCATTAGAGGGAAGTTTCAGGAAAAAAACTTTCCACAGACCCCTGCGTATAACACGCAGGCACAGTTTACCCTCTATTTTCAGGGTAAAAAAGTGAGTGTTATACGCCAATAAATACAGTATACTGCAGCAGGGAGGCACGCGCAGTCACAATGATGTAAATGCACGTCATTGTGCCTGTTCCAGGTTTGGTGCGCACAGTGCGCCCCTCCTGTGACTGCTGTTTCCACCGGACACAGTGGATTACAGTTACCAGTAATCAAACACCGAGTATCATGTGATCGCTATGATCGGTCCTAGCACTCCCATGATAACAATGTAAACAACCTGTCATCAATGGCATTCCATGCAAGAACAGCTTGCTTACTGTTGTGATCTGTGATTGGCCCTGATTGGTAGCCAGAGATGTCACCTCCCACCTGCTTTTAAATACTTAAAGGGGGGGGGGCGTGGCTTACGCGCGATCGTGGATGGCTGCTTGAGCTGAGAGCTCCGCACACCGGACCGGACGAAAGCACCTTTGTGGGCCTTCCAGCACCATCAGCAACACCACTTTGCCTCCTGACATACCCAGCGAGCCCCGCTACCGCGATGTCCCGCAAACGGAGCCAGGAAGTAGGTCCGAAGCGGCTGCAATCCTTTGCGTATCAGCCTCGCTACACGCGGCAAGATGGCGCCGCCGGAGGCACAGCGCGGCATCCGTCGAATGCATCTGGTCTCCCGGATCGTACGCATGAAATGCAGCAGGGATTACCCCCAAGCTCCCTTCATGATCCGTCACCGGCAACCCCAGTCTCCCAGAGCCCAGCAAAATCGAGGATGCGGATAGATCTGACAGGACAGGCCTCAGAAACTGTGAGTACAGGCCTACACAATGATGCTGCCATATCTTCCTTACAATCCTCAATAGCTCAGTTTCCAACCCTAGGGCAACCAGTACTAGACACTACTATGAAGGACATGCTTGTGTCCCTGCAATCTTCTCTCATGACCAACCTATCATCACTGATTAACAGATTTTCATTAGAAATGAAACAAATGGACAATAGGGTGCAATTTATTGAACATAGGATGGAGGAGTGCACTGACACAGTAAATGAATTGGTGGATGCATATCATGATCAAAGAGATGAATCTCTATGGGTTAAGTCTAAACTTGCGGAACTCGAGGACCGCTCCAGACGCAATAATATAAAGATACGAGGTATCCCAGAATCTGTTCATCCCAAAGAATTGCAAAACTTTGCCAGCACCATGTTCTCTAGCATGCTTCCTGAATTGTCCCCGATCGAACTTACTATTGACCGCATTCATAGACTTCCCAAACCACGCCACCTTGAGGCAGACATACCCAGAGATGTCCTCCTCAGAGTCCATTTTTTCCAAGCTAAAGAACAAATTCTCATGAAAGCAAGAGAGCTATCCCCCCTACCTGCACCTTACTCTGATATTCAACTTTATGCTGACTTGTCGCGATACACGCTACAAATGCGCAGACAACTTAAATCTATCACTAAGGCCTTCAACAACCACAAGATTGTGTACAAATGGCGCCACCCTGCCACTATCTTGGTTACCTATAACGGCATACCCCATACCATCTCCACCCTAGAAGGAGGCATGAAGCTCTTACGGGACTGGGGGATAGTACTGGATCCCTCTCCTGCTCACCAAGAATCCTCTGGGGGTCCGAACCCCTTCACATTGGGGGTGGGCCATGGACCCCACAAAGGCAACCGTTGATTAATTTGCCCACATAGCTACGTATGAGCGACTGACTCGTCCGGAATGGTTCTGCGTTTTGACGCCTGTTTGCTGAACTATACCCCATTATTTGGCCAGTTGCTCCAGTGAGCTACCCATTACTGGTCCTACTATTTGTTCTCTTTTTGTTGATTCTGTTTCATATTCCTGTTTATGACAATTAACACACATTATTTCCACACGGTGGTCACGGACCAATTGCCTGTTAGTCGCAATTTGCCATATCTAACCCATTATATACCCTATAGTTTCCATCTGGAACCAATATTCTCAATTTATTAAGCGACGGAGGAAGACTTCTCATCCGACATCGATTGTCAACACTGCTGCTGACTCAACGCTCTCCAGAACTGTAAGTGGACACACATTTGCCTTCCACTCTGACACCTAACATGGGGTTCAATGTTCTTTCCCTGAATGCGAAAGGGTTAAACCATCCTGCCAAAAGATCCTCCCTTTGGAATACTGCTATAGCCCATAAGTGCGACATTCTATGCGTCCAAGAAACGCACTTTGCTCTACAATCTACTCCCAAGTGTCATCATAGACTTTTTCCTCATGTGTTCACGTCCTCTTACCCCAAAAAACAGCGAGGAGTGCTGATAGCTATCAGAAATACGGTGAACTTTCAACTTAAACACTGTGAATCAGATCTAGATGGACGGTATTTAATCTTGGTATGCTCAATTAACCATGTCCCATATACCATTGTCTCTGTGTACGCTCCTAACTACGGCCAAATGGCTTTCCTTAAAAAGATTATACGTAATGCCAGAAAGATCCAACAAGGTCATCTTCTGCTGGGCGGGGACTTTAACATGGTCCCAAATAATGACATGGATTCAACGTCAGGTGTTAAAAGACGCTCTTCTCCTTTAGAAGGCTTTATTGCTTCCAATGATTTATATGACGTGTGGAGGTGTTGTCATGCGAACGAGAGGGACTTTACCTTCCTTTCGGCGCCTCACAACACCTACTCCCGAATAGATCTATTTCTTACTGATAAGGTCTTGCTACAGAAGGTTTCTAAGTCTACTATACACACCGCCACCTGGTCGGATCATGCCCCTGTTAGTTTGTCTATAACAGGGGATTTTCCCCAGTCTAACTCCTACATCTGGAGAGTCAATGACTACCTCCTTCGTACCACCTGCTACTCCTTACCCATCAAACAACACCTAGAAGAATACTTTGGAATCAATCAGGGGACTGTGACAGATCCGGTGGTGGTGTGGAATGCCCATAAGGCTGTGATGAGGGGGGTATTTTTGCAAATGGGAGCCAGAGCGAAGAAAGCCAGGACCCAAACACTGGACAAACTGACAGCAGAAATGTCCACTGCTGAGTCCCAAAACAAGCTTACACCCTCCCCCGTCTTACAAGCAAAAATATTTACATTACGCCATGAGTTGAAATCCCTCCTTCTCGAGAAACACGAAAAAACATATAGACTGCTGAAAGCCAAATCGTACACCACGGGAAATAAAGCGGGTAAAGCAATGTCTCTCAGAATCAAAGGTTATAGGAGTAAAACGAAAATCCCTTTCCTACATCACCCCCACTCTAATGAGAAACTCCTCAAACCCCACGACATCGCGAATGCCTTCAGCACATATTACGAGGATCTTTATAACCTCAAGAATGATCCCTCCATCACACAACCCTCCCCGGAGAGTATACAATCCTTTCTTCATAAAGTTCATCTCCCGGTTGTGACCCCAATACAACTCTCTTCTCTAAATAGCCCCTTCTCGATAGATGAAATATTACGAGTAATAAACAACCTTCCTTCTGCAAAATCCCCTGGCCCGGATGGGTTCACGGGGGAATATTACAAACTATTCCAAACTATTTTGGCCCCTTCCCTCTGCCAAACTTTCAATGTAGCGGCCACTTCCGCATCCTTTCCTGCGGAAATGCTTAGTGCTAGGGTAGTCACTCTTCCTAAGCCTGGGAAGGAACCTACCTCACCTAAAAATTTCCGACCAATATCACTACTTAACTTGGATGTGAAAATTTACGCCAAGCTCCTTGCGAATAGAATAGAAAACATTCTTCCCTTCCTTATTCATCAAGACCAATCCGGTTTTACCAAAGGGCGCCAAGCATCTGATGCCACTAGGCGAATGATAAATCTTATTCACCATATAGAATCCAAAAAAATCCCCTCCGTCCTGCTTTCCCTTGACGCCGAAAAAGCCTTTGATAGGGTGCATTGGGGTTATTTATCGGCGGTTCTCAATAAATTTGGATTCACAGGACAAATTCATGACTCCATAATGGCGCTGTACTCCAACCCCTCAGCCCGGGTGTTCTCAGATGACACCCTATCGTTACCTTTCCAAATAACCAATGGGACTAGACAAGGTTGCCCACTGTCACCCCTGATATTCAACCTCATTATGGAACCTCTTGCAGAGAGCATTAGATCTGATACAAAAATCACAGGTATCCCTATAGCTGATATGGAACATAAAATAAGCTTGTTTGCGGATGATGTAATCCTCATTATCTCTGACCCAGAACGATCATTACCGGAAGTTCAAAAGACGCTCGCCTGGTTCAGCACTATTTCCTATTATAAAGTAAATGAAACTAAATCGAACATACTAGATCTGGGTGTAGGTGCGGAGGTTGGTAAACGACTCAAAACTCAATTCCCATACATATGGGTGAAAAATAGCATAAGTTATCTAGGAATACAACTCACTCCAGCGACAAAATATCTATTCGCATCTAACTATTTACCTCTCCGTACCAAGCTCCAGGAGGACCTCACCAGGTTAGCGTCAGTTGAATTTTCATGGTGGGGACGCCTTGCGGCGTTCAAAATGTTCCACCTTCCCCAAATTATGTATCTATTTAGGACCATTCCTATCCCTATACCTACTACTTACTTTAACTCACTACAATCAATCCTATCAAAATATATATGGCAAGGGAAGAAACCTAGATGCGCCCACAATCAAATGTCTAAACACAGATTGGCGGGGGGGACAGGCTATGTCAATCTTCAAGATTATTACTTCTCATCCATTCTAACCCAATCCAAAATATGGTTTTCGCCTACCCCAAATTCCTCACTATGGGGGAATATTGAATCTAAGTCAATTCCGGGCAAAAACCTACTATCTTGGCTAATAGCGTTGTCCCTAGGGGCAAAACTTCCCCGTCATATTTCCCCAACGTTAGTGGCTACAACCAAAGCCTGGGCCAAACTCACACAACTATCAACTTCCAGTCCTGTGAATTCCAATATAAGCATCCCCATTGAAACTCTTCACCACTTAATGGAGTCAACTTCATTCATAAGATGGAAGGAGATGGGCATTAACTATCTCTCCGATCTAATGGTCAAAAAAGTGATGAAATCGTTTCCTTCGTTACAGGAAGAATACTGTCTTCCTAGTTCCGACATTTTTCTATATATTCGCACCAAGCATTGTATTACCTCACTTAGTTCCTGGACATGCACAATCCCCCAAACAGCATGGATTTTTCTAACCTCACCCCCGAAACACAGCAAAGGTATCTCCATATTCTACAATCTGTTTAAACACAAAACTACATTCGTCAAATCTACACCATTAATCAATTGGGAAAAAGACTTGGGACATACCTTCTCTGATAATGACTGGGAAATGGCTTGTAAATCTACGTATCATTCCACCAGTTGCTCAACCCTTTGGGAGTTAGCATACAAGATAACCTATCGCTGGTATTTGACCCCAGCTAGAATCTCGAAATTCCACCCCTCTCTAACAGACAGATGTTGGAGGAATTGCGGAAGGACAGGTAGCCTATTGCACATACTTTGGAACTGCCCCAAGCTTACACACTTTTGGAACTCAGTATTCCAACTGATTGCAGATGTGACCCATACACACATACCAAAAAAACCATCTCTGGCCTTACTTTCCTTATCTATTGACAGATACCCTAACCCAACTAGGAACATTCTGTCCCATATTCTATTAGCGGCAAGAATTAGCATAACTAGAAAATGGAAAGACCCACTCCCTCCCACGTTGAAAGATGTGGTTCACACCACACATGTACATTTCACCCATGAAACGACTCTGGCGCTGCGACACAAAAACACACAAAGGGCTGTACACATGTGGAAGCAGTGGATAGGATGGATTGAATCCCCAGGAATAGTACGGGTTTTTGATCTTTGATCGGTAGTATGAGTTGTAAATCCTATTTGTTCAGTTTTGTTTTTCATGTTTTGATTTCCTTTTCTTACCATTAATCCATATTCCTGAAACGGGTTTGCAGGCCCCGTTGAGGAGGAGGGGGAGGAGGGGGTCTATGCTAGGACACAGTTATGCTCCCCTTCGGGGGGCCAGAGAGGGGAGACCCCCCCACCAACCTCCTTCATGAGTAAACCTCCCTCATGAGTAAATCAGCTCTATGGTAAGCTATTTCAATGTACTCCACATACTATGTGATAACGCATTACCTGTTAAATGTGCAGTTCAACTAGATTGCTCTAACATGCTCCATTTAACTGAGAGTGCTCACTGACCGCTGAGTCAGATATGATATGATATTGGTTCCCTGTGTAATACTGTAATACTGTAATACTGTAATAATGTACCAACCGTTTACAGAATCACAAGCTTATGAGATATGTTTAATGTATGTTTCATGTCTCTGGTTAAAGTGAAAAATTTTCAATAAAAATCTATTGAGAAAAAAAAAAAAATACTTAAAGGGGTTGTAAAGGTTCGTTTTTTATTTTCTAAATAGGTTCCTTTAAGCTAGTGCATTGTTGGTTCACTTACCTTTTCCTTTGATTTACCTTCTAAATGTTGTTTTTCTTTGTCTGAATTTCTCACTTCCTGTTTCTCCTCACTGAACTTCACACCATCTGAGTGGTGTGGAGTCAGCCAGAACAGCTTACTGAACAGCTTACTGAGGAGGAACAGGAAGTGAGAAATTCAGACAAAGAAAACAAAGAAAAAAAATATTTAGAAGGGAAATCTAAGGAAAAGGTAAGTGAACCAACAATGCACGAGCTTAAAGGAACCTATTTAGAAAATAAAAAACAAACCTTTACAACCCCTTTAAACCTCTTCCATACCGGGCCTATTCTGGCACTTCTCTCCTACATGTAAAAATCATCATTTTTTTGCTCGAAAACTACTCAGAACCCCCAAACATTTTATATATATATTTTTTTTAGCAGAGACTCTAGGGAATAAAATGGTCGCTTATTGCAACTTTTTACGTCACACTGTATTTGTGCAGCAATTTCTCAAATGCGTATTTTTTTTTTTTTAAGGCCTCATGCCCACGGACGTTTTTACAGCCGCGTTTTTGAGCGTTTTTACAGCTTAAAAACGCCTGTCCATGTTAGTCTATAGCTTCATGCCCACCTAGGCGTTTTTGAGCTGCAAATAGCATAGACGTTTTTAAGCTGTAAAAAAAACCCAGGACCAGTGCGTTCCTCAGCATCGGCGTTAGGCTTAAAAAAAAACGTGAAGCATCAAAAACGCCGCGATCGCTTTTTTTAGCTCCGACGTTTTGTTTTTTCGAAAAAAAAATTAAAATTATACAATAACATGGACAGGCGTTTTTAAGCTGTAAAAAACGCAGCTGTAAAAACGTCCGTGGGCATGAGGCCTAAAATAAAACAAAACAGTAAAGTTAGCCAAATTTTTTTTGTATAATGTGAAATATGATGTTACGCCAAGTAAATAGATACCCAACATGTCACGCTTTAAAATTGCACACACTTCTGGAATGGCACCAAACTTTGGTACTTAACCACTTGGCGCCCAGAGGACGTCATTTGACATCCTGGGCTTTGTGGTACTTTGTGGGGCTATATCTGAATGATGCCTGCAGCTACAGGCATCGTTCAGATATTGGCATTTTCAGCCAGCGATTTCCTACACCATAGGAATGATCATAGCGGCTGTTCCGCCGCTTGATCGTTCCTACGGGCGGCGAAAGGGGACATCCCCTCCTCCCGCGCCGCCCTCCGGTGCTTCTACCGACTCACCTGTGCTATCGGTGAGTCAGTGACAGGATCCGCCAGCCCCGGATGTTGATTATAGAGATTTCCAGCGGACCAGATGGTCGCCAGAGTCTCTATGATCGTTGGAGGCCGGGCGCAATGTTATGACATCACGCCCGGCCTCTGCATTCAAAAAAACGGCGCCGCTTCGGCTGTGAATCGGTGGTCGTTTTTTTTTTTTTTTTAGGCTACCAGCCTAGAGGTGAGATGTGGGGTCTTATTGACTCCAAATCTCACAGTAAAGAGGTCCTATCATGTCATATTCCTATTACAAGGGATGTTTACATTCCTTGTAATAGGAATAAAAGTGATTAAATTATTATTATTTTTTTTTAAAGTGTCAAAATAAAAAATAAATAAAGTAAAATTAACAATAATAAAAAAAAAATGCCCCTGTCCCCGTGTGCTCGCACGCAGAAGCGAACGCATACGTATCAAACCACACGTGAGGTTTCGTCGCGAACGTTAGAGCGAGAGCAATAATTCTAGCCCTAGATCTCCTCTGTAACTCAAAACATGTAATCAGTAAAAAGTTTTAAAGCCTTGCCTATGGGGATTTTTAGGTACCGAAGTTTGGCGTCATTCCACAAGCGTGTGCAATTTTGAAGCGTGACATGTTGGGTATCTATTTACTCTGCGTAACTTCATCTTTCACATTATGCAAAAAAATTGGGCTAACTTTACTGTTTTTTTTTTTTAAAGCATGAAAGGCATGAAAGGCGTTTGAAAAATTGCTGCGCAAATACCGTGCGAGATAAAAAGTTGCAATGACCGCCATTGTATTCTCTAGGGTCTCTGCTAAAAAAAACATATAATGTTTGGGGGTTCTATGTAATTTTCTAGCAAAAAATAGCAAAAAAATTATGATTTTTCCATGTAGAAACAAAGTGTCAGAATTGGCCCGGGCCTGAAGTGGTTAAATACAGTATTTAGAACTCCATGACACTGTTTTGATGTTGAATTTTAAAAGCAGCGGCAAGCCTGCTGATCTCACAGGTTTGCTAATCTGACAGAACACCGCTGCTTTTAAAATTCAACATCAAAACAGTGTCATGGAGCTCTAAATACTGTATTTCACAATATAAGCTCAGGTTACTGGTAAAAATAAGTGTGAAATGCAAGACTTTGGTGGGTGTAAAAAGATGTCCGCTTGGCGACTTCAGACTGTAGGCTTACTGCGACTGAGTGCGGGTGTATCAAGATGGCCGTGATGGAAAGTCACTTCCGTTACAAGATTTGATGGGTCGCCTAATCTGATCGGAACACCAGCAGCTGCAGGCATCATTCAGATATCCCCACTCAAAGTCCAGGATGTCAGATGACGTGGTTAACATGATGGAGACACGCCCAATAAACAAGTCTCTGCTCTTCATTCCAGTGTGTGTCTGATTAAGCAGGACTTGCAGGGCCGCCCTGAAAGTGAAGGTATGTCAGGGGGAGACTGATGGTAGAATTTAACCCCTACGGTACCTGGCTGTAGCCAATCACAGATCACAACCAAACGCAAGCTGTTCAGGAATAGTAAACCCATTAATGACAGATAAAACTATTGCCTATACAGTGATCGTCACTGTATAAGCAATAACAGTGTAAAATTAGTGTGACACTAAGCTGACAAGATGTAAAAAAAAAAAAGTTTACAAAATTGAATAAAAAATGATTTACATTTTTTTTTTTTTTTTTTACACACTGTAACCAGTCAGTATTCCAGTTCATCACCACACTAATCATATGATGACGCTGTACTGCACTAGTGAAATTATGTAAAAAAAAAAACATTTTCCAAAAACTTGACATGCCTCTTACTAAATGCCTCAGACTATCTACTTTTTAAAAAGGGGTCATTTGGGGGGTATTTGTACTGTCTTGGAAGCTTAGGGTTTAATGAAATGAGAGGCCGCCAGTACATGATCAATTTTCAAATATACAGTATCTCACAAAAGTGAGTACACCCCTCACATCTTTGTAAATATTTTATTCTATCTTTTCATGTGACAACACTGAAGAAATGACACTTTGCTACAATGTAAAGTAGTGAGTGTACAGCTTGTATAACAGTAAATTTGCTGTCCCCTCAAAATAACTCAACACACAGCCATTAATGTCTAAACCGCTGGCAACAAAAGTAAGTACACCCCTAAGTGAAAATGTCCAAATTTGACCCAATTAGCCATTTTCACTGCCCGGTGTCATGTGACTCAATAGTGTTACAAGGTCTCAGGTGTGAATGGGGAGCAGGTGTGTTAAATTTGATGTCATCGCTCTCACTCTCTCATACTGGTCACTGGAAGTTCAACATGGCAGCTCATGGCAAAGAACTCTCGGAGGATCTGAAAAAAATAATTGTTGCTCTACATAGCGATGGCCTAGGCTCTAAGAAGATTGCCAAGACCCTAAAACTGAGTTTCAGCACGGTGGCCAAGACCATACAGCGGTTTAACAGGACAGGTTCTACTCAGAACAGGCCTCGCCATGGTCCACCAAAGAAGTTGAGTGCATGTGCTCAGCGTCATATCCAGAGGTTGTCTTTGGGAAATAGATGTATGAGTGCTGCCAGCATTGCTGCAGAGGTTGAAGGGGTGGGGGTTCAGCCTGTCAGTGCTCAGACCATATGCTGCACACTGCATCAAATTGGTCTGCATGGCTGTCGTCCCAGAAGGAAGACTCTTCTAAAGATGATGCACAAGAAAGCCAGCAAACAGTTTGCAGTAGACAAGCAGACTAAGGACATGGATTACTGGAACCATGTCCTGTTGTTTGATGAGACCAAGATAAACTTATTTGGTTCAGAGGGTGTCAAGTCTGTGTGGCGGCAACCAGGTGAGGAGTACAAAGACCAGTGTGTCTTGCCTACAGCCAAGCATGGTGGTGGGAGTGTCATGGTCTGGGGCTGCATGAGTGCAGCTGGCACTGGGGAGCTAAAGTTCATTGAGGGAACCATTACATGTGTTGACTGCATTTGTTTTCATTTTTTTTTAAGTTTTACTTTCACCTGAAGATTCTGCCAGTAACATGCTTCCTGTCCTACAGCAATACGCTCATTCAATATACTGTATCTATGGAGGAAACCAGGGTCATCACCTAGAGAGAGGACTTCATTTGTCCATAGCTTAGAAGGGAAGGGTTCTGTAATCTCAGAGATAACAGAAACTGGTAAGAATCAGGGCCATCTTTTCCATTGGGCACGCTGGGCAGTTGCCCGGGGGCCACACTTGCCTGGGGGGGCCCACCGGCTGCCCAGCGACCCCAGTAAAAAATGGTGGGAAGCGGCGGGTCAGAACTGTGCATGCGCAATTTGCGGAAATCGCAGAGAAGATCCGATCCTCCACGAGTGCTGCCTCTGTCTGTCCGCCGATGATGACGTTAGCCACACCCGCCAGACTTAAAAAAATAAAAAAGCAGGAGGAGCTGAGGGTGAATGGACAGAGTAGAGTTGTCAGAGCAGACAGCACAGCAGGCTTGAAGCAGAGTGTGGCGGAGTCGGACCCCTGTCAGCAGTGCCGGTTCTCGTGAGCCTGTAACCTGCCCAGCCACCAGCCAGTACAGACACGGAGTGCCCTGGTCGGTGTCGTACGGTGAGTGGCTGTCTGGCTGACTGTGCAGCTTGCACAAAGAGATCAGGGGTGGTCTGTTGCTCTGATGTAAGTGGGAACTCTGATGTAAAGAGAAAGCAGTGGACTCTGATATAAGGTGGTCTCTGGTCACCAGAGCCCCCCCTTACATCAGCGTTTCCCCTTACATAATGATCTGCAGCGTTCCCCTTTACATAAGAGTTCCCTTTCACTGTAAGGGGGAATCCTGCAGACTCTGATGTAAGAGGAAACTCTGTGCTGGCTGGGTTATAGTAACCTAACCTTCATGTCAATGAAGAAATGTTTTTTTTTTACTTTTGTTTAACTTAAACACATTGCTAATAGCACGATCTATATGTTTATAGTTTAAATACTGACATTTGCACTGTTTGGCACTGAAAACGGTAATTTTAGGTACCTTTTTGCAGTGGCAGTAAAAAATGTGGTTCTGCCAGTAAATGTCATGATTTTTGTCAGTAAAAAATTCTCTTACATGATTGTGTAGACAGGGCCCCAGTGCACCGTATTGCCCGGGGGTCTATAATGCTCTTAAGATGACACTGGTAAGAATGCAGCACAGGAATTTAATAGCTGACAAATTTCTAGTAAGAGTAACAAGTATTTCTTGCACTTATTAAACAGATATAACAAAACACTTACAATTGTATATTTAACAGAACAAAAGGCACTAAATAAAAGAAGTCCATGCACAGAGGGGGCTCCCACTGCTGCCTCTGTGCATATGAGGTGAGGGATAGAGAGCAGAGCTGCTGCTCTCGGGCACAGAATTAGATCAAGATTAGGCTCAGGTACGTATTTAGAGGGATGGCTGTGGGGAGCTTGTGAGCTTTTGGGGGTACCTTTAGCCGTTTACGTGCTCATCAATGCCCGGGACCAGGCGGGGGCTGCAGTCATGTGAGAATCAAACATTTGGCAGTTCCCCGACATAGAGATGAGCCATCTCACTGTGTGCAGTAAAAAAATAACAGAGTTCCTCTAAAACTGCTGTCCCGTGTCACTACACACCTTCCTCGATGTATGACGCATTTAGGAGGAGGGACACTGCTGAGCCTGTGCCCTCTCCACCAGTCCAGCGTACCTGTGTGGTACCTCACTCCCAGTATCAGAATTGGGTCCCGCTGTGCACTTGGGTTGGACCTCATTCGTGCACTTGTTAACTCCTTTCTTCCCGTACTGTGTTACCAAACTATGGATCTCTGTAATGCGGGTTCGGTCCCGGTTGGCACGGAAGGCCAACTGCCGGGGAGAGCCAATACACCAACCCCCTCGTTACCGAAAATTTACACCAGGTACCGCGCTTCATACAGTAACTGGCTGCATGTAACTTGTGACAGTTTTGGTTACCGATAGCAACCTGCTTGACTTGCCGAGTAGACCTTTTGTAATAGTCTCTGTACTCCATACCCCACATGTGCTTTACTGACCCTAGTTCTCTTGATACACCAGGAACCATCAAGCATCCCTTTAAAGAACTTCAGACCAGGCTTGAAACAGATGATGCAACTTTTACTGCAAGACTTCGGCAATACAGTCCAACATGAACAAATACACTAAAGCATCCCCCTAATTATCTCTCTAGGTTTTCCAGGTAGGGATAAGCTTCGAGTTCGAGTCGAACTCATGTTCGACTCGAACATTGCCTGTTCGCCCGTTCACCGAACAGCGAACAAATTGGGGTGTTCGCGGCCAATTCGAAAAGTCTATGGGAGAAATCTAAAGTGCTAATTATAAAGGCTTATATGCAAGTTATTGTCCTAAAAAGTGTTTGGGGACCCGGGTCCTGTCCCAGGGGACATGTATCAATGCAAAAAAAGTTTTAAAAACAACATTTTTTTCGGGAGCAGTGATTTTAATAATGCTTAAAGTGAAACAATAAAAGTGAAATATTGCTTTAAATTTCGTACCTGGGGGGTGTGTATGATATGCATGTAAAGTGGCGCATGTTTCCCGTGCTTAGAACTGTCCCTGCATAAAATGTCATTTTTGAAGGAAAAAAAGTCATTTAAAAATCACTCGCGGCTAATTAATGAATTGTCGGCTCCCGGCAATACATACAAAAGTCATTGATAAAAATAAAATAAAAGCGTGGGGGTCCCCCAGAATTCAATTACCAGGCCCTTCAGGTCTGGTATAGATATTAGGGGAACCCCGCCGCAAATTAAAAAAAAAAATGCGTGCGGTTCCCCCAAATATCCATTCCAGGCCCTTCAGATCTGGCATGGATTTTAAGGGGAACTCCACCCCAAATTTAAAAAAAAATGGCGTGGAGTCCCCCCAAAAATCCATACCAGACCCTTATCCGAGCACGCAACCTGGCAGGCCACAGGAAAAGAGGGGGGGACTAGAGAGCGGCCTCCCCCCCCTCCTGAACCGTACCAGGCCACATGCCCTCAACATGGGGAGGATGTCCCCATGTTGATGGGGACAAGGGCCTCATCCCCACAACCCTTGCCCGGTGGTTGTGGGGCTCTGCGTGCGGGGGGCTTATCGGAATCTGGAAGACCCCTTTAACAAAGGGGACCCCCAGATCCCGCCCCCCCCTATGTGAATTGGTAAGGGGTACATTGTACCCCTACCATTTCACGAAGAAAGTGTCAAAAAATGTAAAAAAAACACACACAAACACTTTGGAAAAGTCCTTTATTAAAAAAAAAAAAATGTTTTTTAAAAAAAAACCATTCCAGCGGTGAAATCCAGTGTCCCGCGGCGATCCGATGTCCAGCGCAGTCCGTCATTGGCTGAGCCTGAGCGGACCTGATGGGGAACTTCCTCCGCAGTCTATTACATGTATAGACCCGCCCCTTCTAAAGTTCCCCATCAGGTCCGCTCAGCCAATGACTCGGTGTAAGGCTGAGGAGCTGATGCGGAACATGAGAAGGGGCGGGTCTATACATGTATTACACAGTGAAGGAAGTTCCCCATCAGGTCCGCCCCCTCGGTATGTCAGACCGCGCCTACGTCATTGGCCTGAGCGGACCTGATGGGGAACTTCCTTCACTGTGTAAATTTAAATTACACAGTGAATGAAGTTCCCCGCTCAGGCCAATGACGTAGGCGGGGTCTGACATACCGAGGGGGCGGACCTGATAAGGAACTTCCTTCACTGTGTAATACATGTATAGACCCGCCCCTTCTCATGTTCCGCATCAGGTCCTCAGCCTTACACTGAGTCATTGGCTGAGCGGACCTGATGGGGAACTTTAGAAGGGGCGGGTCTATACATGTAATAGACTGCGGAGGAAGTTCCCCATCAGGTCCGCTCAGGCTCAGCCAATGACGGACAGCGCTGGACATCGGATCGCTGCGGGACACTGGATTTTACCGCTGGAATGTTTTTTTTTTTTTTTTAAATAAAGGACTTTTCCAAGGTGTTTGTGTGTTTTTTTTTGGTTTTTTTTTTTACACTTTCTTCGTGAAATGGTAGGGGTACAATGTACCCCTTACCAATTCACATAGGGGGGGGGGGCGGTATCTGAGGGTCCCCTTTGTTAAAGGGGTCTTCCAGATTCCGATAAGCCCCCCGCCCGCAGACCCCCACAACCACCGGGCAAGGGTTGTGGGGATGAGGCCCTTGTCCCCATCAACATGGGGACATCCTCCCCATGTTGAGGGCATGTGGCCTGGTACGGTTCAGGAGGGGGGGTGCTCTCTCGTCCCCCCTCTTTTCCTGCGGCCTGCCAGGTTGCGTGCTCGGATAAGGGTCTGGTATGGATTTTTGGGGGGACTCCACGCCATTTTTTTTTTAATTTGGGGTGGAGTTCCCCTTAAAATCTATGCCAGATCTGAAGGGCCTGGTAATTGAATTCTGGGGGACCCCCCTCTTTTCCTGCGGCCTGCCAGGTTGCGTGCTCGGATAAGGGTCTGGTATGGATTTTTGGGGGGACTCTACGCCTTTTTTTTTTTTAATTTGCGGCGGGGTTCCCCTTAATATCTATACCAGACCTGAAGGGCCTGGTAATTGAATTCTGGGGGACCCCCACGCTTTTTTTTTTTCTATCAATGACTTTTGTATGTATTGCCGGGAGCCGACAATTCATTAATTAGCCGCGAGTGAGTTTTAAATGACTTTTTTTCCTTCAAAAATTACATTTTTTGCAGGGACAGTTCTAAGCACGGAAAACATGCGCCACTTTACATGCATATTATACACACCCCCTAGGTACGAAATTTAAAGGAATATTTCACTTTTATCTTTTCATTTTAAGCATTATTAAAATCACTGCTCCTAAAAAAAACGTCCGTTTTTAAACCTTTTTTTGCATTGATAGATGTCCCCTGGGGCAGGACCCAGGTCCCCAAACACTTTTTAGGACAAT
Organism: Rana muscosa; assembly: GCA_029206835.1. Lineage (NCBI taxonomy): Eukaryota > Metazoa > Chordata > Amphibia > Anura > Ranidae > Rana > Rana muscosa. Next base: position 815,012,206 of record CM055116.1, read on the forward strand.
AAATTGCATATTAGCCTTTATAATTAGCACTTTAGATTTCGAACGTTCGAGTCCATTGTATTTAATAGTGTTCTAAAGTTTACGTGAACATTCTGTCTGTTCGCAGGTTCTGGTGCGAACCGAACAGAGGGGTGTTCGGCTCATCCCTGTTCCCAGGTATAACTCTAAAAAGGTAGCAATCCATATTTGGTGCTCTCCAAGGTTGAAAGATCTCCGGACTCCCGGTGCCTCTGACAGACTGCAAGGTGCAGCAGTCCTCCTCAACAGCAATCACGTCTTCTTTTGACTGGGAACAGGCAAAAGGCCCTGGACCCTGGCCTTCCCCCTTTTTATAATACTGGGCGGAGAGGCTGGGCCCAAAAAGCCTTGGAACAGCAAAACACAGCGTTAACCCCTTCACCAGCCTGGGTCCCTCCCCTTTCCCCTGCAAAGCACCTTGTCCCCATGTTGATGGTGACAAGGACCTCTTCCCCACAACCCTGGCAGGTGGTTGTGGTGGTCTGTGGGCGGGGTTTTTTTTGGAATCTGGAAGCCACCTTTAACAAGCGGGCCCCTAGATCCTGGACCCCCATGTGAATGAATATGAGGTACGTAGTACCCCTACCCATTCACCAAAAAAAAGAAGGTGTAGTGTACAAAATTACAGTAGGCAGTCCTTTATTTAAAAAAACATGTCCCCCGAATTAGATACATCGTCAATCACTACACCCACCGCCGACCCAAAAAAAGGAAAAAAAATTGTCCACTCCCGTCGTCTGATGGTTCTTAACCACTTAAGCCCCGGACCATTTTGTAGCTAAAGGACCAGGCCACTTTTTGCGATTCGGCACTGCGTCGCTTTAACTGACAATTGCGCAGTCGTGCGACGTGGCTCCCAAAAAAAATTGGCGTCCTTTTTCTCCCACAAATAGAGATTTCTTTTGGTGGTATTTGATCACCTCTGCGGTTTTTATTTTTTGCGCTATAAACAAAAATAGAGCGACAATTTTGAAAAAAATTACATATTTTTTACTTTTTGCTATAATAAATATCCCCCAAAAAAATATAAAAAAACAATTTTTTTCCTCAGTTGAGGCCGATACATATTCTTCTGCATATTTTTGGTAAAAAAAAGCGCAATAAGCGTTTATTGATTGGTTTGCGCAAAAGTTAAAGCGTCTACAAAATAGGGTATAGTTTTATGGCATTTTTATTAATATTTTTTTTTACTAGTAATGGCAGCGATCAGCGATTTTTATTGTGACTGCGACATTATGGTGGACACATCGGACACTATTTTGGGACCATTGTAATTTTTACAGCGATCAGTGCTATAAAAATGCACTGATTACTGTGAAAATGACACTGGCAGTGAAGGGGTTAGCCTGTAGGGGGCGCTGAAGGGGTTAAGTGTGACCTAATGTGTGATTCTTACTGTGTGGGGGCGTGGCTTGGAGTGTGACATCACTGATCGTCGTTCCCTATGACAGGGAACAGACGATCAGTGACAGTCTCACTAGGAAGCACGGGGAGAAGTTTGTTTACACTTACCTCTCCCCATTCTTAAGCTCTGTAACCTGATTGCGGGACACCGGCGGCGATCGGGTCCGCGGGTCCCGTGGTCACGGAGCTCAGGACCTATATATATATATATGTCTATATATATATTCCAAAAATATTGGGACGCCTGCCTTTTTTCTTTTATGTTGTTCTTTCAAATAGAAATCTTTCTGTTAAATTCTTAAATACAAAATTTCATCTTTTAATCACATCATATATATATATATATATATATATATATATATATATATATAATATACACTATATTACCAAAAGTATTGAGACACCTGCCTTTACGCGCACATGAACTTTAATAGCATCCCAGTCTTAGTTGGTAGAGTTCAATATTCAGTTGGCCCACCCTTTACCACTATAACAGCTTCAGCTCTTCTGGGAAGGCTGTCCACAAGGTTTAGGAGTGTGTCTATGGGAATGTTTGAACATTCTTCCAAAAGTGCATTTGTGAGGTCAGGTACTGATGTGGATGAGAAGGCCTGGCTCGCAGTCTCTACTTTAATGTGAAGGCCAGTCAAGTTTCTCCACCCCAAACCTGCTTATCCATGTCTTTATGGACCTTGTTTGTGCACTGGTGCGCAGTCATGTTGGAACAGGAAGGGGCCACCCCCAAACTGTTCCTTCAAAGTTGGGAGCATTAAATTGTCCAAAATGTCTTGATATGCTGACACCGTAAAGGCCCATACACACGATCGGATATTCCGACAACAATTGTCTGATGGACATGTTTTTTTGGATAATTCGACCGTCTGTATGCTCCATCGGACAATTGTTGTCGGAATTTCCAACAACAAATGTTGGCTGTGCATGCTCTCAAATTGTCCGACAACAAATGTGTTACGTCGGATCATCGGATCGCGTGTACACAAATCCGTCGCACTAAAATCCAAAGTACAAACACGCATGCTCGGGAATCAATGCTCACCAAACACGAAATTAGCAGAAGGGGCTCAAAGGGTGGCGCTCAAGAGCTGAAATTCCTCGTAGTACGTCACTACGTTCCTGTTTGTTGCATGACAATTGTGTACAATCAAATCGTGTGTACGAGGCTTAAGACTGGGATGTTATTAAACCGGAGCTCCACCCTAAAGTGGAATTTCCGCTCATCGGATTCCTCCCCCCCTCCAGTGCCACAATTGGCACCTTTCGGGGGGAGGGGGGTGCAGATACCTGTCTAAGACAGGTATTTGCACCCACTTCCGGGCATAGACTCCCGTGGGAGTCACACCACTTCCCGTCACCCCCTGCTGTCTCCTGGGAAACACACAGGTCCCAGGAGAGAGCGGGGACCAGTGAGGGCGCACCGCGCTACTCGCGCATGCGCAGTAGGGAACCGGGCAGTGAAGCCGCAACGCTTCACTTCCTAATTCCCTCACCGAGGATGACGGTGGGGGCAGCATAGTGACGAGCGATTGCTCGTCTTCTGCTGCCGACGTCACTGGACTCCAGGACAGGTAAGTGTCCATTTATTAAAAGTCAGCAGCTGCAGTATTTGTAGCTGCTGGCTTTTAATATTTATTTTTTTACGGCGGAGCTCCGTTTTAAAGTTAATGTGAGTGTAAAGGCAGGTGTCTCAATACTTTTGGTAATATAGTGTATATTAGGGTGACCAGACATCCCCGGTTTCAGGGGATAGTCCCCGGATTGAGGACACTGTCCCCGGACCAAGTCTGTCCCCGGTTTTGTCCCCGGATTGGATTTGAACAGAGGCTGGGGCAATTTCAAAGACAGTCAGTGCAGAATTAAAAAAAATATATCTGAATTACACAACCCTGCTCAGCCGCTCTTACTAGCTTAGGGGGTGTATTTTTTCCATTATCTGTGCCCCTTTCTGATGATCATGTGCTGGTCGGAGCGGAGGGAATTTTTCTTCAGTTTCGGTTGCATGTGCATTCAGCTCCGCTCGCATGTTCTTCTGCCTCTCCTTGCCCTCCCTGGCGGAGAGAACTTCCTCCACTCCCCACCTAGTAGTAGCCGGGGTCTGGAGAGTGAGACTTGACAGGCTGTGAGGCGGGCGGCGGCGGCAACGGGCAGAAAGTCGTTGATTGCCACCATTACTAGTAAAAAAAAAGATGTCCCCGGATTTAATTTAAAAAATCTGGTCACCTTAGTGTATATATAATTTGGGAACTTGAAGAATATATATGGCTTATCAGTTGTACCTTGTAGCACTGGGCCTGTGGTTGGAATCCCAGCCAGGAATCTATCTGCATGGAGTTTGCATGTTTTTCCTGAGCTTGCATGGTTTCCCTCCACACTCCATGCTGGAAGACTAATTGGATCCTTCCTGTCTAAAGTTGCCCATAGTATTTAAATGTATATATGGGAGATTATTATAATCCTGAGGACAGGAACTGGTGTAATGTACAGCATGTAAAGCAGTGCGTACATTGTTGGTCCTATATGTAATAAACAAAATAGATCTAGATCTGGATGTATTGTGACCCCAGGCTATTCTATTAAACTCCATTCAGAGCTTTCCTTAGTGCAAGGTAGTACCAGACAATAAATCAAACAGATGTTCTGCCATGAACTCCAACACAAAGCCACGTATTTACGGGAGACAGTCACGTGGGTTCTGTAAGCCAATGAATCCTCAGCTCTGACTGGAAGCATGACGGGAAGTGTAGTTCTCAAGGTCTCCCCTCCTTTTCCGGCCAGGAGATATGACGTGTAGTGTTCTGTAGGGGCCACGTCTGTCAGGAGCAGTGTTTCCGGTTTGCAGCTTCCGGCATCTGTGTTCCCGGCTCCGGTCCTGTGCAGTCATGTCGGTGTCCGTTCTGTCCGTGGTGTCCCGCTTCTTGGAGGAATATGTCAGCTCCACCTCGCAGAAGCTCAAGCTGCTGGACGCCTATTTGCTGTACATCCTGCTGACCGGAGCCATGCAATTCCTGTACCGCCTTCTGGTGGGCACATTCCCCTTCAACTCCTTCCTGTCCGGCTTCACCTCCTGTGTGGGCTCCTTCATCCTGGCTGGTAAGACGGAATTCAGGGGGTGAGCCTGACAGCTTCCAGCGCACAATTCTTTCGTTCTGCATAGCTGGCTTCCTTCAGAGGTTGCCTGGTCTTCCCATCATGTGGCCAGTGAAGGGAGAACCCCTGTAAAGCCACGGTTCATGGTGACATACACACCAGCAATGGGCATCCACGTTTCTTCCCTTATACCCCCTTATACATAGTACTGGTAATCGTCTCATAGTGAGCAATTCTATTCAATGCCTTTCCATAAGATTATTTAGTCGTTGAATGTCTGCAGAGATTGAAGACACATAATCCAGTAAGGCCTCATTCATACGGACATACTCCAGCAAACACCCATAGGAGAGTCATATTTACCCGCTTAGAGATGTACAGGTGTTGGGTGCATCCCCATGCAGGTGTATGTGTATATATATATATATATATATATACATATATACACACACACACACACACACACACACTCTTTATTACCAAAAGTATTGGGACACCTGCCTTTTTTGGTGAAGTAGCTGCAGGGAATGCAAATAGTGGCAGTTTGAAACCTGCATACACACGACTGTCATATTGGGTGCAGGGGCTGTGTCTGTACAGCTGCTCCATCCCAAAAGATGAATGGGACCGCCTGCACGGCGATGCACCCAATACCTGTACATCTCTGAGCAGGTAAAGCTGGCCCTCACATGGGTGTACGCTGTAGTATGCCTGTGTGAACAAGGCCTGATCAGACAAGTAGAGCAATGGGCTTTGTGTATGGGGAGCGTGAAGGCTTGGTGGTGAGCACTTCTGTCTTGCAGCACAATGGAGGTTGCACGTTCTCCTTGGGCTTGTGTGGGGTTCCTTCTGTCCCCCAAAGACATGCTGGCAGGTTATTTTGTCTGGTCTATGTTGGTTCTAGTACGTGGATGTATACATGTGAGGGAGGGGCTTTGGATTGTAAACCTCCTTGAAACTGTGTAAACTGTTGGTGCTGTACAGAGACTTGTAATGTCACCCCATTGCTGCAGAACACGCCTTGCTGCTGTGTGATGACATAATTGGAGTCTCACATAGTGATGCTTCATTCATGTCGTCGCACAGCAATGCAGAAAAAAATGACCATCCTGCTACAGCTCACACTGACCGCTGTATGCACAGTAAAACCCAGCTTTTTTTTTTTTTTTTTTTACGGACTAATGTGAACTTCGCTTAAACTGGTGGTAAAGATCTTTGGTCATGTTTAACCTGCAGGGGAAGCCTATAATAAGGCTTACCTGTAGGTACTGTAAATATTCGTTGCAATATTTTATGTCACCCGGTATTTGTGCAGCTCTCTTTAAAACAGTTTTTTTTTTGGGGCAAAAAAAATGAATAAGATAGTACGATTTGTCATTTGACCAATCAAAACAATCCCAGAGTGACACAAATTCCTTTTACTGCTGCTGTAATCACCATGTCGAATGTCACAAGTCGGATGGTTAGGACGAGGATCCTACTTTGATCCGACTGGGCTGAAGTAGGATCAAAGTCGGACCAAAGTAGTGCAGGAACCTTTTTCACAGTCGGACCGACTTGTGTCGGACCAGTTAAGACGGCTCTCATAGGGAAACATTGATTTTCACACGTCATGCGACATGAGCTCCCAATGTCGGAGCGTTTGTCATTCCAGTGTGAACCCAGCTTTATTGTCAAAGCTTCATTGAACAAGCTGACGTTAAAAGCTGATTGGCTACCATTAGAGGTCGGCCGATATTTGGCCATTTTATAGAAATAGGCATTGGCCGATTATTATCCAAATTAGGCCGATATAACACTGACCGCACCTCTGCCAGCAGAGTGTAGAGAATCCTCCTCCTCCCTTCTCCACACTGTTGGCAGAGCAGCGCAGCGGTGTGTGAAACTGTAGGGAGAGAGAGGAGCTGTCACAATTGAGGTTGGATGTCGGGGGTGGGCGGGACCCAGCTATCCAACACCTGCCAATGGGATGGGATCTGGGCGGACCGTTACGTGTATGTGGCCCCGCCCCTTTCTTAAACGGCCCAATCATTTGATGGATAGCTGCTGGGTCCCACCCACTTCCGACATCACGCTGAATTTATCAGCTCCTCTCTCCATATAGTGTAACACACCGACGCTGTATAAACCAACTGCGCTGGCCGTGTCCCTACTTATGGTTTTGGCCTGTCTAGACACATGACGTCACATCTGGATGAGTTTCCAATGCTGTTTTACCTGTCAAAGGTTTTGTATTCCTGTATGTCCTTAGAGTTACACAGGCCTGGGTAGAAAGCACATTCAGATGGATTGCCCCACTTTCATTGTTACCATTGAGAAATACAGTGGTGTCACCTCCCTGTAATAAGCCTGCAGACTGGGCAATGAAAGGGCAGCAACAGACTGATGAGGTTAGTCTTATGGCCCAAGTGCAGGTGATTGCAAGAGGTAGCTAGCAGTCAAATTAAGGTACTTGTATTTAAAGTTTTATATTAAAGGCAATAAAAAAAATAAAAAAAAAATTTTTTATACATACCTGCTCTGTGTAGTGGTTTTGCACAGAGCAGACCCAATCCTCCTCTTCTCGGGTCCTGCACCAGTACTCCTGTCGCTTACCCCCAGAGCAAGCAGCTTGCAGCAGGGGCACCCAAGCAGGCGTGCTTCTGAGCCGCTGCTCTGCATGTCCATTCAGACACAGCTGCGGCCCCACCCCTTCTCTCATTGGCTCACTGGAGGTAATTGACAGCTGTCTCAGCCAATAAGGAGGGGAAGTCCCTGAAGAGCTAATGCACTTGTGCATATTACTGGATTGAGAGGAAGCTCAGGTAAGTATTAGGGGGGCTAAGTGCTTCTGTACAGAGAACTGGATTTCCCTGGTGTTGGTACCTGAATGGAGCAATGCGGGAGCAAAGAAAGGTGATTATATAATACTGGGGAAGAGGGGTTGTTAAATGACTCTCTTGGTTTGCCAAGTAGAAGTTCTTGTCTGATAATACACAAACATAAGGTTGATTAACTAGAACAGAGGGATGGGTGAACTTTATTAAACTGTTATCAAGTAAACCATATTTATCTTTTGTTCTTTCAGTGTGTCTAAGGATCCAGATTAACCCCCAAAATAAAGGAGATTTCCTAGGAATCTCTCCAGAAAGAGCCTTTGCAGATTTTCTCTTCGCCAACACAATTCTTCACCTGGTTGTCATAAACTTTGTTGGATGAAATTTTGTCCCCCCTTTTTGTTTGTCAGGTATGTATACTGTAAATTGTGAACTTTAAAGAACTTTCACTTCAATACTTTTCTTCAGCTTTTTATCTATCTATCTGGGGACAGAGTACATTGTCCCATGTACTTGTGTGCATTAAAAACCTTACTATAAGGTCGCACATAGTGCCTCCCCCCCTTGTGGCCATCCAACAACATACAGTGCCTTGCAAAAGTATTCGGCCCCCTTGAACTTTTCATCCTTTTGCCACATTTCAGGCTTCAAACATAAAGATATAAAATTTTAAATTTTTTTGTGAAGAATCACCAACAAGTGGGACACAATTGTGAAGTGGAACGAAATCTATTGGATTTTTGAAACTTTTTTAACTAAGGAAAAAAATGAATCGTGGGGCGTGCAAAATTATTCGGCCCCCTTGCGTTAATACTTTGTAGAGCCACCTTTTGCTGCGATTACAGCTGCAAGTCGCTTGGGGTATGTCTCTATCAGTTTTGCACATCGAGAGACTGAAATTCTTGCCCATTCTTCCTTGCAAAACAGCTCAAGCTCAGTGAGGTTGGATGGAGAGCATTTGTGAACAGCAGTTTTCAGCTCTTTCCACAGATTCTCGATTGGACTCAGATCTGGACTTTGACTTGGCCATTCTAACACCTGGATACGTTTATTTGTGAACCATTCCTTTGTAGATTTTGCTGTATGTTTGGGATCATTGTCTTGTTGGAAGATAAATCTCCATCCCAGTCTCAGGTCTTTTGCAGACTCCAACAGGTTTTCATCCAGAATGGTCCTGTATTTGGCTGCATCCATCTTCCCCTCAATTTTAACCATCTTCCCTGTCCCTGCTGAAGAAAAGCAGGCCCAAACCATGATGCTGCCACCACCATGTTTGACAGTGGGGATGGTGTGTTGAGGGTGATGAGCTGTGTTGCTTTTACACCAAACCTATCGTTTTGCATTGTGGCCAAAAAGTTCGATTTTGGTTTCATCGGACCAGAGCACCTTCTTCCACATGTTTGGTGTGTCTCCCAGGTGGCTTTTGGCAAACTTTAGACAAGACTTTTTATGGATATCTTTGAGAAATGGCTTTCTTCTTGCCACTCTTCCATAAAGGCCAGATTTGTGCAGTGTACGACTGATTGTTGTCCTGTGGACAGACTCTCCCACCTCAGCTGTAGTTCTCTGCAGTTCATCCAGAGTGATCATGGGCCTCTTGGCTGCATCTCTGATCAGTCTTCTCCTTGTCTGAGCTGAAAGTTTAGAGGGACAGCCAGGTCTTGGTAGATTTGCAGTGGTCTGATACTCCTTCCATTTCAAAATGATCGCTTGCACAGTGCTCCTTGGGATGTTTAAAGCTTGGGAAATCTTTTTGTATCCAAATCCGTCTTTAAACTTCTCCACAACAGTATTACGGACCTGCCTGGTGTGTTCCTTGGTCTTCATGATGCTCTCTGCACTTTCAACAGAACCCTGAGACTATCACAGAGCAGGTGCATTTATACAGAGACTTGATTACACACAGGTGGATTCTATTTATCACCATCAGTCATTTAGGCCTGGTTCACACTGGGGCGACAAACGCTCCGACATTAGGAGCTCATGTCGCATGACATGTGAAAATCAATGAATCCCTATGAGAGCCGTCTTAACTGGTCCGACACAAGTCGGTCCGACATTAAAAATGCTCCCTGTACTACTTCTGTCCGACTTTGATCCTACTTCAGCCCATTGACTATCATTGAAGTAGGATCAAAGTAGTATCCTGTTCATGAAAGTCGGACCAATGTCGGACCGATGTCGCAGAGCAAAGTAGGATGAAAGTTGTGTCGTATAGTGTGAACCCAGCCTTAGGACAACATTGGATCATTAAGGCTGGGTTCACACTATACGACACGACTTTCATCCTACTTTGCTCTGCGACATTGGTCCGACATCCATCCGACTTTCATGAACAGGATACTACTTTGATCCTACTTCAATGATAGTCAATGGGCTGAAGCAGGATCAAAGTCGGACAGAAGTAGTACAGGGAGCATTTTTAATGTCGGACCGACTTGTGTCGGACCAGTTAAGACGGCTCTCATAGGGATTCATTGATTTTCACACGTCATGCGACATGAGCTCCTAATGTCGGAGCGTTTGTCGCCCCAGTGTGAACCAAGCCTAAGAGATCCTCGCTGAACTTCTGGAGTTTGCTGCACTGAAAGTAAAGGGGCCAAATAATTTTGCACGCACCACTTTTCAGTTTTTTATTTGCTAAAAAAGTTTAAAATATCCAATAGATTTCGTTCCACTTCACAATTGTGTCCCACTTGTTGGTGATTCTTCACAAAAAATTTAAATTTTATATCTTTATGTTTGAAGCCTGAAATGTGGCAAAAAGGATGAAAAGTTCAAGGGGGCCGAATACTTTCGCAAGGCACTGTAGTTAGTAAGGAGATGGCTTCTTGAAAAGTGGGGCTTGTCTTGGCTTTAAGTGCCTCACTGAGAGAAGCAGCAAGAGGATTGCAGAGGAATGGAAAGAACAAATGCCAACATCCAGGTGCTACATGCTTATTTGTAAAGATAGCAGTGTAGCAGCAGAAAAAAATAGTAATCGCCACTCACCTAGCTGTTCAAATTGATCCACTGGACGTCGTGGAATAACCTTGAAGAAAACCACACAAACTAGAGTGCTAATTGCTGAGTGGCCACAAGATGGTGCTAAAAGTAGTAAGTAAACTGGCATACTTTCAGTAGTCTTTGTAGAAGAAAAGGCATGTATTCCAAATGAAGGAATTTTATTAAACACAAAATTAATCATCTGATAATGGGGTTGGAAATGTTGTGGTAAGCTCATTAAACTTGTGTGGCAGTGGCAAAGACAAAATCGACAAGGTGGAGAAGTGATATGCCCTCCAGTGATGCTACTGCCAGGATCGGCTCAGAAGGAACTGACATAAGGATGGTGATGGGATGCAGTGGCTAGCACCGGACCAGTGCACTGGAAATGACCTTGGAGGACTTGCCGGAGGGCCGAGAGGAAGGACTTTGAAAAAAGCGGCACGACCTTGAAATGCGTTGTCATTGAAACTAGGATGTGTCATATTTGATGCCATGACGCAACATCACAGACTGACCCATCACAGTTCTCTTGATAGTAGATATAAAATATAAAGTGACTAAAGCGCTGATATTGTATCAAAATAGAAGAAAAAAAGTGCACTGTGCTATAACATTAAATAACAGATACAGTCCCTGACAAAAGTCTTGTCGCTTGTGTACAAATTGACCTGAAGTGCTGCTAAAATATATTTCTAATCAAGATTTTGTTACAAGAAATGGGTCATTTTAATCCCAACAGCTTTTGTAATAATGTTTCAGTGCAAAACGAAACTGACAAAAAGTATTCTAATATTCACAGCTTGGTAAAGCCCATTGAGTCAATTTTTGCCAAGACATAAGTGTTGTCGCCTTGTTATATGAGCTTTTACCTGTGACTAATAATGGATCAATTAGGTCTCAGGTGTGTATAAAAAGAACACCAGTACACTAGACCTCTGCAAACATGCCCAAGATTCACCCAGAGACTAAAGTGTTGATTATTAAGAGGCTGAAGACCAGATCCACTGCTGATGTGACGGACACCTTCAATGTGTCACAGCGTCAAGTTCAGAGGATAAAAAAAAGATTTGAAGAGACTGGAGACGTTTTGGACAAGGCCAGGTCAGGCCGTCCCCACAAGACAACTGCTCGAGAGGACCGTTTGTTGGCTCGAAAATCCAAGGCCAGCCCATTTTCCACTGCAGCAGAGCTCCACGAGACCTGGTCACCTGAAGTCCCTGTGTCAACCAGAACAGTTTGTCGGATTCTGTCTCGAAATGGCCTCCATGGTCGAATCAGTGCCCATAAGCCAGCACTAAACAAAAGACAATTGAAAAACCGTGTGGCATTTGCCAAGGGCTACAGCCTGCTAAAAGGATGGACTCTGGAAAAGTGGCAGAAGGTGGATTTTTCAGATGAATCTTCTGTTGAATTACACCACAGTCGCCGCAAATATTGCAGGAGACCTACTGGAACCCGCATGGAGCCGAGATTTACCCAGAAAACAGTGAAGTTTGGTGGAGGCAAAATCATGGTCTGGGATTACATCCAGTATGGGGGTGTGCGAGGGATCTGCAGGGTGGAAGGCAACATCAATAGTCTAAAATACCAAGAAATCTTAGCTACCTCTTATATTCCCAACCATAAAAAAAGGCCAAATTTTGCAGCAGGATGGTGCTCCATCGCATACTTCCATCTCCACATCAAAGTTCCTTAAGGCAAAGAAGATCAAGATGCTCCAGGATTGGCCAGCCCAGTCACCAGACATGAACATCATTGAGCATATGTGGTGTAGGATGAAAGATGAAGCATGGAAGACGAAACCAAAGAATATTGATGAACTCTGGGAGGCATGCAAGACTGTTTTCTTTGCTATTCCTGATGACTTCATCAATAAATTGTATGAATCCTTGCCAAACCGCATGGATGCTGTCCTTCAAGCTCATGGAAGTCATACAAGATATTAAATTTGGATCTCACAGCACCACTACTTAATTTGCTGACATTTTTAGATTTTCTGTAAAGTTGTTCAATTTCTGTATAGGCGACAAAACTTTTGTCTTGCCAAAATTTGACCTGTCTGTCTTGATTAAATGATAAATTAGTTTCACTGAAAAAAGATTTATTTCAGTGCATTAAACATCATTTGGGAGGGCTTTAGCTTTTCATAGGAGCTATTTCTAACACCAATTGATTAATTAAAAGTCAGTTTAATAGCAGGAGTTTCTACAAAATAGAGAAGCGACAAGACCTTTGTCAGGGACTGTACATTAGATGAGAGCAGCAACCAAAATAATAGTGCTTACAACCACTGTGCATAATATAATAAAAAATAGTATGAGTGCGCTAGAATCAACCTATTAAATAACGCGACACACCTGTGTATAAAGTGCTATGTGCAATAGAGAAAAAAAGTCCATGAATCAGGTAAAGGGAAATGGATCTGAGTCCTGGGATAATCACTGCAGGTAGCACCTGGCTGCAGACAGATCCTGGTTTGTGCTAAATTCTGCTTCACATGACCTTAGTAATGACCAGAGAGGTAATAAGGTTCCAAGCCGTTGCTTTAAAATCTCAACAAAAAATAGAGAGGAAGTAACAGTGCAGTAAGTTCGTACTGAGGAAAGAAGGTAAAGGACAAATTATTCCACTCACATGTACCCAACAAATAAAAGCACATTGAACGGTCAGACACGGTGCTGTACTCCTCAGCTTCCTTCTCGTCACTAGGCTCCTCCTACGCATTGCGTCACTAGACACGTGACTTTTTCAAGGTATACTATTTTTATTCTCTTGATAGTAGACTCCTGTCCTTTTAATAACAGCACAGCACTCCCCCCTCCCACAGAACCCTACCTTATTCACACAAGACAGAAAGCAAAACAGCCCTGGAAAATGGGCAGAACATTTCACGTTAAAGGTGGGTGATTGATTGCTGGGACCGCCCCGCTCTGTAGCAACCAATCGCCCGTGTCTTTACTTAAGTCCCACCCTTTTTTCAGAGCACCCGCGATTCACGTACTGTGTGAGTAAGACAGGCAGTGTGGGGAGGGGGCAGTGCAGCGATCCTATTGAAGGGACAGACCTGTGCGCACCTGCCATGCTGTGAACATAGCAAAGGCAGGCAGGCGACCCGGCGGCGGAAAGAGGACACACAGGCAACTACTTGGCGAGGCTGCGGTCTGGGTTGGATGGCTACTGGGACCGGACCGCGGTCCGCCATTTAGTGATGCCTGCTCTAAGCCCTATGGCAGTTCTTCTGCTGCGCCAGTTGGAGTGCATATCGCTTCTCCACCTTGGCGATCTCCATAACTCTTTGGGCTGGTATGCAACATCTTACTTTTTTTTTTTTTTTTTGCCACTACCATACAAGTTGGGTGAGCTTACCACAACATCTCCAACCCTATTGTGCCTGTTATCAGATGATTTTTTTTCATTTTCTTTTAATCAGGAGAAAATTTTATTAGAACACATTCAAGCATACATGCTCCATAAACGCAAAAGAATGTAAAGTTGTAATGTACAGCTTCCAACTTCATATATTTACGTACAGACATCAGCTCACTGATGAGAACATACAACCACAATTAGTGGCTGGAAACAGAAATGACAACGCCACTATGGCACATTCTAAAGTCTAATAGTAGTAATCAAAGGCATTCTACCTCCAATATCCTATCAATAATCAGGTCTACTGGAGCCAATCCTGGTACATCAAGCCAACCTCCCCAAACCCCCTTAAATTTAGCGGGGCATCCATGGCGCTGGTAAATAACTCGTTCATATCCTAAAATAGTACCCATGTGGTCGAGCCATTCCTTGAGGGATGGAGGGGGAAGTGCTTTTGCAGTGGAGGCGGATAATGTTATGTGCCTGAAACAAGGCCCTGGAAACCACTTCCTTAGTAAAGGCATTCAATATAATATCAAATCAGACAGTGCCTGGGGTCAGAAGGAAGGTCTGTTTAGAATACTCATAACTTTTGCAAGAACAGACGCCCAGTATTTGTAACTAGGGATATCTCCTCCACAGCACGTGCATGAGATCCCCAGATGATTATTTTATGTGTTTTAATAAACTTCCTTCATTTGGAATACTTGATTACATACTTTTTTTTTATTTTTTTATATTCTACAAAGACTTTGATCAACTATTTCAGTTTACTTACTACTTTTAGCACCATCGTGTGGCCACTCAACAATAAGCACTCTAGTTTGTGTGGTTTTCTTCAGAGGAATGGAAGGCTGCCCCTCCACCTGCAGTTCTCTTGTTACTGCTTGTCACAGGCAAGTGCTTGAATCCGAAACATGTGGTGTCTATCAATGCAGCCATCTTCATAAATATAAAACTAATCCTTATTGTACACAGCTCTACACCACAATAAAACTGTTCCTGAATATGTAGATGACTATCATCCAAAAGTGTTCATAATTGTGAAAGTTCTTGTATCCCACTTTAAGTGTGTAGCGCTGTATACAATAAGGATTAGCCTTTTTTATGTTCATCTAAGGCTATTCATATACAGGTGCTGCTTTTTGGTTTTGGATTTTTATCACCATTTATTACATTCATAGTAAAAAAATATGTGTGTGTGTGTGTGTGTGTGTGTGTGTGTATATGTATGTGTGTGTGTGTGTGTGTGTGTATATGTATATATATATATATATATATATATATATATATATATATATATATATATATATATAGTTTGGATTGCAGTTACTATTAAGCACAGAGTGTGGCTACTAATATTTTATTAATGCAGCCATCTCCTTGCTAGCTGTCTTTTCGAATATTCATGGGGTAATGGGTGGGGGCTTACAAAGCACGTAGGAAGATGGGACTAATTGCTATCTGTAATTCATTTCTGAAGTGAAATGAAGTGAGGTCTTTTCTTTATCTGCCAAATCATTGTGCTTTTACCTGAGCAATAGGATTATTCATTTGTTTATGTAGCCATAAAATACCAGTGGTCATCAAAACACTGCGTTTTGATAGGTTTATAATAATTCAGATTTTTAAGTTATCCTTCCAGAAAGTTGCCTTCATGCCATAATTCTGGCAC
The DNA here is from genome assembly GCA_029206835.1 of Rana muscosa. NCBI lineage: Eukaryota > Metazoa > Chordata > Amphibia > Anura > Ranidae > Rana > Rana muscosa. The sequence continues at coordinate 815,027,581 of CM055116.1, forward strand.
TCGCAACTCAGTCTTGCTCCCCCTGCCTTACTTAAGTAAAATAAATGTAAAACGCCCTCTTTTGTTTGAGAAATAACCTATTCCTTCAGCAGAGTGTGTGTGTGTGTGTGTGTGTGTGTGTGTGTGTGTGTGTGAGAGATTATAGCACGGATTTTGGCGAACAATAGTGTGATGCCTTACATTTCTCCATTCCAAAGAAACTGACATGAGTCTTTCCTTGCCCTAAGGATCTGTTGGTCTCCCTTTAGGCCCCTTTCACACTGGGGCGGTGGGTGCGTTGGCGGTAAAGTGCCGTTATTTTTAGCGGCGCTTTACCGTCAATTTCGCTGCGCTATTCCGCTGCTAGCGGGGCGCTTTTACCCCCCCCCCCCCCCCGCTAGTGGCCGAGAAATGGTTAAAACCACCGCAAAGCGCCTCTGCAGAGGCGCTTTCCTGGCGATATAGCCGTGGTGCCTATTGATTTCAATGTGCAGGAGCGGTATATACACGGCTCCTTCACCGCTCCAAAGATGCTGCTAGCAGGACTTTTTCTAATGTCCTGCTAGCGCACTGCTCCAGTGTGTGAGCCCTCAGGGCTTTCACACTGGAGAGCTGTCTCTTCAGGGCTTTCACACTGGAGAGACCGCAGCGGCTGTTTCAGGGTGCTTTGCAGGCGCTATTTTTAGCGTTAAAGCGCCCCAGTGTGAAAGGGGTCTAAAGGTAACCTAAATGTAATTCTGTGTTATGTCCACGGTGTGGCAGTGTTCTTACATTGTTAAAAAGAGATTCTGCTAATACTTCATGGAGCCTGCAGACGGCAGTGTATTCACATTTCTTTCTTTCTTTCTTCTTCTTCTTTTTTTTTTTTTTTAAATACATGGAATCTGTGTAATTGTAAATGGCATGTCTACAAAAGTGAGCAAAGTGACTAAATGTAAAACATGCTTTTTACTGGTATATTTACTTCTGTTTGTAGACTGTTCCCCTCTGTTTTATTTTTTTTAATCATCTTCTGTCATGTCAATGTCGAATTTTTATTCGTCCATCAAGAGGATTTCTGCAATAAAAGTTCCTATGGGAAATCTACATTTCTGCATGTAGAAGTATTATAGTAACACTTTGTTGCCAGGCCATGTTTTGCTTTTATCCCATAAAGTGCAAAAATATTTTGGATATTCCTGTAGGCTTTCATTGAAAGGATATAAACTAGAAAGATGATAAACAAGCTTTTAAAAATGATAAAGCAAATACAGTATTTGCTTGAATTTGTATTACTCTACATATGCCTCCTATGTACATTAAGCGCCAAGTCTACACATTTTCAGTGACAAAAAAAATGATGTAGATGTCAATATTATTTACATTTTATTTTTTTACGCCTCTCACAACACAGGCGTTTAAGCAGTTGCTAACCTAATTTTTTTATTCCCCCCCTTAAAATGAAAAACATGTTATACTTGTCCGCTCTGCAATGGTTTTGTCTGTCTGCTTCTCCTCTAAGTTCCACAATAACAAACCGCTTGGTATGTGGAAGCTCGTGCAGGCACACTCACGAGCCAGACTGTGTGTCTGTAGATACACACAGCGTACCTCGGCCTTGCTCCCTCCTCACAGGATTTGATTGACAGGAGCTAATGACTCCCACTGCTATCTGCAAAGCCTCCAGTTAGACCATGAAGAGGGGAGAAGAGCTGCTACAGACAGGACAGTGCTAGATCGATAATGGACTTGGGTAAATGTTTATGGTGGGGTGCTGGGGGAGCTGCTATTTACTCGAATGCAGTAAGGTAGAAAAAAAACCAACTTTTTTTTCTTTTAGAACTGCTTTAAGTATATACTATATGTTGCATTTCCTTCATTGTTTTGACTAACACTCTGTTTCTTTTCTTTTAGTTTCCTGGGATTTAAATTTTTGGGTTGAAGAAGGTTTACATGTTGCCTAGTATCAAGAAGAGTCATTATCGGTTTTCTGGGACTGTGACCATGCACTACATTTGTTTCATTTGGGGGTGGACACTGCGCCTTGTATGGTCTGAGATTAGAGACTTGGTCAATAAAGATGTGGCTTTCGTATATTACTGTGTTTTTATTTCTGATTGTGCATTTCAGCAACGCTTACCTTCGTATATCTATAACCTACCCATTTTTTTTTTTTTTTGTTTTTTTTTTGTTTTCCCTCGCTTTGAAAAAAATTATTTAACCACTTCCCTACTGCACGCCGTCATATGATGTCGCTGACTTTGTGTGGGGATATCTGAATGATGCCTGCAGCTACTGGCATCATTCAGATATCGTTCTTCGCAGTTCCGCCGCTTGATCATTCTTATAGGCGATGGGAGGGGACGTCCCGCCATCCGGTGCTTCTCCAGGCTCTCTGGTGCCATCGTGGGCCTGCAGAATGAATCGTCAGGTGCCGGATGACGAGCGTAGAGATTTCCGGTGACCAGATGGTCATCTCTATGACCGTAGAGTCCCGGGTGCGACGTTATGACTTCACGCCTGGGTTCCCGGATGTAAACAAAGCCGCGATCGTGGCTGTCAGCATGAGATCGGTGACATTTTTTTTATTTTTTCTTCCTAATCTCATGCTTTCCAGCCTGGAGGAGAGAGGAGAGATGTGGGGTCTTATTGACCCCGCATCTCTCCATAAAGAGGACCTGTCACAATAGATTCCTATTACAAGGGAAGTTTGGCGCCATGAGTGTGCGCAATTTTAAAGAGTGACATGTTGGGTATCTATTTACTCGGCGTAACATCATCTTTCACATTATACAAAAAAATTGGGCTAACTTTACTGTTTTATTTTTTAATTCATGAAACCGTTTTCTTTTCCAAAAAGTGTTAGAAAAATTATTGCGCAAATACAGTGCGAGATAAAAAGTTGCAATGACCGCTATTTTATTCCCTAGGGTGTCTGCTAAAAAGAACATGTATAATGTTTGGGGGTTCTGAGTAATTTTCTAGCAAAAAAAAATTATGATTTTTACATGAAGGAGAGAAGTGCCAGAATAGGCCCGGTATGGAAGTGGTTAAACAACACGAATGCTAAATTGAATGGCTATTATGGTGGTAATATGGAATATCAGTGATGTTGAGATTATGATAAACCTGTGGCTACACTTAACAGCAAATAAAACTAGTACATAAGTACCAGTACTTGCTGTTTCAGTGTTTATCCTTTTGGTTGCAACACCCCTCGTTTACAAATTCCAATTTCCATATCCATAATGTACTGGGTGTTTAAGCAAAATCTACCAATCACTTCCCACAATTTAGTTCTCAGAGCCTAAGTGGCCTTTTTCCCATTGGCATAGTCACTTAGTAAGTGGTAAGGCCATGCAGATGGCTATGCAAAATACTTTGTTAAATGATTGCCATTTTCATAGTAAAAACATGAGGTTTTGTGAGTACACTAAATGGACTTGGTATGTCCTTTGTAAGGTAAATTATATCTGTAAATGGACAGATCCAATTGCTCAACCTTGGATATTAGATGTCTGTTAATGCGCAATATTTGTGCTTTGCAGAATGGTTAGGATTTTTGTATTGTAGGAGTAAGATGGCTGTGAGACTAAAATCCGCCTGCAGAGTCCCATTTCCTCTGTCAATTTCTTCACATGCCACAATTTTGTCTAGTGCCAATAAAAGATCTTTTGTGCACATGTAAGGATCCTTCTACACAAACGAGGCCTGGTAACCAAAAAAAGTTATGAAACAATTTTATATTTTTCAGAATTTCAAAAGCTTTTGCTCCTTTTTGCACATGGGTGGTAATTGAGCTGCAAGGCCATCCAATAAAGATTTAATGCATCTAAAACTTGTTTCCCTTAACGGAAAAAAAAAAAAAGTAAAAGTATTTCATCAGCAGGAGGGCTGTGATTTGCCAGCTTCAGTAACTATTCATGCTATCCAATGCTACTGCTGAAAAATATGTCACACCAGTGATGTGTAACTGCATGGAAATGTATTGTCTAGGTACAGCAGCAAATCTCCAGATTGACATAAAATAAGTACTGTTGTTTCTACAAAGTCAGCAGTGTGACATGATATGAGCGAGACACTGTCTTGTTTGAGAAGGGGAGTTTCTTTATTACACTCAACTAAAGTGGTAATGAGCCTAAATATTTTTTTTAGCTTGAAGAACTTTGGAGAAAAGAAAACATATTTTCTCATACAGTGGGGCTGTGCCCACACTGCATGGGTTAACTGCTCATTTTTGTCTAGGCAATTGTGCAGACAATGCGTACCCAATCCACTGGTCCTCCGAGTGCAAGACCGGTCCCTGCCCCCTCCAGCACGCTAGCTGTTTTGTGTATGGACTGCTCCTGATGTCGTCACGCCCATAGACCGGCAGTCCACCACTAAATACGGAGAGTGTGGTTTTCTAACGGCTCGGCTAAGTATAGCTTTTCCGTGCGCTAATAGACCAAACGAGCAGTTAACACACTGCATAGGAGGATAAAAAAAAAAATCATGGAGTTCTTTAATGCATTCCTTGCATTAAAGTAAAAAATGTTGTTCATAAGTATCCCCCCTTTCACTTACCTGAGCCCTCATTCGATCTAGCGTTGTGCCAGTCTGCAACTCTTCTCTCGCAAGCTTTGCAGATGGGAAAATTATGTGTATTTTAATGCAAAAAATTGCAGAGTAGCCTTGGGTGAAAATGCTACTCCTCCGCAGAAACCGCACAGAGGGTAAGCATTTCCATCCTATGACAGGAAGTGTGTTTGTTGACGGGATCATCAGGTGAACGTAAAAGGGGAAAACTAGACCTAAATCCGTTACTAGCTGTGGGGTTGATTTACTAAAATTGGAGAGTGTAAAATCTGGTGCAGTTCTGCATAGACAACAATCAGCTTCCAGGTTTCTTTGTCAAAGCTTAATTGAACAAGCTGAAGTTGGAAGCTGACTGGCTACCATGTAGAGCTGCACCAGATTTTGCCCTCTCCAGTTTTAGTAAATCAACCCCTGTGTATGTTGCCCTATTAAATTTAACCACTACAGAATAAACTCCGGTATGCCATCCTTTCCACCCTTCATACTTTTTCCCATAGATTTAATTACCTCACTCACGTGCTAATAGGTATGTGTGGGAGGCAAGAGGGCACAATAACAAAATTAGGGCGCGCACACCACATGGATCCAACTATATTAGCTGGAAAGCTAACAGGCTTCAGCTACAGTCCCTGCATCCTACCCTCCCCAACACCCAAATGATCATCTGTATAAAACTGCAAGCCCATTTGGATGAAAAACTGACAGTAATTCATTACAAAGTGAACAGAGCACCTGTGTTAGGAGCCCTATGTTATGACTTCACCCCCCCCCCCCATGCCTATAATTAAAGTGTTACCCTTTGTCAGTTGGATTCTCCATAGTATGGAAAACCCATTGTGGGAAGATAGCACCATCATGTGCCCACACAACAAATAGGTGGCACCGGTAATTCTAGTGGGCCTACCTTTTCAGTGGGGTCCTTACATTACCAAAAACACATCAACTTTGGAGTTAACCATTATGTAATAGTAGAAAAAAACTGGTTGACACGGTAAAAGTAGTGTTTCCCTTCCATGGCAGATGGCAGTCATATATGGACCTATTGAAGTAGAATTACGTGCTAAAACTAAGATCCCTGCATCTTTACCCACTAGGGATGGGCCAAACGACCCCCTGTTCGGTTCGCACCAGTTTGAAGCCAAATAACGAACCCCATTGAAGTCATTGGGACCCTAACGTGAAAAATCAAGTGCCAATTTTGAAGGCTTATATGCAAGTAATTGGGCATACAATAGTTATGGGGGTCTGAGTACTGCCCTGTATCGAGCAGTGATTTCTTGATGCTTAAAGTGAAAGTATAAAAATGAAAAATTCCTTTTAATATAGTGCCTGGGTGGGTCCCTTAGTCCATCTGTAAAGTGGCACATCTGTACTGTGTATAGAAGCTGCTGCAGCAATAATTGCATTTATAAAGCCCAAAAAATGAAATTCTCCTTGCAAGCTTTCTTTATTTTGTAACCAACGGCTTGGGGAGCCAGTCTGTAGGATGAGGCCACAATGTAGGACACTGGGAACAAGATTGGAGATTTTTGGGATAAATTCTGGTGTCTTTACCACAGACTTTGGATTTCCACTTCTGTAACGGGTGCGGAAAAATTGTTCTGTGGGTGTCGGTTGCGCCTTTACACCATAACCCTATAGAGCAGGGGTCTCAAACTGGTGGCCCTCCAGCTGTTGCAGATCTACAATTCCCATGAGGCATTGCAAGGCTAAACAGTTACAAGCATGACTCCCATAGGCAGAGGCATGATGGGACTTGTAGTTCCGCAACAGCTGGAGGGCCGCAGGTTTGAGACCCCTGCTATAGAGGTACTCTTGAAAGCAAGAATTGGCCTTGCTGTCAAAAATTGCACTGATCTGCACCTGTCAAACAGGTGCGGAAAATTGTTCTTTGGGTGTCGGTGGCGCCTTCACACCGTAACCCTATAGAAGTACTCTTGATGAAAGCAAGAATTGGCCTTGCTGTCAAAAATTGTAATGATATGCACCTCTCAAACAGTTGCGTAAAAATTGGTCTTTGGGTGTTAATTGTGCTCATGAAACCTACACCAAAAACATTCATGAAATCAACACCCACTACACTAGGTAGCCTAGAAGTCCTGCAGACATTCCACATCCCAAAAAAACTTAATTGGCGGTAGGACTGATTAATTTTGATAAAAGTCAGACGTTCCACTGAGTCTGTAGACAGATGCCTTCTATGATCAGTAGTAGGGATGAGCTTCGAGTTCGAGTCGAACTCATGTTCGACTCGAACATTGCCCGTTCGCCGAACAGCGAACAAATTGGGGTGTTCGCGGCAAATTCGAAAAGTCTATGGGAGAAATCTAAAGTGCTAATTATAAAGGCTTATATGCAAGTTATTGTCCTAAAAAGTGTTTGGGGACCCGGGTCCTGCCCCAGGGGACATGTATCAATGCAAAAAAAAGTTTTAAAAACTAAAGTTTTTTCGGGAGCAGTGATTTTAATAATGCAGTGAAGGAAGTTCCCCATCAGGTCCTTCACTGTGTAATTCAAGAATAGACCCGCCCCTTCTCATGTTCCGCATTAGGTCCTCAGCCTTACACCTAGTCATTGGCTGAGCGGACCTGATGGCGAACTTTAGAAGGGGTGGGTCTATACATTTAATAGACTGCGGAGGAAGTTCCCCATCAGGTCCGCTCAGGCTCAGCCAATGACGGACAGCGCTGGACATAGGATCGCCGCGGGACACTGGATTTCATTGCTGGAATGTTTTTTTTTTTTAAATAAAGGACTTTTTCAAGGTGTCGGTGTGTGTTTTTTTTACACTTTCTTTGTGAAATGGTAGGGGTACAATGTACCCCTTACCAATTCACATGGGGGGGGGATCTGGGGGTCCCCTTTGTTAAAGGGGTCTTCCAGATTCCGATAAGCCCCCTGCCCGAAGACCCCCACAACCACCGGGCAAGGGTTGTGGGGATGAGGCCCTTGTCCCCATCAACATGGGGACATCCTCCCCATGTTGAGGGCATGTGGCCTGGTACGGTTCAGGAGGGGGGGCGCTCTCTCGTCCCCCCCCTCTTTTCCTGTGGTCTGCCAGGTTGCGTGCTCGGATAAGGGCCTGGTATGGATATTTGGGGGGAACCACACGCATTTTTTTTTAAATTTGCGGCGGGGTTCCCCTTAATATCTATACCAGACCTGAAGGCCCTGGTAATTGAATTTGGGGGGACCCCCACGCTTTTTTTTTATTTTTATCAATGACTTTTCTATGTATTGCCGACAATTCATTAATAGCCGCGAGTGAGTTTTAAATGACTTTTTTTCCTTCAGAAATTACACTTTGTGCAGGGACAGTTCTAAGCACGGGAAACAAGCGCGACTTTACATGCATATTATACACACCCCCTAGGTACGAAATTTAAAGGAATATTTCACTTTTGTTGTTTCACTTTAAGCATTATTAAAATCACTGCTCCCGTTAAAAAGGTCATTTAAAATTTTTTTTTTTTTGCATTGATACATGTCCCCTGGGGCAGGACCCGGGTCCCCAAACACTTTTTAGGACAATAACTTGCATATAAGCCTTTATAATTAGCACTTTAGATTTCGAACGTTCGAGTCCATTGTATTTAATAGGGTTCTAAAGTTCACGCGAACATTCTGTCTGTTCGCAGGTTCTGGTGCGAACCGAACAGGGGGGTGTTCGGCTCATCCCTGATCAGTAGGGATGGGCTTTATGTTTGGGTCGAGCATGAGTTCGACTCGAACATTGGCTGTTCGCCGAATATCAAACAATTTGGGATGTTCGCTGCAAATTCGAAAGCCGCGGAACACCCTTTAAAAGTCTATGGGAGAAATCAAAAATGCTCATTTTAAAAGTTAATATGCAAGTTATTGTCATAAAAAAAGTTTGGGGACCTGGGTCCTGCCCCAGGGGACATGTATCAATGCAAAAAAGTTTTAAAAATGGCAGTTTTTTTCGGGAGCAGTGATTTTAATAATGCTTAAAGTGAAACAATAAAAGTGAAATATTCCTTTAAATTTCGTACCTGGTGGGTGTCTATAGTATGCCTGTAAAGTAGCACATGTTTCCCGTGTTTAGAACTGTAATTTCTGAAGGAAAAAAAGTAATTTAAAACTACTCGCGGCTATTAACCGCTTAACGACCGCTCACGGCATATATACGTCGGCAGAATGGCTCGTACAGGCACAATCACGTATCTGTATGTCCCCTTTAACTGCCTGCCGTGTGGTCGCGCGCATCGCCGGCGGCGCGCTCGCGACCCTGCAGTCATCCCTGTGAGTCGGACCGCGGGTCCTGCGGACTCGATCGCCGTGAGGATCCCCGCGATCGTCTCACGGAGGGATGAAGCGGGGAGATGTTAGTGTAAACACAACATCTCCCCACTCGCCTACTGACACTGTCACCGATCTCCGCTCTGTGTAATCAGAGAGGAGATCGGTGATGTGCCACTCGTAGCCAGGCCCCCTAACAGGGAGAATCACTCCCTTAAGCACACTTAACCCCTTCAGTGCCCCTAGTGGTTAACCCCTTCACTGCCAGTGTAATTTTTACAGTAACCAGTGCATTTTACTCTTTCGTCCATGGACCGGCACAGCTTCTCTATTGACAAAGTCTGTATTATCTGTTAGTTAGGAGTGACTAGGCAGAAAACTTGTAAAAAGTGTTGCATCACACCTTCTACAGTACCGCCCAGGGGGCGGACACTCTGGGTATATCCCCTCAGTCTGCATCTCGCAGATCAGTTTTTTTCTGTCTAGCAAGGAGTAGGACATGGCTCCCTTCGAGCCCATTGGTCTGGGGGAAAAAGATATTTTTTTGCTACATTTTTTTTGTTTCCTGCGATCTTCTATCAATTGCCGACTGGGTGACAGGCTGGATCCTCGATCCTTGTAGTCTCCCCAGTTTCGGCCATCAAGCGTGTGCCGACCCTAGCTACGCTCTGGGTTTTCCACGACATGCCCGTCGCTCCATGGGTGGCCGATGAGCCTACGCTCCAGGGCCTGCATCGGACCGCTCAGCTTTGGCTGACCTTACGGCCGAGTCGCAGCAGCCTGTCCGGTGAGCGCGCACTCCAGGGCATACATATGATCGTCCCCTTGGGTCCAATCACAGCATGCCTGGCCAACAGTCACCTTCTGTGCACGGACGATGATCTGTTTGGAATGTCTTCCAGCATGATACATGCAGGATAGGTAAGTAAACTCCCCTGCCTTGGCTGGGTGATTTGGCTGGACATTCCTGGAGAGACCAAGTAAGTGGTTGTGGCCCCTTTCTTCCCTCTCTCCTTGCCCTTCCCTCCTCCCTGGGCTTCTAGCTAAAGTTCCTGGGTGTTGGGGGTCACCTAGGGGGTTCCACTGGAGCGGGGCTGGCTGTAACTAACATTTAAAAAGATGTAATTTCTGCTTACCTGTGTGTGTGCTTCTTCCCCCTCCATGCTGTCGGTGGCCATTTTGCGGTGATCCATGCCGGGTTCGGCCTCTAGTGACTGCCCGGTGGCCATCTTCCTGTGGTTTCGGCGCCATTTTCTTGTAGTTCCACACCCTCTGGCCTCTATCGACTGATCGGCGGCCATGTTTGTAATGATCCACGCTGTATGTATATATTGCCATTCGGCGGCCATCTTTTTGTGGTCTACGGCTGCTTTGGCCTCTATCTTTGGCTCGGTGGCCATTTTCTTAGAGCCCACATTATCTTTCATACAGACGTTTGGCGGCCATTTTGCGAGAGTCTCCGTCCTCTAGGGTGCATTACACTGGCGCGAGAAATTCACACAGGAAGCACTGATAAAAGAAGCAGACTGACACAGCAGCAGTGGGACAGCATCACAGGCGCAGCACACGGCAGCATAGCGGTACCGATTCAAGGGTGGTGAGTCCTCTGGGTGACCCAGCATCTCTGCAGCACAGGAGGGTGGCCTATTGATATCTTGCCTGGAGCCCTGTGGGTGTCAGCGCGTGGTCAGCATGGCATCTGAGCCAGATGTCTTCTCCCCTGAAACCCCAGATTTAGCAGCTGGTGCCCCTGAGGTGTCTATGAACGCTATGACGGCAATCCTAGAGGCGTTTGCTGCCAGGGTGGAAGCAGCACACTGGAATACAGGGGGTAGTAAATGCCCCCGTCCCCTGCAAGCTTCTGGGGATAATTCTGATTAGGGATGAGCTCGGTGTTCGAGTTGAACATACGTTCGACTCGAACATCGGCTGTTCGATCGTTCGACGAAGATCGAACGTTTTGGCCCGTTCACGCCAAATTCGAGTGACGCGAACGGCCCACAATACACTGTGCCATCGCAGTGCAATCCCGGCGCTGTGATTGGCCAAGCATGCACTGTGACCCCGCATGTTTGGCCAATCACAGCGAGGAGAGCCATAATTGGCCACAGGCAGGATGCCTGTGGCCAATTATAGCTCAGGGGGTTTAGTACACGCCCCACACTATAAAAGGCCGCCAGCGCGGCGGCCTTGTGTAGTGTGTTCCGGTTCAGGGGGAGAGAAGGATAGGCAGGGACAGTGTTAGTGATATTTGTTCATTTACCTTGTGTGTAGGGAGAGAGAAGGATAGGCAGGGACAGTGTCAGTGATATTCTGCTAAACCTTGTGTGCAGGGAGAGAGAAGGATAGGCAGGGACAGTGTCAGTGATATTCTGCTAAACCTTGTGTGCAGGGAGAGAGAAGGATAGGCAGGGGACAGTGTCAGTGATATTTTTGCTAAGCCTCCTGCACAGTATACACCTGAAGCTAGCCCTTATTGCTGTGTTTTCCTGTTGTGTAACACAGGCAGGCATCTGCAGCAGTTATAGCAGGCGTAGTGTGCTTCCTGCAAAATATACACCTGAAGCTAGCCCTTATTGCTGTGTTTTCCTGTTGTGTAACACAGGCAGGCATCTGCAGCACTTACAGCAGGCGTAGTGTGCTTCCTGCAAAATATACACCTGAAGCTAGGCCTTATTGCTGTGTTTTCCTGTTGTGTAACACAGGCAGGCATCTGCAGCAGTTATATCAGGCGTAGTGTGCTTCCTACAAAATATACACCTGAAGCTAGGCCTTATTGCTGTGTTTTCCTGTTGTGTAACACAGGCAGGCATCTGCAGCACTTACAGCGGGCATAGTGTGCCTCCTGCACATTATACACCTGAAGCTACCCCTTATTGCTTGTAGTTTTTTTTATTTCGTATTACACTAACAGGCATCTGCAGCACTTACAGCGGGCGTAGTGTGCTTCTTGCAAAATATACACCAGAAGCTAACCCTTATTACTGTGTTTTCCTGTTGTGTAACACAGGCAGGCATCTGCAGCAATTATAGCAGGCGTAGTGTGCTTCCTGCAAAATATACACCTGAAGCTAGCCCATATTGCTGTGTTTTCCTGTTGTGTAACACAGGCAGGCATCTGCAGCACTTACAGCGGGCGTAGTGTGCTTCTTGCAAAATATTCACCAGAAGCTAGCCCTTATTGCTGTGTTTCCCATCTCCCTGCAGGCCTTTAGAATGTCTGGAAGGCAAACAAGGAGAGACAGACAGTCAGGAGACAATAAAAGAGGGCAAGCAGGCTCTGTGTCTAGAGACAACAGTGCTGGTCGTGGACGCGGTACATCGTCATCAGCACGTGGCCATGGGACACACTTGTCCTTATTTTCGGCAGCTGGACGTGTTGAGCCGCATCATGCCGAAGACTTGGTAGAGTGGATGACCAAGCCCTCCTCATCCTCTCTCACCCAGGCTCAGGGTACTGGCAAAACAGCTGCCAAAGCGTCCTTAATGTCATCATCAGTCACTCCTTCCCTAGACCCACCGTGTCCTCCTGAGGAGTCCCCCGAACTGTTTGAGCACAGTGTTGGGTACATGCTCCAGGAGGATGCCCAGCGTTTCGAAGGGTCTGAAGATGATACCCAGCTACAGGAAGGCAGTAGCGTGAGAGCAGAGAGAGGGGATGCTCAAGAAGGACACCAATCTGGCAGTCATGTTCCAGCAGCTGCAGCATACTGCCAGATTGGTTCCAGTGATGAGGAGGGAGGGGATGATGAGGTCACTGACTCCACGTGGGTGCCTAATAGGAGAGAGGAGGAGGAGGATGAGGAGGAGGCACATCTCCAACGAGGCAGGATGCCCTCCGGGGGCCAGCGTAAGGGCAGCAAACCGACTGAATCACACCGCAGAGCTCCGCCTGTGCAGGGCGCTGCCTCTGCCCGTTATTCCAAAAGTTCTTTGGTGTGGGCCTTTTTTGAGTCGAGTGCATCAGATCGCACCACTGCTGTTTGCAACATATGTCTCAAGCGTATCTCGCGTGGCCAAAACATCAGCCGCTTGGGCACCACATGCTTGACAAGACATATGTTGACCTGCCATGCAGCTCGTTGGCAAGCCTACCTAAAGACCCACACCAAAGAACAAAGCGGACCTCTCCTTGCTCCGCATCAGCTGGGATCTCCAACCCCACTATACCTTCAGTCCTCTCTGAAACCTGCACTGAGAGGAATGAAGGTGCAGAATTAGGTGTGTCACAGCCAAGTACTTGCGGGCACTCTGCTAGCAGTACACCGACGTCCGATTCTAGCAGGCAAATTTCCCTGCCCCAGCTGCTGGACCGTCGAAAGAAGTTCACTCCCAGCCATCCACATGCCCAGCGGTTGAATGCTAGCTTGGCTAAATTGCTAGCACTTCAACTGCTGCCTTTTCAGTTGGCAGACTCGGCCCCCTTTCGTGAGTTTGTGCAATGTGCGGTTCTTCAGTGGCAGGTTCCCAAACACCACTTTTTCTCACGGAAGGCGATTCCGGCTCTCTACCGCCATGTGGAAGGCAATGTCCATGCCTCGCTGGACAGGGCGGTCAGCGGTAAGGTGCATATTACCGCTGACTCATGGTCCAGCAGGCATGGACAGGGACGTTACGTTTCTTTCACGGCCCATTGGGTCACTCTTTTGGCAGCTGGGAAGGATGCAGGACAAGGTGCAGTAGTGTTGGAGGTTGTTCCGCCGCCACGCCTCCAAAATGCTACTACTGGCTGTGACACACCTCTCTCCTCCACCCCCTCCTCTTCTTCTTCCTCCATGGCCTCTTACTGTGCTTTGTCCTTTGGAACCAGCGGTGCTCCGTAGGCGTTCAAGGGGCTACGCAAGTACGCAGGCAAAAAGATGCCATGCCGTGCTTGCGCTGGTGTGTTTGGGGGACAGGAGCCACACTGGGGCAGAGGTTCTGTCAGCTCTGCAGGGGCAGGCCGAGAGGTGGTTGACGCCATGCCAGCTTAAGCCAGGAATGGTGGTTTGCGACAATGGCACCAACCTCCTCTCCGCCCTCCGACAGGGACAACTGACCCATGTGCTCTGTGTGGCTCATGTCCTTAACCTGGTGGTGCAGCGGTTCTTAGGCAGGTACCCAGGCTTACAGGATGTCCTGAGGCAGGCCAGGAAAGTCTGTGTGCATTTCCGCAGATCTTATAATGCCAGTGCTCGCCTGGCTGAGCTGCAAAAGGAGTTGAACCTGCCCAAGAACCGCCTTATATGTGACATGCCCACCAGGTGGAACTCAACGTTGGCCATGCTGCAGCGGCTGCACACGCAGCAGAGGGCCATCAATGAGTACCTGTGCGACTACGGCACCAGGACAGGGTCAGGGGAGCTTGGTTTTTTTTCTCCACGCCAGTGGGGCATGATCAGGGATGCATGCACTGTCCTGGCACCATTTGAGGAGGCCACGAGTAGTGATGAGCCGAACACCCCCGGGTTCGGTTCGCACCAGAACCCGCGAACGGACCGAAAGTTCGTACGAACATTAGAACCCTATTAAATACAATGGATGCGAACGTTCGAATTCTAAAGTGCTAATTATAACAACTATTATGCATGTTATTGTCCTAAAAAGGGTTTGGGAACCCGGGTTCTGCACCAGGGGACATGTATCAATGCAAAAAGAAGTTTTAAAAACGGTCGTTTTTCGGGAGCAGTCATTTTAATGATGCATAAAGTGAAAAAAAAAAAGTCAAATATTCCTTTAAATATCGTACCTGGGGGGTGTCTAAAGTATGCCTGTGAAGTGCCACGTGTTTCCCGTGTTTAGAACTGTCCCTGCACAAAATGACACTTCTAAAGGAAAAAAAAGCCATTTAAAACTGCTTGCGGCTTTAATGTAATGTCTGGTCCCGGTAATATGGATGAAAATCTTTAAGAAAAATGGCATAGCTACCCCATGACCCCCCCCCCTACCCCAGCCCATTACCAGCCCCTTTGGGTCTTGTATGGATATTAAGGGGAACCCCGCACATAAAATAAAAAAGGCCCTATATACTCTGAACAGCCGTATACAGGCGGTGCATACAAGACAGGGACTGTAGGTTTGTTCTTATGTAGAATGTGTTTGTAATTTTGAACAGGTACATTGTTGAAGTGTAGCTCCAGCCCAAAAATCTATTTTTAAACTTTTTGGAAAACATAGGTAAGGGTTATCACCCCTGTAACATTTGTTTTGCTGTCTGTGCCCCTGTTCAGAACATTTCACCTCACTTTCCGTCCCAATGACAACTGTTTTTGAAATGTGGTGTTTTTCTTGAAACAAGGATTGCTGATAAAGCATCAGTACAGAGGAGACACCTTTCTCCCATATTTATTCTTACAGGAGAGAATTTTCCTTCCTAGTGGTAGATTTCCTCTCACTTCCTGTTGTCTTCTTGCGTTTGCAAGTAGGAGTCGTTTGTAAGTTGGATGTTTGAAAGTAGGGACCTGCCGTATATACTCTGCAGAAATAGGCCCCTTAGTTGTTGGTGTTGGCACAACACTGTAAGCACTCACAGTTACTCTTGGTTGGTGCTGGAACGCCCTGCTGTCAACTATTATATCAGGAATTTTAATTACATATAATTGTTGAACAGTGGTAGTAAAAATTGGGCCTTTGATGGTGGTGCTGGTGCCACAACACTGTAAGCCCTGACAGTTACTCTTGGTGGGTGCAGCAATGGGCCCTGCTGTGAATTATTAGATCAAGAATTGTAATTGCATGCCCCTGTTGAACAGGGGCTGAAAAATTGGGCCTTTCGTGGTGGTGGTGGTGGTGGTGGTGTTGCCACAACACTGTAAGCCCTCAGAGTTACTCTTGGTGGGTGCAGGAATGGGCCCTGCTGTGAATTATTAGATCAAGAATTGTAATTACATGCCCCTTTTGAACAGGGGCTGAAAAATTGGGCCTTTCGTGGTGGTGGTGGTGGTGGCGTTGCCACAACACTGTAAGCCCTCAGAGTTACTCTTGGTGGGTGCAGCAATGGGCCCTGCTGTGAATTATTAGATCAAGAATTGTAATTGCATGCCCCTGTTGAACAGGGGCTGAAAAATTGGGCCTTAGGCACTGGTGGCACAACACTACAACCCCTCACAGATACTGTACTTGGAGCACAGCAATGAGCCCTGTTGCAAAGTATTGCTTCAAAAATTGTAATGACACGCCCCTGTTAAACAGGGGCTGAAAAATTGGGCCTTAGGCACTGGTGGCACAACACTACAACCCCTCACAGATACTGTACTTGGAGCACAGCAATGAGCCCTGTTGCAAAGTATTGCTTCAAAAATTGTAATGACACGCCCCTTTTAAACAGGGGCTGAAAAATTGGGCCTTAGGCACTGGTGCCACAACACTCCAACCCCTCACAGATACTGTACTTGGAGCACAGCAATGAGCCCTATGGCAAATTATTGCTAAAAAAATTGTAATTACACGCCCCTGTAAAACAGGGGCTGAAAAATTGGGCCTTAGCCACTGGTGGCGGCACCCATAAACAAAAATGATCTTCCAAGCTATCATCATCAATCGTATCATTGAGGACTGGGAGGAGGAGGATAGCCAGTCAACATAACAGCACAGGCACTCAGCATCAGCATCAGTCTTGAAGGGATGTGACATGTTAAAATCAATTAGTCTGTTATATCAGCATCAGGTGTGTGGTAGCTGGTGGTGATCCAAGACTGGTTCATCTTGATGAAAGTCAGTCGATCAACCGAGTCGGTGGACAGGCGCACCCTGTGATCCGTGACAAATCCTCCAGCAGCACTGAATGTGCGTTCCGAAAGAACGCTGGATGCAGGACAGGCCAGAAGCTCAATTGCATACTGTGCAAGCTCTGGCCAGTGATCCATCCTCAAGACCCAGTAAGCCAGAGGATTTTCGGTGGGGAAGGTGTCCAAGTCTGACCTTGCCCCTAGATATTCCTGCACCATGTTTATCAGACGCTGGCGATGGTTGCTGGAACCGATCATACTTTGGGGCTGCGGACTAAAGAATTGTCTGAACGCATCGGTCAGACGGCCACCTTCCCCACCGCTCCTTCTTTGACTGGTCGAAGCCTCAGCAACTCGTTGTCCAGGACCAGGAGTTTGTAACCTCCCAGTCTCTGGGAACGCGTTGCACAGACCTTTCTGCAAGTCCTCCCGGAGTTGTCTCATCCTCTGCTCCCTCTGCGAAGGTAACATAAGGTCCGCAACCTTACCCTTGTACCGTGGATCAAGGAGAGTGGCCAGCCAGTAATGGTCCCTCTCCTTGATCCGAAGAATACGAGGATCCTTCCGCAGACTTTGCAGGATCAGGGAGGCCATGCAGCGTAGGTTTGCTGAGGCATTCGCTCCGGAGTCCTCTGGGTCACTAAGGACGACATGATCCGCAGCCACCTCCTCCCAGCCACGTACAAGTCCACTGGTTTCTTGGGACTGTAAATCATCCCTAAAAGACTGCTGCTGATGATGCTGAGTGCCAGCCTCCACCTCCATGCTGACACAATCCTCCTCCTCCTCCTCCTCCTCTTCCTGTGCGATGGGTGGGACAGAAGGAACACTGTCTGGGTAAAGGGGGCCTTGAGAGGCAAGGAAGTCCTCCTCTTCCTGCCTCTGTTCTGCCTCAAGTGCCCTGTCCATTATTCCACGCAGCGTGTGCTCCAACAGGTGGACAAGAGGTACAGTGTCACTGATGCATGCACTGTCACTGCTCACCATCCTCGTGGCCTCCTCAAATGGTGCCAGGACAGTGCATGCATCCCTGATCATGCCCCACTGGCGTGGAGAAAAAAAACCAAGCTCCCCTGACCCTGTCCTGGTGCCGTAGTCGCACAGGTACTCATTGATGGCCCTCTGCTGCGTGTGCAGCCGCTGCAGCATGGCCAACGTTGAGTTCCACCTGGTGGGCATGTCACATATAAGGCGGTTCTTGGGCAGGTTCAACTCCTTTTGCAGCTCAGCCAGGCGAGCACTGGCATTATAAGATCTGCGGAAATGCACACAGACTTTCCTGGCCTGCCTCAGGACATCCTGTAAGCCCGGGTACCTGCCCAAGAACCGCTGCACCACCAGGTTAAGGACGTGAGCCACACAGGGCACATGGGTCAGTTGTCCCTGTCGGAGGGCGGAGAGGAGGTTGGTGCCATTGTCGCAAACCACCATTCCTGGCTTAAGCTGGCGTGGCGTCAACCACCTCTCGGCCTGGCCCTGCAGAGCAGACAGGACCTCTGCCCCAGTGTGGCTTCTGTCCCCCAAACACACCAGCGCAAGCACGGCATGGCATCTTTTTGCCTGCGTACTTGCGTAGCCCCGTGAACGGCTACGGAGCACCGCTGGTTCATAGGACAAACCACAGGAAGAGGCCATGGAGGAAGAAGAAGAGGAGGGGGTGGAGGAGAGAGGTGTGTCACAACCAGTAGTAGCATTTTGGAGGCGTGGCGGTGGAACAACCTCCAACACTACTGCACCTTGTCCTGCATCCTTCCCAGCTGCCAAAAGAGTGACCCAATGGGCCGTGAAAGAAAGGTAACGTCCCTGTCCATGCCTGCTGGACCATGAGTCAGCGGTAATATGCACCTTACCGCTGACCGCCCTGTCCAGCGAGGCCAAGACATTGCCTTCCACATGCCGGTAGAGAGCTGGAATAGCCTTCCGTGAGAAAAAGTGGCGTTTGGGAACCTGCCACTGAGGAACCGCACATTGCACAAACTCACGGAAGGGGGCCGAGTCTACCAACTGAAAAGGCAGCAGTTGAAGCGCTAGCAATTTAGCCAAGCTAGCATTCAACCGCTGGGCATGTGGATGGCTGGGAGTGAACTTCTTTCGACGGTCCAGCAGCTGGGGCAGGGAAATTTGCCTGCTAGAATCGGACGTCGGTGTACTGCTAGCAGAGTGGCCGCAAGTACTTGGCTGTGACACACCTAATTCTACACCTTCATTCCTCTCAGTGCATGTTTCAGAGAGGACTGAAGTTATAGTGGGGTTGGAGATCCCAGCTGATGCGGTGCAAGGAGAGGTCCGCTTTGTTCTTTGGTGTGGGTCTTTGAGGTAGGCTTGCCAACGAGCTGCATGGCAGGTCAACATATGTCTGGTCAGGCATGTGGTACCCAAGCGGCTGATGTTTTGGCCACGCGATATACGCTTGAGACATATGTTGCAAACAGCAGCTGTGCGATCTGATGCACTAGCCTCAAAAAAGGCCCACACCAAAGAACTTTTTGAATGACGGGCAGAGGCAGCGCCCTGCACAGGCGGAGCTCTGCGGTGTGATTCCGTCGGTGTACTGCCCTTACGCTGGCCACCAAAGGGCATCCTGCCTCGTTGGAGATGTGCCTCCTCCTCATCCTCCTCCTCCTCCTCCTCTCTCCTATTAGGCACCCACGTGGAGTCAGTGACCTCATCATCCCCTCCCTCCTCATCACTGGAGCCAATCTGGCAGTATGCTGCAGCTGCTGGAACATGACTGCCAGATTGGTGTCCTTCTTGAGCATCCCCTCTGTCTGCTCTCACGCTACTGCCTTCCTGTAGCTGGGTTTCATCATCAGACCCTTCGAAACGCTGGGCATCCTCCTGGAGCATGTACCCAACACTGTGCTCAAACAGTTCGGGGGACTCCTCAG
Organism: Rana muscosa; assembly: GCA_029206835.1. NCBI lineage: Eukaryota > Metazoa > Chordata > Amphibia > Anura > Ranidae > Rana > Rana muscosa. The sequence continues at coordinate 815,046,971 of CM055116.1, forward strand.
GAGGAGGACATGGTGGGTCTAGGGAAGGAGTGACTGATGATGAGTCTGACATTGATACCAGGGAAGAGGACGCTTTGGCAGCTGCTTTGCCAGTACCCTGAGCCTGGGTGAGAGAGGATGAGGAGGAGGAGGATGGCTTGGTCATCCACTCTACCAAGTCTTCGGCATGATGTGGCTCAACATGTCCAGCTGCCGAAAAGAAGGACAAGCGTGTCCCATGGCCATGTGCTGATGACAATGCACCGCGTCCACGACCAGCACTGTTGCCCCCAGACACAGAGCCTGCTTGCCCTCTTTTATTGCCTCCTGACTGTCTGCCTCTCCTTGTTTGCCTTCCAGACATTCTAATAGATGGCCTGCAGGGAGATGGGAAAAAGCAATAAGGGCTAACTTCAGGTGTCCTTCTCTGTCCCTTTACTTAAGGATTTCTAAATATGGTTGAGGATGATTGCTTTTGCACAGAATAGCACAACGACAATTTCCCTGACTGTCCAAAAAACAAGGATTTCAAAGATGGTTGATGAGGAATGCTTTAGCACACTATAGCACAAGGAGAATTCCCCTCACTTTCCTTCTTTGTCACTAGAAACAAGGACTCGCACAGTGAAAGAAACTGACACTCTCCCTACCTAGAGTTTTCTGTCCCTAGAAAAAATGTTTTTTTAAAGCACACTATAGCACAAGGAGAATTCCCCTCACTTTCCTTCTTTGTCCCTAGAAACAAGGACTCGCACAGTAAAAGAAACTGACACTCTCCCTACCTAGAGTTTTCTGTCCCTAGAAAAAATGTTTTTTTAAAGCACACTATAGCACAAGGAGAATTCCCCTCACTTTCCTTCTTTGTCCCTAGAAACAAGGACTCGCACAGTGAAAGAAACTGACACTCTCCCTACCTAGAGTTTTCTGTCCCTAGAAAAAATGTTTTTTTAAAGCACACTATAGCACAAGGAGAATTCCCCTCACTTTCCTTCTTTGTCCCTAGAAACAAGGACTCGCACAGTGAAAGAAACTGACACTCTCCCTACCTAGAGTTTTCTGTCCCTAGAAAAAATGTTTTTTTAAAGCACACTATAGCACAAGGAGAATTCCCCTCACTTTCCTTCTTTGTCCCTAGAAACAAGGACTTGCACAGTGAAAGAAACTGACACTCTCCCTACCTAGAGTTTTCTGTCCCTAGAAAAAATGTTTTTTTAAAGCACACTATAGCACAAGGAGAATTCCCCTCACTTTCCTTCTTTGTCCCTAGAAACAAGGACTCGCACAGTAAAAGACACTGACACTCTCCCTACCTAGAGTTTTCTGTCCCTAGAAAAAATGTTTTTTTAAAGCACACTATAGCACAAGGAGAATTCCCCTCACTTTCCTTCTTTGTCCCTAGAAACAAGGACTCGCACAGTGAAAGAAACTGACACTCTCCCTACCTAGAGTTTTCTGTCCCTAGAAAAAATGTTTTTTTAAAGCACACTATAGCACAAGGAGAATTCCCCTCACTTTCCTTCTTTGTCCCTAGAAACAAGGACTCGCACAGTGAAAGAAACTGACAGTCTCCCTACCTAGAGTTTTCTGTCCCTAGAAAAAATGTTTTTTTAAAGCACACTATAGCACAAGGAGAATTCCCCTCACTTTCCTTCTTTGTCCCTAGAAACAAGGACTCGCACAGTGAAAGAAACTGACACTCTCCCTACCTAGAGTTTTCTGTCCCTAGAAAAAATGTTTTTTTAAAGCACACTATAGCACAAGGAGAATTCCCCTCACTTTCCTTCTTTGTCCCTAGAAACAAGGACTCGCACAGTGAAAGAAACTGACACTCTCCCTACCTAGAGTTTTCTGTCCCTAGAAAAAATGTTTTTTTAAAGCACACTATAGCACAAGGAGAATTCCCCTCACTTTCCTTCTTTGTCCCTAGAAACAAGGACTCGCACAGTGAAAGAAACTGACACTCTCCCTACCTAGAGTTTTCTGTCCCTAGAAAAAATGTTTTTTTAAAGCACACTATAGCACAAGGAGAATTCCCCTCACTTTCCTTCTTTGTCCCTAGAAACAAGGACTTGCACAGTGAAAGAAACTGACACTCTCCCTACCTAGAGTTTTCTGTCCCTAGAAAAAATGTTTTTTTAAAGCACACTATAGCACAAGGAGAATTCCCCTCACTTTCCTTCTTTGTCCCTAGAAACAAGGACTCGCACAGTAAAAGACACTTACACTCTCCCTACCTAGAGTTTTCTGTCCCTAGAAAATTTTTTTTTTAAAGCACACTATAGCACAAGGAGAATTCCCCTCACTTTCCTTCTTTGTCCCTAGAAACAAGGACTCGCACAGTGAAAGAAACTGACACTCTCCCTACCTAGAGTTTTCTGTCCCTAGAAAAAATGTTTTTTTAAAGCACACTATAGCACAAGGAGAATTCCCCTCACTTTCCTTCTTTGTCCCTAGAAACAAGGACTCGCACAGTGAAAGAAACTGACACTCTCCCTACCTAGAGTTTTCTGTCCCTAGAAAAAATTTTTTTTTAAAGCACACTATAGCACAAGGAGAATTCCCCTCACTTTCCTTCTTTGTCCCTAGAAACAAGGACTCGCACAGTGAAAGAAACTGACACTCTCCCTACCTAGAGTTTTCTGTCCCTAGAAAAAATGTTTTTTTAAAGCACACTATAGCACAAGGAGAATTCCCCTCACTTTCCTTCTTTGTCCCTAGAAACAAGGACTCGCACAGTGAAAGAAACTGACACTCTCCCTACCTAGAGTTTTCTGTCCCTAGAAAAAATGTTTTTTTAAAGCACACTATAGCACAAGGAGAATTCCCCTCACTTTCCTTCTTTGTCCCTAGAAACAAGGACTCGCACAGTGAAAGAAACTGACACTCTCCCTACCTAGAGTTTTCTGTCCCTAGAAAAAATGTTTTTTTAAAGCACACTATAGCACAAGGAGAATTCCCCTCACTTTCCTTCTTTGTCCCTAGAAACAAGGACTCGCACAGTAAAAGACACTGACACTCTCCCTACCTAGAGTTTTCTGTCCCTAGAAAAAATGTTTTTTTAAAGCACACTATAGCACAAGGAGAATTCCCCTCACTTTCCTTCTTTGTCCCTAGAAACAAGGACTCGCACAGTGAAAGAAACTGACACTCTCCCTACCTAGAGTTTTCTGTCCCTAGAAAAAATGTTTTTTTAAAGCACACTATAGCACAAGGAGAATTCCCCTCACTTTCCTTCTTTGTCCCTAGAAACAAGGACTCGCACAGTGAAAGAAACTGACACTCTCCCTACCTAGAGTTTTCTGTCCCTAGAAAAAATGTTTTTTTAAAGCACACTATAGCACAAGGAGAATTCCCCTCACTTTCCTTCTTTGTCCCTAGAAACAAGGACTCGCACAGTGAAAGAAACTGACACTCTCCCTACCTAGAGTTTTCTGTCCCTAGAAAAAATGTTTTTTTAAAGCACACTATAGCACAAGGAGAATTCCCCTCACTTTCCTTCTTTGTCCCTAGAAACAAGGACTCGCACAGTGAAAGAAACTGACACTCTCCCTACCTAGAGTTTTCTGTCCCTAGAAAAAATGTTTTTTTAAAGCACACTATAGCACAAGGAGAATTCCCCTCACTTTCCTTCTTTGTCCCTAGAAACAAGGACTCGCACAGTAAAAGACACTGACACTCTCCCTACCTAGAGTTTTCTGTCCCTAGAAAAAATGTTTTTTTAAAGCACACTATAGCACAAGGAGAATTCCCCTCACTTTCCTTCTTTGTCCCTAGAAACAAGGACTCGCACAGTGAAAGAAACTGACACTCTCCCTACCTAGAGTTTTCTGTCCCTAGAAAAAATGTTTTTTTAAAGCACACTATAGCACAAGGAGAATTCCCCTCACTTTCCTTCTTTGTCCCTAGAAACAAGGACTCGCACAGTGAAAGAAACTGACACTCTCCCTACCTAGAGTTTTCTGTCCCTAGAAAAAATGTTTTTTTAAAGCACACTATAGCACAAGGAGAATTCCCCTCACTTTCCTTCTTTGTCCCTAGAAACAAGGACTCGCACAGTGAAAGAAACTGACACTCTCCCTACCTAGAGTTTTCTGTCCCTAGAAAAAATGTTTTTTTAAAGCACACTATAGCACAAGGAGAATTCCCCTCACTTTCCTTCTTTGTCCCTAGAAACAAGGACTCGCACAGTGAAAGAAACTGACACTCTCCCTACCTAGAGTTTTCTGTCCCTAGAAAAAATGTTTTTTTAAAGCACACTATAGCACAAGGAGAATTCCCCTCACTTTCCTTCTTTGTCCCTAGAAACAAGGACTCGCACAGTGAAAGAAACTGACACTCTCCCTACCTAGAGTTTTCTGTCCCTAGAAAAAATGTTTTTTTAAAGCACACTATAGCACAAGGAGAATTCCCCTCACTTTCCTTCTTTGTCCCTAGAAACAAGGACTCGCACAGTAAAAGACACTGACACTCTCCCTACCTAGAGTTTTCTGTCCCTAGAAAAAATGTTTTTTTAAAGCACACTATAGCACAAGGAGAATTCCCCTCACTTTCCTTCTTTGTCCCTAGAAACAAGGACTCGCACAGTAAAAGACACTGACACTCTCCCTACCTAGAGTTTTCTGTCCCTAGAAAAAATGTTTTTTTAAAGCACACTATAGCACAAGGAGAATTCCCCTCACTTTCCTTCTTTGTCCCTAGAAACAAGGACTCGCACAGTGAAAGAAACTGACACTCTCCCTACCTAGAGTTTTCTGTCCCTAGAAAAAATGTTTTTTTAAAGCACACTATAGCACAAGGAGAATTCCCCTCACTTTCCTTCTTTGTCCCTAGAAACAAGGACTCGCACAGTGAAAGAAACTGACACTCTCCCTACCTAGAGTTTTCTGTCCCTAGAAAAAATGTTTTTTTAAAGCACACTATAGCACAAGGAGAATTCCCCTCACTTTCCTTCTTTGTCCCTAGAAACAAGGATTCGCACAGTAAAACACACTGACACTCTCCCTACCTATCCTTCTCTTTCCCTAAACTAAAGGAATCCAGGTTAAGCAAGAAAGAAATAAATGTCACTGTCCCTGCCTATGCTTGTCTTTCCCTGCTCCGGAGCACACTACACTAGGCCGCCGTGCTGGCGGCCTTTTATAGTGTGGGGCGTGTACTAAACACCCTCAGCAATAATTGGCCACAGGCATCCTGCCTGTGGCCAATCATTGCTCTCCTCGCTGCCGGCGCTGTGATTGGCCAAGCATGCGGGGTCACAGTGCATGCTTGGCCAATCACAGCGCCTGGATGACACTGCGATGGCGTAGTGCATTGTGGGCCATTCGCGTCACTCGAATTTGGCGCGAACGGCCCAAATCGTTCGATCTTCGTCGAACGATCGAACAGCCGATGTTCGAGTCGAACGTATGTTCGACTCGAACACGAAGCTCATCCCTAGTCCTGAGGCAGGCCAGGAAAGTCTGTGTGCATTTCCACAGATCATATAATGCCAGTGCTCGGCTGGCTGAGCTGCAAAAGGAGTTGAACCTGCCCAAGAACCGCCTTATATGTGACATGCCCACCAGGTGGTACTCAACGTTGGCCATGCTGCAGCGGCTGCACACGCAGCAGAGGGCCATAAATGAGTACCTGTGCGACTACGGCACCAGGATAGGGTCAGGGGAGCTCAGGTTTTTTTCACCACGCCAGTGGGGCATGATCAGGGATGCATGCACTGTCCTGGCACCATTTGAGGAGGCCACGAGGATGGTGAGCAGTGACAGTGCATGCATCAGTGACACTGTACCTCTTGTCCACCTGTTGGAGCATACGCTGCGTGGAATAATGGACAGGGCACTTGAGGCAGAACAGAGGTAGGAAGAGGAGGACTTCCTTGCCTCTCAAGGCCCCCTTTACCCAGACAGTGTTTCTTCTCTCCCACCCATCACACAGGAAGAGGACAAGGAGGAGGAGGAGGAGGATTGTGTCAGCATGGAGGTGGAGCCTGGCACTCAGCATCAACAGCAGCAGTCTTTTAGGGATGATTTACAGTCCCAAGAAACACGTGGACTTGTACGTGGCTGGGAGGAGGTGGCTGCGGATCATGTCGTCCTTAGTGACCCAGAGGACTCCGGACCGAATGCCTCAGCTAACCTACGCTGCATGGCCTCCCTGATCCTGCAAAGTCTGCGAAAGGATCCTCGTATTCTTCGGATCAAGGAGAGGGACCATTACTGGCTGGCCACTCTCCTTGATCCACGGTACAAGGGTAAGGCTGCGGACCTTATCTTACCGTCGCAGAGGGAGCAGAGGATGAGACAACTCCGGGAGGCCTTGCAGAAAGGTCTGTGCAACGCGCTCCCAGAAACTGGGAGGTTACAAACTCCTGGTCCTGGACAACAAGTTGCTGAGGCTTCGGTCAGTCAAAGAAGGAGCGGTGGGGAAGGTGGCCGTCTGACCGATGCGTTCAGACAATTCTTTAGTCCGCAGCCCCAAGGTATGATCGGTTCCAGCAACCATCGCCAGTGCCTGATATACATTGTGCAGGAATACCTAGGGGCAAGGTCAGACTTGGACACCTTTCCCACCGAAAATCCTCTGGCTTACTGGGTCTTGAGGATGGATCACTGGGCAGAGCTTGCACAGTATGCAATTGAGCTACTGGCCTGTCCTGCATCCAGCGTTCTTTCGGAACGCACATTCAGTGCTGCTGGAGGATTTCTCACAGATCACAGGGTGCGCCTGTCCACCGATTTGGTTGATCAACTGACCTTCATAAAGATGAACCAGTCTTGGATCACCACCAGCTACCAAGCACCTGAAGCTGATATAACAGAATAATTTATTTTCAAATGTCTCATCCCTTCAAGACTGATGCTGATGCTGAGTGACTGTCCTGTTATGTTGACTGACTATCCTTCTCCTCAATGATCCGATTCATGATGATAGCTTGGAAGAACATTTTTGTTTCTGGATGCCGCCACCAGTGGCTAAGGCCCAATTTTTCAGCCCCTGTTAACAGGGGCATGCAATTACAATTTTTCATGCAATGCTTTGCAGCAGGGCTCATTCCTGCACTCCAACTAGAGTATCTGGGAGAGGTTTCAGTGTCGTGGCACCAGCACCAGTGCCTAAGGCCCAATTTTTCAGCCCCTGTTTAACAGGGGCGTGTAATTACAATTTTTGATGCAATACTTTGCAACAGGGCTCATTGCTGTGCTCCAAGTACAGTATCTGTGAGGGGTTGCAGTGTTGTGGCACCAGTGGCTAAGGCCCAATTTTTCAGCCCCTGTTCTACAGGGGCATGTAATTACAATTATTGATCTAATAATTCATAGCAGGGCCCATTCCTGCGCCCACCAAGAGTAACTGTGAGGTCTTACAGTGTTGTGGCAACATCTACCCCTAGGAAGGGAAATTCTCTCCTGTAAGAGTTAATATTGGAAAAAGGTGTCTCCTCTCTACTGATGCTTTATCACCAATCCTTGTTTCAATAAAAACCCCACTTTTCAAAAACAGTTGTCATTGGGACGGAAAGTGAGGTGAAATGTTCTGAACAGGGGCACAGACAGCAAAACAAATGTTACAGGGGTGATAACCCTTCCCTATGTTTTCCAAAAAGCTTAAAAATATATTTTTTGGCTGGAGCTACACTTAAACAATGTACCTGTTTAACCACTTAACGACCGCTCACTGTATATATACGTCGGCAGAATGGCACCGACAGGCACAATCACGTACAGTGTACGTGACTGCCTTTGTATAGTTGGGGGGTCCAATCGGACCCCCCTTCTATACAGTGAGCAGTCGTTATCCATTGGGGAGCGATCTGGGATGAGGGGACAGCCGTTCGATTCCGGCCACCCCCTCGCGATCGCTCCCGGCGAATGAGAAAGCTTCCTCTGCTGTGTAATGTTTACACAGGCAGAGGAAGTGATGTCATCTCTCATGCGGCGCTCACATATACCGAGCGGCGTACAAGAGAAGACACACAGGTTAGTGCACAAACAGTACACTGACACCAGGACACATAGGAACATAAATTGCCCCCCCCCAGGCCCCCCAGATCACCCCCCAGCCCCCAGTCACAGTGTCACTGATTGCAGTGACCATTTATTTACTGATCACTGCAATCAGTGACATTTGTGACTGTAAAAGTGTCACTACAGTTAGTTTAGGTCCAGTGTAGCCCCCTAACACCCCCTAATAAAGGTTTAACCCCCTGATCACCCCCCAGATAACCCTTTCACCCCCTAGCACCGCCGTCACTAAGCGATCGTTTTTCTGATCGCTGTTTTAGTGTCTGTGATGCCGATCGGTAGCCAGTTATTTTTTTTAGGTTCGCCGCAGGTTTTTATAGCGTTGGGTACCCCCATATATTACCTAATAAAGGTTTAACCCCCTTGATCGCCCCCCAGGTAACCCTTTCACCCCCTATCACCACTGTTCCTAAGCGATCGTTTTTCTGATCGCTGTCTTATTGTCGGTGATGCCGATAGGTAGCCAGTTATTTTTTTTAGGTTCGCCGCAGGTTTTTATAGCGTCAGGTACCCCCATATATTACCTAATAAAGGTTTAACCCCCTTGATCGCCCCCCAGGTAACCCTTTCACCCCCTATCACCACTGTCGCTAAGCGATCGTTTTTCTGATCGCTGTCTTATTGTCGGTGATGCCGATAGGTAGCCAGTTATTTTTTTTAGGTTCGCCGCAGGTTTTTATAGCGTCAGGTACCCCCATATATTACCTAATAAAGGTTTAACCCCTTGATCGCCCCCCCCAGGTAACCCTTTCACCCCCTTTTGCCAGTGTCACTAAGCGATCGTTTTTCTGATCGCTGTATTACTTATGCTGGTGCCGATAGATAGCCAGTTATTTTTTTTAGGTTCGCCGCAGGTTTTTATAGCGTCAGGTACCCCCATATATTATCTAATAAAGGTTTTAACCCCCTAATTGCCCCTAGTTAACCCTGTGTCACACCCCAGGCAGCGGCAGGTTAGTGCCAGTAACGCTAACACCCACGCGTGAAGCATACACCTCCCTTAGTGGTATAGTATCTGAACAGATCAATATCTGATCTGATCAGATCTATACTAGTGTCCCCAGCAGTTTAGGGTTCCCAAAAACGCAGTGTTAGCGGGATCAGCCCAGATACCTGCTAGCACCTGCATTTTGCCCCTCTGTCCAGCCCAGGCCACCCAAGTGCAGTATCGATCGATCACTGTCACTTACAAAACACAACACACATAACTGCAGCGTTCGCAGAGACAGGCCTGATCCCTGCGACTCCAGTGCTGTAGGAGGTGATTTCACCACCACAGTTAAAAAAAAATGCATATATGCCGAAGCATTGGGGCAGCAGGGGCGGAGGAGCGGAGGAGCGATTTTGCTCCTAATGCCGCATACATACGGTCGAAATTCCGACGGAGGCTTGCCCGTGGAAAAGTCCGACCATGTGTGTGCGGCATAATTTTTGCGGGAGGATGCCCCAATGCTTCGGCATATATAAATGGTGCATGTATGCCCATCATTAGAAGTGGGTGGATGAATGGCGGTATTCTAATGGTGGGCATACCCACCGATCAATCTCTTTTTTTTGTTCAGCCAACAGGCTGCATGAAAAAAAAGATTACAATACATGTCCAACAAGGACCAGCAACGTACTGGTATGTTGCTGGACTTTGAATGGTTATACCAGATTTATGCCTGCGGGTTTAGGTATCATCTTGGTATCATTCTTTTCAGCCAGCGGCCGGCTTTCATGTAAAAGCAATCCTAGCGGCGGATTTAAAAAGCGTCATTGGGAAATTGGGAAAGCATTTTATCACACCGATCTTGGTGTGGTCAGATGCTTTGAGGGCAGAGGAAAGATCTAGGGTCTAATAGACCCCAGTTTTTTCAAAAAAAGAGTACCTGTCACTACCTATTGCTATCATAGGGGATATTTACATTTCCTGAGATAACAATAAAAATGATAAAAAAAAAAAAAATGGAAGGAACTGTTTAAAAATAAAATAAAAAAGCAAAATTAATAATGAAAAAAAAAAAAAAGCACCCCTGTCCTGCCCTGCTCTTGCGCAATGGCGAACGCAAGCGTCGGTCTGGCGTCATATGTAAACAGCAATTGCACCATGCATGTGAGGTATCACCGTGAAGGTCAGATCGAGGGCAGTCATTTTAGCAGTAGACCTCCTCTGTAAATCTAACGTGGTAACCTGTAAAGGCTTTTAAAGGCTTTTAAAAATGTATGTAGTTTGTCGCCAATGCGCGTTTGTGCGAAATTTTAAAGCAGCCCTCCGGGCTGCAGTATGGCACCTGACTTCCGGGAATTGGTCATCACTCCGTTTTTGCATGCGAATGTTAGGCCTCATGGTAGCCTCCTTCGAGGCGGTCCCATATGCTCAATACCACACTCGAGTGTTACAGAAGGAAGTTCTGTCCAGATGGAACAGATGTCCATCATCTCTGGATTATCAAATCCGAGTGAGCCACCTAGTTAGGAGATCCCTGGTATGGTGGCTGACAGCACCGGCTCTAATGGCCGGGAAATCATTTCTTCCGGTTTACTGGATAGTGATCACGACGGACGCCAGCCTTACAGGTTGGGGGGGAGTCTGGAGTGTTCAGTCGGCGCAAGGTCGCTGGACCCCAGAGGAAGCCCTCCTGCCGATCAATGTCCTGGAATTTCAGGCGATCAGGCTGTGCCTCTTCAAATGGATGTAAAGCGGCGACTTGGTCGTCCGCTCACACTTTCACCAAATTGTACAAAGTTGATGTAGGTGCATCATCGGATGCCTCTTTCGGCCGCAAAGTTTTGCAGGCGGCTGTTTAGAGTTGCAACTCCTCCGTTGGACAGGGGTGAAGTTTATTTTCATGCTGTTACCACCCCTCGTTTTTCTCTGACACTGCTTTGGGACGTCCCACTTTGTCAATAGAGAAGCTGTGTCAGTCCATGGACGAAAGAGTAAATAGGATTTTTGTACTCACCGTAAAATCCTTTTCTCTGAGTCCATGGACCCACACAGCACCCACCCCTCCTTTTAAGTTTGTACTGCTTTTTGACGAACTGATCTGCGAGATGCAGACTGAGGGGATATACCCAGAGGGTCCGCCCCCTGGGCGGTACTGTAGAAGGTGTGATGCAACACTTTTCTGCCTAGTCACTCTTAATTAACGGATAATACCCACTTTGTCAATAGAGAAGCTGTGTCGGTCCATGGACTCAGAGAAAAGGATTTTACGGTGAGTACAAAAATCCTATTTTATTGCACTGATCGCTGTAAAAATAACAATGGTCCCAAAAATGTGTCAACAGTGTCCGATGTGTCCGCCATAATGTCGCAGTCACGAAAAAATCGCTGATCGCCGCCATTACTAGTAAAAAAAAATAGAAAATTAATAAAAATGCCATAAAACTACCCCCTTTTTTGTAAATGCTATAACTTTTGCGCAAACCAGTCAATAAACGCAGATTTTTTTTTTTACCAAAAATATGTGGAAGAATACGTATCGGCCTAAACTGAGGAAAAAAAATGTTTTTTTATATATTTTTTGGGGATATTTATTATAGCAAAACGTAAAAAATATTGCATTTTTTTCACAATTGTCGCTCTATTTTTGTTTATAGCGCAAAAAATAAAAACCGCAGAGGTGATCAAATACCACCAAAAGAAAGCTCTATTTGTGGGAAAAAAAGGACGTGAATTTTGTTTGGGAGCCATGTCACATGACCGCGCAATTGTCAGTTAAAGCGACGCAGTGCCGAATCGCAAAAAGGGACCTGGTCTTTATGCTGCATATTGGTCCGGGGCTTAAGTTGTTAATGAATTGTCGGGTCCCGGCAATACAGATAAAAGTAATTGAAAAAAACTACATGGGTTCCCCCCAGTCCATTACCAGGCCCTTTGGGTCTGATATGAATATTAAGGGGTACCCCGAACCAAAATAAAAAAAAGCGTGGGTGTCCCCCCAAATTCCATTATCAGGCCCTTCAGGTCTGGTATGGATATTAAGGGGAACTCTGTACCAATTTTTTTTTTAAATGGCGTAGGGGTCCCCTACGAGAACCCTGCACCAAAATAAAAAAATGGCGTGGGGTACCCCCCAAAAATCCATACCAGACCCTTATCCGAGCACGCAACCTGCCAGGCCTCAGGAAAAGAGGGGGGACGAGAGAGTGTCCCTCTTGAACCGTACCAGGCCACATGCCCTCTACATGGGGGGGATGTCCCCATGTTGATGGGGACAAGGGCTTCTTCATGGCTTCTTCCCCACAACCCTTGCCCGGTGGTTGTGGGGGTCTGTGGGGGGCTTATCGGAATCCGGCCCCCCCTATGTGAATTGGTAATGGGGTACATTGTACCCCTACCATTTCACTAAAGAAAGTGTTAAAAACCACACAGACACAGTTGGGACAAGTCCTTTATTAAAAAGAAAAAAAAGAAACGGGAAACCAGCGTCACATCAGAGGGAGCGGGGTCACCCGTACACGTCACTGGGTAATCCCGGCATTTCCCCGTTGTGTCAGAGGGGGCGGGGTCTCCCGCGCAAGTGACGGGTGTCCCCTCCCTCAGCTATAAAATAACTGTCACGGAGGGAGAGCGTCATTCCGTGGGTACCTCCCATGGAGAGAGGATCGAGTCGGATTTTTTTTCTCTGTATCGCTCGAGAGAGGATTACATTGTTGGAATTTTTTCTTTCTTTTTTTTTCTTTTTAATAAAGGACTTGTCCCAACTGTGTCTGTGTGGTTTTTAACATTTTTGACACTTTCTTTTGTGAAATGGTAGGGGTACAATGTAGCCCGTTATCAATTCACATGGGGGGGGGCCGGAATCTAGGGGTCCCCGTTATTAAAGGGGGCTTCCAGATTCCGATAAGCCCCACGCCCACAGACCCCCACAACCACCGGGCAAGGGTTGTGTGGATAAGGCCCTTGTCCCCATCAACATGAGGGCATGTGGCCTGGTACGGTTCAGGAGGGGGGGGGGCGCTCTCTCGTCCCCTCCTCTTTTCCTGCGGCCTGCCAAGTTGCGTGCTCGGATAAGGGTCTGGTATGGATTTTTGGGGGAACTCCACGCCATTTTTTTTTATTTCTTTATTTTAATTGTCATAAACTATTTCATTAATCCATCAATCATATGAGCTCCAACAAATCCATTCAAAATCCAATTAACAGCATTACTCCTATCTTAAATACATCCACAGAAAAACAATAACTAGTTATTTGGGATAGTCCCCTTTCTGTCTTCTGTTAGACCTGCTTCTCTTGTATGCCCTGACAACATACTTTACTGAAAAGAAAAACCTCTACATATCTGAAGAGGAAGAAGGAGAAAGTAAAAAGCCCCCTGAGGGGGGAAGAGAAAAATTATAGAAAGAGAAAAGGTGAGAAAAAAAATGTAATAAAAAAAGACACTGATTGGGGAGGGGGAGTCGGAATTAAAGGGGAAATGCACAAGGTGAAGGTCAGTTTACTATACCATCATCCAGGGAAGTGAGGGCACCCCTAAGGCCCCCCACTCCTCTCTTTTTCAAATACTCTCAAGAGCAGAGAGGGAACTCCCTTCCTCCGAGAATTTAAATGTATTCCATTGGCCCCAAGTTTGTAAATATGTCTCCTTTCGATTTTGAGCCGATAATAACAAATCCTCCATCCTATTAACCTCTTCAATTCGTGTGACCCATGTAAGAATTGTGGGAGGGCTCGTATCTCTCCACTGCCGTACGATACATGATCTAGCAGCGTTGATAAGATGGCGCAAAATTAATTTACTATATGTTTTCCCCAGTATGTTTGAGACATGTAACAAAAATAAGGCTGTATCTTCTGGGAAGTTATACTCAGTAAATTTCTGTGCTATCCGCCGTATCTCCCTCCAGAAGTACTCCAGTTTTGGGCAGGAACAAAGAACGTGGAGTAGAGTCCCACTTTCCTCCTGGCACCTCCAATATTTGTCCGAGATCTCCGGGGAGAATTTATTAAGTAGTGCGTTCCGTTTTGTGCACTTCCCAGATTGTCCCTGTGTCTGTGTCCTCTACAGTATTATATTGAAAATAGTACTGCGATTCCTTAATAACTTCCTCTACCACCATCTTATCTTCCATTAGACTTTCATTCAATAGCCACTGTCTCCCCTTGTCAGTGGAATACTCATTCATAATTAATGTCAGTGAGACCGAGGCGTGGTCTGACCATGTAATACTCCCTATAGCCACCTCTTTAACCGCCGTTAACACACTCTGTGGAGTGAAAAATACGTTGATTCTAGAATATACTTTATGTGGCACTGAATAAAAGGTTTGGTCTCTTTCATTGTGGTGATACGCTCTCCAAGCATCCGTAAGTTGGTAATTATGCAGTATTTGTAAGACTTGTTTACGTAGACCTGTAGCTATGTGGTTTTTAACATTTTTGACACATCTTTTGTGAAATGGTAGGGGTACAATGTACCCCGTTACCAATTCACATAAGGGGGGGCCGGAATCTGGGTGTCCCCGTTGTTAAAGGGGGCTTCCAGATTCCGTTAAGCCCCACGCCTGCAGACCCCCACAACCACCGGGCAAGGGTTGTGGGGATAAGGCCCTTGTCCCCATTAACATGGGGACATCCTCCCGTCCCCATGTTGAGGGCATGTGGCCCGGTACGGTTCAGGAGGGGGTTGCTCTCTCGTCCCCCCCCTCTTTTCCTGCGGCCTGCCAGGGTGCGTGCTCGGATAAGGGTCTGGTATGGATTTTTGGGGGGAATCCCACTCCATTTTTTTTTATTTTGGTGCGGGGTTCCCCTTAAAATCCATACCAGACCTAAAGGGCCTGGTATGGATTTTTAGGGGGACCCCTACGCCATTTAAAAAAAAAATTGGTACAGGGTTCCCCTTAACATGCATACCAGACCTGAAGGGCCTGGTAATGAAATTTGGGGGGACCCCCCCCCCCACGCTTTTTTATTTTTTATTTTGGTTCGGGGTTCCCCTTAATATTCATACCAGACCCATGCCAGTTTTTTCAATGCCTTTTTCTGTATTGCCGGGACCCGACAATTCATTAATAGCCGCGAGTAGTTTTAAATTACTTTTTTTCCTTCAGAAATGACATTTTGTGCAGGGACAGTTCTAAACACGGGAAACATGCGCTACTTTACAGGCATACTATAGACACCCCCCAGGTACGAATTTAGAGGAATATTTCACTTTTATTGTTTCACTTTAAGCATTATTAAAATCACTGCTCCCGAAAAAACTGCCATTTTTAAAACTTTTTTTTGCATTGATACATGTCCCCTGGGGCCGGACCCGGGTCCCCAAACACTTTTTATGATAGTAACTTGCATATTAACCTTCAAAATTAGCACTTTTGATTTTTCATGTTCGTGTCCCATAGACTTTAACGGTGTTCGCGTGTTCGAACAAATTTTTTGCATGTTCTGGTTGCAAACCGAACAGGGGGGTGTTCGGCTCATCCCTAATGATCAGTAACAAAATCTCCAGCAGCACTGAATGCCCATTCGGAAAGCACGCTGGATGCAGGACATCCCAGCAGCTCAATAGCATACTGGGCAAGTTCTGGCCAGTGGTCTATTTTCATGACCCAGTAAGCCAGTGGATCATCGACTGGAAATCTCTCCATCTCTGTTTTCACCCTTAGATAATCGTCCACCATGTGATGCAGATGCTGCCGATGGGATGTGGAAGCTGACAGCCCTAGGCGGCAAGGACTAAAAATTCAGAAATGCATTACTTAGGCGGCCGCCTTCTCCACCGCTCCTCTCTTGATCAACAGAAGCCTCAAAACAAATTTTTCTATGAAACTGTAACGTACCAGAGTCGGGAAAAGCATTTGATAAACTCCTCTTTAAGGTGTCCTCAAGAGATTTCATCTTCTGCACTTTCTGTGGGGACGGGATGAGTTCTGAGACTTTCCCCTTATAATGGTGGTCAAGGAGGGTTGCCAACTAATAGTGATCCTTTTCCTTTACGCCACGTATTCTTGGGTCCTTTCGCAGGCTTTGAAGCACGAAGGAGCCCATGCACCGCAAATTTGCGGAGGCATTAGAAGCAGACTCCTTGGGGTCACTGAGGATTATAGTATCTGGAACTGCCTCCTCCCAGCCACTTACTACTCCCAAGGGTTCTGCAGATGGAAAACCATCTCTTACTGTTTGACGTATGTCTTCCTCTGCTTTAATGCCTCCAAAACTGCCAGAATCCTCCTCCTCCTCTTGTGTGTCCTGTGGCAAAAGAACAATGGTGTCTACATAAAGTGGACCTTGAGAGGTAAGGAAGTTCTCCTCTTTGTCCCGCTGCTCTATCCATAATGCCACGCAGAGTCTGCTCCAGCAGGAACACAATAGGGATTGTGTCACTGATATATGCATTGTCACGGCTCACTATCCTTGTAGCCTCCTCAAATAGTGACAGTACAGTGTATACATCCTTTATGAGCAGCCATTGGCGTGGGGAAAAAAAGCTGAGCCGGCCTAAACCTGTCAATGTGCCATACTCACACAGGTACTCGTTGACGGCCCTCTGCTGCATGTGCAGCTGCTGCAGCATTGCCAAAGTTGAGTTCCACTTGGTGGGCATGTCACAAATCGGTTTACGGGCAAGTTGAATTCCTGCTGAATTTCAGCCAACTGGCTGTGTATGACCACCTAAAATGGCTACAAACTCTTCTGGCCTGCTTTAGTAGATCTTCCAACCCTGGGTATTTATTTAGGAAACGCTGCACCACCAAATCGAGGACATGTGTCAACTTTCCCTGTCTAAGGGCGGACAGGAGGTTTGTGCCATTATCACACACCACCATTCCTGGCTCCAGCTGGCATGGCGTGAACCACCTAGCGGGTTGAATGAAAAAAAACTGTCAGCTCTGGTCATAGCCGCTGTACTAACTATGCAAAGTTAGTATAGTGATCTCCCTCGCTGAGCTATTGTGTTCTGACAGGGGGACAGCCCCCCCACCAGAACACTACGATCAGCGTTCCCCATCATTAACTGAGTGAGAGCACTGATCGGGAGTCGGTCAGCTGCTGGTTTTCCACCATGCTCAGGGTGCCATACACACGAGCCAAATGTCTGCGTTTTTTTTTTTAACCGGCCAATGTCTCCTGACATTCAGCCCATGTGTATGGGCTTTAGTCGCTTCTCCAAACATTTCTATATCAATGCACTCTGGGTATTTGGGACAACCTCTGGTCACCATGTCCATCCTGTATGCCCTAGCATGCTTTATTGCCAAATGAAAATTATACACACTGGCATGCCATGTCACTATTTCACTACTAAACAATCATGCAGGATCCTAAAGTGGATAAAATGTTCTTGATTTAGCAGCATAAAAGTGAGAAGTATGGTCAAAGCAAGATTGTGGAAAGGCACACTCTGTTACAACTCATGTTTTAGAACTTCTCTATGTTCTGCATTCTATTTTTGTTTTAAATGCTAGTAGTATATTGTGTTATTTGTATTGGTTATGCCTGTTGTGAGCTATGGCTTAGCTAGCACCATATATTGCCTACATTACTTGAAACTCAATAATCAGCCTCTTCCTGCCAGGCTTGCAGCAAACAGGAAACCACAGGCGTGTGAGCAGTGTGCT
Organism: Rana muscosa; assembly: GCA_029206835.1. Taxonomy (NCBI): domain Eukaryota; kingdom Metazoa; phylum Chordata; class Amphibia; order Anura; family Ranidae; genus Rana; species Rana muscosa. The sequence continues at coordinate 815,064,520 of CM055116.1, forward strand.
TCACCAGCGCTCACTATCGCTGGAACAATCACTGTGGTTTTGAGGTGGAAAAGAAACAGACATTGTGGGCATATCACTCTACAAGAACTGAAATTACTATACCTGTTCCTGCAAATGTCATGCACATACAGTTTTACATTATGATTAAGAGAAGCCCTTGAATTATTAAAGTGAATCTGTCATCCTGTTAAATTTTTGTAAATAATTAATACCTTCAGTTATTGGCATGGTCCAAAGCATAGGTGTGTGCAGCCTATTGCATTAGGGTGTGCACCCTAAAGCTCAAACACACATGCATGTGTGTGTGTCTACATATATATGACCCCAGCACATTGATTTCCCTGCCGACACAGTGAAAGAAGAGCATAAACACTTCTCTTATGGCAGAGCCGGTAAGAAAGAGATCTTTCCCTTGTTCCTGCTGCTACACAGAGCGATAATACTCATGCACTTGGGGTGATTAGGGTGTGCCTGGGCACACCTGGCACATCCTGTGCGCACGCCTATGGTCCAAAGAGTTTTTTTGTGTATTGTCCTAGATCCTCTAGCAGAAAGAGCAAGCAGGTAGCTTTAATGTTGCTCTTTTCATTAATACACCAATAGAGAAATACTCCAGGTAGAAGCCACCTCTGAGTGTGCTTGGGTTTGAGACAATCTGGGCCCTACAAAAGTACTACAAGAAAGATGCCTGCACAGTTACAGGTACAGATTTTGTACTGGCTGTTCCTTAAGGAACTGTAGCTAATATAAATGAAAGAGCAGGACATACAGGGGGTATAGAAAATAATCACCCCCCTTTAAAATAATCACATTTTGTTGATTTGCAGCCTGAAATGAAGACTGAGTTTTTGTTTTATCCAGCTGTATTTACTCAGTGCAACTTAAAGCATCCAAGTGAAAGATATAACACCAACGTGTAAAAAAACAAACAAAACAAAACTAGAATCACTGTGTTGGTAAAAAGGATCACCCCTTCCTAAAAATGACTTATAAACTCAATCAGGTGTAGATAATCACCTTTTGAATGGCACACAAAGCCATTTGACTTTCATCTGTGATCAGCTGTGGTCATTTTTATTAGCTCAGTATGAAAAGAGCTTTCCTGGAGCATTTCAGTCTCTGATAGTGCAACTGAAGCGAACAATCAGCTATGGGTGGCAAGGCTCTGCCAAATTATCTACAGGATGAAGTTGTGGACAGGCACATGGATACAAAAAAAATGTCAAAGGCTTTATCAATGCCTAGAAGCACAGTGAAATCTATTATTAAGAAGTGGAAGGTATTTGGTACAACACAGACTCTCCCTGGATCAGGACATTGCTCCAAACTGGAGGCTACCAAGCAGGGGAGGGCTGGCAGCCTTAGGCCTGGGGGGCAAGTCCAGTCAAGTGGCCCATTGAACCACAGAATAAGCGCAACCTCACCAGTGCCCATCAGTGCAGCCTCACCAGTGCATGGAGATTAGAGAGGAGAGCAGCCGGATTACACAGAGCGGAGATCTCCCAATTACCCAGCGTGGCCGATGTAATACGAAGTCCCGCCTCCTGGACCAGCTCCTATGATGGATGTCATCAGTGTGCTGTCTATCATAGGAGCCAGTCCAGGTGGCGGGACTTTATATGACAGCGGCTGCCAGGTAAGTGAGAGATCCCCGCTCTGGGGCAGCACTTCCCCTCTGAGGCAGCCCAATGGGCACAGCGGGACCCATTGTAGGGCCAGCCCTGGGCACCGTTCCACTGCCCCAGCCCCCGATTGGCCCTGCAAGGGACAAAACCGGGGACAGACTTGGTCTAGGGACTGTCCCCAGAAAAAACGGTGACGTCTGGTCACCTTAGGCTAGTGGCCAGCAGGACCCACAGGTCAGTGGCCAGCAGGACCCACAGGTCAGTGGCCAGCAGGACCCACAGGTCAGTGGCCAGCTCCCAGCAGGACCCACACCCTGACAGGCGGACAGAGAGGGATGGGCTGACAGAGGGACAGGCGGACAGAGAGGGATGGGCTGACAGAGGGACAGGCGGACAGAGAGGGATGGGCTGACAGAGGGACAGGCGGACAGAGAGGGATGGGCTGACAGAGGGATAGGTGGACAGAGAGGGATAGGTGGACAGAGAGGGATGGGCTGACAGAGGGACAGGCGGACAGAGAGGGATGGGCTGACAGAGGGACAGGCGGACAGAGAGGGATGGGCTGACAGAGGGACAGGCGGACAGAGAGGGATGGGCTGACAGAGGGACAGGCGGACAGAGAGGGATGGGCTGACAGAGGGACAGGCGTCCAGATAGGGATGGGCTGACAGAGGGACAGGCGTCCAGATAGGGATGGGCTGACAGAGGGACAGGCGTCCAGAGAGGGATGGGCTGACAGAGGGACAGGTGGACAGAGAGAGATGGGCTGACAGAGGGACAGGTGGACAGAGAGGGATGGGCTGACAGAGGGACAGGCGGACAGAGAGGGATGGGCTGACAGAGGGACAGGCGGACAGAGAGGGATAGGTGGACAGAGAGGGACAGGTGGACAGAGGGACAGGCAGACAGAGAGGGATGGGCTGACAGAGGGACAGGCGGACAGAGAGGGATAGGTGGACAGAGAGGGACAGGCAGACAGAGAGGTATGGGCTGACAGAGGGACAGGCGGACAGAGAGGGATGGGCTGACAGAGGGACAGGCGTCCAGAGAGGGATGGGCTGACAGAGGGACAGGCGTCCAGAGAGGGATGGGCTGACAGAGGGACAGGTGGACAGAGAGGGATGGGCTGACAGAGGGACAGAGAGGGATGGGCTGACAGAGGGACAGGCGGACAGAGAGGGATGGGCTGACAGAGGGACAGGTGGACAGAGGGGGATAGGTGGACAGAGGGACAGGCAGACAGAGAGGGATAGGTGGACAGAGGGACAGGCAGACAGAGAGGGATGGGCTGACAGAGGGATAGGTGGACAGAGGGACAGGCAGACAGAGAGGGATGGGCTGACAGAGGGATAGGTGGACAGAGGGACAGGCAGACAGAGAGGGATGGGCTGACAGAGGGATAGGTGGACAGAGGGACAGGCAGACAGAGAGGGATGGGCTGACAGAGGGACAGGTGGACAGAGAGGGATGGGCTGACAGAGGGACAGGTGGACAGAGAGGGATGGGCTGACAGAGGGACAGGCGTGTATCTATCCATTCTCCTTTCATATTTTCCATCATCTCTTTTGTCTATCTTCTCTCTGTTCAGATTACCCATCACCTCCTATGTAATTTCCTTGTCTATCTCTTCTCCATTTAGACTATCCCTTACCTTCTGTGTCTGGCCGCATCCACACATGACCAGCTCCGCCGAGCCAATCGCAGGGCGCGCCGCTCGCCTAAACTCCAAATCCCAGAATGCCACAGCGTGTGGCCGAAAATTGAACCTGATTGGCCAATCACAGGGTGCACCGCTCGTGTGAACTCCAAATCCCAGAATGCCACAGCTTGTGGCCGAAAATTTAACCTTGTCGGCCAATCACAGGGCGCTTGCGTAGACTACAATTCCCAGAATCCAAAGCATGCGGCCGGATGCCGTGGCCATGCCCCTGGCTCAACACAGAAAAAAATAAATAAAAAATGGCAGCGGTCGATCGCCGGCCGTTTTGCATATAAGTTGGGACGGCCTGGGGGGAAATTGCCACCTTGCGTCCCGGCCCAGCCCGCCCCTGCTACCAAGAGGCCTACAGCAATTCTGAAGCAGTTGCAGGAATTTATGACAAAGAGTGGTCATTGTGTGCATGTGACAACAATATCACTAATTCTACACAAATGTGGCTTGTATGGGAGGGTTGCAAGAAAAATCCACTCTTAAACCACTTAAGGACCACCCACTGTATATATACTGCGGAAGGGCGGCCCTATTGCGCAAAACTATGCACCCGTAAACAAAGCAGATCCCCGTTCTGACAGGGGAGTACAGAGAGATCGTCTGTTCCTAGTGATCATGAACAGCGATCTCTCTGTACTCCCAGTCAGTACACTGCCCTCACAGTTAGAAAGCACCTCCCTAGGACACACTTAACCCTTTGATTGCCCCTTAGTGTTAACTCCTTCCGTGCCAGTGTCATTTATATAGTAAGCAGTGCATATTTTTAGCTCTGAACACTGTAATATTGCCACTGGTTCCAAAAAAAAGTGTCTGATCTGTCCGCTGCAATGTTGCAGTCCTGCTAAAAATCGCTGATCACCACCATTACAAGTAAAAAAATAATAAAAATGCCATAAATCTATCCCCTATTTTGTAGATGCTATAACTTTTGTGCAAACCAATACATTTTCCCCTATTTGCATTTTTTTTTACCAAAAATATATAGAAAAATAAAATAATAAAATCTGGCCTAAACTGATCAATAAATTCGTTTTTTTTTACATTTTTATATTGGATATGTATTATAGCAAAAAGTAAAAAATATTGCTTTTTCTTTCAAAATTGTCGGCATTTTTTTGTTTATAGCACAAAAATAAAAACCGCAGAGGGGATCAAATATCACCAAAAAAAATCTCTATTTGTGTGAAAAAAAGGACATCAATTTTTTTTGGGTACAGTGTCGCACGCCCCGTGCAATTGTCAGCTAAAGTGACACAGTGCCGTATCGCAAAAAATGGCCTGGTCATTAAGGGGACAGATCCTTCCGGGGCTAAAGTGGTTAAAAAAGGCCACATGCAATCACTCCTGAGATTTGCCAAAACGCACCTTGAAGATTCTGAGGCCACATGAAAGAAGGTGTTCTGGTCAGATGAGACTACATTTTTATTATTTGGCCTCAACACCAAACGATATGTCTGAGGCAAATCCAATACAGCTCACTATCCAAATAAGACCATTCCTACAGTAAAGCATGGAGGCGGTAATATCCTGTTATGGGGGTGTTTTTCTGCAGCAGGGACTGGAGCACTTGTCAGGATAGAAGGAAAAATGGATGGGTCAAAATACCGTCAAATTCTTGAGGAAAATATGCTGCCATCTGCTAGAAAGTTGTCAATTGGAAGAAGGTTTAACTTCCAACATGACAATGACCCAAAGCACACAGCAAAAATTACCACACAGTGCTTGAAGGAAAAAAAGGTGAATGTCCTTGCATGGCCTAGTCAGAGCCCAGACTTCAATCCCATTAAAAATCTGTGGAATGACTTGAAGACCGCAGTTCACAAACAGTCACCATCAAATTTAAAGCGGAGCTCCAGTTGTTTTTGTGTTTAATAAAAGTCAGTAGCTACAAAAAGTTTAAACAGACACTCACCTGTCCCAGGATCCAGCGATGCAGCTGCCCGAAGCCTTGGTTCTCTCCCCGGCGCCGGCATTACAAATGTGGGCACCAGTCTCTGACAGCTTGTGTCTTCACAGCCGAGTGCGCACTACCCATGCGCGAGTCACGCTGCGCCTCCTCAATGGCCAGGCAATCTTCTGGGACCTGTGACGTATCCCAGAAGATTGCAGGGAGGGAGGCTCAGACATTTGTCCCTAGCACCAGGTAACCCCGTGATGTGCGGCTACATGCGAACCGTGGCAGATGCTATCAGCATGTCATTAGTTTATATAGGCTGATTGGCTATTCACATGCATATGTCATTCCGGCTGTGAGCAGAAGTTCTCCCCCACCTCCCTGCCTGTGATTCGTCACAGCAGAAGTGGGTCTCGACCAATGATTGGCCGACACCACCTGCTGATCTGTTCATTTATTCGTTGAACAGAGTTGTGATTGTAAACAATACAGAACTATGTTCACTGACAAGGGGGTCTTAGTGGGGTTTTTTTTTTCACCCCTGTTAAGCAGGGAAAAAAAAAACAAGGTTCTTAGTAAAAGCAGCACATACAGTAACTAACACACAATACACAAAGTTAGGCACACATCTAACTCTTTGATCGCCCTAGATGTTTGCCCCTACCTACCCAGTGTCATTAGTACAGTGACAGGGCATATTATTAGCACTGATCACTGTATTAATATCCCTGGTGACAGTGACAGTTAGTCAGTTCCCCCCAGTGTCAGTTAGTATCAGATTTCCTGCCACACTATCGCAGTCCTTTTATAAGTCACTGTTCACCACCATTAGTAGTATAAAAATAAAAAATAAATAAAAAAATCCCAGTATATATCCCATAGTTTTAGACGCTATAACTGTCAGACATACCGATCTGCTACATGTCTTTTTACCAAATGCTTGTAGCAGAATGAATTTTGGCCAAAATATATGAAGACATTAGATTTTTTTTATTATTATTGAATATGCATATGTTTTATAGCAGAAAGCAAAAATTATTGGTATTTTTTCAAAATTGTCAGCCTTTTTTCATCTATTTTGTTTGTGTACAGCGTTGCATGGCCATGCAATTGTCAGTTAAAGTAACACAGTGCCAAATAGCAAAAAATGGCCTGGTCATTAAGGGGGTAAAATCTTTCCGAGGTCAAGTGGTTAAGGTTGAATCACGCAGATAGGTGCCTATTAGGCCAGGATGTAACTTTAGAGAAATGTATCCTCTCCTTCTCCTATCATTGATGCTGTCAATGCTTCTGTTCAACTTATGCTGAACATTCTAGCTTCATACTTCAATAACAAATATTGAAACCAAAAGTCTTTAGCTACATTTTTTGTAGTCTGGGCTTCTTCAAAGTATAAACCACATGGAGGAATGAGATGACTCCCAAGATGAGGTTGCTCTTAAATAAGTAAGTACTGCAGTAAATGTCCCCCTGTTGATACCCTCGTTGATTAGAATTGGACTGCACAATACAGAGGCATTTGGAGGTGGTGGAGGCTTCCACAGGCAGATCAGGCAGGACCTCTTTGTGGACTCCAAACTGAACACTGTGGAAGTCTGTATTGCAAAGCACATTTTTTCATTAATACAGTATATGACTTTAACATTCTAGGTGTTTATCCTGTTAAAAAAGAGAGAGGGGTGCAATCCTTGTGGATTTACTTAAAAAAATTACATTTGGAAGATATTCATGCCTTGAACTGAATCATGGGGTGAATGAGTCAAATGTTTGATGAAATTCATTCATCTCTGATGCCAATGGTAGTAGCATAACATAGCTATTTGTATTCTGATAATCTTTACCACCATTACCTGATATGTGTGCAAATTTTCTGGAAAAAGGAACCTGTAGGCTTAAATTAGCTAGTAAAGTGGTCCTAGGTCAGTGGTTCTCAGCTTCTGTCCTCAGGACTTACTAACAGGCCATATTTTAATTATTGTGACAAATACAAGGAATTACGCGCTGCCTAGTTGTATAGCAGCTCACACAACCAATTGAAAAATGGTGGAGATAAACAGAACATAAAAGTGTAGCGCTAAAATACAATGAGACTGCACTTAAGTAAAGTGCAGTGTGTGACCGTGATATACAGTCAAATAAACAACATGTCATATGTCAAACAAAAGTGAATAAATGAAAATAATCCGATGAACCTCAATGATGCAAGGTTACATAACATGAATGTCACCAGTAAATGCTTAGTTCATTGATGAAAATAAATTAAATAAATGCTGATGAACAATGTGGATATCAATCAAAGTGATGGTGCTCCTAAAATAACTTTGCATTAGACGAGTGCAGTTAGAGGAAGGAAGTGGACCCTAAAAATGTATGTTCAGAGGGTCAACCAGACATGGGTAAACCACTGTGGTAAACGAATCCTCAGCTGCGATTCAAACAAGGATCTTAAACATCAATCCAGTACAGAAAACAGAGGAAAGTCTTTCTTAAATCCAGATGATGGTGAAACTTGCAGGTAGTGCCTGGTTAGGGCCAGGTGATAATACCAGATATGTAGCGAAAATAGGAGGAAAGAAAAAGCACATAGCGTGATACTGTATTTAAAGGGTATTTACAGTAATGTAGGTAGGAACACTTACATGTTAGAAGAATAAACAGCGCTTTATCAAATGATCAATGGCAACAGTAGGGTCTTCTGACGCGTTTCGCATCCAAATGCATCATATTTTAATTATTATCTTGGGGAGATGCAGACTAGAATACTGGAATCACTGTGTAGCCAATTAGATCATCTGTGATGTATTTCAGTTATCTTGCAAACCTGGCCTGTTAGTGGGTCCTGAGGACAGGAGTTGAGAACCACTGGTCTACAGTCAGGTCCATAAATATTGGGACATTGACACAATTCTAATCTTTTTGGCTCTATACACCACCGCAATAGATTTGAAATGAAACGAACAAGATGTGCTTTAACTGCAGACTTTCAGCTTTAATTTGAGGGTATTTACATCCAAATTAGGTGAACAGTGTAGGAATTACAACAGTTTGTATATGTGTCTCCCACTTTTTAAGGGACCAAAAGTAATGGGACAGATTAACAATCATAAATCAAACTTTCACTTTTTATTACTTGGTTGCAAATCCTTTGCGGTCAATTACAGCCTGAAGTGTGGAACGCATAGACATCACCAGACGCTGGGTTAAATCCCTGGTGATGCTCTGCCAGGCCTCTACTGCAACTGTCTTCAGTTCCTGCTTGTTCTTGGGACATTTTCCCTTCAGTTTTGTCTTCAGCAAGTGAAATGCATGCTCAATCGGATTCAGGTCAGGTGATTGACTTGGCCATTGCATCACATTCCACTTCTTTCCCTTAAACTCTTTGGTTGCTTTCGCAGTATACTTCGGGTCATTGTCCATCTGCACTGTGAAGCGCCATCCAATGAGTTCTAAAGCATTTGGCTGAATATGAGCAGATAATATTGCCCGAAACACTTCAGAATTAATCCTGCTGCTTTTGTCAGCAGTCACATCATCAATAAGTACAAGAGAATCAGTTCCATTGGCAGCCATACATGCCCATGCCATGACACTACCACCACCATGCTTCACTGATGAGGTGGTATGCTTTGGATCATGAGCAGTTCCTTTCCTTCTCCATACTCTTCTCTTCCTCTTGCTTTTCCACATTTGTTGGCGAAAAATTCCGACAACAATTTTCCGATGGAGCGTACAAACGGTCGGATTTTCCGACAACAGCCTGCCATCACACTTTTCCCATCGGAAAATCCGATCACGTGTACGGGCCTTTAGAGAAATTAGAATTCTGGCTCTCAAAGTAATACACATGCTAGCAACTGTCTGCTGTGAGGACCTTTACCAGCCCGAAGATTCGCACAGTAGACTAAAGGACCATCTCCTCCTTAGTGTGTCAAAATAAAAAGAAGGCAAGAGGTAGGAAGGCAGAAAAGGGCAGCATGGAGAAACAGTTTGCTGTGCAGAAACTTATTGGCATCTTGCTGCAATTTCCTTTTATGTTTTTTCTAATTTCTACAGTTGTACATTTCTGTAGACGACAACAATTTTATTCTTCCTCTTTAAAAAAATGTGTTGGAAAAGAGAGTCCTTCAGACAACATTTAAACAAGGATTTTAGTTGTGGTACTATTAGCATATGGTCTATCTTGCCTTGGTACAACATGCTTTGTTCCAGGACTGGGAAGTATACGCATTGAAGGAACTGAAATGTTGGTTTGTATAGTACCTACAAAATAGGTCCCCGCTCTGCCTGTCAGTGTCAGTCAAGGCTACTATTTTCCACTATTTTATGATACCTGTTGCTTAAGCATTAGGTTCACCTTCTTACCCAGTTTATGTAATTTCTGGTGTTCCTGTTACTCCATTTGCTGATTTAAGCTTGTATCTGACTGGCTTGTCCACCATACAGCCTGATTTTTTGCCTGTTCCTGTGCCTAATATTGTGCACCATGCTCTGGTTCTAGTCCTGATCAGCTGACATGCATCGTTAAAGCCCATCATGCTTTGTGAGGTACTCTGGTGAAGATCTAAAGTGTGTGCACCTCATGATTTTTAAGGACTCACACCATAAGACCTTCTGCACCATCCAACTCTTAAAAAGATGATTTAGAGAAGGACAGGTAGCCTACGGCAGTAGGATTCAATGCTCAAGTCTTTTCTGCTACCAGCTCCCTAGCCACAGAATAACTGCCATATAATATTGCACCCACCACACTTATGAATTGGTAATCTGCAATGTATTACATTTTTGATTTTGGATTTAATCAGTGGCGGCTGGTGCTCCAGTTCAGTCGGTCAATCGGCGAACAAACCCACCCCCCTTGTTGCTTGCCCGTCCACCCACCAGGCCCGCACTTACCACATCCAGGTCACGGGCAGCTTCCCCTTGCGTCTCCTCCTTGGCGGCTTCTCCCCTGCTTCTGCTCCCCGCCAATGCAGTCGCTTCTCCTCTCGGCCAATCAGGTCTTAAGACCCGCTTTCCGATTGGCCGGGAGGAGAAGCAGGAGGACAATAGCGAATATTAATTCACTATTGTCAGACAACTGGGTGGACCTGTTCATAGGTGGGGTGGCTGCAATATTTTACACCCTGTGTTTAAGATTCTTTTTCACCTTATAAGGCTACTGTTCTGGGTTAACATCTCTGCTCCAGTTTCCATCTAATTACACCAGAACCACCAAATTCTCACTTTACTGTACAGTACAAATGTCTGCGTTAAAGAAGTTTTACATAAAGGTTTTGTAAATACTGCCCTGTAAAGTTAAAGGGTTTATAATATATGCATATATTCTCATAATGTTTTACAAGAACACATTACCTTTAAACTTTTAAAACAGAGGTAAAGTATAATTATTGCGGTTTCCTGTGAAGATCAATCAGTTCATAGCCTTGTAATACATTTAGTTTCTACACACATTGCCAATAAAGCAGAGCTCCCCCTGGTGTACGTATTTCAGGAGACTGCACTTTTCTAGTGCCTTACAAACAAAAACGCTAACCATCACAGCAATGATTCTGCAGTGACATCTGTTGGTTGTTTGTTGTAAATCACATCTATATTAGGCAATGATTTAATTGGCATGAAATACTGTAATAAAAGCATGGAGTTTTTGCAGAATCTTTGTCCAGCAGACTGCATGTACATGTACACTTAATCAAATAAGATCCTTTTTGAATCATATTAGTGGATACCTTAACAATACAAAGCAAATACCACTACATGGCCTTGAGTGGATATGTATACATACATGTTAACTGTCCCGATCCAGAACTCACCCAGGTGATTTGCAAATCTGATACCTTTCTTCTGTTAACACTCATTCACTTACTAGATTCATGTAGCTCAGAAACCTAAAGAACTCTACACAAAAGTGTTTGGTAGGTTCCTGATCTTATACAACTGTTTACCCAAATGCAATGGAGTTTGACAGATTTTTACTTAATGGAGCTTGGTACATGCTCTCCAGCATTTGTTTATGGTCTAATTCTTGATGTTAGCCTTTATTTAAACCAGATTATATTATAATCTGCGTACAATAGATCACCTATTAGGATGTATGTAGGCGGGGGCCAGTACTGCTATGACCACACACTCTAATACGGGAGGTCAGCAACCCATAGATCGTGATCTACCAGTAGATTGTGGCCAGGTGACTGGTGGATCGCGGTCTGGGCTTGCTGACCCGCCATTCTAGAGCATTAAACAGAGTGAAATGCAGAGGGACTACTTGTAAAGTTGGAGCTATAGTAGGGAGCAAGAGTCGCATAAGCCAATGCCTCCTCTGTTGTGTTGACTCCTGTCCCATGGAGAGTGATACCAACTGCACTCCACCTCTTATCCCACCTAGCAGTCTCCAGAGTGGTGCCAGCAGCAGGGAAGAAGAGATCTTTAGGTCAGTGCGAAGCAATGCACTGGTCATAATAGTATAGAGCTGCTTTTACACTGATGTGCTGAGGTTTAGAGGTTTAAATCATGTGTGAGGAGGTGACACTATGCCCAGTGATCTTTGACGTCTCCCATGTTGTTCAGGTAGATCTCCACCTCTTTAATGTTGCCTACCTCTTATCTAATAGTTCAAACCTCTTTCTTCAAACTGATGAAGGTATTATGTAAGCAGATAGCTTCTTACCAACTACAGGTGATGTAGGGACAGTACCCCTATCCTGTCATTATCTGAAAAAAAATTATAATAATTTATTACAACACCAGCACCCAAGTTTTCAATTATTTTTAAAGCAATAATAAACCCTCAGTATTTAAACACTTGTAGCAGCTGATTTAATCACTTACTGAGAATGGAGCTTTTTTTCTCTTTTAATATTTGCCCATATTTCCGCTGGTGCCATGGTCACTGCCCCTGTTTTCCAATTTTAGGGTGGGTCCTTTCATTTGCAGGGGGATCAGGAAGGAATTTTTTCCCCTGCTGTAGAAAATTGGATTGTGCTCTGCTGGGGTTTTTGGCCTTCCTCTGCATCAACTGTGGGTATAGAATTGGGTATATGGGATTGTATGATATTATTATTATTATTATTTTTTTTTATGGTTGAACTGGACGGACTTTTGTCTTTTTTCAACCTGACTAACTATGTAACTATGTAACTATGACTAGATTAGTGTTTCCCTACACTGTTTGCATCAATGGAAATGCACAGCCCCCTAGCCTAGGGTGGCAAGACACTTCCCTGCACCTTCCTCCTCCTCCCCCTCCCTTCTCCAAGCTAACAGAATGGCTTGAGACTGCATTGTCCCTTGTTAACTCTTTCCTAAGAAGACCGGTTCAGGGAAGCAGCACCAAGAGAGAGGGGCATTAGCAGCGTCGAACGTTGTATACTGCAAGTGCTCGGGTAAAACGTTTAACACATGGTTTAACTGGAATGTTTGTTTTATTGTGCTCAAAGTGTTAAAATAAAAATGATGGGTTTAATACTACTTAATATTGAAATATTCAATAAAACTGATTTACTTACTAAATACCACAGTCACATCAGCAGCATAAGAATCAGCAGCAGCCTTGAAGCTGGCCAATCATGTTGCTAACCCTCACATCATGATGCTAGCACCGTAACAGTACAGGGTCCTTTTATGACATCTTATTACAAGCAATGGGCAGTACCTGGGTCACCAGGGTTTAATGTGACATGGGTGCTGCAAATACTACCCATCTCATTACAGTATAGAAGTGATATGAACTGGTTGGAGTTTGATGTAAGTAATTGGGGCTTTTAAAACATTTTACCCCAGAGCCCTACCTGTCACCTTTGGCATTTTTGCTAAAAAGCAAGTGTTATATAGGATAGGGATGGAACAGAGCAAGGTGTTATCAAGAAATATATACACATCAAAATTGTATTTGCTGTACACATACAGTCTGCCAAAAAACAGAGATCAAAACACCCTGGGATGTATATACACTTTATATACCAATATTATCAGTTAGTCATGTTGCCTATCTGGGCGGCCCATCCATTAAGGGTGCACGGGCGCCACCCCCCATCCATCGCCGCCTTCCCTAGCAATGCGTCCGTTTCAGGACACCGGTGCATGGATTTCAATGCGAAGGGGCTGCTTTTTTTGAAGCACCAATTAGAGCCAGAGCCTCTAATAGGCTTCAATATAGGGTGGGCTCGGCTCGCAGAGAGTGCGCTCCGAGCCCACCCAGGTGTGTTACAACAGCGAATCAATATTCGCTGTTGTATCACTGATCCTCCTTCTGGCCAATCAGTAAGCGGGTTTGACACCGGTCACCCGATTGGCTGAAAGGACAGGCGATCCTATTGGATGCCTAGGAGGAGGAGGGGAGGAGCTGGAAGCTGCCATGGGGGAGAGAACTCGGAGCCGAGGCGCTGTACCACGCTGCCTGCCACTCATCACGATGGGGTAAGTGCCATACTGACCGGCAAACAGCGGGGGGGGGGGGGGGGTGCTGTTTAGGGGGGATGGGTGGTTGCCACACCCCCCCAAAAAAAACATAATAAGAGGTTGACATTGTGCCCAGGCAAAGTCCAATGGGTGACTGGGTAATCAGGTCGGTGAAGTTCCTCCTTCTACTGCTGATTATTGGGGATGAACAAATCTGCCTGGGTTCTGTTGGTGAACTCCTACCTCGATTTGCAAACTTTGTGGCGAACCCCTTTGAAGTCTTTGGGGGGGGGGGGGCAAATCTTGTTGGTCAATTCTTGCCATTTGCAGGGCTCATAAGCAAGCTATTGTCCAACAAAAGGCATGGGAAGCCAGGCACTGCCATGTGTTTGCAGAATAACCTTTAGACACTTGCTATCTCATAATCTGGATAAACATGAATAATTCCTCTGAAAATTTGCCCTTAATAAAGCAGCCCCTTTATGTGTTGGGTGGGCGTCAAATAGCAGAAGCCCATAGAGAACATTTGAATAAGCTGAGAGGCTGCACTTACCCCTTACATCCTTTCTTGTCCTGTCATGCTGCCTGTGGGCTTCCCTACCTGACAGGAGAAGCAAAGCAGAGAAGCAGTGATGGCTCCGGTGGTGAGGGGGGGTGGTCCACATTGGATACCAACACTCTGGGGGTAAAGGCGAACCGGCCTGCTGCCCAACATACACAGGGCCGGTGCAAGACTATTATGCACCCTAGGCGAGACCAGCTACGTGCGCCCCCCCTTCTAAAAATAAATAAATAAAAATGAATTCAATATTTTTTGCACCAGAACTCCTGGTGGAGGGATGGAGCCAGCTGGACAGGAGAGGGGGGTCAGCCATGTAAGGGGAGGGAGCCAGGTGGACGGGAGAGGGGGGGTGCAGCCAGGTGGACAGGAGGGGGTGCAGCCAGATGGGGGGAGGATGGAGCCAGGTGGACAGAAGGGGGTGCAGCCAGGTGGACAAGAGAGGGGGGTGCAGCCAGGTGGATAGGAGAAGAGGTGCAGCCAGGTGGAGGGAGGTTATAGCCAGGTGGACAGGAGAGGGGGGCAGTCAGGTGGAGGGAGGATGGAGCCAGGTGGAGGGATGGGGCCAGGTGGACAGGAGGGGGGTGTAGCCAGGTGGAGGGATGGAGTCAGGTGGACAAGAGAGGGGTGCAGCCAGGTGGGGGTAGGATGGAGCCAGGTGGACAGGAGGGGGGTGCAGCCAGGTGGAGGGATGGAGCCAGGTGCACAGGAGGGGGGTGCAGCCAGGTGGAGGGATGGAGCCAGGTGGACAGGAGGGGGGTGTAGCCAGGTGGAGGGATGGAGCCAGGTGGATAAGAGGGGGTGTAGCCAGGTGGAGGGATAGAGCCAGGCGGATAGGAGGGGGGTGTAGCCAGGTGGAGGGATGGAGCCAGGCGGATAGGAGGGGGGTGTAGCCAGGTGGAGGGATGGAGCCAGGCGGATAGGAGGGAGGTGTAGCCAGGTGGAGGGATGGAGCCAGGCGGATAGGAGGGGGGTGTATCCAGGTGGAGGGATGGAGCCAGGCGGATAAGAGGGGGATGTAGCCAGGTGGAGGGATGGAGCCAGGCGGATATGAGGGGGTGTAGCCAGGTCGAGGGATGGAGCCAGGCGGATAGGAGAGGGGTGTAGCCAGGTGGAGGGATGGAGCCAGGCGGATAGGAGGGGGGTGTAGCCAGGTGGAGGGATGGAGCCAGGCGGACAGGAGGGGAGTGTAGCCAGGTGGAGGGATGGAGCCAGGCGGACAGGAGGGGGGTGTAGCCAGGTGGAGGGATGGAGCCAGGCGGATAGGAGGGTGGTGTAGCCAGGTGGAGGGATGGAGCCAGGCGGACAGGAGAGGGGTGTTGCCAGGTGGAGGGATGGAGCCAGGTGGATAAGAGGGGGTGTAACCAGGTGGAGGGATGGAGCCAGGCGGATAAGAGGGGGTGTAGCCAGGTGGAGGGATGGAGCCAGGCGGATAAGAGGGGGGTGTAGCCAGGTGGAGGGATGGAGCCAGGCGGATAGGAGGGGGTGTAGCCAGGTGGAGGGATGGAGCCAGGCGGATAGGAGGGGGGTGTAGCCAGGTGGAGGGATGGAGCCAGGCGGATAGGAGGGGGGTGTAGCCAGGTGGAGGGATGGAGCCAGGCGGATAGGAGGGGGGTGTAGCCAGGTGGAGGGATGGAGCCAGGTGGACAGGAGGGGGGTGTAGCCAGGTGGAGGGATGGAGCCAGGTGGATAAGAGGGGGTGTAGCCAGGTGGAGGGAGTCACACACCAGTGAAAAGGTCTGACTGGAAGCCTTAATCCCGGGCGCTTCCCCCCACCACCTGACAAGTTCTTACCTTGGGTCACTTCTTTCCAGCTCCCTCCACATGGCAGCGGGCAGCAGTCGGTGTCACAAGTCCCAGGATTAGAAGATCGGGTCTCCTACAGGCTGTGAATCACAGCTAATGCACGGGAGACCTCCTCCAGCTCGACACCCAACCGATCAGATCAGCTGACCGTTTGGTTCCACCCCCGGGCTCCGGCGGACGACCGCGGAGAGGCTGGGTAAGAAGGGCGGGCTGCAGGAGCAGCTTTGCTTTGGGCTTCTCAAAGACAAGTGGCCCGGTGGCCTCGGCCCAGCGTGTGTCCCATGGCCAGTCTATCCCGCTGTCTCTGTGCACAATGCCGCTCGCCCTGCTCCTCCAATGGCTGCACATCACCCAGGAAGGGAGGCGGGACGGGCAGAGAGCTGATACCCACGGCTGCTGGACATTAGTATGGTCGCCCCTGGCTTTGGGGGAGGGGGGGATCTGCCTGCTCCTTCTGCCCGCCAAGCGACTCTGCAGCCAGCCAGATGGAGCCGCGGGAGCCGCCTTCCACTACACTCCGCACCGCACCAGTCACCACCCGCCAGGGGGCAACCAATTCTTTTTGAGGGGACCCAGCGGCTGTGGCTGCGCCCCTAGGCGGCAGTGCGCCCTAGGCGGCTGCCTAGTTTACCTAGTGGGAGCGCCGGCCCTGAACATACATTATATGTATATATGTGTATATATATATATATATATATATATATATATATATACATACATATATACGTATATATATATATATGTAGCACACAGACCCTTTTTTCCTGCCTACCTTCACTTGCAGGAGCAAAGGCACACCATGCCACATGCCCGTATCCTCCTGGTATAAGAGGTTGAGCGGTGTTCTTGCAATTTTGGGTCCTGCAGCGAGTTACCTCCCCTCTGTTGGTTCTCGTCCCTAGAATGTAGGGAAAAGTCTATTCTTCCCCGAGAAAAGGCCAATGTCCAGACAGTGTTTAAACTTCAACAAACAAGTTTATTTTCTCTGGCTTGAACAGATTGGGAAAATGGTTGAAAGACAGCAATGAGATTAGGTAGGGAAAAAGGTTCAGGCATATGGCACCCTGTTACCCTATTCTCCACTAGGGATGAGCTTCGTGTTCGAGTCGAACATACGTTCGACTCGAACATCGGCTGTTCGATCGTTCGACGAAGATCGAACGATTTGGGCCGTTCGCGCCAAATTCAAGTGACGCGAACGGCCCACAATGCACTACGCCATCGCAGTGTCATCCAGGCGCTGTGATTGGCCAAGCATGCACTGTGACCCCGCATGCTTGGCCAATCACAGCGCCGGCAGCGAGGAGAGCAATGATTGGCCACAGGCAGGATGCCTGTGGCCAATTATTGCTGATGGGGTTTAGTACACGCCCCACACTATAAAAGGCCGCCAGCGCGGCGGCCTTGTGTAGTGTGTTCCGGAGCAGGGAAAGAGAAGCATAGGCAGGGACAGTGTCATTTTTTTTCCTTTACTAATCCTGGATTCCTTGTGTTTAGGGACAAATAAGGATAGGTAGGGAGAGTGTCAGTGACAGTGTGCTATTCTGTGCTAATCCTTGTTTGTAGGGACAGAGAGCTACAGTGAGGGAAAGTGTCAGTGTGCTATTGTGTTCTAAAACTATTTTGCTGAACCATATTTTCAATCCTTGAGTTGAGGGACAGAGAGCTACAGTGAGGGAAAGTGTCAGTGTGCTATTGTGTTCTAAAACTATTTTGCTGAACCATATTTTCAATCCTTGAGTTGAGGGACAGAGAGCTACAGTGAGGGAAAGTGTCAGTGTGCTATTGTGTTCTAAAACTATTTTGCTGAACCATATTTTCAATCCTTGAGTTGAGGGACAGAGAGCTACAGTGAGTGAAACTGACAGTGTGCTATTCTGTTCTAAATCAATTTTGCTGTTCCATATTTTCAATCCTTGAGTTGAGGGACAGAGAGCTACAGTGAGGGAAAGTGTCAGTGTGCTATTGTGTTCTAAAACTATTTTGCTGAACCACATTTTCAATCCTTGAGTTGAGGGACAGAGAGGTACAGTGAGTGAAACTGACAGTGTGCTATTCTGTTCTAAATCAATTTTGCTGTTCCATATTTTCAATCCTTGAGTTGAGGGACAGAGAGGTACAGTGAGGGAAACTGACAGTGTGCTATTGTGTTCTAAAACTATTTTGCTGAACCATATTTTCAATCCTTGAGTTGAGGGACAGAGAGCTACAGTGAGGGAAAGTGTCAGTGTGCTATTGTGTTCTAAAACTATTTTGCTGAACCATATTTTCAATCCTTGAGTTGAGGGACAGAGAGCTACAGTGAGTGAAACTGACAGTGTGCTATTCTGTTCTAAATCAATTTTGCTGTTCCATATTTTCAATCCTTGAGTTGAGGGACAGAGAGGTACAGTGAGGGAAACTGACAGTGTGCTATTCTGTTCTAAAACTATTTTGCTGTTCCATATTTTCAATCCCTGAGTTGAGGGACAGAGAAGGACACTCGTAGAAATTATCAGTGTGCTATTCTGTGCTAAATCTTGTTTGTAGGGAGGGACAGAGTAGGACAGTGAGGGAAAGTGTCAGTGTGCTATTCTGTTCTAAAACTTTTTTGCTGAACCATATTTTCAATCCTTGTGTTTAGGGACAGAGAAGGATAGGCAGGGGACAGTGTCAGTGTCATTGTTGCTAAGCCTCCTGCACAATATACACCTGAAGGTAGCCCTTATTGCTGTTTTTCCCATCTCCCTGCAGGCCATCCATTAAAATGTCTGGAAGGCAACCAAGGAGAGGCAGACAGTCAGGAGGCAAAAAAAGAGGGCAAGCAGGCTCTGTGTCTGGGGGCAACAGTGCTGGTCGTGTACGCGGTGCATTGTCATCAGCACATGGCCATGGGACACGCTTGTCCTTGTTTTCGGCAGCTGGACATGTTGAGCCACATCATGCCGAAGACTTGGTAGAGTGGATGACCAAGCCCACCTCATCCTCCTCATCCTCTCTCACCCAGGCTCAGGGTAGTGGCAAAGCAGCTGCCAAAGCGTCCTCTTCTCTGGTATCATTATCTTCATTAGTCAATCCTTCCCTAGACCCACCATGCCCTCCTCCTGAGGAGTCCCCCGAACTGTTTGAGCACAGTGTTGGGTACATGCTCCAGGAGGATGCCCAGCGTTTGGAAGGATCTGATGATGATACCCAGCTAGAGGAAGGCAGCAGCATGAGAGCAGAGAGAGGGGATGCTCAAGAAGGACACCAATCTGGCAGTCATGTTCCAGCAGCTGCAGCATACTGCCAGATTGGCTCCAGTGATGAGGAGGGAGGGGATGATGAGGTCACTGACTCCACGTGGGTGCCTAATAGGAGAGAGGAGGAGGAGGAGGATGAGGAGGAGGAGGCACATCTCCAACGAGGCAGGATGCCCTTGAGTGGCCAGCGTATGGGCAGCACACCGACGGAATCACACCGCAGAGCTCCGCCTGTGCAGGGCGCTGCCTCTGCCCGTCATTCAAAAAGTTCTTTGGTGTGGGCCTTTTTTGAGGCGAGTGCATCAGATCGCACAGCTGCTGTTTGCAACATATGTCTCAAGCGTATATCGCGTGGCCAAAACATCAGCCGCTTGGGCACCACATGCTTGATCAGACATATGTTGACCTGCCATGCAGCTCGTTGGCAAGCCTACCTTAAAGACCCACACCAAAGAACAAAGCTGACCTCTTCTTGCACCGCATCAACCCCACTATACCTTCACTCCTCTCTGAAACCTGCTCTGAGAGGAATGAAGGTGTAGAATTAGGTGTGTCACAGGCAAGTACTTGCGGGCACTCTGCTAGCAGTACACCAACGTCCGATTCTAGCAGGCAAATTTCCCTGCCCCAGCTGCTGGACCGTCGAAAGAAGTTCACTTCCAGCCATCCACATGCCCAGCGGTTGAATGCTAGCTTGGCTAAATTGCTAGCGCTTCAACTGCTGCCTTTTCAGTTGGTAGACTCGGCCCCCTTCCGTGAGTTTGTGCAATGTGCGGTTCCTCAGTGGCAGGTTCCCAAACGACACTTTTTCGCACGGAAGGCTATTCCGGCTCTCTACAGGCATGTGGAAGGCAATGTCTTGGCCTCGCTGGACAGGGCGGTCAGCGGTAAGGTGCATATTACCGCTGACTCATGGTCCAGCAGGCATGGACAGGGACGTTACCTTTCTTTCACGGCCCATTGGGTCACTCTTTTGGCAGCTGGGAAGGATGCAGGACGTGGTGCAGTAGTGTTGGAGGTTGTTCCACCCCCACGCCTCCAAAATGCTACTACTGGTTGTGACACACCTCTCTCCTCCACCCCCTCCTCTTCTTCTTCCTCCATGGCCTCTTCCTGTGGTTTGTCCTCGGAACCAGCGGTGCTCCGTAGGCGTTCAAGGGGCTACGCAAGTACGCAGGCAAAAAGATGCCATGCCGTGCTTGCGCTGGTGTGTTTGGGGGACAGGAGCCACACTGGGGCAGAGGTCCTGTCTGCTCTGCAGGGGCAGGCCGAGAGGTGGTTGACGCCACGCCAGCTTAAACCAGGAATGGTGGTTTGCGACAATGGCACCAACCTCCTCTCCGCCCTCCGACAGGGACAACTGACCCATGTGCCCTGTGTGGCTCACGTCCTTAACCTGGTGGTGCAGCGGTTCTTGGGCAGGTACCCGGGCTTACAGGATGTCCTGAGGCAGGCCAGGAAAGTCTGTGTGCATTTCCGCAGATCTTATAATGCCAGTGCTCGCCTGGCTGAGCTTCAAAAGGAGCTGAACCTGCCCAAGAACCGCCTTAAATGTGACATGCCCACCAGGTGGAACTCAACGTTGGCCATGCTGCAGCGGCTGCACATGCAGCAGAGGGCCATCAATGAGTACCTGTGCGAATACGGCACCAGGACAGGGTCAGGGGAGCTCGGGTTTTTTTCACCACGCCAGTGGGGCATGATCAGGGATGCATGCACTGTCCTGGCACCATTTGAGGAGGCCACGAGGATGGTGAGCAGTGACAGTGCATGCATCAGTGACACTGTACCTCTTGTCCACCTGTTGGAGCACACGCTGCGTGGAATAATGGACAGGGCACTTGAGGCAGAACAGAGGCAGGAAGAGGAGGACTTCCTTGCCTCTCAAGGCCCCCTTTACCCAGACAGTGTTCCTTCTGTCCCACCCATCGCACAGGAAGAGGAGGAGGAGGAGGAGGAGGAGGATTGTGTCAGCATGGAGGTGGAGGCTGGCACTCAGCATCATCAGCAGCAGTCTTTTAGGGATGATTTACAGTCCCAAGAAACCAGTGGACTTGTACGTGGCTGGGAGGAGGTGGCTGCGGATCATGTCGTCCTTAGTGACCCAGAGGACTCCGGACTGAATGCCTCAGCTAACCTACGCTGAATGGCCTCCCTGATCCTGCAAAGTCTGCGGAAGGATCCTCGTATTCTTCAGATCAAGGAGAGGGACCATTACTGGCTGGCCACTCTCCTTGATCCACGGTACAAGGGTAAGGTTGCGGACCTTATCGTACCGTCGCAGAGGGAGCAGAGGATGAGACAACTCCGGGAGGCCTTGCAGAAAGGTCTGTGCAACGTGTTCCCAGAGACTGGGAGGTTACAAACTCCTGGTCCTGGACAACGAGTTGCTGAGGCTTCGGGCAGTCAAAGAAGGAGCGGTGGGGAAGGTGGCCGTCTGACTGATGCGTTCAGACAATTCTTTAGTCCGCAGCCCCAAAGTATGATCGGTTCCAGCAACCATCGCCAGCGTCTGATATACATGGTGCAGGAATACCTAGGGGCAAGGTCAGACTTGGACACCTTCCCCACCGAAAATCCTCTGGCTTACTGGGTCTTGAGGACGGATCACTGGCCAGAGCTTGCACAGTATGCAATTGAGCTACTGGCCTGTCCTGCATCCAGCGTTCTTTCAGAACGCACATTCAGTGCTGCTGGAGGATTTGTCACGGATCACAGGGTGCGCCTGTCCACCGACTCGGTTGATCGACTGACTTTCATCAAGATGAACCAGTCTTGGATCACCACCAGCTACCACACACCAGATGCTGATATAACAGACTAATTGATTTTAAAATGTCACATCCCTTCAAGACTGATGCTGATGCTGAGTGCCTGTGCTGTTATGTTGTCTGGCTATCCTCCTCCTCCTCCTCAATGATACGATTAACGATGATAGCTTGGAAGATCATTTTGGTTTATGGGTGACGCCACCAGTGGCTAAGGCCCAATTTTTCAGCCCCTGTTTAACAGGGGCGTGTAATTAAAATTTTTGATGCAATACTTTGCAACAGGCCTCATTGCTGTGCTCCAAGTACAGTATCTGTGAGGGGTTGCAGTGTTGTGCTACCAGTGCCTAAGGCCCAATTTTTCAGCCCCTGTTCAACAGGGGCATGCAATTATAATTATTGATCTAATAATTCACAGCAGGGCCCATTGCTGCGCCCACCAAGAGTAACTGTCAGGCCTTACAGTGTTGTGCCACCAGCAACACCATCACCACCACCACCACCACCAAAGGCCCAGTTTTTCAGCCCCTGTTCAACAGGGGCATGCAATTATAATTATTGATCTAATAATTCACAGCAGGGACCATTGCTGCGCCCACCAAGAGTAACTGTCAGGCCTTACAGTGTTGTGGCACCAGCACCACCATCAAAGGCCCAATTTTTACTACCACTGATCAACAATTATATGTTATTACAATTCCTGATATTATACTTGACAGCAGGGCGTTCCAGCACCCACCAAGAATAACTGTGAGTGCTTTCAGTGTTGTGCCAACACCAACACCTAAGGGGCCAATTTCTGCAGAGTATATACGGAAGGTCCCTACTTTCAAACATCCAACTTACAAACTACTACTACTTGCAAACGGAAGAAGACAACAGGAAGTGAGAGGAAATCTACCCCTTGGAAGGAAAATTCTCTCCTGTAAGAATTAATATGGGAGAAAGGTGTCTCCTCTCTACTGATGCTTTATCACCAATCCTTGTTTCAATACAAACACCACATTTCAAAAACAGTTGTCATTGGGACGCAAAGTGAGGTGAAATGTTCTGAACAGGGGCACAGACAGCAAAAAAAATGTGACAGGGGTGATAACCGTTCCCTATGTTTTCCAAAAAGCTAAAAAAAAGGAATTTGGCATGGAGCTACACTTAAACAATGCAGCTGTTCAAAATTACAAACAGATTCTACATAAGAACAAACCTACAGTCCCTGTCTTGTATGCACCGCCTGTATACGGCTGTTCAGAGTATATAGGGGCTTTTTTATTTTGTGTGCGGGGTTCCCCTTAATATCCATACAAGACCCAAAGGGGCTGGTAATGGGCTGGGGTAGGGGGGGGGGGGGGGTTGATGGGGTAGCTATGCCATTTTTCCTAAAGATTTTCATCCATATTACCGGGACCAGACATTGCATTAAAGCCACAAGCAGTTTTAAATGGCTTTTTTTCCTTTATAAATGTTATCTTGTGCAGGGACAGTTCTAAACACGGGAAACACGTGGCACTTCACAGGCATACTTTAGACACCCCCCAGGTACAATATTTAAAGGAATATTTGACTTTTTTTTTTTCACTTTATGCATCATTAAAATGACTGCTCCCGGAAAACGTCCGTTTTTAAAACTTCTTTTTGCATTGATACATGTCCCCTGGTGCAGAACCCGGGTTCCCAAACTCTGTTTCGGACAATAACATGGATAATAGTCGTTATAATTAGCACTTTAGAATCCGAACGCTCGCATACATTGTATTTAATAGGGTTCTAATGTTCGCGCAAACTTTTGGTCCGTTCGCGGGTTCTGGTGCGAACCGAACCCGGGGGTGTTCGGCTCATCACTATTCTCCACTCAAGCCTGAGTGGGTATTGCTCACCCGGATAGATCCCTCTCACAGTTATAGCAGCCGGAGTGAAGCACGAACAGTTACTTTGATTTAGTCCCCTTCATGGACAAGTTAGAAGATCCTCTGCCACAGAATCCCTTGGTTACTGAATTAGAACTTTGAAACCCCTGTAGATTATAGAGACCATAGGTGCCAATGGGGCACACTACAGGAGCTATCTTGCAACTCACGAATCCTTCCCTCTGATAGGCAACCAGGCCTCTCCGAGACCATGACTTCCTTTACCGATCCATCGGACAGTTCCTCCCCCGTTTTCCTCTGTTTCAGAGCGGGCCACCCTCCCTCGGGTTCCCTGGGATTCCAGTGGTTGGTTTGTAGACTCAATTGAAGGTACTGGGCCTACCTGGAACTCTGTAGCCTCAGGCTGAAGGTGCCTGAGACTCCTCGACCAGTTCACGCACCCCCAGGCATGCAAGGCCAAAGGACGCGACTTCGCCACCAGAGGTCCTCCTTGGAATCCCCCTGAAACACCACACCAGATCATGGCATCTGCCCTTTATGTACCCTCTCCCGGCATGCACCGCAGACAAAAAACCCGCCCACCGCACGGCAGCCAAAAGAGGACACCAAGTCACACCACAACGCCACCTGTGGTTCTCCTCAAGACCTGGGCAACAGCGCCACCTCCAGGCCAAGGGGAACTATACTCCAGGCAACATTACAGCAGAGCAGAGTCCAAACTAAGCAGAATTGGAGAACCTGAGCTAAACTATTGCTCAGGCTGCCCCTAAATTTAGAGCATAGCAACCCCAATTTTGGGGGTCCGCTACATATATATCTATATATATAGATATATATACATATATATATATATATATACAACATTTTTTTATTTTTTTTTCAACTGTCAGGCAGGCAAAAGCGGCACTGTTGTGTTAGTATCATAGATTCTGCCTGCAGAAGATGATCAGGGATGTCGACATCAGGAAGAGATGGTGCAGTTTGACATCTTCATCTGGGCACTGGATGACCTTATGCCAGCACCCAGAAGAGGGGTGCAAAATTGAGCGGTGGACAGCTGTGTTGGGGGGGGGGGGGGTTACTTTTGGAAGGATAATTTTGCTGGGGAGTGGTGGATGAGGGAGTGCAGAAGTGAATAATGGACAGGTGGTTCAGAGGTGCAGAAGTAAGCAGTGGTCTTAAGATACAGTGAGGACAGAAGTGATTGGTGATCAAGAGTGATTTTAGGGGGGATTACATTTATTACAAGGTACATTTATTGTTGTATTGGCTATTTTTCTTACTTTTTCCCTTATTTTATTTTATTTTATTCCTCTTCTTTTTTCTCCCTTCCCTGTTTACCTTCACCTCTAGGTGGTAGTGAGTTCTATCTATCTATCTATCTATCTATCTATCTATCTATCTATCTATCTATCTATCTATCTATATATATATATATATATATATATATATATATAATATATATATTTATTTATAGATATATATATAAAATGTTTGTTGATCATTTTCTATGTTTATTTAAATACAGCATATAGGTGTGGAGCCAATTTACTCGGCGTAACTTCATCTTTCACATTATGCAAAAAAATTGGACTAACTTTACTTTTTTTAAAGCATGAAACATTTTTTTTTGCGAGATGACCGCCATTGTATTCTCTAGCGTCTCTGCTAAAAAAACATATATAATGTTTGGGGATTCTTTGTAATTTTCTTGAAAAAAAATGATGATTTTTACATGTAGGAGAGAAGTGTCAGAATTGGCCTGGGTGCGAAATGGTTAAAGCGGAGTTCCAACCACAAACATGTTTTTTTAAAAGTCAGCAGCTACAAACACTGTAGCTGCTGACTTTTCATAAGGACACTTACCTGTCCAGGGAGCCCGCTTTGTCGGTGCCCTCGAGGCCGGTCTGTCCATCGGATCGGGTACCGAAGCCGCAATTCTAACTAAGGAAAACCGGCAGTGGAGCCTTGCAGCGGTTTCCTACTACGCATGCAAATGTGAATGGCCAGCTTGTCTTCTGGGACACACACAGGTCCCAGAAGACAGCGGGAAGGCGGCTCGCCACACAAGAGGATAAGACGTCCTGCACCGCGGCCCCCCGGGTGGAACGGAAGTACACTTAGTCTTTAGTTTAAGACCACCTCTCAAAATTGGGTGGAACTCTTTTTTAACCGATTGCCGCCTGTCCACCGTCAAATGACAGAGGGGCGGTGCGGCTCTCGTTTAGGATGATGTCATATGATGTTCACGGCGTTCACGGCTGCGCCGTGTTGCTAGGACACACTACGACCCCGATCTCTATAAAGAGCTGTCCAATCAGAGCCGGTCACATGTAAACAGGGAAATGCTGGTAATCGGCTCTCATCATCTCACACTGACAGAGTGTGTGGCAGGGGACATCCAGACATGTAATCAGGGCACTGATCATCAGTGCCCTGATTACAATACAGTGCCACCAGTACCAGCAATCAGTGCCCACCAGTGCCAGCAATCAGTGCCAACAATTGCCACCAATCAATGCCTATTAGTGATGCCAGTCAGTGCTGCCCATCAATACCCATCAGTGCCACCTATCAGTGCCCATCAGTGCCCACCAGTGCCACCTATCAGTGCCACATATCAGAGCCACCTATTAGTGCCCATAAGTGCGGCATATTAGTGCCTCATAATCAGTGCCCAAAAGTGCTGCCTCATCAGTGCCCATCAGTGAAGGAGAAAAATTACTTTTTTACAAACTTTACTGACAAAAACAAAGAAAAACTTTTTTTGTTTTCAAAATTTTTAATTTTTTTTGGCAAAAATAAAAAACCCAGCAGTGATTAACCAGTTGTCAACCGGCTGCCGTCAATTGACGGCGGCAGGAAGACACTGTTATTCTGGGCGGACGTCGTATGACGTTGTACCTTTAAAATGCACGAGGGGGCGCGCACGCCCCCGAGGGCACGCGCGCAAGCCCGCCGCATCACTGGAAGGCTGCCGGGCACCCGTGATTGCCCAGTAACCGAGCAGGACCGTGGATCTGTGTGTGTAAACACACAGATCCACGTCCTGTCAGGGAGAGGAGACCGATGGTGTGTCCCTTGTACATAGGGACACAGATCGGTCTCCTCCCCCAGTCAGCCCCCTCCCCCCACAGTAAGAATCACTAATAGGGAACACGTTTAACCCCTTCCTCGCCCCCTAGTGTTAACCCCTTCCCTGCCAGTCATGTTTATACAGTAATCAATGCATTTTTATAGCACAGATCGCTGTATAAATGTGAATGGTCCCAAAAATGTGTCAAAAGTGTCTGATGTGTCCGCCGCAATATCGCAGTCATGATAAAAATCGCTGATCGCCGCCATTACTAGTAAAAAAATAATAATAATAAAAATGCTATAAATCTATCCCTTATTTTGTAGACGCTATAACTTTTGCGCAAACCAATCAATATACGCTTATTGCGATTTTTTTAACCAAAAATATGTAGAAGAATACGTATCGGCCTAAACTGAGGATTTTTTTTTTTAAATGTATATTTATTATAGCAAAAATTTTAAAATATTGTGTTTGTTTTTCAAACTTGTCGCTCTTCTTTTGTTTATAGCGCAAAAAATAAAAATTGCAGAGGTGATCAAGTACCACCAAAAGAAAGCTCTATTTGTGGGAAAAAAGAACGCAAATTTTGTTTGGGTACAGCGTCGCACGATCACGCAATTGTCATTCAAAGTGTGACAGCACTGAAAGCTGAAAAATGGCTTGGGCAGGAAGGGGGTTTTAGTGCCCAGTAGAGAAGTGGTTAAATACCACCAGAAAAAGCTCTATTTGTGTGAAGATAAATGATAATTTTTTTTACATGTTTACAGTGTTGTATGACTGCGCTATTGTCATTCAAAGTGCCACAGCGCTGAAAGCTGAAAATTGGCCTGGGCAGGAAAGGGGTGAAAGTGCCCTGTAGGCAAGTGGTTAAAGAGTGGTATCATGAGATCAAACTTTTTTTATTTTTTTTATTTAGGTTCCTTTATTTAAAATGAAGAGGAGTGGAACACTTATGTGAATGTTGAATCCTAATATCTTTCAGCTTCCCCCACAGCTTGAGCCATTGCTGATAGTTAAAAGGAATACAATTTTTATGATTCTGTGACCCTGATAGCTTTGAAAAGAGTGTCCCGGAAGCTGTCAGGGTGCAGGGAGCTTTAGCCAATACTGCAAGTATGATTATCTCCAGAGTCTCTCTGCTTGCATACAGATCTGGAAAGACTCCCTGCAAAGTTGCACTCTGATAATGATAAATAAAAGGTCCCTTTAAAGCGGAGGTCCACCCAAAAAATGTTTTTAAAAGCCAGCAGCTACAAATACTGCAGCTGCTGACTTTTAAAAAATGGACACTTACCTGTCCAGGGTGCCCGCGGTGTCGGCAGCCGAGGCCGAGCAATCGCTCGTCTCTCGGCTGCCCCCACCACCATCCTTGGTGAGGAAATCAGGAAGTGGAGTGTTGCGGCTTCACTGCCCGGTTCCCTACTGCGCATGTGCGAGTAGCGTGGCGCGCCCTCACTGGTCCCGCTCTCTCCTGGGACCAGTGTGTTTCCCAGGAGACAGCGGGGGGTGACGGGAAGTGGCGTGACTCCCACGGGAGTCTATGCCCTGAAGTGGGTGCAAATACCTGTCTTAGACAGGTATCTGCACCCCCCTCCCCCCTGAAAGGTGCCAAATGTGACACCGGAGGGGGGGGGGGAGGGTTCCAAAAAGCGGAAGTTCCATTTTTGGGTGGAACTCCGCTTTAAAGCAAATTTTGTGAGTTAAAGGACTAGGGCATATGTGTGCTTTGTATACAGCATGAAGGCTTAGGCCATATTCCGCTATAGTCTTTTAAAGTAGATATCCAGGTAAAAGCTAAGTAATCTTATACATGTATCCTCCCCCTCCTAACACCTATTCTGGTTAACCGGTGTAAGAAAGATATTTTAGGGCACTCCAGTCCAGTCACATGATCTCCCCCTGTGTCAGCCAGTGCTGGTTGCTGGGCAAAAGGAAAGAGCGCCCAAAAACTGCTGGCAACGTCTGGGAGCAGTGCCGTCACCCATAGGCTTACCATGGCCCATCCACTGTCTGGACTCCCTGCTCTCCCCTGCAGCTGCTGCTAACTGACACGGGGTAGCCAATGCACATGACCGGACAGGAGCGTTGTGAAAATAGTATATATATAAAAGTATACAGATATTTCTTACACAGGTTAGTCAGCATAGGCACTAGGAGAGGGGAGGGGGCATTTTAAAGATTGGTTAGGTTTATCCCGGAGTTCTAATGTTATTGCTGTGTGGTCACACCCCCTGTTCATCGCAGCGCGCTGCACAC
This sequence comes from Rana muscosa, assembly GCA_029206835.1. Lineage (NCBI taxonomy): Eukaryota > Metazoa > Chordata > Amphibia > Anura > Ranidae > Rana > Rana muscosa. The sequence goes on from CM055116.1 coordinate 815,093,698, forward strand.
ACCAAATTGTACTTCTAGTTGTAGTGTCCAAAGGTTCCTTAGGTCTTTTACAATCCTAGCATTACCCCTGAATATAGCTAAAATGGAATTGATATACTTAAAGTGGTTGTAAACCCATGAAAAAAAAAACCTGCATAATCAGCTATTATGCATACTAGCTCATTATGAATTGTGCTTACCTTAGATTGAAGCCCCCGCAGCGGTACTCGTACACCGCTCCGGCTGGCGACATCGCTCCCAGAGTTACTTCCGGGTATTACGGGCTCCGGCGCTGTGATTGGCCGGAGCTGGTAACGGCACACTCATTGAAGCAATGGCGCGTACGAGCCATTACTTCAGTGCGCAGGTGCCGATGACGTTGGCACATGCAGATACAGGGGATATCTTCTAAATGGTGCAGGTTTAGGAGATATCTGGGGTAGCTACAGGTAAGCCTTATTATAGGCTTACCTGTAGCAAAACGTGGTTGTAAAGGGTTTACAACCACTTTAACAATGATTGCATGCTTGACCAATGTCAGAGAACCCCTATTATTAAGCAGAAGTATGTGCTAAACTGTATACATTTATATCTTCTGTCACACAGTTCTGTTTTTACATACATAGGTGGCAGTGTTGTCCAGAATTTTAAATACTACGCATACATCCTGTTATATAATGCAGGTGTTCATGTGAGCATTAAGAGTTAAACCACTAAGGTAACATGAAAAAATGTTTAGGTTAAAAATATTTCCAACCAAGTGAAGCCAACCATTCTTTCATTAGGAGAAATATTATAATGCAAAAATCTGCTAATCCAAATTCAATTTGTATTCCATGTGTATTACATGTAGACTTATTCAAAAACAATAGCAAAACTGGATTGCTATGCATCATAATTGTATTTAGCACTATTTCCGACTAGAAAGAGGAGAATCTATCTTCATTACATAATTTCTACAGGATATTCATTAGGTCAGTGTTTCTCAACTCCAGTACTCAAGGCGCCCCAACAGGTCATGTTTTCAGGCTTTCCATTATTTTGCACAGGTGATTTGATCAGTTTCACTACCTTAGTAATTACCACAGCAGTTTCATCTGAGGGAAATCCTGAAAACATGACCTGTTGGGGCGCCTTGAGGACTGGAGTTGAGAAACACTGCATTAGGTCACAAAAAGCACACAGAGGGCAGATAAGTCCAAATAATGCTAACACAAGAAGCCAGTGAAATATAAGCAATAATACATGTGACATTACAGTATATTGTTGTTGTGTTTTTGTGTGTTACCACAAATACATTCTGGCACACGTCTTTGTAATTGTGGTTGCTCACCTGTGTCACACACTCGCTTATGATGCACATCCTGCATTGTGTACGACTGTTTGGTCTATATTTTTAAATTAGCAACTTTGAAAAGAATGTGGTTGTCAAATGGAGAAAATCTTCAAAGCTGGCCTAGTTTTATTCAAAAACAGTTGTCTGAGCAAGAGGCTGGTCCATAACACCTGTGCAACTTCTCTTCAAAAAAATAAAAATGGTTGTTGACCTCAATTTTATTTTTATTCTGACAGCAGTGGAAAGTGTCTGACTGGAAAGTATCACGTCATGGAAATGGTGTGGGAAGCCGGATATCATCAACATGCTAGGCTGACAATGTGACTGTAAATGTGACAGAGGAGGTGTAAAAATAATTCTTTTTATTGTGCAAAAATGTAAATATGCCTGGAAATGATATGCTTTACCTCTCAGACCTGCCCTGTTATGTACATATAAGCTTTATATTCATTTCATCACACAATAACTTACTTCCAAAGTCAGACAATTTCAAATTTTAAGTTCATTATAATGTGTATTTATCTAAATTGAATGATAATGTAAAATGAATGGAAATAGGAAATTAGAAAATTAACATTTTTGAAAATTGAAAATGTCTAGCAGTTTTAATATTAATCACTCAATTATGTTACCATCAAATCATTTTATTTAAAGATTTGAAATATTACATTTTGAAAAAAAGTTAATTTATTGCAATCTTTTATAAGCTAAAATATATATTTTTTTATCATTCCCATCTAAAAATAAAAAAATACTATAGCTCAACCTGCATCTAGTGGTAGATCTAAATTGTATTTTTTTTTTCCTGGCATTGAGCTTTAAGTATAAGGTCTCTATTGACTATGGCTGCTTAGTATCACATAACTAGTACCTATGCTTTTGGATATGTAGTATACTGTACACAGTATATATATATATATATATATATATATATATATATATATATATATATATATATATATACAGTATATATATGTGTATATATATATAGATATATATAGATATATATATATATCTATATATCTATATATATCTACATATATATATCTATATATATCTATATATGTCTATATAGATATATATATATATATATATATATATATATATATATATATATATATATATGGTATCTCACAAAAGTGCGTGCACCCCTCACATTTTTGTAAATATTTTATTATATGTTTTAGCCCAGGTTCACACTGGGCTGCGAGAGTGAAGCCGTGCGAGTTTAGGTGAACTCACACGATTTCACTCCTGCTGGTCATTCCCGATTTCGGCCGCGATTACAGAGACATCTGTGCAGGTTTCTGCACAGATGTCAATGTAAATCGTGGGGCAAAATTGCAAAAAGTAGTACAGAAACTACTTTTTGAAATCGGTGCAGCGCCGCAGATGCAGCGTTTTACCGATTAGGACGGTGCCATTGCCGGCAATATGCGGCAAATACCGCCGTTTTGACATGCGATTTGACATGCCAAATCGCATGTCAAAACGCACCAGTGTGAACCAGGGCTAAATGTGACAACACTGAAGAAATTACACTTTGCTACAATGTAAAGGAGTGAGCGTACAGCTTGAATAACAGTGTACATTTGTTGTCCCCTCAAAATAACTCAACACGTGGGCATTAATGTCTAAACCACTGGCAACAAAAGTGAGTACACCTAAAAGTGAAAATGTCCAAATTGGGCCCAAAGTGTCAATATTTTGTGTGGCTACCATTATTTTCCAGCACTGCCTTAACCCTCTTGGGCATGGAGTTCACCAGAGCTTCACAGGTTGCCACTGGAGTGCTCTTCCACTCCTCCATGACGACATCACGGAGCTGGTGGATGTTAGAGACCTTGCGCTCCTCCACCTTCCATTTGAGGATGCCCCACAGATGCTCTAAGGGTTTAGGTCTGAAAACATGCTTGGCCAGTCCATCACCTTTACCCTCAGCTTCTTTAGCAAGGCAGTGGTAGTCTTGGAGGTGTGTTTGGGGTCGTAATCATGTTGGAATACTGCCCTGCGGCCCAGTCTCCAAAGGGATGGAATTATGTTCTGCTTCAGTATGTCACAATACATGTTGGCATTCATGGTTCCCTCAATCAACTGTAGCTCCCCAGTGCCGGCAGCACTCATGCAGCCCAAGACCATGACACTCCCACCACCATGCTTGACTGTAGGCAAGACACACTTGTCTTTGTACTCCTCACCTGGTTGCCGCCACACACGATTGACACCATCTGAACCAAATAAGTGTATCTTGGTCTCATCAGACCACAGGATGTTCCAGTAATACATGTCCTTAGTCTGCTTGTCTTCAGCAAACTGTTTGCAGGCTTTCTTGTGCATCATCTTTAGAAGAGGCTTCCTTCTGGGACGACAGCCATGCAGACCAATTTAATGCAGTGTGCGGCATATGGTCTGAAAGGCTGACCCCCCACTCCTTCAACCTCTGCAGCAATGCTGGCAGCATTCATACGTCTATTTCCCAAAGACAACCTCTGGGTATGACGCTGAGCACGTGCACTCAACTTCTTTGGTCGACCATGGTGAGGCCTGTTCTGAGGGGAACCTGTCCTGTTAAACCGCTGTATGGTCTTGGCCACCGTGCTGCAGCTCAGTCCTGCCAATCTTGTTAAAGCCTAGGCCATTTTTATGTAGAGCAACAGTTCTTTTTTTTCAGATCCTCTGAGAGTTCTTTGCCATGAGGTGCCACGTTGAACTTCCAGTGACCAGTATGAGAGAGTGAGAGCGATAACACCAAATTTAACACACCTGCTCCCCATTCACACCTTAGACATTGTAACACTAACATGTCACATGACATCTAGGAGGGAAAATGGCTAATTGGGTCCAATTTGGACATTTTCACTTAGGGGTGTACTCACTTTTTTTGCCAGCAGTTTAGACATTAATGGCTGTGTGTTGAGTTATTTTGAGGGGACAGCAAACTTACACTGTTATACAAGCTGTACACTCACTACTTTACATTGTAGCAAAGTGTAATCTCTTCAGTGTTGTCAAGTGAAAAGATATAATAAAATATTTACATTAAAGTATGTGTATATATATATATATATATATATATATATATATATATATATATACATATTAGGCAGCAAGTGAACATGTTGTCCCTGAAGTTGATGTGTTTAACCACTTGACCTATGAAGGATTTACCTCCCCTTCATGACCAGTCCCTTTTATGCGATACGGCACTGCGTTTCTTTACCTGACAATTGTGGATTTTTTTTTACTAGTAATAGCAATAGTAGTACCATTATAATTATCACCCAGCCAAGGACTTATTTGGATCTCCGGCACACATGGACTAATATTGACATTCCCGTTATGGGACCTTTTATTTCTAGTTAGCCGCTACATGAATCCTTGTCCAGCAGAGATCATTTGGACTATATATCTCTCTGTTCACTCCCGACCCCATAGCTTGAGCCTCCAAGGGGTTGACACACTGACACACCTCCTAGACACTTCATTTACAAGACTGCCATCGTGAAGGTGTCTCTCTGTGCCAATTGACTTGGCGTCCGGACGGCTTTGTGTGTGTCTTTTGTTTTCTGTTTTTTGTTATTTGTATTTTACCCTGTCTGGGGTTTTGTGTCTTTGACACAGCTAGCTTGCATTACCTTGCACTGTCTAGCAGATTTTATGCTTTCTACACCTGCAGCTGCTAGGCAGCAACATGACTTTTAAATATAATTTTTGATTAATACATTTATAAATTTTTATTGAGAAATCCGCACTCCCAGTCATTTACAGCCTTTCTTTTTGTTTTCTCCTCCCTTTGGGGAGAAAGCATATTTTTCGTCTAGTATGCTTTGAGGCTATATTATTGAACCATATCGGTATTAGTAGACAGGAGGATACAGCGCTATGATTTATGCCTTGCTCTATTTTTTGATATTCACTCAGAACAGGCATCACCATGGTCGACCAAAGAAGTTGAGTGCACGTGCTCAGCGTCATATCAGAGGTTGTCTTTGGGAAATAGACGTATGAGTGCTGCCAGCATTGCTGCAGAGGATGAAGGGGTGGGGGGTCAGCCTGTCAGTGCTCAGACCATACGCCGCACACTGCATCAAATTGGTCTGCATGGCTGTCGTCCCAGAAGAAAGCCTCTTTTAAAGATGATGCACAAGAAAGCACCACAAACAGTTTGCTGAAGACAAGCAGACTAAGAACATGGATTACTGGAACCATGTCCTGTTGTTTGATGAGACCAAGATAAACTTATTTGGTTCAGATGGTGTCCAGCGTGTGTGGCGGCAACCAGGTGAGGAGTACAAAGACAAGTGTGTCTTGCCTACAGTCAAGCATGGTAGTGGGAGTATCATGGTCTGGGGCTGCATGAGTGCTGCCGGCACTGGGGAGCTACAGTTCATTGAGGGAACCATGAATGCCAACATGTACTGTGACATACTGAAGCAGAGCATGATCCCCTCCCTTCGGAGACTGGGCCGCAGGGCAGTATTTCAACATGATTACGACCCCCAAACACACCTCCAAGGTGACCACTGCCTTGCTAAAGAAGCTGAGGGAAAAGGTGATGGACTGGCCAAGCATGTCTCCAGACCTAAACCCTATTGAGCATCTGTGGGGCACCCTCAAACAGAAGGTGGAGGAGCACAAGGTCTCTAACATCCACCAGCTCCGTGATGTCGTCATGGAGGAGGGGAAGAGGACTCCCGTGGCAACCTGTGAAGCTCTGGTGAACTCCATGCCCAAGAGGGTTAAGGCAGTGCTGTAAAATATTAGTGGCCACACAAAATATTGGTACTTTGGGCCCAAATTGGACATTTTCACTTAGGGGTGTACTGACTTTTGTTGCCAGCGGTTTAGACATTAATGGCTGTGTGTTGAGTTATTTTGAGGGGATAGCAAATTTACACCGTTATACAAGCTGTACACTCGCTACTTTACATTGTAGCAAAGTGTAATTTCTTCAGTGTTGTCACATAAAAAGATATAATAAAATATTTACAAAAATGTGAGGGGTGTACCCCATCTTGTGAGATACTGTGTATATATAAATAAATATAAATATATATATATATATATATATATATATATATATATATACACACACACATACACAGAAAAGTGTTTTATATTGTTTAGAGCGGAAGTTTAATGATCTAATGCCAAAGCGAAAAATTAGTAAACAGACAAGATTTTTAATGCAGAAGATGCATGTAGAAGTTTGGCAATGCACACAAAAATAAAAACATCATTGAGCCACCTCCCAATTCCATTTCTCACAATATGGTATTGATTTTAATGGGGGGACAACATATGAAAAGCAAGAAAAAAAGGTGTGGGCCCCAAAATCTATATCAGGATGCACTACATGAGCTTGTGTCCCCCAAACCAAACCGTGCCACATGCTCTCAACATGGGAAGGGACCCCTGGAACTTTGTTGAGGATAAACCTAGTCTGGTGGTTGTGGGAGTCTACAGGCAGGGGGCTTATCAGGATTAGGAATGAGCCGAACACCCCCCAGTTCAGTTTGCAGCAGAACATTCGAACAGGCAAAAAATTAGTTTGAACGCGCGAACACCGTTAAAGTCTATAGGACACAAACATGAAAAATCAAAAGTGCTAATTTTAAAGGTTAATATGCAAGTTATTGTCATAAAAAGTGTTTGGGAACCTGGGTCCTGCCCCAGGGGACATGTATCAATGCCAAAAAGTTTTAAAAACTGACTTTTTTTCGGGATCAGTGATTTTAATAATGCTTAAAGTGAAACAATAAAAGTGAAATATTCCTTTAAATTTCGTACCTGAGGGGTGTCTATAATATGCCTGTAAAGTAGCGCATTTTCCCTGTGTTTAGAACAGTCCCTGCACAAAATTACATTTCTAAAGGAAAAAAAGTAATTTAAAACTACTTGCGGCTATAATGAAGTGTCGGGTCCCAGCAATACAGATAAAAGTCATTGAAAAAAAACGGCATGGGTCCCCCCCCAGTCCCCAAACTAAAATTAAAAAAAAATGTGTGGGGTCCCCCCAAATTCCATACCAGGCCCTTCAGGTCTGGTATGGATTTTAAGGGGAACCCCGTGCCAAAATAAAAAAAATGGCATGGGGTTCCCCCCAAAAACATTGCAGGCCTCAGGAAAAGAGGGGGGATGAGAGCGCGCCCCCCCTCCTGAACCGTACCAGGCCACATGCTCTCAACATGGGGAGGTTGTCCCCATGTTGATGGGGACAAGGGCCTCATCCCCACAACCCTTGCCCGGTGGTTGTGGGGGTCTGCGGGCGGGGGGCTTATCGAAATCTGGAAGCCCCTTTAACAAAGGGGACCCCCAGATCCCGGCCCCCCTATATGAATTGTTAATGGGGTACATTGTACCCCTACCATTTCACAAAAAAAGTGTCAAAAATGTTAAAAACCACACTAGACAGCTTGGGACAAGTCCTTTATTAAAAAGAAAAAAAATTCCAGTGATGAAAATCCATTCTCGAGTGGACGATACAAAGAGAAATGCCGACACGATCCTGCCTCCATGGGAGGCACCCGCCGTATGACACCCTCCCGACGTGACAGCTCTTAAATAGCTGAGGGCGGGGCCACCTGTCACGTGTGTGGGTGACCCCGCCCTCTCTGACGCAACGGGGAAACGCCTGGGTTATCCAGTGACATGCACGGGTGACCCCGCCCCCTTCTGACGCAACGCAGGTTTTTTTCCCTCTTTTTCTGCGGCCTGCCAGGTTGCGTGCTTGGATAAGGGTCTGGTATTGATTTTTGGGGGGAACCCCATGCCATTTTTTTTTTGGCGCGGGGTTCCCGTTAAAATCTATACCAGACCTGAAGGGCCTGGTATCGAATTTGGGGGGACCCCCACGCATTTTTTTTTAAATTTTGGTTTGGTTGCTGTTTTTTTCAATGACTTTTATCTGTATTGCTGGGACCCGACAATTCATTATAGCCGCGAGTAGTTTTAAATTATTTTTTTTCCTTTAGAAATGTCATTTTGTGCAGGAACTGTTCTAAACACGGGAAAAATGTGGTACTTTACAGGCATACTATACTATAGGTACGAAATTTAAAGGAATATTTCATTTTTATTGTTTCACTTTAAGCATTATTAAAATCACTGCTCCCGAAAAAACTGACGTTTTTAAAACTTTTTTTTGCATTGATACATGTCCCCTGGGGCAGGACCCGGGCCCCCAAACACTTTTTATGACAATAACATGCATATTAACCTTTAAATTAGCACTTTTGATTTCTCCCATAGACTTTTAAAGGGTGTTCCGCGGCTTTCGAATTTGCTGCAAACACCCCAAATTTTTCACTATTTAGCGAACAGGCGAACACCCGATGTTCGAGTCGAACATCGGGCGCATCCCTAATCAGGATCTATAAGCCTTCTGTAAAAATACGGGGATTCCATTACGTGAATTGGTAAAGCTACTCCCGCTCATCCAGAAAGAAAAAAAAAATAATATTAAAGAAACATACACACATGTTGACAAGACCTCATTAACCTCCCTGGCGGTATGATTCTTTCTGGAATTATGTACCAAAAGCGGTACAATTATTTTGCATGAAAATTTGGTGTTATGTATTATAGGCCTGCGATTCTTAGTAATTACTTACTTAAACCTAAGCAAACCAGAGTCTAGTAGACATCCCGGGTATGATAAATATGAAACACAAAATTATAAATTATAATATAATAAATAACTATAAATAATTATAAAAAATAGTAATCTAATTATAATAAAAATTATTCAATAATGTAATCAAATCAAAAACACTGAAATTTGCTCAGTTGCAGAATTGTCGCTGTCATTAGATTTAGTGTTTGATGACGAATTTCCCCACAAATCGCTATCGCTCAATTCTGCGAGTGATTCTAATTTATTATCGCTGCTTTCTAGTTGGTCTAAAACCACTTTTGACATAAAGGGACACTTTTTGGTTGCTATGGACAATCTCCATTTTCCAGGCAGAAAGAACGATTTTTATTATATAAAAGTGCATGCAGGACACTGGACAGACCACTAGGGACCAAGGGGGTGTGTAATTATTACATACAGTACTGTAATCTGTAAGATTACAGTATACTGTATGTATACTATGTGTTTCACTTTTTGAATTTGGCGCCCAGTTCCGCTCCCTTGCGACGCTGCGGCTCGCAGGGAACGGAACTAGGAAGTCAGATGGGGACGAAAGTGCCGACACTCGCCGGAGATCTCGCTGGCGATCACAGCAGAGGACATCATCGCTGGATCGCCAGGAGAAGGTAGGGAAACTCCGCTGCGAGCTCTGCAATGTCTACCCCGAGCGTGACTCGGGGTTACCGATCCTAGCATAAAAAAACAACCCCGAGTCACGCTCGGGATTACCGCTAGGGAGGTTAAAAAAAAAAAAAAACACAATGTAAATCCATCACCAATCCCAATGCAGATCCTGGTCAATCATTATAATCAATGCCTGCTGGATGAAAGAAAAAACCCATCGACCAGCCAACATTTCTTATCCTGTTGCTCTCTTCTTGCTGCAGCTTAAGGTTCGACATGGCTGAACGCCCAATTAATTAAGCCATTTGATGAACCTCAAACAGCCAAAAACCTGGAGCATGCTTCAATTTAGGATTACATGTGCTTTTTATTTTGTGTAATGTTAACAATTGTAAGCAGCCATGTGACATTATTGTGTCAGATTTGGTGTAGTAGTTACATTGTGGCAGGGCCATTTTTCCCATAGTATACTAAAGCTTCAGGTGTGTGTTATTTTCCTTTAACACTCCTCTTTTTTAATAAAGTAACTTCTTATGAGGCAACTGTCTTTACTTAATATGTTTACAAGTTGTGTTTTCTGCTTGGAAATGCTTCATAGAGATAGTGCTTTACTGTTCCTTACTCTTGGTGCAAGCCTATTACTTTTCTCAGGCTGAATATAGTAAAAGGGAGGGGTTAGGTTCTTGGAGCACTGGGATGACTTTTTCATAAATAAAATGTATAAAGTTATTTACAAGATGATTTTATGGTACAGTTTATAAAAGCCCCAACAAAATGCAATGCTCTGGTGGACCTGGTAATCTAAATTATTGTCAAGCGTATTACTAATGTTCTGGGTAGCAGTGACAATAACATGATTTTGATTAATGTAAGTTTGCTTAATATAAGTTTGTAAAGAAACACATAATAAATAGATAATAACACTTAAGTTTAAGGCCTAGTTCACACAGGTGTACTTAGGGGTACACCCATGTGAGGGTTTTTCTTTGCCCATCCAGGATGCATAGGTGTTCTCAGCATCAGTGTGCAGGCAGTCCCATTCATGTCAAGTGGGATGCAATGGCTGCATGGACACAGTTGCTGCTCCCAATTTGGCATTTGTGTGGGTACATGTCTCCAAACTCACACTGTCTGCATTTGGGGACATGCACCCACCTTCACCCACACAAATGTCAAATTTGGGGTGGCGGCTGTGCTGCTACAGCATCCCAATCGACCGCCTGCACACTGATGCACTAAATGCCCACACATCCCATGTGGGAGGAAACTGGAGTACCCCGAGGACACCCATACAGGCACAGAGAGAACATGCAAACAGGTAGTGTTGTGGTTGGGATTCGAACCAACAACCCTAGTGCTACCAGGCAGAAGTGTCAAACACTACCTGCATTTCCGGTTAATTAAGCCTGAGATTGTTGGCACCCCAGATGTTTTGGAACTACATTTTCCATGATGCTCGCTTACACTGCAGAGTGCATGAGCGTCATGGGAAATGAAAAAAAAAAAGACCCTTAAAGGATGGTCCAATTTGCTCCAGCAGGGGAAAAGGATTCCTCCCCGATACCCTAAGGCAGTGATGGTGAACCTTGGCACCCCAGATGTTTTGGAACTACTTTTCCCATGATGCTCGCTTACACTGCAGAGTGCATGAGCGTCATGGGAAATGTAGTTCCTAAACATCTGGGGTGCCCAGGTTCACCATCACTGCCTTAGGGTATCGGTGAGGAATCCTTTTTTCCCTGCTGGAGCAAATTGGACCATCCTTTAAGGGTCTTTTTTTTTTTTGCCTTCCTCTGGATTAAATGTGGGTAAAAGACTCCATATATGGAGGTTTGTTTTTTTTTTTTTGTTTTTTGTTTTTCTCTTTTGATTGAGCTAGATGGATTTGTGTCTTTTTTCAACCTGAGAAGCTATGTAACTACTGGCCTAGGTGCAATTTGTGGATATCTAGGTAATCCAAGGAAGTATGAAAAGACAGTTTGGTTTTTGGCTCTCCACCTTTTTTTGTCAGAATCACCACTGAAAGACAAAGTTGTCTCTTTGCTTTGAAGCAGACTGCCAGTCATTTAGTAAATATCTTATTGTAATGTGTTACTGAGAGATGGTACTGATATGGTCTGCATTAATACAGTGAGAAATTTTGCAGGAACCTATTGCATATAACAAAATTGAAACCTTTGTAATTAGCTGTTGCATTTTGTTGTGTTGAGTTCTTAACAAATATCTACTGTATTCTTTTTGCATATCAAAGTTTTTCATGATTTTTTTCAGAACTTCAGAAGCTTGTATTTGGTTGATTTTAAAAAAAAATATATTCCTAATGTAATTCATATTATCAGAAAAATTGTGAAACCATACCAGTAATGTGTATATTATACGTACGATACTGGTGTATTGTTGAAAAATACGTGGATATATTTTTAGAATAAGAGCTTATGCGCACACAATGTTTTTAATGCTGCTTTTAGGGGCATCTGGCGTTCTTTTTTTTCTGCCTCTATATTCCCCTGCATGTTAGCCTATGTATCCATGCACACATAGACGTTTAGGGGAGTTTAGAGGCAGAAAAAACCCCCCACTGCCAGCGTGTCCAGGAGCAGCTGTGTTTTGGCAGACAAACAGACTAACAATGCATTACGCTTGGGGGATTTCAATATGGTGCTCAACACGGGCATGGACAGGCTACAGGTTTCCCAGGGGGGAGCGGGTCCTTCTGGAGACACAAAATTTTCTAGGCTTGTCTCCTCCTTCCACCTTATAGACACCTGGAGACATAAGTTTCCACAATCTAGGGCCTATTCCTGCTTCTCCGCCTCACACGGCTCTATGTCCCGGATTGACCTCATTTTTATTTCCCAGGGACTTGTCCCGCGCCTACAGGACGCAGCGTTTGGCCCCAGACTTCTATCGGACCACAGCCCCTATATGATCACCTTGGGTGTACCCCTAGACAGGCCGTTGCGGACGTGGTGCTTGAACCCATTCTGGCCGTCACTCCTACCACAGGAGGACGAACTCACAGAGGAGTGGAGGAGATTCTTCTTGGAGAATGACCATTTCGCCTCCCCCTCAATAGTCTGGGAGTCGTTCAAGCTACACGCCCGGGCACACTTAGTCTCCTACATCAATAGAATCAAGGCAGACTCCTCTGAGGCCTTTAACAGGGCGTTGGAGGCACTCTCCATTTCGGAACGTACGCATGAGACTGATCCATCACCTTCCAATGCAGATATGCTTAAACTCCAAACTAGGATAGTTAACCAGTTACATTTTGAAAAAGCCAGACAAAAATCGTTTTTTACTAGGCAGAAGATGTTTGAACACGGGGAAAAGGCAGGCAAATTATTAGCTTATTTGATACATAGCGAGGACAGGCCCCCGGTGGTTATTGCTCTGCATGGCTCGGGGGGGGACACAGATTACAGACCCACCCACGGTTACCTCCAAATTCAGAGACTTCTTCTCTGACCTATACCAGTCTAAGGCCCCTCCAAATAGTGACCTCATGACTTTTTTTCTAGCAAATGTACCCTTTCCTAAGTTGACAGAAGACCAGGTAGCTCTCCTTGAGGCACCCCTCACGGAAACTGAGATTGCCACTGCTATGGCAAGATCCAAGTCTCCGGGATCAGACGGCCTCCCCATGGAGTTCTACTCCCGGTTTAGCGAGATTCTCATACCCAAATTACTGACGCTTTATGAAGATCTGTTTGAGTCCTTTGCCTTACCTTGATCCATGCGGGAAGCCACGATAGTCCTTATCCCTAAACCCGGGAAAGATCTGGGCCTTCCAGAGTCTTACCGCCCCATCTCCCTGCTACAGGTGGACATTAAAATTCTATCCAAGGTTTTCTCCCTACGCCTCAACCAAATTATATTGTCCCTCATACACCCAGATCAAGCAGGCTTCATGCCAGGCCGTAACACCTCGTTCAATCTACGGAGGCTTTTTATTAACTTACAAGCTAAACACGAGAATGTTGGAACGCGAGTAGTGGTGTCACTGGATACCGCAAAAGCGTTCGACTCGGTGGAATGGGGTTACTTATGGAAATGCTTAGAAGGATATGAATTTAGACCGAACTTTATAAAGTGGACCCGGCTCCTCTATCAGGACCCGTCGGCCAGGGTGGTAGCGAACGGATGGCCCTCTCCGCTGTTTAGCCTAAGTAGAGGCACAAGACAGGGCTGCCTGCTCTCTCCCCTGCTTTATGCCCTGGCGGCGGAACCCCTGGCCATGGTTATCCAAGCAGATCCGGAAATAGTGGGATTGAGTCTTGGCCCTCTCACTGAAAAAATAAGTTTATATGCGGATGATACGTTGTTATACCTAGCAGACTCAGGCCCCTCCCTTCACAAAGCCCAACAGATCATTGAGCAATTCGGAATTTTTTCTGGCCTCAAGATCAATTGGGATAAGTCGCAGATCTTGCCATTGGATAGCTTTCCTCCCCCTGAGTCCCAAGCCAATTTGCCGCTCCAAAGGGTCGAGGTCATAAAATACCTGGGGATTCACATATCCAAGAACCCCTCAGACTATCTGGCCCTCAATATTGAACCCCTTTTTGCTCTAGTTAGAACCAAGATTTGCACATGGGCCAAGCTGCCCCTCGGGGTGTGGGGTCGCATTAATCTGATAAAAATGGTCCTCCTGCCCAAGGCCTTATATATACTTTGGCATTCCCCCATATACCTCCAGTTAAAACACTTTAAGGCTCTAGAAGCCCTCCTTAAACCCTTTGTCTGGGGACCTAATCGACATAAGCTTGCGTGGCAATCGCTTAAGAACCCGACGGACATGGGAGGTACGGCCTTGCCGGACTTCAAGTTATATTACTTGGCAGCTCAGATGTCCCATTTTTATCATATTGATAAGACAGACAGCGAGAGATTTTGAATCTTACTATGTCCAAAATGGGCGCAACAAACCCATGACCCTCTCTATCATGTGGCCCTGGGGGTGGGGGGTGCGGATCCAGAAGGGGATACTAAATCTCTTCTATATCACTATAAACGCGTGTGGAATCTTGCGTCCACCAAATTAAAAATACCGCCGCATATTGACTACACGCCGCTATGGCACAACAAAGCCATGCCAGAATTTGGACATATTCGGGATCCGGGGATCTGGAGTTCCCGAGGGGTATGTTATCTACACCATATACTATCTGATGGCAATCTCAAACACTTTGATGAACTTAAGGAACAATTTATGCTTCAAAATCACATGTTTTTCCGATACCTCCAGGTTCGCCATGCAACTCGGGCCCAATTCCCGCAGTCTCCCCCTCGGCCCACACCTAATCCGATAATGGCTGTTGCCAGGGGTTCAGACCTGAAAGGCCTAATATCATATTTCTATAACATGTTGTCTACTCCTGTTTCTAGTAAACTGGCATTCGCTTTGAAGCCCCGGTGGAAGAGGGAAGTGGGCCCAATGGACGATGAGGAATGGGAGGAGGCCCTGGAGACATGCAGGGTGGTGTCTCCCAGATTATCAGACAGACTGTCCCAAATTTCTATACTCCATAGAGCATATCTGACCCCGCTCCGAGTGGCCAGATATAGAAGAGAGCAATCTACACTTTGCTCGCTCTGCGGATCCGAGACGGGCACCTTTTTCCACTTGCTATGGTCCTGTGTCAGGACCCAGGCTCTGTGGAAACAGGTGTTGGATTTCCTACATGATGATATGGGCTCACCACTTACACTGGACCCGAAGCAGTGTCTCCTGGGGATTTTCCCAATAGGAGTAGACAAATTCTTGAAAATATTTCTTCAGGAGACTTTATTTTCAGTCAGAAAGATAATTGCTAGGAAATGGATGAGATAGTTGCCTCCCACTCTGGTTGAGTGGAAGGCTGAGGTCAATGCCACTTTGCCCTACAAAAAATGCATTTATATAAACAGGGGATGTCCGGCTAAATATGAGAGGGTATGGGATCGATGGCTGCAGAACTCTGATACCTGTTTATAAATGTAAGATGATTGCTACCCACATACTGTATAAATGGTTTTCATAATTCATCCACTACTTTATGGCTTGTAATCAGTGTCTTGAAAATTTCTAATAGGAGCACCCACACCTAATGTTACATTTGCCTGTATATTGTATGTTTGTGAGCAATGTCACTGGTACTTTTTGACTTCAACTATGTGCCATTTTGACGTGTATGTATACATTGAATTTACTTAAATAAAAACCTTTGCTGAGTAAAAAAAAAAACAATGCATTATGCTAGCCATGTCAAGTGCTCGAGTAATAATTGATTTCAATGGTCAGAATTCTGGCTAATGAAATGAATTAACACCCAAGAGCTTAATGTGCCTAAATGCGCCACAATACCATCTTACACGTGTTTACACGCTTCAAGTGTTTTTTTCTGAAAAAACTCAGCAGGCAAGAGGAAAGGTATTTAGGAGAGATTAACTCATGCCCTGTGTGCATGGTGCCTAAAGAGGGTTTGGTTATATCGCAAGCATTTTTTAATGCTTTAACCTACAAAGCATTAACACATTCCTAATAAAATTGCTCATTTGTAAAATTAGATACCCCAGGATTTAAGAAATGGTGTTTCTCTGTTTATTTTTTGCAAATCTGTTGGAAAATGGCAAAACAAAATAACAAAATGACAAAAAAAGGGGTCATTTTGGAGACAATTATTATGTACCTTACAAACCGCTCAGTGTCTGCTACCCCTCTCTGCCAATCCCTCCATTGGCTGCCACTCACCTAATGAATACAATTCAAAATACTAACAATAACTTACAAAGCCATCCACAACTCTGCCCCCAGATACATCACTATCCTAGTCTCAAAATACCAATCAAATCGTCCTCTTCTTTCCTCCCAAGACCTCCTGCTCTCTAGCTCCCTCATCATCTCCTCCCATACACACCTCTATGACTTCTCCAGAGCCTCTCCAATCCTTTAGAATTACCTACTCCAATCTGTCTGACTATCTCCAACTCTATCCACTTTTAGGAGATCCCTGAAAACTTTTTTCTACAGAGAAGCCTATTCTACCTCCACCTAACAACTGTACATTTTTTTCATCAGCTCATCCCCCACAGTTATTACCTTTTGTATCACTTGACCCTCCCTTCTAGATTGTAAGCACTAACGAGCAGGGCCCTGTCAAGGACTGTGCAAACTGTTGGCGCTATATAAATGCTGTATAATAATAATAATAATATTAAAGAGAAATTTGTAATTATTCATAGGTATTCACTAATCAGATTAACATCCACTGCTTTGTAGTTAAATGTTTCAACTTAATGCTTTTTTGTATCTTTTGTCATTTTGTTACCACTTTGTTTAATAAGAGACATGTATTAATTGTTAGTGCTCAATCCTACAGAGAGTCCGTTGTCATCTGATCTGATCCGCCAGACGGATGGAAAATAAGGTTTCCATCCGTCACACTTTGGCGGATCGGAGCGGGTCGGATGTCAGCGGGCATGTCACCGCTGACATCCGTGGCTCCATAGAGGTGCACGGAGCGTCCGTTCAGGTCCACCTAAAAAACTGACAGGCGGACCTCAACGGTCCACCCATGTGAAAGGGGCCTAATTTGTGTTAGCTTTGGTGCTTCGGATATGTTCATGTACTGTTATTCAAAATGTAGAAAAGACGATAGGATAATGTTTATGTAACCAATAGAGGGGGGAATAATTGTTTGGATTGACTTACTAAAGGAGCCATGACGCTTCACACAATAAAATGTGTTGTCAATTGTTTCAGAATATAACTTTCAGAATAAACTTACTATGTGTTAATTTACTTTTGATATGTTACTGAATAGATCAGTTGTTGTAAACTACAGGGCTTTTCAATTAATGCCTAGTTTACATTAGCTAAATTGATCCTTAAAAGTATATAGGTATTTAACTTTACCCTAGAGTTAAAGCTCTGTCCTCCCCTCCCGTCCTTCCGCCCTGATGTGCTTTGTGGTTTGCTTTGGATGAGCCCGCACTGTGAGCAGTGCCGTGCCGCTCCCAACTGCCTTTGACTTGGTCACCCAAGATTGTAGTCACCCAAGATTGTAGTTAGTCGAGATGGGAGGAATCAAGGTCTCGGTGGGAGAAGGAATGCGGAAGTGAAGGCTGGAAGCAGTAAGAGCAATACACTATGCGCTCTGTGTTAAGCGGTGTATCTAGGAATGTCAGCGAGGTATGCTGCCTGAGTCTGCTGTGTGCTGCACTGCTATGATCGCAGTAACTCCGGATTGATTGCTTCATCTCTTCACATCCTCTTATATCCCATCCCATCCCATCCACCAGGACATTATTGCAACCTGAAAAGGAGAAGTTTTGCTGGAGTCTGCGAGTCTGAGGTTATGTGAGTAAAAGACCTGCATATGATATACCACGGTATATGGTTTACTTTTTATGGCTTAGTCCTAAACCTAAAAGCTAAAAAGAGACACTTAGCAAATACAGTGGTTTGTTACAGACTTTTCTATTTTTGCTATTTTTGCTGTATCATTGCTTTGGCTGATATTCGCTGAATATATTTGTTTGGATGATTTGGAACCGCAGCTCAGGTCTCATTGGACACTGCTAGAGCTGTTTTTTTTTTTGTGTGCGGGGTATGTGTTGATACAATTCAAATACTCTATACATATTAAATCAGACCTGTAGCTAGCAATTAACTGGCCTTAACGGACTTTACTACACTCTATTGCACAGCAAGAAAAATTGTGTATAAGGCATTATGTCCGGGAAGAAAAAAGGGGATGATAACCTTGGCCAGGAGAATGTGGGCTGACAATCTTTACGATCGGCCAAAAGTAATCAGGCTGCGACTGCAGCAGCAGCTGCCAAACTGGAGAGATTTGCTCACGCCCCAGAACACACTCCAGTTAGAGGGGAACACAGACCCAGGCCAAAGGGACAGCAGACAGGAGAAGCCAAGGTCATACTGTAGCAGCCACAGTTAAAAACATCAATAATAAAAGCACGGCCACGGCCATTCAAGGGACAGAGATAAACTTGGGATCAAATATTGCCATAGAGGGGATTCCCACACTACAGGATGTGTTCCTAGTGGTCAATGTGTGTAAACAGTCATTGGAGGAGGTATGTGACCAGATGAAAGGTATTAAGGAGGAACTAGTCTCAATGCGGTCTGAACTCCAAAAGACAAATGAAAGGATCACTGAAACAGAAGGAAGGATCTCACAGATAGAGGATGAACTATACCCGGTAAAACAAGAGCATAGAAAACTAATGGGACAAATGGCTAAGTTTGAGGAAAAACTGGACGAAATGGAGAACAGACATCGTAGGGACAATATAAGACTGGTAGGACTACCAGAGAAGTGTGAAGGGACTAATCCTATAGAGTTTTTGGAAGACTGGTTCATAAAGTTGTTTGGAAGAGAAAGTTTTTCGCAACTATTTTTGATAGAAAGTGGGCATAAAGTCCCCTTTAAACCCCCTCCCACAGGAGGGCACCCACGGTCAATGTTAATGAAATTCCTTAATTACCGGGATAAAGTAACCCTACTAAGAAAGGGCAGAGAGATGGGGTCCATTTTTTATGGAGAAACCAGGGTGTCATTATATCCAGATTTCTCCCCTTATCTGCAGAAGCAAAGGGCGGGTTTCATAGAAGCCAAGCGTAGACTGAAAACTCTTGATGTTACGTATGCACTACTGTACCCAGCACGACTACGGGTGGTAGCGCTAGGCGGGACACAATTTTTTGATACCCCTGAAGGAGTGTTGGGGTGGTTGGAAGATAAAAAGGATCAGCTATCAACAAAGTGAAGTGACATTTAGCTTAATGATGTGATACATTTAGGTTTCACTTGTTGATTATCCCTTTCCGTCCTTTCCCCCATTTTTTTTTTTTGTGTGTGGGGAAGGGAAAGGAAAGTTCACGGATGCGAGGATGAGGGTGAGGGGAGACACACACCACTGGAGGAGTAAAATAATGGGTGTAGAATGTAGTAAAATGGAATATGGGGTGAGGGGGGGAGGGAGGGAGGAGGGAAGGATGGAAGATATAAATGGGGGGAGTGGGGAGATGTATGGACCGTTCACAAAAAAAGCCCCTAGGGAATACCTAGAAAGGTGTAGGGAGGGAGGGGGGGGGGAGGGAGGGACCAAAATGAGTTATCACAAGGAACACAAAAAGGTTGGAATTCAATAATGGCTAAAATTTACACAAATATATATATGGAGCACATTTGTTTTCTTTTTTTTCTTGAAAAAGAAAAAAAGAAAAAAAAAATATAGCACTTTTTGCAGGGGTAAAAAAAAAGAGTACAGTGACGTCACTAAATAATGATAAAACAATTAAGTAAATTGGTAGTAAAAAGTGGAGTAAATCACATAATCACATTTCTTAAAGAGATAGGAAGGGAAAAGAAAAGGAAAGAATATTTTTGCACTGTGTGGTATAGGGGGAAGTCAAAAGTTTTAATCACAGTGTATCGCTATGAGAGATTTATGATTTCTTTGGTAACTTATTTCAGGCAACTTGTGTTTTGGTTAGCTGATGCCTTCTTGAATGAATTGATTGTCTTATGCAGTCCAGAGTAATGAAAATGGGGTCTTGGAATGTCCGTGGGTTGGGTACCCCTGCCAAGAGAGCTACAGTATTTGATATGCTGGAAATGTATGAGGTGGGACTGATCTGTCTCCAAGAGACCCACTTGACTAAAATTACTATACAACAAGTTCAAAGTAAGAAGTTCCAACACCAATACCACTCAGTGCACACCTCTTATTCCAGAGGTGTGTCAGTACTGGTTTAAAGAGGGGTGGTGTTTACTTGCAGACAGATCAGCATTGACGAGGAGGGGCGCTATATTTTTCTTCACTGCATAATAGAGAGTAGAGAATATGTTCTTGCAAATATTTATATACCCCCGCCCTTTAAAATGGAGGTTATATATAAGCTAATGGAATTTATGGTGGATAAGATGGGGATGCCAATCATAGCAGTGGGGGATTTTAATGAGGTTATAAATAGAAAATGGGATAGGTTTCCAGGGGGAAGGGAACCGAATCCTCCAGAGAGTCGATTGTATCAAATTCTACAAGAAATTGGTTTGTTCGATATATGGAGAGCGATAAACCCAGATGTGCGGCAGTATTCCTGTTTTTCTAGTTCCTATTCAACACTTTCTAGGATAGATCTAGTTCTAGGTAATACGGAAGCATCCCAGATAATAAAAAATATAGTATACCAGCCAAGAGGGGTGTCAGATCACTCGTTAGTGACAGTTCTGGTAAATTTAGAAGGGAATAGAATCAAGGGATTATGGAAGATGAATCCTTTATGGTTTGAAGTTATCGGAGGCCCTGAGGAGATTCTAGACAAATTACAAGAGTTTATAGAATTTAATGAAGGAACGGTGACACAGGGAGTGATGTGGGATACGCTGAAGGCATTTTTAAGGGGAATATGTATTCAACAAGTGGCAAAAGTAAAAAAAGGCATCCAGAGAGGAGGAGAATAGGATAAGGCAGGAATTGGTGAATGTAGAAAAGGAATATGTTGAAAACCCAACATCAGAGCGACAAGGAATATGGATGAACAAACAACAAGAATATAAAATAGCAATGATTAAAAAATCTGAGAATAAAAGATTATTTCAGAAACAAGTCGCATTTGGGGAGGGGTAGAGTGTCGGAAGAATGCTGGCACATTTAGTGCGAACCAATTCCTCACCATCCGCAGTACCCGCGATTAGGACTTCGAAAGGAGAAATCTCGACTCGGGTATCAGAGATCACAGATACCTTTAGAGAATATTATGATAAATTATACAAATCGCAGGGTGCAGCGGGAGAGGAGGAATTGGAAATATTCTTTGGGAAAATTAAAATACCAATTCTTACTGAAGCAGAGAAAGAGGGAATGGAGGCTCCAATAACTCTTGAAGTACTGTTAGCAGTTGCAGAGATGGCAAATCAGAAATCGCCTGGACCTGATGGTCTCCCTATAGAAACTTATAAACACTATGGGAAAGTGCTATTGCCGGAACTTCTTAAAACACTGAATTGGGCACGGGAGGAGGGGGAATTGCCCGAGTCAATGTCAGAAGCAATAATTATAGTTCTGCATAAGGAAGGGAAAGATCCACTAGAGACCTCATCCTATAGGCCCATCTCCCTCCTTTGCTCAGACGCTAAAATATTGGCCAAAATAATGGCAACTAGATTAAATAAAATTATTTCAAGACTAATACATCAAGATCAAACTGGGTTTATCCCCAGTAGATCAACTAGTATGAATATTAGAAGGGTATTCCTCAACCTACAAACTCCAACACAGAATATGGGTACTAGGGCAGTTATGTCCTTAGATGTGGTCAAGGCGTTTGATAGCTTGGAGTGGGGATATATCTGGCATGCTCTAGGAGCATTTGGTTTTGGTCCGTCAGTTATTAGATGGATAAATATCCTGTATAGTGACCCAAGCGCAAAAATTAGAGTCAACAATGATTACTCAGGTAAGATTAAATTGGAGAGGAGCACAAGGCAGGGGTGTCCATTGTCACCCCTGCTTTTTGCACTAGCAATGGAGCCATTGGCCACAGCAATAAGAACGAATACAAAAATGAAAGGATTTGTGAGACCGACAGGAGAGGAGAGAATCGCATTATATGCGGATGATGTTCTTCTCTTCCTGGGGGACACAGATCATTCACTTAAGCAGGCTATGAGTATCTTTGGAGAATTTGGTAGACTCTCGGGATTGGTTATAAATTGGGAAAAATCAGCCTTGATGCCTGTGGACCCGATTGCCAATCAAACCTTTGTAGAAATACCCCAATTAGAAATGGTGGATACAATGAAATACCTGGGAATACATATAACAATTGACCCAAATAAATATATAAATAACAACATAGTTCCCCTCCTGTCTAAATTTAAAAATAAAATTCAAATATGGAGGCGGCTCCCACTGTCAGTTGCAGGGAGATGTAACCTGATCAAAATGCTGTGGATGCCACAATTATTATATGTATTGCATAATACACCAACATGGATACATAAGAAATGGTTTAGGAAAATTGACACACTATTTAGAGAATTAATATGGAAAGGAGGCCAGGCGAGGATAGGACTACAGACCCTGCAACTATCAACAAGGGAGGGAGGTATGGCGGTCCCACACCCACGGTGTTACTTCCTGGCAGCACAGCTGCGGCATATAGGAATGAGACCAGAGATGGGAGGGGATACAAATGGGCGGTTGATGACAATGGGGTCACCCCACAAGTTGGTGATGGAGGCACTGGAGGCAAACTCATTTTTATACAAATCCCCTACGGTCAAGATGGTAATAAAGGTGTGGAAAGCTGTGAAAGCAATAGGGGGATTAGAAAGAGAGACAGAATATACACCCCTTTGGGATAATAGGAATCTTCAGGAGCTGGAGCCGATGGGGAAAATTAAGGAATGGGAAGGGAAGGGGATAACTAGGCTGGCCCAGCTGTATGAGGGAGAAATCCTAAAAACATTCGCTACACTTGGAGAGGAATATGATGTCCCTAAACATACATTTTATAGATATTTGCAAATTAGACACGCATTAAATATGCAGTTTGATAGACAGGGACCAACCTGGCACAAATCCCCTATCTTTCAGAGATTGGGCAAGCAGAGTGAGACCAGGGGCCGTATATCCGAAATATACCCACATTTATGCAAAGGAAGTATTACAGCTCCTGAACATCTCAAAAGTAGAGGGAAATGGGAGGAAGATCTGGGGCCCATATCCGGGGGGCAATGGAAAAAGGTACTAGAGAGTGGACACCTTGTATCTGTTTCACCGGCCCAGAAGTTTTCATTCTTAATGCTATTACATAGGACATACTATACACCAAAAAGGCTGTTGGATTTTGGATGGAGAACAGATGCAGGGTGTCCCAGATGTCAGGACACAGGGGACCTGATACATATGCTATGGAGGTGCCCGAAATTATTTAGGTATTGGACAGGGGTACTAGATAGCATAAATAGGACATATATGACAACAATAGAAATGGACCCTAGAATGTGTGTCCTGGGACTAGAGGAGGGAACAAGCAGAGCGACCAGTATAACAAAAGCAGTGCTTAGATGCCCTTTTCACGCTAGAAAATTGATAGCGCAAAGATGGCAGGCAGAAGACCCCCCCTCGGTGAGAGAAAGGGCTAATACAGTCACCGCAACAATATGGAAGGAGAGGGTAGTATATATTAGGAGAGGGAACACAAGAGAGTTTGAAAAGGTGTGGAACCCGTGGTTGGAAAAAATAGGGACACCCCTGCAAAGCGGAGAGTGAGATAAGGAAAATAAATGAAAACAAAAATAAACTTTAAATAATGTGTAAAAATGGAAGAAAAAACCTAATATGAGAAATAGTAAAGGGGGAGGGGGGAAGGAGGGAGGGATGAGGATCAACAGAGTGAAAATTACACTGATAACATTTTGTTAATTTATTGTTGTGAAAAATAAATATATAAAAGCATGTATAATGTTAATTTGAATATATAAGAAAATTAATAAAGAGAATATAACAGAAAAAAAGAGTTAAAGCTCTATAGGAGTCTTAGTAGTGACATCACTAGGAATCCAGGCACTTACATATTCAACAGAAGGGGTGAATTACTAAAGGCAAATAGACTGTGCATTTTGCAAGTGCAGTGGAACTCTGCAAGGGCATTTGGGCCACAGCTTAGTAAATGAGGTGAAGCTTCTCTTTGCAAAGAATGCCCAATCGTATGCAAGGAAAAAAAACGGAATTTTTGTTTGCACATGATTGGATGACAAAAGTCAGCAGAGCTTCATTTCATTTACTAAGGTCTAGAGCAAATTCCCTTGCACAGTGAAACTACACTTGCAAAGTACACAGTCTATTTGTCTTGGGTAAATCAACCCCAAAGTGTGAATGTATGAACAGTAACACAAAAAAAACAATACAGGGTTAATTTACTAAAACTGGAGATTGCAGCTCTGCATAGAAACCAATCAGCTTCCAGGTTTTTTTATTTTTTTTTGTGAAAACCTTATTGAACAAGCTGAAGTTAGAAGCTGATTGGCTACCATGCACAGCTTCACCAGATTTTGCACTCTCCAGTTTTAGTAAATCAACCCATAAGAGTTCACTTTTTTAAAGTTAGATCAATCTAAGATAGATTTCTTTTAGTTAAAGCAGAACTTCACTCTTTAAATCAACAGTGCCTATTTTTAATGCTTATGCTGCTAGCATTGGTAAATAGATAGGAAAGTATATAATATTTACTTGTTTTTTTTCTTTAGTTATTTTCTGATTTTCAGGCTTAGGCAAATTATGCCATACATCCCAGGGGTTTTTAGGAGGGGAGGAGGGGTTTTCTCATTTAAGCACACCATTCTGCCTGCATGCCTGAACTAAGGACAGATGGACTCTAGGAAGTAAATGCTACATGAATGGGGAAAAAATTTCTTCCTGATCCCCCGAGAGGCAATCCGATATTCCCTGGATCAACTTTACCTTCTGCTCTACTTCTCCGCGCTCATTGGAGCGCTGAGCCGTGGAGGGGCGGGGAGCATCTTAGCGGCTCGCTAAGACGCTGAGACTGCCATCAATCAAGGCAGCTGGCGGATCCCGACTTGGAAGTGACGTCAGCGGAGACCGGACTTCTCTCCGCTGAAAACGGGTCACAGGAGTGCAAAACGAATTGCACTCCTATGACCCAGAGGAAAAGCCCAGCCTAAAAATCTTAGGCTGGACTTCTCCTTTAAGCTTATGATTTACCAAAACCCCCAGATCCTTCTCCGCTATAGATTCCCCCAGTTGTACCCCCCCTAGTATGTATGATGCATGCATACTCTTAAGCCCCATACACACTATCAGTTTTCCTGCAGGTTTTTGTCTTCAGGTTTACCAAAACCATCTAATATAAGGTCAAACCTCAAGAGTTTCAATTCGTATGCAATCAGTCAGACCCTTGCACTACATGGTTTTGGTAAACCTGAAGACAAAAACCTGCAGGAAAACTGATAGTGTGTATGGGGCTTTAGCCCCCAAGTGCATAACTTTACATTTAGCAACATTAAACCTCATTTGCCACATAGTTGCCCAATTAACAATGCATTAAGGTCGGATTGTCATTCATTCATTATAAATGAACTAAAAAGCTTTTTTGGTTTGTGGTACTCAGATGGAGTGTAGGTCCACTACGATGGCATTGCACTTTGCATGTAACACCTTGCACTGCATTATTTAATAAGCCCAAAAAAAACAACAAAAGAAAACAATGCAACTTCTCAAACAAGCTACTTCATTACTTTCTACATGAAGCAATTGTGATTGTCTGCTGATGGTAATGCTTAGTAATGTAATAAGAAGAAAAACAATAACAAACATTTTTTTTTAAATTAAACATGTATTTGTTACATTGTAAATAAGCATAATTTTATGAAATATTTGACAGTTATGTTTACATTTTACAAGCATTACATACATAATACCACAAACACACATGTAACATTCATTTTAGTCAAGTGAATCATGAAGCTGATAAAAAAGAACAGACCAATTGCTTATTGATAGGAATATTAACTACTGGTTAGCATGGAACTGACAGAAATATAAAACAGAGACTGATATGTTTTTTTTTTTTTTAAATCCACATATAAATGGGAGAGCATCTATACAAATCATACAATCTGTTTAAAATAACAAACACTTCTGAACAATAAAGTGATCATATTGTAAGAATATATAATGGTTACAACAGTATCACAACAACAATTTCAACTTATATACTTCCCTAATACAGGCATACCCCACTTTTAAGTACACAATGGGGTTTATTTACTAAAGCTGGAAAGCCCAAAATCAGGCTCACTTCTGCATAAAAACAAATGAGCTTCCAGTTTTTATTACCAAAGCTTAACTGAACAAGCTGGGGCTAGAAGCTCATTGGTTTCCATGCAGAAGTGAGCCTGATTTTGCACTTTCCAGCTTTAGTAAATAAACCCCATTGTGTACTTAAAAGTGGGGTATGCCTGTAGTGTACTTTCTATGATATCTGCATGTGTCTTCTCCTTGATCTGGGCCTAACTTCCCAACTCCCACAATTCAACGTGCATTTCTCTATAGGTTGCTGAGATACTTTGAAGAAACATTGGCAAGAACCAAAACCATGAAAAGGACTTTTTATAATAACAGATTTGCTTTACATCATATATACATATTTATAGATATTATAAGTACAGAATAAAAATGAATCCAGATCCATTTCACTGAAAAAAAGCATTACAGTTTTTATTCGAAAATCTGAGGTTATAATAGATGATAGTCCATATGTCCAAAAGACCAATTCCTGTTAGGGAACATAACATATGATTACAATAGGAAACTCACAATAAACATAATCAGAATACATCTTGCCTAAAATTTGTTTCCTAGAGAAAGCTAAATTTAGGATGGGTACACACTAGTGTGAATTGGATGAGGGTTTGCCCGCATCCAATTCACATGACAGGAGCCTATGACCGGCTTTTAATGGAGCCGGTTCACATATCTCCGGGGCGGTTACGGAGTGGATTGCACAGGGGTCCTGTGCGTCTTTGGCTCAGTTTCAGGGCTCAATTCAGGCAAATATTCGGGCCTGATTCCTCCCTGAAATGGAGCTGTGAGCCGCATCCGCACTAAGTGTGAACCCAGCCTTAAACTCACACAAACTCATATTTTAAACATCATACAATTTACTAAAGGAAAAGAGACTGTTCACTTAGCTTAGTGGATGCAATTAACCAATCACGTGCAAGACAAAATCCTGTTTTGTTTTTTTTTGTACATATGCGCATTATTTAGTATTCTGAGGGGATGCAGGTTCACCCTATTTTTTTGTCTGAGTGAAAATTCTTTAGTTTTTTAGTAAATTAAGCTCAATCAATGTTAAAATTTAAACAGCAGGTTAATTTTCTGGGAATAGAGTTATTACTTAGCAAAGGGAGTATTTGCTAAGCTATGTAAATAGGATGAAGATGTGTTTACTTCCATCAACCAATCATGTGCCAGCAAAATCCTTTTTTTTATTTCACTACTGAATATTTACTTTTATTTACATATTTGCATTTTTCACATGCCTGTTAAAATCAGGATTTTTTGCAAAAAAATTACAACCCCCCAGACATTATACCTTTTATTTCTGAAAGCAGAGACCCTGGAGAATAAAACGGTGGTTGTTGCAATGTTGTACAAAGTTTGCACACCAATTTGTGAAATCCAAGTTCTCAGGAAATATTATGTTGTGCTGAGTAAATAGGTACCAAACATGTCAACATTTAAAATTGCGCACACCTGTGAAATGGCGGCAAACTACATTACCTAAAATTGTCAATAGACAACGCTTTAAACGTTTTTACAGGTTAACATTTTAGATTTAAACATGAGCTCTGGCCCTAGAATTATTGTTCTTACTCTGATGGTCACGGCAATACCTCACATGTGTGTACAACCACTGTTTACATATTCATGCGGGATCTACATGCACATTTGCATTGGCGCGTAAGCATGGGAAACGCAGGCATTCTAAAAAAAAAAATGTAAATGTATTTTTTTACACTTCTTTTTATTAAACAACACCCTTGTGGGCAGTGACAGGTTCTCTTCATGGAGAGATATATGCTCAATTAGACCCCTAATCCCTGCTCTGTCCTCCAAGGCACCCAATCAAACACAGGTTTGATTGGCTGCCTCCCTAGCCAATACCAACCAGGTAAACAAAGAACTGAAACTGGAAGTGACAAAATCCATGTCACTAATTCGCAAATCACAAGGGAAGGGGAGTAACAGATGTTCCTCCTTCTTCTTTATGTGCAGCTGACCCGACCACTTACAGCTGCCCCAGGCTCTTAAATGGAATAGGAGAGCCCGGGAACAGTGGTGTGCAGCGGGAGAGGGGCCTGTTTCCAAGCCCTGTAAAAGTGATTGGGCGGCTGTACAGCAGCTTGGATCACTTTCTTTTTCGTACATCACGGGACACAGAGCGACTTAGTCATTACTAATGGGTTATATAGTTTACCTTCAGGTGTTGGCACTGGCCAATTCCAAACCGGAAGTACCCTCCCCTATATAAGCCCCTCCCACCCGGGAGCACCTCAGTTTTTTGCCAGTGTCTAAGGTGTTGGCCAAAGAGTAACATGTGTTTTCACTGGGCTTGCGTACAGGTTCTTTTGGGCCTTAGTAAGCTGTTCCGGATCCCACCAAAAAAAGCTTCATAGCTAAACGGTCGGTACCCGGGCCTTGCAGCAGAAGAGCAAGGTTTTGCCTGTAATGCTTCTCTTAGGAGGGCTGGACCCTGGGATCCAGAGCTCTGGTCATACCCACGACCAAGACGCTGTCTGTGCAGGGTGCTATACAGGTCCAGGGGAGTGGAATCCTTGGGAACCCGGTCCCTGAAGGTTTAATTACAATGCCTGCCGTGATAGGTGAAGTTTGGACTTTTGTGGACCAAACAAAGTCCTGCGGCGGGGATCAGGTAAGTGGGGGCCCTCAGGAACTTGGTTCTATTGGGGGACCCCCAAGCCTAATTTGTCTTTCTGTCTGTTACCTAACGGTATTCCCGCTAAATACAGGGACCGCGGTACCTGTGTTAAACCACTAGAGGCCGCTGTAGTCCATTTTTCTTGTAAATGTGGATCTTTGGTTTTCTCAACTCAAAAGATCCAGGCAGCTGGTAAGTTTCTCTGAGGGAATCCACTTCCTCTGCCCTGTTGCTGCGTTCATCCACCGCACAGGCCCTCCGGCAAAAAGGGCCCTGGCTCCTAGTCCTCTGTTGGTTTTCGAAAAGGGCGCCATTGGCGCACGGGCGCGCGCGCGGGCGCGTGCACGCGCCTCCTATGAAAAAAAAAGGGGCGGGGCGGGTGGATGACGCTCGATGCGCGCCGCGGCGCTTCTGCGCATGTGCGGGCGTCCCAGCATGGTTAAAAGACACAGTACAAGTGTCAGCTGCATGCAAACAGAGCTAGCAACAAACAGTGGCACACAGAGGCGGTTGATGCAGGCATCCCCATAGAAAGGCACTTTAGTGGACACCAGCTGGTATATAGCAGCACCTGTGTTAGACTATTACCAGCAAAAATTGGTGTATGACGACGGGAATACCTCAGCTTTGTGCTTAAAGGATATGTCGTCCAGACGCTCCGGAAATAAATCTTCCAGGAAGCCAAAGGGGTCTCCATCGGGCTCTGAGGATATTGGGCATGCTTGCACTGCACCAATCTCCCCTGAGAATGCAGAGGTCAGTAGCCGTAGAAACCCCGCAGGAATGTCTGGTGCTGCGGCTGTCCCCAGTCCACCTGCTCCTGTATATATAACAGAGGAGGTTTTATCCTCAACTCTGGGAGGATTGGAAGAGAGATTAACAGCATTGATCGCTGCTTCCCTGTCACAGGAAAAGCGCGTCCGATCTCCGTCTCCTCCTTCAGAGTGCCTGTTAGTGGAGGAACAGCCCCACACAGAGATCGACCTACCTGAAGGGGATCAGGATGAGGTTGATTCACTTATAGAGGAATCAACAGTGGAAGAACCTTTCTCAGCTTCTCAGGCTGAAAGATTATGGGTTCAGTCTCTGACTAACATGGTCCGATCAGCATTTAAAATGCCTCTGGCGGAACCACCATCCACTACGGTTTCCTCGCTGGGGTCGCTAAAAGCTCCCCAGGCGGTCTGTTCCTTCCCAATCCACCCTTTATTAGAAGGGCTTATTTACCAGGATTGGGAGCATCCTGATAAAATATTTGCTCCCCCCAAGAGATTTCCGGTGATCTATCCCATGGAGGATAAGTTCATAAGAAGATGGAGGGTCCCTATAGTGGACGCAGCCATCTCTTCTGTTAACAAATCACTGACATGTCCAGTAGATAATGTTCCAATGTTCAAAGACCCAATAGATAAAAAATTGGAGTCTTTACTAAAATCTGCTTTCTCTACAGCAAGTATGGTGACACAACCTGCGGTAGCAGCGATTGGAGTCTGCCAAGCAGTGAAAGATCAGTTGAAACAAGTCTTAAGGGACTTACCAGATCAGCAGGCTCATGCCCTAGCTGACCTGCCTAGAGCCTTGTGTTTTGCGGTGGACGCCATAAAGGATACAATCCAACAGGCCTCCCGCTTTACGCTGTCTATAGTACATATGCGTAGGCTTTTGTGGCTCAAAAACTGGTCTGCTGAAGCTCCCTGTAAAAGACTGCTGGTTAGCTTCCCATTTCATGGAGAACGCTTATTTGGAGAAGATCTGGACAAATATATCCAGAAAATTTCTGCCGGTAAAAGTTCACTCTTACCGGTTAAGAACAAGGGTAGAAGTCCTTCTTTTAAGAGGCCTACCTCTCCAGTCCCGGGCACATCGGCTGTGAAGCAGTTCCGACGGCCTCCGCGGTCAAATTCAGGGGGCAGAAATCAGGGACAATCACAGGGTAACAAGAAGCCCTGGATCAAGAGAGGTACAAAACCTCCCCCTAAGGCATGAAGTATTGCCCCCGCTCAATCGGGTGGGGGGAAGACTTCAGTTGTTCACAGAGACCTGGCGGGACACCATCAGAGACAGATGGGTGCTCTCCGCAGTAAGTCTGGGATACAAGCTGGAGTTAAAAGGCACTCCTCCTGCCCAATTTATGAGGTCAAACGTGCCAAGAGATCCCCAAAAGAGAGGATCCCTCCTTCTGGCACTAGAACAACTATTGCTCCAAGGGGTAATCATGAAGGTTCCCCTGGAAGAAAGCGGATTCGGGTTTTACTCGAACCTTTTCACAGTCCCCAAACCAAATGGGGACGTGAGGCCCATATTAAATCTAAAAGGGCTAAACAAGTTCCTAAATATCAGGACCTTTCGGATGGAGTCGATCCGATCAGTGGCCACCGCCCTACAAGGGCAGGAATGGCTAGCCTCGATCGACATAAGGGATGCTTATCTGCATATTCCCATCTTTCCGGCCCATCAGAAATTTCTACGCTTTGCAGTAGAAGGGCGCCATTTTCAGTTCAGAGCCTTACCTTTCGGTCTGGCCACAGCACCACGAGTGTTCACAAAAATTCTGGCCCCATTATTGGCCAATCTAAGAACACAGGGTGTAACGATAATGGCATATCTAGACGACCTGCTACTAATAGACCACTCAGTGGAAAAGCTGGAAGTAGCTATTCACAAGACAATCGAGTATCTGGAATATCACGGTTGGATTATCAACCGGGACAAGTCAGCTCTAAGACCAGTCAAAAGTCTGGAATACTTAGGGCTAAGGCTGGATTCAAATCAGAGAAAGATTTTCTTACCTCCAGAGAAGGTGTCGTCTTTAAGAAATTTGACCCACTTAGTGGGTACAAAAAGAAAACCATCCATACGTCTCTGCATGAGGCTGCTGGGAAAGATGGTGGCTTCATTCGAAGCGGTACCCTACGGTCAATTCCATTCAAGGAATTTGCAAAGGGCCATACTGTCAGCCTGGAACAAAAAAGTTCAGGCTTTAGACTTACCAATGTCCCTGTCCCCTTCCGTTCGCAAGAGCCTCCATTGGTGGTTGGTGCCCCAGAATCTGGAAAGAGGGAAACCCTTCAGTCCGGTTTCTTGGAAGGTGGTCACTACAGATGCCAGCCTCATCGGCTGGGGGGCAGTGCTGGAGCAATGGTCTCTCCAGGGCAGGTGGTCAGAAGCAGAGAAGGCCCTGCCCATCAATCTCTTAGAGATACGAGCAGCCCGGTATGCCCTAGTAGCATGGACATCCAAACTCCAGGGGTCCCCTGTCAGAATTCAATCAGACAATGCCACGGCAGTGGCATATATCAATCATCAGGGTGGCACCAAAAGTCGTGCAGCCCAGAAGGAAGCAAATTGCATCCTGGAGTGGGCAGAAAGATATGTCCCAGCCATATCTGCGGTTTTCATCCCAGGAGTGGAAAATTGGAGAGCGGACTTTCTAAGTCGCCAACAATTATGCCCGGGGGAATGGTCTCTTCACCCCGAGGTTTTCCAGGCAATATGCCAGCGGTGGGGAACACCGGATGTAGATCTGCTAGCATCCAGATTCAACGCAAAGGTGGACAGGTTTGTGTCTCGCACAAGGGATCCCCTAGCTTGCGGCTCGGATGCCCTAGTGTTCCCTTGGGATCGGTTCAAGCTGATATATGCATTCCCACCGCCACAATTGTTACCGCGATTACTCCGCAGAATCAGGGTAGAAAAGAAACCAGTGATTCTGGTGGCTCCAGCGTGGCCCCGAAGGGCATGGTACGCGGAGATGGTAAAAATGTCAGTGAGGAGTCCTTGGACCCTCCCACTTCGTCCGGACCTGCTTTCGCAGGGACCGATATACCACCCTTCCTTACCAGCCCTAGGTTTGACGGCCTGGCTATTGAAGCCCACATTCTGAAAAAGAGAGGGCTCTCTAATTCTGTGGTATCTACCATGATCAATGCCAGGAAACCGGTATCCAGGCAGATCTATTATAGGATCTGGAAAGCGTACATTACGTGGTGTGAGACCAAGAAATGGCATCCACGTAAGTACATGATAGGGAGGATTCTGGACTTCCTACAGTGGGCTGTAGATAGGAAACTGGCCTTGAGTACTATCAAGGGTCAGGTTTCGGCCTTGTCAATATTTTTTCAAAGGCCCTTGGCTTCGCATTCACTAGTCAAAGCCTTTATACAAGGAGTGATGCGTATTAGCCCTCCGGTTAGTATTCCCATATGTCCTTGGGACTTAAACCTGGTTCTGTCGGTTCTACAGAAACAACCGTTTGAACCATTACAACACATTTCCTTGGTTCTTCTCACCAGGAAATTGGTTTTCTTAGTAGCCATTTGTTCGGCTAAAAGAGTGTCGGAATTAGCAGCTATGTCCTGTAAGGAGCCATATCTGGTTGTCCATAAGGACAGAGTAGTATTACGTCCTCATCCAGCCTTTCTTCCTAAGGTGGTATCGAGGTTTCATTTGAACCAAGATGTGGTTCTTCCTTCTTTTTTCCCCAAACCTAGCTCAGTAGAGGAAAAGTTATTACATTCTTTGGATGTGGTAAGAGCAGTTAAAGCTTATCTAAAAGCCACTGCTCAGATTCGCAGAACGGATTCTTTGTTTGTTCTGCCGGAAGGCCCCAGAAGGGGTCAGGCAGCATCAAAATCTACTTTAGCCAAGTGGATTCGACAGGTCATAATACAAGCCTATGGCTTGAGAAAGAGACCGCCTCCGTTCAAAGTTAGGGCGCACTCCACAAGAGCGGTTGGAACTTCATGGGCAGTGCATCACCAGGCCTCCCTGGCTCAAGTATGTAAGGCCGCAACATGGTCTTCGGTACACACGTTTACTAGATTCTATCAGGTAGACGTTAGAAGTCAGGAGGATGTCGCCTTTGGGCGCAGTGTGTTGCAGGCCGCAAAAGATCCTCATGCCTGATGGCGCCCAGCTTATGTACCCCCCCCTCATTTGGCATTGCTTTGGGACGTCCCATTAGTAATGACTAAGTCGCTCTGTGTCCCGTGATGTACGAAAAAGAAAAAGGGATTTTTATAACAGCTTACCTGTAAAATCCTTTTCTTGGAGTACATCACGGGACACAGAGCTCCCACCCCTCTTTTTGGGACACTTATTGCTTGGCTACAAAACTGAGGTGCTCCCGGGTGGGAGGGGCTTATATAGGGGAGGGTACTTCCGGTTTGGAATTGGCCAGTGCCAACACCTGAAGGTAAACTATATAACCCATTAGTAATGACTAAGTCGCTCTGTGTCCCGTGATGTACTCCAAGAAAAGGATTTTACAGGTAAGCTGTTATAAAAATCCCTTTTTTACAGCAAAGCCAAACGCCAGCTCTAAAATATGACACCAGGATCAAGTCTGCAGCTGTAGCCATGATTCTGATATAACCGCTTCCAGTCCAAGACAGAAAAAGTGAGTAATGTGAAGCTGATTTCACTTCAATTATCCAATCATTTGCAAGCAAAAAGCATATACTGTATATTTTTAAATTCCCCTGATATTCCCTCACTGGGTATTCAGATTAAACCCAGCTTCGCCTCATTCACTAAGCTAAATTAACTTTATTTTGCTATATGAATAGTCTCTGCTCCTTTAGAAAATCAACACAAAAAGGGTTTGGTGCCAAAGAGAAATCCTCTAAGAATATTAGGACGAATCAGTGCCTGTAAAAATAGCAAAAATAGCAAAAATAGCACCAACACATTTATAAACATTCACTTTCCTCCTTATTCATACAATAGGGAAGTCTCCAACAGTATTACCTACCTTATGATGACCAAAGTCTTAGGGTTATTATGAGATTGAATATAATAGCTTTGGCTGTTAAAACCCTCAATCCAAGCACTGTTAGGGAGATTGTGTTCAAGCTTGGATCTGTAAGAAAGAAAGAACATTATAATGTTTTTGGTGGATACTAGTTGTTAAATCACTTAAAGCAACAAATTCATGTTGCCCATTCAGGACTTCCTCATCATCTCCCCAGTACAGCAATCAAGCTTCTGTAAGCTGTGGTGTCAATTGATGTTAGAGTTTAGACAGAGACAGGCACATGATGATGATTGGACACTTAGGCACAAGCACTGTCATATAGGGCAGTCACCTGCTCCTCCATACCTGAAAACCCATATGCATTAGCAATGGTCTATCAGTACGAGGGGTGGTGAGGCAGGGTGGCTGGATAATTTACATGCCTGGACGGTAGGCTTTGTGCAGACCCTGACTGGCCAAAGTGACTATGTCTCTTGAAAGCTTTTTCTTTTGGTCTCCAGAAGCAAGTAGGCTGATTTACTAAACAATCTGAGAATTATCCAATCATATGAAAATAAATTTCCTTTTTTATTTATTCCCTCTGCACATGGTTGCATATCCAATATGAACAGGAATAGGCTTTTCATGTGATTGGATACCTGAAGTGAATATTTACACAAATTATTGTGGGAAGATTACCAACTACGTTAAGTAAACCTGCCTCAAGCTCAGTGCTTTGGTTCCTTCAGTCTGCATACCAACTGTAGCAATAATGAAAAGGCCTCACCTTCCCTTTCGCATTTTTAGTGTATCAGTAACAACAGTATGTGACAGCAGGAGTGGAAAAACCAGGATCACCCCTGTGTTAGCAAGTAGACTCAACAAGATTCAACTTCTATTTGAAATATACCTTTTGGTTGGAGGGCCAATCCTTTTATATGAATACCTCAATTTACAATTTCTTGTTACTGGAATGCCTCCATGTTAACCCTTATGTTGTGCCTTAGTTATTTTGGCTTGTGACTCCATAATACAAATTAGAATTTTACTTCCAAGATTTGAGAATGCAATTTGTAATTGTATTTGTAAGAGAGCAAAGTATATTGTAATCACTAAATGTCCTTGTTTTAATTATATTTAACAAGTGTGTTTGTGTTTGTGTCACTCACAGAATTAATTCTGTGTCTGGAATTATTTCAGACTTTGAAAGGTTCACAAATTAGTGCTAGCAATGGTAATCTAATTTGTGAACTACTGCATGTACAAATGTTCGATTCCTTGTGAGAAAGATTAAATATTTTAATGTAAACATAACATTATCATATGAGATTTTGGTCCTTTCAACAGTAATGCTACAAATTAGAGGAAAATTATATATTTGCTATTCTTCATTAATAGATTAATAATAATATATGAGCTGTTATTAGTAGTGTATTTAGGTTTTGTGCTACCCTAGGCCTGACCAAACTCGTGCACCCCCTAATTTAAATATGAACCACCCCTTCCTGTCAAGGTCACACCCCTTTCTGTTTAAGACTTGCCCTGACATTTTTGAGTGGGGACACTAGTTCTTAGGGCCTGGGGGGGGGGCATTGGATTCCCTTCATTTGCATAGATTTCCTCTCACTTCCTGTTTGGCTATGGGGCAGGAAGTGAAGGGAAATCTCTGCAATGGGCCAGGGATGGTATAGCCCTCCCTTACTCTATCCAAAAAAAAAAAAAAGTGTTGCCTATATTTCTACTTTAAGCACAAATTTCAGATAATTTTATGGAGAGGACTAAGAAGATTTAACCATGCCAATGATGAAGCAGAAAACACATAGCTCAGTGAGGAAGGTTTGTGGTCCAGGATGATAGGACAGTCAAAATTAGAAGCAGCTTGCGTTACACTAACAGCGTAGCGCAAGCCGGCGGGGACTCTTTTCCTGCTGCCCTAGGCCTGGGCCTTGTTAGCCTAGGCCAGGATACAGCGTTGGCTGTTACAGAACAGTTCATTTGATGAAGAGGCTTCGGCTGCAAACATAGGGAACATTTTTAATGGCAGAGAACAAAATATGTAGTTATGGACTTTGTGTGGACATATAGAAGAGAAACTGAGTACCATAAAAACAACCTTTTTATGTACCATTAAAAATCTATAACACAACATTAGAAATTACTCTACACATAGGGGTTCACAACATGCAAATATTGCGATTACAGTTTACATGTGGTCTTTATCAGAGTCTTTTTTTAAAGATTTATCAGTCTTCAACAGAGTAAAATCAGCCAGTAGGTTAGATTGGAATTCATAGCATGCGTATGTTGCCCATATAGGTACTAATGAGTAAGCCAAGGTGAAGCCACTGCCTCTCGGGTGGAAAATTCATGTACATTCAGTAAACAGCCAATGATCCAACGTGAACAACAGTCCAGACCCAATGTGAGTAAGTAACCATAAGGCTCCTTTCACGCGTTTTAGCGCCTGTAAAGTGCATGAAAACTGGCTCCCATGCCGCCCAAATGTGAAACCCTGAGTGCTTTCACACTGGGGCGGTGCGCTTGCAGGACGTTAGAAAGAGTCCTGCAAGCAGCATCTTTGGGGTTGTTTGGGAGCGCTGTATACAGCGCCCCCAAAACGCCCTGCCCATTGAAATGAATGAGGAGCGCTTCTGAAAACCTGAAAAACGCTTCAGAAGCAGCACAACACAGGCGGTTTTGACTCCTTCTTCGGCCGCTAGCAGGGGTGAAAAGCGCCCTGCTAGTGGCCGAAAAGCACAGCCAAAACGAGCACCGCTTTAACGCTGCCATGGCCCCAGTGTGAAAGTAGCCTGAAGACAGCATGGTAGTCAATGTAGTCAAGGCACATATATTCCCAGAGGTAGCTCTTGATAAGTATCTTAGAAAAAAATGCATTTCACATGAATCCAGCCTGTAACAGATTTTGATTTGTACATAAAAAAATTGTTTTTATGGTTTCTCTTCTATATGTCCACACATATGTGACTACATATTCTGTTCATAGTTGTACATGATTTACTAGGATGTGGGCATATAGAACACACAGATAAGGCTTTTCTCACGTCATAGATATTGTGAAAAGGTAACTTACGTGTTCGGAAATTCTCTTCAATGGAAATTGATGAGCAAGTCTCTTCATCTGAAAAATAAAATAGGTTATTAGATAACAGCTACATTCCAGAATAATACACACAACAGCTCCAACTTTATTTGTTATCATAATATAGCTTAGACAGGTTATCTCTGACCTCTACAGCCACAAGATACTTTCAAAGAAACATCATTCTAGGCTTTCTAAATGACTTATAGGTGTGCCATGACAAAGTTTGTGGCTGGTTTAGTACACATGGTCATATATGAGTGGCTGCAATGGCAGATACATAGGATCTGGTAAGATCCCTTCTAGTGGTTGATTTATTAAAACTGGAGAGTGAAACATCCGGTGCAGCTGTGCATGGTAGCAAATCAGCTTCCAAGTTCAGCTTGCTCAATAAAGCTTTGACAATAAAACCTGGAAGCTGATTGGTTTCTATGCAGAACTCCACCAGATTTTGCACTCTCCAGTTTTAGTAAAACAACCCCCTAATGTTACCTCCATCAGCTATGAAGACTGGCCGATATCTGTGCAGATACTGACTGGCCTGTATGGGAGAAGTGGTTACAGAGGAATTAAAACTACATGTCTATGCACAAAAAAATGCTCATTCATGAATAATATATATCAGGGATATGCAATTAGCGGACCTCCAGATGTTGCAGAACTGCAAGTCCCATGAGGCATAGCAAGACTTTTACAGCCACAAGCATGACACCCAGAGGCAGAGGCATGATGGGAGTTGTAGTTTTGCAACAGCTGGAGGTCCGCTAATTGCATATCACTGATATATATGATTACTAAATAATGTTTCATTACTTCTGTCCACCATAAAGTCATTGCCAATAATTAAGTTAAATACCTAAAACTTTCATTTTCTCACAATGGTAATGCTGTAGAAGGTCTCAGGGCTGAACAGAGACCAGTATTGTCTTAAGCATTTATTATATTCTAGTAATAGTTCTGGCATGTTATATTCTGGCTTTATATTAATTTTTTTGTGTGTTTATAGCCAACATTTCTTTAGCCAAATAGAAAATTACTTTTTATGCATATGCTTCATTGCCAGCTCTTGCATTGTTTGTGGGGGAGGCACGGAGATGATGGTCTCAAGTTTTTTCAAGGAATACAACATTTTCAGTATGCAAAGTTAGCAAAAAAGGGTTTACCTTGATTATTAAACAAAATTTATATTAACTTTACTTAAAAAACGTTCTCTAATCCTTTAGTAAATTCTTTAGTAAATGTCAATAGGCTGCAGACAGTTTTATTTCATTAAGTCAGCAACCTGCAGGGTTCAGGTCTTCGCACTAAGAATCCAACCAGGAGGTACACTTAAGTAAAGCCTAGTACACACGAGCCAAATGTTGGGGCGACAGCGGCCGGTTCAATTGAGACTGGCCAACATTCGGCCCATGTGTATGGCAGCTGGTCCGACATAAGCCGGCCATTCGGCCAGCTTCAGTTTGAAAGGTCATGACCGAAAAGGTCTTACAACCGACTCCCCATCAGTGTTCTCAGCCAATGGAGGGGGGGTCACCTCCCTCTCAGAACACACTAGCACAGCAGGGGAGATCGCTATACTAACATTGGATTGTTTGTACAGCGGCTCCGACCTGGGCTGTCAGATTTTTTTGTTAATTCGCTGGGTTGAGCGGAAAAAAAAAACAGTTATGTGTACAAGGCTTAACTCATTTACCTGTATTTAGGAATTGGACACGAGTGAATTACAATATATATGTTCTACTCATTTTGTATTTGTATTGCAGACAATAACTTTTTATTGACATCCAGTA
The DNA here is from genome assembly GCA_029206835.1 of Rana muscosa. NCBI lineage: Eukaryota > Metazoa > Chordata > Amphibia > Anura > Ranidae > Rana > Rana muscosa. The sequence goes on from CM055116.1 coordinate 815,133,383, forward strand.
TCCTAATGGATATCTTAGTCTATGTGAATGTATTTTGTTTGTTCTTGTTTTAGCAAAAGTGAACTGTGATTTATTTACCTGTGTCATATTCTGCGTAGAAATGTTCAAAATCATATTCCCCATTACAGGTAACATCTTTATTGTTATCCCATGTGACTGTACTATATCTCCAGACATTAGTTGTTGACTTGTCCAACACAGCCACCTCATTCAGAGTTACATTTTCCCCATCAATCCTTAAAGCTTTATTGGGGCTTGGAAAATCTGTGATAAGGCACACAGAATTTGGCAGATTTTCAACGAATTTAGAAGATTCCAATTTGTACACAGAGGGGATTGGTCGCCGTGTTTCTGCAAATAAAAAAAGAAGATAAAATTGAGTATCTTATTCCTGTTCAAAGTTATCAGGACATCTATTTAATAAACATTTTAACGATAAAGCATCATCAATAATTTGTCTTTTGTAGTCGTGGTTGTATTTTCTTTAGTTATGTTTTCCAAGTAAATTGGCCAAAAGCTTTAAAATGAGTCTCGAGAAATGAAAATAACATAATGTCAAAAATAAAAAGAAGTACAGTTCATACAAACATTGTGTTTAGCCTTTCTTGCCTATTATGTCAACACTGCCGTATTTCTGATTTTACTAAATCAGTATTATTTTTACACAATTTATTCATATATTTTATCCATAAACATGCCTAGATTTTAAATCATAAATTTGCAAGTAAAGTCCACTACTGCAAAAACGAGGATATCACGCTGAATCATTACCTGGTATATCCAAAAGACGGATGCACTATTATGCATGATATGAACATAATCCAGAATCTGTTCATCTAGATTAGCAACATAAAACATGCATATCTAGTTATGATTTTAATTGATGGATTATGAAGGTCTCTAATGTTGACCATGCAAGCATAACTTCTTTGACAACTTCAGCCTACTTCAACAAGTTTTCACTGCAAAAATGGCCAAATGAATAAATGCAACCTACTACTAATAGTTTCCATCAGCACCATGCAATGATATTTTGCATTGTTGCAATTGATAGCTGGTAGAAAATTACCACTTACTTTGACAATACTAGCAGTGCAGTTCCTTGGCCAAATGTGACCTTATTTGTGCCATAATCAACACAGTGCTTACCACCCCAACAAAAACTGAATTATACTGTGGCATTCATATAATAATAGTTGTAATCTATGCTATACACAGACTGATCACTATTTTTGGGCACATGGAAAAGATATTAGATACAATACTACTTACATTTTCTAAAATAATCTATCATGCATGGACTCATATGTCATGATATAAATCTTGCTCACAGTATAGAATGAAAGGACACAGTATTAAATAAAGATAACTAATCCCCATATGAGAGACCTAGCCACATAAGACTTACTTAGAGTAACAGATAGAATAGTTCCTCTGGCAAATATTAGTTTCCTTAGACCCTCATAATCACAGTGTTACACTTCACTACACTCTGGGCTTAAGAGCAATTTATATATAATGATGTTCTATTACCTAGGACTACCACATTTTTAATGATTATTGCATTTAAAATAGTTAGATATAAGATGCTTTATTGTTGTCTGTATTGGCCACTGCTATTTGCAGTGGCCAAAGAAATCCAGTTAAAATTAATCTTGGCATATTACAAGTTCCTTTATTTATTCCAACATATGTTTTCAAGTTTATTTATTGTGCCTAACCAGAGGAAAGTAGAAAAGTAGGCCCATGACTCAACAGCCCCAATATTTGCATTGTTTTCATAGAAGAAACCTATTTTTGGTGTACATATGTACATGTTTTTTTAAATAGCAAGCTACCTTGAACCCGATGTATTATTTGAAAAAAAAAACACCACATTTTCTGTAATTATATTACTGATATGTTGCTTTGACTGTTGAACACTGGAACTAGTAAATACAGAAAGAGACTGTTAAAGCCCTACTCTGAGCAGCGAAAACAAATTACACTTGCAGTGGAGACCCCCTGCACTAAATGCTTGCTTTGTCCGGGGGTAGAGGAATAAATTGTAATACTTACCTTGTTCCTTGCAATGGTAGGCTTCCACCATGCTCTACAACTGGTCCTCTGAAGCAACTTCTCTGAGGTGCTCTGTCATGTGGTGTTTAACTCTTACATCATCATGTACAATGCAGGTCCAGCAGGCCTGCATTGTATGTTAGGACAGCAAGGCCCACTAACAACTATGAACAATGGAAAAAAGGGGACAGTGTCGTCTGCCTAGGAAGTAAGGAATAAAATAAATATTATAGCTTGTTCCTCTACCCTTAGACATAATAATAAGCATTTACCCTGGCAGTGTGGGGGGCCCCATTGCAAGGGTTTTTTAGTTAAATTCCTGGAATTTGGCTCTAAATATGATGTTTGGTAAATAGACTTTTAGGCTGATTTAATGCCCATACAAAAAGTATGAAAATTAGGTACATACCAGGTTTTACCTTCACATCTGTTCCTGAACCAAAGATGAGATTACTAGAACTGCTATAATCACACAGTGCTACACACCCATGCATTAATGGAAACCTGTACTGAGAGAAATATGGAGCTGCCATTGCTGACCTCCTTGTGAAAATTTGCCTCTTTCTGGCTTCATTTTTTTTTCCGACACTGACCTTGTAAAGTTTTCCAAAATAAGAGATAAACAATGAGAGCTTTCATATTTACTCAGTACAGGTCTTCTTTTCATATGTCTGAGCTTGGATCTGAATAGTTTGGCGTACAGGACTCACATATAAGATTATGTGCAATGTATTGAATAAAATGTATAGAGTAAGGCTTTGCTACTGAAGGCAAACTTACCGAATTTTACCAGTACTTGTGCTCCTTGTCCAAATATAAGCTTGCCATAATTATTTGCACCATGATAAACAGCTTGGCAAGAATACCCATATTGGCATACCTATATATGGCAGAGCTGCTCATTGGGACTAGATTGTAAACCTGGTTCACATAACTTTTCTACTTCTCATGAAGAATATAGCCTCAGTTCACAAAGCGTTACAAAAGTATAAGGATCTTTATTTTCAACCATGTGACTCAAACTAACTTTTTTGAAAATAAGTACATTGATCCTGGTGCTTTTTGTGAATTAAGCCTTACTGTATGTGTACAAACTGATAACCATGAAAAAATCACTTTTTACACATACACTAAGAAAACATTTTGAATTGAGTTTAAATTCAGCTTTTGCACAAAGAAGTTTCCTAAAAACAATTGCTTATTTTTTTTAATTATTATTTTTATATAGAAGTAATAGGAAATGTGCAAGCTTAAGAAAAGTAAAACATTACAATGCGTATCACATTAAAAAATCCCATTATTTGAAATACAAAAATATGTAATACTGCAAAGTTCACTCAGTCTGTTAACACTACTGACTAACTGATAGTATATAAGGGGCTTTGGTACTCTAAAGTTCACCTAAGCGAGTTTTAAGTAGTAGCTAATGTGAATTAAAGGGAACCAATGTGGATAGGATCATGGGATTATGGCAGTTGATGTTGCTTATTTATTTTTAAGTGTTCATGGTTTGGGTCTGTAAGTTGATCCTGACTTAACTACCTTCTAAGTCAGTGCCCTGGAACATGCATTCAGGTTGTGAAGTCTGAAAAGTCCTGCATATTTATTCGATGTCAGTAATTTACCAGGGGATTAGGCTAGGGTCAGAATGACAACCCTAAATTTTGCCCCATCAAAAACATATCCGTAATGGCAGTGCCCAGATTTTCTCCTCACAGAGACCCTGTATTATAAGTGCATATAAGAAGAAATTCAAAGAATAACAATGAATTCCTCAATTAACACATATGAGTTTTAATGTATATAATACCTGGATTAACTGTCAGTTTTGTTCCTATGCCAAAAGTTATTTTTCCATATGCTGCACCATCATACACAGTGCTAAACACTGATGCAATAATTTTTTAAGATGCAAAAGAAAAAGAAAAAAAAATAGGATCTGTAAGCAGATCAGTATAGTCTTGGAGCTCCTAGACACATTTTAGGAGCTACAAGGTTTTCATGAACATCATTATGAACATTAGTAACTTGTGTCCTGGGATTTACCTAACCTTCTCTTAAAACACATGTTCATTGCCTATTGATTGTCACCCAATTAATTATTATTGAGAAATTAGATAACATTATTTTCAAAAACTACTGTTGTTGTTTTTTTTTTTTTACTACAGTGTATAATCCTTGTCCGATTTGTAAATCTTGTCTATATTTTCAATATTAGAAAGGAACATTGATAAGATGTAAACTTACCTGGCTTTACAACAAGTTTGGTTCCCTTTCCAAATATCAGTTTATCATAAGTATTATCACAGTGATAGATGGCATAGCAAGAACAGCCATCCACTTTGTCTACCCCTTAGTCCCAGACCGCTTTGTTAGAAAAAAAAGTAACTTGCATTCAGATTATAAATAAACTGTTTTTGCCATTTTGTTTTGCCATTTTTTTCTAAGGTTATCTTCAAAATTTAGGGTTATCTCAATTTAGTTTTGCAAGGGAGTTGAGCAGTACTGTATTTTTGCAGAAAATAATATGCCACCAAAAAGAAAATGCTATAGGCATACAAGTCTAGTAGTATAACTCCTTTGTCTCATGAATATTGCAGTGGTATTCCACCAATCCACCCTTCCATCTGTTCGTCCATCTGTCCGCCTGTCCATACATCCACCAGTCTATCATTACATTCATCCATCCTTTCATCCATCTATTGATCTATGGGGAGAGTGGAAGCTCATCATACTGCTTTCTATTTGTCTGACTTTAAGGTCAACATATTTCTGGTAGTTCCAAGACATTTCCAGCACATATTAGAAGTGTAATCTCCCACCATGTTGTTAATTTTTAATAGGGGCTCCTAACAGCATTATGTGCTTGGGAAAACTCCCACAGTATCATCTTATCTAAAAAATGTTCAAAAGGGACCTTGCTTGGTACCTATTGATATATATTTTGCAATATATATTTTAAATTACTATTATTATTATGTTGTTAGTGTATGATTCCCACTGAAATTTTCTCAACCTTCTTTTAAATGGTTATTGCAGTGACAACTCAGTAATTCTACTTTCAACTATTTTGAAGTGTATCCATATCCAATTTTTTTTGTATTTTTATTTTTAAGGTACATTTTTATATTTATACTTTCTTAATTTTTTGAAGTGTATCTATAACCATTTTTGTAAGTTTTGGATAGAATGGCAAAAGGTTAGAACCCCAGTCAGGTTTTACTTTTATCTGGGGCTCACTTACACCCCATTCACACTTGTGCGACTTGTCATGTGACTTTGGACATTAAAGTTGCATGACAAGTTGTACCCCATGTTTTCCAATAATAATAATTTAGATATATGCGACTTAAAGTCGCAAAAACTTCAAAGTAGTTGATGCACTACTTTGGTCTGACTTTCATGCAACTTGAGGGCCATAGACATCAATGTTAACCCTCAAAAGTTGCATGAAAGTTATACCTGACAGAAATTCTCATCCTTCCCCACTCTATATCCAAAACTGAAAAAAAGGTTTCCTCTATAGATAAACTTTAATTTTTTACAGATGCCAAGTTAATGGTTTTGCCAAAAGTCTTACTTGTTACCAAGAGTTGTGTTCCAGTTCCAAAAATTAGCTGGGTTCCTGTTCCCCAAGCTCCACTGTGCTAAATACCTCTGCAAAAATAGGTCACTTTCAGTAGGATTAAACGCCAGGTTACTGATTAGGCTAAAATTGTTGATGCTCATACCTTTTACAATGGAATATTTAGAAGGTTTCAAACAAATACTAGTAAGGTTTATGTTTTTGCAAAGGTAAATATCTAAACAAACATGTTTATGATCTCTCATGATTATATTCTGTACCCAGATCACTAGGTGTTTTAGAGTAGTGTGCAGAGCGGATGGTATAAAACAAAAGTAAAAATTTAAAGTCATCAGATTTTTAGAACTTTCCCTGGACAAACTGTGCATTCAGAAAAAAATTGACATGTATTTTTTATAAAATAAAGCACATCTAGTCAGTTAAGTTCATTTCAGAGCCACGCGAGCTCAGAAAATGCCTTGACTAGAAAAACTCCCAATGATGGAATATTGGGATATCTCTTTATTTTTAGTGTTCAAAAAAAGTTCAGGAGAAATGATTACGGTAATTATAATATTTCACAGAGAAATATTGGTTATTTGTTAAATCATATGATATTTGAATATGTATTCAAATGTAAACCACAGCAGTGGACACAATAATAAAAGACTATGCTTATAACTTTGACGACAATCCAACAATTTACCCTAAACAGTTTCTTTTTTTTATTACATCACCACAAAACACAATTTTTGCTGATTACTTACTGGACTTAAATAGGAGTTTGGTTCCTGATCCAAATATCATTGCACCAAAAGTATTATCACAGTAAAACAACCTATAACATTAAACCCACACAGGATGTTATCTATGAACAGGGAAATTACCTACTAGGTAACTACTTGTTAATGATTTTCTCTCCTGTCTCATCAGTATCTGCTCTGATATTCAACCACCAGGAGTTCCAAATCAGGACTTCTAGTAACCACTTTTGCCTATCTGTAAAATTGTTTTTTTATTCCTACATTATTCTCCCAAATTATTCAACAATCATGTGATTCAATCTGTTAATGGGATTTATAAATGTATTGCGTTAATTATTCATGACCGAGCCTTTGTTAGGTCAATCAATACCATTTTACCAACATGGTAATATTTTAGAGACATCTTTAGGTTCTGTTATCTATAATGGTTGGGGTGCTAGGTTTCATAAATAAAGATATTATGTGAATTAGAGAGTACATGATAATAAAAATAATAATAACAACAATAATAACATAAAGTTACTTTTTAAAATGCACTAATGTTCTTCTGACATGACAAGTTATACTAGTTAGCGGTGCCTCTCAGAGTGTCTACAGAATTAAAAGGCATAATATTATGCTGGATCAGGATGCTTAACCTTTTGTTTTAATCTCTACAGGTTTTTTTCTTATTTGTGGAACTCTCTGTCTAGTAGTAGAAATTCCTGCAATTACATTTTTTTTGATCATTTATGTGTGTCTCCAACCCAAACATGGCAACCTAAATCTGGCAACAGATAACAGTGAAATGGTAAAAGTTATGGCGATAATGACTTAGTTTAATTTACTGATTTGATTTGTAGAACTCTCTGACTATTGGTTTCTGTATTACACCACTGTACTGGGATTTTGAAGCCTATATGTTATTTGTATATTATTTTGGTGGATATAATATCTTAAAGTTATAATAGCTATATTCCAGTAATAACTTTTAATACTCACTTGCTCTCATGGTTACTTTGGTTCCGGATCCAAATATAAGCTTGTAACTACCAAAATCACACAGTGAGAGATTCTATACAAATTACCTGTACATCATATCAATGTAAACCTCAAGCTGAGGTCTTACTATGCCTAATTTTTCAACTCATCTGTATTAAATAAGACATAAATTCACATCACTGTGTGCCTTTTGTCTTTTGTTTTTCATTTTCTGAGTGCTATGTTTTAAACTTTTATTGAGAAAAAAACTTACCACCCAACCAGAAGATTTGGCTGCATAGTAGAAACTGATCCTTAACATTTCTTAGAACCCTGCTGATTCTTCTTTCTTTTGATAAGAAAATGGTATTTATAACCCTCCATCGCTATGTTATATTTCATTTTTAGAAACCGTGGAATTTCATGAGGTAGTGATGTTAGAAATACCTTAATTACTTTGAGCATCAATTTAAAGAAAATATATTTCTCTGAAAGAATGATATCCAACGTTACAATCATAGGGTATATGGATATGTTCTGAACCTGGGATAGTTTGACTTGAAAGACCTATGTTTGAATTTTCAGGCATGTATAATAGCGAGTAATGCTTTGAGGAACAATCCACATTGCTTATTCTATTATTGTTTTAATATAGGATGCTATTTTCTTTATGTTTTATCATTATTAATATTATTATAACTATTATCACCACTTTAAAGTTTATTGTTATTTATAATATACAGTGTGTTACATGTATCCAAAGAGCAAAAAAGTAAATATAATTTTTTAGCAGAAATTGTAGTGTATGCAAATTGTTGTATGAAAAATATATGTATAATGACTTACTAGGTTTAATATTTAGCATAGTTCCTGAACCAAATATCACTTTCCATCCACCAGTATTTGCACACTGATACATGCCATTACACTTCAGCTACCCATTGATGTTAGCTAACAATAAACAGGTTGGTATACCCTTTTCTAAAAGAGATTTAGAAATCCTTAATATGCATTTAGTAGTACAGCTGTATATTTTACTGTAAGTTCTTAACTAGTTACAAAGGCTTAATAATCAATAGTGGAATTTACTTTTAATGTGTTAAATTAACTGAAATCCATAGCTATTTTTGTTTTGATGGGCTGACTATTTGGTTCATTTTAAATGGACTATGAGCCTCATGTCCATGGGGAGAACCAGGAACCTATGTCATGAGACAAAAAAAAATCAGGCAGGTTGGATTTTTTTTCAACTGACCACTAATCTATACCTAAATTTAGACACTAAAACATAGCATAGTCATAATATGTGTTATTTGCATTGACACATCCTCCAAAGACTAAAACAACTAAATACAGAAAGAAATTAAAATTTTCTTTATTTTTTCTTAACCATGCTGGATGCGCAAGGCCTTGATTTTCTCATCTAATATAATGCTTGTATTTGAATTTACCCCTCAAGTTAGCTGCTTTATTATATATAGTTAATAACTGTGGGTAAATTGTGATACCACTGGTATTTCAATAGTCAATGGGGTTGATTTATTAAAACTGGAGAGTGCAAAATCTTGTGCAGCTCTGCATTGTAGCCAATAAGCTTCTAACTTCTGCTTGATCAATTAAGCTTTGACAAAAAAAAAATGGAAGCTGACTGGTTTCTATGCACAGCTGCACCAGATTTTGCACTCTCCAGTTTTAGTAAATCAACCCCAATATGCATTACATCTTTAAGGTAAAACTTAACAGTTATACCTACTGTATAAAGCACAGTTATGTTTTCTGAAGAACATAAGTTATTTCTCCAGTTTCAAAAATTGGAAATGATAGAGGAGTAAAGAGCAGTCACTAAGCAAATGAAATAAGAAAATGTATAAAATTAAGCCATGTTCCCTTTGAATAGCCAATGGGGGAATCAAGAAAAAATTGAATTTTGCCTTGCATGAGATTGGATGATTGTCAAGAATACAGCTGTGTTTTATTCAATAAGCTCATAAAATATTTTGAATTCCCTTAGTCAATCAACTCCAATGTTTCTTAGACCCTTAAGTTATCATTACAGTTTGTTATAATAATGTTGTTTTAGGTCCAGAATGCAAACCAATGCATAAACATTACACATGTCTATGGCAACAAAGACCTCCATTGTTGCAATAAATGATGTATGTATAAAATAAAGCTTTACTAAGAAATTGTTTAATAAACATATACTATATAATTTTACTTACTAGGCATGGCTGTCAGTACTGTCCCTGTTCCAAATAATAGTTTGCCCCCAGCAAAATTTGCACAATGATATTTTCCCTCACAAATATTGTGAGAGTTTCTTCCTCTGCATATACAATGCTGGCAATTTACAGTATCTTATGACAAAGGTACACAGCCAAGACTGACCTTTTTCATTATGAATGTGGTGACTTAGGATTATGGAAAAAAGAGGACTTTTTTTTGACTATAGCTAAGAGAAGTTATTAATATGTATGATAGTAATAAACTACCACAGTATAAAAACATATTAGGGTTGCTTTACTTGAAGAGTAAAAAATGTCACTTAGCAAAATTAACACTTACTTAGCCTATGTATGGAAATGTTTACTTTCACTATGTAAACATATGCAAAGTAAAATCCTGTTTTATTTTATTTCATTCCCTTGTACATGATTGGGTATTGGCAAGCATAGTCTCACTTTATTCCCAAAGTTAGCTGAACATTTACTGTTAAGCATATTTTTCAGGATTCCAGTAATATCATTTAACTTAGAAAGCCAAAGGTAAAAGCTGTGAATTATGGGACAGGTTTTAAAGAATAACTATAATTAAATAAAACATAAAGTGCAGGTTTGTTATCAGCACATATATTATGCTTTGCATGCAAAGGCTGAGCTTCTCAACATGAGTGAATCTTGTCAGATCACAGATTTGCACTTATAAGTATATGGCCAGACCTGGCAATATATTATACTATAAACTGGTTGTTAGTTCATATTTCTGGTCATTTAGAGGTACAAAAAGAGACATCAGTAACCACATACATGTATTGTGTGTATATGTATACTACTTGATAGTTTTTTCTATGCTGCCCAGTTTCTGATTAGATGACAGCTTTGGGGGTGGACAGAGACAGTCAGTAATCAATTTGCATACTAGATCTAAACAGGCTCCTTTTGCCAATCATTCAGCCTGGATATGGGCATTTCAGAATATATTTAAAGACAAAACCTTTTTTTGTATGGGATAGGGTAGGGAATGGTTAAAACCTGTGTCAGATTTTGTCCTGTCCTATTGGGAAGATTTCTCTTAATTTCCTGTCCTGTACACAAAAATGGAAGTGCAAATGATCCTTCCAAAAATCTCCTCTTAGACCATTATTACAGTAAACGGTGTCCCCCCTGTAAGATTTACAATGATCTTCTGTTTTGGTGATAGCTGTAATATGTTTTTTTTTCTATCACTTCCTCTAACAGCAAAATTGGTTCTACCAGCAACAATATCCAGGGTGAATCTCTCCAGGGGGCACAAAGACAGCAATAAAAACCTGACAGAGGTTTTAACTTTTCCCTACTCTGTGCATAACAAACGAAATAAACAAAAAAAGTTTGGATTTTATAATTTGTTTCCAGTTTGAGTAATATTAAATTAACATATAGTGTGTATATATATATATATATATATATATATATATATATATATATATGTGTATACAGTATATACCGGTATATATATAGATATATACATGTTTTTATATGTTGTTCTTTCAAATAGAAATTGTTCCTGTTAAATTATTAAATACAAAATTCCATCTTTTAATCACATCAGTACACATCATATATATATATATATATAATATACACTATATTTTCAAAAGTATTGGGATGCCTGCCTTTACACGCACATGAACTTTAATGGCATCTCAGTCTTAGTCCACAGGGTTTAACATTGAGTTGGCCCACCCTTTGCAGCTATGACAGCTTCAACTCTTCTGGGAAGGCTGTCCACAAGGTTTAGGAGTGTGCCTAGGGGAATGTTTGACCATTCTTCCAGAAGCGCATTTGTGAGGTCAGGCACTGATGTTGGACGAGAAGGCCTGGCTCGCAGTCTCTGCTCTAATTCATCCCAAAAGTATTCTATTGGGTTGAGGTCAGGACTCTGGGCAGGCCAGTCAAGTTCCCCCACCCCAAACTCGCTCATCCATGTCTTTATGGACCTTGCTTTGGGCACTAGTCCAAATCATCTGGTGGAGGGGGGATTATGGTGTGGGTTTGTTTTTCAGGGGTTGGGCTTGGCCCCTTAGTTCCAGTGAAGGAAAATCTTAAGGCGTCAGCATAACAAGACATTTTGGACAATTTCATGCTCCCAACTTTGTGGGAACAGTTTGGGGATGGCTCCTTCCTGTTCCAACATGACTGCACACCAGTGCACAAAACAAGGTCCATAAAGACATGCTTCTGGAAGAATGGTCAAACATTCCAATTGACACACTCCTAAACCTTTTTAACAGCCTTCCCGGAAGAATTGAAGCTGTTATAGCTGTAAAGAGTGGGCCAACTCAATATTGAACCCTACGGACTAAGACTGGAATGCCATTAAAGTTCATGTGCGTGTAAAGGCAGACATCCCAATACTTTTGGTAATATACTGTAGTGTATATGTCAAGATCACTTAACCATCATATTTCTAATTTAAAAAAATAGTTAGACCTTCTTGTAAAAAAATAAATAAAATATTTAGACATTAGTTATTTACTTACTAGGCAACACAGTCAGCCTAGTGCCAGATCCGAATATGTACTTCCATCCAACATTATTCACACTGCTAGAAAACCCTCTACACAAACAACCCTTGGGGGGGCTATTTTAAAATGCTGTCACACAGCACTAACACAGTTTTTACCCAAGATTTACACATTTGTCTAATAGAGATTCAATCTGAAAAACGCAGGAATCCTGAAGCAAAGATATGTGAATCTAGTGTGAAAACATTTATACATAAACCCCTTGATGTATACAGAGATAAACACAATGTAGGGTCCGAATACTAATTATGCTTCTTTGTAGTCTACCACTGCACTAATACATTTAGTTTTACTTCCCTTTTTAGGTTACTAAGCATAGACCCCGTTTTCTCCTTATTATGATTAATTTTCCATAAGGGCACGTGGATAAACCTATTTAAATTGCAATCCAGTTATTTAATTTCAGAAATTTAATTTTTGATAATTTTAGTGTGTCTCTAACCCAAACATGGTAACCTAAATCTGGCATTCATAGATAAGAGGGAAATGGTAAAAGTTATTGACATCATTACTTTAATTTAAGTTACTGATTTGATTTGTGGAACTCTCTGACTATTGGTTTCTGTATTACACCAGGTACTGGGATTTTGAAGCATGTATGTTATTTATATAATATTTTGGTGGAGATAATACTTTAAACAAAGCTATAATAGCTTTATTCCAGTAATACTCACTTGGTCTCACGGTCACTTCAGTTCCTGCTCCAAATATAAGCTTGTAACCACCAGAATCACACAGTGATAGATTCTGTATCATTTACCTGTACCAATGTAAAACTCAAGCTGAGGTCTTGCTAAACCTGATTTTCCAACTCATCTGTGACAAGTAGGAATTTAAAATTCACATCACTGTGTGTCCTTTATCTATTAATTTACATTTTCGGACCATGGTGTTTTAAACTTTTATTGAGAAAAAAAACTTACCACCCACCCTGGAGATTTGGCTGTATAGTAGAAACTGTCCCCCAATATTTCTTAGAACCTTGAAGATTTTTATTTCCATTAATAACAAATTGATATGTATGATCCTCCACTGCTATGTTATATTCAAGAAAATACTTATTTTGTATAAACTGTGGAATTGCATGAGGTAGTGATGTCAGATATCCCTAATTATTTCAAACATCAATGTAAAGAAAATATTTTTCTCTGAAAGAATGATATCCAACATTACAATTGGAGGATATATGGGTAAGCTCTAAACTTGGGATTTTAAACCAGAGCCATCAGCATTAATCACTGTGATAGTTTGACTTGAACGATCTATATTCCTTATTCTATACATTTTTCAATATAGGATGCTATTTTATTTATGTTTTATCATTATTATTACCTATATCTCCACTGTTAAGCCTGTTGTTATTTATATTATGCAATGTGTTCCATTTATCCAAACAGCAAAAAAAAATTATAAACTATAAGCAAAAATAGGATTGTAATAAAATGTATGAAAACTGTTTTATGAAAAAATGTATGTATAATGACTTACTAGGTTTAATATTTAGCATAGTTCCTGAGCCAAATATCACTTTCCTTCCACCAATACTTGCACACTGATACATGCCATTACACTTCAGCTACCCATCGATATTAGCTAACAATGACATGGTTGGTATACCCTTTTGTAAAAGAGATTTAGTAGTACAGCTGTGTTTTACATTTTTTATTTGATTACTTTTATTTTACAGTAAATCCTTATTTAGTTTAATAGGCTTAATAGTCCATAGGGAATTTTCATTTTGATGTAATATATTAACTGAAATTCATAGCTGTTTTTTCTGATAGACTGGCTATTTGGTTCATTTTAAAGGAGAAGTATGACCAAAGCTGTTCTGTCCCTACTTCTCCTATGGATCATAGGAGTGCACTTTGTTCTGCACTTTGACCCATTTTCAGCTGACAGTGGCCTAAAGCACGCTGTCCACTGATGTCTCTCCTGACTTTGGAAAGATCCCAACTTTAAATTCAGGATCTACCCAGATGCCTGGACTGTCAGCTGGCTCAGCCTATACTCTGAGAGTCTAAGCCACCCATTCCCACTCCCTCCACAGCCCGTCACTCCAGTGAGCGATAGAGGGGCAGAGAAGACAGCTAGTGACTGACACTCATCGGCTCTCTGCTCACTGAAGGCTGAGAACTGAGCGATCAGTGGTGTTTGATCCCTCAGTTCCCAATCTTAGAAGTGGCAGGGGACAGATGCAGAGATGCAGCATCGGATAAATGCTGCATGCAGATAGGTGTGTATATATATATGGAGAAAGAGGGGTGTACATATGGCCTACAGAACACCCACTCAGCGCCAAATCAATCCCACAGAGCCAAAAGCAGCATGCACCAAGATAAAATAGTAATAAAATATTTTTTTCAAAATATTCTAAAACACTAAGCAGCTGTTTAAAATAAGAGAAGATAAAAAAATTATTATTTAATGATTCAGAGACTGGACTGTTTTATTTTTATACCGAAATTTTTTTGTATATATATATATATATATATATATATATATATATATATTTTTTTTTTTTTATTTTAGAAACCCATACTTCTCTTTTAAATGGACTATGAATGAGCCTCGTGTCAATCGGGTGAGACAGACACCTATGTCACTGTCTTGATAGGAACAAAATATTTGTCAATTTGGAGTTTTTTCAACTGACCACTAATCTATAATCTCTATGTAGATTTAGACACTAAAACCAGTATAACAGTCAAAATATGTGCTATTTGACTTAGCCACTGCTCACTCCAAAATTAAATCAACTGAATTCACAAAGAAATTTACATTTTCTATATTTTCCCTTTACCATACTATATGTCTAATACTGCATTGTCTTAGTTGGATTGTACAAGCCATATTAGAAGCGTTAATTTAAATGTTTGCTTGGTTCTTTTATCTTACTTGAATTATTTGAAATTTCCTTTAAGAAGAAAAAATATTCCCCAATAATTAGTTCATGATTTATGATATTCTTATTGAAGCACTTACCAGGTTTAACCACCAGTTTTGTTCCAAAGCCAAAAACCAGCTTCCCATAACTTCCAGTATCACAGTGATACATACTTATGCAAAATGTGTTACAGCCAATGCTTAAGTTTTATCCATGTTTTTTAACATGTATACAGCATATACATTTTTTTGATTATTTTTATCTTAATTGTTCTTTGTCATGAAAAAGATAACTTTGATTCCTTTTTGCAAATACAACTACAGGGCTAATGAATGTGTATCTCTCGATCATCGTGCCATTTTTGATCGGTGACTCACTTACTTGTGAAGAACAATTAGCCAGCCAAGCAAATAGCATTTTCAATAAAGGGTCAGAAAGGGCAGCATAGCAATTTCCCTAATGACAAGATTCCTTTACCTGACATTTATCATCATTAAACATTTAATTTAATCTAAGTGTAAATGTTATCATATTCAAAGCTATGCAAACTCTAAAATGAATTTCGCAAAATCAGAAAGCGATTAATATTAATTTTCCTTCACATTAAAAAATTGCATAGGCTTACAAGTCACTTAACTTGAAACTGGATGATCAATAAGCTCCTAAACCTTTTACAGAGATACTTTTTCACTTGTGTTGTGTTCACATGGCAATTAAGATTTTTTTTTTTAGCCTGCTAAAATAGACAATACAATTTTTCAAAAATGAAACTCATTACTGCCTAAAATGTAAAGGGATTTATTTGCTATAAGAGCAATTTCAAACCCTCAAAAAGGAATATAAAATACATTTTAATGATAAAGGACTACTTGTTCACATGAACTTAGGGTGGGGTAACGAAATAAATTATTGCCATAGCATCAACTTAAACATCCTTAAGAATAGTTACAAATTGGTATTTCCCAAAAATATTATAAATATGTGGGAAATGCTTTCATAATATTGAGATACATTGTTTACTTACTAGGCAAAACTGTCAACTTGGTCCCAGTGCCAAAAATCAGTTTCCAGCTGCCAGCAGTATTAGCACAGTCATGTACCCTATTGCATAAAACATGTCTGTTTGATGGCTTGTGTAACTGCATCTATACTGTACTTGGCAACTATAAAATGACCATATTCATTTATACTTAAATAATTTTATTACTTAAGCTTATTTTAAGCAAAATTAATATCCCAGTGTATTAAAAATTACAATCCGTTTATAATGTCTTCTACGTATATGGGTCCTTTAGGAGTATATTATATTCTGCTCACTAGAGTTGAAACATTCACCAGCTTACAAAATTAGTTCAATATTGATTATATTAAAAAACACAAGGTGATGGACTCATAATAAAGCAGGCAGGACAATTCTGTCTGCCTGGAGTATGCCCTTTTAAGCAGAAATATATTATGTTAATTTGCAACAAAAAAAAATAAGCTATTGTTAAATTTCAATTCAGCTGATAAGGAAATGTAAATAATCTGGATTTTCCATTAACATCTCAGCTTTCATATCTATGTAATGTACTTTGATATACTGTTTTGAATGCATATATTCACACTATATGTCGTGTGTGTGAAATGATATGTGTGCCCTTCATAGATATCTGTTGAAAATCTCCAATGACACATGTTACACTATATGCTGTATTTATTAGGTAAATATCATGACTATAAAAATCATGTTAAATATTTAAATACTAAGGAAAATAACATCATACTTACTTGGCAGGACAGCTAGCTTTGTCCCACTTCTGAATACAAGTTTATTGCTGGCTCCATAATAAGCACAGTCAGACACACCAATACACTAACTATACTTCCTAAAGACTATATCAGGGATATGCAATTAGCGGACCTCCAGCTGTTGCCAAACTACAAGTCCCATCATGCCTCTGCCTCTGGGTGTCATGCTTGATGCTGTCAGAGTCTCGCTATGCCTCATGGAACTTGTAGTTTGGCAACATCTGGAGGTCCGCTAATTGCATATCCCTGGACTATATCCATCGATCATAATTTGATGATCTCTTTTCCTGTTTAATACATTGACAAACAATACACATCATGTATTGCATTTTTGTATACAGAAATATGTAAAAAAAAACATACACTGTAATACAGAATATATACTTATAAGACCCACATCAAGTATGATGGTATCAGTGTATTGAAAATATAAAGAATAATTACTCTCTGCAGTTATTCTATGCTGTATGCACCTCTGCAACTGCTGTTTTCCATTTGATTCCTGGTTAAATATTAAAACAGTTTTCTTTGACTTTAGGCCTTATGTACATGGAAAAGAAAAATACTGCTTTTAAAGGTATTTATTTTATGCCTCTGAAAATAGCTCTATTTTAGCCAATGTGTCCATGCATATTGTGACATTCAAATTCATATTTTAGAACAGCTTTTCGGGACATAAAAAATGCCCAAACCTACATATGAAGAAGAGCTTACTTGCATAATGTATATGCATAAACATGCATGAATGCATTCTAGTGGTTAGAATAAATGAATATACGCATCTAAATGCCGTATCCCTGTACACATGCAAAACGTGTAATTACATGTCAAAACAAGCAATTTTTATGTTGGATTTTTTTGCCAGCTCCTGACAGAGAGACCCAGCATGCATAGGAGTATTTTATATTGCCTGCATGAGGTCTTAGATGCCTAATGTCTGATCCTTGAGCTTTCAACAGCTTCAATTATTCAATTATTGCCTTAGACACTCTATGCAGACTCCCAAACATTCCCCATCATCTCTTCTACAATATAAGCCCTAGTTGCCTGTCCACCCTGCCGAAATATATTTCTCTGAAAGAATTACAATTGGAGGGTATATTGGTAATTTCTAAACATGGGATTTTAAACCACAGACTTCAGCATCAAACACTGTAATAGTTTGACTTGAAAGATCCAAATCCATTATTCTATTATTTTTTTTAAATATAGGATGCTATTTTAATTACTGTATGTTTTATCACTATCATTACCATTATCACCACTGTTAAGCCTGTTGTTTTTTTCATGCTACATATGCTATATGTTCCATGTATCCAAACAGCAAAAAATAAATATATACTGTAGGCAGATTAAGAGATTGTAATAAAATGTATGAAAACTGTTTTATGAAAAAAAACTAATGCATATTGACTTACTAGGTTTAATATTTAGCATTGTTCCTGAGCCAAATATCAATTTCCATCCACTAGTACTTGCACACTGATACATGCCATTACACTTCAGCTACCCATTGATGTTAGCTAACAATGAAATGGTTGGTATACCCTTTTGTAAAAAGAGATTTAGTAGTACAGTTGCAAGTGACCATAGTGTTTTATATATTGTATTTGATTACAGTTCTTTTATTTTACAGTAAATCCTTATTTAGTTTAAAAAGGCTTAATAGTCCATAGGGAATTTTAGTTTTAATGTAATAAATGAACTGAAATTCATAGCTGTTTTGTCTGATGGGCTGGCTATTTGGTTGATTTTAAAAGAAAAAGTATGACTAAATCTTATTTGACCCTACTTCTTCTATGGATCACAGGAGTGCACTTCGTTCTACACTCCTGTGCATGCTATTAAAAATCTCCAATGACACATGTTACACTATATGCTATATTTATTAGGTAAATATCATGACTATGGAAATAAAGTTAAATATTTGAATACTAAAGAAAATAAAATCATACTTACTTGGCAGGACAGCCAGCTTTGTCCCACTTCCAAATATCAGTTTATCGCTGGCTCCATAATAAGCACAGTCAGACACACCAATACACAAACTATATTCATAAAGACTATATCCATCCATCATAGTTTGATGATCTATTTTCCAATGTAATACATAAAACATCATGTATTGCATTTTTGTATACAGAAATATGTAAAAACAAAATACACTGTAATATGGAGGATATTCTTATGAGACCCATATCAAGTATGATGCTATCAGTGTATGAAAAATGTAAAGAATAATTACTCTCTGCAGTTATCCTATGCTGTATGCACCTCTTCAACTGCTGTTTTCTATTTGATTCCTGGTTAAATATTAAAAAAGTGTTCTTTAACTTTAGGCCTTATGCACAAGGACAGGAAAAATACTGCGTTAAAATGTATTTTTATGCCTTTAAAAATAGCTCTATTTTAGCCAATGTGTCCATGCATATTGTGCCATACAAACTCATATTTTAGAGCAGCGTTTCAGAACATAGAAAAATGCCCCCAAACCTACATTTGAAGAGAAGCTTACTTGCATAATTTACATGCATAAACTTGCAATAATGCATTCTGGTGGCTAGAATAAATGAATATTTTAGCCAATAGAATGAGTTTATGCACATATGATTCTAAACGCCATATCCCTGTAAATATGCAAAACGTGTAGCTACATGTCAAAACAAGCAATTTTTTATGCTGAATTTTTCTGGCAGAAAGACCCAGTGCGCATAGGAGTATTTTAATATTCCCAGGTGCATGAGATCTTATATGCTCAATGTATGATTCTTGATATTTCAACAGTTTCAACAATTATTGCCTTAGTCACTGACACTCTATGCAGATTTCCAAACATTCCCCATCATCTCTTATTCACTATACGCCCAGTTGCCTGTCCATCCTACTGACCCCTTTCTAAGTCTGTAACCTAAAACAAGCATACAGATCAGGGGTTCTCACTTTACTTGATGCATGCTTATTCAGGTTACTCAGAACATATTAATTCTACAAATAGGCAGGCAGCAAGTGTTTTCAGATGTAAAGGAGTGAGTAGTGGCAAGCCACATATTTCTCTCAATAAGAGAAGCATGTATTTTTTATTATTATTATTATTATTATGTTTTCAAACATAGGGAATATTTTATCTGATTTGCCTGTAAACACCTGGAGCAGTTTGGATCAGAAAAGGTAAGGAAAAGCAGGGCACTGATAACTCAACATTAAACTCTTCATTGACTTTTCAATTATAGGGTAAATTACCCAGTTGTTCCTAAAAAATACCACAGGAAATTATGGGCTTTGCTGGGTGTGTCTTGTCAAATTGACTTTAGTCTAATCTCAACACAACTTAAGCCCCGTACACACGTCGGACTTTTGGCCAACAAACTTCAATTTGAGCAAGTTGGACCAACAATCTGACCGTGTGTATGCTCCATCGGACAAACTTTTTTTTTTTTTGTTTTCATCGGACAAAAGTTCGGCCAACAAAAGTCCGATGGAGCAAAGTCCGACCGTGTGTACAGAAAACCATCGGACTTTTGTCCGATGGACAAAACAAATAATGTTAAAATCAACCAACAATAGCAGAAGTTGACCAAAGGGTGGCAGTAAAGAGCAGAAAAGAGCAGAAAAGCCACGTGATGTTGGAAAAGGTTTTGGGAAAGTTTGCAGAAAAGTCCTGTGGTGTGTATGCTATAGGTGTGCCCGGCCAACTCCGTTCGAACAAAAATCCACGGAAAAGTCCAATGGAATTCCAACCGTGTGTACGAGGCTTTAAACTGCTCCTATAGTTAATAAATCATCAAAAATCATAAAAAGCAAAGGCATCACCTCTGCTTTGATTAGGATTGCCTTTTTGGTAACAATCAGCAAGAAAAAAAATTGTTTTTTTATATTACTTATCTAAAGTAGTGACAAGAGTGTAAATATTTAGAATCAATAACAATGTCCACACCATATTCTTTTGCACAACATAAGCAGGAACACTTACTTGGTTTAACAATCAGCTGAGTTCCTGCTCCAAATTTGAGTTTCCAGCCACTTCCAGTATAAGCACAGTCATGAATGCCTATACACAAACCAGGGTTTGGTGTATGTGGCTTTTTTATCTCTGTTTATTTTCTCTGTTTTATAATTAGATATATTAAACCTCCCATTCATCCACTTGATACATCAAAATGACTGAGAGGAATAATGTTATGCCAATAACAGCAATGATGGCGTATTGCTCAGTTTTACCATACTGGTGTTTTTCGTATATTTTACATGATCTTTTGTATGACTGAATGTTTACAATATAGATATACATAAAAAGTGCATAGAACCTGCGCTAGCATAAATTAATAAAGATAAAGATGCTGTGTCCTGTTTCCTGATAGCAAACACTTAATATATAATAAAACAATAGTGCAGCACTCCAGTGTTAAAATAATAAAGACATTTTACATCAGTAGTCCATAGAGAAACTGACTAAGTAATCCAAGAAGTCCCAAATGAAAATAAACTTGAGTGATCCCACAGCCATGATGGAAATTGGAATCTCAAAGAAAGCCCGGTGACACCCTTCACTCTTATGCTCTGCTTACCGGAAGGATTGTGACCCCCTGATAAGAGTGGTAAACACACGCTCTTAAATATAGCCATTCCTGTATCCCACAGGCAGGAGGGTCCCTTTAAGAGTGGTGATCCAGCAACTTCAGCACTCAAGCCGCAGCAGACTCTGGGGAGTAGACAGGAGGAATCTGTTAGAGCTGAGGTTTTGAAACGGGTGTATGCCTGTATTGCTACGGCTTGTGTGCTGAAGCTGCTGGATCACCACCCGGAAAGGGACCCTCCTGCCTGTGGGATGCAGGATTGGCTATGTTTAAAGAGCTTGTGTTGACCACTCTTATCAGGGGGTCACAGTCCTTTTAGTAAGCAGAGCATGAGAGTAAACGGTGTCACTGGGCTTACTTTGAGATTCCTATTTCCTTCACGGCTGTGGGATCACTGAAGTTTATTTTCATTTGGAACTTCTTGGATTACTTACTCTGTTTCTCTATGAACTATTGATGTACAATTGCTTTATTAATTTACCACTGGAGCGCTGCACTATTGTTTTATTTTATTACAATATAGATATGTTTAGTCCTATTCCTGACCTAAATAACATGTTTACCAGATTCTACCTAAGAAATAATCATAACCACTTCTACTCCTAATTGGATGTGTTTAGTAAACTATTGATCTTTGCTAAAACTATTCTCTACTCTAAAAAAGCAAAGCATCCTCAAAAGTTGGATTGTGCTTAATATTCTGTTTAAAGCATTTATTATTTTAGTGCTAGTCCCTGACATTTATAATAAATGCTAAATATCTATTAGGAATGCATTTAAAATAATTTCAGAAGCACTGGTAGACCAGAACCATTTTTTTTAAATGTCTTTTAACACATTTATATTGCCCAAACAATCAATAGATTGATTCTGATTAATATAGACTTGTTACTTACTCGGATAAACAGTCAACTTTGTGCCTTGGCCAAATATCAACTTCCTGGCACTAGAATCATCACAGCAAAATATGGCATTACACAAACTTGTTTATACAAGTTCTTTCTTCTTTATATACATTATTGTCATGTAATGTCTTATTATTGACAAAAAACACTTTTGAATGTGTTTCACAAGTTAACACAGTAAAGGAGGAAGAACATAGCAGATTGGTATAGTAATACAATACAGTTCCATTGTGAACTTTTCTTTGTTTGGTCCAGGGTACTTTTGCCAGGTCAAGCTTTTGAGACACATAACTTTTTCAAGTTTGTCTCTTGACAGCTTGTTCTGAAAAAAATTACTGATTGACCATATAATAGGTGACATCTCTAAACAGATTGGTACTTAAAAGAAAACTCTCATGAGAGAAATATGAAGGCTGTCTTTGCTGACCTTTCCTTTTGCAAATGCTAACTAACTGGCTGTTAGATGCATTGGCTTCAATGTATCAAGTCACTAACCTGGAACAAATATAATAATATGAAAGTATAGCTTTTATTCAAATTTTACTTGCTGTCCTTGGTCAATGGCTTTGAAGTACAAAACCCAACCACAGGCAGGCAACAAGCAGGAGTGCAGCAATTTGGCCGTGCAGTCAAATATTATTGTCATTGGTAGCAGAACTTGCACTACAACAAGGGTGTAGATAACCCCATCTGAGGGTTTGAAGGAAAATAATACCCATAATAACTATTTGATAGAAGATTTGTTAATTTTGCACAAATACTACATATTTACTAGTCTGTGATGAAAAATAAGACATACTTACTGGGATTGACAGTCAACACTGTGCCTTGTCCAAACGTAAGTTTGTATCCACCACTACTATAATCACACAGTGAGCCATCACATAGCAAATACTGCACTTCCCAAATCAACTGACTGTGATGAATATATTATTTCTAATAGACACGTTTATAAATCACAAAATATGTTTTTGTTGCCAAGTTTATCACACAGTTGTGCTTTTAAAGCTAGTCTGGACATTTATTGGTCTATTCACTTTGCAAAATTGATATTTACATTCCAAAGTATATGTTAATTTTACAAAGTGGTTGCCATGCACATAATTTGGTATTGCTCTTTGCAAAGTAAACATTCTTTGGTTCTTTAAACCAACCACATTGAATTAAGAATGTGAGGAGTGTTGTAAAGTATTGTAGTAATATTTTTCCGAAATTATTGGCTAATTTTATCTTTTCAAAATATTCTAACAAATGTGATTATTTTGACATACTGTACTTGCCATTTTGCTCAATGTAATCCAGAAAAGATAGTTCAGGCATAAATGAAAGAATATGTGATAACCGTTGGCAACTTTAAAAAACTCCCACTTTGTGTAACTACAAATAATGAGATTTCTTTTGTGAATTTGGTGCTGATTGTAATTTAGGCATTTTTTCTTGTTTTTGTATTAGAATTTACTCAGTGTGAATGAAAATGATTATTAAAAAATAAAGCAGACATACTTGCAACCTTTGACAGAAATCACACTCACTTGGACTAATTACTAATCTTGTTCCACTTCCAAAGAAAAACTTGTAGCCAGTAGTACACAGTGCTTTGTATGTATACACTAACTACTGTGACTTGTGATGTGTATAAAGTTTGTTCTAAACCAGCCATTCTCAACCACAGTTCTGTGGAACCCTAGGGTTCCTACAGTTGTGTCCAGGGGTTTCTTGAGCTGTGGGTGATTGACCTCCCATCTGATGGGGCCTGCATAGTTCTAGGGTCAAAGCCACTTATCAACGTTAGCACATGGAACCAGTAATCAATTGTTCTACCTGTAAGAGTGTCATTCTCACCACTATTGTAAGGGTTATATTTTTCCAACTAACCACCAAGGGGCATTTTTCACACTGATCTCAAATGTATTGGTTTTAGCAAGGGTTCCCTGAGACCTGATATCAATTTTAGGGGTTCCTCTGGGGTAAAAAGGCTGAAAAAGGCTGCTCTAAACAGACAAAATTACCTATCCTGTGAATAACAATAATGTATAAAAATAATAATGACACATTGGGGTTGATTTACTAAAATTGGAGAGTGCAAAATCTGGTGCAGCTGTGCATGGTAGCAAATCAGCTTCTAAATTCAGCTTCTTCAATTAAGCACAAGCTGATTGGTTTCTGTGCAGAGCTTCACCAGATTTTGAACTCTCCAGTTTTAGTAAATCAACCCAATTGAGACTGATTTACCAAAGGAGTTAAGAATGTTCTCTCAAAAATGTAAAGAGTCTCTTTAATTATCCAATCATGTGCAGATAAAATAAACAAATGGTTGGATAACTGAAATTACTTTACTTTTATGAGTGGTTATTCTCGAATAGCTTAGTAAGTAGCCCCACTATGGGACTAAAAGTAAGTGAAGATGAGAATCATCTGATAGGATTTTAACATAGTAAATTCAATATACAACAGAGATCGGGGATGGATTACTAATGAACTTTAAAGTGTTATGTGGTCAAGTATCTTACTGCATGCAGTATGCGCTACTGAATTCATAACTTGTGTGAAATGTTTTGTAAAGAGCTCTGTTAAGATTTGCAATGTAATGTTGCCCCATAATTGGATTTTCAAAATAATCTGTTTAGAAAGATTGTGATTACTTTGATATTACTGTCATTTTGATCAAAAAATAACATTTATACCTAAATTAAAGAATATGTGTTAAATGTTGGCCGATTCATTTTGTGTAACAAAATTGTAATACAAATTACTGTATTTATTGGCGCATAACACTCACTTTTTTACCCTGAAAATAGAGGGTAAACTGTGCCTGCGTGTTATACGCAGGGGGCTATGTATAGTTTTTTTCCTGAAACTTCCCTCTTAAAGTTAGGGTGCATGTTATACACCTGTGCGTGTTATACGCCGATAAATACGGGTATATAATTTTCTGTAAAACCGGTGCACACCTGTCTTGTATTTGTATTGGAACCTATGGTGTCTCAATAAAACAGATATGAATATATATTAGAAATCACACTTACTTTGTTTAACTACTAATCTAGTTCCACTTCCAAAGATGAACTTGAAGCCAGTAGTACACAATGCTTTGTATGCATACAATAACTTCTGTGACTTGTGATGTTTATACAGCATGTAAACAGGTAACATTTAATATGAAACTGTCTAAACCAGCCTTTGTCAACCTTTTCAACATAGAGGAACCCTTGAAATACATTTCCAGTCTCAGTGAACCCCTGCTAAAAATTACTATATCTACAACTCATGATACATTAGTGCGGTGGTCAGTGGGAAGAATGCCCCTTACACTTGTGGTCATTGGGAAGAATTACCCCCTGACAGATCTCTATAAAGATCAATGGTGTTAGAGGGAACTTATCTGAGAGGCAAAAATTTCTCATTATTTAAGGAACCCCTAGTAACCTCTGGAGGAACCATAGGGTTCCATGGCAGCCTGGTTGAGAAACCCTGGTCTAAACCTTCTATCCCGTTGATAACAATATTATATAAGAATATTAATGACACACTATGAGATTAAAAGTATTATTATTTCTCTGCTATGATTTTGACATAGTAGATATAGGGGGAGGGAATGTTATACGTCCATGAATATAAGTGCATTTAATGACACTTTGTTCACTTTAAACATTTGATTATGCTCAAAAAAGTCCTGTTTTAAAGCGGTATTAAACCCAAAACAAAAAATGTAATATATTGCAGCTTACCAATCATTAGATGTGGTGGCCAAATTCGTTTTATTTTTTAAGTTTTTTTTTCCTCTGTTTTCACCTAATAATCAGTAACACACCTGATGTATTAGAGTGCCACTACTCTGGATGAAGCAGAAACAGAGACACCTTTGGGCAGCAGCTTTGTTAGTCTGGGGGGAGGGGAGTACTAGATGGACAAGCAGATTTAGATACACTAACAAATTGAAGAAAAACTCCAGCTTACAATTTTAAAGCTGCAGAAAAATAAATGTTTGCTTTTGGGGTTATTACTGATTTAAAAAATCACAAACGCTTTATTATGAACTGTGAAAATGTGCCACATTCTGCCGTCTATATTTGATCATGATATAGACATACTCTAATCACACTGAAAAATGATACCGAAATATAAAATAGGAATAAAATATGTCTTTAACTACAGATATTAGCAAGACTTCCAGTCTTCTCAGACAACTGTTTTTTTCAATTTCTGTAAATATTGCATACATAAAGAAGAGCTTTTCTATGACGTTATATAATAAACATAGCAATTTACTTACTAGGCAGTACTGTTAGCAGGGTTCCTGTTCCAAATATTACTTTATCGGCATAATTTGCACACTGATATATACCCTGACAAATACCTTAAGAGTTCTTTCCTCTGTATATAAAGGCAGTCTGGGTGAAGGTGCACAGCAATATCATGTCTTTTAGATAAAAATTGGCACTTAGAATTTTGAACAAAGCAAATCTGTGCCCACTTCAGTCATGCCACCTTATATTATTCATCACTAACTGTGTAAACATTCACAACTCTTTTGGTTAATCAACCCCATCACTTGTTTCTCTGTCTTTATGTTTTTTGATGTCCATCATTCTAACTCTGTCTCCATTTCTGTTGTGCATATACAATACCAATAAGCATACAAATTCACATGCAGATTATGCTTCTAAAATTACAACACCACAGTAATAAGGATACATTTTACATATATATATATATATATATATATATATATATATATATATATATTCAACACACATGCCTCTATGAATACCCTGTGCCAAACAGTTAAATACAGATAACATGCAGCATGTTTTATATACATGCATAAAGTCTGAAATACACGGTGGTGATGATTTACTAAAACTGGGGGGGGGGGGGAGATGCAAAATCTGATGCAGCTCTGGTGCAAACCAATTAACTTTCCAACCAACCAATTGAACAAGCTGTAGTTAGAAGCCGATTGGCTACCATGCACAGCTGCACTAGACTTTGCATTCTCCAGTTTTATTAAATTAACCCCACTGCTATGGATGTTCATACTACCGCAATCTGTAGTATTAACAAAAGGCAGTAGTCTTTACCAGTTGCTACTTATACACAATGTTAGATATTGTGCAGCAATAATTACACATTAGCACTATTGATCTATATACAGTGATTATTTAAAAAAAAGGCTATGACATGGGTCAAGATTTGTGTCAATCTGATTCATCCTGAGTGGTTTGCACTCAGTAACGGCACACAAAATTTACTTACTTGGCATGACATGCAGTTGTGTTCCAGCTCCAAATATTAACTTCCCCCAACCAGAGCCACTATTCACACATCAGCCACCCCTTTACATTAAACCCTTGTGTACTACAGAGCCACGTCTGCTGGGGATTGTGTACACATGAAAACCTCTTTATTAAAGTACTAAAGTTATTATTGAAACATGTTTATAAATGGTTGACTTCAAATGCACATACTATTTCACTTGTACCCATTGATAAGACTTCAGGGATGAACATTCTCAAATCCCATTAAAACTGCCAAAACAGTATATTATTATTCCCGGGATAAGCCACACATATGTGCAAACCATACAAATTTACACTAATTTAAACAGTATACCTATCATCATGATCCATAGAATCCACTAACATCAATATACTGTATAAATGTGTACAAAATGAATACATAATTTATCATCCATAGTAACTATTCATATAATGAAGTATATGACTGACTGGATGGACCTGAGTCAATCTACTAATATGAAAAATTTTGTTTGTTTTACCTGTCACTTTATCAATGGTATAGTTTATAGTTCACAAATTATTTAAAGACACAGACTATAATTAATAATGACTCAAACTTACTTGGTCTTACATCAAGCTTGGTGCCTTTCCCAAATATAAGCTTGCTGGCACCAATATTATCACAATGGTAGAGTGCATTGCAAAAACTCTCTGCACCCTGGTATAGTTTAATAGTGTACTGTATGAAAGCATCTAAACACGTCATACATTCATATTTAGTCTTTATTGGATTAGTGATCATGAGTGTCACATGAAGTATAATAGAGGGACAAATATCGGATATGCATATCTTTGGGGCATTAAAGTGCTAATTTACTTTGGCGTGCCACATGAAAGGAGTTTTTTTGAAAACAAGCAGGTAAACAAATTAATATAGAAGTTTCCTACTAAAGAGTTGGTCGTCCCAGACTAGATGTAGGCTCCTAGATGTAGCCACAATAAAAGGAAGGTCTCATGCATCTTTGAGATTGTATATTTTACATCCTGAAGAAATTCAAAGGATGACTGGGACCCCTTCTGCTGCAGAAGTGGGACTCAATGCTTTTAATCAGGCATAGCTGGGAACTCTGATAGGCATATTTCTCCACTGAAGCCAAAAGAAATATGATATGCCACTTCAGTAAGCCAGCTGACCACAATCTACCCATAACTGAGATGGCAGCATTGTGTGGGCTGACCCTTAATGCAGTAAGGTAATTGTTTAAATGAACACAGATTAGCTAGTTTTGCAAAACTTCAGTAAATAAGTCCAAACACTAAAATTGTACATGATATATATATATATATATATATATATATATATATTGCACAATAACAAACTACAATTTTTTTTATGTAGTTCATTTTAGATTTAGTGTCTTCTCTTCAGTCTCTTATAGCAAATGTGTTATTATGTGCTCTAAATTTCTATGTTGTCACTTTTTCCAAGACATATTAAAAAGTTATTTGCAATGAATTTTCTATAGAGAATAAAAAAGGCTATCATGTTTGGTTTAATTCAGGGAAATTTCTTAAGTTAAAAATACTTACTTGGATTAATTTTCAGTTGTGTCCCCTGTCCAAAGATGAGTTTCCCATAGCCAGCCCCAGTAGTACACCAAGGTTTATAGCTCTACACTAACCTTTACATGTACTTAGCATACACTGCATGTTACAAAGAACAGCTACTAAAGCTGCACTATATAGATAGTATATGCATTATTCTAATATTACTGAACACACTTGGGCGTTACTGCTGTAAAATGCAATTCACATATTCTTTAAATATAGGATACTTACTAGAAACCACTGTTAACTGTGTTCCATGGCCAAAATTTAAATTGTAGTTGCTTCTAGTGGCACTGTATATAATTATAAAGCAAAAACACAGCTGACTACCTGTGTACACCTATTAGGCAGTAATATGTTACCCCTGAAAGAATGGAAAGGGGGTTCATTAACACTTACAGCTTATACTGGATGTGTAGATGTCATGGAAATACTCAATCCCTATTACTAACAGTAGACAAAGATATTGTGGTCACGGGCAGTACGGAAGCATTCAATAAATTGTATTTTTAGTAAAAAAAAAATACAGTTCACCAAATTTACTCAATCCCCGTTCGATTTTTTCTCCACTTACACTAACATTGAAGCAGAGCTGCACTTACAAAACCTGAAATGGATAAACCTTAAAGTCTCTGGGCAGTAAGACTTCAATATACAATGCCAGATTCATGAATGCAAGATTGGTGTACATGGAGAGTGCTATCCATTTATATGAATCTGTTTTTAATCTACACCCAAGTATGCAGCAGGTTGATGCATCAATGATTCAGAGAATTATATAAACAATGGCAATGCAAAGTAGCTTGTACTGCACTGTGTAGTGCAAAATTATACTGCCATGAGGCAAACATAGGGAAAGTCTATTAGAACATGTACATTTGAGTTGCTCAAGTGCACATGCTCATGTAAATGGAGCAGGGTGGATGGTACATGGAAGGGTACCTCCAGTATCAATTTATTTAAGAGAAAAAGTTGTGATTAGAAAAGGCTTCATAGCACCTATCTCAGTCAGTTGGCACTCATAGATGCCATAACATGCTGTTTACACATTCACACATTAACTAAACATTTAATTTTACATGTAAAATTGGAGTAAGTTTAAAACGATAACGAGACTGAACATTTATGAACATTGTAATTACTAAGAGTTGGAATTGTGCCTTTTCAAAAAACAATGTTTGGAAGGCTGTAGGTTAAATTTTGCAATTTAACATTTCTTTATCTTTTTTGCCATTTATTTCCATCATATTACTTACTATATAATATAACACTAAGAATATGTTTAACAACAAAAAATACACTTACTAGGTATAACAGTAAGCTTTGTACCTTGACCAAAGACATACTTCCAGTTGCCAGTATTAACACAGTCATAAACTCCAATACATGAACCAGTAACCAGACCTTCATGTGCAGAGGATTTAACTGACTAATATAATGCATTCATGTAGATCTCTACATACAGATACAGATACTGCATTACCATAATTAGATATTATACTCAATGAGGGGAATGTATTAAAACTGGAGCAGTTGTACATGACAACCATTTAACATTTATCATTCATTCCCAAAGCTTAACTGATCAAGCTCAAAATAGAAATGATTCGTTGTCTGCTGGTCCAGATTCTGTCTTTTCCAGCTTTGATAAATTTGCTCATTGTGTTTACATTACATAGAGTTGATTTAATAATGGAGTTGTATTCATCCTAGCCTCTTCCAAAATCTTCTCAGATTCAGGAGAAATCTGTATTTGTCCACACAGGCTCAGTTGAAAGAAGTTTCCATTAGTAAATCAACACCCACATTGGATTTTATCTGAAACTTTAAAAGTATGCCTTTTTTAAGACTGCTTATTTTTGCTAAAGGTTATTCATAATAGTTGTCAGCATTTGTTATTATCATTGTTATTATTATTATTATTATAGTTATTATTATTACAAGTGGTCTGATAGACAGAACCTAATATTAAATGTACATATTGTAGGTGTCTTACTTGGTGTAACAGTTAGGGTGGTCCCAGTTCCGAATATTAGCTTGTCGTTGCCTCCATAAGCACACTGCTATATATCACTACAATAACACATTTGCTATGTTAACACTGGCAACCAGGTAATGAAAGGAATCATAAAGAAAAAAAAACTTAAGTACATGTACAACATATACAATGTATCTGAGCTTGGTACAAAATAGAAAATATATTTATATAGAAATAAATGTAGCCAGAAATTGTGTTTATTAATGCTTCTAATAAATATAGCACAACCCACACACATCATAGCTGACCTGACAATTCCAGCCTTTAGGAAATTATTTATTTAGTATATCAGTATAAATAAAGTAATATATAGACTTACTTGGCCTTACAAGGAGTTTGGTCCCTTCTCCAAATGTAAGTTTTGAGATGCCAGAACTATAATCACAGTGCTAAATACCATTACAAAAATACAAGCTACACACATACATATGACTTGAAGAAGGGCATATAAAAGTACATAGTAAACATTAAAAAAATTTTTTACAACTATATATTGTAGGGTAGGGATACAACTAAACATCCATAGTGGTAATCTTAAAGTTGTCATTCTGTACCACATCCTTTTTTAAATCAGGTAAAACTGAATTTTGCACCATACTGGAGTTCTATGTTAAAAAAAAGTGTACTGTGAGATCTGAGTGCACACAAAATATTTTGGGCAACACTTTTTGCAGCACATTGCACTACACTGAACCCTAATTTCAGCACTTGGGACACTGGACCTGTACTGCTTAGTCTCCTAAACAGCTCCTCAGGGTGCTAATACGAGTGTTGCATTAATACTAGCATCTAGCATTCACCTAACCATAAGGCACAGTAGACTTGTAACTTTAGGTGCCAGAGGCAAAAATATAGCTTTGAGTAGTTAAAAACAAACATAGAATCCACTTTCCATGTAAAATCAACTTATATAATTACTATAACCGATTCATCAATTTGAAGGGAAACCCTCCAAAGCTCAAACAAATCAATATGAAAAATTGATGGCGGTGGGACAAAGAAATGTCCCAAAGTAGCAGTAGGGAGGGTCAACCACGGTATATAGTATAGAAAAATCACTTTATTAAGGTCACAAATGTAAAATAGGTCCACTTAGGATGTCATGACGACATAGCTAGTGGGAACATCCCCCAGTGTACCCAACAATAAAAAACACTGTATAGTTAATCATCACAATTATTTTCCATGATGTAGAAATAGTAATTTCATACAAGAAATTAGAATATCCTAACGGAGGGATTTTGATTCTGAAATCAAAGGTCATGCACTTACAGACTTCAGTGATTGAAATTCAGCTCTGCACAGGTAAAAAAACCTTGGACTGTTTATAGACATTGGAGGGTCATCTGACCAAATGGTCAGCAAGCACATAGGCATGCTCAGATTATCTGAGGGGGCATGCGAAAGCCACTGTCAGACACTTCTGGTGTGAATTTGTCTTGGAGGAAACAATAGTGATAACTCCAACAAAAATTATCACAATCTTTCCCAAGGTCCCTGGAGTTGTCTGGAACAGGCCATAGACATAGGATTAATTGCCAGCCCATGTAGAAGACATCAGCTGCAGTGGTAAAAGGTTTCCTGTTTCCCCTTCTCTAATAATATGCACAATTTGTGTTTTCTTTGCATCCTAAGATAGACTAATCATTGTAAAGAAAAACATTTAAAAGGTTCCCTTTAGCTAAAAAATAAAAAAATAAAAATCTTCTTTAATAGATATACACTGAAAGTAGTCCAGTTCTGCCATTACTGACCTCTATGAATGCTGTTTGCCTGACTGTCTCTGATACTTTCTGAGTCACTAATTCAGAACAAGCACATGGATTAGAAACTCCTGATCTGCATATGTGATTCCAGGTCAGGGACTCAGAAAGTATTGAAGGCAAGGGATTCATATTATCAGCCAGGCAAAACCATGTTCACACTTTCAGGTAGTACAAAGAACAATGAAGAGCTGAAAAATGCAGAGATGCATAGAAAACAGAACACATCACTGAGATACATTAGGCACATTATTCTAATTTCTAGTTGGTTGCATACACATTTATAAACAATAAATGAATATCAGCCTAGGCCACAGAGAAAACTTACTTGGTATAACATGTAGTCTAGTGCCAACCCCAAATATGAGCTTGTTCCCAGCAGTATTAGCACACAGTGCTTCATGTAATATCAATAACCCAGCCAGGATATCACATAACAGATGTGTGCACCTTGTACCATGTACTACTATTTCAACAGCGGTCTTTTTTTAAAAAAAAATCATCATTTAATGTTTAAATTATTTGATATATGGCAAACTAGAGTTTATTTTATTTACCATTTCTGAATGTGGCATTGTTACTGATATTCCCAAAACAGAAGATGTTTGGTATTTTGATATAGGCAACCACTTATTTATTTTCAGAAATTACATTTAGATGCAGCGTAGAGTTAGAAATGTTTAATGCTTGTATCTGTGAATATTTGCAAATATATCTATACACATGTTTACTCTGCATTTAACATCTGCCAAATAGTACTTTACTGGAACTGATGACTATTATTTAAGGTATCTTGGATCATTGCAAATGATCCAACAACAAATGTCAGGACAACTTTTCAACTTTCCATTTAAAATAGTTGATTAGGGAAAATATATATATAAAACAACATGTGTATTTATGAAGAAAACATGTTGGTATCCTGCTACTAGAATGAGTGAAAAGTCTTCTTAATTCATTAGAAACCACTCATAGAAGGTAGTGAAGTTGGCCAGATCTGACCAAGCAATGTACAGAGACCCTCATTTTTAATAAATAGGAGAATTTGAGAACTGGAAAACAATAGGAAATACAGTAAGTCCCCTACTTATGAACAAGTCTAGTTCTGGGAGCTCATTCATAGCTCCAACTTGTTCGTAAGTCCAACAAACATCAGTGCTTGCAGACAAAAGCTGTGAGCACTGATCATTGTGTTCTGGCCCGGGAGTCCCCCTGTCAGAACACAATAGCACAGCAGGGGAGATCACAACATTGCTTGTGTTGGTACAGCTATCTGTCAGTTTTTTACTTTCAGCCTGCTGAGTTGAAAGAAAAAAAATCGTGCAAACACATGTTTGCATCTTTAAAAGCTTGCAAGTTAAACATTCGCATGTAGGGGGTTTGAAATTATATGTTATACTATGTTTTAAAATAAATGCACAGTAGAACTACTAAAGCCACCGAATGTGTACTTACTTGTGGTTACAGTGACCTTTGTTCCGGCTCCAAAGATCAGTTTTGTGTAACCAGTATTAGCACAGTGTTAGATGGCAGCTCAAAAATGTAGCAAAACCACTTGTAGGAACTGCACTCACTACTGAGTGTCAGGTCTTAAAAATACATATATAAATGCTCTTAAGGCTCAGTAGGTTATAAATGAATATGTTAATTTTGTAAGAAAAAACATAAAGTATTATTATGTTGTTTATGTATACATATACAATACTAAACCTTATAAAACTGTATATACGGTAAAAGCTTGATGATTTATCAAAACATCCTAATGGCATAAATATAATTTACCATAAGTATAAACATATACATAAATATTATTTAAAGAGTGTGTAAAGATAGATTCTGCTGGAATGATATCACAAATACTAATAGAAAATAGCATTTATTGATATGCACTTCAATACCTCAAGCCTATTTGAGTGCAGTAAAAAAAAATATTGTTTTTTAAATTCAGAAATAACATCAATAAAATGATGAAAAAAAAAACGAATTCTGACAGTTCATTCACACATTTCGTAATCTTGCATGTGTATAGGAAGTTATACTTTATGTCAGGGATATGCAATTAGCGGACCTCCAGCTGTTGCAGAACTACAAGTCCCATGAGGCATAGAAAGACACAAGCAGCCACAAGCATGACACCCAGAGGCAGAGGCATGATGGGACTTGTAGTTTAGCAACAGCTGGAGGTCCGCTAATTGCATATCCCTGCTTTATGTGATACATTGCGCACTA
Organism: Rana muscosa; assembly: GCA_029206835.1. Classification (NCBI taxonomy): domain Eukaryota; kingdom Metazoa; phylum Chordata; class Amphibia; order Anura; family Ranidae; genus Rana; species Rana muscosa. Next base: position 815,168,551 of record CM055116.1, read on the forward strand.
ATAGATGAGCAGAATTAGCTGGATATACTTTTTACCTACCTAACAGGCTGACGAGGAAAGGAATACATTGCTAGAAAGATAAACAGGAGCTTTCAGTAGAAATGGCTCATCACCATAAAAGGAGCTTATTTATTAAATGAGTACAGTCTAGTCACTTAGTAAATAAGGTGAAGCTATGTTGTGTGTATCTGCGCTATGGACAATAAAATTATAATAATACGTGTATAGCTGCTGCCTCCACTGTGAGTAACAGGTAGGGTCAAGAGATGATATGTGGGTATGAAAGTGGATTTGGCGCTGTTTCAATACCTAAAAAATGCTGTGTAAACCAATGTATAGATCATAAATACACCATGTTCAAAAAAAGCATATAAAGTGATTAGCAATTGAAATAATTACTGCTTATAAAATTAATGCTATTAACCAATACTGCATTTAATATAAATAAATGCTATTTGATCAGTGCTGAAAAACAATATTAGATATAACGTGACCAGTGCTATAAAACATTAAATCCTTGTGCGATTAAAGAAACAACAAAGTTCATATAAAGTGACCAGTGATCCAGATGATGAATCTTTGAGTGATTCAAAAAGTATCAACCAAACTAGTTATTGCATCCTCAGTGCAATATTCCAAAAAACACGTGTCCATACAAAAAGTCCTTCTTATGGTGTTGTCGTGAAAATATTTATTTGGTGTTTGCAACTGAAGAGAGAACTACAACCTTTTTTTGCACATGGTGTATTTATGATCTATATATTGGTTTATACAGCATTTTTTAGGTATTGAAGTAGTGCCAAATCCACAGTAACCTTGTGGTTTACATTTTGGAAAGCTTTTAATTAATTACTTCCTACTTTTAAAGATACGCAATAATAAAAAAGAACAGTCAAATGGTTTGACTTTCTTCAGTGTGCCACAGATAGCTACATCAAATAATAAATTTTTATGTAATAAACACTTTGAAATAAAGGTCAAAGCATCTTTCGCTTACTTGGCGTGACAGACAAGACTGTTCCTCTTCCAAATATGAGTTTGTTAAAGTTCCCAGTACCACACAGTGACAACCTCATTAACAAAAACCAGACCTCTTCAAAAACTCACATTTGCTCCTTTTAATCAAATATAATGTTTTAGTTAGCACATAGCAAAGTAAGTGTTCAAACAGTTTAGTGAATAAAGTGAGGCTATGTCCAAATATTCAATTTTGGGCAGGAATTTTTTTTTTTTATTTGGCTTGTATGGGACCTACTAGGTTAGGTGCTTATTCACTAAGTGAACAGCCCCTCTCTTTAAGTAAATTAGTCCCACAGGGTCTTATCTGGATGGTTTCATTGTTGACACACACCTCGTGTCACGTATCTATGTTTTGTTAAAGTGTACTAAACTTTAACATTACATTTCTTCTCTTTGCTCCCTTATGGTCTGTTAAATCTACCATTAAAAGCATTTTCTTATGTCTGTTTGACAAGTGCAAAAAAAAAAAGTTGTTCATCCATCCAGAAACCTTTTGCGCTTAAAACTTCCTGTCCTCTCTTCTTCAGTGGACAGTTATCAGTTAGCATTGTTCCCAGACATCTCTATTGACTTTAAAACATATCCCCCTATATTACAGAGAGAGGGAGGTGTCATATAGTCCCAACACATTCCCTTCCTAAGGTGACAATGCAATTCTCCTAGATACAGTATGGTTTTCACCCTAGAAAAGTTTATTTTCCCCTGGCAGGATCGCCAGGGGAAAATAAAGAAGAATAGGTGAGAAAGAAAAAGAAAACAAATTCAATTGCCATATCTAAAGATAGTAAGCTGCAATACATTGAGTTTTGTTCTTAGGTTTAAATACACTTTAGGATGCACCACTAATTATTCTTAGTGCATAAACCTGTCCTAACAATATTTTCAGGAATATTGGCAAGCATGTGCTAGTTGTCCCTGAGGATCAAAAAACAAAACAAACAAAAAAAACTGATAGGCTAGCCTAGTGCATATATAAGAGATATCTATAAGCTTTGTCTGCTGGACAATGAGCGACATCTTGCAGATGCAATTTGTCATTCAACTATAATAAAATGATCTATCTGAAATAAATACTCCAAACATATAGTTAAATGTATTATACATTAGGCAAGGTCTGAAAATGTCAATGCAAAAAAGACAAATCCAATCATCCATCCATTGCTTATAATTTCAAAGATGAATGTGAATCGAATACAAACAAAACAACTTACTGGGAATGATAGACAGTCTCGTCCCTGAACCAAAGATGTATTTGTAGTTATTATTATCACACTAAGAACACCCTTAACAAAAACTACTTTTCTTTCAGTAGCAAGATTTCTGAATTATTTAACTAAGCATGCAGGCTAGGCTGCCTGCAAATGAAAGTGGCCTCAAATGTTTTAAGCAGACTCTAAGTCAAGTCTTTTTTTAAGACATAAGTAGGTCTAGAACAAAAATCCCTTTAGTGGGAACCTGAATGTCATAGTAAAAGTAATTTTTTGGGGTTGCAGTTCAAACAAATAACATTAGTATCACATTTTAGTTATTTTAGTTTCATGATGTACTATATACCAAGTTTAATGTACTATATATTTTTTTTGTGATTCACCTTGTATATTAGCACTGGTTAATATACAGTAGTGTGTGAAAAAAGAATAAATTGTAATTAATATAAGTCTACTTACTTGGAATCACTGCTAGGTTAGAGCCACTGCCAAATATGAGTTTATAGCTATTTGCAGTAGCCACAGTATTCTACTCCTTAGCAAAAAATCCACCATTGTTTTGAAACAAACAGAAGTGTCACTATTCATGTTTATATTTCAAATGTGTCTGAATTAATAAAGGTTTCACTGCCCTTTATACTTTTTCTATCTATAGCAATAAGACATATTTGCAGGTAATGTATTTATGAAATCACTTAAATCACAAGAACGCATGTTATAATATTTGCCATACCACAATTTTATTGTGCATATTTAGTCACTGGAAGTTGGAGACTTCTAACATCTTGATAATCTTTGGATTTTCTGTCTATTATACAAACACCAAAGGTCCAATCCTGGACATGATAGGGATGTTGTGAACACAGATTCACATTATCCCACTAATGCAATGCTACATAGAATGTGATAACTGATAAGTAAAAAAAATATTTGATGAAAAACGAATTTCCAGAGTATATTCAAATGTGAATTATGATTATTTGAAATAATATAATTGTGTTTTGCCTGCCTATGTATATACTGTTTTTGAACAAATACTCACTTGGAAGGACAGTAAGCATGGTTCCTTTTCCAAAAATGAGTTTACTGAATCCTGACGTAGTCACATAGCTCTATGTCTTAACAAAAATGAATACACTTTCTTTAAACTAATTACTAAAACCAATGCTGTAAATTTGAACATCACTGTGATCCTAAAATTATACCTACTTTCTTATGTACTGTACTTTCACTAATGACAAATAAAAAAGCACAAATGGTACTTACGTGGTACCACAGTAAGCACGGTCCCTTTTCCAAATATGAGTTTGTCAACACCAGATGTAGTCACAGTGCTAAAAGCCTTAGCAAAAACAATAAGGTTGAGAATGTTCACACAATAATTTGTGTGAATATTCACTTCAATTATCCAATCATGCTCAAATGAAATATTGAAACAGTGATGTGGTTTTCAAAAGATTGGACTATAAAGTAAATATTCACACAGTTTATTATGTGAATATTCTCAACTGCTTTAGTAAATTATCCCTCATGCTGCTTTCTATCACCTAATTACCTTTCCCATCACTTCAATAATGCCATTATTTAGATTTCTGCAGGTTTAATACTATCTTTAAAAATATTTTTTAATTCAACAATGGACCATAATCGTTTAAAAATTGCATCCATCATTTGTTTCTATCACATTGCAACATTGTTATCAGTTTGCAGGTTCTATGTCTAAAGCACTGCACAGATAGTACAACAATGATTTCTAAATTTCAGATTAGTTGTCAAAGGACATGTACTATTCATCATTGTTCTGTAGGAATCAATGAAAATTATTGGACACAGTGCATTTGGAAAGAAACTACTGCTGCTGTCTATCTCTGAACATTTAATCGCACAAACAGAACCATGCATTGCTGCCACAAAATGTAGATGAATGTGATCTTGTACAATAATTTTTTTTTTTTTCGAAGGCTATACTGTGTTTCTATCCACCTACATTTTTCACTAGTACATATGTGAATATTGGCCAGTTGTGATATTTATTCAAACAATTTGCAGTGTCAGAATTTTCTTTTATGTGACGATAAGACTGATACTATTTTAACTACAGACAGAAGTATTACATTTACTAACTTACTTGGAATGACAGTAAGCTGAGTGCCTCCTCCAAATACAAGTTTTCTACCAGCACCAGTATTAACACACCAGTTCAACCCTTTGCATTATCCTCTAGCTAGCGTCACAGCTATGTAATGTCACAATTATACTGAGAGTGAGAGATTATCAGTCCACAAATCTATTTTACTATCTTCTGAAATTTTTATTTTGCTTTAGATATTTTTGACAAATTTTGTTTAACTTACTATGAAAAATTACTTTTTTTTTTTTTTATAAGTCAGTCACAATATATAATTTTATATTGTTTGCCATAATGCACAATATGTGATAATGAAATTGTATTTGTTTTGTAGAGCTGAACTCTGCAAATCTGATATATTAGTACTGTAGCTCTACATAAATATATGAAAAGGGAATATTTGATTAGTACTGATTTTTGCAAAGACTTATTGAATTACCTGGAAAAATAAATAAACAAATAAATAAATAAGTACGATGATTTATTTACTTACTTGGAGTCACTGCTAGCTTAGTGCCACTGCCAAATATGAGTTTGTTGGTATTTGTACTAGCCACTGTGTACTATTCCTTTGCATAAATATGTGGGGCTGACTACATGCAGACATGTTTTATTCATACTTTATTTATTTCATCATTTATTTTACCCTATGCAGCTAGAGCTGATCGGTTAGAGGGGTTACATTTTGGGTAATATAATGTTTAACTCATTGGTTACACTTTCATCATTCTTCAACTGTTCAAAAATGTTATGTACCGTATTATAATTTCAGTATATTTTAATACTTTTACATTGTATGATACACTGGGAATCTAGGACTAACCAAACTATTCAAGTTATTCAATAAGTCACTGCAATGACCAGCAATATTTTACATAACACTATACTAATTATCAGCAGTCATAATTCTGATCATTCTCTATGGGTCACTGTAATTTGAAAATTGCTATTTGCCTTTCTGAATAAGTCTATAGTGTACCACTATCCATCATCAGGACTATTGAAAAGTTATTTTTCAATTGGTTGTTGCATTTGTCACATCATCATCATCATTATAATCATCATCATATTTTAAAAATGAATCAGTGATCAGCAACTTGTTGCATTTGTATACAAACACGTCTTGAATATAAGTGATAAAGTAGAACTTGACTCTGTATATTGCTCTAGAATCTGCAGACGAATGTGCCTATTGAAACAGAGTTATATGTAAACATCATTTTTAGTTTTAAGAACAAACATAAGCATCAGTATACATCTCTTCCTTGAAAAATCATCACCAATCTATATTATAAAAAGTGAGAGCACAAAATGATCTTACTTGGTATGATTTGAAGCTTTGTGCCTTGGCCAAAGATGAGTTTATATCCTGAGCCACTATACACACACAGCAGTTCACAGCATAACAAGAACCAATTTCTATACACATGGTATATTAAACAGTTTGTTCTGCAAAACTAAACAATGTTCATGTAATACTACAATGCAGAATTTATGGTAAATAAATAAAGCACACATCTACATCAGCTTGGCATAGCTGAGATTGTGTCTAGCTCCAAGTAAGGATAAATGGACATTTCCAAAAATGATATAAAAACAACAATTTTTTAGTTTTTTTTGAATTTTTTTGAATTCATATTTTAAAATCATCAAAGCAGCCCTGATGCTCCTCTGCTTGAACTGCTGTACCTTTTACATGCAGGAAAACTGTATACACTACAGGGGGCTTGTTTAGAGTAAGCAAAACATATAAAAGTGTCTTGTACCATACGAAACTTTAACTTTTAAGAGCTTCAAAATGAAGTTGGATAAATACACAGATGATCCAGAATACTAATTTATCTAGCAGAAAAATATTTGATCCTCAAATTCAGTGAGAAATTTACCACACATAATATACAGTCATCAGAATAGCAGAATATACTAAAACATCATTCCTAAAATAAAAACAACTGACATCATACAATGTAAAATTAAATAACGTACAATTAAACCTGTATTTAGTGATAACTACTTTTACTCTTCTCACACATTTAGGTTACTTAAATAAACAATAAGAAAACTTACTTGATAAAACCTGTAGCTTTGTTCCACTCCCAAACACAAGTTTAACGTTGTTGTTACTATCACAGTGATACGTACCACAACAAAAAGATTACTGTGGTATGTATTGTAGTCAGCATCACTTTTCTGTGACAATTGAATTATTGTGTAGTAGCTGAGATACATATTATTTACTATGATATTGCCTGGATAAGATCAAATCATATTTTATATAGGAAACAATATGTATCACAGCAGGTCAAATTTTTTTTACAATATATTTTACATATTAAAATTTCATACTGCTAAAAACATTTTTAGAATCTCCAAACTATGCTCCAAGGTTATCGCAGGGGAAGACTGGTGATTTTTTTAATGCTCAACTGAAAAAGCTGAAGATAGTAGCTGACTGGTTGCCATGCACAGCTGCTCCAGATTTTGTCTGCTCCAGTTTTTATAAATTCGCCCCAATATTTTACCACACGAGTCATTTTCATTTTTAATGACTGGTGTAGTACCAATGCATTGGATTAAGGCCAATGTTGGACCTCTATTTAAAAAAAAAAAGATCAAAGTATTTACCAAATAACTACAGACCCATTGGTTTAGTAGTCAGGATATGATAGTTTGATAAAAGACCACATAGAAGAGTTTTCGCTAGAAGACAACATTCTAAGCAAAAGTCAGCATGGATTGAGGAAAGATCGAAATTGTCAAATAAATCTGCTTTCTTTTAATAGAGTAGGTAAGCAAAAACAAAGACAAAGAAATGGCTGTGGATATAGTATACTTGGATTTTGCAAGCATGTTTGACACAGTTCCTCACTAATGGCTGGTTTGTACGTTAAGGGCTGTAGGCTTAAAAAAATCAGCCTGTAAATGTATAGAAAACAGGCAATTCAGAGAGTAGTGATTAATGATTACTCTGAATAGCCTAAGGTTATTAGTGGTGTACAGAAAGGTTGAGTGTTGACATCCTTATTTTTGTAACCTACTTATAAATTATATAGTGTTTGGAATTAAAATTTCTATTTCTGTATTCTGTGTGATGGCACCAACTATGTAGTTCAATAAAATCCTTAAAAATGTGTACCTGAAAGTACTGTTTTATTGACAATTTGGTGGCAAATTGGCAAATGAGGTTTAAAGCTCAACTAGGTATGGTTTTTAGTGCATAGTTACATTGGTCCAGCTTGGACCACTATAAGTGTGCATATTCCATACTTGTGGGGCTTCTGTGGAAACAGAGACACACTATAGTAGTCACTGCTACTACAGTGATCGCTGCAGTCCTCTGAGTGGAGATCATGACATCACTGCTCTGCCTCTCCACCTTTTCCAATCAGAGCATGCCATGTATTCTTTGAAAAAAATACAAAGCATTCTGTGAATGGCAGCCATGCCAAGCAAGCGACCCGGAAAAATGCAGCAATCACTGTATTAGGAGCAACTACTTCAGTGATTCCCCACTTCCACAGCAGTCCCATGGGTATGGACTATGTTTACTTACATTGGTCTAAGCGGGACAAATGTAACCATGCAATCAAAATCATCCCAGGAGTTCAGCTTTGATGCTAACAAATGTAAAGGTATGCACTTGGGAGCTAAATATAGGATGGGTATAGGATGGGTATAACTGGGGTTCTCAATGACTGAGAAAGTCCTGTGTTTTCTGTTAAATCATAGACTTAGAGCAGTATTAAACCCTTAGTGTTTTTTTTTAGCTTAACACATTGAGCACAATAAAATAAACATTCCCCTATAAACTACAACTTTCAGTGCTGAAACAGGAAACCTGGGGCAGTATTTATGGAACCAGCTTGATAACAGCAAACAAAAACTGTTGCACATAAGTATAATGTCAGGGTGGTCTATTACTCAAAGGATGATTTCTCTGGCCTTGCTGCCCTCCAGGATAGGGGATATCCTAATAGTCACAGAAAAAACAAAGACAATAGGGCGCACCAGCCTAGTGCATTATCCCAAGTATATTTATTGTTAAAAACAAAGTTAAAAACTACTCACAAAGAAATATTGCTTGTAAGGCCACCAAATCATGGCAATCAGTCCTGAAACCGACAGTCTCCAGATGGCAAAGGAGAAGACATCAGGGCCTCTGCTTACTGACACGTTTCGAAGGGGTACCTTCTTCCTCAGAGCCTAATCAGGAACATAAGCAGGGAATAAAAGATGAAGAAGCTGCATACTCAGTAAGTGATTAAATCAGCTGCTGAAAGTGCTTACCCACTTCCCGAACATGGGACATCCATGGAGGCCCCTAGGTTGAAGTTGTTATACCAGGATGATGCCTGCAGCTATCTTTTTTCCAGCCAGCAATTCCCTTTTTTAGTAAAATTCATCCAAGTGGCTGATTAGCCACTGGATTGCTTTTACAGGCACACTCCTACCGCCCTCCGGTGACTCTCTCTCTGTGCTCTCCTGTGTGATCGAGGAGCCTGGTATGCAATACAGCACTTCTGCTGGGTTACCATAAAGCTGGCCATGGGAAAGTAGAGATCAATGTTTTTTGTTTTTTTATCTCATGCTTTCCAGGGTACAGGAGAGATTTGGGATCTCTCTCCATAAAGAGTACCTGTCATGCTTTATTTCTATCCTAAGGGATGTTTACATTTCTTGTGATAGGAAAAGTGACAGTGTAAATAAAAGTAAATATATAATATTACATCAAGCTTGTGTGCAGAAGCAAAAGCATATGTAGGTTGCGCCTGCATATGTAAGGGGTGTTAGCACCACACATGTGAGGTTTCCCCAGGAACGTTCGAGCGAGAGCCAAAAATATAGCATTAAACCTCCTCTGTAACTCTAAAATGGTAACCTGTAAAAAAAATTAAAGTTACGCTTATGGAGATTTTTAAGGATTGTAGTTTGGTGCCATTCCACAAGTGTGTGCAATTTTAAAGCATGACATTGTATTCTATTTACTCTGCATAACATCATCTTTTATATTTGATCAAAAACATTTATTTTTTTACATTAAAATTCATTAAAGTATATTTTTAAAGTGTATTTTTTTCCAAAAATTGCACTTGAAAAATCGTTGCGCAAATATCGTGTGACATGAAAAATTGCAACACCCACCATTTTATTCTCTAGGGCCTCTGTTTAAATAAATATATATATATATATATATATATATATATATATATATATATATACAATGTTTGGGGGATTCTGGGTAATTTTCTAGCAAAAAAAATTTGATTTTTCCATGTAAGAGAGAAGTGCCAGAATTGGCCCGGTAGGGAAGTAGTAAAGAACTGATTGTTTGATAATCACTTTTATATAATTTTACTAACAGAATGCAATGCCAATCTGCATCAACACATTTTCTTGTATTAAAAAAGTATAGACTCCAGAGAAAAAGAGACACATTTAACCCCCTGTATAAAGCATTAGCAGTCCGGTTTTGGGCACCAGTTCACAAAAATTATTGGGGAGCTGGAGAGAGTGCAGAGAAGGGCAACCAAGTTGAAAGAGGAATGAATAACTTCATATATGAGGAAAGATTAGTTGAATTGGGTTTATTCTCACAAGAAAAGAGGCATTTAAGAGGGATATGATTACGATACGTCATTAGGAGGTGGCTGCCTAAACCTGGAGAAAACAGCCTCCTCCTGATAATGTCAATCAGGAATATGGCGGCGTGGAACCTGAGCAGTGCCAGTCAAGGAGCAGATCACAGCAGGACAAAGCTAGATATGCCAGGTAAGTAGGTATCTGAATTGAGGACAATGATGTTGCTTAACCTCATCATATGGACAGGCTTCTTCACAGTAAGATCTGTGAAAATGTGGAATGGATTTCCTCAGGAACTAGTTCTAGCCAGCTAAGTTAATTGTTTTAAAATAATGCAGGATGCACAGACTATAACTGTCTGTTAACATTTACAAATAATAAAACCTAAGGTTGTTAATCCAGGGAACATCCAATTGCCTAAGGGGATCAAGAAAGAATCTTATCACTGTGCTGGAGAAAATTGGACCATCCTTTAAGTTTTTTTTTGCTTTTCTCTAGATAAACTGAGCGTAAAAGACTCCATATATGAAGGTTTTCATAATATTTTTTTTTCTTTTTTGATTGAACTAGATGGATTTGTGTTATTTTTCAACCTGCCTACCTATGTAACTATTGACCTAGGTGCACTCTGTGGATATCTAGGTAATCCAAGGAAGTTTAAAAAGACAGTTCGGTTTTTGGTCCTCCACCATTTTTGTCGGGATCACCACTAAAACACAAGGGCACCTTATTGCTTGAAGCAGTCTGCCAGTCATTCAAAAGATATCTTACTGTAATGCAACACCTGTATTAATACAGTGAGATGCTTTGCTACGAAGAAGACTTTGGCCGAACCACGTTAGCATTTCAGATGTAGCCCTGCTGTCAGTGCTCAATAAAGAAATATAAGAAGAAGCATTTGTGTTGCCGGCATTTTTCGTTTATTAGATGTTTTGCAGGAACCTATTGCATATAATGTATTTGAAACCTTTGTAAGCAGTTGTTGCATTTTGTTATGTGTTGAGTTCCTAATAATACCAATTGATTATTTATTTTTTCAAGACTTTTTCAAGATGCTTTTATTTGGTAGATTGTTTTAATAAATGTTCTTAATGTAATCAAAATGATCAGAAAAATAGGAAAAACATTTAAAAAATAATATTTTCATTATAATATATTCCACTAATTATTCAGTTTGTAAGGACCCCATATTTGTATAGATTTTGAAACCTTAAGTATATAAAATGTACACATTATTTTTTAACCATAACAGTATTGTGTATATCATACATATGATATTGGTGTATGGTTGAAAAATAAATGTATAGATTTCTAGATTAAAATGGGTTTGGCTTGATCACAAGCTATTTTCAATGCTTTAACCTTCAAAGCATTAAAACATTCCTAATAAAATTGCTTGTTTGCATATGTCTACTGCATTTAAAAAAAAACACTCCAGTGCTAGAACCAGAGGCATTCTTTAATAAATGCCACAACAGAAGTCTTATCAACAAGCTGCAAAAAACACACACAAGGGCGTGAATACCTTTTGCATTACCATAAATACATTTATTGAATCCAAAAAGACAAATGGATACTCACATGCTGTACAAAAATAAATAAAACTAAGGCCAGCCACACGGTTCAAATCACAGCTGGTTCAGCAGGAGCTATCCAAGATTCAAACCATTATTGGGCAGGCTGAATGTACCAAGTTGATCAATCAATCAACTTGGGTACAACCAGCTTGCTGGGTTTCTTTCTAATTATCGCATGTGGCTGCTTCAGCCGCTAGCGATATATGCTGTCTTCTCCCAGCGAGGACGGCTTCTCCTGCCCACCCTGGCCTCCCTTCCGGGAGGAAGACAATTGCTGATTTTCTGCGTTGATGGGGGAAACCTGTGGCTGCAGGAAAGAAATTAGCACCATGTATGGCCAGCCTTAGATACTAATCCTTGTGTTAAAGATTTGTGAATTTAGCCTACTTTATTAATTAAGCAGTTAAGATTACCTCCCAAAAATGGAAAACATTGATAATATAAGTCAACCCAGAACACTGAGTGAGGTGTAAAAGCTTTTTTGAGAAAATAAAGAAAGCTTACACTGTTTGTGCATACAGTACATGTTGTTTAAACTTATGTAAGGATCTAGATGTCCATACATAGTAAAATATTCACCCCTCCATGACCATATACCAGTAATCAGAGCTAGGGATAAAATGTAGTTTTTGTATGCAAGTTTTTTCTTTTCACACAATTTTGCCTGTAACACTGATCCTTGTATCTGCTCTGGAATTAAGGAAAAGTTATTGCTGCAGGCAGATAGAAGGAAAGTGTGTTACTGTTACAAAGTAGGAAGCTTTCCCTGTGTTTTCCTCTTTTGACTAATCATGCAAATCACCCAAAGAATGCTTCCTAATTTGTCCTTCCAGACTTGAGACTCCTATGCGCAGCTTGGTCCCTGAAGTGAGTGCTCCCACAGAGCATACCTTAGGGTTGATTTACTAAAGTTATAGCGACTTTACTTTGCAGAATGAATATTTACTGATTTTAGAGAATATAGAGGAACATGTTCACTTTAATCAATCATCCAATTAAGTGTAAGAAAAAAAAATCCTGTCTTTATTGTTACCTTGCACACAACTGGGTATTTAAAGAAAATGCAGTATGAATTTAATACCTGAGATAAGTGAACATTCATTTCTGAAACATTCATGTATTTTTTTTTCTTATGAACATAGAAGAGACATTTATATTTAGTCAGAGGTATTCCCTAATCAGATTAACATCCACTGTCTTGCAGTTAAATGATCCAAGTTAATATTTTTTTTTTTCATTTTTTACCATTCTGTTTAATAAGAGGCATGTATTACTTGTTAATGCCCAATCCTACATATTTGTTTCAGCTTTGGTACCTCGGATATGTTCATGTACCTGTTAGCCAAAATGTAGAAAAGATGGCATGTTAATTTCTAGATAAGGTTTTTGTATCTAATAAAGGGAATAGAAATTGCTGGGCTGATTTACTAAAGGAGCCAAGACTCTTTACACAATAAAATGTGTTGTCAGTTATTACATTATTCTAGGGGTTTAAACTTTATTGGAGTCTTGGTAGTGACATGACTAGAAAATTCAGGCACTTACATATTCAACAAAGTGTGAATATGTTAACAGTAAAGCAATAAAACAATAAGAGTTCACTTTATTAAAAATAGACCACTGTAAGATATAGTATTATTGGTTACAATGGCCTTGCACATTGCATGTAACACCATAGTCCTTGCAATGTATTATTGAAAAAGCTCAACAAATTAACAATGTGACCTCTCAAACAGGCTACTTTAGTACTTTCTACATGAAGTCATTATAATAGCTTGCTTGTGGTAATGCTTAATAATGTAATAAGATGAAAGGCAATAACAAACTAAGGGCTATAATATTTTTTTAAATAAAACATTTATTTGTAAAAATTTACATAAACATAATTTTATGAAAGATTTGACAGCTATGTTTAGATGGTACAAACTTTACATACATAAGACCACAAACATACATGTAACATTCATTTTAGTCAAGTGAATCATGAAGCTGAGAAAAAAAATACACAAATTTCTTTTTGATAGCAATATTAACTGATGGTTGACATGGAACTGGCAGAAACAAAAAACTGAGATTAACAGAGATTTTATAAAAATCCACTTATACATGGAAGAGTATCTATACAAGTAATCATACAATCTATTTAAAATAACAAACATTTCTGAATAATAAAGTTATTATATGGTAAGAATATGTAAAGAATATGAACTGTATACATTATCTATTTATTGTTGTGACATTTGAAAGCATATTCCTTTTTTGTTTATGTTATAAGATTTACAAGAGTTTACTTTTCATCTTTAGGAACAAATAGTTTGTTGCATATGAATGGTATCACAACAATAGGTATACTTCCCTAATAGCTTACTCTCCATAATATCTGTATGTGCCTTCACTCCTTGATCTGGGCCTAACTTCCCAACTCCCACAATTCAAAGTGCATTTCTCTATAGGTTGCTGGGGTACCTTGGAGAAGCATTGGCAAGAACTGAAGCCATGTATTTTTTTTTATATAATAATAGCTTTGATGTATATACATATGTATAAATCTATAGTTATTACAAGTGCAGCATAACAACATGTATCCAAATCCACTTCATAGAGGCATAACATTACAGTTATGTTTCAATAAAATTTGAGAAAAGAGATGATAGTCCATATGTCCAGAAGATCAATTCCTGTTAGGGAACAGGAACATATGATTACAATAGGAAACTCACAATAAACTTAATCAAAATACATCTTTAAACTCACATACAGTGGAACCTCGGATTGCGAGTAACGCGGTTAACGAGCGTTTCGCAATACGAGCACTGTATTTTTAAAAATCGTGACTCGGTTTGCGAGTGTTGTCTCGCAAAACGAGCACGATTCAGGCCAAAGCAGGTGCAGTACCGTGTTTGGCCTGAGGTGGGGGGCGCCCGAGCCGAGCAGAGTCGAACGTCGCCGATCTCAGCTGATCGGCGCCGTTCGGAAATGCACAGAAAGGCTCGACGACAGCACAGCTGACCTCGGCAAATCTCGGGAACGAAGTCTTTCCGAGGGTTTGCAGAGGTCAGCCGACGTGTCCTCGGGCCTTTCCGCCTGTTTCCCAGACTCTCAGGCGCCCCCTACCTCAGGCCAAACGCGGTACTGCATCCCATTGAAGTCAATGCAGAACTAATTATTTTAATTTCCATTGACTTCAATGGGAAAACTCGGTTTGATATGCAAGTACTTTGGATTACGAGCATACTTCTGGAACGGATTATGCTCGTAATCCAAGGTTCCACTGTAATAGGAAACTCACAACATACAATCAAAATACATCTTTAAACTCACATAATAAAAATATAAACTCACATAAACTCACATTTTAAACATCATGCAATTTACTAAAGAAATAGAGAACATTCAGTTAGCTAGTGAATGTAACCAATTATGTGTAAGGCAAAATCCCTGTTTATTTTTACATATGCACATGATTTAGTGCTCTGAGGGAACCCTATTCTTTTTGCTGAGTGAACATTCTTTTCTTCTTTAGTAAATCAAGTGTAATCCATAGCAAAGGGCATATATGTACATAGGCTGAAGCTATATTTACGTTCATCAACCAATCATCTGCTAGCTGAAAAATGTTTTTCCATTCACTACTGAATATTTACTTCTGTTTAAAATGTCAAAATATTATCTATGATATTATTTAATGTTATCTATGAAGTAAACATGTTTATGGAAGTGTTAATGTACTAAAAAAATGTAACTTTCCAAAATTAAAGTTCACTTTGCTTGGTAAATACAATAGAACTCTGTTCACTTCAGTACCCTGATCATGTGCAAACAAAGTCATTTTTTTAAATTACTTACATGTTTGGGTAAGCAGAAAACGTGAATAATGTGAATTTGACTTAAGTTCAATCATACAATTATTTGCAAGCAAAAAGTATATATATATTTTTAAAATTTCCATAGCACATGATTTGCTAGTCAGAGCAAATGCATCTTTGCCTTATTCACTAAGTTAAATGAACATTATTTTGCTAAGTGTACAGTCCTTTACAAAATCAACACTAAAAGGGCTTGGTGTCTGTCAATCAGAAATCCTCTATGAACATTAGGACTAATCAGCGCCCATAGAGATAGCACCAAAACAAATATAATCATTCATCTTTACTCATATCCTAAATAGGTAATAAATGGAATAGGGAAGTAGTCTCGAACAGTATTAACTACCTTAATATGACCAAAGTCGTGCGGTTATTATGAGATTGAATACAAAAGCTTTGGCTGTAAAAATCCTCAATCCAAGCACTGTTAGAGATATTGTGTTCAAGCTTGGATCTGTAAGGAAAAAGAAACATTATAATGTTTTTGGTGCATACTAGATGTTAAATCACCTAAAGAAACACATTCACTTTGCCCAATCAGAGCTTCCTCATCATCTCCCCGCTAGAGCAATCACACTTTTCAAAGCTCTTGTGTTGACTGGTGTTAGGGTTTAGACAAAGACAGACAAATGACGTGACCGGGGATTGGCTATTTAGGCACAAGCACTTTCATAAAGGGCAGTCACCTGCTCCTCCATACCTGAAAACACATCTGCATTAGCAAGGGTTCAGAAGTGTGAGGGGTGAGTCAGCATGGCTGCATACATTTTCATGCCTTGGATGTTGGCTTTGTGCAGACACTGTCTTTTTGTCCTGACTGGGCAAAGTGAGAATGCCTCTTGAAAGATTTTTCTTGTGGCCTCCAGAAGCAAGAAGGCTGATTTACTAAAGGAGTTGAAAATTATCCAATCATGTGAAAAGCAAATTTCTTTTTTTTTTTTTATTTGATCTGCACATGATTGGGTATTCAATATGAACAGGAATTTGCTGTTCACATGATTGGACACTTGAAGTGAATATTCACCACTTTATTGTGGGAACATTCTCAACTACTTTAGGTAACCTGCCTCAAGAGCTCAGTCTTTGGGTTCCTTCAGTCTGCATACCATCTGTAGCAATACTGGAAAGATCTCACTTTCCCTGTCATATTTTTAGCATATTTGTAACTCAACAAGATTCCATTTCCAATTGAAATATTCCTTTTTGTTGGAGGGCCAATCCTTCTTTATGAAAACCTCAGTTTACATTATTTCTTGTTACTGGAATACCTCCATGTTAACCTCATTTTGTGCCTTAGTCAATGTTGTTTGTGATAAATTAATGTTTTGATGCCAACATTTAAGAATGTAATTTGTGAATGTATTTGGGAAAGAGGAAAGCACATTGTAATTTCAAAATGTCCTTGTTTTAATTATATTAACCCATTTACCGCCAAGTCCATACGTCATACAAACTTGACCGGGGGGTTATGGGGGGGTTTATACACAAACACACAGTGGGGTTGATTTACTAAACTGAGTGGAAAATCTGGTGAAACTCTGCATAGAAACCAATCAGCTTCCATTTTTTTTGTCAAAGCTTCTGATTGGCTACCATGCACAGCTGCACCAGACTTTGCACTCTCCAGTTTTAGTACATCAACCCTGGTGTGTGTATATCTTACAAACTGACTGCTTGCTGTAAGATGAAAGCAATCCAGCAGCTGGGCAGCCACCCAATTGCTTCCACACACACCGGTAATGGTCCCCCCTCTGCAGTGGGCATGCCGATGCCATGTATCCTGGGCTCTGAGCATCCATACACACACACACATATGAATATAAATACATGCACCGGCGGTTCTCAAGCATGAAAACATTAACTACGATACACATATTACATATCACTATGTACCTCAGAGAGAGAGCAATAATTTTAGCACCAGTCCTATGGTAACTCTGGTAACTCTAAACTGATGACCCGCAAGGGCTAAAAAGTGTCACCTATGAAAAATATAGGCTACTGAAGTTTTTTGCCATTTCATGGGTGTATGTAATTTTGAGGTTTGACATGTTGGGTATCTATTTACTCAATCTAACTCTCCTCTTTTATGTTTTACTAAAATTGCATTTCCAGACCTTTGTGCTAATATCATGTAACATAACATATGGGGGGTTTTATGAAATCTTCAGGGCTAAAATTATTTTTAAACATACATAAAAAATGCAAAAACAGCTCTTGAAGCAAAAAGGTTAAAAGAAAAACAAATTTTTATTCTAAAGCTTTAACAAGCATGTTTGTGTTTGTGTAACAGAATTCATTTACACTTTTAGAGATTCAGAAATTAGTGCTACCTTATCTGAAAAGTGAACCTCTACATGTACTGTATAAATGTTTTAATTCCTTGTAACAAACTCTCTTTAAGATTAAATATTTTGATGTAAACATAATATTACCCTATGAGATGTTTGTCCTTGCACCAGTAATGTTACAAATTAGAGAAAATTTTTATATTTGGTATTCTTGAATAATAGATGAATAATATATGAGCTGTCGCAGAACAGTTTACTCAATATAGTTCAAAAGGAGTGGCTTAAATAACATTTTTAATGACAGAGCTACAATAGACTATTGTGAAAAATGAACTTACTTGTTTGGAAATTCTCACCGATGGAGACTGATGACGAGCAAGTCTCCTCAGTGTTATCTGAAAAATAAAATAAGTTATTAGATAACAGCCAAATTCCACAATGATACGCATAACAGCTCCAACTTTATATGTAATCATAATATAGCTTAGGTGGGTTAACTCTGACCTCTACAGCCACAAGTTACTTTCAAAGAAACATCATTCTAGACCACAGGTGTCAAACACAAGGCCCATGGGCCAAATCCGGCCCTACAGGCCATTTCATGTGGCCCTCGCACCTCTCCTGCAGCTGCAGGAGAGCTCCAGCCCTCCTCTGGTCCTCCTCCAGACCCCTAATTTCTGCTTTCAAGCAATGCATCCAGCTTCTTCCCAGCAGCAGCATAAGGAAAGGGGGTGCACTGTGAAGTAAGGGAGAGTGGGGGACTCAACTTCTGATGGTGGGGTGGCTCTTGACATCTAATGTAAGGGGAGGGGATGCACTGGACATCTAATCTTACAGATACAACCGGCCCTTTTGAGAACAATCATAATGCTGATGTGGCCCACGATGAAATTGAGTTTGACACCCCTGTTATAGACCTTCTAAATGACTGATGTGTGGGTCAGGAGAACATTTGTGGCTGTCAGATAGCTGGTTTATTAGACTTGGACATATATGGGTGGCTGCAATGTAAAATACAGTATTTCACAAAAGTGAGTACACCCTTCACATTTAAAAAAAATAAAATAATTATATCTTTTCATTTGACAACACTGAAGAAATTACACTTTGCTACAATGTAAAGTAGTGAGTGTACAGCTTGTATAACAGTGTAAGCTTGTTGTCCCCTCAAAATAACTCAACACTTAGACATTAATGGCTGTGTGTTAATTATTTTGAGGGGACAGCAAATTTACACTATTATACAAGCTGTACACTCACTACTTTACATTGTAGCAAAGTGTCATTTCTTCAGTGTTGTCACATGAAAATATATAATGAAATATTTACAAAAATGTGAGGGGTGTACTCATTTTGTGAGATACTGTATATGTGGATCTGGTAAGATGCCTTCTAGTGTTCCCTCCCATCAACTATGAAGACTGGCTTATTTCTGTGCAGATACGGACTGCCCAGTATCGGAGAGATGTTAACATAGGAACTAAAACTACATGTCTATACACAAAAAAATGCTCTGTCCATTTATATGATTACTACTTTAGTCCACCCTAAAATTATATGCCCATAGTTAAGTTAGATATCTAAAACTTTTATGTGTTCCCTATGGTAATGCTGTAGAAGGTCTTAGGGCTGAACAGGGACCAATATTGTTTTTGCCATTTATTATATTCTAATAATGGTTTTGGCATGCTATATTCTGCCTTTATATTCTATTTTTATTTGTGTTTATAGCCAATATTTGCTTAGCCAAATAGAAACTTGCCTTTTTATGCATATGCCTCTCTGCCAGCTCTTTGCATTGTTTGTAGGAGAGGGCAAGCAGATAATGGGATCAATTTATTAAGGAATACAACATTTTCACTATCCAAAGTTAGTAAAAAAAAAAGATTTGCCTTGAACATTAAATTAAGTGAATATGACATTTATTAAGAAAACATTCACTAATCATCTAGTAAATACTTTAGTTAATGTCTGTAGGCTGCAGACAGTTTTATTTTATTAAGACAACGTTTACTAAAAATTCAGCAACCTACAGGACTCAGGCCATCCAATATATCCAATCAGGAGTTAAACTTTAGTAACCCCTTTACCTGTGATTAGGAATTGGACATGAGTGAGTTACAATGAATGTTATACTAATTTTGTATTTATAATGCAGACAATAAATTCTTGGTGACATCCAGTATCTATAAATGGATATCTTAGTCTATATGAATGTACATTTTGTTTTGTTTTTTGAGCAAAAGTGAACTGTGATTTAATTACCTGTGTCAGATTTTGCGTCAAAATCTTTACCATCATATTTCCCATTACAGGTAATATTTTTGTTGTTATCCCATATGACTGTACTGTATCTCCAGTCATTATTTGTTGAATTGTCCAACACAGCCACGTTATTCAGAACTACTTCTGTCCCATCAATATTTAAAGTTTTGTAGGGGCTTGGAAAATCTGTGATAAGGCACACAGAATTTGGCAGATTTTCAGAAGAATTATTAGAAGATTTCAATTTGTATACAGAGGGGATTTCCTGCTGTGTTTCTGCAAATAAAAAAGAAGATGAAATTGAGTATCTAGTTCATGTACAAAGTTATCAGGACATCTATTAATCTTTAATAAACATCTTAACGATAAAGCATTATCGAGATATTTGTCTTTTGTAGTTGTAATTGTATTTCTTCAGTTCATACAAACATTGTGTTTAGACTTTCTTGCCTATTATCGCATCACTGCCACATTTTTTACTTAATCAGTGTTATTCTTACACAGTTTATTCATATATTTTCACCATGAACATGCCTAGATTCTAAATCATAAAATTCAGGTAAATTTCAGTACTGCAAAAACTGAGATGTCCTGCTGACTCATGAACCGGTATATCCAAAAGCTGGATACAGTATTATGTGTGATATGAACAGAAACAGATTCTGATAATTTAGATTAGCAATATAAAAACACGTATAACTAGTTAATAACGTTAAGATATGGGTTATGCAGAGCTCTAATGTTGGCCATGCAAGCATTACTTCACTGGCAACTTCAACCTATTTCAACACGTTTTCACTGCAGAAATTAATAAATGCAACCTACTACCAATAGGTTTTCTTCAACACCATGAAATAATCTTTTGCATTGGTTTCCATTGGTGGCAGACCACCTCAATCCATTTGGTTGTTATTGCAATTAATAGTTGGTTGAAAATAGTCACAATTGCTTGAAAAGGTGTAAGTGGCTAATTTCTTTACCACTTACTTGACAATACTAGCAGTGTAGTTCCTTGGCCAAATGTGACCTTATTAGTGCCATAATCCACACAGTGCTTACCACTTCAGCATAAACATTAGGGTATAAGCATAATGAGTGACACTCAAAGCCAGTACACCATTATTTAGTGCAGTGTTTCTCAACTCCAGTCCTCAAGGCGCCCCAACAGGTCATGTTTTCAGGCTTTCCATTATTTTGCACAGTTGATTTGATCAGTTTTACTGCCTTAGTAATTACCACAGCCATTTCATCTGAGGGAAATACTGAAAACATGACCTGTTGGGGCGCCTTGAGGACCGAAGTTGAGAAACACTGATTTAGTGTATCAAAAACTGAATTCGATATATACATATACAATAATAAGACATGCTATATACAGATATCTTACTATTTTTAGACACATGTATAATACCTTACTAATTCTCATATGAGAGAACCAGTCACATAAGACGAGTTCCTCTAGCAAATATTTGTTTCCTTAGACCCTCGTTGCAAAGTTTTTTGTTTTTTAATTCCCATAGTTTAGCTTTAAATAAAAAATATGTTAAATAGACTTTTGGGATGATTTAATGCCCATACAAAAAAGGTGATGATTTAATGCAATACAAATTAGGTGCATACCATGTTTACCTTTACACTTTCTTAAACCAATAACGAGATTACTATTACTGCTATAATCACACAGTGCTAAACACACATGCATTAAAGGAAACCTGTACTAAGAGAAATATGGGGCTGTCATTGTTGACTCTCTTGGGAAAATTCTAATTGA
This sequence comes from Rana muscosa, assembly GCA_029206835.1. Classification (NCBI taxonomy): domain Eukaryota; kingdom Metazoa; phylum Chordata; class Amphibia; order Anura; family Ranidae; genus Rana; species Rana muscosa. The sequence goes on from CM055116.1 coordinate 815,190,257, forward strand.
CTTGCCTCTTTCTGACTTCAGTATGTCTAAGACATTAACCATGTAAAGTTAAGTTAGAACACTCCTGATCAGCATACTTGTGCCACATTAGTTACTCAAAAACGAACTCATTAAAGACAGTCAATTAGAATTCTCAAAAGAAAAGGTCAGCAATGACAGCCAAAGTATTTTCATCCCTGAAGGTTTCCTTTAAATTCTATTTCTCATAATGACTAATAGTAGTTTTGAGAAAAATACTTTTGTAAGATCTCAAAGGAAATTATTTCTTGCCCACGTTTCTTAAAGGTTGTGTATATGTATATATGTACTAATCCAATTATCTCTATACCCAACAAGTTTATTATATATATATTAGTGTTTGCTACATCATTCCTCAAGGACAAAAGTATGTTTTTCAGCTCATTCTTAGAACCCCAGGTTTCAAAATCACTGAGAACTTCATAACATATGCTGCTACTTGGAAGTGTGGAAACAACAGCTAGTGCCCACTAAAGATTTCTACAGCCGGACAAATACAGCGTCATAATGGATTAGCTGAAATGTACTCCTGCCACAGTTTGCAAAGAGATTAGTTAAAAAAAAAACACAGGTATGCTTTGAACACACTGGACATATTATTGTGCCCGTGCAGCTCACCTCTATTATGAACTATATATACTGTATATATATATATATACATATATATATATATATATATATATATATATATATATATTAACTTGCTTTTGCGTTCATTCATTAATAAACTAAATATTTGTTTTGTAATTTTTTCTAATGTTTTCTTTAAAATGCCCAACTCAGTTTTGCAAGGGAGTTGAGCAGTACTGTATTTCTGCATGAAATATTATGCCGCAAAAAACCCGACAAATGCTATGGGCACTCTAACATTGCAGTGGTATTCTACCAATCCATCCTTAGATCCCTGTACCCATCCATCCTTCCATTTTTTCATGTATCTATGTGAAGAATATTAGTTCATCATACTGATTTATTTTTCTTTCGTTTAAGGGCAAACATTTTCTCCTAGTACCAAGACATTTGCAAGCCATATTGGATGTTTAAACTCCCACAATAGTAGATGGTTTGTAATAGAGCCTCCTCAAAGTTTGATGTCCTTGAAATAACTCTAGCAGTATCATCTTATCTAGATGATGTTCAAAAATGACCTTGCTTGTAACCTATTGATGGAAAGGAACATTGACATAGTGTTGACATATTCTCAGCTTGTCAAGCTTGGAAGCAGAACAGTCTTAAGGAGAAACATTTCTTTCAATATATAGCTTTCCCTACTGACCATTACTGCCTAACCTGGGTAAGAATTTAGATTTACTGGTAAATCACAAATGTTTGTTGCAGTGACAGCTGGTTAACTATACTTTTATTTATTTTAATGTGTATTTATATATTTTGGTATTTTTTAATTTTAATATACATTTTTTCATTTTTACTGTAATCTGTTTTGAAGTGTATTTATACCCATTTTTTGTTTTAAGTTTAATGGGAAAAATTTAGAACCCCAATCAGGTTTTCTTGTTGTCTGGGGCTCATTATGGGGTTTTCATTATGGGCACAACCATTTACCAGACTGGATTACTTTACAGTGAAATATTTGGTATTTTTGAAATTACATAATATTTGAAAATGTATTCAATCATAAACCCTAACACTGGTCACAGTATTAAATGATAATGTTTTCAACTTTGATGAAGATCCAACATTTTAACCTAAACATTTTTTTGCTGATTACTTACTGGGCTTAACCAAGAGTTTGGTTCCTGATCCAAATGTTATCTTTGCCCCAAAAGTATTATCACAATGAAACATCCTATAACATTAAACCTATATAGGATGTCAAGTTATCTATGAACATGGCACATACCTATAAGGTTAGGTGATTTTAGACCAAATCTGCTAGTAACTGGCCTGTTTATGTTCTCTCCTGTTCTCTCCTGTCTGATCAGTATCTGCTCTGATATCCAACCACCAGGAGTTCAGGAGTTTCAGTAACCACTTTTGCCTATCTGTGAAGTTGTTGTTTGATATTGTTTGACATTGTTCTCCCAAATTATCCAACAATCACATGATACAATCTGGTAATGGAATTTATAAATGTATTATGTTAATTACTAATGATTAAGTCTTTGTTAAGTTAATCAATAAAGTTTTACCAATATAATTATTATATTAGGGACATCTTTAGGATTTGTTATCTATAATGTTTGGGATGCTCAGGTTTATAAACAAATACATATTATTTGAAATAGAGCATAATTTGAAAATTAAGGAATACTAATAACAGCAATAATGATAACAATATAAATAACTTTTAAAATGCACCAATCTTCTGCCTACATGACCTCCCACTGTAATTATACTAGTTAGCAGTGCTTCTCAGAGTGTCTACAGAATAATAAAAACCATGTTATTTGGTTGCATGATTTATTTATTATAATAAACTATATATATATATATATATATATATATATATATATATATTTATTTATATTTATATATATATATATATATATATATATATATATTTTTTTTTTTACTGATTTGTAAAGCTCTCTGACTATTGGTTCTTGTATTTCACGACTGTATTTGGGATTTTTGCAGCATGTATGTTATTTTGGTGGCGATAATATCTTAAAACAATGCTATAATAGATTTATTCATGTAATACTTTTCAGCACTCACTTGGTCTCACAGTCACTCTAGTTCCTGATCCAAATGTAAACTTGTTAGCACCAAAATCACACAGTGATATATGCTGTACTAATTACCTGTACAGCATATCAATAAAAACCTTATTAAGGATAATTTTTCAACTCATCTAAGACAAGTAGGAATTTAAAATTCACATCACTGTGCATATTTTGTCTTCTGATTTATATGTTTTGACTACCCTGGAGATTTTGGTGCATAGAAGAAACATATCCTCAATATTTCCTAGAACCTTGCATATTCTTCTTTCCATTAATAATAAAAAAAAATGTGTCTCTCCATTGCTTTGTTATATTTAAGCAAATATTGATTTTGTATACACTGTTTAATTGCATAAGGTAGTAGAAACTCTAAATTATTTTAAACAAATATTTTTCTCGGAAAAAAATTATATTCAATCTTTTACCCCCCAAATTTGAGGGTATATGGGAATGTTCTGAACATGAGATTTTAAATCACCACCATCACTATGATAGTTTGACTTGAAAGACCTATGTTTAAATTTTCTGGCATAATAACAAGTAATGCTTTGAGAGACAATCCAAATTCCTTATGCAATTTTTTTTTAAATTTAGGATACTAATTGATTTTTTATTATCATGAATATTGTTAATAGTATTACTATTATCACCACTGTCAAGTATACCGTGTGTTCCATTTATCCAAACAGCAAAAAAAGAAGTATAAACTATTGTAATAAATGAATTGAATTGTTGTATGAAAAAAATTATGTATTTTGACTTACTATGTTTAATATTTAGTATGGTTCCTGAGCCAAATATCATTTTCCATCCACCAGTATGTGCACATTGATAAATGCCATCACACTTTTGTTATCCATTGATGTTAGCTAACAAGGACATTGTTGATATGCCCTTTTGTAACAGAGATTAGGAAATCCTTAATATACATTTATTAGCACAGCTGTTAGAGACCATAGTGTATAGAGTATATTTATTTTATTTGATTACTTTTATTTTACAGCAAATCCTTATCCAGTCTAAAATAATTAATACGCAGTAGGGAATTCTACTTTTGATGTAATAAACTAACTGAAATTCATAGCTGTTTTTGTCTGATTGGCTGACTACTCGGTTCCTTTTAAATGGACTATGCACCTTGTGTCCTTGGGGAGAGCCAGCAACCTATGTCGCCATCTTGAGAGGGACAAGAAATCCGTCAGGTTGGATTTTTTTCAAGTGACCACTAGTCTATAATCTTTATCTAGTTTTAGACACTAAAACATGTATTATAGTCATAATAGGTGCTTTTTCACTCATCCAATGCATACTCCAAGGACTAAAACAACTAAATTGACAAAAAAATTAAACATTTCTGTATTTTCCCTTAATCGTATTAGATGTCTAAGAGGCAGGTTTTCTTATCTAACATAATGCTTGTATTGGTTAGTCATTTACCCCCTGACTTAGCTGCATTACTATCTATAGTTAATAACTGTGGATAATTGTAATGTAACTGGTATTTCAATATTCAATATGCCTTACATCATATCATATCACATCACATGGGGTAAATTAAGAAAAAATTGGATTTTTCCCTGCATGAGATTTGCTGATTGACAAGAACAAAGCTATGATCTATTTAATAGGCACAGTACATATTTTGAATTTCCTTAATCAATCAACTCCAATGTTTCCCACACCCTTAATTTATCATTACAATTTGTGTTATTAATGTTGTTTTTTAGGTTCACATAGCAAAAAAACGCATAAACATTACATTTACTTTTTTCAATTGCAGTAAATTATGTGCTCATAAAATAGAGCTTTACTAAGAATTTTTTTCAATAAACACATGGCATTTTACTTACTAGATATGACTGTCAACACTGTCCCTTTTCCAAATATTAGTTTGCCACCAGCATAAGTTGCACAATGATATGTGCCCTGACAAATATTGTAAGAGTTCCTTACTCTATATATGAAATGCTGATAATTTATAATATTTTATGGCAGAGGTACACTGCCAAGTCAGACCTTTTTATTATGAATGTGGTGACTTAGGATTATGAAAAAAACTACTCTACATTAATTTATATATATAGCTTAACATAGGTGAATATGGTTACTTCAACCATATAAGCGCGTGCAAAGCAAAATCCTGCTTTTTTTTTTATTCTCCTGCACATGATTGAATATTGGTGAACATTTTTTTTCAAAATGCTAGCTGAACACTTACTTTGCTAACTGAACATTTTTTCCAGGATTTTAGTAATATCATTTAACATAGAAAGCCAAAGCCAAAGAGCAAAACTGCCAATTTTAGGACAGATTTTAAAGGATAACTATAATTAAATAAAACATGGTTTGCAAGATTAAACACCATGTTATCGGCACATATATTATGTTGTACATGCAAAGGCTGACAGATCTGCCTTCATAAATATAAGGCCAGACCTATTCCTGGTCAGTTAGGGGTGGCATCAATAATCACATACATGTACTTGTGTATATGCTGTTGTATAGGTTTTTCCATGCCATCCAATATGTACGTCGATGACAACTTAGGGGCTGAACAGAAACATGTCAGTAACAAATTAGCATATTAGATCTAAACTTCCCTTTTTTGCCAATCATTAGCCTGGGTATGGGCATTTTAGAATATATTTAAAGCCAAAAACTTATTTTTTGTTTTGGATAGGGTAGGCAATGGTTAAAATCCATATCAGCCTTTTTTTTCCAGTCCTAATGTAGGAGATTTCTCTTAACTGCCTGTTCTGTACACACAAATGGAAGTGCAAATGATCCTTCCAAGCTGAGGAGAAATCTCCTCTAAGACAATTTCACAGTAACTGGTGTCCTCATAGTAAAATACTCTAATCTCCTGTTCTGGAAACTAAAATGCTGTTTCTTGCCATCAATTCCTCTACCAGCAAAAGTGGTTCCAAGACAAATATAGAGGGTGACTCCCAGTGAAGACATAGATAACAATAAAAACATTCTAAAGTTTTATAAATATATTAAAAAAATGGTTTTGATTATTAAATTTTTCTTAATTGTTGATAAAGATCTTTATCATGAGAAAGATCTGTGATCCATTTCTGCAAATGCTAGTTTCTGTCATTCTCATCCTCTAGTCTCTGACCTAAAACAACTATATGGCCAATGAATTTGTAGCTCTTGATCTTTATGCTTTTTTTGATCAGTGACTCACTTACTTGTAAAGAACTATGTGACGGCCAGGCAAACAGCATTTTCAATAAATGTTCAGTAAAGGCAGCATAAAAATTTCCCTAATGACAAGTGAATAGGCTTCCCTATGCGTGATGCGCGGAAACGCAAAAAAATGCCCCAAAAAACCTGCAAGCAGAAACACACATTTCAGCTATGCAAAAGTGTGAATGGGATCTAAAAGAAATTTTAGGGAAAAAATTACTGGTTGTTTGGCTTAAACTTAGGATAGGGTAAAAAAAAAAAATCACCCCCATAGCCCCAAATGAAGCATCCATGAAAATCATTACAAGCTGGTATCTTTCCAAAAAAAATTTATAAATATATGGGAAATGTTCTCATAACATTGAGATACATTGTTTACTTACTAGGCAAAACTGTCAGCTTGGTCCCAGTGCCAAAAGTCAGTTTCCAGCTGCCACCAGTATTAGCACAGTCATGCATACTATTACATAAAACATGTCTGCTTGATGGCTTGTGTTATCTGCAGCTTTACTTGCCAACTGGAAAATTAGTATATTCATTTATACTTAAATCATTTTATTACATATACAATTTGTAAGAAAAACGTATATTTTAGCACATTATAAATTACCACCCCTTTATAGTTTCTGCTACTATATGGGTCTTTTATGGGTATATTATGTTCTGCTCAGTAGAGTTAAAACATCCACCAGATTACAATGTTTGTTCAATTATGATTATATTAAGAATGACAAGGTTGATTGGCTCCTAATTAAGAAGGCAGGAGAGTTCAGGCTGCCTAGATTATTTCACTTTTAGAAAAAAAAAATACAGGAAAACAGGCACTTTTAACTTTAATATACTGTTTGGAATGTATATCTTTGTAATATAAATAGTGTATGTGTGAAATTATTTAGTTGCCCTTCATGGATTTTTATTGGAAAGCTCCAACGGCACGTTAAATTGTATACCATATTTATTGGGTAAATATCATGACTATGGAAGTCATGCTAATTATTATTATTGAAGAAAACAATGTCATACTTACTTGGCAGGACAAACAGCTTTGTCCCACTTCCAAATATCAGTTGATTGCTGACTCCAGAATAAGCACAGTCAGACACACCAGTATACAAACTATACTTCCTAAAGACTGTATCAAGCCATCATAGTTTGATTGTCTCATTTTCTATTTATTACCTGGAACATGCCTCTGAGAGCAGCTCTATTTATGCCAATTTGTCTGTGGACATTGTGGCATGTAGATTCGTATTTTGGAGGAGTGTTTAGGAGCATAAAAAATGTCCCAAGCATGCATTCGGAGATGGGCATAAGCAATACTACTCATTATTGGACGTGTTCAGTATTCTATTGACCTTTGCTAAAACTATTTTCTACTTCCCTATTCTCTATTATTCTCTACTTTAAAAAGGTAAAGCACCCTCACAACTCAAATTTTGCTTATGATTCTGTATAAAGCATGTATTATTTTAAATGCTAGTCCATTTATAATCAATGCTAGATACAGAATCTATTAGGAATGTCTTTAAAATGATTTCAGAAACACTGGTAGACCAGAAAGCCTTTTTTTAGAATGTCTTTTAAAACATATATACATCGCCCAAATAAACAATAGATTGATTCTGATTAATGTAGACTCGTTACTTACTCGGATAAACAGTCAGCTTTGTGCCTTGGCCAAAAATCATCTTCCTGACTCCAGTATCATCACACAACAAAATATGGCATTACACTAACTTGTCTATACAAGTTCTTTCTTCTTTATATGCATTATTGTCATATAGTGTCTTGTAATACACCTTTAAAATGTATTTCATAAGTTAACACAGTAAAGGAGGAAGAACATAGCAGATTGGTACAGTAATACAATACAGTTCCAATGTGAAAGTCAAAACTTTCCTTTGTTTAGTCCAGGGTACCTTTTCCAGGTCAAGCTTTTGAGACATATAACTTTTTCAAGTTTGTCTCTTGACAGCCTGTTCTGAAAAAACTTAATGATTGGCCGTATAATAGGTGACATCACTAAACAGTATGGTACTTAAAAGAAAACTCTCATGGGAGAAATGTGAAGGCTGTCTTTGCTGACCTTTCCTTTTAAAAATGCTAGCTAACTGGTTGTTAGATGTAACTTCAATATATTAAGTCACTAATCTGGAACAAATATATAATAAGAAAGTATAGCTTTTATTCAAATTTGACCTGCTGTCTTTGGTCAATGCTTGCAAAGTACAAAACCCAACCACAGGCAGGCAACAAGCAGGAGAGCAGCAATTTGGCTGTGCAGCCAAATATTTTTGTCATTGGTAGCAGATCTTGCTCAACAAAATGGGTGTAGATAAACCCGTCTAAGGGTTTTATGGAAAATAATAACCATAATAACCCTTTGATAGAAGATTTACCATACAGAAAAAAAAATTACACAATGAAGCTGATTTTAATAAAGGATAGAGATTTTATTATCACATGATTGGATAATTAAGTGAAAATTCTCAACTCCTTTAGTTAATCAGCCACAATGTTATACATATATGAGCCAGAATGGCCCCGCTTATAAGCATATGATGATGACACATTGAGATAACAGGGATGTGATCTAGTTCAGGATTTTTTTAAACATTGTCAATTCTTGGCTACCTTTAACTATTGCATTGCATGAGAAACACACTGAACCCAAACATTTAACTAATTTGGCCAAAAAACGCATATAGCCCTGAGCCCTTTCATTGGGCATTGGTCATCATGCATTCACCAGTCTGTTTTCTTGCATGACGATAAAATAATATAACAGCCTATGTTTCTAAAGTCTGTAAAACACCCATATTAATGTTAGGGTAATGTCATGCAGGTAACATACTGAACTCAGGTGAAACAGATTTTAGTTCTAATATCCAGTAGAAAAATCTTAAGTTTTCATTACCTTGCATACAATTGGGTGTGAACACATGGTCACATTTGTAACTAGCTATTATAAAATGTAATTAATTATTATTAACCACTACCATAGAGCCACATTTTGTAATGTGACCTAGCAGTTCCAGACAAACATCTAATAACATGGTTAGCATATATCACAGCTTTGTTCATTTTGCACTAATACTACATATTAACTACTCTGTGATGGAAAATAAGACATACTTACTGGGATTGACAGTCAACACTGTGCCTCGTCCAAATGTAAGTTTGTTACCACCACTACCATAATCGCACAGTGAACCATCACATAGCAAATACTGCCCGTCCCAAATCAACTGACTGGGATGAATACATTATTTTCAATAAACACATTTATAAATCACAAATTATGTTTTTGTTACCAAGTTTATCACACTGATGTCAATTTAAAACTAATTTGAATATTTATTGGACTATTCGCTTCGCAAAATTTATCGTTACATTCCAAAGTATATGTTAATTTTACAAAGTGGTTGCCATGCACATAATTTGGTATTGCTCTTTGCAAAGTAAACATTCTTCGGGCCTTTAAATCAACCACATTGAATTCGGAATTTGTAAGGCATTGTATAATATTTTGCCAAGCAATTTTAGCCACTTTTAATGTAAAATGTTATTGGCTAATTTTACCTTTCTAAAATATTATAAAGAATGTGATTATTTTGACTTACATGACATTTTTGCTCAATGTAAACCAGAAAAGATAATTCAGGTATTAATTAAAGAATATGTGAAAACTAATGTGAACTTTTAAAATTCCATTTTGTGTAACTACAAATAATGTGATTTATTTTTTCTTGTGAATTTGGTACTGATAGTAACTTTTCTTGTTTTGTATTAAAATGTACTCAGTGTTAAATGCAATTGATAAGAATATTTAGAGAAAAAAGTGGAAATACTTGCAAACTTTGACAGAAATCACACTCACTTGGCTTAATTACTAATCTTGTTCCACTTCCAAAGAAAAACTTGTAGCCAGTAGTACACAGTGCTTTGTATGTATACAATAACTACTGTGAATTGTGGTGTGTATAAAGTATGTTCAAAACCAGTCATTTTCAACCAGGGTTCTGTGGAACCCTAGGGTTTCTCCAGTTGTGCCCAGGGGTTCATTGAGCTGTGTCTGATTAACCTCCCATCTGATGGGGCCTGCATAGTTCTAGGGTCAATGCTGATTGGCAAAACCAGCGCATGGCACCAATAATCAATTGTTCTACCTCTAAGAGTATCATTATCATCACTATTGTAAGGGTTATATTCTTCCCATTTACTATCAAGGGGCATTTTTCACACTGATCCCCAATGAATTGGTATTAGTAGGGGTTTTATGAGACCTGATACCAATTTTAGGGGTTCCTCTGAGGTAAAAAGTTTGAGAGAGGTTCTTAACAGACAAAATTCCCTATCCTGTTAACAATAATATATACCAAATAATAATGACACGTTAGAGTTGATTTGCTAAAACCGGAGAGTGCAAAATCTGGTGCAGCTCTGCATGGTAGCCAATCAGCTTCTAACCTCAGCTTGTGTAATTAAGCTTCAACAAAACAATCTGCAAGCTGATTGCTTTCTGTGCAGAGCTGCAGATTTTGCACTCTCCAATTTTAGTAAATCAATCCCATTGAGGCTGATTTACCAAAGGAGTTGCAAACTTTCTCTCAAAAATGTAAAGAGTCACTTTAATTATCCAATCATGTGCAGATAAAATAAACAATAATTTGGTTTCCCTTTAAATGGTTGGATAACTTCAATGACTTTACTTCTTCTCTCGCTTACTTACTACTTTCTCAAATAGCTTAGTAAGTAGCCCCACTATGAGACCAAAAGTAGGAGAAGATGGGAATCATCTGTTAGGCTTTTAACATAGTAAAACTCAATATACAACAGAGATCGGGGATGGATTACTAATTAACTAATTACTAATTAACACTGAGGTGTTATGTGGTCAAGTATCTTTAGTGCATGCAGTATGCACTACTGAATTCATAACTTGTGCTAAATGTTTTGTAAAAAGCTCTGTTAAGATTTGCAATGTAATGTTGCCCCTTCAATGTAAAAGATAGTATGATTTTCAAAATCATCTGCTTAGAAAGAATGTGATTACTTTGATATCACTGTCATTTTTTATCAAAAAATAACATTTAGACCTAGATTAAAGAATATGTGTTAAATGTTGGCTAATTCAAATGCACTCCATTCTGTGTAACTACAAATTTTATAATTTTCTGTAAAACTGGTACACACGTGTTTTGTACTTGTGTTGGAACCTATGCTGTCTTAATAAAACAGATATGAATATATATTAGAAATCACACTTACTTTGTTTAACTACTAATCTAGTTCCACTTCCAAAGATGAACTTCAAGCCAGTAGTACACAATGCTTTGTATGCATACAATAACATCTGTGACTTTTGTATGAAACTGTCTAAACCTTCTATCCCATTTATAGCAATAATCTATATAACATGAAAAGTATTATTTTTTCTTTTGTTGGGGTTTTGACATAGTAAATATAAGTGGGGAGAATGTTATAGGTTAACGAATATTAGTGCATTTAATGACACTTTGTTCACTTTAATCATTCGATCATGCTCAAAAAAGTCCTTTTTTAAAGCGGTAATAAATCCAAAAACAAAAATTGTATGTATTGCAGCTTCCCAATCATTAGATGTGGTGGCTGCATTTGTTTTCTTTTTTTCCTCTGTTTTCACCTGGTGATCTGGCTGGTAACACACAACAACATTTTTTCTTTTTTGGGAGATAAAGGTTTACATAAAATGAAAGCTAAACATTGCAAACTCCCCTGTTAGTGGTAAATTATTTGTATTAACCCTCCAATTGCTACATCTGCAGAGATGCGTGTTCTGTTGAAAATCAGCAAACTTACTAGCAGAATCACCATGTGAAAAAAGCCTAAAAAAGAAACTGTTTGCTTTTGGGGTTAATACCGCTTTAAATAATCATGAACACATTAACATGAACTGTAAAAATTTGCCAGATTCTGCCTTCTATATTTGATCATGATATAAACATACTCTAATCACACTGATAAATGATAAATATAAAATAAGATTAAAATATGTCTATAACTACAGATATTATCAAGAGTTCCAGTCTTCTTAGACAAACGTTTTTCTATTTCAGTAAATATTGCATGCATAAAGAAGAGCTTTACTTTACGTTATATAATAAACATAGGAATTTACTTACTAGGTAGTACAGTTAGCAGGGTTCCTGTTCCAAATATTACTTTGTTGCCATAATTTGCACACTGATATATATCCTGACAAATACCTTAAGGGCTCTTTACTCTATATATAAAACGCTGGCAGTTTGCTTTATCTTGGGGCCAAGGTGAACGGCAAAATCATGTCTTATAGATAGAATTTTTAACTTAGTTTAATGAATAAAAGCAATTCCAAGTCCACTTCAGTCATCTATGCACAAGGTACAATCCTGTATTAAAATATCCTTTGCACATGATTGGGAGTTCAAAGTGAATGCAGCCTTATATTATTCATCACTAACTGTGTGGAAAGGCACTACTCCTTTAGTAAATCCACCCCATAACTTCAGGAGTTGGCAATAATTTTATATTTAATATATGTTGTATTCTATTGTCCATTTTCTCTTTGGCTCTTCCTCTGTCTTTCTTTTCTTTGATATCCATCATTCTAACTCCATATAAAATACTAAAAAGTATACTAATTCACATGCAGATTATCTATTACACACATAGTCAACGCACACTCCTCTATGAATACTCAGTGCCGAACAGTTACAATACCTATAATATGCAGAATGTTTTATATATGTTTTATATGTTTTATATACATGCATAGAGTCTGATGGATATGGATGTACATATGGGTGTCCATAATGCACCATGTAACCTGATTTATATATGGGAGCTATACACAGTTACTGCAGTATATATATATATAGTAACAGGACACTACAATATAACTTACTTGGTATGACATGCAGTTGTGTTCCAGCTCCAAATGTTAACTTTCCCCAACCAGAGCCACTATTCACACATCAGCCACCCCCTTTACATTAAACCCTTGTTTACTACAGAGCCACATCTGCTGGGGATTGTGTACAAATGAAAACCTCACACCTCTTTATTAAAGTACTAAATGTATTATTTAAACATATTTGAAACTAATTAACTGCAGATATATATACTATGTGCACATACTATTTCACTTGTACCCATTGATAACAACACTTCAGGGATAAACAGTTCCAAATCTCATTAAAACCAACAAAACTGTATATTATTATTCTAGGAATGAGACACACCTATGTGCAAACTCTGTGCAGCTATCAGTCAGATGCTTTTGAAAGGATAAATGGCTTATGCAATACTCTTGGAACAAATTCCATTTGGCATAAACCATATAAATGTACACTAACCTGAACCAGATACTGATCACCATAATCCTAATAATACACCAACATCACCCATCAGTAACTATTCATATAATGAAGTATACAACTGACTGGATGGTCCTGAGTCAATCTACTAATGTGATTTTTTTTTACCTGTCCCTTTATTAATGGTATGGTTTTCAGTTCACAAATTAAAGACACAGACTATATCAAATAATAATTCAGACTTACTTGGTCTTACATCAACCTTGGTCCCTTTCCCAAATATGAGCTTGTTGACACCAATATTTTCACAATGGTAGAGTGCATTGCAAAAACTCTCTGCAGCCTGTTATAGTTTATTAGTGTACTTTATAAATGCACCTAAATGCTTCATATATTCATATTTAGTATTTATTGATCAGTGATCATGAGTGTCACGTGAAGTATAATGGAGGAACAAATATCATATATGCATATCTTTGGAGCCTAAAAGTGTTAATTTACTTTGGTCTGCCAAATCAGTGGAGTTTTTTTTTCAAACAAGCAAGCAAATATCAATATTTTAATGATTTTTCTATTGAAGAGTTTGTAGGTTCCTAGATGTTGCCACATTAAAAGGAAGGTCTCCTGCATCTTTGAGATTGTATATTTTACATTCTGCAGAAACCAGGATTACTAAGACCCCTTACACTGCAGAAGTGAGACTCAATGCTTTTAATGAGGCATAGCTGGGAACTCTGATGGGGATATTTCTCCACTGAAGCCAACAGAAATATAATATGCCATTTTGGTAAGCCAGCTCACCACAATCTACCCATAACTGAGATGGCAGCTTTGTGTGGGCTAACTCTTAATTTTCTATGAAGTTGATTTTAGATTTAGTGTGTTTAGCCTCTTATAAAAAAATGTGTTATTATGTGCTCTCCATTTCTATGTTGCCACTTTTTCCAAAACATATTAAAAAGTTATTTGCAATGAATTATCTATAGAGAATAAAATAGGCTATCGTGTTTGGTTGAATTCATAGAAAGTCCTAAAGTTAAAAAATACTTACTTGGATTTATTTTCAGTTGTGTTCCCGGTCCAAAGATAAGTTTCCCATAGCCAGCCCCAGTATTACACCAAGGTTTATGGCTCTACGCTAACCCTCACATGTACTTAGCATACACTGCATGTTACAAAGAACTGCTACTAAAGGTGCACTATATAAATAGTTTATGCATTATTCTAATATTACTGAACACACTGGGAAATTACTGCTCTAAAATACAGTTCACACATTCTTTAAATACAGGATACTTACTAAAAACCACTGTTAATTGTGTTCCATGGCCAAAAAACGAAATTGTAATTACTTCTAGTAGCACTGTATATCATATCACATCAAATCAAAAACACAGCTGACTACCTGTGTACACATACGAGACAGTAATGTGTTACCCCTGAAGGAATAGAATAGGGGTTCATTCACTAAATCCTTTTTTTAGTAAAAAAAAAAAAAAAAACACAGTTCACCAAATTTACTCAAACCTCATTAGAATTTTTCTCCACTTACACTAACATTGAAGCAGAGCTGCACTTACAAAACCTGAAATGGATAAACTTTAAAGTCTATGGACAGTAAGATTTCAATATACAATGCCAGCTTTGTGACTGCAAGATTGATGTACATGGAGAGTGCTGCTTCAATGATTCAGAGAATCACATAAACAATGGCAGTGCAAGGTAGCTTGTACTGCATCATATAGAACAAAATGATACTTGATACAAAATGATACTTCTGTGAGGCAAGCATAGGGAAAGTCTATTGGAACATGTACATTTGAGTTGCCCAAATGCACATGTGCATGTAAATTGACCAGGGTGGATGGTACATGAAAGGATACCTCCAGCATCAGTTTATTTTAGAGAAAAAAAATTGTGATCAGAAAAGGCTTCATAACACCTGTCTCAGTCAGTTTATATGCATCATACTACCTACTGTATAATATAACATTAGGAGTATGTTCAACAACAAAAAAGACACTTACTAGGTATAACAGTAAGCTTTGTGCCTTGACCAAAGATATACTTCCAGTTGCCAGTATTAACACAGTCATAAACCCATATACATAAACCAGTAATTAGACCTTCATGTACAGAGGATTTCACTAAAGTAATATAATGCATTCATGTATATCTCTACATACAGATACAGTTACTGCATTATCACAATTAGATATTATACTCAGTGAGGGAAATGTATTAAAACTGGAGCAGTTGTGCATGGTAACCATTTAGCTTTTATCCTTCATTCACAAAGCTTAACTGATCAAGCTCAAGATAGAAATGTATGGGTTTCTGCTGGTCCAGATTCTGTCTGTTCCAGCTTTGATATATTTGCTTTTTGTGGTTACATTACATGGAGTTGGTTTAATAATGGAGTTGTTTTCACCTAAGCCTCTTCCAACATCCAGTCAGATTCAGGAGAAATTTGTATTTGTTCTAATTCCCCCCTCACAGGCTCAGTTGAAAGATAGTTCCTTTAGTAAATCAACACTCAAATCGGATTTTAGCTGAAACTTTAAAAGTATGCCTTTCTTAAGATTGCTTAATTTTGCCAAAAGCAATTCATAATAGTTATCAGCATTTATTATTATTATTATTGTTATTATTAAATAGTGGTCTGATAGACAGAGACAAATGATAAATGTACATGTTGCAGGTGTCTTACTTGGCTTAACAGTTAGGGTGGTCCCAGCTCCGAATATTAGCTTGCTGTTGCCTCCATAAGCACACTGCTATATCTCACTACAGTAACACATTTGCTATGTTAACACTGGCAACCAGGTAATGAAAGAAATCATACAACAAAATACAATCTTAAGTGGAACATATACAATGTATCTGAGCTTGGTACAAAATAGAAAATGTATTTATATAGAAATAAATGTAGTAAGAAATTGTGTTTATCAATGCTTCTAATATATATAGTACAACCTACTGCATACACACTATAGCTATCCTGCCAATTCCAGGCTTTAAAAACATATTTATTACCTAAAGCATGGAGTATATCAATATAAATAAAGTGATATATAGACTTACTTGGCCTAACAAAGAGTTTCGTCCCTTTTCCAAAAGTAAGTTTAGAGAAGCCAGTATTATAATCACAGCTATGAATACCATTACAAAAATACAAACTGCACACATACACATGACTTGAAGAAGGGTATATAAAGTACATAATTAACATTATTAAATACTTTAAAAAAAATACATATTGTAGTGCAGGGATACAACTAAACATCCATAGTGGTAATCTTAAAGTTGTCATTTTGCACCACATCCTTATTTTAATCAGATACAACTGTACATGTTATACCATTCTGTAGTTCTATGTAAAAAAAGTGTACTGTGAGTGCACACAAAATATTGTTTGCAATACTTTTTGCAGCACATTGCACCAAACTGAACCCTGGTTTCAGCACTTGGGACACTGGATCTGTATTGCCTAGCCTCCTAAATAGCTCTGTTACCCAAAAGTTACATTTTAAGACTTAATTCATAGGGCAACAGCTCCTCAGGGTGCTAATAACAGTGATGCATTAATACTAGCATCTAACTTTCACTTAACCATAAGGCACAGTAGATCTGTAACTTTAGTTGCCAGATGCAAAAAGACTTTCCCAGCTTTCCCTGTATAGTTAATCATCACAATTATTTTCCATGATGTAGAAATGGTCATCTCATACAAAAAATGTCCTAAATAAAAAGAGAATATCCTAACAGAGGGATTATGATTTGGACATCAAAGGTGTGCACTTACAGGCTCCAGTGATTAAACTTCAGCTCTGCACAAGTGCAAAGCCTTGGACTGATCATAGACATTGGAAGGTCATCTGACCAAATGGTCAGCAAGTACATAGAGGCATACTCAGATTATCTGAGGGTGCATGTGGAAGCCACTGCCAGACACTTCTGGTGTGAATTTGTCTTGGAGGAAACAATAGTGATCACGTCAACAAAAATGATCTTTTCGAAGATCTTTCAGCTGGGGTTGTCTGGAACAGGCCATAGACATAGGATTAATTGTCAGCCCATGTAGATGACACCAGCTGCAGTGGTAAAAGGTCTCCTGTTTGCCTTTCTCTAATAGTAAGCAAAATTTGTCTGTTCCCAAAATTCGAAGGTGGACTAACCATTGTAAAGGAAAACATTTAATAGGTTCCCTTTAGCTAAAAAAAGAAAAAATGCTGGTTGCCTGACTATCTCTGGTACTTTCTGAGTTGCTAATTCAGAACAAGCACGTGGATTAGAAAATCCTGATCTGCATATGTGATTCCAGGTCAGGAACTCAGATAGTATTAAAGGCTATGGATTAATATTATCAACAAGGCAAAACCATGTTCACACTTTCAGGCTAGTTTCATGAGGCAGTACAAAGAACAACAAAGAGCTGAAAAATGATGTGATGCATAGAAAACTAGAACACATCTCTTCTGAGATAAATTAGGCACATTATTCTAAAATCTAGTTGGTTTCTATGGGTTACTGCACTTTGCCCATTATAATTATTCTTTGAAGTGTCTTATGTTCTGTGTGGGCCAGCCCCATTCAGTATTCAAAGCAGATATTCTTTCTAATATGTATCCCAATGTTTAAACTAGATTTAAAATACTTAAGAATAAATGTACATTATATTATTTATATTCCAAATTCTCAGAAACAAAATTGCTATATGAATGCCATAAAGTACATACTTACTTGGGAGCACAGTTAATTTAGTCCCACTGCCGAATGTGACCCTAACATTATTTGTACACAGTGTATCACCTCTTAACAAAAAGGGGTTGTGAAGTTATATGGATGACACTGAGAAATTTTTGTAGCATGTTTAACATTATACACATGCTTAGTAACTATACATTCTATGAGTTAATAATTGAAGCTCCCAGAAATCATGTGGCCCTTTCACCAATTTTCATTTTCCCCGGTTAACTTTTGTTTTACATATTTTTTATTGCTCAGGGCCGAACAATATTGCTTATGCATACTAATGTACTATGTGGGTACAAATGTATAAACATATTTGCTTTTCATCTAAATCACCCACACAATGCCAAAAGTCAATGTTAACAAGACCACATTTAAACAATAGGTAAAGCAAAAGAAGGTGACAATACACTATAGTAGTCAGCTGCCATACATACACATAGCTAGAGGACTGGATATATAACATCTAAAAAGATATGTTTGCAACAACCTTATAACTGATAGGTGGAGTAATCATAGGACTTAACTTTTCATCCTGCAGAAGGCTATGAGTACATACTGATTATCACCAGACAGAGATTATTATGCTATACGACTGGCAGTAAAATTGCGTACACATTTATAAACAATAAATGAATATCAGCCTAAGCCACAGAGAAAAACTTACTTGGTATAACATGTAGTCTAGTGCCAACTCCAAATATGAGCTTGTTCCCAAAGCTATTAGCACACAGTGCTTCATGTAATATCCAAAACCCAGTCAGGATATTACATAACAAATGTGTGTACCTTTTGTTACAATTTCAACAGCTGTCATGAAAATAGTCATGATTTAATGTTTGAATTATTTGATAGATGGCAACCTAGAGTTTATTTTATTTACTATTTCTGAGTGTGGCATTGTTACTGATATTACTGATTTTGATATAGGCAACCACTTATTTATTTTGAAAAATTACATTTAGATGCAGAGTAGAGACAGCAAAGTTTAATGCTTGTATCTGTGTATATTCGCAAATCTATCTATCTATACACGTGTTTATTCTGCACTTAACATGCCAAATGGTATTTTACTAGACCTGGTGACTAGTATTTAATATATCTTGGATCATTGCAAATGATCAAACAACAAATGTCAGGACAACTTTCCACTGTTCCATTTAAAATAGTAGATTAGGGAAATGTATATCACAACGTGCGTATTTATGAAGAAAAATTTATTAGAATCCACTCATAGAAGGTAGTGGAGTTAGCCAGATCTGACTAAGCAATGTATTGAGACCCTCATTATTGATGAATAATTTTAGAACTGGAAACCAATGGGAAATATATTTAAACTGTTATTTTTTTTCATAAATGACACCAGCTGCAGTGGTAAAAGGTCTCCTGTTTGCCTTTCTCTAATAGTATGCAAAATTTGTCTGTTCCCAACATTCGAAGGTGCACTAACCATTGTAAAGGAAAATATTTAATAGGTTCCCTTTAGCTAAAAAAAAAAAAAATGCTGGCTGCCTGACTATCTCTGGTACTTTCTGAGTTACCAATTCAGAACAAGCATGTGGATTAGAAAATCCTGATCTGCATATGTGTTTCCCTTATCTTGTGTTGGCAAAACATTACTCAATATTGAAGTTACTTATGCATGTTTTGGCCTGAAAAGTGAGAATTTCAACCTTACATATAGCTTAATTTTTTTTAATCTGCATGACCAAAAATAGAATTAAAATTATGGGTTTGAAAATATATTTTATGCTATGTTATCAAACAAATGCACAGTAGAAGTACTAAAGTCACAGAATATGTACTTACTTGTGGTTACAGTGACCTTTGTTCCCGCTCCAAAGATCAGTTTGTTGTAACCAGTATTAGCACAGTGTTAGATGACAGCACAAAAATGTAGCAAAACCACTTGCAGGAACTGTACTCACTATTGAGTAACAGGTCTCCCTAATGAGTGGCAGGTCTTAAAAAAAATAATATATATATATATATATATATATATATATATATATTGTGAGGGGGTTAACTCGGTAGCGGGTGTGTGTGACCCCCTGGTTGGGCTCCCCACACAAAAACAGGGCCAGCAGACGGAGGTTGTGGTTTTCAAAATCAAAAGGTGCAGTTTATTTCTCTATGTACAGTGACAAAAACACAGCAAAGCCAAAAAGAAACAAACAAAATAAATCCTGGTCAGTTTGACCTCTGACTAAACATGCAGGTTTCCTAAACTAACAACTGGGATCAGCCTGGTGCTGTCCTAGTCCCTGGTTTTAAATGTCCAAGCAAAATATAGCCACACAGGCTTTCTCTCACCGCACAGGGGTTCACTCTCCCTAGACAGTCCACACAGGTCTGGTTCCAGGCATGAGCTAACATCTAATGAAGCTGGGATTTCTTATAGAGGCCTAAATGAGCTGACAAGGTTCAGCTGGTCTCATCAACTCCCTGTCTGCACGACGCCCAGCCCTCTCCCTAGAGGTATGAGTCATCCATGAGCCCACTAGTCTCAGCTGGGCTTATACAACTCTCCACCTAGCTGTATAAATCGGCGTAAAGCCTGAATCTGGGCGAAATATATCTACCCCCCTGGATGCAACCAGGTGACTTTACCTTCCTGCTGTCACATACCCCCCCCTCTTGTTTTAACCTCGGGGTTGGAACACCAGCAATCAGGCATTCATGTACTCGAGACAAAGCATCCACATTCCCCATTTGAACGCCAGGGCGATGCTTTACTGTGAAGTTGAATTCCTGGAGGGCCAGGAACCACCTATTCACTCTTCTATTTGTTTCCTTGTTTTGAGCCATCCACTTTAACGGAGCGTGATCCGTAACCATGTCAAAGTGCCTACCTAGCAGGTAGTACCGAAGGGAATCTAGAGCCCACTTCACCGCTAAACACTCCTTTTCAACGGTGGCGTAATTTACCTCATGGGACTTCAACTTCCTGCTGAGGTAAATGACTGGGTGCTCTTCCCCGTTCCAGACCTGGGACAATACTGCTCCTAACCCCACATCTGACGCATCACTTTGTACGACAAAGTCTTTAGAGAAGTCGGGTGAGTACAACACTGGCTGGCTACATAAGGCTTGTTTCAAGAATTGGAATGCTGCCTCAGCCTCGGGGGTCCATTTAATCATGACCGACCCTTTCCCCTTCGTCAGGTTGGTTAGGGGCACAGCCTTAGAAGCAAAGTGGGGAATGAATCGCCGATAATACCCAGCGATTCCCAGAAAGGCTCGTACCTGCTTCTTGCTGTTGGGACGTGGCCAACTCTGGATGGCCTCGACTTTGTTGAGTTGGGGTTTTATTACTCCCCTCCCAATGGTGTACCCAAGATATTTGGCCTCCTCCTGCCCAATGGTACACTTCTTGGGGTTAGCCGTAAACCCTGCTTCCCGAACAGAGTCCAGGACTGCTTGCACTTTTGGCAGATGTGAGGCCCAATCTGTGCTATGGACAATTACGTCATCCAGGTAAGCCGCAGCATACTTCCGATGGGGCCTCAGCATCTGGTCCATTTTCCGCTGGAATGTGGCCGGCGCATTCTGTAACCCGAACGGCATTCTTTTATATTGGAACGCCCCGTCTGGGGTTACAAATGCGGTTTTCTCTTTGGCTGACTTGGCCAGGGGGATTTGCCAATACCCTTTTGTGAGGTCAAGAGTCGTCATGTATCGGGCTGTTCCCAGCCGGTCGATCAACTCATCTATACGTGGCATGGGGTAGGTGTCAAATTTTGTAACTTTGTTCAACTGACGAAAATCGTTACAAAATCGCCAGCTCCCATCCGGTTTAGGCACCAACACAATGGGACTAGACCAATCACTTTGGGACTCCTCTATCACCCCTAAGTTCAGCATTTTCTGTACTTCCTCCCGTATTGCCTCCCGTCGGGCCTCTGGGATCCGATAGGGTTTTAACTTCACCCTTTCACCGGGCGGGGTAATAATGTCATGCTCTACCCCAGATGTTTGTCCCGGCAGCTCAGAGAATACCTCCTTGTTGCGAAGCACAAACTCCTTAACCTCCTGTTGTTGGGGTTGTGACAAGGTGGCTGCGATTCCAACCTCAGGAATCACGCAACCAGTTTGAGCTGGTGACCAAGTGTCTGCGACTAGGGACTCTCTATCCCTCCAGGCTTTCAACAGATTAACGTGATAGATCTGTTCGGGCTTTCGCCTTCCTGGTTGTCTGACCTTGTAATTCACTTCGCTCACTTTTTCCATTATCTCGTAGGGGCCTTGCCATTTGGCAAGGAATTTACTTTCAACCGTAGGGACAAGTACCAATATCCTATCCCCCGGGGAAAAGGTACGGGTCTTGGCTCCACGGTTGTACACTCTCTGCTGTGCCAACTGCGCTTGGGCCAAATGTTCCTTCACGATGGGCATTACCTGTGCAATTCGATCTTGCATCAGGGCGACATGCTCAATCACACTCCTGTGGGGAGAACTCTCACTTTCCCAAGTTTCCTTGGCAATATCCAACAGCCCTCTTGGGTGTCTCCCATACAGTAACTCAAAGGGGGAGAATCCCGTAGAGGATTGGGGCACCTCCCTAATAGCAAACATCAAATAAGGAAGTAGACAGTCCCAATCCTTTCCATCCCTATCCACCACTTTCTTCAACATTTGTTTTAGGGTTTTGTTGAATCT
The DNA here is from genome assembly GCA_029206835.1 of Rana muscosa. Lineage (NCBI taxonomy): Eukaryota > Metazoa > Chordata > Amphibia > Anura > Ranidae > Rana > Rana muscosa. Next base: position 815,212,905 of record CM055116.1, read on the forward strand.
TTCAACCAGCCCATCGGTTTGGGGGTGATACACAGATGTACGTAATTGCGTCACTTTGAACAATTTACACAGCTCCTTCATAACCCGGGACATAAAGGGTGTACCTTGGTCCGTAAGCAGTTCTTTACAAATACCCACCCGGCTAAAAACAAGAGATAGCTCTTTGGCTATGGTTTTGGCCGAGGTATTTCTGAGAGGGATCGCTTCTGGATAACGGGTGGCATAGTCCATTATAACCAATATGTACTGGTGCCCCCTAGCGGACTTGATTATAGGACCTACCAAATCCATTGCGATTCTCTCAAACGGGACCTCAATGATGGGTAGAGGGACCAGCGGGCTACGGAAGTGTGGCATCGGGGCCGACCTCTGACACACAGGGCAGGAGGAACAATAATTTTCTATGTCCTTCATCACCCCAGGCCAATAGAATCTCTGTAATACCCTCTCTCGGGTTTTCTCTGTCCCCAGATGACCTCCAAGAATGTGCCCATGGGCCAACTCCAACACCAACTTCCTGTAAGGTTTGGGCACCACAAGCTGCTCAACGGTTTCTTCTGCCCTTTTTGCCACCCGATACAGTAGGTCCTTCTCTACGCTGAAGTATGGGTAAGTGCAGGTATTATCTGGGTTCACTAACTCGCCATCTATTTTCACTACGTTTTCCCGTGCCTTTATTAGGGCGGGGTCTTTCAACTGTTCTGTGGCAAAGTTTTCCCTGTGAACCTCAAGATCAGAAAACTCCACAGACGGTAGGTTTTCATCTGAGGAGGTGGGCTCCTCTCCAGTTTCTTGAGTCTCCCCTGCCAATACTGACAAGGGAAATTCGGGAGAGTCCTCACCACTCTCAGAGGAGTTCTGGCTATCATATTCCTGGTACATAGGGGCACCAGTGGGGGGCTCAGGATCATCCCACAGTTCCCAGAACTTCGGAAAATCCCTTCCCACAATGGCGTCATGCGGTAACTGAGACACTAAGCCCACTGGATGAGAAAGGGTACCTTTGGGGGTCTCGAAACACACTGTAGTCACTGGATACTCTCGGGTGTCCCCATGCACACAAATAACAGCTACCTTGCTATTCCCAGAGACCTCTGTTTTAACTAACTCAGCCTTTATCAGGGTCACAAGGCTACCTGAATCCAGCAATACCACAACATTTCTACCATTAACACACATTTTGCATAAATGTTTCTCAGTTCCCCGAATGGCAGTGCATGCGACTGTCGCACACAGCGACTGACGTCTGCCCGTCAGAAAGTCACACTGCATGGGTTCCTCCAAAACCGGGCAATTTGCTGCAATATGTCCCGCTTGCCGGCAGCGGTAGCAAACAATCCTTTTGGCTGCCTCTTGAGCCCCTGACTTCCCAGGCTGTTCTCGCCAAACTTTGGGTAGAGCTCCCACCCTCTCACTCTCTCCACCCTCACCCCTTGGAATCCTCTTATCCGCCCCTGGGGATGATCTGGTCTTAGGGTGGAAAGTCCGAGAGTCTCTGGAAGAGGCCGTCAGGTTCTCTGTAGCCAAGTATTTCTCTACACGATCCACAAGACCACCGGCCGTCTCTGGGTCTCCATGGCTTACCCACTTTTGGATGGCAGTAGGAAGAGCTCTCAAAAACCGATCCATTACAACACGTTCCACAATCTTTGGTGCGGACAAAGTCTCTGGCTGTAGCCACTTTCTGCTCAGGTGAATGAGATCATACATTTGAGACCTGGGGGGTTTTCCAAGCTGGAAAGTCCAGTTATGCACACGCTGAGCCCGGACAGCCAGGGTGACACCCAGCCTTGCCAATATTTCAGCTTTTAGCATCACATAGTCTTTTGCTTGGTCAGGCTCTAGGTCATAGTAAGCTTTCTGCGATTCACCCGTTAACAGAGGAGCCACCAGTCCAGCCCACTGCTCCTCAGGCCACTTTTCTCTTTCAGCAGTCCTTTCAAATGTGGTCAAAAATACCTCTGGATCATCCTCTCCAGTCATTTTTGTCAATAAACGACTCACCCCAAAGGACGCGGTATTAGTGGGACGGCTTTCCTCACTGGTCTGCGGACGTTGCTGCATTACTGCTTCCATTTGTTGTAGTCTCTGCTCTTGCTTCTGTAACAGGTCTATGAAGCGGGCCTCAGATTGCTGCTGGGCTTGTTGATGAGCTTGCTGCTGGGCTGCAAGGCTCCTTTGCAAACCTGCATTTGTCTGCTGTTGATTGGCATTTGCTAGAGCCAGCTGTTTCAGTATCTCCTCCATGCTGGCTTAAAAAAAACTGCCACTGGTTCTCCACCAACTGTGAGGGGGTTAACTCGGTAGCGGGTGTGTGTGACCCCCTGGTTGGGCTCCCCACACAAAAACAGGGCCAGCAGACGGAGGTTGTGGTTTTCAAAATCAAAAGGTGCAGTTTATTTCTCTATGTACAGTGACAAAAACACAGCAAAGCCAAAAAGAAACAAACAAAATAAATCCTGGTCAGTTTGACCTCTGACTAAACATGCAGGTTTCCTAAACTAACAACTGGGATCAGCCTGGTGCTGTCCTAGTCCCTGGTTTTAAATGTCCAAGCAAAATATAGCCACACAGGCTTTCTCTCACCGCACAGGGGTTCACTCTCCCTAGACAGTCCACACAGGTCTGGTTCCAGGCATGAGCTAACATCTAATGAAGCTGGGATTTCTTATAGAGGCCTAAATGAGCTGACAAGGTTCAGCTGGTCTCATCAACTCCCTGTCTGCACGACGCCCAGCCCTCTCCCTAGAGGTATGAGTCATCCATGAGCCCACTAGTCTCAGCTGGGCTTATACAACTCTCCACCTAGCTGTATAAATCGGCGTAAAGCCTGAATCTGGGCGAAATATATCTACCCCCCTGGATGCAACCAGGTGACTTTACCTTCCTGCTGTCACAATATATAAACATATATAAATGCTCTTTAGGCCCAGTGGGTTATAAATGAATATGTTAATTTTGTAATAAAAAACATAAAGTATTATTATGTTGTTTATGTATACATATAAAATACTAAACCTTATGCACTGTATATAAAAGCTTGATGATTTATCAAAACATTTTATTGCCATAAATATCATTTAAGTATATATATATATATATCTATATATATATATAGATATATATATATATATAACTATATATATATATCTATATATATAGATATATATATAGATATATATATATAAATAATTTAAAGAGTGAGAGATAGCTTCTGCTAGAATGATATCACAAATACTAATAGAAAATGTATTGATATGTACTTAGCCTCAAGCCCATTTGTGTGCATTCAAGAAAAATGTGCTTATTATATTCAGAAATAACTTCAATAAAATCATATAAAACTCATTCTGATAGTCCATTCACACACTTCCTAATCTTGCATGTGTATAGGAAGTTATACTTTATGTGATACATGGCACACTAATAGATGAGAAGAATTAGCTGGATATACTTTTTACCTACCTAACAGGCTGATGAGGAAAGGAATACATTGCTAGAAGGATAAACAGGAGCTTTCAGTACAAATGGCTCATCACTCTAAAATGAGTTTATTTATTAAATGAGTACAGTCTAGTAACTTAGCTTAGTAAATAAGGTGAAGCTATGTTCACTTTCTGTGCTGGCAAAATCTTGTAGCTCTCCTGCACAACACAGCTTCACTTTATTTTCTAATATTCGCTTTGCAATTAAACTTACACAGATGAACAGACTCTGCTCCTTTAAAAAATGAATCCCAAAATGTTTGATATAATACCTACGTGGCTTTACAATGAATGTTGTTCCTGGTCCAAACTGCAGTTTATCTGTGTTTCCAAGACACAGTGAGATGTTCCTTTACAATAAATTGGTTAATATAAATTGTATTGGAATGAAGATTCCAATATATCATATGGGTTCTTCCAAAATATCATCAACATCTCATATGCATAATTTACCATGAATGTCCAATTCTTGTCTTGATAGAGAAAGCAGTTAGATGACAAGAAAATATGTGGGCTGTAATTTACTGGAGGTGTAATTTTAATTGATTATTATGCCAATAAATATAACATAATTGGATCCTGTCTAAATTGGCCCTAGTATACGTATGTATAAATGTGAGTTAGGGACCTTAGATTGTGAGCTCCTTAAGGGTAGGGACTGGTGTGAATGTACAATGTATATGTAAACGTGCTGCGTAAATTGACAGCGCTTTACAAGTACCTGAAATACATCATAAATAAATAAACATTGTGTGAATATTCACTTTAATTATCCAATTATGTGCTGACTAAATCAGTAAACAGGAATCTGCTCTGATGACACAATCTGCCTGGAGTCTGCATGTTCTCCCTGTGTCTTTGTGGGTTTCTTCCCACACTCCAAAGACATGCTGGTAGGCTAATTGGATCTTGTCCAAATAGGCCCTAGTATATGTATGAATGTAAGTTAGGAACCTTAGGTTATAAGCTCCTTGAGGGTAGGGACTGATGTGACTGTACAATGTACAATGTATATGTAAAGCGCTGCGTAAATTGACGGCGCTATATAAGTACCTGAAATAAATAAATGATAAATAAATAAATGTGATTGAATATTGTGAAGATTCTCAGCTCCTTTAGTAAATTAGCCTCCATATGTTCACTTTCAACACCTATCATGTGCAATAGAATTAAATAGTAAATATTTCCCTCTGCTTTCAAGGATGTTTCCATGCTGCCTTTAAACAGAGTGACCCGTTTGTAAGTTAAGTGAAAAAAACTGTGAGGATATACTGTATAGTATTACACACTGTGCACCTATTATTTATTATTTGCAGTTACATTTTTGATTGAGGTTTTTTTAAGAATATTATAGCCACTCATAGACCATTCCCTGATGTTTTATTGCCTGCTAGTAAGGATCCTTTACTGTTACTCTATTTGAATAAAATCAGAACAAATGCTATTGTCCATTCACACTTATGGGGGTGTATAATCTGCAGGGGTTAGAGTGAGTTAAAATAATAAAAGTTGTATCCTTTATCAGGAGGTTCAATAAATATGTTGTGAACTAGAATTGCTTTCTAAAATGTAGAAAACAACAAATCCTCAAATACAGTTCCAAAGACAGACATCTACATTTTCTCATAAACCTTTCTCTAAGAATGCAATAACATGCAATGGAAATTTTCTAACATGACAAATATATGTTTATAAGTCTGATATGTTCTACATATAAACATAGAACACACTTACTTGGTAAAACCTCTAGCTTTGTTCCACTCCCAAATGTAACTTTAAGGTTGTTATTGGCACACTGATACATAACACAACAAAAACATTACTGCTTTATGTACTACTCTCAGCATCTCCCTTATTTTTCTATTTGATTTTTGGGAAAAACTTTTTATTACTCAAGTTTCATACTGCTAGAACATTTAGAGAATCAGCAAATTATATTCTAAACTAACCAATTGTACACTCATCTATCATCTTCAGATTAAGGGAGTGGTTTACTGAAGTTTCTTCAGAACAGCAAATCTGAGCTTTCTTTATGTATGGAAAGGGGAAGTTTTCTTTTTTAAATGAATCTATATAGTAATCTTGTGGTTTGTGGTTTGGAAAACCTTTACCTAATTACTTCCTACTTTTAAAGATATGTAATAATAAAAAAACAATCAAATGGCTTGACTTTCTTCAGTGTGCCACAGATAGCCACATCACAGAATTTATTTTTATGTAATAAACACTTTGATATAAAGGCCAAAACATCTTTTGCTTACTTGGCATGACAGACAAGACTGTTCCTCTTCCAAATATGAGTTTGTTTATGTTCCCAGTACCACACAGTGACAATCTCATTAACAAAAACCAGATGTACCTATAGAACTAGCAGCACGTTTTCGAGGTCTCTTCAAAAACTTGCATATTTGCTCAATTTAATCAGCCATAATTTTTAAAATAATGTAAGTGTTCAAATAGTTTAGTGAATAAAGTTAGGCTATGTACAAATATTAAATTTTGGGCAAGAAAAATCCTTTCTTTTTTTATTTTTTATTTGCCTTGTCTGGGATTTACTAGGCTACATGACCATTCACTATGTAAACAGCCCCTCTCCTTAAGTAAATTAATCCCTCATTTATGAAGGGCAACCCCCCTACCCCCACTCTATTTGTAAAAAGTTTTAAGGTATATTAAACTCTAACATTACATTTTTTTGTTTGCTACCTTATGGTCTGCTAAATCTACCATTAAAGGCATTTTCCTATATCTGTTCAACAAGTGCTAACAAAAAAAGTTGTTTGTCCAACCAGAAACCTTTTGAGTTTATAACTTCCCGTCCTCTCTTTTTCTGTGGACATTTATCAGTTAGCATTGTTCTCAGCCATCTCTATTGACTTTAAAACATCTCCTGCTATATTGTGGAGAGAGGTAGGTCCCAACACATTCCCTACCTAAGGTGACAATGCAATTCTCCTAGATAGATTGTCACCCTAGAACAGGAAGCGTGTTCCTAGCAACATCATCAGGTGAAAATAAAGAAGAAAAGGTGAGAAAGCAAAAGAAAACCCATTCAGTTGCCACATCTATGGAATAATAAGCTCCAATAAATTCAGTTTTTGTTCTTGGGTTTAAATACACGTTAGGATCTCCATGTCATGCATGATACCCCGCCAGGCAGGGGACAGAAAATAACTTGTGCAAAATGCACCACTAATTTATTTTTCTGCAGAAACCTGTCCTAACAATATTTTCAGGAATATTGGAAAGTATGTGCTAGTTGTCCCTGAGGACCAAAAGAAACAAAACAAAAAAAAGACTAGCTTAGTGCATATATAAGATATACTGTATCTATAAGCTTTTTCTGATAGACAATGAGCCACATCTTGTAGATGCAATTTTTCATTCAGCCTCTGTATACACATTCCTGCAACTCCTTTTTTTTTTAGTTAGACATTCCTGTCTCCCTTTTATATTGTAAAGCGCTGCGTAAACTAATGGCGCTATATAAATCCTGTATAATAATAATAATAATAACTATGATATAATTATCTATCTTAAATAAATACTCCTAACATATATTTTAATGTATTACACATTAAGTAAGGTCTGAAAATGTCAATGAAAAAAAAGCCAATTCCAATCATCCATTGCCTATAATTTCAAAGCTGAATGTTAATCGATTACAAACAAAACAACTTACTGGGAATGATAGACAGTCGTGTCCCTGAACCAAAGATGTATTTGTAGTTATTATTATCACAGTAGGAACACCCTTAACAAAAACGACTCTTCTTTCAGTGGCAAGATTTCAGAATTCTAGTTTAACTAAACATGCAGGCTGTCTGCAAATGAAAGTGGCCTCAAATGTTTTAAGCAGACAAGTCTTTTTAAAGACATAAGTAGGTCCAGAACAAAAATCTCTTTAGTGGGAGCCTGAATGTCATAATAATAATATTTTTTTGGGGTTCACAGTTCAAAGAAATAACATTAATATTACAGCTATATTAGGATTAAATCTAGATTATTTTTTTTACAGGAAGATATTTAATGTTTTAATGGTGTACTACAGTATATATTTTTTAAACTAAGAATTCTTAGGGTGCAATTGATTTAATAAGCTGATCACTGAAAGATTTTAAACATGGGGATTGTTGGAACTCTAGAGCAGCAGTAAGCTAAAGTATAAGCGTTTATGCAACCTTTGTTTGTAAATCTATGGGTGCTTGAGCAAATGTTTCTTCTGCTCCGTAAATAAAACAGCCCGGTTCTCAGTTTGTATTATTCTATTCTCTAGAAGTAACTGAAAATTGAAGTGTGATTCACCTTGTATATTAGCACTAGTTAATACACATTAGCGTGTGAAAAAATAATTATTTGCTATTAATGTTAGTTTACTTACTTGGAATCACTGCTAGCTTGGTGCCACTGCCAAATATGAGTTTATAGTTATTTGCAGTAGCCACAGTATGCTACTCCTTAGCAAAAAGCCATCATTGTTAGGAAACAAATAGAAGTGTCACTATTCGCGTTTATATTTCAAATGTGTCTGAATTAATAAAGATTTCACTGCCTTTTATACTTTTTTCTATCTATAACAAGAAATAAATGCAGGTAATGTATCTATGAAATCAGAGACTTAAATCACAAGAATTTATGTTATAATCTTTGCCATACCACAATGTTATTGTGCATAATTTAGTAACTGGAACTGGCGGTGACCTCTAACATCCTGATAATCTCTGGATTTGTTGTCTAATATACAAACACAAAAGGTCCAGTCACATGTAGGGAAATTAGAAAAAAAATATCCTGGACATGATATGGATGTTGTGAACACAGCTTCACATTATCTCACGTATGTAATGCTACATAGAACATAAAAAATGATAAGTAAATTTATAATTTGATGAAACAACAAATTTCCCAAGCATATTTGTGTAAATTATGATTATTTGAAATAAAATGTGTTTTGCCTGCCTATGTGTATACTGTTTTTGAAAGATTTAAAATAAATACTTACTTGGAAGAACAGTAACCATGGTTCCTTTTCCAAAGATTAGTTTAGTGAACCCAGACGTAGTCACATTGCTCTATGTCTTAGCAAAAACAGGGGTGCTTTCTTTAATCCAATTACTAAAGCCAATTTTGTAACTTATGAAAATTTTTATGATCTTAAACTTTTATCTAAATTCTTATGTACTGTACTTTCAGTGATGACAAATAAAAAGGCACTTACGTTGTATCACAGTAAGCACGGTCCCTTTTCCAAATATGAGCTTGTCAGCACCAGATCTAGTCACAGTGCTCAATGTCTTAACAAAAACAATGAGGCTGATTAACTAAAGGCATTGAGAATGTTCACACAATAAATTATGTAAATATTCACTTCAATTGTACAGATTAAATAATGAAACAGTGAATTAGTTTTCACATGTATGGACAATCATGTAAATATCCACACAGTTTATTATGTGAATATCCTCAACTGTTTTAGTAAATTAGCCTTCATGCTGGTTCTATCAACTAATCACCTTTACCATCACTGCAATAATGCCATTATTTTGATTTCTTCATGCTTAATGCTACCTTTCTATATATTTTAATTCAATAATGGACCAAATTTGTTTAAAAAAATGTATCCATCATTTGTTTCTATCACATGGCAACTTTGTTATCAGTTTGCAAGTATCATGTCTAAAGCACAGTTAGTACAACAATGTAATGATTTCTGAATTTCAGATTAGTTGTCATAGGATCTGCAGGGTTAAACCAGTCATCATTATTATTAGAAATCGATGGAAGTTATTGGACAAAGAGCAGTTGGAAAGAAACTACTGCTGTTGTCTATTTCTGAGGTCAACATTCAATCACACAAACAAAACCATGCATTGCTGCCACAAAAATGTACATGAATGGGATCTTGTACAATAAATATATTACGTGTGCAACGGACTATACTACACTTACAGCTACATTAATTCACTAGTGCATATGAAAGGAAAAGTGTCCAAATTCCCTTTCGTTTGATGATATGACTGATACTTTTACAGACATAAGTATTACTTTTACTAACTTACTTGGAATGACAATAAGCTGAGTGCCTCCTCCAAATACAAGATTTCTAGCAGCACCAGTATTAACACACCAACTCAACCCTTTGCATTATCCTCTAGCTAGCATCACAGCTATGTAATTTCACAATTATACTGAGAGATTGTCAGTCCACAAATCCAACTTGCTATCTTCTGAAATTTTCATTTTCCTTTAAATATTTTTGACACATTTTGTTTTACCTACTACGAAAAAAAATATGTTTACTAAAACAACTATGTTTACTAAAAAACGAATTAAAAACATTTATTTTTTACTTACTTGGAGTCACTGTTAACTTAGTGCCACTGCCAAATTTGAGTTTGTAGGTATTTGTACTAGACACAGTGTTCTAGTCCTTTGCAAAAATATATGTGTCTGATTACATGCAGACATATTTTACTTATTTGATCATTTATTTTATCCTATGCAGCTACAGCTGATCATTAGAGGGGCTTAATTTTCGGTAAAATAATGTTCACCTCATTGGTTACACTTTTATCATTGTATTCTTCAACTGGTAAAACATTAAAAGTACAGCATTATAAATTCTGTATATTTTGTTACTCTTACATTGTATAGAGTCAAGGACTAACCAAACTATCCAAGTTATTCTATAAGTCATTTCAAAGACCAGCAACAACCTGCAGAACACTGTACTAATTAGCAGCAGTCAGATTAATGATTTTTGATTGTTCTCTATGGGTCTTTGTAATTTGCCAATTGCTGTTTGCCTTTCTGAATGAGTCTATAGTGTATAGCACTATTCATCATCAGGACTATTACAAAGTTATTTTTTTCAATTGGATGTTACATTTGCCACATCAGCATCATCATAATTATAATCATCATCATCATCATATTTTAAAAATGAATCAGTGCTCAGCAATTTGTTGCATTTGTATACAAACACGTCTTTTGAAGTGATAAAACAGAACTTGACTCTGTATGTCCCTCTAGAATCTGCAGATGAACAAATGTGCTTACTGAAATAGAGTTAGATGTGAACATCATTTTTAGTTCTATGAACAAACATAAGTATCAGTATACATCTCTTCCTTGAACAATCTTCATCAATCTATATTACCAAAGTGAGGGTATAATATGATCTTACTTGGCATGATTTTAAGCTTTGTGCCTTGGCCAAAGATGAGTTTAAATCCTCCTGAGCCACTATACACACAACGGTTCACACCATACCAAGAACCAATATCCATACACATGGTATAATAAACAGTTTATTCTGCAGAACTAAACAACGATTATGTAAAATAATAAATAAGGCATGCATTTACAATAGTTTAGCATAACTGTGTTTGTGTCTAGCTCCAATTAAGGATAAAAGGACATTTCCAAAACGAAAAAAACAAACAAAAAACAATGCAGACCAATAAGAGAATCAATGTTTTTAAATCGCCAAATGAATTCTCCTGAACTGTCAACCCTCTCACATGCAGGAAAAATGTATATACTGCAGGAGGATTGTTTAGAGTGAGCAAAAAATATAAAACATAGTATCTTGTATCATATGGAACTTTAACTTTTAGGAGATTCGACATAAAATTGGATTAATGCACAGATGATCCAGAATACTCATTTATCTAGCAGAAAAATATTTGATCCTCAATTCAGTAAGTTACCACACATAATATACAGTCATCAGAATAGCAGAATATACAGCACATCAGAAGAGCTTCCTAAAATAAAAACAGCTGACGTCTACAATGTAAAATTAAGTTATGCACAAATAAACCTGTATTTAGTGATAACTACTTTTTTATATGTCTGGTCTTCTCACACATTTAAGTTACTTAAATAAACAATAAGAAAACTTACTTGATAAAACCTGTAGCTTTGTTCCACTCCCAAACACAAGTTTAAAGTTGTTGTTATTATCACAACGATACACACCACAACAAAAAGATTACTGTGGTATGTATTGTAGTCAGCATCACTTTTCTGTGACAATTGAAATATTGTGTAGCAGCTGAGATACATATTATTTACTATTTTATTGTCTGGGTAATATCAAATCATATTTGATATAATAAACAACATGTATCACAGCAGGTCCAATTTTTTTTACAATATGTTTTACATATTAAAGTTTGTCACTACTAAAATATTTTCAGAATCTCCAAACTATGCTCCAAGGTTATGGCAGGAGAAGACTGGTGATTTTAAAGCGCTATTAAACCCAAAACCAAAAATGTAATGTTATAATTAGAAAGAGTTTTGGACAGCTGCACTCCAAAAAAGGTTCCTTTCATAGCTATGAGTAAGCACTGAACCTACAGTGTGAAACGCGTCAGTGGTCTGTTTTTATTTTTGCTGTGGCATGGATTTTTGTGATCTGACTTTTTAATAAAGGAACCTTTTTTGGAGTGCAGCTGTCCAAAACTCTTTCTAATTATCGTATTATTATATGCATTGCTTGCACCCACGGCTTGGGATGGAGTGAAAGATCAAATCAAATACATCTGAGCGGTAACTTTATCTCTTCAAAAATTTTATGTGTTTCAGCTTACCAATTCTTAGACATGGTGGATGCATTCATTTTCTTTTTTTTTTGTTAGGCTTTTTTCCTCCTGTTTTCACCTGGTAATCTGGCTAGTAACACCTCCTGTATTAGAGTGCTTCCACTCTGGATTAAGGAGCAACAGAGACTCCTTTGGACAACAGCATTGTCAGTCTGGGAGGAGGTTTTAGATGCACTAGCATATTTAGATTCACTAAATAAATTGCAGCCAAATTCCAGCGAACATTTATTTCAGCAGTTACAGCAACAGCTTTGCTTCCTTTGGCATAAAGGTTTTACATACATAAATAAAAGCTGACAATTGTAGTCACCCCTGTCACCCCCTACATTGGCAGGACAGCTTGTTCTGTTGAAAAACAACAGACTTTCTGTTAGGATCACCATGTAGAATAAGAGAAAGAAAGCCTAAAAGAGAAAACGAATACAGCTACCACATGTAAAATTTAGCAAGCTGCAATATAATAAACGTTTGCTTTTGGTTCTAACACATAAAAACAATGACTAGCTAATTATCACCAAGGATGAATGGGTTATTATGCTCTAAGTTACACGAGTAGCATGTGATTGCATATAATAGTGAATTATCACACACTTTTAGAACACCCATTAGGAATTACTCATTAGTGATTCTGGTAACAAAGCTACAAAATACGCCCATATGCTTGTGACTTTAACCATTAATACTATGGCTTGTCGCCTTTAGTTGTTGAGGCTGGTTTTAAAAGTTCTTCAGACTAGTAAACTTTTTCTTTTTTTTTTCAGGTAAAAACAGGAAACCTTAGTTTAAGTTAGGTGTTTAACTTGGTTTAGTGTTGGAAATTAGGACATTTGGTTTGGAAATCCTTTAGTAAAATACTTTGTACATAAAAAAGATCTTGTATGAATTTAAGGATGTACAACAATATAAAAGGAAAATCATTGTGCTGCAAACAGAAATGTCATAGTATTATTATACATGTTTGCAATATATTGATAGACCACCAAGACATAATTCACTTACTTGGTGTTACAGATAATATAGTTCCATTCCCAAATATGAGCTTGTTCAAGCTACTACTACCCCACTGTGACAACCTCATTAACAAAAACCAGATCTAACTATAGAAGTGTAGAGTGTAGAGCAGTAAATGCTTGTCATCACAACGCTTTACCAGCCCATATTTTCCTTCAAATATTCACAGGTGAAATAAATACTGCTCATTTAAATTGTAACATATTTATATCTCTATTCTATTAGCTGGAAGTCTGGAAACATGGCATGATAAGCAAGGTAAACTAACAATATGGGAACAAAACAAATGCCATCTATTGGCTTCTTCAGAGGTACACTGAGCTTGAAGGTGTAGCTCATCATCTTCCATCTTTACATCCATTACAACAGAAATGACTAAATCTAAGAAAAAATATTATTAACCTATTATAAAATATGAGTCTCAGTGGTGCAATATTGAAGTACATTAAACACTGCTTATGGTTTGAAAATTTCAATGGCAGGCACAAAATCCAGCCAACTATTGTATGTAAATACAAAACTGACATGAAATTATAATTTTTAAAAATTGGAGTGTTTAAATAGAAACCAAAAACTTACTTGGAATAACAGATAGTTTTGTCCCTGACCCAAAGGTATACTTGTTGGCATTATCACAGTATGAGAACCTTAACTAAAAACTACCATGCCTTCCTCAACACAGTTATTCAGAATGCATGTACAAATAATTTATGCATTGATTCTGATATACCAATGAATATTTAAACATTTTAATATTATTTAAACATTTTAATATTTAAACATTTGAAATGTTTAAATATTTAAACATATTTAATTGTATAAAGATTCCGTTCAATTACGCAATTGTGTGAAAAAAATTATGAAATAAACAAACAAGAATTTGCTTTTCACGTGACTGGCCACTTGAAGTGAATATTCACTAAATTTATTGTGTGGACACTCTGAACTTCTTTAGTAAACAGCCTCATTGTGGCTGATTTACCAAATGAGTTGAAAATGTTCACTGTAAAAAACTGAAGATTGACTACAATTATTCAATCATGTACAGATGAAATAAACAGAATTTTCTTTTCACAAGAATACATACTAAATAAAATTAACCTTCACTTATTCCTTTAGTGAACATTCTCAATTCCTTTAGTAAATTAGCCTCATTGCCCCTGGCTATAAGGTGGACCTAAACATTCAGAGAGACATTTGGGCTGATTTACTAAAGGAACTTAGAATCTTCACATAATAAATTGTGCAGATATTCAACTTTACAATATCGTGCTGATGATATAAATACACGGGAATTTGCTTTTCACATTATTATATCGTTAAAGAGAATATTCCCACAATTTTTTGTGCGATGATTCTTGACTCCTATAGTACATCAGCCACGTGTATGTCGTCTTTCCACAAAATCATGTGTTTGCTATTTATAGCTATGTAATCAAAGTCATAATGACATAAGCCGCACAATATACTGTATTTAGAAAATAAATATCATGAATATGAACAACTTTTTAAATATTTAAATACTGAAAAACAAATGTTTTACTTACTTTGCAAGATAGCTAGCTTTGTTCCACTACCAAATATCAGTTTATCCCTGGCTCCAGTATAAGCACAGTCAGACACACCAATACACAAACTATACTTCCAAAAAACTATCACAAACCATCAAAGTTTTTATGATCTCTTTTCCCATTTAATGTCTAGCGCATTGTGCATTGTGTTTTTGGCCTACAAACATATGTCTTAAAACATGCAATGTAAGATAAATCCAGATGAATCAGGATGCTATTTATTATTATTATTATTATTGATAAAAATTATTACTTTCTGCAGTTAGGCTGTAGTATGTGCCTTTTCAACTGGTTGTTTTTGATTTGGTTCCAAGTCAAATAAAAGTATTGATCTATCATGGCAGCCCTAAAATATAACTGTTCTTAGGAAAAAAAGGCTATGTTCTCATATGTACATCTTAGTGCAGTGGTTTAAAAATTCTGCTTGTTCTATTTTTTATTTTTTTTGAAAGGTTTTTTATTGAGATTTTCAACAGCATACAAGAAAACCAGGAATGTAGAGAAACAAAAATAAAAGTAAAATATTTTTGATAAAAATGTTTTTTCCATAGTGAATGTATGTGAAAAGCACCTAAAACTCACGCACTGCAACTGCACCACATGAAAAAAAGAGATGTAACTGCAGCTTTAGTGATCCTTGAACCATTTCAAAAGTATATTTCATATTTGAAACAAATATGAATGTATGAATATGTTTGCTTATAGATTCATTTTATTTTACTGAGAGATAAAAAAGCACATACTTACTTGATAACACAGTAAGCATGGTCCCTTTTCCAAATATGAGTCTATTGACTCCAGATGTAGTCACATTGCTCTATGTCTTAACAAAAACTAGTTATTTTTTCTCATCCTTTAATAATGCTACAGCTTGTGATTTTAGATTTCTGCTTACTTATGTGTACCTTTTTCATCATTTTTTTTATTTAAATATGACCTAAGAACCTCACAAAACTGTCTATCAAAGTCATGTCTGATTTTATACATAGAAAAATTGTTATACTAGCAATATTTCTAGGGGGGAGGGAAAAGCACTGTACACATAATTCAATTAAGAATGATGTTACTATTTCTACATTTCAGGTACTTTTACAGCTAAACTGGACAGTTTTGTTCAGTTAGTATACTCCTGAAATCAATCGAAAATTTGTTGGACTTTTAAATAAAAAAATAAAAAATGAAAAATTAATGTAACATTTTAAATTTAAGATGACCACTGATTGGTTTTCTTTTGTGGCTATCATTCATGCATATACAGACCCCTATTATAGCACATTCAGTTTTATGTGGCAAATCAGAGAAATCTTGTACAATAAAGATATGTTGTAGGTTAAATTGGATATCTATCCTGCCACATCATTTCATTAACAAACAAAAAAGGAAAGGTGTAAAATTAGCGATATGGGTATTATACAAAACTGTTGCACATAGTCAGACATCATCTTTTGTACCATATTGCATTTTATATTTTAGAAGTACTGTCAAAATTATTAATTTAATTTACTAACTTACTTGGAATAACATTTAGCTGTGTGCCTCCTCCAAATACAAGTTTTCCCCAGCCACCAGAAGTAGCACACTAACTCAGCTCTTTATTCTATCTTTTAGCAGCCTCACATTCATTACTGAAAGGCTGTTAGCTCTCCAAAAAAATTTCAACAATTCTCTTTGAAAAATCTCTTTCTTGCTATTATAAATGATCCATTTTATACCTTTATCTAATGTCTACCACAATAACCGCACAAATATTAATGGAATTCTCTATTCATCCAATTGAGTTGCTTTCTGTATAGTAGTATATTATTCATAGTTGCTGTATGTGACAATTTGTTAAAAAATTATACCAAACATCCTTTAGTTGTATAATAAAACAAAATTAATAATCTGTAAGAAATACAGAACAGAAATAAGTACTACAACACTATAAATGCTCATATTGTTGCCTAGTTTAAGGCAACAATATTATATTACTTTTACAGTGTTTATTGCCCTAGAAACAAGCATCCGAATTTAAGTGTTTAATATAGCTCAAAGAGTGTTTGGTGCTGGTTGCTGTATTTTGCACTTTGCTGTTTGCCTTACTTAATAAGCCCAGTGGCATACTTTCATCTTCTATAAGGCTTCATTTACATGGCTGTAATAAAAAATGCATTTACATGCATTTTTTAATTATGGTATAGATCTGAATGCAGCTGCATTGTTTTCAATTGAGACATTTACACAGGTGTGTAAACATGCACTGCGTTCAGATTCGTAACACAAAATCCAGAAATCTGCATCTGAGGTCATATATATATACACTTATGCCAGATGCAGGAATTTGGAGAAAAAAAAAAAACAGGACAATTTTATGCAAGTATTTACTGATCATTAAGCAGCAATTTTTTGTGCTTGAGAAAAACATGAAATAAGATCAGTAACATTTTTACACCCATGTAAATGTAACCTTACAGATTTGTAATTGGTTGTTTTTGAATATTACAATTTCCATGTCAATGATAGCATATTAACAGGTATTATATAAATAAATTCTGCTAGAGATGCATTCAACAAAATAATATATTAGAAGATAGGTTACTCTGTATGTTATTTTTATGCAAATAAGCAAATAAGAGATCTCAGGTTTCAGAACAAACACGAACATAAAAAAAACATCCTTCACTTCCATAATCAGAGATAAAATATACTTGAGAGATAATATGTTCTTTCTTGGTATAATTTGAAGCTTTGTGCCTTGCCCAAAGATGATTTTATAGCTTTCTCCACTATGCAATACACACAAAAAATCACACCATAACAAAAACTGACAATCATAAATACGGTGTACAGTACTAAACAACATATTAGAGGAGTTTCCAGGTAAAATTATAATCAATAATTAAGAAGATCATTTGCAAAATACCAGAAGACATCCAGTCAATCTAATTTTGAAAAATGAATATCATTTTTTTTAAAAGGAGGCAAACTACTTACTTGCATGAACAGATAGTTGTGTTCCTGACCCAAAAACATATTTGAAGTCAGTATTATCACAGTAAAAACATCCTTAGCAAAAAAAAGTACTTCCATCGGCAGAGTTATTTAGAGCATTTCTACTAACCTCAGACTATCTCTATATGTAGACAACATATGTTGTCTAAATGTAGACACACCACCACTGGCATTAACTGTGGTTTCACTTGTTGGGACTGTCACTCAAGTAGCATTTAAGACATAACCAGGCCCAGATCCCTTTAGAGGGCCCCTTAATTACAATAAAAAGAAGCACCTTGTGAAGGTATATACCATTTAAAAATGTTTGATGGAAATAGTACAGTACAATGTTAGGAGTAACAAAAATGTTGAGGTAGATGTAGATTCATCAGAAAAGTACCAGATTTCATTATTAATTGATTTAAAAAACTAAATTTAATGTCTCTTATTAAATCCAAGGAGTCGTTTTGACTCCTGTAGCACCAAATAACTCATATAAGGCATTATTCTATATACAGCTTTGCTATCAGATTTTTAGGTGTCACCTAGCACCCATCCTGAGATCAGTATATGTTATTATTTCAAAATGTCTGAGTATACAGTACATCCCTACTTTGTTAGTTATAATTTAGAACATGAGACAAATGATTCTGTCCTAATCAGAATTCCACAATTCCCCATTCACGTTTAATATCACTGTAATAATACAAACATATTTTTTAAAGATTTCTATTTCTTTATTTACTTATTTATTACTTTAACACTATTAATAGCTGAAGTAACAGAGACTATTAACTTTGGTTAGTAAATAAGGTGAAACTGTGTTCACTTTTAATACCTAAACATGTGAAAGGGATAAATAAAGCACAGGATTTTTAGATGATTGACACATCCATAGCTTCACCTTACTCATTAAAATAAGTGAAACCTCACTATGCATAATAAACACTTTCTTCTCTCTGTAAATAAACCCCAAGGAAAGGTTTACTTACTCACTACCAAATTAAGCAAGGTTCCTTTTCCAAATATGAGTCTATCAATTCCAAACGTAGTCACATTGCTTTATGTCTCAACCTCCTTAGCGACAATCCTGAGTGTGGTTCAGGGTGAATTTTCACTACCAAAAGCTAACCCCGAGCATTACTCAGGATCGCATCACAGGATCCATGTACAGGTTACTTACCTTGTCCCCTGGATCCTGCGATGTCTCCCCGCTGTGTCTGCGAGCCGTGTGTCCTCCGCTCGATTCACAGTGCCCGAATGCTGAGCTTCGTTCTCTGAGAGCATTGCGACGCATGGGGACGGAGTTCGTGCCAAATTCCAAAAATTTAAAACACAGTATACATACAGTACGCTGTAATCTTACAGTTTACAGTACTGTATAAAATTATTTCACATCCCCTTTGTCCCTAGTGGTTTGTCCAGTGCCCTGCATCCAGTTTTATATTATAAATACAGTTGTTTTTTTTCTGCCTGGAAACTGGAGATTGTCCATAGCAACCAAAAAGTGTCCTTTTACGTCAAAAATGGTTTTAGACCAGCTAAAAAACTGTGATAATAAATTAGAATCACTTGCAGAATTGAGCGATAGTGATTCGTGGGGAGATTCGTCATCAAACACTAAAAAGTAATGACAGCGACAATTCTGCAACTGAGCACATTTCAGTGTTTTTGATTTGATTACATTATTGAATAATTTTTATTATTATTATATTATTATTTGTTATAATTATTTATAGTTATTTATTATATTATAATTTATGATTTTGTGTTTCAAACTTTATCATACCCGGGATGTCTACTAGACTCTTGTTTGGACAGATTTAACTGAGTTATTCCTAAGAATTACAGGCCTACAATATAAAACACCAAATTTCCATGCAAAACAATTGTACCGCTTTGAGCATCAATAATCTGACATAATCATACCGCCAGGGAGGTTAACAAAAAAATTAAGGTGCTATCCTTTCATCTAAATGCTTTAGTCAACATTATATTAGCTCAAATTCACATGGTTTACATGTTCTATGTATATGTTTATACATTGTTTAATCATTACTGGGATATAAACACATACTTACTTGGCACCACAGTAAGCATGGTCCCTTTTCCAAATGTGAGTCTATTTAATCCAGTAGTAGTCACATTGCATTATGTCTTAACAAAAACTAGGTTACTCTATTTTATCTAGACCAAAGTTTTACTAACACAAATGCATATGATTTTAGATTTTTACCTAATTCTATGCTTATTATTTTTAATTTTAACATTAAGAATTCACAAAGCTAACACACTGGAATAAGAATAAGTGATTTTAAGATGACTCCCAAGAGATATGAAAATTAGAAACAAGGGGTTAAAAATAAATTAAACATTCGTATGCTTGCGATTATCTTTGTGAATTAAGCCCACTGTCTTAAAATGACTGATGTATAGTGCAATGTATTTATGTATGTACTATTTCAGTGCACTGCACAAATAATATTTAATAATTAAATTGGTACCCTAATTTCTGCATTTAACAAAAACAAATTGGGGTAAACTTACTAGAATTATACTGCTGAAATAAATAGAAATATTTTAACTGTTGTAAAATGCAGGTAGAGTTACTGTAACTCATCTGATGGTGAGCTTAGCAACCTGCACAAAAATTAGTTACTAAAGAAATATCAGTCGCACTGAGTGTTACTGATCCCAGCGCTCAAACAGATAAAAAAGTTGACGCACTATAGCTGCTAATATATATAATACAAAAATTAGTTCGTTTCAAGTGACAGATTGGTTGGAACTTGTACAATATAACATACAATATAACAGATGTCTATCCTGTTACATAATTTATCTGACAAATTAATAACAATTTACACGTTCAAAAGGGATAATGATTTTAGGAGTACAAACAAGAATATGAAGGAAATTTACTAACTTACTTGGAATAATATTTAACAGTGTTCCTTCCCCAAATAAAAGCTTTTGCAAGGTACCAACATCACAACTCTAATGCAACCCTTTGCATTATACCTTAGCTGTCTGACAATGATAAATAAAAAATTTTGTTTCTTCAATCTACCCATCTATTCCCTTAATATATATATATATATATATATATATATATATATATATATATATATATATTATATTTTTAGCTTCCAATAAAAAGTAAATGCCATTTTTTAGTAATAATCCCAGTTTATTTTTGCATTGTTTACTATATTATACATGAAAGATGATTGCAGTTATATTAGTGCACTTGTAACAACATAGTTGAGTACTGTTTGTAATACTTTTTCATTTGCACTAACAGGTACGGTCATTTTTTAGGACAATCTTTCCGGATATCTACTAAATTCTTATGGAGTAGCATTTTTCTGCTTGAACCAGAAGATAGAAGAAAAGTGTACCTTGAAAAACTGTTAGAACAAATAAAAAGTGTCACATTTAGTACTCAAATGTGTTGTTACCACAATACGCAAATTATTCATAGGATTATCTCCAATTCAAGTTGACCTCTTCATACCCAGTATCTTAGTACTGGTTACACTACCTAAATGCGTGAAAAAATAAATATATTTAATTCCTTTAAATGTACTTATAGTATAATGAATATGAAAATGAGTAGGCATAGAATACTAACTTACTTGGAATAACATTTAGCTGTGTGCCTCCTCCAAATGTAAGTTTTCCTAATGTACCAGAAATACCACACTAACTGAAACCTTTGCATAAAGCCTTAGCTGTCTCATGCTGATAAGGGAACAATTACTTCATTCCAACAGTGTAAGTTTCAACATCTATCTGTGCAATATTGTGCAAATATATATATTTGATACACCTATTTATCCATTTGAGCTGACCTCTGCCTAAAAGGCTGCCACTGTGCTGGTGCTCTTTAATCTACAAACATATATATATTTATATATATATTTGTATATATATTGGGACACATGGACACACACTATACATTTACTTACTTGAATTCACTGTTAGCTTAGTACCACTACCAAATGTGAGTTTATAGGTTCCTGACGCAGCCACAGTGTGCTACTCCTTAGCAAAAATATATATGTTGCATTGCATACAGGTATATTTTATGGGCACATAAGGTTTATCACTATTTTATAGCTTACTTAACAGTACAAAAATGTAATTCTACAGCCTCATAAGTTCAGTATAATAAATTACATATACAGTGAAGATGATTTACTAAAGGTATAAAGGCTGTTCAAATAACAAAAATGAGCGTTTACTTTGAAACGTGTATATTCACATTGCAAAGTGATTTCTAGTTAAAATGGAGAACATCCGTTCACATTGAATGTCTCATCAAGTGCAAGAAAAAACAAACAAACAAACAGGGTTTTTGTTATGACATTATTGATGTTATGAAATTAACCTTATTTACTAAACCCAAAGTGAACAAAACCACTCCTTTAGTACATCAACTTTAAGCAATTTAATGTATTAAAAGCCTAAGGAATTATCAGACTGTAAATAGTGTGATATCTCATTTATGATCTTTTGTATTAAGTTAGTTAATACTGCATTTTGCTCTTTCCCTTGCCTGAAATATGCCAGATTTTTTTTAATTTTTTTTTCATTTATTCTCTCTTTAATAATCTTATAATACATAACATACAGACATCAAAATACATTGTTTAATTCTGACTTATAATGTGACTATTAACATTTAACTCTAACCTAATTACTGTTAAAAAAAAGGAAAACTTTTTCCGAAAAATTATTAATGACTGGCAGTTATGCATAACTATACTGTACATATTATCACTAGAGTGCAGATATATTATTGTCCTTGATTTTTGCTGGAAGAACATTTACAATGATAATACTACAAACTGATAGTTTTAATGATATACAGGCATACCCCACTTTTAAGTATACAATGGGGTTTATTTACTAAAGCTGGAAAGCGCAAAATCAGGCTCACTTCTGCATATAAACCAATGAGATTCTAAGCCCGGCTTGTTCAATTAAGCCTGGTAATAAAACCTGGAAGCTTGTTGGTTTATATGCAGAAGTGAGCCTGATTTTGCACTTTACAGCTTTAGTAAATAAACCCCATTGTGTACTTAAAAGTGGGGTATGCCTGTAGTAACACATATTCCTCATTACTATAGCTTTGCAAATGAGTATATTAGAAAAGTGCTTTGAAAAAATATAGCTGAATTCCATATTGACACTCCTAAGAACAAACATGGTCATCAAGTGTCCTTCACATCCATAATATGTTATGAAAATATGTTCTTACTTGGTATAATTTGAAGCTTTGTGCCTTGGCCAAACACATATTTAAATCCACCCGTGCCAGTATACACACAATGATTCAAACCATAACGTGAACCCACAATCTTACCTAAGTGGTTTCTTACAAAAGTACTGAATAAAGACCAGGTCATACCACAGAAAGTCCCTATGGCATACTAGAGGATAATTTGAGTAAATAGCCTACTTTTTACCTGCTTACAAAACAAACTCCCTTATTAAATAAATGAAAACTTCCACATGCAAACAAAGGTTCATTAAAAGCTTCAGGACCTTTTTCTTTAACATAATCTGGATCACAACATTGAATTCCTTGGCAAATACAGTAAGTTAGCATGATATGCAGTACAACATAGCATGCAATATTTTAGAAAAACTTGCTTAAATGTTATTGTAGATAGACAGGAATCCCATTTTGAATGCACACAATAGCTGAGTAAACTTTTAATTTATTAACCTGACAAAATCACAGATTAGTCTAAACATCTAAGGTACTTATGCTATGTTTTCTAAAATCAATATACCGATGTGGGATTTATATATGTATGTATATATATATATATATATATATATATATATATATATATATATATATTGTAGCCTTACAGATATAGTGCTCAAGAACAAAACTATTTACTTAATAATAATTTACAAAAAGTATGAGAGGTGCATTTGACACACTTACTTGGAGTAACATAAAGTTGCGTGCCTTTTCCAAATGTAGGTGTAAAACCTCCTGCTCTACCACAGTGATTAGAAGCTTTACAAAAATCATCAAAATTTACACCAGATAACGTGCCTTAATGCTACCTTATGTGACATTTTCCTTTTCTAAAGTAAGACCCCTTTCACACTGGAGCGCCGCTAAAACAGCGCTAAAGTGGCAGTCATTTTTGCGGTGCTTTAGCAGCATTTTAGTGGTGCTTTTCGGCCACTAGCGGGCTGATTTTACCTTAAAAAAGCTAAAAAGTCCTGTTCTGCAGCGCTTTCAAAGCACATTTGTTGCAATGGACAGGGGTGTTTTGGGAGCGCTCCCAGGCCGCCCCAAAGATGGTGCTTGCTGGACTTTTTCTAATGTCCCGCCCGGGTGTGAAAGCACAGAATGGGAGGCAGGTTTCAGCCACATTTTAGAGGCTATTTCAAGAGCTAAAACACCTGAAAACTACCTCAGTGTGAAAGGGGTCTAAAGTCCCAAATTATTGATACCGTCTATTTCAGGTAAATGTATTGCAAAGACAACTACATATGATCAACAATGGGAAGGTGACAATGTATAACCATTTGTTCAGTGAATGCTTCATCAGCTTACTGAAGACTTTATCAATTTATAAAAGCTGGAAAAATATGTTCTTGGTAAAAGAGGAAAACTTCTTAATAGCATCCACATAGATTCACAAATGTATTTCCCAGGGAGTAAACTATGAAACCTGATTGGCCTATATGGTCAAGTTTACTATTTTTTTTTGTGACACTCATGGCCAACATCCGTGTTTACTTTATTTCTAGTACTCTATTTCTTGTCACTAAACCACATGCAGCAAACTGCTATATCTAGACCCTGATATTCTTTTAATATTCAGATAGATGCCTTGTGCATTACATCTGTTTTAAAATGTGTGATACTTCAATAAAATATGTAATTTTTTATTTAACTTTAGTGTATGCTCCTTTCTGGCCTGTACAGTCCCATAGCCTCCTTTTTATCTTTCGTCATGTATACATTTTCTAAAAGGTATTTTCAAATGTTATTAACTAAAATAAGGGGGCTGATCTGATAATTAAAGGGAAATTTCCCTTAACTCAATCCTGGGTCAAATACAAATGACTGTTTTAGTAAACCACTTTCAATATTTATATAAACATGAGCAATTTAGAATCGGATATGCTGTGATCACCAGTAAGTAAAGGCACCTCGAAGGTTCACCATAGGTACAAACATATGTTATGAAATGTTTCACTATAAATAAACAATATTGTATATTGATATTTAATTTTTTTATGAATCTGAGATACTGCAAACAATGGAGAGAGACAGGTTTAATTGTTGTATTTATATAACATTTAGTAATAGAGTCTCATTTTAGGGTTTTAGAGGCTCCTTTGGTATAATGTTCCTTCATGAAAAGAAGAACTACAATACTTCAGTAATAAGGAATGTTCTAATGTCAGAACCTCAACACTCAATATTCTAGATGTGGAAATACAATTAGTTACAGATGTTATAGTGTAAATATCGTACCTATCAATATTATTAAGTTAGTCGCTGTGCACACTTTGGCTTGCATTCCACTATTTTCAAACAAAAAATTTAGGCTAGGGTGTAGTGGGAGGAAATCACCTGGTTATAGGTACCTAGTAATTAGTACCTGTAATAAATATCACACAATCAACTTTATTATCAATAGGTCATACTGTAGTACATATGCACAGTTCATTTGCCTGTTCTATGTTTTTACTTAAAAATTGATTAAATATTCTACAAACAATCATGTCAAACCTCTAAACAGACAGTATTACTGCAGAAAAAAATCTTACCTATGGAAACAATAAGTCTTGTTCCTTGCCCAAAAATTAATTTGCGATCATCATTATCACAATGCTACATCTCATAACAAAAATTCTAAATCCCACAAGTACTCTAACAGATGCACTGGCTATTTTTGAAGCATTACTCTGTTTACACACATTTTTATCTTCAATAATCAGTTCTCTTATTTTACTAGTATAATGCTGCATACTTTTTATAAATATTGCGTATTTTTTCTTCAAATGTATTTAAATTAGTATTGCAGAGCTTCTATGTTGCAGACTGCTTTGAAATAATGTGTAACTTTCTTTTACTTTTTCATCCCTTTAAAATCAGATTTTTGATATCTTTCATTTGAATCTCATTACATTGTAAAATTAATCTGATTAGTAACAGCTGCTCCTACAAATTTTTCATAATGTTCCTGTTCAAATGGGCTTAAAAAAACTGTAAAAATAAGTAATATACACCAATAAACTTGTTCAATCTTTAGAGATTCAACCAAATCAAAGAGAGATTGGGCGAAAAAATCCCAATACATTCATGTGGTATATTATTAAATGAAATACATGCTTTAGAGGCATTGTAAAACCAGTAAGTCACCCTCTAATTGTCTTTATTTCTCCTCCACCACAAGAAAATGGAAAACTGATTCGTTATTGCATTTGAAACATGAATATTTATAATAATACTTACTAGGTTTCACAGCTAAAGCAGTTCCACTGCCAAACGTGAGTTTATTGGCTGAAGATCCATAAGACCACAGTGAAATTGTTAGTGGCAAAAACTAAAACTATCAATGTACCGCAGTGTACTACTAAAGGATACATGATACTGAGGATACAGATTGCAGCAAAAATATAAAGTTAACATTTTATTACTAAATTAGCTTAATGAAAAAGTATACATACTTATGAGATCAGGCTGTGATATACTATTTCAACATGAATTAATAATTATTATTACAAATGTATTACAAATAGTAGTGGTAATGGTGATTTGCCACCATTAACACTTTTGGTGCAATGCCTAAGGAGTATGAGTAAAACACTTTAAAATGTCAATGTTAAAAAGAAAGGTGCTTGGGCATTCTCTAAAAGTGAATCTTTTTTGATGGAGAGCATTTAAAACCATAAATTAGTACTAACCCTTACCTGCTCTATTTAACCACTTGTCCACCGCCCACTGTCAATTGACGGCGGGCGGAGGATACTCTCGTTCTGGGAGGACGTCATATGACGTCCTCCCTTTAAAACGAGCTAGAAGGCGCGCGCTCGCCGCCAGCGGCGCGCGCGCGCCCGCCGCGTTCACAAGGCCCCGGTGCGCGTGCCCGGCGGCCGCAATTGCCGCCGGGCACCCGCGATTGCCCGGGGAACAAGCAGGAAAGTGGGTCTCTGGGTGTAAACACAGAGATCCACGTCCTGTGAGGGAGAGGGGACCGATGGTGTGTCCCTTGTACATAGGGACAACCATCGGTCACCTCCCCCAGTCAGTCCCCTCCCCCCACAGTAAGAACACATTGAGGGAACATATTTAACCCCTTCCCGCCCCCTAGTGGTTAACCCCTTCCCTGCCAATCACATTTATACAGTAATCAATGCATTTTTATAGCAGGGATCGCTGTATAAACGTGAATGGTCCCAAAAATGTGTCAAAAGTGTCCGATGTGTCCGTCGCAATATCGCAGTCACAATAAAAAATCGCAGATCGCCGCCATTACTAATAAAAAAATAAAAAAATAAAAATGCTATAAATCTATCCCCTATTTTGTACACGCTATAACTTTTGCGCAAAGCAATCAATACGCGCTTATTGCGATTTTTTTTTTTACCAAAAATATGTAGAAGAATACGTATCGGCCTAAACTGAGGAAAAGGTTATTAAAAAAAAAATGGGTATTTATTATAGCAAAAAGTAAAAAATAGTGTTTTTTTTCCAAACTGGACGCTCTTCTTTTGTTTATAGCGCAAAAAATAAAAACCGCAGAGGTGATCAAATACCACCAAAAGAAAGCTCTATTTGTGGGAAAAAAAGGACACAAATTTTGTTTGGGAGTCACGTCGCATGACCGCGCAATTGTCATTCAAAGTGTGACAGCGCTGAAAGCTGAAAAATGGCTTGGGCAGGAAGGGGGTTTTCGTGCACAGTAGGGAGGTGGTTAAAAAAAATAATAATAACAATAATAAAAAATAAAGGTTATAGATACACTTTAAGTAATGTGTTTCAGCCAAATGTTGCCAAAATCTGGATTAATCTTTTAATGGGTGCAGCCATTCAAATAAATAATTTGCTATATCACACTACTTTTTAGTGTGATATTAAACTAAGAAGTGCCAAAGCAACTATGGCATTGTACATGTAAAGGAAATAAAAGACAATTCTGCATTGTATAGGTTTGCTCTGCCACTCAACGATCTTGCTTTACATGTGACAAGTTTCCCTTAAAAGCATGTTATAAATTCTTAATAAAGCCTCCATACACATCAATTCAAGCAAATATTTAACTGCTCCTAGTTATCACTTTGTCAGTAATAAGTGTATATTAACTATTTAAATACGATACTTACTGGGTAACACAGATATGCGTGTCCCTGCCCCAAATGTATACTTGTCATAGTTATTATCACAGTACTTCATGTCATAACAATAACTCACATTGCCTCTGTTAGGTACATAAAACCATGATCGCAAAAAAGATGAAGCCGATCATCCAGAATTTATCATAAAAGAATAATAATTAACTAGCAAACACATTCACACTTTTGTGGATGATGCAACGATAACAGCATCTTACCTTTCATAGTGAAATAATATAAAACCTCCAACAGGGATGGCATTAAGCTGTGTTTTTTTTTAATTTCCTACAGGTTTACCTGTCCAGTCTAATATATAGCTATTCAGTCTAATATATAAGTCATGTAAAGTACATACCTTTGATAGAGTATTAAGGAGAAACACTTACTTGGATTTACAGTAAGTTTGGTTCCTTTCCCAAAGATGAGTTTATTGTTAGTATTACACCCTAAGTCAAAGCTTTACAAAATGTTAGTGTGTATGCCTAAGACAGCATTGGATACGGTGGCCTTATATTATTTTAAGTAGCATTTAAAACTCTATTTACTATATGAATAACATTTGCAAAGTCTATAGTATAGACAACTAATTATGGACTTTATGGTGCAGTTTTATATTTTATATGTCTATTGTACAATTTTTGCAACACACACATTGTGCTTCCTCTGTGTTATTAAAAATGGCAGCAATTCATCTCTAGCTTTTACTGCAAGGCTGACTGGTCAGGCCAGTGAAAGGTGTAGCTCATGGCTCGCAGTCCATGTGTACATATGGTAGTGTCACAGTTGGCCAATGTGCTAACCTCTAGTATGATTCAATATACTTTCTGCCGAGCCAACAACATACAACACACATTTGTTATAAACTGAATAATTCTGTTATAGTAGAAGATAATACAGTGTTTTGTGTATATTTTGCTCGTGTCAAACATGTAATAGTAGTTTTCCTACAAATGGGTCCCACTAGGGGATTCCCTTTTAGATTAACCACTTCCCGCCCAGTCAATAGCATATTGACGTCCGGGAAGTGGTTGTGTTATCCACACTGGACGTCATATGACGTCCTGCAGGATAACAGCCGCCACGCGCCCGGGGGGTGCGCATCGCGGCGATCGGTGGAGTGGTGTGTCAGTCTGACACACCGCTACACTGATCTCGGTAAAAAGCCTCCGGCGGTGGCTTTTTACCACGTGATCAGCCATGTCCAATCACGGCTGATCAGGATGTAAACAGGAAGAGCCGTTGATCGGATACCCACACTGGACCACCAGGGAAGCCCCCCAGGACCACCAGGGAACCCCAAAGCATGTGGATGGCCAGGTAAGTACCCCATGGCCATCCACATGTAAAACATGTAAGTGCCCATCAGTGCCACCTATGAGTGCCCATCAGTGCCGCCTATGAGTGCCCATCAGTGCCGCATACCAGTGCCACATATCAGTGCCCATCAGTGCCGCCTATCAGTGCCCATCAGTGCCGCCTATCAGTGCCCATCAGTGCCACCTCATCAGTGCCACATCATTGGTGCCACCTCATCGGTGCCCATCAGTGTCGCCTTATCAGTGCCCGTCAGTGCCGCCTTATCAGTGCCCATCATTGAAGTAGAAAAGGTACTTATTTACAAAAAAAATTGACAGAAACAAAGAAAAACTTAGTTTTTTTCAAAATTTTCGCTCTTTTTTTATTTGTTGTGCAAAAAATAAAAATCGCAGAGGCGATCAAATACCACCGAAAGAAAGCTCTATTTGTGGGAACAAAATTATAAAAAAATTGTTTGGGTACAGTGTTGCATGACCGCGCAATTGTCATTCAAACTGCGACAGCGCTGAAAGCTCAAAATTGGCTTGGGCAGGAAGGTGTATAAGTGCATGGTATTGAAGTGGTTAAAAGTATACCTCCATTTATGTGACAAATTTGGGTCTGTGAAATAGGGTAGCAAGATAAAAAATTTAATAGTAAATAGTAAAATTGGTTCTACTTTTTAAATTATGCATGAAGCCCTACTGAGTATTGTTCATTGATACGGTCTAGGTTGAATTATAACTACAGCTGTTCACAGTTAGCAGATAATTAGGTAATATTCACACACATAAACACCTTTAGCCCAGGTTCACACTGGGCTGCGGGAGTGAAGCCGCGCGAGTTCAGCTGAACTCGCACGATTTCACTCTCACTGGCAGTCCCGATTTCAGCCGCCATTACAAAGACATCTGACACAGATGTCAATGTAAATCGCGGCCGAAATCGCAAAAATAGTACAGAAACTACTTTTTGAAATCAGTGCAGCGCCGCACCGATTAGGACGGTGCCATTGCCGGCAATTTGCGGCATTTTGACATGCGATTTGACATGCCAAATCGCATGTCAAAACGCACCAGTGTGAACCAGTGCTTAAGCTGTTTCTTCATGTCGCAAGGGAGAATACGAGGATTCCTAGGTTTTGAACTAACATGGGACAACATAATTTAAACATTCAACACTGGGCAGAGTAGACATTTCAGCACCCTCTATATAAGCAAGAGGGCTGATTTGCACGTGGATTATGTACCTTTCAATTTACAAAGTCAATGTTCACTTTCCAAAGTTAATGTTAGTATATAATGTAAACATATGTTCACTCTGAATGCCTAATTATGTGTAAGAGATATTAGAAAGACTATTTTGCTAGCACAGGTGATTAAAGTGAATACAGCATCACCTTATTCACCAAGCTAAGTGAATATTCACTTTGCTAAGTGAACAGTCTGTACTCCCTTAGTAAATCAGCCCCACTTTAACAAAACAGAATAGTGTTAAAGTAAATTCAATACTGGCTGATAAGATAGCATAATTATGTGGTTATCAACCAAAAAAGTTTTTTGTTCATAGCCACTGGCCAGATAATTTCATTATGATTAGTTGTCATTGATTATCACTGCATAATAAAGTCTAAGCAATTTACATTTTTAGCCATAATTAAATGTTCCTTTATGAAATAAAAAAATATTTTAATTGTTTCAAATACCACTGAACAAATATTTTTCACTTTGTACATACTGTGCTGAATATGTTTGCAGTTAGCTGATCCTGTCCTATCAATGTTCTAATGCAGTGGTTCTCAACTCCTGTCCTCAGGACCCACTAACAGGCCAGATTTTAAGTATTACCTTGGTGAGATGCAGACTAGAATACTGCAATCCCTGAGCAGCAAATTATATCACCTGTGACGCATTTCAGTTATCTTGCAAACCTGGCCTGTTGGTGGGCCCTGAGGACTGGAGTTGAGAACCACTGTTCTAATGGAAAAATCGGGGGAAAAAATCACCTGATCCTTTCTGGTTATACAGATAATTAAAATCACAGGAACACATCACAATAATCCAAGGCAGTAAACATGATTACCTCCCCTTTTTAACAGTTACATTTCCTAAGAACGCAGTACAGTACAGTGAATTGTGTGCTTCCTAGCAAATGGGAAGGCCCAAGCATAATTAATATGCAAAAAGTAAGAGAAGAGGAATAAAGTTGAATGTTATTGTAATTATGGGAGTTTACTTTGATAATTAGGTCTATACAAATCCATATAACATGGAGACTTTTAATGAAAATAATCTAAGCTAAAATATTTGTGCTATTCTTTATTTATAGTTATGTTTATATTTGAGATAAAGGGTGGCTAAAGGTTTCTACTTACTTGGTATTAGGGTGAGCCTGGTTCCACTTCCAAATATAAGCTTATTAGTTCCACCATATTGTACACAGTGATAAATCTGATTACAAGAACTTAATCTTGGTTCATATGTCAGCAGCAAATATCGTAATGTGTCATTGAAATAACAGTTAAGCGTATTATTTTGCTAATGTTGTAACTGTATTTTTTTATTCAGCAACAGTTAATGTAATATATATGTATATATATATACATATATATATATATATATATATATATATATATATATATATATATATATATATATATATATTATAAATATAAATAGGTCTATATAAATCTATATAACATGGAGAGTAAATGATATTCTCAGCTAAAATATTTGCACTATATTAAATTTATATATTTATATATTATGTTTAAAATAAAAGTGGCTAAAGGTTTCTGCTTACTTGGTATTATGGTGAGCCTGGTACCACTTCCAAATGTAAGCTTATCAGCTCCACTATACTGCCCACATTGATAAATCTGATTACATGAACTTGATCTTGGTTCATACACATGTCAACAGCAGAAATCCTATGGTGTGAATAATTGTAATGTGTATGATTTTACTAATGTTTTAAATGTATTATTTTATTCGCCAACAGTTAACTATTATATATATCCAACAACAGAAGCCCAAACCTTTGATAATTTTCAGTGACTTACAAAGGATTATCACCGCTTTGCCTAGCCAGACTGATATACACATTGGGCGGATTTACTAAAGAAGCTCATTTTGTGTTTCCAGAAAATCCTTGATTCAAATAAGCAATCAGCTTGAGGTAAAATATTAGAACAAAAGTGAAAGAAGTGAGTGTAAGTTAGTCATAAAGTTTTTATATCTTTTTAAAAATAACTAGACCCAATAAATACACCACCTGATTCTGTAAAGCTCACATACTCAGGATTCCCTAGCTTTGTTCACCTTTAACTGCACAGTCTTAGCCTCTTCTTTAATTCTCCTTAATCTGATTGAGCACTTACATAGGATTGCTGATCTGCTGAGTGTTTCACAAAATAAATCCTGAATCTTCATTCATAAATGTAATATATTCAAGTTCTAGATCATTGAACACTGATAACTAAAGTACAAGAGCAAAGCTGACACTTACTAAGTATAATATTTAGTTTTGTGCCTTCTCCAAATATAAGTCTTCTTCCACTGGAATCATACACAGTGAAAGATTCCATCACAAAAACATTTTACTGCAATCATCATTTAATAACATGTATTCACAGGTCATGGTATAGTTAGTAGTTTTAGTCACATTCAACCAGACTAGTTCTGTAATTTTATAGCTCAGCTGAATTTAAATTATTGCTTCTAGCTATTATTTACTAAAGTCTGGCCAATCAAAATGAAATAATTTCTGTCTGAATTCTTGTAACCTCAAATTATTGTTAGAAGAGGATGTTAAGCAAACCAATACATTGGATAAATGTTGTTTGTTTTTATAATGTTTTTTTTTCATGGATTATTTAATGGATTATTTATGATTTTAGTTTTTTAGTTGTATAAATTACAGATCATATTAATACTTACTTGGCGTAACAGTCAAAAATGTTCCCCTCCCAAATGAAAGTTTATTGCTAAGCTCCACAGTGATATTCATGATTGCAAAAACATCAGATCTTACATGCAGTCTATAAGGTAATATGTGTGGGCTGTACTTATCAAGCTCAGGACTGCTGTTTTTAATGTATATTCATCTTTCATGTTTATTTTTTATTTTTATGGTATTTATTAATAATATTTCAAATCTGAAAACCAATGTTTTGAAGTTTAAGGCCCTGTTATGACACATCAAAATGCATGTTACTTGGCATCCCGTAATTTTCAATGGGTTTGCAATGCATCATTGAAAATTTGTTTAGATACATTTTTATCATCTGGAATTGTGCATTGGTTGTCTCATAAAAGTTAATGGGAGCACAAAGAAATGCATGATACATGCATTTTCATGCACTGCAAATTCTGGGTTACTAAGACCTGCCTCTGGCCATGTACTCTTGACATAACAACATTTTGCAAATTATAGGGTCATCTGACACCTTTGTAAATGATGAGCACAAAACTTGTGAAAAAGCACCACAAAAGAGTATGTAAATGCATGGAAATTCATGTTTAAAACAGATGACAAAAACACAAAAATATAAAAGAGCATAGCCAGCCTTAATTTCCTAATTATTTTTTAGACTTTTGCAATAATAATTTTGTTTGAAGTTTTCTATATTTGTGAAGCTTGTAAAAGCAAAACCAATGGACAAACTCTGATATGTTGTCCCCGCTGAGATTTCATATAATGTAAGAGGTCTGGTATTAGTAATTGATGAAAATATTTAGGTATAATAATGATTTTTAAAAACTGATTCTTAATTATTAGTGTAGCAGGTTAAAAGGGTAGGTACTTAAAAAGAAGGTGTGTTTGCATTGTTTGCATTTTCATACCCTAATAATCAAAACAAGAAAATAAATACATGGCTTTAAATGCTGTATAAGGGTTTTCAACATTGAATTTGTTATTTTTACACTTATAACCTATACCTGTCTGAATCATAGTTAATAAGGGGAAAAATTAATTACAGTGGACTAAAGTAAATTCTTCCAACATTGAAAAATTGCAAAATTATATTTAGAACACATAGGGGGTTATTTCCGAAATGCAAATCCACTTTGCACTACGAGTGCAAACTACAAGTGCAAAGTGCACTTGAAATTGCACTGAAAGTGCAGTCGCTGTAAATCTGAGGGGTAGATTTAAAATAAGGGGAAGCTCTGCTGATTTTATTATCCAATCATGTGCAAGCTTAAATGCTGTTTTTTTATTTTCCTTGCATGTCCCCCTCGGATCTACGGCAACTGAACTTCCAAGTGCACTTTCAGTGCAATTTCAAGTGCACTTTGCCCTTGTAGTTTGCACTTGTAGTGAAAAGTGGATTTGCCTTTCATAAATAACCCCCATAGTGTTTTTAAAGGTTGCAATTGACAACATTAAAAATAGTATTCATAAGTTAAAGTAGGTATTAGAGTTATAATAATACTTACTGGGTGTCACAGACAAAAACGTTCCTTCCCCAAACGCAATCTTGTTTCCAGCTTGCACACAGTGATATTCTTCATAATAAAAACATTCAGCATCAACCCCCCATTTGTATAGTAGATATGTAAAAAAATGTATGTTTTTGTTTTACAAATGATCATCTCTTTGTATCAATGTGTACTCTCATTTGTAGTATTACAAGAAGATAAAACGCTCTGAAACATATTTGTGAAATATTATACAACATACTGTATTGATAAACTGGGAGTAATATTAACGTAGTGCACCAAAAAACTACACACCTAATAAAAGGGGCTAATAACATATTTGAGTCTGAACTTATAGTGGTGTTTTGTTTTAGTGTATCCATCATGGTTATACTACTATAAATTCACTTTGAAAAAAACTGTAATACATGTTCTGCAAAATAATAAAATAGTCAACATTAAGATAAACATGAAATAAACCCCTACATCATAAAGAACACAGTTTATTGTTTAAATAAGTATATTATATAATAATTATAATTTACTGGGAATCAAAATTAACCTTGTTCTAGCTCGAAAGATTTTCCCATAACTGCCTTCGCACAGCAACTGGGATCTTTACATGGTCGCTGTGTGTACACCGTCAACCTCCACTTACATCAGTAACTTTTATTGCTGTACATGTACAATAATGATATATATATATCAGTTAAATTTTACTTTACAATTTCAGCAGTCCAATGCTATAAAACAATAATAATTTAATAGTTGATAATTATCTTCCAGTCAGATTCTGAAACAAAATCTGAAGAATGGAAGTTTACTGCCTTACATGTGTATATTATTTTAATGTTCCAAAAATAGCCATTAATAAGCATAAACATTGTAATTATTAACAACCAAGCAATACATTAGAGATGACAGAATCAGGTATATTTTTGTCTTTTAACAGGTATGTTTTTATTGTACCACAGTACTTAAATGAAAGTCAATTAGGATAACATTTAGGTCATTTAAAATCTTTATCCTCAAACAAAATGGCCCTATATCTAATTATATTATTTTTATTAATAATAATAATAATAATAATAATAATATTTACGTTGTTATATCTTATATCTAGAACAATAACGGATTTTCTTACTAAAGAATGTACCCCTTTATAATGACCTCTGTTTAGCCAAGTAATAGATTCTGTAATGAAATAGTTCTCCTATACTAGTTTACTCTTCAGCATCCAAGAAGAAAGTTTGGATAAGTTTCAAAAAACATCTACTATATTATAGACCTTGTTCAGTTGAATATTACTAATTATTTTTGACTTGTACCATGAGAAGGATTATTGAGGACCTTCAAAGACGACCTGTCTTTTCTAAATACCACCTGATATCTGCCATCATATTGTAAGTATTCTCCTAAGGATTTTTTAATTATTATTCTGAAAGTACTCTAAAGCTGGTGACAGATACAAGAAGGCAAGTGAATGTACATGATCTGATACTGCCAAACATCTGGTAGCCTGTTCACATACAGCCTAATGAAAACAAGCAAAAGAGGCACACTATACACACCGTCAGCTCTGCCTTTTTAGAGGGAATACATAGCAATAGGCAAAGATATTCAACCTGTCCAATATCTACACCACTTAGAAACCTCGACTAGAGGTGACTCTTGGTTATATAACACTAGCTGATCTGGCCTTTGTAGACAGTCATCTAATGACTATAGCTTAACAGATAGAAGTACCTCCCACAGACGTTTTTAACAGCTGCGTTTTTTACAGCTTAAAAACGCCTGTCCTTGTTATTGTAAATTTATTTAAAAAAAAAAAACGTCGGAGCTAAAAGTTAGTTAGTGCGCGTTAGTGCGTGTTAGTGCGCGTTTTTGAGCGTTTTTTGACGCTCGCGTTTTTGTCTGCCTAACTCCGACGCTGAGGAACGCACTGGTCCTGGTTTTTTTTTACAGCTTAAAAACGTCTATGCTGTTTGCAGCTCAAAAATGTCTAGGTGGGCATGAAGCTATAGACTAACATGGACAGGCGTTTTTAAGCTGTAAAAAACGCTCAAAAACACGGCTGTAAAAACGTCCGTGGGCATGAGGCCTTAATAGTACTCCTAGAGGTTTACATACCACTGATTGAGAGACTGTGATCTAGATCAAATCATAACAAAATCATTTGATGTCCTGCTTATTTAATACATTATATAATGTTCATTACTGTCTTATGTCAATTTATTCCTTCCTTTGACAATATTTAACTTGTAATGTTTTTATCTGAATATAATTATCATTTAAATAAACACTTGTAAACATGGAACAATTAAATTTACAATTTTCTTTCTTGAACTAGAAAAGGAAAAAATGATCAATTATATCTATTTCCTAATAGAGATGTATTGAAACAGTAAAGTCATTTAAGCTTATATAAATAACCAGTAAACAGATGACAGTTTTCATGGCGGACACAGTCCAAAATGTAATCAGTTTCCAGCATTTGCGTATTTAAGCAAATAGATAATAAATGTCACTTACCATTTCCAACTATGACTTTAACTCCATCTCCAAATGTGAATTTATCAGAGATCCCGCTCATCACACAGTGAATTGCGCTCTTACACAAACCTGAATAGAGCAATGTGATATATATGTATATCCTGCCCCAGACAGTAAGACGATTGCTACGCTAACTCCATTCCAGCAACATAAACAATATTTACCGTTCATTTTAATGTCTTGTGACATGATCACCTATAACATGCAATTACAAATATATTAAAGGGTCGGTCCAGCCAAAGCCTTGACTTCTTATTGAAATACTGTTAAAAGGTCTCTGCATCTTAGTTTTAAGTTTTGCTTGCCTGGCAGCACATAGGATAACACCAGTCTTTCTACAAAATGTACTGATAATACAGTACAGTGAATGTAACAGAAGAAATTTGATTGCAGGGGAGTGAGAAGCCAGGATATTTAAAGTAGTGCCCTTGATGCTGAAATCCCAGACATCCCAGAAATCTCAGACATTTAGAAAGTACATGATTCAACCCAGTAGCATCAACCATCAAAAAATTTAACTGGACGGACCCTCACAATGAATCTCATCTTGCATGTGATAATTAATTTTACTGTACTCTATACAGTACTGCAACTGTATAGGTTGTACAGAACCAAACAGAAAAGTTTAACCGTAACCATTTTTTGGGCCGCAACTGAAAAGTTTCAAAACCGGACAAATATAAACTGGATTATATGCTTATTTCCTACCGAACGTCTCATAAAAGTGGCAAATATGGCGGAAATTCAATAATAGAGCTCAGCGACAAATGAAAGGCAGAATAATGTCAATGAAAATGCAACATGAAAATATTTCATTACATTTAAAATGAATCCGTGAAGAATTAGCCAAGATCATGTGAAGCTGGCTAGGGCAAAGCAGAAACTGATTTCACTTTTGTATTTACACTGGCATTGATGAGTAATAAGAGATGAAATATCAGTGGATTTGGAACTTTTTTATTTTTATCTCTGACACAGTTGTAGAAAACAGCTGCATACATACTGCATCATGTGCCTGAACACTGACAACTATTATTCTGCAGTGTAAGTCTACTATTACATTGAATCAGTATATGGTCCGACTGTGTTTCTTTGTAGAATTAGCGACTTGTTACCTGCTTCATCATTCTTGTTTTGGGGCCGGTTATCTTTAATTATTACAATATCTAGTAAAATGTTTACATATGCTGTAGTTACTTGGAATTCCGTTTTTGAATACATCGGTCAAGCTGAATTTTGCCAGCATCCTGAAACGACATTTATTGTGGCATATTGTTATGCATGTATCCAGAAACTCTAATTCCACATACACAGGATTGGAATTTCCGAAAACAAATGTTATATGTGAGCTTTTGGTCGGGGATTCCGACCGTGTGTAGGCTCCATCGGACATTTGCTTCGGAATTTCCGACAACAAATGATTGAGAGCTGGTTCTCAATTTTTCCGACAACAAAAGTTGTTGTCAGAAATTCCGATCGTGTGTATCCAATTCCGATGCACAAAAGTTCTATGCATGCTCGGAATCAATTTGACGCATGCTCGGAATCATTTTCCTTAATTTTTCTCGGCTCTTCGTAGTGTTGTACGTCTCCGCGTTCTTGACGTTCGGAATTTCCGAGCAACATTTGTGCGACCGTGTGTATGCAAGACAAGTTTGTGAAAAAAAACACGGTTTTGTTGTCGGAAATTCCGATCGTGTGTACGCGGCATTAGAAATGATTATGTATAAGAAGTCCAATGTATAAAATAGTCAATTTTTTATGAGATATTACTTTTAGACACAAAAATCAAAAGCAGCCCAAATAAATATATACCTGTAGTTACTATACTTCTAGGTATTTATGTTACAGCCAAGTACATGCACATTCATACACACATTCAACTACTATTATTTGTACGTTGACCTAATAATGTACTAGTTACAGGTTTTTCTCCATGAATGTGAGGAAATAGACTTCTGCATCCTATATTATAAATTGTCTGTGACTCTCTTGAATATTTCTTGTACACAATAAACATCAACTGTGTAATGGAGTACTCTGTGCATTTACAGTTTTCTATAACAGTGACTGATCTAATAACCAAATTTTGATTCAGTTTTAGATATACTATAGTAATGTACTGTATATTACAAGGAAATATTTGTACAAGTCCAAAATAGCAACTTACTTGTAATCATGGGTTATATCCATTTCTGAGCACAAATTTCTCTTCCAGGGCAGACCACTGTGTTACACACCCATCCAAAAACATAATGCCTATGAGAACAGTCTTCTGCTAGAAATGTACCCACAGCTATATCAAAGCAAATGAATGACCTACTTTCATGTGCCATGCATCTTCTCCCGTTAATAACAAAACTTGTCAGCAGAGGGCAGCAAAATATAGAGAAATAAGTATTAGTTTCTACTGTTAAAGCTGTGTTCTAGTCTTTGAATTACCTTCCAAAGGTGCACCCTTCCTGAACACTGGATGAATCAGGGGGAGTAATGCCTTTGCATTCTTTCTGATTTAAACAGGTACACTAAGATGGAAAAAATGGACTAAGTTTGGTTAGGGGAAGACCAAGCAGAAGAATGTTACCCAAAATCTAAGAAAGCAATGCCAACACATTAGGGTTGATCGGTACTAAAAGAGTACAGAATATTCACTTAGCTTTGTTAATAAGATGAAGATATGTTGACTTTTAAAACCCAATCATGTGCAAAGAAAGCTTGAAAAAATCGTTTTTTGCTTGCACATGATTGAAACAATAAAACCAACATTGAGTTTGCAAAGTGAACACACCCTACTTTTTGGGAAATCGATCCTTATTAAAGTACTGTTTTATTCATTTGTATTTGTTTAGACTAAAACAAAGTTCCTCTCAATTGTATTAATTTAAAAGTTCATAAAACTTTTGAAATATTAGTTAAATATAAATACATCACATTATTTTATGATCCAGAAATTAGAAATTTATAGTGTCCTCTCTACCCCTGTAATCATGCCTCTTACAGGAATAAAATGCAGCCATTTTCACATAGATGCTATTGTACGTTTCTCTTAAATACTGCAGGCAAAACTTTTTTTATAGTTTTAGATGGAGTGAAAGGGGATTAGAACACCTGTCAAGTTTTATTGCTGTACCAAAACAGAAAGAAAATCCCAAATTTTGAGTAGTCAGCAGAACAGG
Source organism: Rana muscosa (assembly GCA_029206835.1). NCBI lineage: Eukaryota > Metazoa > Chordata > Amphibia > Anura > Ranidae > Rana > Rana muscosa. The sequence goes on from CM055116.1 coordinate 815,253,388, forward strand.
AATAGAGGGGGTGATGTTCCAATGGGGAAACTAGTTCTGATGACCCTGGGCTGTATGGGTAAATACAAAATTCCTAATGTTTTTCTTATGTACCGGGACTTACGCACTGTCCAGAATGCAAAGGGTCTGCGCTAGACAATGGGATTTGTGTATATACCTGTATAGTCCTGACTTTCGCCAACCTGTCATTGATTTGTACAGGCTGGCTGTATGATCCACTAGCTGTTACTACCAGGCAGAGAAATATGCCCCAATATATGCTATATGGCCCTGTTGCAGACTAAATTTATCCTGAGAAAATATAGAAACTTTTTCATGGGTGAGGGAAGTACATAAGCACAGATAGGCCCCTTTCACACTCGTGCAACTTGTCCTGTGACTTGGGACTGCAAAGTTGCATGACAAGTCGTACCCCTTGATTTCCAATTAGTACCATTTATTTCTGTGCAACTTCAAGTAGTAGCGACTTCAAAGTAGTCCCTGCACTAATTTGGTTGGAATTTGATGCGACTCAAGGTCCATAGACCTCAAGATTACAAAGGCATTGCTTCGAGTTGTGTCAATGTTGCGCCAAAATTGCGGCAAAATCGCAGCAAAATCGTGCAACTTTCAGGTCATACAAGTGTGAATAAAGCCTTAAGGTAACCACATACATTTCTATACAAGAAAGGACTAATAAAAAAAACATGATAAAACTCCCCTATCATTTTTGTTACTACAATGTAATGTCTGTAGAACTCTTAAATGGGGTTACAGGTAAGCATCTGCTATGACGGTAAATGATAAGTAAGAACCTTCTCAGACATTGGCATTGACAAAAATTATGGTGTAGAGGAGAGAAGCACACTAAGCATTAATGCACCATACAGTAAATACACTTTAAATATAATCTCTTTTTTATTAAAGGTTTACAGATTATCAGATAAAGGATTTCTGGAATAGGAAATAACGTAACAGAAATACTTACAAAACATATCGGTACACGATGTAAATGTATTGTAACTTTCTTATAGAGTAAACAATGGTTCAATGGTAGGGTTCATATACAGTGAAAAGTACAGTAAACCCCCGCTCTATCGCGGTTCAGTTTTTGCGGTCCCGGTATATTGCGCTATTTTAATTAGGACCTATTAATTCTGATATTGTGGTAATATATCGCCATTTCGCGGTTATGTAGCGGTGAATCAGTACTGTACAGTATACTGTTAGCACAATATTTTTGTGTTTTACAATGCTCTTGCTCTCTTTCTATCTTATATGTGTTTCTATTGCTTAAAAGTGTGTTTAAAGACATTTAAATGCTATTAAATAGCTAACAAAACATTTTTAGGGTGTATTTAAATAGGGTCTTTCTATTTTGCGGATTTTCACTTTTCGCGGGTGGGTCCGGAACGTAACCCCCGCGATGGAGGGGGGTTTATTGTATACATTGTTGACTCGAGAAAACCATATAAAGGGATCCATATTTCTAATGAGGAAAAGTCCTTTGTGAAACAAAATGCTACTACAGAAAAATCTTGAGCTTGAACCGAGTTAGAGACTGACAATACACAGCATATTTTAAGGAAACAAACAATATGCAACTTGTATTATTGTTACAAGATACAAACACAAGAAAGAGCTACATATGATGGTAAGTACAGAAAATCATGAACCCCAAAAAAATTGATTTTAGGAGAAAAGAAGAGTGAAAAAGAAACTAGAGGGGAAAGAAAAAAAAAGGGGGGATGGGAGGCACAGTTTCTGGCTCCACCCTCAGAGTGAGAGGTCACAGACAGAAGATAAGAGGTTACTCCTCATAAGTATTATAAGAATACCTCAGAGGTGTGCAAGTATTCCCATTGGAGCCAAATGACTGGGAGTCTCTCGAGAGGTTTCTCTTCGGCATGTATCTGTTCCATAGAATGAATGTCATTCCTTTTACAGACCCACTCCATCATAGAGGGGGGCGCAGGTCAGTTTATGCCAGTTCCGAGCTATTACAGTTCTAGCAGTGGTGATCATATTAAGTAATATGTGTCACATGCCTTGTCCTGGAGCCTAAATGCTGAGAGGGCTCTCCTTGTGGCTAAGTGTTTGGTGTCCCTGAAGTTGAGAACAGGGATTTCCTGTCCCGAAGAAGCAGGGATTTCCGGCTGTGCCACAGGCGTCAGGTGCTGAAGAGATGACCTACCTGCAGGTGGGCTCTGGGTGAGTGGAGCAGCTAGTCACAGCAGGTAAGTACAGCAATCTGGTCACAGCCGGTAAGTGCAGCAGGTTGGTCACAGTAGGTTTGCACCTTGGCTGGATCATAGCAGGCAGGACAGGAAGCGTAGTCAAAAGCTGTATCCAAGGTCGAGAGGCGGTGGTCAGCAGAAAGGGATGTGATCAGACAAGCCAAGGTCAAACACACAAGGAGACAGGAGCATATCATTGAACAAGCTGAGGTCAGAGCCAGGAGAGAGACAAGAGGAATCCAAGAGCAAGCTGGGTCGGTAACAGGTAGCCCATTAGTTTCACACAGGTTAACAGGGAGCAGAAAGTTGTACACCAGTCAGCAATGTGCATGTGCAACAGTCACTCTTTTAAAGACAAGAGGGCACCAGAATCTATGATAAAATGCATGTGCTGGCACGCACACGTGTGCGCCATGGCGCACGTGTATGTGCCCATTCTCTAGGTCTCTAAGGATAGCTTTGAAAGAACCCGGGAGTATCAACAGAAAGAAGATGTGTATATTGTTTCTCATTTTAAGGATGTGTCTATGGTCTTATTATAAAATCAGAAACTTTTTGACTAGAAGGGAACCTCCATGGGGCAATTGGCCCAACTATGAACACAGTACCTGGTGACGTTAGGCAACATACGTCTTAGTTACAAGGATTTATGGCATGGAGATCCGAGAGACATCTATACCAGTGGGAGATCATTTTATCATTGCGTTCTTGATGTTTGGCAGACATGGAAAGTTTGGAATCTAATAGGAGGTTGATATAGAGGTCCCCAGGTCAGATACCTCGCGGGTCAAAGTCAAGGAGGGGGTACCAATGTATATCAGGGAAATAAAAAATGTGTAAATTGTGGACAGTATATGTGTTAGCCTTTGCTCCTGTAACAGTAGATTCTTGAATTCAGTGAAAGGTCTAGGCAAAGGAGATGTAGATTGTAAATTCTGAACAAAAATTTGGAGCTGGTGTCTCTGTAACCAGATCATTTAAATTGTGTGCTTGGAGAGCAGATGGGAATTCTGGATTAGAGAACAAGGGGGTCATAGAGCCTATATAGAATGAGATTGTTGATGTTTTTACCAGAGAGTCACACATTTTCAGGGCAAAGAACAATAAAAGTGGTAGGTCCTCATTATAAGGGCAGTTGTGTGGATGTACCCATGGTAAAGATCTAAATTTGAGAAGTGGCCCTATGGAACCAATCCACAATGCTTGTGAGCCCAGATGAAGGAACGTTGTGCTTTTTACACTCAAACTTTAGAGCACATCTTCAGCCAAAATGTTTTATTTAATTTGGATATAGCAGGAAAATGGTAGCGCCTCTGCCAAGAAGTGGAAAATCTCTTAAACATGTTGTTGTTGTCTTTACTTTCTAATACCGATGACTAGGGATGAGCTTCGTGTTCGAGTCGAACATACGTTCGACTCGAACATCGGCTGTTCGATCGTTCGACGAAGATCGAACGATTTGGGCCGTTCGCGCCTAATTCGAGTGACGCGAACGGCCCACAATGCACTACGCCATCGCAGTGTCATCCAGGCGCTGTGATTGGCCAAGCATGCACTGTGACCCCGCATGCTTGGCCAATCACAGCGCCGGCAGCGAGGAGAGCAATGATTGGCCACAGGCAGGATGCCTGTGGCCAATTATTGCTGAGGGGGTTTAGTACACGCCCCACACTATAAAAGGCCGCCAGCGCGGCGGCCTTGTGTAGTGTGTTCCGGAGCAGGGAAAGAGAAGCATAGGCAGGGACAGTGTCATTTTTTTTCCTTTACTAATCCTGGATTCCTTGTGTTTAGGGACAAATAAGGATAGGTAGGGAGAGTGTCAGTGTGTTATTCTGTGCTAAACCTTGTTTGTAGGGACAGAGAGGTACAGTGAGGGAAAGTGTCAGTGTGCTATTCTGTTCTAAACCAATCTTGCTGAACCATATTTGAAATTCTTGAGTTTAGGGACAGAGAGGTACAGTGAGGGAAAGTGTCAGTGTGCTATTCTGTTCTAAACCAATCTTGCTGAACCATATTTGAAATCCTTGAGTTTAGGGACAGAGAGGTACAGTGAGGGAAAGTGTCAGTGAGCTATTCTGTTCTAAACCAATCTTGCTGTACCATATTTGAAATCCTTGAGTTTAGGGACAGAGAAGGACACTCGTGGAAACTATCAGTGTGCTATTCTGTGCTAAATCTTGTTTGTAGGGACAGAGAAGGACAGTGAGTGAAACTGACAGTGTGCTATTCTGTTCTAAACCAATCTTGCTGAACCATATTTGAAATCCTTGAGTTTAGGGACAGAGAGGTACAGTGAGGGAAAGTGTCAGTGAGCTATTCTGTTCTAAACCAATCTTGCTGTACCATATTTGAAATCCTTGAGTTTAGGGACAGAGAAGGACACTCGTGGAAACTATCAGTGTGCTATTCTGTGCCAAATCTTGTTTGTAGGGACAGAGAAGGACAGTGAGTGAAACTGACAGTGTGCTATTCTGTTCTAAACCAATCTTGCTGAACCATATTTGAAATCCTTGAGTTTAGGGACAGAGAGGTACAGTGAGGGAAAGTGTCAGTGAGCTATTCTGTTCTAAACCAATCTTGCTGTACCATATTTGAAATCCTTGAGTTTAGGGACAGAGAAGGACACTCGTGGAAACTATCAGTGTGCTATTCTGTGCTAAATCTTGTTTGTAGGGACAGAGAAGGACAGTGAGTGAAACTGACAGTGTGCTATTCTGTTCTAAACCAATCTTGCTGAACCATATTTGAAATCCTTGAGTTTAGGGACAGAGAGGTACAGTGAGGGAAAGTGTCAGTGTGCTATTCTGTTCTAAACCAATCTTGCTGAACCATATTTGAAATCCTTGAGTTTAGGGACAGAGAGGTACAGTGAGGGAAAGTGTCAGTGAGCTATTCTGTTCTAAACCAATCTTGCTGTACCATATTTGAAATCCTTGAGTTTAGGGACAGAGAAGGACACTCGTGGAAACTATCAGTGTGCTATTCTGTGCTAAATCTTGTTTGTAGGGACAGAGAAGGACAGTGAGTGAAACTGACAGTGTGCTATTCTGTTCTAAACCAATCTTGCTGAACCATATTTGAAATTCTTGAGTTTAGGGACAGAGAGGTACAGTGAGGGAAAGTGTCAGTGTGCTATTCTGTTCTAAACCAATCTTGCTGAACCATATTTGAAATCCTTGAGTTTAGGGACAGAGAGGTACAGTGAGGGAAAGTGTCAGTGAGCTATTCTGTTCTAAACCAATCTTGCTGTACCATATTTGAAATCCTTGAGTTTAGGGACAGAGAAGGACACTCGTGGAAACTATCAGTGTGCTATTCTGTACTAAATCTTGTTTGTAGGGACAGAGAAGGACAGTGAGTGAAACTGACAGTGTGCTATTCTGTTTTAAACCAATCTTGCTGAACCATATTTGAAATCCTTGAGTTTAGGGACAGAGAGGTACAGTGAGGGAAAGTGTCAGTGAGCTATTCTGTTCTAAACCAATCTTGCTGTACCATATTTGAAATCCTTGAGTTTAGGGACAGAGAAGGACACTCGTGGAAACTATCAGTGTGCTATTCTGTGCTAAATCTTGTTTGTAGGGACAGAGAAGGACAGTGAGTGAAACTGACAGTGTGCTATTCTGTTCTAAACCAATCTTGCTGAACCATATTTGAAATCCTTGAGTTTAGGGACAGAGAGGTACAGTGAGGGAAAGTGTCAGTGTGCTATTCTGTTCTAAACCAATCTTGCTGAACCATATTTGAAATTCTTGAGTTTAGGGACAGAGAGGTACAGTGAGGGAAAGTGTCAGTGTGCTATTCTGTTCTAAACCAATCTTGCTGAACCATATTTGAAATCCTTGAGTTTAGGGACAGAGAAGGACACTCGTGGAAACTATCAGTGTGCTATTCTGTGCTAAATCTTGTTTGTAGGGACAGAAAAGGACAGTGAAGGAAACTGTCAGTGTGCTATTCTGTGCTAAACCAATCTTGCTGAAGCATATTGCAAATCCTTGTGTTTAGGGACAGAGAAGGATAGGCAGGGGACAGTGTCAGTGTCATTGTTGCTAAGCCTCCTGCACAGTATACACCTGAAGGTAGCCCTTATTGCTGTTTTTCCCATCTCCCTGCAAGCCATCCATTAAAATGTCTGGAAGGCAAACAAGGAGAGGCAGACAGTCAGGAGGCAAAAAAAGAGGGCAAGCAGGCTCTGTGTCTGGGGGCAACAGTGCTGGTCGTGGACGCGGTGCATTGTCATCAGCACATGGCCATGGGACACGCTTGTCCTTCTTTTCGGCAGCTGGACATGTTGAGCCACATCATGCCAAAGACTTGGTAGAGTGGATGACCAAGCCCACCTCATCCTCCTCATCCTCTCTCACCCAGGCTCAGGGTACTGGCAAAGCAGCTGCCAAAGCGTCCTCTTCTCTGGTATCATTATCTTCATTAGTCAATCCTTCCCTAGACCCACCATGTCCTCCTCCTGAGGAGTCCCCCGAACTGTTTGAGCACAGTGTTGGGTACATGCTCCAGGAGGATGCCCAGCGTTTCGAAGGATCTGATGATGATACCCAGATAGAGGAAGGCAGTAGCGTGAGAGCAGAGAGAGGGGATGCTCAAGAAGGACACCAATCTGGCAGTCATGCTCCAGCAGCTGCAGCATACTGCCAGATTGGCTCCAGTGATGAGGAGGGAGGGGATGATGAGGTCACTGACTCCACGTGGGTGCCTAATAGGAGAGAGGAGGAGGAGGAGGATGAGGAGGAGGCACATCTCCAACGAGGCAGGATGCCCTTGGGTGGCCAGCGTATGGGCAGCACACCGACGGAATCACACCGCAGAGCTCCGCCTGTGCAGGGCGCTGCCTCTGCCCGTCATTCAAAAAGTTCTTTGGTGTGGGCCTTTTTTGAGGCGAGTGCATCAGATCGCACAGCTGCTGTTTGCAACATATGTCTCAAGCGTATATCGCGTGGCCAAAACATCAGCCGCTTGGGCACCACATGCTTGATCAGACATATGTTGACCTGCCATGCAGCTCATTGGCAAGCCTACCTTAAAGACCCACACCAAAAAACAAAGCTGACCTATTCTTGCACCGCATCAGCTGGGATCTCCAACCCCAGTATACCTTCAGTCCTCTCTGAAACCTGCTCTGAGAGGAATGAAGGTGTAGAATTAGGTGTGTCACAGCCAAGTACTTGCGGGCACTCTGCTAGCAGTACACCGACGTCCGATTCTAGCAGGCAAATTTCCCTGCCCCAGCTGCTGGACCGTCGAAAGAAGTTCACTCCCAGCCATCCACATGCCCAGCGGTTGAATGCTAGCTTGGCTAAATTGCTAGCGCTTCAACTGCTGCCTTTTCAGTTGGTAGACTCGGCCCCCTTCCGTGAGTTTGTGCAATGTGCGGTTCCTCAGTGGCAGGTTCCCAAACGCCACTTTTTCTCACGGAAGGCGATTCCGGCTCTCTACAGGCATGTGGAAGGCAATGTCTTGGCCTCGCTGGACAGGGCGGTCAGCGGTAATGTGCATATTACCGCTGACTCATGGTCCAGCAGGCATGGACAGGGACGTTACCTTTCTTTCACGGCCCATTGGGTCACTCTTTTGGCAACTGGGAAGGATGCAGGACAAGGTGCAGTAGTGTTGGAGGTTGTTCCACCGCCACGCCTCCAAAATGCTACTACTGGTTGTGACACACCTCTCTCCTCCACCCCCTCCTCTTCTTCTTCCTCCATGGCCTCTTCCTGTGGTTTGTCCTCGGAACCAGCGGTGCTCCGTAGGCGTTCAAGGGGCTACGCAAGTACGCAGGAAAAAAGATGCCATGCCGTGCTTGCGCTGGTGTGTTTGGGGGACAGGAGCCACACTGGGGCAGAGGTCCTGTCTGCTCTGCAGGGGCAGGCCGAGAGGTGGTTGACGCCACGCCAGCTTAAGCCAGGAATGGTGGTTTGCGACAATGGCACCAACCTCCTCTCCGCCCTCCGACAGGGACAACTGACCCATGTGCCCTGTATGGCTCACGTCCTTAACCTGGTGGTGCAGCGGTTCTTGGGCAGGTACCCGGGCTTACAGGATGTCCTGAGGCAGGCCAGGAAAGTCTGTGTGCATTTCCGCAGATCTTATAATGCCAGTGCTCGCCTGGCTGAGCTGCAAAAGGAGTTGAACCTGCCCAAGAACCGCCTTATATGTGACATGCCCACCAGGTGGAACTCAACGTTGGCCATGCTGCAGCGGCTGCACATGCAGCAGAGGGCCATCAATGAGTACCTGTGCGACTACGGCACCAGGACAGGGTCAGGGGAGCTCGGGTTTTTTTCACCACGCCAGTGGGGCATGATCAGGGATGCATGCACTGTCCTGGCACCTTTTGAGGAGGCCACGAGGATGGTGAGCAGTGACAGTGCATGCATCAGTGACACTGTACCTCTTGTCCACCTGTTGGAGCACACGCTGCGTGGAATAATGGACAGGGCACTTGAGGCAGAACAGAGGCAGGAAGAGGAGGACTTCCTTGCCTCTCAAGGCCCCCTTTAACCAGACAGTGTTCCTTCTGTCCCACCCATCGCACAGGAAGAGGAGGAGGAGGAGGAGGAGGAGGATTGTGTCAGCATGGAGGTGGAGGCTGGCACTCAGCATCATCAGCAGCAGTCTTTTAGGGATGATTTACAGTCCCAAGAAACCAGTGGACTTGTACGTGGCTGGGAGGAGGTGGCTGCGGATCATGTCGTCCTTAGTGACCCAGAGGACTCCGGACTGAATGCCTCAGCTAACCTACGCTGCATGGCCTCCCTGATCCTGCAAAGTCTGCGGAAGGATCCTCGTATTCTTCGGATCAAGGAGAGGGACCATTACTGGCTGGCCACTCTCCTTGATCCACGGTACAAGGGTAAGGTTGCGGACCTTATGTTACCGTCGCAGAGGGAGCAGAGGATGAGACAACTCCGGGAGGCCTTGCAGAAAGGTCTGTGCAACGCGTTCCCAGAGACTGGGAGGTTACAAACTCCTGGTCCTGGACAACGAGTTGCTGAGGCTTCGGGCAGTCAAAGAAGGAGCGGTGGGGAAGGTGGCCGTCTGACCGATGCGTTCAGACAATTCTTTAGTCCGCAGCCCCAAAGTATGATCGGTTCCAGCAACCATCGCCAGCGTCTGATATACATGGTGCAGGAATACCTAGGGGCAAGGTCAGACTTGGACACCTTCCCCACCGAAAATCCTCTGGCTTACTGGGTCTTGAGGATGGATCACTGGCCAGAGCTTGCACAGTATGCAATTGAGCTACTGGCCTGTCCTGCATCCAGCGTTCTTTCAGAACGCACATTCAGTGCTGCTGGAGGATTTGTCACGGATCACAGGGTGCGCCTGTCCACCGACTCGGTTGATCGACTGACTTTCATCAAGATGAACCAGTCTTGGATCACCACCAGCTACCACACACCTGATGCTGATATAACAGACTAATTGATTTTAAAATGTCACATCCCTTCAAGACTGATGCTGATGCTGAGTGCCTGTGCTGTTATGTTGACTGGCTATCCTCCTCCTCAATGATACGATTAATGATGATAGCTTGGAAGATCATTTTGGTTTATGGGTGACGCCACCAGTGGCTAAGGCCCAATTTTTCAGCCCCTGTTTAACAGGGGCGTGTAATTACAATTTTTGATGCAATACTTTGCAACAGGCCTCATTGCTGTGCTCCAAGTACAGTATCTGTGAGGGGTTGCAGTGTTGTGCCACCAGTGCCTAAGGCCCAATTTTTCAGCCCCTGTTCAACAGGGGCATGCAATTATAATTATTGATCTAATAATTCACAGCAGGGCCCATTGCTGCGCCCACCAAGAGTAACTGTCAGGCCTTACAGTGTTGTGGCACCAGCACCACCACCACCACCACCACCACCACCACCAAAGGCCCAATTTTTCAGCCCCTATTCAACAGGGGCATGCAATTATAATTATTGATCTAATAATTCACAGCAGGGCCCATTGCTGCGCCCACCAAGAGTAACTGTCAGGCCTTACAGTGTTGTGGCACCAGCACCACCATCAAAGGCCCAATTTTTACTACCACTGATCAACAATTATATGTTATTACAATTCCTGATATAATAGTTGACAGCAGGGTGTTCCAGCACCCACCAAGAATAACTGTGAGTGCTTTCAGTGTTGTGCCAACACCAACACCTAAGGGGCCAATTTCTGCAGAGTATATACGGCAGGTCCCTACTTTCAAACATCCAACTTACAAACGACTACTACTTGCAAACGGAAGAAGACAACAGGAAGTGAGAGGAAATCTACCCCTTGGAAGGAAAATTCTCTCCTGTAAGAATTAATATGGGAGAAAGGTGTCTCCTCTCTACTGATGCTTTATCACCAATCCTTGTTTCAATAAAAACACCACATTTCAAAAACAGTTGTCATTGGGACGCAAAGTGAGGTGAAATGTTCTGAACAGGGGCACAGACAGCAAAAAAAATGTTACAGGGGTGATAACCCTTCCCTATGTTTTCCAAAAAGCTTAAAAAAAGGAATTTGGCATGGAGCTACACTTAAACAATGTAGCTGTTCAAAATTACAAACAGATTCTACATAAGAACAAACCTACAGTCCCTGTCTTGTATGCACCGCCTGTATACGGCTGTTCAGAGTATATAGGGCCTTTTTTATTTTGTGTGCGGGGTTCCCCTTAATATCCATACAAGACCCAAAGGGGCTGGTAATGGGCTGGGGTAGGGGGGGGGGTTGATGGGGTAGCTATGCCATTTTTCTTAAAGATTTTCATCCATATTACCGGGACCAGACATTACATTAAAGCCGCAAGCAGTTTTAAATGGCTTTTTTTCCTTTAGAAATGTTATTTTGTGCAGGGACAGTTCTAAACACGGGAAACACGTGGCACTTCACAGGCATACTTTAGACACCCCCCAGGTACAATATTTAAAGGAATATTTGACTTTTTTTTTTTCACTTTATGCATCATTAAAATGACTGCTCCCGGAAAACGTCCGTTTTTAAAACTTCTTTTTGCATTGATACATGTCCCCTGGTGCAGAACCCGGGTTCCCAAACTCTGTTTAGGACAATAACATGGATAATAGTCGTTATAATTAGCACTTTAGAATCCGAACGTTCGCATCCATTGTATTTAATAGGGTTCTAATGTTCGTGCGAACTTTCGGTCCGTTCGCGGGTTCTGGTGCGAACCGAACCCGGGGGTGTTCGGCTCATCACTACCGATGACAACCAATTCTTCCATTTCATTGATGGATGACACAGAGCCCCCAACAGCGTAATTACTTTAGGAAATGTTAGTTGCTTGAGCTTTTTAACATGTTCTGACTCACTAAACAAGAGGTATACAGCCCATGTAGTAAAGTCAGATCTTCTTATTTGCATATATGTAGCAGTGATACAAAATATTGAAGTTAGTGGATCTGCAATGCTGCCAGTTAGAAGGTAAAAAACAGACATGGCATGTTTCTCTCAGCACAGGTTTCATTGAATGTTTTTCTCATGCGTAGCTCTTTAACCAGTTGTCTTTTTCACTAGGTGGCGCTAAATGTTAGCATTTCTTCAAAAAGGGACTAAAAGGAAAATTACTTTTTCAAATTTGTCATGTAAGAAAGAAGTTTTCATAATTTTTTTTTTCACTGATAACTAAATTGTAAGAAAACAAATGTAAGGAAGTATTATTATTTAAAATAGGAGTATACCAATTTGGTATCCAGGAGCATGTAGTCCCCTTATGCCATACAGATAAAGATTAGAAGGATTGATCCTTTTCCCACATGTTCCATGTAAATAGGATTAAATTGTAACTACAGATTAAATATAAGTGATCTATTATGCATAGTATCTTTTATTCAGTCTGTTATGCCGCGTACACACGATCGATTTTCTTGCCATTTTTTTTCTTGCCGTTTTTCACGTCGTTTTTTTTTCATGTTTCCTCTCAAGCCTGTCTTGCATACACACGATCATTTTAAAAAACGATGAAGCAAAGCGCAGTGGCGTACAACACGTACGACGGCACTATAAAGGGGAAGTTCCGTTCTAATGACGCCACCCTTTGGGACGCTTTTGCTAATTCCGTGTTACCGCGTGCTAGTAAAAGTTTGGTGAGAGTCGATTCGCGCTTTTCAGTCTTCGTGCTTTGAAGATCGTTTTGTGGAGTTCAGTTTGTGCCTGTGGGTTCGTATCTGTTTGGCAGTGCTTGTAGTCAGTTCGTATCTGTTTATTCAGTGCGGTCTGCTCTGCTCGTTCCTGTTTTTCAGCTTGTTCTTCATTGGCCTTGCTGTTCTTCCGTGCGTTCTTCTAGTTCGTTCTGTTCAGCCGACCGTTATCTAGCCATGTTGCGGCTACGTACTCGTCTTAGAGTTCGTGCTGTAGTTGGTGCAGGGGTTCATGCTGTATCCCGACTCCATGCCATGAGCAGGGTTAGGAGGAGTTCATGGACCAAGAATTGGTTGCTCCAGCGGCACCAATTCTGTCACATGCCTTTGTTGCGGGAGATCAGGGAGAATAATCCTGATGATTTCAGGAATTTTCTCAGGATGTCTGACCCCGTATTTCAGCATCTGTTGGCTTTGGTGTCTCCCTACATTACCAGGCAGGACACCGTTATGCGGGAAGCCATCAGTGCTGAGCAGAGGCTCATTGCCACGTTGCGATACCTGGCGACTGGGAGAAGCCTGTAGGACCTTAAGTTCTCCACAGGCATATCCCCCCAGGCTTTGGGTATCATTATACCAGAGACTTGTTCTGCCATCCTTCAAGTTTTGCAGGAGGACTATATTAAGGTAAGTTTTCTTCTTAAAAAGCTCACTTTTTTTTTTTTTTGGGTGTTGTATACTTTATTTTTGGCTTAATTATCAGTCCCTAATTCACATGATTCTTAGCTGCAGGGAATGTCCCCTTTCTCCCCATGTATTTATTGTAAAAGTGTGTGGTTTGAGGCCTACCTTTTAAATGTGCCTTACTTAACCTCTCCAGCATGCTATCCCGGAGCCATACCTACCTTGCCTAGTCATTTCCATGTATTTTATTCTATGCTCCATTGTAGTGCTTTACCCAAAACGCACACAAAATTTGGGCTAGGAATGTTTTTTTTTTTTGTTTACTTCATACAGAGTACTACAGCCTTCATTTGTGATATCCCCAACTCATCTTCAACCCCCCCCCCCCCAACTTTTTTTTAAGGGTTTGTTCTTGGTTTGTTGTTGCTTACTAATATTTTGTTTTTTCTTTTTCTACCAATGTTGGCCCTGAATGTTTTAATGAAATCTGCTTTCAATGTTTCTTTCTCAAATTATTAATTTATTTTTGCTTTTATTCCACAGTTCCCTTCTTCGCCACATGAATGCCAGAATGTGGCTTCCAAGTTTGCCCACCGATGGAACTTTCCTAACTGTGGAGGAGCCATCGACGGCAAACATGTTCGGGTCGTCCCACCACCCCATTCGGGATCCTTTTATTACAACTATAAGGGGTTCCACAGCATCGTGATGATGGCAGTGGTGTCGGCCACCTACGAGTTCCTCTATGTGGACGTTGGCAAGAATGGCAGGATGTCTGATGGAGGAGTATTTGCCCAGACGGAGTTGGGGGAACGGCTCCTTTTGGATCTGCTGGCCTTGCCACCAGCGGAGCAGAATGTGGAGGGACTTCCGTTTGTGTTTGTGGCGGATGAGGCGTTTGGCCTGGGACCCCATTTGATGAGGCCATTCCCGCAACGCACCCTCAACCCTGAGAGGAGGGTGTTCAACTAACGGCTGGCCAGAGCCAGAAGGGTGGTGGAAAATGCCTTTGGCATCATGGCCAGCCAATTCCGCCTCTTCCTGACCTCCATCCACCTTGCCCCATACAAATGGAACCATGTGGTAATGACTTGCTGTGTGCTCCATAATTTCCTATGGGTGCATTCCACCAGTTATCTGGCTTTGAGTGGGCCTGAGGCCTCTTTATTGAATAATGAAACTTTAGTGGCCCTGGAACCTGGCCGGCCAGGCTTGGCCCCCCAAACCGGACGTGAGGTCCGTGACAAATATGTCGATTATTTTGTGGGTAGGGGGGCCATTGAAATGCCTGAACAATTTTAACCTTATCATTTAGCAAAATAAATATTTTTTTGGATTAAAGATTGGTTTGGTGTTTTAATTTACTAATGTTTTATGTTTCTCGTAGGTTTACCTAGTGCACTTGTATTGCCATGTGTATTTAGCATTCTTAATTTGCCTTCATTGTCAGTGTAAACACAAAACATTGAGTAGTTCACTTAGCACAACATTTACATAATGAAGCCACATTTTTTGAGGATCAAAATACCTTTATTGTTTATTTTTGGGGTAAACTTCCTTTGAAATGTAGATGTCCCCTTAATTTTTGGGTTTTTAAAACGCATGACCAGCCATGCATAAACAAAATATCTTAACAAATATTGGTTAAAAATAAACCTGCCAAAACACAGCAACTTCAACCTTCTTTTGTAAAAAAAAATTAAACACGCCCAAGCACAGCCATGATCTTTTGTAGCCTTTCCTCCAGCCGCTTCGTATTTTGCCTGATCTCTGTCAAGTCTCCCTTTATTTTTTCGAGGTCATGACAGCAGACCATGAGGTATTGGATCAGGATCTGGGCACTATGATGTGTCAACTTATCGGGGTCTTCGGACAGAACTGCTTCTAAAATTTAAAAAAAAACATGTAGTATAGAATATGTAGGCCTACATCTATTAACCTGCATCTGTCTGGTTTGACACTGACCTGTTGTGGTGCCACTTTCCACTTCCACAACCTCATGTTCCTCTCCATCATGTGGTTCTGGGGGTATTGTTGAAGGTGTTGGCATTTTGGACACATCTGACGTAGCTTTTTGAATCCCTATGGAGATTGCACGAAAAGGTATAGTTTCATTAGTAGTGAATATATTTGAGTGAAATTTAAAGCATGATTAAATAATTGGTAAACATAATTTTGAAGTGTGTTCCATTTTTAAATGTACCCCCAGTGACAACCGGAACACATGATTGGATACATAGCCAAAAACATAGCATATCCTTTTAAATAAATATTTGACACATTGTAACACCCCAAAGTATATACACACGATCACCTGTATGTGACACCCTCAAGGTTTTTGGCTTTTGGCCCACACTTGTACTACTGCGTTCTGTTGTTTAATCAGCTGCTGAGCATTCACACCCCTAAACATTACCATGCATATCCTTATTATTTCCAAAAAAATGGCCTTTGGATTTTATCCAAAAAAAAAAATGGTTACCAAATTTGCTCCCCCAAATAAAATTAAATACATGTGTGCTCACACTGGATGAACCCAAAACATCGTTTTATGAACTGTACGGAGAAAGAGGTTTAATACGTCCGTTTACTGTGCGGACGAACCAGAAAGATGGTATCTTTCACTGTACTATATCAAAGACAAAAATACACAACATAATTCAAGTAATAGTCTTTAGCAGGGAAAATAGAAAATAAATACTTTACTTTTTCCTAAAACTTTCTTGATTCTTTTGTGTTGGTCGGGCTCCCGCAACTTCAGATCAGACCAACGTTTTCTGAGCTGTTCCTTCGTTCTGCACACCCCGAATTTCTTGTGAAGAGTTTGGACCACTTTGCCCATAATTTTTGTCTTGACAAGATTAGGCCTTTCATAAGGACCATGCTTGGCATCATAATCCTCCCTCTTCAAAATGGCGACCATCTCCACCATTTCCTCGAATGACATGTTGGATGCCTTATATCTCCTGGGTCGGGATTTGGGCTCCTCAGGAATTTCATCCTCTGTCGAGGTAATCTCTGTCACCTGTGGCTCCGCCATGTTGATAAGCACTACGACGAGTGAGAAGGGGCGGGGAAAGTACAATATTGAACGTCAGGGGCGGGCAAAGCGTGCGTAGTTTCACGCATGCGCAGTGTATATCAAGTGAAGAACCATGTGTCGCAAAAACGTTCATTTGGCGGGAGAGGGAGTTAGCAACGAACGTGTTGACCAAGGTACATAACAATTTAAGGATTTGAGTTTCATCAGAGGAGATTTGGGGCTTCTAAATATGTAGAAAATGCAGATTTATTGAATGTTGCCTGAAACATATGTATTTTGTTGTTTCTTGATTTTACAGAGAGAATGAATTCATTTAAGAACCCGGAGTTCATGGGGGAGTTCATTGATAAATGGAAAGAACTACCTATCCTATGGCAAACAAAAAGTGGCGTAAATAAAAATAAAGTGGCCAGGACAGCAGCACTGGAGAGCCTGCTTGCATTTGTGCAAACCAAGATACCCACAACAACTCTCCAAGATGTGAAAACCAAAATTGCGACCATCAGAGGGACATACAGGACCCAGAGAACTATGGTCCTGAGGTCCCAGAGGTCAGGTGCTGCAGCAGATAAGGTTTATAAACCCAGTCTGTGGTACTACAGCAAGCTTTCTTTTCTGGATGACCAGCTGGAAGTGCGGGAATCTCTCTCCACCCTTCCCCCCAGAGGTCAATCCAGCCTTCCTTGTAGCCAACCCTCCAGCCTTGCCTGCAGCCAGCCCTCCAGCCTTCCTGGCAACCCTGCTCTGGCTTCCTCTGAGGATCAAGATGAGGTCCTTGAGGAGGCAGATTTGGATATATGGAGCCAGGTAAAGTATTGATATCTACATTTATATCTTACAAAATTGATGAATTAAAATTGATGTTAGTATTGTTAGGTATTTAATGTACTACAAAATAAATAGTTTAAGAGCAAGATACAGTAGTGGTCTAATTTAATGTGGACAAGGCAACAAAATCAGGATGCGGAATCAAGGAAAATGACATAAATTTTCACATTCAATTCAACAATGTCTAGAGGTGAACAATGTGTGTGATTGATGGTGTGAAAAAATACATAATGTGCCTTTCTTTTTTTACAGCCAGAGCAGAGCCAGGAAGAGGGTGATGTTAGGGATCAGGAGGAGGCAGGGCCCAGTGGCACCCAGGAGGAGGCTGGGCCCAGCACAAGAGCCCAGATGCCTCCCCTGATAGTTAAACCACGAGGGCCAAGGAGAGGTAGGCAGGTGGAGGAGGAAACAAGAGACTTCATCAGAGAGGCAACAGCGGCCCTCAGGGAGGCATCCTCTCTACAGCGAGAGCCTTCTTTTAAAAGTCATCAACAAGGGATTGCTGGGGGAGCTCACCAAGTACACTGACATCACAGAGGTTGTCCCTACTCCTCCACCTCCTCCTCCTCCTCCTACTACTCCTCCTGCCACAACCTCTCCTCCTGATCCCCAGCCTCCGAGGAAGAAACCAACCAAGGCTGCAGAGAAGGCTGGAGAGAAGGCTACAAGGAAGAGGAAAAAATAATGCCTGCTGTAGTACCACAGACTGTGGACATATATGACTTATCTGCTGTGGCTCCTGACCTCTGGGAGTTCAAGCCAAGATTGGGCTCCTTTTTGTTTTTGATCTAATCTATAGTTTGTTTTTCACATCTTGGATGGTTGTTGTGGGGTCAAAAGGATGCACAAATGCAAGCAGGCTCTCCAGTGCTGCCTTTCCCTTTAATTTCTTATGTTCCTAAATAAAGGTTTTTTGATTTTGCCCTAAAATACTTGACTATGTGATTTGTATTTCAAAAGAGAGCTTGCTAGGGAGCAGGCAGGGACATCTCAAATAATATTATTGTTATTAACAAGGGACACAAACCTCCATGAGGCTAAATGAGACAAATTTTGAAGGTTGGTGTGGTAACTTTACACAAGAATAATTTAAGGGGGAAAAAAAAAAAAAGGCCACAAAAAAACAAAAAATGATAAATATAGACTTTAAAAAAAAAAAAGGGATATTTACATTTATTCATGAATTTATGAGGGAGATGCGGCTTAAAAATAAAATTTTGCTATCATTAAATCAATTAGGAATTACTTTAGAAACAAGTTTGGCATAACTCTCAATGTCATTAGCAAAAGAACGTAATTGTATAAGCATTATCAAAAGCAGAACGGAATGCGCAGCATTAAAACGATGCTATTAATTCCACCGTGACGAATGTGCCATCTCCATTTCCAACGCTAGCTTTACCAAAACGAGCGCTCCCGTCTCATAGTTGCTTCTGAGCATGCGCGTTTTTTTTCACTTCGTGAAAGCATACACACTATCGTTTTTCACGTCGTTAAAAAAAACGACATGAAAAACGACGTGAAAAAAGAGAGCAAGTTCGAAATTTTTAATGCCCGTTTTTCACGTCGTTAAAAATGCTCTGGAGCATACACACGATCATTTTTAATGGCCATTTTTTAAAATGGCATTTTTAACGGCATGAAAAACGATCGTGTGTATGGGGCATTACTGGAATTAACATAGCAGTTTTTCTCATCTTGTGAGATTACTACCTGGTAATATGACAGGAGATAGTTTTTTTCCCTGCATTCTTTAAAGTGGTGCTAAAAGGTAAAAAAAATGTCTCAGTAGCAGTATGCCTCCCTCTCCCCAAATACTTACCTGAGTCACCACTCGATCCAGCACCATGCCTGCCTGTAGCAGCTCTCTCCTCTCTCCCTGCTTTCACAGGGCAGGGAGGCCAATGATTCCTGCTGTTGTCAGTCAAACCCTGTGAGCGGTGAGTGAAGGGTGGGGCCGAACTACATTGTGTGTGTGTCTATGGATACACAGCCTGGCTCAGGAGGGGGCCTGCATGTCTTCCCCCATAGCAAACAGCTTGCTATGGTTGCAGACACAAAAGTGGAAGAGCAGAGAGCACCGACAGTGGACCCCAGAAAAAAAAAGTTCCGGTCGCTCTGTACAATTCCATTTTATATATTTTTTTGTTTTAAAACAGCCTTTATCATTTTCAAATATTTTATGTGCTAGGGACCCATTTAAAATTACCATGGCTATCTCTATTTGTCAAAAGCTAAGATGTGTCTATGGGCAACATAAAATTGACATATATGATGCAGTCTCTCAATAGCACTACTTTTTTATTTTTCCTGCTGTACCGGTTTTATTACCTGTTGAGCTCACAGAAAATCTATTAGTTTTCACTTCCTTTATCAGGCCAAGCAAAATTGGCAGTTTTAGGGTTGGGACCAGTAATAAGCTGGGTTTGGTCCAAACTTGTGGGAAGCTGTCACATAAATGCTCCTCCACCTTCCCATTCTCTGCCCTGCGTGTCACAAGGGGATGGGGATGTTTGAAAAGTTATTGACCTAATATGGCCACTTATCCAGTGATGTCATGAGCATCCTAAACCTTATGTTTATGTGCATCTGCAGGTTGGGGAATATCCTGGTCGCAGCTGGGCCAGTGGGGATGCAAACGGACACCTGAACTTTAGCCTATTCAGCCCGCTGCTTGGAAGCCATGCATCAAATATATAGAAACATTATTTCTACTACTTTTATTTATGACAGCTTCCTGCTGTCACTGGTATCCAACCACTAAGAACAACTGACATCACAAGGAATCCCAACTCCTTTTAAGCAAAGGGGTGGGGATAGCAGTGACATCACTGCTCAAATATGGCTATTGACAGTGAGGGACATATTTTTTTTTATATGTAAATCTTTGAGTGTCTTTATTTCTAGGTTACAATTTCTTTTTTTGTGAATGAGTAGGGCTAATATGTAACCCATACCCATTCACATGTGAGGTGGGGGGTGGTTTTTATCGAGGGCCCCCCTACTATTAAAGGGGGCTTCCTGATTCTGGAAAGATCCCCACCTGTAGACCCCCTACAAACACGGGGCAATGGTTCTGGGGAAGAGGCCCTTGTCCTCATCAACAAGGCACCTCCCTATGTTGAGGGCATGTGACCCGGTTTGGTTCAGGGAAGGGGGCCCATGCTAACTCCCTCTCTTCCTGGACAGGATTAAGGGTCTGACATAGATTTTTTGAGAGACCTTGCACATTTTCTTTTCTGTGATGCCCCCCTTAAAATATGTGCCAGACCTGAAGGGTCTGTTATGGATTTTGTGGGAGATCAAAGCATTTTTTTAGGAGCCCCTTAAAAATTCCCCCCTTAAAACCCATACCAGACTCAAAGGGTCTGGTATGTATTATGGTTGGCCAATTTTTTTTCATTACTGCTAGAAGATGCTCTACAGCAAAAATGACATTTACAAAGCAACAATTGTACAGTTCAAAGGATAAGTTCACCTTTTGTAACATGTTACACCCATGTTCAGGGTGTAACATGTGACATGTTACAAATCCACTGCCCCCCCCCCCCCCCAAACCTCCCTGCTCCTCAATGTGACAGGCAGCTGGCAATCTTCTTTCCAGGTCTCTCTGTCATACTCTGCAAAGAACATGGCTGTGTTGGGCTCCTCCCACCCAGGGACGTCACTCATTTATAGAGTTCTTTGAATAGAAAACTACAAGGTCCGGCTGTCAGCTGGGAGTTCTCAATTAACTACCACGGCGCTGTTGAGAGTCTGTAAGAACCCTGCATTGCACATTTTTTTACCTGCAAAAAGATGTGCATTTATTTTTATTTTTTTAAAAGCTGAACTTATCCATTAAATTACATTTCTGTAAAAAAAAGTACATAACCCCTTCCAAAGGTCCCCCTAAACTAATTAGCAGTCCATTGGAGGGCTCTATGTGCTGTTTTTTTTTTTGTTTTTACAAAGAAGGTTGAAATGACAGCTGTAAAAGTAATTTGTCAGCAATTTTAAAACATTTTACCTTTATAAATGTCAGTGCTGCTGCAGTACTGTATGTACATCACAGAGCTGTGCCCCTTCACAGGCAGGATTAGGACACTCCCCAGGCATGTTATGGAAATTGTAATGTTTCACTTGGAGCATTTAGGAAAAATCACTGCTCCTGGCCGAGAGTTTTTAAAAACTTTTTTGCCATTGGTAAATGTTTTCGAGGGCTGTGCCCATCCCCCAAGTTATTTTTGACACCTCCTTGCCTAATTGCCCAAAAATTAGCAATTGTATTTCTTTTTCGTACATCACGGGACACAGAGCGACTTAGTCATTACTAATGGGTTATATAGTTTACCTTCAGGTGTTGGCACTGGCCAATTCCAAACCGGAAGTACCCTCCCCTATATAAGCCCCTCCCACCCGGGAGCACCTCAGTTTTTTGCCAGTGTCTAAGGTGTTGGCCAAAGAGTAACATGTGTTTTCACTGGGCTTGCGTACAGGTTCTTTTGGGCCTTAGTAAGCTGTTCCGGATCCCACCAAAAAAGCTTCATAGCTAAACGGTCGGTACCCGGGCCTTGCAGCAGAAGAGCAAGGTTTTGCCTGTAATGCTTCTCTTAGGAGGGCTGGACCCTGGGATCCAGAGCTCTGGTCATACCCACGACCAAGACGCCGTCTGTGCAGGGTGCTATACAGGTCCAGGGGAGTGGAATCCTTGGGAACCCGGTCCCTGAAGGTTTAATTACAATGCCTGCCGTGATAGGTGAAGTTTGGACTTCTGTGGACCAAACAAAGTCCTGCGGCGGGGATCAGGTAAGTGGGGGCCCCCAGGAACTTGGTTCTATTGGGGGACCCCCAAGCCTAATTTGTCTTTCTGTCTGTTACCTAACGGTATTCCCGCTAAATATCTGTGTTTGCCTATAACTACTGAAAATGTAAAATTTTAATAGTAGTCAAGAAAAAAAAAAAAAAACAGGGACCGCGGTACCTGTGTTAAACCACTAGAGGCCGCTGTAGTCCATTTTTCTTGTAATGTGGATCTTTGGTTTTCTCAACTCAAAAGATCCAGGCAGCTGGTAAGTTTCTCTGAGGGAATCCACTTCCTCTGCCCTGTTGCTGCGTTCATCCACCGCACAGGCCCTCCGGCAAAAAGGGCCCTGGCTCCTAGTCCTCTGTTGGTTTTCGAAAAGGGCGCCATTGGCGCACGGGCGCGCGCGCGGGCGCGTGCACGCGCCTCCTATGAAAAAAAAAGGGGCGGGGCGGGTGGATGACGCTCGATGCGCGCCGCGGTGCTTCTGCGCATGTGCGGGCGTCCCAGCATGGTTAAAAGACACAGTACAAGTGTCAGCTGCATGCAAACAGAGCTAGCAACAAACAGTGGCACACAGAGGCGGTTGATGCAGGCATCCCCATAGAAAGGCACTTTAGTGGACACCAGCTGGTATATAGCAGCACCTGTGTTAGACTATTACCAGCAAAAATTGGTGTATGACGACGGGAATACCTCAGCTTTGTGCTTAAAGGATATGTCGTCCAGACGCTCCGGAAATAGATCTTCCAGGAAGCCAAAGGGGTCTCCATCGGGCTCTGAGGATATTGGGCATGCTTGCACTGCACCAATCTCCCCTGAGAATGCAGAGGTCAGTAGCCGTAGAAACCCCGCAGGAATGCCTGGTGCTGCGGCTGTCCCCAGTCCACCTGCTCCTGTATATATAACAGAGGAGGTTTTATCCTCAACTCTGGGAGGATTAGAAGAGAGATTAACAGCATTGATCGCTGCTTCCCTATCTCAGGGAAAGCGCGTCCGATCTCCGTCTCCTCCTTCAGAGTGCCTGTTAGTGGAGGAACAGCCCCACACAGAGATCGACCTACCTGAAGGGGATCAGGATGAGGTTGATTCACTTATAGAGGAATCAACAGTGGAAGAACCTTTCTCAGCTTCTCAGGCTGAAAGATTATGGGTTCAGTCTCTGACTAACATGGTCCGATCAGCATTTAAAATGCCTCTGGCGGAACCACCATCCACTACGGTTTCCTCGCTGGGGTCGCTAAAAGCTCCCCAGGCGGTCTGTTCCTTCCCAATCCACCCTTTATTAGAAGGGCTTATTTACCAGGATTGGGAGCATCCTGATAAAATATTTGCTCCCCCAAGAGATTTCCGGTGATCTATCCCATGGAGGATAAGTTCATAAGAAAATGGAGGGTCCCTATAGTGGACGCAGCCATCTCTTCTGTTAACAAATCACTGACATGTCCAGTAGATAATGTTCCAATGTTCAAAGACCCAATAGATAAAAAATTGGAGTCTTTACTAAAATCTGCTTTCTCTACAGCAAGTATGGTGACACAACCTGCGGTAGCAGCGATTGGAGTCTGCCAAGCAGTGAAAGATCAGTTGAAACAAGTCTTAAGGGACTTACCAGATCAGCAGGCTCATGCCCTAGCTGACCTGCCTAGAGCCTTGTGTTTTGCGGTGGACGCCATAAAGGATACAATCCAACAGGCCTCCCGCTTTACGCTGTCTATAGTACATATGCGTAGGCTTCTGTGGCTCAAAAACTGGTCTGCTGAAGCTCCCTGTAAAAAACTGCTGGTTAGCTTCCCATTTCATGGAGAACGCTTATTTGGAGAAGATCTGGACAAATATATCCAGAAAATTTCTGCCGGTAAAAGTTCACTCTTACCGGTTAAGAACAAGGGTAGAAGTCCTTCTTTTAAGAGGCCTACCTCTCCAGTTCCGGGCACATCGGCTGTGAAGCAGTTCCGACGGCCTCCGCGGTCAAATTCAGGGGGCAGAAATCAGGGACAATCACAGGGTAACAAGAAGCCCTGGATCAAGAGAGGTACAAAACCTCCCCCTAAGGCATGAAGTATTGCCCCCGCTCAATCGGGTGGGGGGAAGACTTCAGTTGTTCACAGAGACCTGGCGGGACACCATCAGAGACAGATGGGTGCTCTCCGCAGTAAGTCTGGGATACAAGCTGGAGTTAAAAGGCACTCCTCCTGCCCAATTTATGAGGTCAAACGTGCCAAGAGATCCCCAAAAGAGAGGATCCCTCCTTCTGGCACTAGAACAACTATTGCTCCAAGGGGTAATCATGAAGGTTCCCCTGGAAGAAAGCGGATTCGGGTTTTACTCGAACCTTTTCACAGTCCCCAAACCAAATGGGGACGTGAGGCCCATATTAAATCTAAAAGGGCTAAACAAGTTCCTAAATATCAGGACTTTTCGGATGGAGTCGATCCGATCAGTGGCCACCGCCCTACAAGGGCAGGAATGGCTAGCCTCGATCGACATAAGGGATGCTTATCTGCATATTCCCATCTTTCCGGCCCATCAGAAATTTCTACGCTTTGCAGTAGAAGGGCGCCATTTTCAGTTCAGAGCCTTACCTTTCGGTCTGGCCACAGCACCACGAGTGTTCACAAAAATTCTGGCCCCATTATTGGCCAATCTAAGAACACAGGGTGTAACGATAATGGCATATCTAGACGACCTGCTACTAATAGACCACTCAGTGGAAAAGCTGGAAGTAGCTATTCACAAGACAATCGAGTATCTGGAATATCACGGTTGGATTATCAACCGGGACAAGTCAGCTCTAAGACCAGTCAAAAGTCTGGAATACTTAGGGCTAAGGCTGGATTCAAATCAGAGAAAGATTGTCTTACCTCCAGAGAAGGTGTCGTCTTTAAGAAATTTGACCCACTTAGTGGGTACAAAAAGAAAACCATCCATACGTCTCTGCATGAGGCTGCTGGGAAAGATGGTGGCTTCATTCGAAGCGGTACCCTACGGTCAATTCCATTCAAGGAATTTGCAAAGGGCCATACTGTCAGCCTGGAACAAAAAAGTTCAGGCTTTAGACTTACCAATGTCCCTGTCCCCTTCCGTTCGCAAGAGCCTCCATTGGTGGTTGGTGCCCCAGAATCTGGAAAGAGGGAAACCCTTCAGTCCGGTTTCTTGGAAGGTGGTCACTACAGATGCCAGCCTCATCGGCTGGGGGGCAGTACTGGAGCAATGGTCTCTCCAGGGCAAGTGGTCAGAAGCAGAAAAGGCCCTGCCCATCAATCTCTTAGAGATACGAGCAGCCCGGTATGCCCTAGTAGCATGGACATCCAAACTCCAGGGGTCCCCTGTCAGAATTCAATCAGACAATGCCACGGCAGTGGCATATATCAATCATCAGGGTGGCACCAAAAGTCGTGCAGCCCAGAAGGAAGCAAATTGCATCCTGGAGTGGGCAGAAAGATATGTCCCAGCCATATCCGCGGTTTTCATCCCAGGAGTGGAAAATTGGAGAGCGGACTTTCTAAGTCGCCAACAATTATGCCCGGGGGAATGGTCTCTTCACCCCGAGGTTTTCCAGGCAATATGCCAGCGGTGGGGAACACCGGATGTAGATCTGCTAGCATCCAGATTCAACGCAAAGGTGGACAGGTTTGTGTCTCGCACAAGGGATCCCCTAGCTTGCGGCTCGGATGCCCTAGTGTTCCCTTGGGATCGGTTCAAGCTGATATATGCATTCCCACCGCCACAATTGTTACCGCGATTACTCCGCAGAATCAGGGTAGAAAAGAAACCAGTGATTCTGGTGGCTCCAGCGTGGCCCCGAAGGGCATGGTACGCGGAGATTGTAAAAATGTCAGTGAGGAGTCCGTGGACCCTCCCACTTCGTCCGGACCTGCTGTCGCAAGTACCGATATACCACCCTTCCTTACCAGCCCTAGGTTTGACGGCCTGGCTATTGAAGCCCACATTTTGAAAAAGAGAGGGCTCTCTAATTCTGTGGTATCTACCATGATCAATGCCAGGAAACCGGTATCCAGGCAGATCTATTATAGGATCTGGAAAGCGTACATTACGTGGTGTGAGACCAAGAAATGGCATCCACGTAAGTACATGATAGGGAGGATTCTGGACTTCCTACAGTGGGCTGTAGATAGGAAGCTGGCCTTGAGTACTATCAAGGGTCAGATTTCGGCCTTGTCAATATTTTTTCAAAGGCCCTTGGCTTCGCATTCACTAGTCAAAGCCTTTATACAAGGAGTGATGCGTATTAGCCCTCCGGTTAGTATTCCCATATGTCCTTGGGACTTAAACCTGGTTCTGTCGGTTCTACAGAAACAACCGTTTGAACCATTACAACACATTTCCTTGGTTCTTCTCACCAGGAAATTGGTTTTCTTAGTAGCCATTTGTTCGGCTAAAAGAGTGTCGGAATTAGCAGCTATGTCCTGTAAGGAGCCATATCTGGTTGTCCATAAGGACAGAGTAGTATTACGTCCTCATCCAGCCTTTCTTCCTAAGGTGGTATCGAGGTTTCATTTGAACCAAGATGTGGTTCTTCCTTCTTTTTTCCCCAAACCTAGCTCAGTAGAGGAAAAGTTATTACATTCTTTGGATGTGGTAAGAGCAGTTAAAGCTTATCTAAAAGCCACTGCTCAGATTCGCAGAACGGATTCTTTGTTTGTTCTGCCGGAAGGCCCCAGAAGGGGTCAGGCAGCATCAAAATCTACTTTAGCCAAGTGGATTCGACAGGTCATAATACAAGCCTATGGCTTGAGAAAGAGACCGCCTCCGTTCAAAGTTAGGGCGCACTCCACAAGAGCGGTTGGAACTTCATGGGCAGTGCATCACCAGGCCTCCCTGGCTCAAGTATGTAAGGCCGCAACATGGTCTTCGGTACACACGTTTACTAGATTCTACCAGGTAGACGTTAGAAGTCAGGAGGATGTCGCCTTTGGGCGCAGTGTGTTGCAGGCCGCAAAAGATCCTCATGCCTGATGGCGCCCAGCTTATGTACCCCCCCCTCATTTGGCATTGCTTTGGGACGTCCCATTAGTAATGACTAAGTCGCTCTGTGTCCCGTGATGTACGAAAAAGAAAAAGGGATTTTTATAACAGCTTACCTGTAAAATCCTTTTCTTGGAGTACATCACGGGACACAGAGCTCCCACCCCTCTTTTTGGGACACTTATTGCTTGGCTACAAAACTGAGGTGCTCCCGGGTGGGAGGGGCTTATATAGGGGAGGGTACTTCCGGTTTGGAATTGGCCAGTGCCAACACCTGAAGGTAAACTATATAACCCATTAGTAATGACTAAGTCGCTCTGTGTCCCGTGATGTACTCCAAGAAAAGGATTTTACAGGTAAGCTGTTATAAAAATCCCTTTTTTGACAGGTTCAGCTCCCATTGATTTCAATGCAGTTTGGGTTTGCCATCCAAACTTCTTTGAAGTCTGCTGATCCCTTCTCAAATTGAACCCCAGGCAGTTTGGATCATCACTAATCCCTAGTTAGGACTGTGACAGGGGGGTCACGTTGGACACAGGGTGAGCTAGGAAACCATGGACATTAAGAATATGGCTTGGATTGCTTGACATTTAAATAGTAATATTAGTCCACAATATTGTTTTATTCTGAACTTAACAGGTTAATTGAGAGATACTGAGGTGTCCAGCCTCAATCACCTGTCTGCCTAGTGTAATGCTAATGAATTCCAGCTTCTAGAAGACCTGTTCATTGTTTGGGGTGATGTGGATTGGGGAAATTAAGTCTGTCCTTGTGTGTACTGTAAAGTACCAGACAGTCTGGTGAATATAAAGGTCATGCATAGTTATTTAAACATAAAGGGGATTAGAACCTGTTGTCTCCTAGCAGACGTCAAAATAATGTGTATTGGCTCTTGTTATGTTGTGGGTGGAGCTGGACCATTGTTCATTTTAGGTTAATGCAGTATTGGATGGGTATAAAAGTTTCAATGTTTTTCTCAATAAATTCATTTGATCATAGGAAGATACAGAGTGCATCTCATTCTTCCAGAAGGAGTAATTCCTATGTGAAGGGGTCGTCTGACTGTGGAGGATCGACAGTGAATTTGTGTCCAGGAGAGGGAAGATATCTAAACGGCGTTACCCCCTTTCGTATTTGGGGTGCCGTTACATTGGTTGGCAGCAGCGGGATTTTCCCTCCAGTTCCTGGGACACTCCAAACCACCACAGTGAATGACCAGCTATGCAGCCGAAGGAGGGTGATGCAGGACCCCGATCAGTTGAAGACTTGTTTTTAGCAACGAGTTCAACAGCGCTTGGCATTATATGGTGCTAACCCATCAGAGACCGCCATACAGGAAGCCATTAGAGGCATCCAGCTGCAGGATGCGCGACAAAAGAGAGAACGAGAGCGACAAGAGAGAGAACTAGTGCGACAAAAGAGAGAGCGTCAAGAGAGAGAACGAGAGCGACAAGAGAAAGAACTAGAGCGACAAAAGAGAGAGCTAGAGCGGCAACATGAGCAGAGAATGGCGGAAATACGGCAATCGGAGACAACACCTAAAGAAGCAGCACCAACTGAAAGGAGAGGAGAGATACAGATGCCAGCCAACATGGCAAAGGAATTCAGAAGGAGGTTACGAGAGATGCAGATACAGCATAGAGGACCAGTATCAGAGGAGGTCCTGCTGGGATGGTCTGATTCAATCCGCTGCGAACTCTGGAAGAAAGCGCTAGCTCTCGAGCAGCAACACCAGGGAAAAGTTCTCCCCTCCATCCATGTAAGGTACTGGTCGGAGTATGAAGTACGAATGCTGTTATTGGGGGAACAACCAAAGCAGGAGTGGACAGCTGAGTTAAGCAGGCTGATCCGGGCAGAGATGCGGTTGAACGAGAGCTACAGAGCCCTCCGGTGGTATGTAGCCCAAAAGTGCCAGTGGTCAGCGGATGACAGCCCCACGGAAGGCTTTGACTATAATGGCCTGGGATAGTTGTATTGGAGGCTGTCCGAGGACCCTGACTTTGGGAGTGATCGGGAGTGGCGTTTGGAGGAAATAATGGAGCACAGAGAACAAAGACTGAATGTCTCGGAAGGGCACTGGGCACCGGAAGATTTGGAGTTTCTGGCCGTTCAGGAATGGGAGCTGGAGATTGCCTACAAACAGCTGCTAGACTCTGCTCAGGAGCAGGGTGGGGCTCCCTTTGCCTGGGACTATCAGGAAATACCAGTTGACAACTCTGAAAGCCTGGCTGAAGAATCGGCAGTGGAAAATCTGAAGATTGCCATCCCTAAAGCCGAAGTGGATGATATGGAGTTCCAGGGAGCTAGCCTGGCTGAAGAATCGGCAGTGGAAAATCGGAAGATTGCCACCCCTAAAGCCGAAGTGGATGATATGGAGTTCCAGGGAGCTAGGGCAGTTGGCTCATCTCCCCAGCCACAGATTACAGAAGGTATGGACTTAAGGGACTGTTCAGAGGATGTTAGGGATTATACATCGCCTGCCCAAGTACTGGCAGCAGGACAGAGTACTGCAGACCCCTGCTCTACACCCGTGGCAGTTTTGGAGGCCCGAGGTGAGAAGGTGATGGTTCCTCTTTCCCAGGGGATTTCAGAGATGCAGGGGGGAGAAGCAGACCTTTTCCCTCCCCAACAGCTAGCCAGAGCAGGTGGGGTGGAGTCCCCAGCAGAAGTGCTGGCAACAGGGCAGAGTGATATCAACCTCTGCCCAGCACCAGAAACAACTGTGGAGTTTCAGGGAGCCGGGGCAGTTGGCCCATCTCTCCAGCAACAAGCTGAGGTGGTAAAGCTTTTACCCCCAGCTGAATCACTGGCAGCAGGGCAGAATGCTACTGGCCGCTGCACACAACTGCCACTTGAGCGGATATCGGTGGATGGGACTGCGGTCTCCACTCACAGCAACCCAGCACAAGAGCTGGCAACAGAGCAGAGTGCCGCGGGCCTCTGCTCTCAACTAACAGAAGAGGGAGTACCTGTGGTACTGGATGGGACTTCGGTCCTCACTGACACAACCCCAGAAAATGGTGTGACACTGGGACAGGAGGATGTCAGCCTTGCTTTGCAAGCACTGGGGGATTTTCACCTACCACAAGTGGATGGGACTTCAGTCTCCACTTGTATACCTCAGGGATGCTGGGCAGTCGGCCCAGATCCCCAACAGCATGAAAGACTGGGCCCAGTCACCCTGTCTTCTCCCCAGCGGCCGGTATGTTCTCTGAGAGAGGCAGAGGTTGGCTGGGTAAGTAATGCTCTGTTTGGAGCAATTTATTTGGGGTACTGTGTGGATACCGGCATTCGAAGAATGGACCTATGGACTAACTTCCGAGTCAACCTGTCTGGGGTCACCTCCTGTGTTAGTCTCCTGCCGAAAGGGGAGATGTGTGACAGGGGGGTCACGTTGGACACAGGGTGAGCCAGGAAACCATGGACATTAAGAATATGGCTTGGATTGCTTGAAATTGAAATAGTAATATTAGTCCACAATATTGTTTTATTCTGAACTTAACAGGTTAATTGAGAGATACTGAGGTGTTCAGACTCAATCACCTGTCTGCCTAGTGTAATGCTAATGAATTCCAGCTTCTAGAAGACCTGTTCATTGTTTGGGGTGATGTGGATTGGGGAAATTAAGTCTGTCCTTGTGTGTATTGTAAAGTACCAGACAGTCTGGTGAATATAAAGGTCATGCATAGTTATTTAAACATAAAGGGGATTAGAACCTGTTGTCTCCTAGCAGACGTCAAAATAATGTGTATTGGCTCTTGTTATGTTGTGGGTGGAGCTGGACCATTGTTCATTTTAGGTTAATGCAGTATTGGATGGGTATAAAAGTTTCAATGTTTTTCTCAATAAATTCATTCGATCATAGGAAGATACAGAGTGCGTCTCGTTCTTCCAGAAGGAGTAATTCCTATGGTAAGGGGTCGTCTGACTGTGGAGGATCGACAGTGAATTTGTGTCCAGGAGAGGGAAGATATCTAAACGGTGATACCCCCTTTCGTATTTGGGGTGCCGTTACAAGGACAAACCAAATAACATTGATACTGATTGATTACAATGATCAGCTTTTATTTCCATATGTTTTAAACCTTTTCTTCAAAAGAAGAAATAAAAAACTGTTGCTGCAACTGCTTAAAAAGTATTAGCTGGTGTTACATCACAGCGTCTGCCTAAGCTAAAGGCTTCCCACATTGTTGAATCTAGACTATTGTGGACTGAGACTGTGGTCCTTGCCCCCTGACCCTTTCTTGGTCTCGCTATATTTCACCTGGCAGGTTCATCCTCGGGAAAAGTTGAAGGAAAGGAATTGCACCCCCTATGGCTCTTTAATATCTGCCAGTGGACGTGGGGGCCCGAATGGCTTGCTGTGATTGCTGATGATCATAACCCTGGATTTCCTTGTTGTATCAATATGTAGTGTTTTGAAGCTCCTGAATAAGCCTATTTTAGTGAAACATGTTGAGCAAAGAGCAAATTTGAACTGCATATTAAACCTTGCTTGGATATTCCTTGTTGGTTTTAACAATTTAACTGTATTTGTATGCTGTTTTTTATACCAATGTATAATAAAGAAATAGTTTTTTTATCATATGTGTATTCTGGCACCTTTTAAGTCCCTTTGTTTACAAATCAATACTATATGTGCTATTTGGGATGTAGGTGCCCTTGATTCCCAGGTTCATCTGTACTATTTCAATGTTGCTTGGTGTTAGGCTTTAGTTTGTGTATTGCTAAGTTAAAGTCCACCCAAACCTACATATCCATCTAAGACTACACTGTGCACAAGGTGATTATTACACTGTGCAAGTACCTTTGTCAATCAATCTACTCGCAGGATCAACAGGTAATAAAAATGGAAAATTATATACTCACCTTTCCGTAATTTTCCTTTCCTGTCGCATCTTCATGGCAGCATACACCTTTGGGTTGTGGCTCCCCCCCCCACAACCTGATAGGACCGTTTAGCTATTAAGCCCAGAGCGGGCCCCCGCCCAGGTATTCTAGTATATATATATACCTCACCTCAGACGGGTGGGCATCTGTATGCTGCCATGAAGATGCGACAGGAAAGGAAAATTACGGAAAGGTGAGTATACAATTTTCCATTTTCCTGTCGCATCATGGCAGCATACACCTTTGGGTGAATAACTCGCAGACTGGGTAGGTCTGAGCATAAAGACAATTTTTTTATTTACATGGAATAGAGGTGTTGGACTGAATAATTGCTCGTCCAAACTCTGCCGTGGATAATCTGGCAGAGTCCACCTTGTAATGAGAAATAAAGGTATTCCTTGAAGACCAGGTCGCTGCTCGGCAAATAGTTTCCGAGGACACTCTGCAGTAGGCCGCACAGGAGGTCGCCATTGCCCTTGTAGAATGTGCCTTTAAGCCCTCAGGTATTTGCGTTTGACTCAGTGAATAAGCCTTTTTAATGATCTTCACCAGCCATGCTGCGATGGTGCGAGAGGGTGCTGCTTGACCTCTTCTAAAGCCGTGTGGGATGACCAGGAGGTTTTCCGACTTCCTAAGGTCGTTTGTTGTAGACAGGTAGGTTAGAATGTTAGTTCTTACAAAGAAGGAAAGGTACCCCTAGGGGCTTTGTGTTGCAATGAGGTTCATAAAAAAGTACAAATTTTATTGAACTACTACAAAAAAGTATATAAAGTGTAAGCAGCCATCTAATAGGAATCAAGACATGAGCTCAATAGGACATCAATAAAAGCAAAAACATATACATAAAAACAACCAATGAAGATGGTACGGCATTATACATGGTTACTAGGGACGCAAAAACCCCAACGCGTTTCGACCTTTAGTAGTAGCGGTCTTCTTCAGGGGGAGACAAGATTTGCGAGCATAGGATCTATAATGGAGTATATACATATCAGTGAGGAATTGTTACTAGAAAACAATCAATCAACAGAAATAAAACATACATATACACCTATTGGGTATACATGTGTGTTCACGTGTATATGATTCATACATGTAGAAGCAGTAATCATAAGTACAAATATCAAATACATACCAAGGTGAATGCCAGGAGCCATGAACCAAGGTCAGCTGGCGGCCCCACTGCCGGGAGCAAATTCTCCCAAAATTCCAGACAGGAAAGTGAGAGGGTCAGGTGGTACAAGGGACCAAGCTGCAGAGCGAGGAAGAACCACCCTCAGGCCTACAGGAGGTCGCAACCTGCGACCCCACATTGTGGGAGGAGTGGAGGCCGGCAGAGGGCAGGGCGGCAAGGGCGGCCGTGGGTGCAGGGAAAGAAAGAGGGAGGCCGGACAGGCCAAGGCACACACCACCAAACGGAAAAATTAATATCCCTGTAGAGAATATATGGAAAATAAAAAATATGTGATATATAGTATTTTAAAAGGAATGTACAGATAAATAATGCTCTGAAAAGTGCGGTACCCCACTAAGAGTGGGGAAGATATAGAGTGAGACGATATGGTGGGAAAATCGAAGTGTGAAGTGAAACAACAATGTGTAAAGAGAAAATTGAGTGAACATGGTCATCAATAAGAAGGAACCTGTGGTGGACCAATAATATATGTTGTTGTTATAGTGAAGTGCAAAGGAGAATATGCAGAAACGGTGTAATGAGAAGACATGAGATCGAAGCAAAAAGTCAAGATATAGTGAAAAACAGTGTGAAAGTGAAACGGATCTGAAGGGATGGGGATGGGAGTGTGTATGTGAGTGTGTTGGGGTTGGGCATGTCTAGTGTGAAGTGAAAAAAAAAATAAAAAAAGGAAAGAAAGAGGAGGGGAAAGACACTAAAATGGTGTGCGAGTGAAAATGAAATGGATATAAAAATCAAAAAATGGGAATGTGGGTGTGTAACAGTGAGTGGGAAAAAGAAAGGGGGGGAGGGGAGAGAGAAAAATACAAATGGAAATAGAAAAAATGTTGGAATGTGAACGAATATTAAGAAAAAGAAAAAGAAAACCAAGAGAGATAAAATGAATGAGGAGGTACTTGAACTTTCAGCAGAGTAGACATACACAACTCAATAGAGTGGTTTTGGAGTGTAAAGGAAATTCAGAAGAGATTCCTTATAAGTGGAGAACGTTTGGGGATGCCTGCATGGATGGAAATCTACATGCAAAAACATAAAAAAATATGAAATATAAGCATATGGGTTATTGGACGGGGATATGGATCATATTGGGAAGCCATGTAAGGGGTCAGGCTGGTACTCACTATAATATGTCCGCTGTGCGCGTATCCCTCCGCCCAAGCCACCGTGGGAGCTCTGAATGAGCTAGACCTTGGGGCTATGCATTTATAGGGACAAAAATCTATGAAGTGGGCATGCCCAGGACCTGAGGTCCTCCTCCCCCCCCCACAACACACTACCCTCCCCACAGGAGTGAACCGCCCAGCGGCCACCACCCCCCACATAGCATAACCCCCACATACCCCACCTGATGGGACGCCAAGGGCCGCCACGTGACGGCCATAGTGCGGTCTCCCCGGCGTTCCAGAAGGACCGAGATCCCCGGCAACCGCCGTCACTGCTGCCGTCCAAGACGGCGTGACGCAGCCTCGAGCCATGCCCGCTGGAGCGCGCATGCGTGGCGCTGCAGGTTGAGTCTGCAGTGATCGCTGGACGCCGCCGGCAGGCTGGAAACTCCCTCTAGCAGCCAAATGGGTATATGGCCGCCGGGGAGCGAGGGCATGACACCAAGACACAGCTCGGAAAGTATCCCCCCTGCCTGCCGTGAGGCATGGGGATGGGACCAAAGCCCCACAGTGAGAGTACCATGTGGAGACCCCGGTTGCTCCAGGGACCGGAGGCGAGGCCACCAGACTGACACTACGTCCAGGAAACGGCAGGCACCTATGGGAATGAATTTGATTAAAAGGGAAAAATTATAAACATGAAGTTCAAATGTAAGTGACATCTTGATGGGGTGCCATTTTATTGGTTGAATACAAATGTTTGCCCCATTCCTATTGTTTCGGAGCTCGGGAAAGATTAACCCATGATGGCATAAATTCTACTTCAATCACAAAGGACAAACAGCCGAAAAAGAGATTGTATACAAGACCCAGTGAGTTAGTCAAGATATCCTCACAACGCAATTTGTGGAGAATTTTGGGAATAAGACAGGGTGATATGGAGAAGGAGTGGTTCACTGTATAAACAGGAACACTTCTGCCATACTTGCTGTCATTGTATTTTTCCAAATGCACACCCATCCAGAGGTCGCCCCGGACTGGTATTGTATAACTAATCGGCGGCGACGACAGGAGAAATGAATATTTTGTGGTTGTAGTTTAACTAACACGTCTTTACCTGGGAGTAACTGGCAATTGCCCAATTGTCCGTAACACACAGACAATTGTCCCAGAAGACATTAATGGATGTAAATGTGTTGTGGAAAAGGGAATCAAGACAAATGACCGGGTGAAGTACAAAATCTATAGCTCATGTCCTGAATCCACGGGTATCAGGCCTGTGGAACGGGTGTTTAACCACCCAAAATGAATTTTAGCAAAGGGATGGCGATACCGACTGTGGATAAATGCTGCACACCCCTGATAGAACTTTGGAAGAAGGAAAGGTACCCCTAGGGGCTTTGTGTTGCTTTGTGTTAGTTCTTACATCCAGCGGATGTGGATCCCCTTGTTCTGTGGAGAGAGCAGGAAGGTTAATCTTCTGATTGAAGTGGAAGGAGGATGACACCTTCGGAATAAACCGATCGGATGGTCTTAGGACTACTTTATCTGGGTAGACAATCAAGTATGGTTCTTTTGCCAGTAGAGCTTGCATCTCTGAGACTCTCTTGGCCGATGTAATTGCAATTAAGAAAGTGACTTTGAGTGTTAAGTCCCATAAGGAGATGTTTTCTAATGGAAAGAATGGTTCGTGTGATAGAACTTCTAGTACGCCCGAAAGATCCCAAGTCGGGAAGGAAGGCTTTCTGGGAGGCCTTATCTTTAGGCAGGCCCTCTGGAACTGAATAACTAGGGGCTCTTGCGCCCACTTGATTCTTGTCATAGCTGATAATGCTGACACGTGAACTTTTAATGTACTTGATCCAAGGCCTTTCTCTAGGCCTAACTGGAGAAACTCAAGGATTTGCGCAACTGTTGGAGATGATGGGTTCCAGTTTTGTTGCTGTGCAACTGAGAGAAACTTCTCACAGATCCTCTTATAGGTACTGTTGGTGGTGCATCTTCTGGCTTGAAGAAGAGTTTCTACCACTTTTTGGGAGCAACCTTGGTTCAAGAACCTAGCCCTTTCAACCTCCAGGCTGTAGGATGCATCCTTTCCGGGGATGGATGAAGAAGTTGCCCCTGGGAGAGTAGATCCGCTGCTGGTGGAAGTGGTAAGGGTCTCACTGTATTCAGCTGAAGAAGAGTGGTAAACCATGGTCGTCTCGGCCAAAAGGGAAGGACTGTTATCACTGTGGAGAATGACCTCTTGAGCCTGAGAAGAAATCTCGGTATGAGAGGTGGCGGGGGGAAGATGTAACCCAGATGGAAGTTCCACTCGTGTTGTAGGTAATCTGTCCCCTCCGCTAATGGGCAGGGGGTTCTTGTCAGGTACCTCCTGCACTTTGCATTGTTTGGAGTCGCTGCAAGGTCTATATCCGGCATGCCCCAATTTCTTGCTATGAGGGAAAAGGCTTGGTGACTCAGAGCCCATTCGTTGTTGGAAACAAAGTTTCTGCTTAGCGTGTCGGCCAGTTGGTTCTGGGTTCCTGGGACATACATTGCCCTTAACCCCGATAGATTCACTTGCGCCCTTTCGAGGACTGGGCGGACTTCCTGCATCATGGATCGGCTTTTGGTGCCTCCTTGCCTGTTGATATAGGCAACTGCTACCCTGTTGTCCATCTTCAACAGGACTTCTTTCCTTTTCAGGAGGGGACTGAAAGCTAGTAGAGCCTGGAAAGCTGCTTTCATCTCTAGGATGTTCGATACCACATCCTGTGTCTCGAAAGACCACCGGCCTTGGACTGCGAGATGCTGGTAGTGTGCTCCCCAGCCTTCCCTGCTGGCATCCAAAGTAATCACCTCCTGGGGAGGGGTAACTATGCGTTTGTACCTTTTTCGGTTGTGCAGTCGGGTCCACCACCATAGTGATTGTTTGACCTTCTTTTGGATGTTGATTCGCTGAGACATCGATACCCCGTTCCACTGTCTCAAAAATTACATCTGGAGAGGTCTTGTGTTCCATTGGGCCCATTGGACCATAGGAATGGTTGCTGATAGCGACCCCATGATGCTGAGACATTCTCTGGCTGGGAGTGTGTTGAATAAGAGTAATCTCTTTGCCCTCTGGATTATGATGGGAATTTTCTCTTGAGGGAGTTGTATGGTGTTGAGTCTGGTATCCAGTTCTGCCCCCAGGAAGACCATTCTCTGATTAGGTTGGAGATTGCTTTTCTTCCAGTTTATCAGCCACCCACATTTTTGCAAGGTGGATGTTAGAGTGTCTCGGTGGAGTAAAAGAGACGCTTGGTTGTCTGCAAGCAATAGGATGTCGTCCAGATAATGGTGAACTCTCAACCCTTGCTCCCTTAGTAGAGCTATCACTGGTAGCAGGACCTTGGTAAATGTTCTGGGAGCGGTAGAAATCCCGAACGGAAGACTTTGAAACTTTTAATGTGTTGATGGTTTACCGAGAAGCGGAGAAACTTCTGGAATGCGGTGTGAATGGGAACATGCAGGTAAGCGTCCTTTAAATCCACAGAGAGCATCCAATCGCTGACATTTATGGCATAGAGGATTGACTGTAGACTTTCCATCTTGAAAGTCTCCACCAGGATTGAGCAATTGAGACTTTTTAGGTCTAGGACAGGGCGCAGATTCCTGGTCTTTTTCTTTACCAAAAACAGAGGGGAGTAGAAACCTTTTCCCCTTTGTGGAGGTGAGACTTCCACTATGGCCTGTTTTTGGATTAGATCTTGGACATATTCTGCCAATGTGAGCTTCTTTTCCCTGGATGTTGGAATTCTGGTTTTGACGAATTGGTCTCTGGGAGGTCGATTCTTGAACATCCATTTGTTTGTATCCGTCTTGGACAGTAGCCACTGTCCATGGGTCTCTTATTATCTCCGCCCAAACCTGCTTGAAGTCCTTTAGTCTGGCTCCTACTACAGCTGGTTGGGCGGATGCATCTTCAAAAAGACTTCTGATTCCCCGGGGTAGGGGTCTTGGACTTTTGGAGTTTTAGGAAGGATGACTGTGGATTCTTCAAATTTTTTCTGTACTCCCTGCCGGGCTTATAGGACTTTGCCTCCCTGTATCTATATGGGAGGTTCCTTCTGAACGTAGGTGGCCTTTGTTGTCTAGGCCTTCTGTCTGAAGGAATGAGTCCAGACTTTCCGCCGGTGACTTTTGAAATGGCCGAGTCCAGCTTCTCCCAGAAGAGGTTTGAGCCGTCAAATGGGATCCTACACCAGTTGGACTTTGAGGAGGGGTCTGCTGACCATGGTTTTAGCCAGAGTGCCCTCCTGGCCATCACTGAGCTTAACATTGCTCTGGATGTTGACTTTATGATGTCTACAGAGGCTTCTGCGACAAAATCGCCTGCAAGGCTGAGTTCCTGGAGAGCTGTGATTACTCGCTCTTGTTCCACGCCTTCTGCTACCAACTTCTCAGCGCTGAAGGACCAGCTTGAGATAGCCCTTCCCACTGCTGCTAGCGTTATTGCTGGTCTGCAGGCACCACCTGCGGATAGGTAGGCTCTTTTAAGATCCAGATCGATCTTTCTGTCTAATACATCCTTAAATGTGACCGCATCTTCTATTGGAAGAGTTACATGCCGGGCTAGGCGCATCAGGGAGGAGTCTACCATTGGTGGTGTTACTAGTGGATTGACACTGGATTCCTTTAGCGGATACAGTTTGGAAAGTCTGTTGCTGAAACTGGTCTTCTCAGGTTTTTGCCATTCATCTTTAATTAAGTCTTCCAGTTCTTCGATAAATGGGAAGGTTTCTGGTTCTTTTTTGAGATTCGGAAAATATTTCTTCACTTTTTGCCGAGTTTCTTTTTCCTCTTCCCATTCTATAGCTTCTTTTACTGATTGTATGAAGGGTTCTATAAGTGAGAAGTCAAACCCGGTGGATACCTCCAAGTCCTCATTGTCAGATAGGGGTTATGACTTTTTAGATGTGGAGGGAGTCGCAGGTGAAGTGCCTTGCACTGATCTGCGTGATTCAGATTCTGCGATTTGCAGGGATGTAAATATAGACGGCTCTCTGCTTGGCTCTCTCTCTCTAGTTGCTTCGTCCAAGCATGTGCGACAGGCCAGCTTGTCCAGAAGTGCTATGGCACCGCAAACCCAGCATGAATTCCCTGATGGACGGGAACGCTGAGGGGGAGGAGAGCGTCTGCGTGAAGGAGACCTCCTGTAGGAGTGTCTGTGCCGTGAATGGGATTTTGAACGGCTCCTTCTGCGACTTGAGCAACTTCGTCTTGTGCGTGAGCGACTTCTACCGCAATCTGAGCGGCTTTGTCTATGGCTTGGGCTCCTTCTAGATGGCTCTTGTCGTCTTGAATCTGACGATCTGGCTGACCTGATAGGGCTGTCCAATTTAGACAGCATTAGTGACAGGCTCTCTTTTTCAGTCTTCACTACTTACCAATCTTTCCCCCCCCTTACCTATTAGGCTGGTGATGGTCTACCGGGGAAAGCGACCTCCATGAGGAGTGATATAGTCCCCCCTACAACAGATAGTAGGAAATGAGCATGCAGGCAGTAGGTAAGGTGAAACCCAGTAAAGGAAAAAATAGATCCAGGAAGCTTACCTTAAGGAAGAGACAGCAGTGCAATCTATCCCACTGAAAACGCTGTTGACAGGTGCAGTGTTCAAGAAAAAAAACAGCAGAAAGGATTTGGTTTTTAAAACTGCCGCTGTCACCCAGTGATGACGTCATGACCGCACATGCTCTGTAGCGTCGTGAGCGAGCCGGCGCCATCTTGGAAACTGGCATGCATGCAGTAGGTAAGGTGAAACCCAGTAAAGGAAAAAATAGATCCAGGAAGCTTACCTTAAGGAAGAGACAGCAGTGCAATCTATCCCACTGAAAACGCTGTTGACAGGTGCAGTGTTCAAGTGAAAAAACAGCAGAAAGGATTTGGTTTTTAAAACTGCCGCCGTCACCCAGTGATGACGTCATGACCGCACATGCTCTGTAGCGTCGTGAGCGAGCCGGCGCCATCTTGGAAACTGGCATACACAGGGAATTACATTGGAGAGCCTGAGGAATACCTCTATTGCTATGGGACTACAGGGCGCAGAAAGCCTGATTTTATACAGACACCCAGGAGAGCTGGAGGCCGCTATAGAGACCTGATTAAGGTCTGTGAAGAGCTGGCAGTTATCGGCCAGGATGCTTGTGGGACTACAAGGCTCAGGTTAGTGAAAAAGGGTGCACAGAAGAGCTGGAGGTCGCTGCATAATAAACCTATTTAAGGTTTGTAAGAAAGAAACTGGCACATACCCCTGAGACCATCAGAGTGGGGTTCCTTCCATAGAGCTCATTTAGAGGCTGTACAGGATAGGACTTCCACCCAGGAGAGGCTAGAACCTGGCTGGGGCGAAGCGGTAAGGGGGTTCTTCATCTTTGATGTCCTTGTCAGGTCTTAGGTGAGGAAAAAAAAGAGAATACCTGGGCGGGGGCCCGCTCTGGGCTTAATAGCTAAACGGTCCTATCAGGTTGTGGGGGCGGAGCCACAAACCAAAGGTGTATGCTGCCATGATGCGACAGGAAACTATGTTACAGAGGGCTTTAGAAAAATGAACACTGCTTTGCAGGTTTACTGAAAGGAAAGTACAGTAAATCCTTGGTTTGAGATTAACGTGGTTTGAGAGTGTTTTGCAAGACAAGCTTTTTTTTTAAAATATATTTTGACTTGATATACAAGCGATGTCTTGATGTACTAGTAGCATCAGTTTATAGTCCATATAAAATAAAGATTCTAGCATTGTGACCAGGTTGTGTAACCATAAAATGTCCATCCACAAATGGCAGCCTCCATAAGGGGATTAGAAGAAAAATCCAACAGGAGCTAGAGTATAAAAGAGAAGAGAGAGGCACCTCGAAGTGTAGCAATATGGTTACATTTAAAGAAGGTACAACATTTAGCAACATACAGTATTGCTACACTTAGAGGTGCCTCTCTTCTCTTTTATACTCTGTAGCTCCTGCTGGATTTTGCTTCTAATCCCCTTGTTGAGGCTTCCATTTGTAGATAGACAATTTATGGTTACACAACCTGGTCACATTGCTATAAACTTTTTATATGGACTATAAACTGAAGGAACTATGAATACATGGTTGTGGAGCGAATCATTTGAGTTTCCATTATTTCTTATGATGAAATTTGCTTTGATATACAAGTGCTTTGGATTACAAGCATGTTTCTGGAACGAATTATGCTCGCAATCCAAGGTTTTACTGTAACATTCTTGAACAGGTTAGGAATTAATGGGATGTCTGCTACATAGATGTATTCAACATACACATTACATCGTATAAAATCATATTTTTTTTAATAAGATATAGTATATATGTGGAATACATCCATGTAGCAATTCAGAAGTCCCAGTAATTCTTAAAGTATAACTAAAGGCAATTTTTTTGTCCGTTTTGGATAGAGTGGAGAGGGATTAGAACACTTGTCAGGTTTCGAATGCTGTCTGTGCCCCCATTATGGAGATTCTTCCTCTCTAGTTGACCTGTTTTCCAAATTTTGGGTTGTCCCCAGAAAAGTAATAGAGGGGAAATCTTCCAATGGGGACATTAGTTATAGTGACCTGGGGGTCCCCAAATAACTCCCTTAATTTTCAGGGATTTCCTCTCACTTCCTGTTTGGCTATGGGACAGGAAGTGAAGGGAATCTCTGCAATGGGACACTGATCTGACAGGGGTCATAACTCTCCCTTACTCTATCCAAATTGAAAAAAATAAATTCTATAGTTCTACTTTACCTTTTAAAAAATCTAAGTATAAACAGCAAGGAATAGAATTCCATAATACAGCCCAACTTCAGGAAAGTAAAAAAGTCCAACCTTGCAGTGTGTGTGTGTGTGTGTGTGTGAAGGGGTATCCTTTTTCACTTACCTGATTCCAAGCTCTCTTTCTTCACCCAAACCCTTGACAGCACATACCATACAGGGACATTAAAACAAGGATATTACCCTGTCTGATGGGGAGACTGGAGTATGACCCCACAGCCAATAACTTACATAGAAGCAGAAGGGGACAAGTCAAAGGTAAAGCTGGGTACACACAGATTGAGATTTGTCCAGTTCAGCAGGGACTGGCAAAATGTCAGTCTATGTGTAGGCCTCCCTGTAAGACAGAAGCCAATCATTATATCAGCTTCTCTTAAACAGGATAGCTGGAAACTTTGCAGGTGGAGTCCCCGCTGCCAGAATACAATGTCCCAGCAAAGGGGTAGTGTTGCACCCACATCGCTTGTATAGATGAAAGAACCTGTCAGGTGGCAATCTGAACAAAAACCTGTGCATGAAGAAAAACTTAAAGCGGTTGTAAACCCCTTTTCTCCTGTAAGGCAATTGCATAATGTGCTAGTATGCATCGCTGGCCTCCAGCTGTATGAGTGGCCGAAGGCACGATTACGTCATTCCCGCGCATGCAGAAAGCATTTAAGAGGTGGTGAAGAGGAGTTGTATCCCCTCCACACAACCTGCTTTAATCCCTTGAACTCCACGCTGCATGAAGAGTGCCAACTCTCACTTAAACGGGTCACGGTGAGTGGGTGCTACACCTGCTGAAAGCAACAGGGGGTATAATTGCAGCTGCGGCATGTGAACATGTCCAGCCACTGCCTCTACAGCTAAACGATAGTAGTGGTCAAGAGGTGGTAAAAGCATGGTTTAACAGCAGGGTTTTACTGCACCTCAACTGTGATGCCCCGTACACACGATCGTTTTTCATGCCGTTAAAAATGCCATTTTAAAAAATGGCCATTAAAAATGATCGTGTGTAGGCTCCAGAGCATTTTTAAC
Organism: Rana muscosa; assembly: GCA_029206835.1. Taxonomy (NCBI): domain Eukaryota; kingdom Metazoa; phylum Chordata; class Amphibia; order Anura; family Ranidae; genus Rana; species Rana muscosa. The sequence continues at coordinate 815,296,025 of CM055116.1, forward strand.
GACGTGAAAAACGGCCATTAAAAATTCCGGACATGCTCTCTTTTTTCACGTCGTTTTTCATGTTGTTTTTTTTAACGACGTTAAAAACGATAGTGTGTATGCTTTCACGACGTGAAAAAAAACGCGCATGCTCAGAATCAAGTATGAGACGGGAGCGCTCGTTCTGGTAAAACTAGCGTTCGTAATGGAGATAGCACATTCATTACACAGTAACGGACTGAAAAGTGTGAATCGTCGCTCAACAAACTTTACTAACATGAAGGGTGGCGCCATTCGAACGGAACTTCCTCTTTATAGTGCCGTCGTACGTGTTGAACGTCACTGCGCTTTGCTTGATCGTTTTTTTTAATGATGGTGTGTACGCAAGGCAGGCTTGAGAGGAAACATGAAAAAAAACGAGGAGAAAAACGTTGGTTTAAAAAATGACATTAAAAACGATCGTGTGTACGGGGCATAAGTGTGAACAATTAAATGTTTTAATACATTTAAAAAAATCAAGTTCCTTTTTTTTTTTCACACTGATAAGTGTTTATTCAATTAAAACATGTTTTAATACATTTAAAAGTTTGTTTATCTTTCTTTATAGAAGCGCGTGTGTGTATAAGTGGATATGTATGTGTATATATATATATATATATATATATATATATATATATATATATATATATACACATACAGTACATGCATGTGTGTTTGAGCTTTGGGGTGAAAACCCTAATTCAATAGGCTGCGAACACCTATGTTTGTAAATGTGGTAAACCTCAACTCAGCAGCAATAAACCATAAAAACGTCATGTTAAGGTCTTTCAGTCTGTATGGAAACCACTATCTTGCAGCATCACTGTACAGTTGCATGATGTTTCCTGTATTTTCTCTTTCTATCCAGTATCTGTGATGTGTATGTTTCCTGTTTTTTCCATACAGTATATGTGTATATATGTTTCCTGTGTTTTCTCTCTTCATACAGTTTATCTGTATAATATACTATGTATATATATTTATATATATATATATATATATATTTATATATATATATATATATATATATATATATATATATAAAATGTAAAAAACACCATATAATTTACCTACCATATAAATACACCTAACTGGTCTGTGGTGTAAAAGATCTTCTCCCCTGCTTCACTAGCAAAGAGGTAGTGATAGTAGGTGGAGTGGAGAAAAAGTGGCTCAAGAGTAAGTAGAAGAAATACTTCCTCTGTTTCCTCTGTCATTGCTCGCCAGACCCAGTAAAATGCAGCATATTTTACGAAAGAGCATAAATACTGCAAGGCTTTATCTATATTAATAGTACATGTTATGAGGAACCCGGGACCATGTTTTTTACAATAAGAAGTAGTTGAGCCCACGATCTTGTACGATCATGGGCACCCACCTCTTTGCTTTTCATGGCACATCTTCTTGTTGTAAAAGAGAAGTGACATTATTCATAAGCACGTTACCATGTTACCTTCTGAAAACTGAGATTAATAGAGCAAGTATAACAAAATTAACAGATTTGTAGAAGTTTTCAGTGTGAACAAAAATGCTTGCATTTTTATTTTTTTCCCTGCTGTATTTTTAAACCATCTTTCTCTGGTATGTATGCATTAGGGTGCAGAGGTTAATAAGAAATTCATATAAAGTAAGTATAGAGACATCACTTCACAATGCATTATTTATTAACAATTTAAGCAAATATGCGATACAATTAAAGAAAATATAAATTAACAATTTAAGCAAACATAATATACAACAAATACCTACATAACAGGATCTTAGTTATTGCTACTTTATATTATATAGTTCTTGCATTTAATGTTTGAGCTCCCATCTATTGCTTGTTTTAACACATTGTGGATGCAGAAAGTGCAGTAAAATAGCTTCTACAGAGGCAGAGGATAATGTATATGAACTTGAGCAAAGAAAAACTTTTATATAAAACAGTGTCAGACTTGAGACTGTTGCTAAGCAAACACAAGGTCTTGAAATAAAGCATCCTTCTTGTATAGTATCTGCAATAAGAAACACATTTAACACCATAAACATATAAAGAAGACAGTGTGCAGTGCATGCTATTGAAGATTATCTTTAACATATGATTTCAGTATTATATTATTTAAAAGGAATGCCTATGAAGCCTTGTCTCCTAAAGTAAAATGATCTACTCGTGACTACCCAAATGTGCCCTAGCTGAGAGCTGCCCCTTATAGAGCCGTAAAGGGCTGAAAACACTATTATTCAGAATAATGTAAATGTAATAAAGACCATTTTTACTGATGTAGAGATGAGGTTCAGATTGTTGGCAAATCCCTGGGATTTGCAAAGTTTGCAGGTTTTCCAACAGAAATAAGAAACAACCTATAATGTATTGCATAGCCTCTTTTAAAAGGATGGAAAACTCAACCACCTTTCTAGAAAACTTTGGGCCATTTTGTTAGTATGTGTTGAACCTTTATGGAGAGCTAAAAATTCTTTTTAGAGAGATATACTTTAAAAAATAAAAAAATAATGGCAGTGCCTGGCTTTCCATGCCTTTTCATTGACAATAGCATCCTCATGTGCTCCACAGATGAACAGAATTAAATTAAAAGATTTGCCCCTGCATCATAGACTTCCGTGGGGTTCACAACAAACGTTGAACTTTGCGCAAGATTTGTGAATTTCTAATCACATGTTTTCTGTGCCACATTTCACCAATTCAGAGAAACTGGAAGAGTGAAGAGTACAAATCTTTAATGATGCAGGGGAAACATAAGCACTGGAAATTTTTTTATTTTGTGTACAATTATTTAAAGATCACTAGCAGGACTAAAATGTTGAAAGCACTCACCTTATAGACAAATCACTGTTACACTCAGTAAAAAGTTGAAGACCAATAATTTGATAAACAGAACTCTCATTCCCAGCACAGTCAGAGAAAGAGCATTAATATTAGTATCTATAAAACAGAACACAGTGTGACATTTGTACTGATTTAAGCATTTTAAGACTACTTGTCATGTAAACTAAACACAGGGTCATCTACAAATCAATAATGGCTTTCTAGTATGTGTAGACTGACACCACGTAGAGCAGGGATATGCAATTAGCGGACCTCCAGCTGTTGCCAAACTACAAGTCCCATCATGCCTCTGCCTCTGGTTGTCATGCTTGATGCTGTCAAAGTCTCGCTATGCCTCATGGGACTTGTAGTTTGGCAACAGCTGGAGGTCCGCTAATTGCATATCCCTGACGTAGAGTCTGATATATTTTAGATGGACTAATGCTATCTGAGGGCATTTTGTGGGCTTGTGTAAACACTTGATCTAATAAATGTTAGCAATTTTCACTCTAGTCTACACTTTAGCAATATGATCTATCAGTGGTACCAATAACTAAATTGTTTAACTGGATTTAGCAAAAAAGTGCTGCTACACATACAAATGTGATGCTTATGAGCTACCGTATATACTTGAGTATAAGCCGAGTTTTTCAGCACTTTTTTTGTGCTGAAAATGCCCCCCTCGGCTTATACTCGAGTCAGCTTTTTGCACCTGATCTTCCGGAATTTGGGGACCCGGTACTGGCCGGCCGTAGGTCCCCTGGACCCCAAACATGGCACGCATGTAGCATCTTTCTTCCTCTACAAGTGTGCAAAGTTTATTGTCCTGGAGACCTACGGCCGGGGAGCACTGATTTTTCAAAGCCGGGCACCCCTTCCATAGACTCCCATGTTAAACTGTAATTTCTCTGATGACTTTGGGGACCCAGTACTGGCCGGTCGTAAATCCTCTGGACCCGAAACTTGGCACACATGTGGCCCCTTTTCTCCTCTATAAGTGTGCAAAGCTTGTTGTCCGGGGGACCTACGACCGGGGAGCACCGATTTTTCAAAGCCAGGCACCCCTTCCATAGACTCCCATGTTAAACGTCAGTCTAGTCATGGACACAGTGAGGCATGGACACAGTGAGGCATGGTAACAGTGAGGCATGGGCACAGTGAGGCATGGACAGAGTGAGGCATGCAGATGGACACCCTAGGCTTTTACTCGAGTCAATAAGTTTTCCCAGTTTTTTGTGGTAAAATTAGGTGCCTCGGCTTATATTCGGGTCGGCTTATACTCGAGTATATACAGTAATTTGGTGCCTTGGTAGCCCAAAAACTCATTCAGACATCACTATCTCTTAAGATAAGGCTTGTGTTACATTACAAGTGAAATGGTAGTTTATATAAATATAAATACAACTTATAGTAAACTTATTTTGATTGCTTTGCAAGAGCTTAGGCTTAATTCATATCCTTAATAAGATCAGACCACTACTAAAAGTTTTTACTTTGCCTTTAAGTATACCTGTACTTTAAGAATAACATATTACAGCAGATACTGATACCAAATAGTTAACAGACTTACCAGTCACTGCAGCAGGTTGCTCAATGCAGTTCTCATCATCTCCATAAGTAGTTTCTATTCCAGTGGCTTGAATGTCATGATGTGCATCTTTAAGAAATAAATGTGTTGTTTTATTTCTTTTTATCTGCTATAAACAGATATAAATTGATGCACAGATCAGGTAATGGTGTAATATTGTAAAAACTATTTTTCAACAAAGCAGAAACAGTATTAAATTATTCTCCCTAATACTTAATTCTTCAATGTGCAATTCACCATACTTTTACTGTGCAAAGTGCACATAATGAAATATGAAAATATTTTTAAAACGACAAGAAAGGATTTAAAAAGATGTGCAGAAAATATGTTGATTACTCCTTGGAGGTGATTTAGTCATGCAGTTTATTTGAGCACAGATCAGCATAGAACTCTGTCATGTTATGTGACTAATCAACTAATCAATATATTTTCCAGCATGGTCAGTAAGTCCTTTCCATCTTACATTACTCTCCAAAGGTTTTCTGTTTTGATCCAAATTACACACAAATCAGGGTTTATTATATAAGACATTGCAAAACGCAATAAAAAAAAGTTTATTAGCCATAAAAAGCTATTCTTTCCTAGTTTACTGTAGTAAAAGTATAATCATGATGTAAATAACAAAACAGTGCCACGCTACCAATAAATAAAATACTAAAAGTAATGTCAGTTAAATACAAATAATCAAATAAATAAGCGATTAAACCTGCAATGATATGAAAGAAACAATGTGTAAAATCAATTTTTCAGATTGGGTGTGACAATATACCTGTGATGTGTTTCTACTGGTAACTGCGCTTTGATCATATCTTTAGACAAACCAACTGCCCAAGCTGTTATTCAAAAAGCGATAATATTATATAAGAAAATTGCCTCTAGGTCCTTTTATGGCCATACAGCTAAATGTTTTAGCAGTATAATAAATGAGACAATAAAAAGCTCTTAATTTATTACTCAGAGTTTAACACTCTATTCGAATACATTTTCTCATACTTGAAATAAGAAGATGATAGATATCCTCACCGGCTAGTGAACTTTTCTGGCTTGTTACCCATTTTCCTTGGTGTTTAATTCGGCACTCTGTTGATTGTGTATTCTTTACAATAACGGCATTATAGAGGCCTTTCCCAGTCAGGATTGGATTCACCTCAACAGCACTGGACTCTGACTTGTTGGAATTGATGTAGAACTCCACATCCTTGGGGTAGAAATCCTTTGCAAGGCAGGACGTTGAAGAGACTTTTGTAGATGTTAACAGGAATACAGAGGGAGTGGAAGGATCCCTTTTACCTACAGGAACAAGACCAAATGTCAAGATAGCATCAAATAAAGTATTTTCCCGTGGCTGCAGGTCCTATTTAATAAATTGCTAGACTGCTCCTAAAAAGAAGTTATAAAACCCATAATCAATATTGTAACTGTACATGTGTACTGTGAAATTAGAAGACACCTGAGAATTAGAAGAATTAATGGATAGGACAGCTACAGAAAAGAGCTGCTTAGTGGCATTCAAATCACATAAAAGAATAATAGTACATTGCAAATAGTATTATAAATAATCTGAAATTGTTTAGCTTGAGGCAATATAATATAGCATAGTATAGGTTATTTTTCATGTTTAGATCACAATTGTACAGTAGGTTTCATAATTTATATTAAAAAGTAAAAATAACTCTTGTATATTGTTTTTCATATTATTATAATTATATTTTGCAGTACCATGTTAATTGGCATGTGGTATCGAAAATCTTTACTTACCAGCTACAATGGATAGCTTTGTTCCAGCTCCGAAAGTTAAAGCATCAGAATACAGGCACAGAGCAAAAACACTGTACTCAAACAACTATTATCCGCAATAACCTTTTTCTTTCTAATACATTCCCTTGTTGTTTAAATGAATGCATTTGTGGATAGTCAACAAGAATTATACAAGGCTATTACTTTCAAATAAAATACAGAATTGCTGGTGTATTGGAACTGGTGCAAAAGCTTGTAATTTTCCTACTTATTGCATATGATGTACTGTCATACTTTAAGCTGAATTAATGTAATTAATAAATAGGTCATCAAATTACATATGTATTTGCAGATGACTTTAGATTGTATGCTCTTTGAGGGCAGGGACTGATTTGAATGTACAGTATGTAAAGCACTGCATAGGTGGGCAGAGCCAAATAAATGTATTTAATAAATATCTATAATGATTATAGCATGGCATAGCATACAGAATACCATATATCCTAGTAACTGCTAAAAGTTGAAAACACCACATCTAGCATATGTTATTAGAAAAACTCTATTTCCCTAAATATACATTACTTTACTGGTCTTCTATTACTCAGTATTAACCAGTGTTAAAGCCATCAAAGGTAAAAGATAGGATGAAAATAGGGCTAGTAAGAAAAGTAGAAATCATTGCACATATGTTTAAATCCTTATAGCATTCTGTACAAGCTTGCAAGACATAATACATTGTGTAAATTATGGAATAATAATAACAATTTAAAAATACCTCACAGATTTTCTTGCAAAAAAATAAAAAATACCTCACTGCTTTTCCATTTTCTAAACATTACTTGCAAAATAGTCAGTACAGTGAAGCTGTAGTTATCACTCATATAAAATTAAGCTGCAATAAGGGCTAATACAATATTTTTTATATTAAGGATCAATATAATATTTAATATAATATTAAACTCATGCACTATTACGTCCTTAAGATTAGGGACTAATATAATATTATCAACATATGCTGCTTGTATACCCCCCCAAGCCTGCTTCTCTTTTGGCATGTCAAACAGTATAACATTACGTTCATTAATTAATGTTTTCTTTAAAAAAAAGGAAATTCTTGAAAAGTACAGAGAAACATGACAGTTTCTATACAAGAACTTGAGATAAACATACCACCAGGAGGTAAGTGGTAAATGTTTGCTATAACAAAGGGTCATTGATATAGTTTGATAACATAAAAAAATACTGCTATATTATTCCCAAAAGTGTTATTTCTGCTTCCATAAATTTGTATATCTATACATACATGTGATGACTGGATCTTACCTGGTTGAACAGTTAGCTTTGTTCCTTTTCCAAAAGTGAGCTTGCTGTTACACAGCTATGTATCATTTAACATAAACGTTATACCATTGTCAAAGGAAGAGGTTAGTGGTTTAGAACACTCTCTGAATTAAATGCAGCCAAAAGTGCCATCAACATTTTTAAGTTCAACTGAAGTCACAGAAATAGATACGTGACAGACAGGCAGTTTACCTCTGACCTCCATTTTCTTAGGCTTACCTACACTTTCCTTTTACAGTAGTTGTGCAGGTTGTCCAAATATGGCTTTGCAGTAAAAGTTATGCCCCATACACACAAGCGGAATTTCCGCTAGCAAAAGTCTGATGTGAGCTTTTCATCGGAACTTCCGACTGTGTGTATGCTCCATCAGACTTTTGCTGTCGGAATTTCCGCCAGCAAAAGTTTGAGAGCAGGTTCTCAATTTTTCTCGAAAAATCCGTTTGTCTGTATGCAATTCCGACGGGGAAAAAAAACCATGCATGCTCGGAAACAATTTGACGCATGCTTGGAAGCATTGAACTTCTTTTTCTCGCCTCGTCGTAGTGTTGTACGTCACTGCGTTCTTAACGCTCGAAAGTTCAGAGAACTTTGGTCGGAAAAACCGTCCAACTTTTTTCCGACAGAAATTCCACTCGTGTGTACAGGGCATTAGATCCACAGCACTCAGTAATCATCCCCAGGAACTTGCCTGGTCAGAGACACCCCTGTCTTCCCCTGAAATACAAATCGATATAAATACACAACTGGTGAGGGTGTGGCTGTCACTCAGCTATGCCAGCAGAGAACATTGAAATTGTGGAACAGAACTACAGGACTATAAAAAACGTATGGGCTTATACACATGGCCTGCATTTAATGACCATGTGACTGTGTTTTTTTTTTGTCCACTGGCAAAGCTATAAAAAATAATGGGCATGAAGGTGGGGTTATTAAGAAAGGCAGATCCACTTTGCACTACAAGTGCATCTACAAGTGCAAAGTAAACTTGAAATTGCACTGAAAGTACACTTGGAAGTGCAGTTGCTGTAAATCTGAGGGGTAAATCTGAAATGAGGGGAAGCTCTGCTGATTTTATTATCCAATCATGTGCAAGCGAAAATGCTGTTTTTTGTAGTTGTAGTTGTAGTTTGCACTTGTAGTACAAAGTGAATTTGCCTTTAATAAATAACCCCCAAATGCTGCATAACATGTTCATTTTGGTGTGTTGGAGCAGCTTAGGTTTAGTAAAAATAAATAAAAATAAAAGATTCAGCACAAGGGACATTACTGCTGCTGTGTCCTGGTTTAGGTGAAATCTTCCTCCTTTGATGCCCCTCCACCCCCGCTACCATTATCCTCTAGCATCGTGGGGGTTTAAAGAACTGAGGGAGCTGTCACAGACTCTCATCAAGTGTGCCTGACTATGCCAGTCCTTTTTGCTCAGCTTCTTCATTCATAGAATGTACTAAAGCTTCTATGAATGAAACACAATTTATGAATGGGTAGACCTCGCAATCATCAGCCATCCTCCATTCATAGATCACTTCTGGATACATTATCCCCTTGGCGCTGACGTCACACAAATATGCGGCCCCACTGGACTGGGATATTTTTTTCTGTGGGGCTGCACACTTGCGTTTCTCCCTTTGTGTCGGGAGCGCACCACACGATGTGCTACCAGCACAGAGACCGGGGTCTCACCATGAACCCCTGGGCCTCGTACCAATGATCGGGACACGGAATTCAAGATTCCCAGGTCATCTGATCGCTGTGATAGCCTCTGATTGGCTATCGCAGTGATCAGTCACAGAGAAGCCCACCCCTGTGTCTCTGTGAATGGATGAGAAAGATGCATTGTATCTTTCTCTGTCCTTGCAGAGAAAGAAAAAAAAGTATGTGTATAAAAAATAAATACATAAATAAATAATAATAATAAAAAAATAAAATAAAAAAAACACCTACATCGAGGTTTAATTTAGGTCAGTGGCAGGGTTAGTGTTTAGGTAATAGTCAGGATCAGTATTTTTTGGACAGGTTTTTTTAATTAGTATCAGTGTGCAAAATGTGCACTACTGTTTCTGTATTACGGGTACTAACAACAAATTACATACACACGTGGTATCGCTACAACCGTTAGAAGCAGGAGAATTTATTTTGGGTTGTTCTTTGGTGGTAGGTTATGGTAGTAGCAAGAAATCTACAGCTAAATTTAAAAAAAAAATGTTTTACTATTTTGGGCCAGTTTTCCTTTGATAATAATAAAAAAATAAAAATAAATCAGGAGATATTCATTACCATTTACCACCAAATGGAAGTCAAATTTGTCCTGAAAAAAAAAAAGAAGGAAAAATCTACCTGGATGCACAAAGTAGTTGTGATGATATGTGCGAGTCAAAGTTGTAAAATTGGACTTAGGCATTAAGATTTGTTTTACCCTTTGCCGCAAAGGGGTTAAAGTATATGTAAACCCATACCATGTAAAACAACCCATTAAGTTTTTAAGGTTATGTTCACCTTTGGAACATGTTACATTTAGGGTAGAATATGTAACATGTTCCAGCTCCTGCCCCCTTTCTCCCCCAATCCCCCCTCCCTGTGACAGTGGGCAAGGGATCTCCCCCCCACACCAGCTGTCACAATTTAAAAACAGTGTGGCTGTGCAGAGCTCTGACCATATGACTGCGACATTCATTCACAATTTCCTGTGAATGAATGCCTAAAAGTACCGTCAGCCATTATGGCTGATGGATTGTAGTTCTCAATGAACTGTGAGGTCGCTAGTGACTGAGTGAACGCTCTTGTAGTCCGTGTATTCCTCTTGTCATTCAGTAGCTGCCTGCCTGGATGAGGTCCAGGCAGATAGCTTACTGAGTGTCTGCAGGATCCAGGCATTGCACCCGTGATCTGCTGATCGTGGGTGCAATGCCTTACAGTCTGCAGCGAAAGAAATTATAAATGCACATTTATTTACCTGCAAAAATATGTGCATTTTTTTTTTTATAAAAGGTGAACTTATCCTTTGAAGTATATGTAAACCCTCACCATGTAAAACAACCCATTCAGTTTAAAATAGAAATGAAAGGCAAAACATTTATATAAATATATAAATATATATATATATATATATATATATATATATATATAGATACATACATAATACATACTTTTTTTACCTTTTTTTTTAAAGTGATCACATACCTTCTGTTCTCAGCTGTATAAGGAGCTCAGAGAACTAGGGGAGAAGAAGCAACAGCACACTAGTTTTTTTATAATGCAGTGTGTTAGTGCACGTTTAACTTACCGTAGTATATTTCAGTGCGTTGGTGCACCTTTACCACAGTATATTGCAGTGCGTTATTGCACGTTCACTGCAGTATATTTCAGTGCATCGGTGCATGTTTACCGCAGTATATTGCAGTGTGTTACTGCACATGAAAAAAGGAGGAAGAGAGGGCGGTCAGCCCAGACAGGATTCGTTAGAGATGAACAAGACTGGTTATATCAAAAAATTACTTCATTTTAAATAATTCCACCGTATAAAAGTAAAAAAATGATACCTCCACCATACATAATAAGAGATGATAATGTTATCATACAACAGACATAGACCACACATTCATTCAAACAACCAAGAGCACACAGGTAGCTGCTTATTAGCTACACATGCAAGGAACAGCAAATAATGTCCACTTGTTCGTTTGGGAAATCACAGGGTTCAAAAATTACCCAATAAAACAACACAAAAGTTGTACATGAGTATAAATTATGCTGCTGCAAAAGGTCCTGTGTGATGAGAATGAAACCACACTCCGTTATTGTTCAGCAATTATAAACCACCGAGATTAGGAATAGGCACCTGTTGTAAGGTGAAGGGGCTGTAAAAGTCAGGCTGGATAAGATATACCTAATAATGCAAAAATGTAGATGATGGACAGTCCATAATCCCTATAGTCAACATAGGGGGTACCTTCCAATTATGTTTTAAATCCAGTGTTTGGTTGAACAGGGTTATATCTCGCCAAATGAATAATAGCATCAGCCACACATAAGAAATGTCAGTTGAAGCCGAGCAGCAAATAGTATTAATAGGACATACAGAAGAAGGATCGATGAAACACTAGGATTTCTTTTGCTTACCCCAACCTGTGTAGACACACACAGAGAGAAGGGAAACAGTCAATCACTCCATTTGTAGAGCGGTCATGCCGACCTGTAAGCTGTGTCCTTTGTGTAAGCTGACAATGAAGTGGCTGATGTGTGGGGTCACAGAGATCAAAGGGAAAAAGAGTGCAGAGATCAGTCAGTGCTTGGTCATCCACCCCGTTAGGATTGTCTGTCCTTGCAGATGTCTTGTACTGGATCGGTTAGTGTATGGGATCGTGGAGAGCAAATGAGTATGAACAAACTGACGTCTTGCTGGCTTTGAAAAAGGCGAGGGGGAGAGGATGAGGAAAGGAATTTCTTTTAGCTGTTTGGCCGCGATCAGCCGGAGTACAGACAGCTATATGAATTTAGTCCTGGGACGCTTTCCAATCACTCTCCATAGGCACTCGATTTGAACGGTGCCTGCTCGCTTACTTCGTGAGAGATGCAATTTACTGCAGGATGCAGTTTGTAGAAGGAGAGAGAGTTTCCGGAGAGGGAGAAGGTGGGGGGTTTTACGCCCCTGGGGTGGCTTTAAGTCTGTGTAGAGGTGAAAGGGATACAACTAGTGCAGGGGCATCATGCTGACGCGTTTCCTTTGTTCAATAGACAAATTCTTCAGAGCTAATGTGAGGTGGTAGCTGAGTTGTATTTAAGGGTGTCAATCAATAAGATACGTATCACCTGGGTTCATGCAAACAGCACTCACATCATTGCATTGCGGTCTGCACTGAAAATCACAGTGAAACATAAACTTGGTAAAGAAAAGATAGAAGTGCTCCCAAATAAGAAAAAAGTTCAAGTACAAAACAAATTCTAATGAAAAAAACAATAATCATAATTAATCTTAATGAAAAAATTATTATTTTTTAACAATTAGTTACCTATAAAATGATCTGGACTCAAAAGAGGAGGGAACTTAGTAATGAAAAAGCCAAATGAGTACCGGGAGCAACAGTTAGATGATTTGGAACAGGAAATATAACAATTCCAAAGGATACTTTTATACGGTGGAATTATTTAAAATTAAGTAATAAATATTTTTTGATATAACCAGTCTTGTTCCTCTCTGACGAATCCTGTCTGGGCTGACCGCCCTCTCTTCCCCCTTTTTTCATATGCATTGCCCCGATTCAGAGGAACACACCTTTATTGAATTCTCTATTACAAATTCTAGGTGTATGGTTTTTTATTTTGGTAATAAAGGAATTTAATTCTGCAATCGCAGTCATACACTACTATCCTTTTTACCCAAACATACATACTAGAGTGGCACTTCTTGACAAACCCCTCTTTTCCTTTTTTCAGTGTGTTACTGCACGTTTACCGCAATATATTTCAAGTGCATTATTGCAGGTTTACTGCAGTATATTGCAGTGGGTTAGTGCACATTTACTGCAGTATATTGCAGTGTGTTACTGCATGTTTAATGCAGTATATTTCAGTGCATTACTGTACATTTAATGCAGTATATTTCAGTGAGTTGGTGCATGTTTACTGCAGTATATAGCAGTGTGTTACTGCACATTTAACGCAGTATATTTCAGTGTGTTATTGCAGATTTACTGCAGTATATTGCAGTGTGTTAGTGCACGTTTAAGACAATATATTTCCTTGCATTGGTGCATGTATACGGCAGTATATTGCAGTGTGGTACTGCAAGTTTAATGCAGTATATTTCAGTGCATTATTGCAGTGTTAGTGCACGTTAAATTCAATATATTTCAGTGCGTTGGTGCACGCTTAACACAGTATATTTCAGTGCGTTATTTTGTCTGTGTAGTGAGTACTCAAGTAAAGTGCACCAAAGACAACTTTCTATTGATTAAAGTGCATCCACATACACATTTCCCCATCTTTATTACATTTTGTTAATACATGAGCCCACAGAGAGGGGAGAACACTGGTAAATAAATTGGCAGTCATGTTCCCCCAGCTGCAGCGTATTGCAAAGTTGATCCAATGATTCATTTATCTGTTTTCTAACGAATTCCAACTTTTCAGAAATATTAGAATTTGGATCGGTCGAAAAAAGATTCTGTCACATGGTGACTCAACCGGGTGGCCCTGCCCCTTGCCTATATAAGAACTGTCAAAGCGAAGAGCGGGCAGACAGCAGGTAGCCTCCCAGGAGGCAGAGCATTTTTATTTAGAAAAAAATTTGGGGTACGACGGGCGTCGTGATTGAAGATGAATTTACATCGAGGGACACAATTTAAATTTTTTCTATTAATAAAGGACTTGTCAAAAATAGTTTCCTGTGGTTCTTACTTTTGGAGACTTTTTTGGTGAATGAGTAAGGGTATGATGTACCCGATACCCATTCACATAGGGAGGGGGCGGGATCTGGGGGCCCCTTTGTTAAAGGAAAAAATATTGGGTATTTGCAGCGCTTGCAGAAAAGTAAGTGAGCGAAGAAAATGTGTCACAAATGCTTGTAGCACAAACATCTATAAATAAATAACTTATCTGACATATCAGCAATTAGGTATAAAACAATGGTGAACAAACTTAGAGTTCATTAACCACTTAAGCCCCGGACACTTTCGGGCCATTAGGACCAAGCCTGTTTTTGGGATTCGGCACTGCGCTGCTTTAACTGTAAATTGTGCGGACATGCAATGTTGTACCCAAATGAAATTTGCGTCCTTTTCTTCCCACAAATAGAGCTTTCTTTTAATGGTATTTGATTGCCTCTGCGATTTTTATTTTTTGCGATATAAATGGAAAAAGAACGAAAATTTTGAAAAAAAAAGATATTTTCTACTTTTTGTTATAAGAAAAATCGAATAAACTCAATTTTAGTCATACATTTAGGCCAAAATGTATTCAGCCACATGTCTTTAGTAAAAAAAAATGTCAATAAGCATATATTTATTGGTTTGCGCAAAAGTTATAGCGTTTACAAACTAGGGTACATTTTCTGAAATTTACACAGCTTTAAATTTATGACTGCCTATCTCATTTCTTGAGGTGCTAAAATGGCAGGGCAGTACAAAACCCCCCCAAATGACCCCATTTTGGAAAGTAGACACCCCAGGGAAATTGCTGAGAGGCATGTTGAGCCCATTGAATATTTTTTTTTTTGTCCCAAGTGATTGAATAATGACAAAAAAAAAAAAAAATTACAAAAAGTTGTCACTAAATGATATATTGCTCACACATGCCATGGTTATATGTGGAATTGCACCCCAAAATACATTCTGCTGCTTCTCCTGAGTACGGGGATACCACATGTGTGGGACTTTTTAGGAGCCTAGCCACGTACGGGACCCCGGAAACCAAGCACCGCCTTCAGGATTTCTAAGGGCGCAAATTTTTGATTTCACTCCTCACTACCTATCACAGTTTCGAAGGCCATAAAATGCCAAAATAGCACAAAACCCCCCCAAATGACCCCATTTTGGAAAGTAGACACCCCAAGCTATTTACTGAGAGGCATGTTCAGTCCATGGAATATTTTATATTTTGCCACAAGTTGCGGGAATATGACAAACTTTTTTTTTTTTGCACAAAGTTGTCACTAAATGATATATTGCTCACACATGCCATGGGCATATGTGAAATTACACCCCAAAATACATTCTGCTGCTTCTCCTGAGTACGGGGATACCACATGTGTGGGACTTATTGGGAGCCTAGCCGCGTACGGGACCCCAAAAACCAAGCACCGCCTTCAAGGTTTCTAAGGGCATAAATTTTTGATTTCACTCCTCACTACCTATCACAGTTTTGAAGGCCATAAAATGCCAAGATGGCACAAAACCCCCCCAAATGACCCCATTTTGGAAAGTAGACACCCCAAGCTATTTGCTGAGAGGCATGTTGACCCCATTGAATATTTTTTTTTTTTGTCCCAAATGATTGAATAATGACAAAAAGAAAAAAAAAATGTACAAAAAGTTGTCACTAAATGATATATTGCTCACACATGCCATGGTTATATGTGGAATTGCACCCCAAAATACATTCTGCTGCTTTTCCTGAGTACGGGGATACCACATGTGTGGGACTTTTTGGGAGCCTAGCCGCGTACAGGGCCCCAAAAACCAAGCACTGCGAACGCTGCAGTTATGTGTGTTGTGTTTGGTAAGTGACAGTGATCGATCGATACTGCACTTGGGTGGGCTGGGCTGGGCTGGGCTGGGCGGAGGGGCTAAACGCAGGCGCTAGCAGGTATCTGGGCTGATCCCGCTAACACTGCGTTTTTGGGAACCCTAAACCGCTGGGGATGCTAGTATAGATCTGATCAGATACTATACCACTAAGGGGGGTGTATGCTTTACCTGACACTAATAAAAACCTGCGGTGAACCTAAAAAAAAATAACTGCCTATCTAAAACACCAGCGACACGAATACAGCGGTCGGAAAAACAATCGCTTAGTGACGCTGAAGTTAGGGGGTGAAAGGGTTACCTGGGGGGTGATCAAGGGGTTAAACCTTTATTAGGGGGGGTTAGGGGGCTACCCTGGACCTAAAGGGGCCTAATCCTAACTGCCCTGCAACTTTTTACAATCACAGATGACACTAAATGCAGTGATCAGTAAAATAAATGATCACTGCAATCAGTGACACTGTGATTGGGGGCTTTGGGGTGACCTGGGGGGTGATCTGGGGGTGACTGGGGGGTGATTTGTGTGCCTATGTGTACCTACGTGTCAGTGGACTGTTAGTGCACTAACCTGCTTCCTCTCTGCTTGGCGCCGGGAACGGAAAGACCGCGGCGAGGGAGATGACATCACTTCCTCCAGCCTTGTTTACATCACATGGCGGAGGAAGCATTTTCATTGGCCGGGAGCGATCGCGAGGGGGGGGGGCGGAATCGAGCGCCCCCCCCTCATGCCTGATCGCTCCCGAACACTTAACGGCCGCTCACTGCAGTGAAGGGGGGTCCGGATGGACCCCCCAACTGCACAAAGGCGATCACGTAGATCTACGTGATTCTGCCTGTCCGTGCCATTCTGCCGACGTAAATCGGCGGTGGGCGGTCGTTATGTGGTTAAATAACAGTTATATCACTCCTGGAAAACTGAGTGTTTCCACACCAGAAATCAGTTGTTGGTTCCTAGATGAAAAATTCCTTCTAATGGCCCCGCTCATCAGATAGGGAAATAATAAGAGATCTCACCAACTAAAGTCCAGGCAGACTTCATCTCATGTAGATAGGCTCCATAGTGCCAGCAGCAAAGACATTTAAATGACCATATGGAAAGAAAAGGAAAACATACATGTGAAGTACCGCTAGTAAACAGACAGCATGGCGCTGCTCGCAAAGAGACTCACAGGACTGTAGTGAGATAGAGATCCGAGAGGATTGAAATTTTGTGGAATTGATAAAGTGGAAGCTCATTGGAGAGGTTCAAATCTCAGACAAGCAATTTCACGTAATGAAACCCAGTGGATACATAGGCTAGGCACTTTAAGCCCGAATGGCCTCAACATCGAACTAGATTTAAATTGTTTCTTATCTAATTGGTGATTGTTGCTGGACACACACATATTTTTATTTTTATTTTCATATTTTTATTTTTTATTATTTATTTTTTATTTTTATTTTTATATTTATATTTATATTTATATTTATTTTTATTTTTATATTTATTTTTATTTTTATTTATATATTATATTTTATTTTTATTTATTTTTTATTTTATAATCTATTTTTATTTTATTTTATTTTATTTTATTTTATTTTTATTTTATTTTATTTTATTTTATTTATTTATTTTTTATTTTTTATTTATTTTTCATTTATTTATTTATTTTTTTATTATTTATTATTTATTTTTTATTTTTTATTTTTTATTTTTATTTTATATATTTTTTATTATTTTTTTATTATTATTTTTTATTATTTATTATTTATTTATTATTTATTATTTATTTTGTATTTATTTTTTATTTTATTTATTCATTATTGTTTTTTATTATTATTATTATTATTATTATTTTTTTTTATATTTATTTTTATATTTATTTCTATGTGTATGTCCACCAACGAAATATCTACTAATCTATTATATATAATTAACCTTGTTTATAATCAGCCCCCATTTAATTGCATAACTTTTATATTGTTTTTTTACATTGATTTTTATAATGCAATAAGTGTTTTTATTGTTTAAATGAACTTCTATCGGATCGTTTCTATTGTTATCATTGTCAATGTTTTGTTATATTAAAGTTTTCCTTCTTGACAAGTGATGGGCAATGATGTGATCAGGAAGTGGGCGTTTTTTTACGCCTAGAGGTTCTGTTGTTATTATAATTGGTTTATGTGGTAAAGAGGCGGAGACCTCGGCGCATATAAATTCTCACTTTCTTGGCCGGAAGTGATGTCCTTGATGATGCCCTGGAGGAGGGGCGAAACGCGTTGACGTAATTTCCGGCCAATTCAGAACCAGTGACGCTACTTCCGGTTTCGGTGGAACGCACGCTGTGTACCCGGGAAACAACACTGACGCTCGTTTATCACTACAGTCCTGTGAGTCTCTTTGCGAGCAGCGCCATGCTGTCTGTTTACTAGCGGTACTTCACATGTATGTTTTCCTTTCTTTCCATATGGTCATTTAAATGTCTTTGCTGCTGGCACTATGGAGCCTATCTACATGAGATGAAGTCTGCCTGGACTTTAGTTGTCATTTAAATGTCTTTGCTGCTGGCACTATGGAGCCTATCTACATGAGATGAAGTCTGCCTGGACTTTAGTTGTCATTTAAATGTCTTTGCTGCTGGCACTATGGAGCCTATCTACATGAGATGAAGTCTGCCTGGACTTTAGTTGTCATTTAAATGTCTTTGCTGCTGGCACTATGGAGCCCATCTACATGAGATGAAGTCTGCCTGGACTTTAGTTGTCATTTAAATGTCTTTGCTGCTGGCACTATGGAGCCCATCTACATGAGATGAAGTCTGCCTGGACTTTAGTTGTCATTTAAATGTCTTTGCTGCTGGCACTATGGAGCCTATCTACATGAGATGAAGTCTGCCTGGACTTTAGTTGGTGAGATCTCTTATTATTTCCCTATCTGATGAGCGGGGCCATTAGAAGGAATTTTTCATCTAGGAACCAACAACTGATTTCTGGTGTGGAAACACACAGTTCTCCAGGAGTGATATAACTGTTATTTAATGAACTCTAAGTTTGTTCACCATTGTTTTATACCTAATTGTTGTTATGTCAGATAAGTTATTTATTTATAGATGTTTGTGCTACAAGCATTTGTGACACATTTTCTTTGCTCACTTACTTTTCTGCAAGCGCTGCAAATACCCAATATTTTTTCCTTTTTGAGGTGTTAGACCTCTTGTTGCAGCAGCTGCGGAGCTATCAATTTATATATCAATTATCACTGCACAGTCTGTAAGCGCGGGTTTTAATTAATTTTTTTTATAAATACCTTTGTTAAAGGAGGCTTCCAGTTTCTGATAAGTCCCCCTGCCTGCAGACCCCAACAACCACAGCCCAGGGTTGTTGGGAAGAGGCCCTTGTCCCCATCAATATGGGGACACAGTGCTTTGGTGTGGGGGGCAGAGCCCCATGTTGAGGGCATATGACCTGGTATGGTTCAGGTGGGGGGTGTGCACGCTTGTCCCGTCCCCTTTTCTGACCTGCCGGGCTGCATGCTCAGGTGAGGTTCTGGTATTGATTTTAGGGGGGGGGGACCCTAGGCCGTTTTTTTTCTAATTTTGGCATGGGGGTCCCCATAAAATCCATACCAGACCCAAAGTGCCTGGTATGGACTGGGGGACCCTACGCCATTTTTTAAAAACATTTTTCTATTGCCGGGCAATCACCGGCATTCTTTATCTTTACAGTCATCTGTCAGTGGGAAAGCCCGCTGACAGATGATGACTCATGGTTGTTAAGGACGCAGGTGGCCGGCTTCCCGACCCACTGCTTAACACCCAGCTATTTCTTCACACAGAATTTTAATCTGTAATCGTTTTTCGTCTGACATGAATTCTAATCCTTTTGAAAAGTTGGCATTCAGCAAAATTTATAAATGAAACAAATTTTAATGAAAACAAAATTTAATTTATCACAAACAAAACGAAACCAAACAAATCCCGAAACCCAACTAATCGAATTTCGGAATGAAACAAAATTAGTAACACAACAAATCTATCCGAAACAAAACAAAACAAATTTTTCCATTCTGCACATGTCTAGTGGATTCTGCCCCCTTCCATGGTTTTGCAGAATGTGCTGCTCCACAATGGCAGGTTCCCAGTCACTATTTCTTTTCATGTAAGGCCATTCCAGCTCTGTACCATCACGTGGAAGGCAATGTTGTGGCATCATTGGGCAAGGCAGTCAGCTGCAAGGTCCATGTTACTGCTGACATGTGGTCCAGCAAGCATGGTCAGGGATGCTATATTTCGTTCACAGCACACCGGGTAACTCTGCTTGCAAATTGGAAGGATGCAGGACAGGGCTCAGTGTTGCAGCTTGTTGTGCTACCACATCTCCATACAGCTAGTGGTGATGATGTGAGATTTGTCAGCTCCTCCTCCTCCTTCTTTATGCCCTCCTCTGCTGAATTGTCCTATAAACCACCAGTATTCCCTAAGCATTCAAGGGGCTATTCCATAAGCCAGGCTAAAAGTTGCCATGCAGTGCTTCAGCTGGTCTGTATAGGGGACAGGAGCCACACTGGGGCAGAGATGTTTGCATCTCTGCAGCGGCAAGCCCAGAGGTGGTTTATGCAATGCCAGCTGGAGCCAAGAATGGTGGTGTGCAATAATTGGCACAAACCTCCGCCTTTAGGGAAAGTGGACACATGTAAAAGTGGACAATTCCACCTGCCCATAAACCACCTGATTTGTGACATGACCACAATGTTGAACTCATTTTTGGCAACGATGCAGCGGTTGCACATGCAGCAGAGGGCAAGAGTACCTGTGTGAGTATGGCACAACGACAGGCTCAGGCCATCTCTGCTTTTTTTTTTTTTTTCACTCACGCCAATGGCTGCTGATAAAGGATGCATGCACTTGTTGCCTTATGGGTTTATGTGAAATCTCCATTAACAGCTGTAAATAATATTGCAATTAGAAATATATTTCAGTTAGAAGGAAATATATTTAACCTCCTTAGCGGTAATCCCGAGTGTGGCTCGGGGTGAATTTTCACTACCAAAAGCGGTAACCCCGAGCCACACTCGGGATCGCATTGCGGGATCCATGTACAGGTTACTTACCTTGCCCCCTGGATCCTGCAATGTCTCCCCGCTGTGTCTGCGAGCTGTCTCCTCCTCCGCTCGATTCACAGTGCCCAAGTGCCGAGCTCCATTCTCTGTGAGCGTTGCGACACACGGGGACGGAGTTCGGCGCCAAATTAAAAAAATGAAAAACACAGTATACATACAGTACACTGTAATCTTACAGATTACAGTACTGTATAAAATTATTTCACATCCCTTTTGTCCCTAGTGGTTTGTCCAGTGCCCTGCATGCACTTTTATATTATAAATACCGTTTTTTCTGCCTGGGAACTGGAGATTGTCCATAGCAACCAAAAAGTGTCCCTTTACGTCAAAAGCGGTTTTATACCAGTTAGAAAACAGCGATAATAAATTAGAACACTTGCAGAATTGAGCGATAGTGATTTGTGGGGAAATTCGTCATCAAACACTGAAAGTAATTACAGCGACAATTCTGCAAATGAGCACATTTCTGTGTTTTTGATTTGATTACATTATTGAATATTTTTTTTTATTATTATATTATTATTTGTTATAATTATTTATAGTTATTTATAGGTATTGTGGCAGAGCGAGGCTCTGTCCCAATGAAAAAAGGGTTAAAGTGGACACAGAGTCTGCATATCGGCTGAGTGCAGAGCTACAGAGCGTAGATTTAAAAACTGAGAAAACTGTGCTGGTAGTTTTCTTGGATCTTGCTATTTCTACATGGGGCTCTATGGCTTGGAGATCCTTCAGAGTCTTGGGTGGGATGGGATCTCCAACCCTGTGTCCGGGTCTTGTGGACAGCCAGCATGGTGTGTGCTCAGGTGCACACAACCAATATAATAAGGGGCTGGTGAGAGCAGAGTGGAGGATGGTGGAGGATGGTGAGCAGCTTGCTAACTGCAGTGGCTGCTAGTGAGTGTCTCTGTGTGAGGATAAACGCTGTGAGCGTTGAAGGGCTTTAAGCTGTGTGCGTCCAAGGAGCCAGAAGCTGTGTGCATTAAGGGACTTCAAGCTGTGTGCGTTTAAGAAGCCCAAAGCTGTGTGCATCCAAGACTGTGAGACTGGAAGATCTAGTGGTTTAAAGGTATCAGTACCTAAAGCAAGCAGAGGAACTGCTAACAAGAGAGCCAGGTGGCTTGGTATGTTTTTCTTATTTTTGGACTGCTAAATGAAGTTAAACCCCTGCGTGGGAATCCTGAAGGGACATTTTGCTTTTGTTTTTCTGTTTAAATAAACGTGGGCTACCAGGCCCTTAACTAGAATGCCTGTCTGATATGGACTTACTGCATAAAAATGCATCTATCCACTTGAGCTAAAACACCCCAATATCACAGTGGTGGATTCAGCGGGCACAAGACGGTGGAATCCGGCTCCTTGCTCCATAGTGAGTTCAGGTCAGGAACTGTTGGCTGTCTATGAAGTGCAGCCAGGCAAAAGGCATTGCGTGTTGCAGGTGGTGTACCTGTGAACGAAAAGTCAATTTTTTTTCTGCGATGAACTGCTGCTAGCTGTGTGTGGCAGCCAGGCAGACTGCATTGCACAGAAATTTAATGGACTGTGTTGCATGCGGGTTGTGTACCTGTAAAAGGAGAATCACATTTTCTTCCCTCTCTGCTGTGAACTGTGTTACCGGTTGCTGTGTGCAACACCGCAAGGATGGGGCGGTCAAAACAGAAAAAGGAGGCGATCCTTGCTGAAGAAAGAAAAAGGCTACTGTGGCTAGAGGGTATTTCATCACATGCCCCAGCCAAACCAGAGAATTTGACTGAGTGTGAAATCTCTGTGATCTGGGGTAAATTACTCATGTCACCCCCAGTTAAAAGGGAAGTGAAAGAGGTTGTCCCTGGCAACAGGAAGCCAGGTGGACAACAACGTGTGGAAAAGAGGAGAATGGTCGTCCGTGGAAGCAACGTCCAGGCCAGCAGGGATGTCGGGGATCCAAGGAGTCTGTCTGCTGATGGTCATGACCAGTGGAGTCCTCAAGAATGGTATCCCGTGGCAACAGAGAGCCAGTTATTGAGGAGATGCCAAGAAATTAAATTTCAGCGTCCAGTACCGTGCTTGGAATGTGATCAAGTGGGGCATGGGATCTTTACTTGCCCAAGGTTCTGGAACACCGCTGAAGAGTCTGGAAAGGCTGCAGTGTCGCTATATGGCCCCAAAGAGACAGTAGCTGGTATGGATGCAGCTGAGAGACAGCGCACTCAAGTGAAGGCTATGATGCCAGCCACTGAAAATGGTAAGACTGTTCCAGTTTATGGTACTGAACCCAGTGAAGTAGGAGTATGTCCAGTGGGGAGATTCACAGTGCCAATGGACATAGACTTGCGGCAGTGTGCTACCCAGAGGAGTGGGGAGGCACAGCGTAAAGCCCAACTAGCCGCAGGGCTAAAGACTGGAAAGGACATGGGGACTCTGCATGTGCCTGCTATAGTCCAGCAGATGGCTGGGAAAATAGAGTTAGGGGTGACCAAAACAGTGCTTGTGCCATGTTCCCTAGTGACAGGTACTGCAGGGTTGCCCAGGGAAACTTCCAAGAAGCCCGCAGTGACGGAGCCAAGCGTTTCCCAGGTCAGCTTTGGAGCTGCCTATGTAGGAAAGGGTGCCCCTTTAAAGATGGAGGGCGCTGTGAGGAGTCACTCAGAGGCTTTGGTGTGTAATAGACAATCCACAAAGGTAGCAGCTATGTCTTCACATTGTGAAAATTCTGAGGGTTATGCTGACAAAAGTGTTCCTGTTGGCAAATGTGATGGTATTGGTGATAATGACATTGAAAAAAGTGTTTCCTTTAGTGTCATGTCTGAAAATGTTGGAAATGTGTTTACTACCAATGATGGGAGTAGGATATCTCCCATGACAACCAGAAGCGCAGGATTGTCCATGGAAGTCTCATGGCGCCTCCATGTGTTGGAGCCAAAGGTTTTCCAGGATGGCTGTGGTGCTACTCTGGTGAAACAAGGGAAGACTGTGTCACATAGTGAGTGTGTGTGGGCGCAGCCCCACAACCCTAAGTGTAACCTAGTTGTCAAGGGGTTAATTCAGCCTGCAAAAGCTGAAAGTGCAGAGCTGTATGTGTCTGTAGCGCCACCAGAGCAAGGTGGTCAAAATAAGGTATTGCACCTTGCCTTGGTTGAGGATGCAATCTCCCAGTGTGATGTGAGAAAAAAAATATTGTCACAATGTGAGGTAGATAGAAGTGACAAGTGTGTTGTTTTGGTTAGTGAATCCCAGGTTCCTGTTGGGCCTTCTAGAGCAGGTAATGCAGTGCTGTGGAGCACCAGTGATAGAACCACAGGAGACTGGGATAATTAGTGCAAGGAAGCAGTTGTGGCACTAGGCCAAGTGACAAGGAATTACAAAGCAATGATGTGTAACAAAGTTGTGGACAGAACTCCTGCTATGACCAATGGAGGGATTGCAGAATGGCCAGTGCTCAAGGGCACGCCAGCCCCTGCAAAGGCTGATGCCCTCCAGTCTGAAGGAACGGTTCTGGGCGCAGGCATGGCAGATGGGTTGTCCACGGCCCAGCAACTAAGTAATGGCAAGTGTCAAGGTGACAATGTGACTAATGACTCGCAGAGGCTCATTGGTGTATCGTTAGAGGTGAAGAGGAGAAATGTGTCTGACAGTGCTCCAGGGGAGCAACAGGCTGGGATGAGGGGTACCTCCAAGGAGATGGAGGTCTCTTCAAATGTCTCAACTTCACAAGCTGCAATGAATGAGCCCCTCCAAGTCTCGGACAGGGGAAAGGTTCCCAAAAAGGTCACGCATTTAGACATCGGTTGCATAGAGTTGACAAAAACTTTATTAGAAATGCTGGAGTTGGTAAAAGTCCCCTCACTGTACACTTGGGTGTCTCCACCGCAGTCGGACCAGGTGGTGCTGCGTGGTACCAATAGGTGGAGCCAGGTGGTACAGGCTATGCTGGGAAGCTTATTAACAGTGTGGCAAATAGTCCTGAGGTTCTCTAAGAGGGTGCTCCCAGTTACCGAGTGGCCTGGAAGGCGCTCAGAACTGTTGGAGACATCAAAGGTCTCTCCGGCTGGTGTAGTGACTGGAAACATCTCTGCTGGTGTGGTCCGAGGTGCAGCTGAGCAGTGGTCAGTAGAGGGCACAGCTACTGTCTCAGCCACTAAATCTCATGAGAAGGAAGGGCCCAGAGTAGATACAGCACTAGCAGAGATGCTTTCTATCACTCAGAAAGAGGTACAACTTAAAGTACCCGGAGACACTGTGAGAAAAAGTGCTAAAGTTGGTTGCTGCAACAATGTAATGTGTGCAGCAGAAAGAAGTAGTTTGTGCTTGGATCAGTGTCATTTGTTAGATCAGTTACCCATGGAATGTTGGACAACAGGTGAGGTGGAACTTGACTTTGGTCCTGTGGGATGTAGTCCCTCGCCTATGTGTGGTCCCTCCTCAGGTCTGGTACTAACAAGCACTGAGATGGACAGCACTGATTGTGTTGGAAAGTGTGACATTAAAATATATGATTTAATGATTGGCGCTGTTAAAAGTAATGTGGTTGCCCTGGGTAACCAGAGAGAGGTTTTTGAACCTGAAAGACCTGTAGTGAAAGATAAAACTTACTTCCGTAAGCTGAAAGGTAGGATTAGGGTAGGCAGAGTTCCCCCAAGCAAAGAGAGTATGCTCAGGGACCCCAAGAGAAGAGAGGGAAGGCAGAGTATATGGAATTATAGGACCCTGGTAAGATCCAAGCAGGGACGTGCCTGGAAGCACACCCGAAAAAAGGGTTGGGCCTACGTGGCTGATGGCCAGCACAGAGGTGTCCCAACTGCTATGGTGGGTGCAGGTGTTTCTCCCTCCGGATCAAAACAAGAGGGGGGGGTATGTGGCAGAGCGAGGCTCTGTCCCAATGAAAAACGGGTTAAGGTGGACACAGAGTCTGCATATCGGCTGAGTGCAGAGCTACAGAGCGTAGATTTAAAAACTGAGAAAACTGTGCTGGCAGTTTTCTTGGATCTTGCTATTTCTACATGGGGCTCTATGGCTTGGAGATCCTTCAGAGTCTTGGGTGGGATGGGATCTCCAACCCTGTGTCTGGGTCTTGTGGACAGCCAGCATAGTGTGTGCTCAGGTGCACACAACCAATATAATGAGGGGCTGGTGAGAGCAGAGTGGAGGATGGTGGAGGATGGTGAGCAGCTTGCTAACTGCAGTGGCTGCTAGTGAGTGTCTCTGTGTGACGATAAACACTGTGTGCGTTGAAGGGCTTTAAGCTGTGTGCGTCCAAGGAGCCAGAAGCTGTGTGCATTAAAGGAACTTCAAGCTGTGTGCGTTTAAGAAGCCCAAAGCTGTGTGCATCCAAGACTGTGAGACTGGAAGATCTAGTGGATAAAGTTTGTAGAGCTAACACATGGAACAAAATAGGTATGGGGCAGCACCTGCATCCCTGTGAAATTTTTTGGAAATCCCAGAAATGGGAGGGTGTGTGCATGGGACTATAACGGTGCTTGTATTGATTATACCAATGAATAGAATAGATAAAAAAAGAAAATTGATAAAAAAATAACAATTTATTCATAGGTTACAATACATTTAAAAGATATTGAGGAGAAGTACAACGCAGTGCACTTTGTCCTTGTGAGTCACCAACATAACAGTCCTACATGTTTCGCCTAATCTAGGCTTCTTCAGGGACGTTTGGAGACTCTATGTCAATCTAAAAATAATATAAACAATTCATAGTTATATAATTTTTAAACATCAAGGTTAAAGAAAAATTAATTACTCAAATAAAGTACATAATACATTGCTGGAGAATAAAGGTATATATAAGGCAGTACCTCTGAAATCCTGATGGCCCTTACAACCAGATAAGTGTCCCTGTGGTGGATCAAATATACTGGGAACACTATATGGAGTAGCCGGTATCTGTGTTAGGCAGTGTCCGGGTTCAAAACAGCCTGCGCATAGGATCCACAAAATCCAAATAAGGGGATATTGGGTTAGCACCTAGGCTAGTCCAATCTAAAATATATATCAAAAGAAAAAATAGAAAGGGACAAAAGGACTCTCTTAAGAATGCTTGTCAAATAATGTGACTACACTCAGATCTACTATATATAGTACAATATAACAAAGAATAAAATTTCATTAACTTACATATTGATATAGCAATGGGTGCATATTCTGGGAGCCCAGGAATAACAGCATAAGGGGCAACAGGTACATGTAACAAATCCACAGCACCTGGTTCAATGTCTATAGATAATGCCAGAGGCAGAGAAAAAAGAGAGAAAGAAGAGGAGTCAAACAAGGCCTGGTATGAAAACACTTCAGGCTCCAAAGAAAACATAAAGTGGCCCTGCAGCCCATCAAAGGTGGGGCATTTACCTTGAGATCTCTTCACAAAGGTTTTGATTGTTCATTGCAGAGATGCAGCTGAAGGCTTAATCCAAGCCAACAAAATATATCTGATCTGCATGAACAAAAAACGATTCAATAATTTGTATAAAAAGCAGCCCAGCAAAAAGTGGGCTTGATGCTTTGGGTGTGGGTACATACCTGTTTACTCCGTGCGGTTAGCGTGGCTCCCAGAAAGGATCCCATGACAGAGTTGTTACCAGCATGGGTCCTATTTATATCCCAAGTGTGCAATTGAATGGCAGCATACTACGGGCGCTGGGTGATGATGTCAGCAAAAAAACCCCAAAAAAACCTGCTGGTGAGAGAAAGGTCACATGTGCAGAGAGATCCATCAGATGGAAAGCGGTACGCACGGCAGCGCCCCCGTGTGGGCGACGCAAATGTTGCCAATGCTGTCTCAGTGCATGCGATCATCTCCAGCAGAACTGGGTCACCGTTGCGGACAGTCATAACACCCGTGCCTGCGCTCAGGTTCAGCGGCATAGATGCATACTGATGACTGCCCCCTAGCGCCCATAATGGATCTTTGTGGTTGTCACAAGCTGGTGAACCTAAACACTGCAAGCGCAGATGTCGGTGAATGCAATAACTATCAAGCTGCAATGGTATGCAGCAGGGAAGGAAAATTATACAAACAGAGTAAATGTTTAATGATAAAATTTGGAAGTATAGCCTGCTATAATGTCAGGACATATACATGTAAGGCATTCGGAAAGTGAGAGGTACTGCTTGGTAACTTACAAAAAATACATCAATTTGATTAAATAAAAGGAACAAACCAATGAAAAAGATTACTTGGACTAGTAATATTAGTTATATGCATATTTCTGATATTTATAACATTATTGCTGAGAGCAGCTGGGATTACAGTGGAGGTGGTAATCCTGTATCCCTGTGTGACAATAGCTCTCCTGTGTAGAAATCGGCCAGAGAGTGGCCATAAGTGGGGGGGAGGGGGGATGGGGAAATGGAGGGAAGGGTAAATGGGATATCCCTGCTGATGGCCCTAGGCGTACCCAGAGAAATGTCTCACGGTGTGGGACAGGGAAAGAACGGGCAAGGATGAAAGGAATTCGCAGAGGTTTGCCAGAGGGCTCGAATCCAAGCTCTACCATATTGTGGATGGTTATTACAAAAAGGGTTTGTAACTGATGCCTTCGTTTAGGCCCGGGTATTTTGTGGCTTGGAGGCGATAGATCCATTTTGCTTCAATTTGGAGCAAACGTCGATCAACGTCTCCACCTCTCTCATTGAAGGAAAGATGTTCCAAGGCAAAAAAGCCTATCATTTTGAGATTGTGGTTATGAAAAAGGCCCATGTGGCGACTGATGGGTGTTTCCATCAGTTTTTTGGAAATTGCATGTCAGGGTCACCTGTGGCCAGGTGACAGATGCACACCGTAGGGGGACAGGAGTGCACCGCGAGGTAGTGAACCCTATGGCTGGCTTCTACGGATAGGAAACTGGGTGGTTGTGGAAAGCGGGACCAGAGGAGCACAACCGGGATCCCAACGGAAGCGAGAGCCAAGATTCCCCAGGGCGCGGAGTCTAAGACCCAGCTGGTCTTCTCCAGGGCCTCTAGTGGTGAGGATGTTACGCTGTAGGCTGGGACCAGGTCGCGGCCCCTGGAGTTTCCTAGCTCACGCCCCGTAGAATAAGGGGAAAAGAGGGGAAGCAGCAGCACACGATAGAGAGAACCGAATAACAAGCTGAAGGTCAGGGGCCACAAGCAGACAAGGATAACGAAGAACGAGCCGAAGGTCAAGGGTCACGAGCAGACAGGGATAGTCGGGGACAAGCCAATAACGTAACAGAGAGACAGACGTAGCACACGGCAGGCAGGAACCCAAACACACAATGCCTAACAAACACGTTGATCAGCAAAGCAGGCTTGCAGTGCACAGGTTAATATAGTGTTCAGTGATAGGGCCTGGGGTGGAGTCAGGCTGGGAGGAGATTATAAAGGAAGCCAGGTGAAGGAGGTCTGGTCTCTAGATGAACACATGAGGAGGAAGGTAAGATGGCAGACAGACATTAATGCATATCCATGACAGTACCCTCCCTCTTACGAGGCCTCCCCCTTCCCCGCCTGGGCCCAGGTTTAGAGGGAAACTTCAGATGAAACTCCTTTAACAGACGAGGTGCAAAGACCTCAGATGCAGTGATCCAAGACCTCTCCTCAGGACCAAACCCTTTCCAATGAACGAGGTACTGAAGAACGCCTTTACAGAGTCGGGAGTCCAGAATTTGACTGATCTCGTACTCCTGATTATCCTCAGAGACAGGCGCCACGGTAGGGAGAGGACAAGAGAATTTATTGAGGACTAAAGGCTTTAGAAGAGCAACATGAAAGGAGTTAGTGATTTTAAGGCTCTTAGGAATCTGGAGTTTGAAACAAACCGGATTCAGTTTAGCAGTTACCGTGTATGGACCGATGAATCGTGGAGCAAACTTCAGAGAAGGAACTCGGAGCTTGATGTTCCTGGTAGAGAGCCAGACTTTGTCCCCTGGCTGAAGAGAAGGCGGTTTACGCCTGCGGCGGTCGGCAAAGCCTTTGAATTTTTCAGCAGCTGCCCGGAGGGAATCATGAACGTGACCCCAAACGGAATTGAGAGACTCCTGAACCGAAGCCAAAGCTGGAATGTCTGGAGAACAGATCATGGGAAGAGGAAGTTGAGGGTGTTTTCCATAAACTGTGAAAAAGGGTGTCTTCTGCGAACTGGTATTCACATGATTGTTATGGGAGAATTCTGCCCACGGGAGTAGAGAGGACCAATCGTCATGGTGAGAAGACACAAAGGTGTGAAGAAAGACCTCTAACTCCTGATTAACCCTCTCAGTCTGTCCATTGGATTGGGGATGGTAAGAAGAAGAAAAATCCAAGACAATATTGAGGGATTTGCAAAAGGCTCTCCAAAAACGAGACGTGAATTGGACTCCCCTGTCGGAAACAATATGAGAAGGGACCCCATGTAGGCGGAGAATTTCCCGAATGAAAATGGGAACCAAGGCAGGGGCAGAAGGAAGACCAGGAAGAGGAACAAAATGAGCCATCTTGGAGAATCGATCGATTACCACCCAAATGACTGTATTATTCTCAGACAGTGGGAGATCGGTGATAAAATCCATGGCAATATGGACCCAGGGTTCCTTAGGAATGGGCAAGGGCATGAGGAGACCAGCAGGAGCTTGTGTGGAGGATTTGGACTGAGCACAGACATGACAAGCTTTAACATAGTCTTTGACGTCTGAGCGGAGATTAGGCCACCAGTAGTGACGACTGATGAGTAGTAGTGATGAGCCGAACACCCTCGGGTTCGGTTCGCACCAGAACCCGCGAACGGACCGAAAGTTCGTACGAACATTAGAACCCTATTAAATACAATGGATGCGAACGTTCGAATTCTAAAGTGCTAATTATAACAACTATTATGCATGTTATTGTCCTAAAAAGGGTTTGGGAACCCGGGTTGTGCACCAGGGGACATGTATCAATGCAAAAAGAAGTTTTAAAAACGGTCGTTTTTCGGGAGCAGTCATTTTAATGATGCATAAAGTGAAAAAAAAAAAGTCAAATATTCCTTTAAATATCGTACCTGGGGGGTGTCTAAAGTATGCCTGTGAAGTGCCACGTGTTTCCCGTGTTTAGAACTGTCCCTGCACAAAATGACACTTCTAAAGAAAAAAAAATAGGATTTTTATAACAGCTTACCTGTAAAATCCTTTTCTTGGAGTACATCACGGGACACAGAGCGACATAGTCATTACTAATGGGTTATATAGATACCGTCAGGTGCTGGCACTGGCAACTTCCAAAACCGGAAGTACCCTCCCCTATATAAGCCCCTCCCATCCGGGAGCACCTCAGTTTTGTAGCAAAGCAATAAGTGTCCCCAAAGAGGGGCGGGAGCTCTGTGGCCCATGATGTACTCCAAGAAAAGGATTTTACAGGTAAGCTGTTATAAAAATCCTATTTTCTTTCTCGTACATCACGGGACACAGAGCGACATAGTCATTACTAATGGGATGTCCTAAAGCAATGCCCAATGAGGGGGGGGATACACTATATATAAGCTGAGCGCTATCAGACATGAGGATCTTTTGCGGCCTGCAACACACTGCGCCCAAAGGCGACATCCTCCTGACTTCTAACGTCCACCTGGTAGAACCTAGTAAACGTGTGTACTGAAGACCATGTTGCGGCCTTACAGATTTGAGCCAGGGAGGCCTGGTGATGCACTGCCCATGAAGTTCCAACTGCTCTCGTGGAGTGCGCTCTAACTTTGAACGGAGGCGGTCTCCTTCTCAAGCCATAAGCTTGCATAATGACCTGTCGAATCCACTTGGCTAAAGTAGATTTTGACGCTGCCTGACCCTTTCTGGGGCCTTCCGGCAGAATAAACAAAGTATCCGTTCTGCGAATCTGAGCAGTGGCTTTTAGATAAGCTTTAACTGCTCTTACTACATCCAAAGAATGCAATAACTTTTCCTCTACCGAAGTAGGTTTGGGGAAAAAAGAAGGAAGAACCACATCTTGGTTCAAATGAAACCTCGATACCACCTTAGGAAGAAAGGCTGGATGAGGACGTAACACTACTCTGTCCTTATGGATAACCAGATATGGCTCCTTACAGGACATAGCTGCTAATTCCGATACTCTTTTAGCCGAACAAATGGCTACTAGAAAAATCAATTTCCTGGTGAGAAGCACCAAGGAAATATGCTGTAATGGTTCAAATGGTTGTTTCTGTAGAACCGACAGAACCAAGTTTAGATCCCATGGACATATGGGAATATTAACCGGAGGACTAATACGCATCACTCCTTGTATAAAGGCTTTGACTAGTGAATGCGAAGCCAAGGGCCTTTGAAAAAATATTGACAAGGCCGAAATCTGACCCTTGATAGTACTCAAGGCAAGCTTCATATCTACAGCCCACTGTAGGAAGTCCAGAATCCTACCTATTACGTACTTATGTGGATGCCATTTCTTGGCCTCACACCACGCGATGTACGCCTTCCAGATTCTATAGTAGATCTGCCTGGATACCGGCTTCCTGGCATTGATCATGGTAGATACCACAGCATTAGAGAGCCCTCTCTTTTTTAGAATGTGGGCTTCAATAGCCAGGCCGTCAAACCTAGGGCTGGTAAGGAAGGGTGGTATATCGGTCCTTGCGAAAGCAGGTCCGGACGACGTGGGAGAGTCCAAGGACTCCCCACTGAAATTTTACAATCTCCGCGTACCACGCTCTTCGGGGCCACGCTGGAGCCACCGGAATCACTGGTTTCTTTTCTACCCTGATTCTGCGGAGTAATCGAGGTAACCATTGTGGCGGTGTGAATGCATATATCAGCTTGAACTGATCCCAAGGGAACACTAGGGCATCCGAGCCGCAAGCTGGGGGATCCCTTGTCCGAGAGACAAACCTGTCCCCCTTTGCGTTGAATCTGGATGCTAGAAGATCTACATCCGATGTTCCCCACCGCTGACATATTGTCCAGAAAACCTCGGGGTGAAGGGACCCTTCCTCTGGGCCTAATTGCTGGCGACTTAGAAAGTCCGCCTTCCAATTCTCCACTCCTGGAATGAATACCGCAGATATGGCTGGGACATATTTTTCTGCCCATTTCAGGATGTAATTTACTTCCCTCTGGGCTGCACGACTCCTGGTGCCCCCCTGATGATTGAATTCTGACAGGGGACCCTTGGAGTTTGGATGTCCATGCTACTAGGGCATACCGGGCTGCTCGTATCTCTAAGAGATTGATGGGCAGGGCCTTTTCTGCATCCGACCATCTGCCCTGGAGAGACCATTGCTCCAGTACTGCTCCCCAGCCTATAAGGCTGGCATCTGTAGTGACCACCTTCCAAGAAATCGGACTGAAGGATCTCCTTTTTTCCAGATTCTGGGGAACCAACCACCAACGGAGGCTCTTGCGAACGGAAGGGGACAAGGACATTGTAAGTCTAGGGCCTGAACTTTTTTGTTCCAGGCTGACAGTATGGCCCCTTGCAAATTCCTTGAATGGAATTGACCGTAGGGTACTGCTTCAAATGATGCCACCATCTTTCCCAGCAGCCTCATATACAGGCGTATGGATGGCTGTCTTTTTTGTACCCACTAAGTGGATCAAATCTTTCAAAGACAACACCTTTCCTCGAGGCAAGAATATTTTTCTCTGGCCTGAATCCAACCTTAGCCCCAAGTATTCCAGACTTTTGACTGGTTTTTAGGGGTGACTTGTCTCGGTTGATAATCCAACCGTGAGATTCCAGATACTTGATTGTCTTGTGAACGACCACGTCTAGTTTTTTCACTGAGTGGTCTATCAGCAACAAGTCATCTAGATATGCCATTATCATTACACCTTGTGTTCTTAGATTGGCCAATAAAGGGCCAGAATTTTTGTAAACACTCGTGGTGCTGTGGCCGAACCGAAGGGTAAGGCTCTGAACTGAAAATGGCGCCCTTCTACTGCAAAGCGTAGAAATTTTTGGTGGACTGGAAAGATGGGAATGCGCAAATAAGCATCTTTGATGTCGATCGCGGCTAACCAATCCTCCCCTTGTAGGGCAGTGGCCACCGATCGGATTGACTCTATTGGAAAGTCCTGATATACAGGAATTTGTATAGCCCTTTTAGAATTAATATGGGCCTCCCGTCCGCGTTTGCTTCGGGACTGTAAAGAGGTTTGAGTAAAACCCGAACCCTCATTCTTCCAGGGGAACCTCCATAATTACTCCTTGGAGCAATAGTTGTTCTAGTGCCAACAGGAGGGACTCTCTCTTCCGGGGATCCCTTGGCACGTTTGACCTCAAAAATGGGAAGGAGGAGAGTCTTTTAACTCCAAACTGTATCCCAAACATACTGCGGAGAGCACCTATCTGTCTTGATCATGTCCCGCCAGGTCTCTTGCGAACAACTGGAGTCCTCCCCCCCACCCGACTGAGTGGGGGCTTCAATGAATTTAACTTTGGGGGAGGTTTTGTACCTCCCCTGACCCAGGGTTTCTCATTACCCTGCTATTGTCCCTGTTTTTTACCCCCGGGAATTGACCGAGGAGGCCGTCGGAACTGTTACACAGCCGATGCCCCAGGGACTGGAGAAGCAGGCCTCTTAAAGAGGGACCTCTAACTCTGTTTTTAACCGAGAAGAGCGTATTTTTACCGCTGGAAATTTTCTGGATATATTTGTCCAGGTTTTCCCTGAATAAGCGTTCACCATGAAATGGGACGCTAACCAGCCATTCTTTACAGGGAGCTTCAGCAGACCAGTTTTTGAGCCATAGGAGCCTACGCATATGCACTATAGACAGCGTAAGGCGGGAGGCCTGATGGACTGAATCCTTTATGGCGTCAACCGCAAAGCCTAAGGCTCTAGGCAGATCAGCTAGGGCAAAGCCTGCTGATCTGTCAAGTCCCTCAAGACCTGTTTCAACTGATCCTTCACTGCTTAGCAGACCCCAATAGCTGCTACTGCTGGTTGTGTCACCAAGCTTGCTGTAGAAAGAAGCAGATTTTCATAAGGACTCCAATCTTTTATCTATTGGGTTCTTGAACATTTGGACATTATCCACTGGACATGTCAGTGATTTATACATACAAGAGATGGCTGCGTCCACTGTAGGGACCTTCCATTTTTTTTTTTTTTTTTATGAACTTATCCTCCATGGGATAGACCACCGGAAATCTCTTGGGGGAATAAATATTTTCTCAGGACGTTCCCAATCCTGGTAAATGAGCCCTTTCAGTAAAGGGTGAAGTGGAAAAGAACAGACAGTCTGGGGGCTTCTAGCGACCCCAACGAGGATACAGTAGTGGTTGATGGTTCCGCAAGGTGCATTTTTAAATGCTGATCGGACCATGTTAGTCAGAGACTGAACCCATAATCTTTCAGCTTGAGATGCTGAGAAAAGGTTCCCCCACTGTTGATTCCTCTATAACAGAATCAACCTCATCCTGATCCCCTTCAGGCAGGTCGATCCCTGTATGGGACTGTTGCTCTGCTAACAGGCACTCTGAAGGAGGAGACGGAGATCGGGCGTGCTTTCCCTGACAGGGAGGCAGCGATAAATGTTGACAATCTCTCTCTAATCCTCCCAGAGCTGAGGAAAAAACCTCCTCTGTTACATACACAGGAGCAGGTGAACTGAGGACAGCCACAGTACCAAGTACCCCTGCGGGGTCTCTACGGTCACTTACCTCTGAACTTCAGGGGAGACTGGTGCAGCAGAAGTATGCCCAAGATCCTCCGAGCCCGATGAGACCCCCTTCGCTTCCTGGAAGATTCAGTTCCGGAGCTTCTGGACGGCATATTCCTAAGCCTAAAGCTGAGGTATTCCAGCCGTAATACACCACTTTTACTGAGAATAGTCTAGCACAATTGCTGCTATATCACAGTTGGTGTCTACTAATGTGCCTTTCTAGGGGATGCCTGTATCAACCGCTTGCTGTATGCCCTTTTTTAAATGTTGCCAGCTCTGTCTCTGTACTTCATAGCCAGCTCACCACACAAAACTGTGGTTTTTACATGCTGGGACGCCCGCACATGTGCAGAAGCGCTGCGGCGCACACAGAGCGTCATCCCCCAGGCTCCGCCCCCTTTCCTGGCTCACCTCTATATATAGAGGCGCGTGCACGCGCATGCGCGCGGCCACGTGCGCCTTCGGCGCTAATTTTGAAAAATGGAGACTAGGTACAAGAGCCAGGGCCCCTCTTTGCCGCAGGCCGGGGGATGGACGAGCATTGCAACATGGCAGAGGAAGCAGTTTCCCATAAGAGAACTCACCATCTGCCTGGACTTGCTCTGCTGAGAAGAAACTAGTCCACATGACAAGAAAACATTCCACAGCGGCCTCTAGTGGACAAACACAGGTACCGCAGTCTAATATCTTAAATATATATAAAAAAATATATTTTTTTTTTTTTTCTTGACCACCATTAAAAATTATTACATTTTTTTAGTAGTTACAGGCATGCACAGAATTTTGCAGGAATACCATTAGGTAACAGACAGAAAGACAAATTAGGCTTGGGGGTCCCCCAATAGAACCAAGTTCCTGGGGGCCCCCACTTACCTGTTCCCCGCCGCAGGACTTTGTTTGGTCCACAAAAGCCCAAACTTCACCTATCACGGCAGGCATTGTAATCAAACCTTCAGGGACCGGGTTCCCAAGGATTCCACTCCCCTGGACCTGTATAGCACCCTGCACAGAAAACATCTTGGTCGTGGGTATGACCAGAGCTCTGGATCCCAGGGTCCAGCTCTCCTAAGAGAAGCATTACAGGCAAAACCTTGCTCTTCTCTGCAAGGCCCGGGTACCGACCGTTTAGCTATGAAGCTTTTTTGGTCGGATCCGGAATAGCTTACTGAGGCCCAAAAGAACCTGTACGCAAGCTCAGTGAAAAACACATGTTTCTTCTTGGCCAACACCTTAGACACTGGCAAAAAACTGAGGTGCTCCCGGATGGGAGGGGCTTATATAGGGGAGAATACTTCCGGTTTTGGAAGTTGCCAGTGCCAGCACCTGACGGTATCTATATAACCCATTAGTAATGACTATGTCGCTCTGTGTCCCGTGATGTACGAGAAAGAAAAGCCATTTAAAACTGCTTGCGGCTTTAATGTAATGTCTGGTCCCGGTAATATGGATGAAAATCTTTAAGAAAAATGGCATAGCTACCCCATGACCCCCCCCTACCCCAGCCCATTACCAGCCCCTTTGGGTCTTGTATGGATATTAAGGGGAACCCCGCACATAAAATAAAAAAGGCCCTATATACTCTGAACAGCCGTATACAGGCGGTGCATACAAGACAGGGACTGTAGGTTTGTTCTTATGTAGAATCTGTTTGTAATTTTGAACAGGTACATTGTTGAAGTGTAGCTCCAGCCCAAAAATCTATTTTTAAACTTTTTGGAAAACATAGGTAAGGGTTATCACCCCTGTAACATTTGTTTTGCTGTCTGTGCCCCTGTTCAGAACATTTCACCTCACTTTCCGTCCCAATGACAACTGTTTTTGAAATGTGGTGTTTTTCTTGAAACAAGGATTGCTGATAAAGCATCAGTACAGAGGAGACACCTTTCTCCCATATTTATTCTTACATAAGAGAATTTTCCTTCCTAGTGGTAGATTTCCTCTCACTTCCTGTTGTCTTCTTGCGTTTGCAAGTAGGAGTCGTTTGTAAGTTGGATGTTTGAAAGTAGGGACCTGCCGTATATACTCTGCAGAAATAGGCCCCTTAGTTGTTGGTGTTGGCACAACACTGTAAGCACTCACAGTTACTCTTGGTTGGTGCTGGAACGCCCTGCTGTCAACTATTATATCAGGAATTTTAATTACATATAATTGTTGAACAGTGGTAGTAAAAATTGGGCCTTTGATGGTGGTGCTGGTGCCACAACACTGTAAGCCCTGACAGTTACTCTTGGTGGGTGCAGCAATGGGCCCTGCTGTGAATTATTAGATCAAGAATTGTAATTGCATGCCCCTGTTGAACAGGGGCTGAAAAATTGGGCCTTTCGTGGTGGTGGTGGTGGTGGTGGTGTTGCCACAACACTGTAAGCCCTCAGAGTTACTCTTGGTGGGTGCAGGAATGGGCCCTGCTGTGAATTATTAGATCAAGAATTGTAATTACATGCCCCTTTTGAACAGGGGCTGAAAAGATGGGCCTTTCGTGGTGGTGGTGGTGGTGGCGTTGCCACAACACTGTAAGCCCTCAGAGTTACTCTTGGTGGGTGCAGCAATGGGCCCTGCTGTGAATTATTAGATCAAGAATTGTAATTGCATGCCCCTGTTGAACAGGGGCTGAAAAATTGGGCCTTTCGTGGTGGTGGTGGTGGTGGTGGTGTTGCCACAACACTGTAAGCCCTCAGAGTTACTCTTGGTGGGTGCAGCAATGGGCCCTGCTGTGAATTATTAGATCAAGAATTGTAATTGCATGCCCCTGTTGAACAGGGGCTGAAAAATTGGGCCTTTCGTGGTGGTGGTGGTGGTGTTGCCACAACACTGTAAGCCCTCAGAGTTACTCTTGGTGGGTGCAGCAATGGGCCCTGCTGTGAATTATTAGATCAAGAATTGTAATTACATGCCCCTTTTGAACAGGGGCTGAAAAATTGGGCCTTTCGTGGTGGTGGTGGTGGTGGTGGTGTTGCCACAACACTGTAAGCCCTCAGAGTTACTCTTGGTGGGTGCAGCAATGGGCCCTGCTGTGAATTATTAGATCAAGAATTGTAATTGCATGCCCCTGTTGAACAGGGGCTGAAAAATTGGGCCTTTCGTGGTGGTGGTGGTGGTGGTGGTGGTGTTGCCACAACACTGTAAGCCCTCAGAGTTACTCTTGGTGGGTGCAGGAATGGGCCCTGCTGTGAATTATTAGATCAAGAATTGTAATTACATGCCCCTTTTGAACAGGGGCTGAAAAATTGGGCCTTTCGTGGTGGTGGTGGTGGTGGTGGTGGTGTTGCCACAACACTGTAAGCCCTCAGAGTTACTCTTGGTGGGTGCAGGAATGGGCCCTGCTGTGAATTATTAGATCAAGAATTGTAATTACATGCCCCTTTTGAACAGGGGCTGAAAAATTGGGCCTTTCGTGGTGGTGGTGGTGGTGGCGTTGCCACAACACTGTAAGCCCTCAGAGTTACTCTTGGTGGGTGCAGCAATGGGCCCTGCTGTGAATTATTAGATCAAGAATTGTAATTGCATGCCCCTGTTGAACAGGGGCTGAAAAATTGGGCCTTAGGCACTGGTGGCACAACACTACAACCCCTCACAGATACTGTACTTGGAGCACAGCAATGAGCCCTGTTGCAAAGTATTGCTTCAAAAATTGTAATGACACGCCCCTGTTAAACAGGGGCTGAAAAATTGGGCCTTAGGCACTGGTGCCACAACACTCCAACCCCTCACAGATACTGTACTTGGAGCACAGCAATGAGCCCTATGGCAAATTATTGCTAAAAAAATTGTAATTACACGCCCCTGTAAAACAGGGGCTGAAAAATTGGGCCTTAGCCACTGGTGGCGGCACCCATAAACAAAAATGATCTTCCAAGCTATCATCATCAATCGTATCATTGAGGACTCGGAGGAGGAGGATAGCCAGTCAACATAACAGCACAGGCACTCAGCATCAGCATCAGTCTTGAAGGGATGTGACATGTTAAAATCAATTAGTCTGTTATATCAGCATCAGGTGTGTGGTAGCTGGTGGTGATCCAAGACTGGTTCATCTTGATGAAAGTCAGTCGATCAACCGAGTCGGTGGACAGGCGCACCCTGTGATCCGTGACAAATCCTCCAGCAGCACTGAATGTGCGTTCCGAAAGAACGCTGGATGCAGGACAGGCCAGTAGCTCAATTGCATACTGTGCAAGCTCTGGCCAGTGATCCATCCTCAAGACCCAGTAAGCCAGAGGATTTTCGGTGGGGAAGGTGTCCAAGTCTGACCTTGCCCCTAGATATTCCTGCACCATGTTTATCAGACGCTGGCGATGGTTGCTGGAACCGATCATACTTTGGGGCTGCGGACTAAAGAATTGTCTGAACGCATCGGTCAGACGGCCACCTTCCCCACCGCTCCTTCTTTGACTGGCCGAAGCCTCAGCAACTCGTTGTCCAGGACCAGGAGTTTGTAACCTCCCAGTCTCTGGGAACGCGTTGCACAGACCTTTCTGCAAGGCCTCCCGGAGTTGTCTCATCCTCTGCTCCCTCTGCGACGGTAACATAAGGTCCGCAACCTTACCCTTGTACCGTGGATCAAGGAGAGTGGCCAGCCAGTAATGGTCCCTCTCCTTGATCCGAAGAATACGAGGATCCTTCCGCAGACTTTGCAGGATCAGGGAGGCCATGCAGCGTAGGTTTGCTGAGGCATTCGCTCCGGAGTCCTCTGGGTCACTAAGGACGACATGATCCGCAGCCACCTCCTCCCAGCCACGTACAAGTCCACTGGTTTCTTGGGACTGTAAATCATCCCTAAAAGACTGCTGCTGATGATGCTGAGTGCCAGCCTCCACCTCCATGCTGACACAATCCTCCTCCTCCTCCTCCTCCTCCTCCTCTTCCTGTGCGATGGGTGGGACAGAAGGAACACTGTCTGGGTAAAGGGGGCCTTGAGAGGCAAGGAAGTCCTCCTCTTCCTGCCTCTGTTCTGCCTCAAGTGCCCTGTCCATTATTCCACGCAGCGTGTGCTCCAACAGGTGGACAAGAGGTACAGTGTCACTGATGCATGCACTGTCACTGCTCACCATCCTCGTGGCCTCCTCAAATGGTGCCAGGACAGTGCATGCATCCCTGATCATGCCCCACTGGCGTGGAGAAAAAAAACCAAGCTCCCCTGACCCTGTCCTGGTGCCGTAGTCGCACAGGTACTCATTGATGGCCCTCTGCTGCGTGTGCAGCCGCTGCAGCATGGCCAACGTTGAGTTCCACCTGGTGGGCATGTCACATATAAGGCGGTTCTTGGGCAGGTTCAACTCCTTTTGCAGCTCAGCCAGGCGAGCACTGGCATTATAAGATCTGCGGAAATGCACACAGACTTTCCTGGCCTGCCTCAGGACATCCTGTAAGCCCGGGTACCTGCCCAAGAACCGCTGCACCACCAGGTTAAGGACGTGAGCCACACAGGGCACATGGGTCAGTTGTCCCTGTCGGAGGGCGGAGAGGAGGTTGGTGCCATTGTCGCAAACCACCATTCCTGGCTTAAGCTGGCGTGGCGTCAACCACCTCTCGGCCTGGCCCTGCAGAGCAGACAGGACCTCTGCCCCAGTGTGGCTTCTGTCCCCCAAACACACCAGCGCAAGCACGGCATGGCATCTTTTTGCCTGCGTACTTGCGTAGCCCCGTGAACGGCTACGGAGAACCGCTGGTTCATAGGACAAACCACAGGAAGAGGCCATGGAGGAAGAAGAAGAGGAGGGGGTGGAGGAGAGAGGTGTGTCACAACCAGTAGTAGCATTTTGGAGGCGTGGCGGTGGAACAACCTCCAACACTACTGCACCTTGTCCTGCATCCTTCCCAGCTGCCAAAAGAGTGACCCAATGGGCCGTGAAAGAAAGGTAACGTCCCTGTCCATGCCTGCTGGACCATGAGTCAGCGGTAATATGCACCTTACCGCTGACCGCCCTGTCCAGCAAGGCCAAGACATTGCCTTCCACATGCCGGTAGAGAGCCGGAATAGCCTTCCGTGAGAAAAAGTGGCGTTTGGGAACCTGCCACTGAGGAACCGCACATTGCACAAACTCACGGAAGGGGGCCGAGTCTACCAACTGAAAAGGCAGCAGTTGAAGTGCTAGCAATTTAGCCAAGCTAGCATTCAACCGCTGGGCATGTGGATGGCTGGGAGTGAACTTCTTTCGACGGTCCAGCAGCTGGGGCAGGGAAATTTGCCTGCTAGAATCGGACGTCGGTGTACTGCTAGCAGAGTGGCCGCAAGTACTTGGCTGTGACACACCTAATTCTACACCTTCATTCCTCTCAGTGCATGTTTCAGAGAGGACTGAAGTTATAGTGGGGTTGGAGATCCCAGCTGATGCGGTGCAAGGAGAGGTCCGCTTTGTTCTTTGGTGTGGGTCTTTGAGGTAGGCTTGCCAACGAGCTGCATGGCAGGTCAACATATGTCTGGTCAGGCATGTGGTACCCAAGCGGCTGATGTTTTGGCCACGCGATATACGCTTGAGACATATGTTGCAAACAGCAGCTGTGCGATCTGATGCACTAGCCTCAAAAAAGGCCCACACCAAAGAACTTTTTGAATGACGGGCAGAGGCAGCGCCCTGCACAGGCGGAGCTCTGCGGTGTGATTCCGTCGGTGTACTGCCCTTACGCTGGCCACCAAAGGGCATCCTGCCTCGTTGGAGATGTGCCTCCTCCTCATCCTCCTCCTCCTCCTCTCTCCTATTAGGCACCCACGTGGAGTCAGTGACCTCATCATCCCCTCCCTCCTCATCACTGGAGCCAATCTGGCAGTATGCTGCAGCTGCTGGAACATGACTGCCAGATTGGTGTCCTTCTTGAGCATCCCCTCTGTCTGCTCTCACGCTACTGCCTTCCTGTAGCTGGGTTTCATCATCAGACCCTTCGAAACGCTGGGAATCCTCCTGGAGCATGTACCCAACACTGTGCTCAAACAGTTCGGGGGACTCCTCAGGAGGAGGACATGGTGGGTCTAGGGAAGGAGTGACTGATGATGAGTCTGACATTGATACCAGGGAAGAGGACGCTTTGGCAGCTGCTTTTCCAGTACCCTGAGCCTGGGTGAGAGAGGATGAGGAGGAGGAGGAGGGCTTGGTCATCCACTCTACCAAGTCTTCGGCATGATGTGGCTCAACATGTCCAGCTGCCGAAAAGAAGGACAAGCGTGTCCCATGGCCATGTGCTGATGACAATGCACCGCGTCCACGACCAGCACTGTTGCCCCCAGACACAGAGCCTGCTTGCCCTCTTTTATTGCCTCCTGACTGTCTGCCTCTCCTTGTTTGCCTTCCAGACATTCTAATAGATGGCCTGCAGGGAGATGGGAAAAAAGCAATAAGGGCTAACTTCAGGTGTCCTTCTCTGTCCCTTTACTTAAGGATTTCTAAATATGGTTGAGGATGATTGCTTTTGCACAGAATAGCACAACGACAATTTCCCTGACTGTCCAAAAAAACAAGGATTTCAAAGATGGTTGATGAGGAATGCTTTAGCACACTATAGCACAAGGAGAATTTCCCTCACTTTCCTTCTTTGTCCCTAGAAACAAGGATTATCACAGTGAAAGAAACTGACACTCTTCCTACCTATAGTTTTCTGTCCCTAGAAAAAATGTTTTTTTAAAGCACACTATAGCACAAGGAGTATTCCCTCACTGTCCTTCCCTGTCCCTAGAAACAAGGGTTCGCACAGTAAAACACACTGACACTCTCCCTACCTATAGTTTTCTGTCCCTAGAAAAAATGTTTTTTTAAAGCACACTATAGCACAAGGAGAATTTCCCTCACTTTCCTTCTTTGTCCCTAGAAACAAGGATTATCACAGTGAAAGAAACTGACACTCTTCCTACCTATAGTTTTCTGTCCCTAGAAAAAATGTTTTTTTAAAGCACACTATAGCACAAGGAGAATTCCCTCACTGTCCTTCCCTGTCCCTAGAAACAAGGATTCGCACAGTAAAACACACTGACACTCTCCCTACCTA
The DNA here is from genome assembly GCA_029206835.1 of Rana muscosa. Taxonomy (NCBI): domain Eukaryota; kingdom Metazoa; phylum Chordata; class Amphibia; order Anura; family Ranidae; genus Rana; species Rana muscosa. Next base: position 815,339,400 of record CM055116.1, read on the forward strand.
TAGTTTTCTGTCCCTAGAAAAAATGTTTTTTTAAAGCACACTATAGCACAAGGAGAATTTCCCTCACTTTCCTTCTTTGTCCCTAGAAACAAGGATTATCACAGTGAAAGAAACTGACACTCTTCCTACCTATAGTTTTCTGTCCCTAGAAAAAATGTTTTTTTAAAGCACACTATAGCACAAGGAGAATTCCCTCACTGTCCTTCCCTGTCCCTAGAAACAAGGATTCGCACAGTAAAAGACACTGACACTCTCCCTACCTATAGTTTTCTGTCCCTAGAAAAAATGTTTTTTTAAAGCACACTATAGCACAAGGAGAATTTCCCTCACTTTCCTTCTTTGTCCCTAGAAACAAGGATTATCACAGTGAAAGAAACTGACACTCTTCCTACCTATAGTTTTCTGTCCCTAGAAAAAATGTTTTTTTAAAGCACACTATAGCACAAGGAGAATTCCCTCACTGTCCTTCCCTGTCCCTAGAAACAAGGATTCGCACAGTAAAACACACTGACACTCTCCCTACCTATAGTTTTCTGTCCCTAGAAAAAATGTTTTTTTAAAGCACACTATAGCACAAGGAGAATTTCCCTCACTTTCCTTCTTTGTCCCTAGAAACAAGGATTATCACAGTGAAAGAAACTGACACTCTTCCTACCTATAGTTTTCTGTCCCTAGAAAAAATGTTTTTTTAAAGCACACTATAGCACAAGGAGAATTTCCCTCACTTTCCTTCTTTGTCCCTAGAAACAAGGATTATCACAGTGAAAGAAACTGACACTCTTCCTACCTATAGTTTTCTGTCCCTAGAAAAAATGTTTTTTTAAAGCACACTATAGCACAAGGAGAATTCCCTCACTGTCCTTCCCTGTCCCTAGAAACAAGGATTCGCACAGTAAAACACACTGACACTCTCCCTACCTATAGTTTTCTGTCCCTAGAAAAAATGTTTTTTTAAAGCACACTATAGCACAAGGAGAATTTCCCTCACTTTCCTTCTTTGTCCCTAGAAACAAGGATTATCACAGTGAAAGAAACTGACACTCTTCCTACCTATAGTTTTCTGTCCCTAGAAAAAATGTTTTTTTAAAGCACACTATAGCACAAGGAGAATTCCCTCACTGTCCTTCCCTGTCCCTAGAAACAAGGATTCGCACAGTAAAAGACACTGACACTCTCCCTACCTATAGTTTTCTGTCCCTAGAAAAAATGTTTTTTTAAAGCACACTATAGCACAAGGAGAATTTCCCTCACTTTCCTTCTTTGTCCCTAGAAACAAGGATTATCACAGTGAAAGAAACTGACACTCTTCCTACCTATAGTTTTCTGTCCCTAGAAAAAATGTTTTTTTAAAGCACACTATAGCACAAGGAGAATTCCCTCACTGTCCTTCCCTGTCCCTAGAAACAAGGATTCGCACAGTAAAACACACTGACACTCTCCCTACCTATAGTTTTCTGTCCCTAGAAAAAATGTTTTTTTAAAGCACACTATAGCACAAGGAGAATTTCCCTCACTTTCCTTCTTTGTCCCTAGAAACAAGGATTATCACAGTGAAAGAAACTGACACTCTTCCTACCTATAGTTTTCTGTCCCTAGAAAAAATGTTTTTTTAAAGCACACTATAGCACAAGGAGAATTTCCCTCACTTTCCTTCTTTGTCCCTAGAAACAAGGATTATCACAGTGAAAGAAACTGACACTCTTCCTACCTATAGTTTTCTGTCCCTAGAAAAAATGTTTTTTTAAAGCACACTATAGCACAAGGAGAATTCCCTCACTGTCCTTCCCTGTCCCTAGAAACAAGGATTCGCACAGTAAAACACACTGACACTCTCCCTACCTATAGTTTTCTGTCCCTAGAAAAAATGTTTTTTTAAAGCACACTATAGCACAAGGAGAATTTCCCTCACTTTCCTTCTTTGTCCCTAGAAACAAGGATTATCACAGTGAAAGAAACTGACACTCTTCCTACCTATAGTTTTCTGTCCCTAGAAAAAATGTTTTTTTAAAGCACACTATAGCACAAGGAGAATTCCCTCACTGTCCTTCCCTGTCCCTAGAAACAAGGATTCGCACAGTAAAACACACTGACACTCTCCCTACCTATAGTTTTCTGTCCCTAGAAAAAATGTTTTTTTAAAGCACACTATAGCACAAGGAGAATTTCCCTCACTTTCCTTCTTTGTCCCTAGAAACAAGGATTATCACAGTGAAAGAAACTGACACTCTTCCTACCTATAGTTTTCTGCCCCTAGAAAAAATGTTTTTTTAAAGCACACTATAGCACAAGGAGAATTCCCTCACTGTCCTTCCCTGTCCCTAGAAACAAGGATTCACACAGTAAAACACACTGACACTCTCCCTACCTATAGTTTTCTGTCCCTAGAAAAAATGTTTTTTTAAAGCACACTATAGCACAAGGAGAATTTCCCTCACTTTCCTTCTTTGTCCCTAGAAACAAGGATTATCACAGTGAAAGAAACTGACACTCTTCCTACCTATAGTTTTCTGTCCCTAGAAAAAATGTTTTTTTAAAGCACACTATAGCACAAGGAAAATTTCCCTCACTTTCCTTCTTTGTCCCTAGAAACAAGGATTATCACAGTGAAAGAAACTGACACTCTTCCTACCTATAGTTTTCTGTCCCTAGAAAAAATGTTTTTTTAAAGCACACTATAGCACAAGGAGAATTCCCTCACTGTCCTTCCCTGTCCCTAGAAACAAGGATTCGCACAGTAAAACACACTGACACTCTCCCTACCTATAGTTTTCTGTCCCTTGAAAAAATGTTTTTTTAAAGCACACTATAGCACAAGGAGAATTTCCCTCACTTTCCTTCTTTGTCCCTAGAAACAAGGATTATCACAGTGAAAGAAACTGACACTCTTCCTACCTATAGTTTTCTGTCCCTAGAAAAAATGTTTTTTTAAAGCACACTATAGCACAAGGAGAATTCCCTCACTGTCCTTCCCTGTCCCTAGAAACAAGGATTCGCACAGTAAAACACACTGACACTCTCCCTACCTATAGTTTTCTGTCCCTAGAAAAAATGTTTTTTTAAAGCACACTATAGCACAAGGAGAATTTCCCTCACTTTCCTTCTTTGTCCCTAGAAACAAGGATTATCACAGTGAAAGAAACTGACACTCTTCCTACCTATAGTTTTCTGTCCCTAGAAAAAATGTTTTTTTAAAGCACACTATAGCACAAGGAGAATTCCCTCACTGTCCTTCCCTGTCCCTAGAAACAAGGATTCACACAGTAAAACACACTGACACTCTCCCTACCTATAGTTTTCTGTCCCTAGAAAAAATGTTTTTTTAAAGCACACTATAGCACAAGGAGAATTTCCCTCACTTTCCTTCTTTGTCCCTAGAAACAAGGATTATCACAGTGAAAGAAACTGACACTCTTCCTACCTATAGTTTTCTGTCCCTAGAAAAAATGTTTTTTTAAAGCACACTATAGCACAAGGAAAATTTCCCTCACTTTCCTTCTTTGTCCCTAGAAACAAGGATTATCACAGTGAAAGAAACTGACACTCTTCCTACCTATAGTTTTCTGTCCCTAGAAAAAATGTTTTTTTAAAGCACACTATAGCACAAGGAGAATTCCCTCACTGTCCTTCCCTGTCCCTAGAAACAAGGATTCGCACAGTAAAACACACTGACACTCTCCCTACCTATAGTTTTCTGTCCCTTGAAAAAATGTTTTTTTAAAGCACACTATAGCACAAGGAGAATTTCCCTCACTTTCCTTCTTTGTCCCTAGAAACAAGGATTATCACAGTGAAAGAAACTGACACTCTTCCTACCTATAGTTTTCTGTCCCTAGAAAAAATGTTTTTTTAAAGCACACTATAGCACAAGGAGAATTCCCTCACTGTCCTTCCCTGTCCCTAGAAACAAGGATTCGCACAGTAAAACACACTGACACTCTCCCTACCTATCCTTCTCTTTCCCTAAACTAAAGGAATCCAGGTTAAGCAAGAAAGAAATAAATGTCACTGTCCCTGCCTATGCTTCTCTTTCCCTGCTCCGGAACACACTACACTAGGCCGCCGTGCTGGCGGCCTTTTATAGTGTGGGGCGTGTACTAAACACCCTCAGCAATAATTGGCCACAGGCATCCTGCCTGTGGCCAATCATTGCTCTCCTCGCTGCCGGCGCTGTGATTGGCCAAGCATGCGGGGTCACAGTGCATGCTTGGCCAATCACAGCGCCTGGATGACACTGCGATGGCGTAGTGCATTGTGGGCCGTTCGCGTCACTCGAATTTGGCGCGAACGGCCCAAATCGTTCGATCTTCGTCGAACGATCGAACAGCCGATGTTCGAGTCGAACGTATGTTCGACTCGAACACGAAGCTCATCCCTAATGAGTAGGAAGGATCGGAGGAATCCAGAATGCCCTGCCACCTTGGAATCATGTCCCCAACGAAGGATCTTAGCTCTTAGCTCAGTGGGGACAAAGGTCTTACCAGGCGGAATTTTAGACTTCAGGGTGGTAGAGTGGGCAACAATGCATGAGGTGGGAATGATCGGCTCAGGTTCAGGGGCGGACTCCTCGTCCAAAGTGTCAAATGACCTAGAGAGCGCATCAGCCCGACCGTTGCAGGAACCAGGTTTGTAGGTAATCGTGAAATTAAAACGGGCAAAGAAGAGACTCCACCTGGCCTGTCTAGGATTCAGACGTTTAGTATTCTGTAGATACTGTAAATTCTTGTGATCGGTAAAGATCGTTATGGAGTGAGGGGAACCCTCCAAGAGATGACGCCACTCCTCTAACGCCAATTTAATTGCGAGAAGTTCCCGATCACCGATGGCATAATTCCTCTCTGCCTGAGAATTTTTTTTGGAGAAGAACGCACATGGTTGGCGTCTCTTCTCAAAGATTTGAAGAAGCACAGCTCCCACCCCCATTGAAGAAGCGTCCACTTCAATAAAAAATGCATTCCCAGGATTTGGTCTCCTCAAGAGGGGGCCAGAAACAAAGGCCTGTTTAAGGTTGTGAAATGCAGAGACAGCTTCGGGAGGCCAGTCTCTGGCATTCACACCCTTCTTGGTCAAAGCGATAATAGGCGCGGCAATGGAAGAGTAATTCCTTATGAACTGCCTATAATAATTAGTGAAGCCAAGAAAGCGCTGTGTGGCCTTGAGGCTAGCAGGAAGAGGCCAGTTGGTGATAGCCAAGACCTTCCCAGGGTCCATACGAAGCCCCGAACATGAGACGAAGCACCCCAAAAACAGGACCTCAGAACATTCAAAGGAACATTTCTCCAGCTTGGCATAGAGATTGTTCTCTCTAAGACGTTGAAGTACAGTGCGGACATGGTTTCTGTGGACGAGCAGATTCTCAGAAAAGATCAGAATGTCATCCAGATAGATGACAACAAACTGGTACAGCAGATCTCTGAAGATTTCATTGACAAAGTTTTGAAACACGGCTGGAGCATTACACAGACCAAAAGGCATCACCAGATATTCGTAATGCCCGTCTCTAGTGTTGAATGCAGTCTTCCATTCGTCACCCTCCCGTATTCGAATGAGATTGTACGCGCCTCTGAGATCCAACTTGGTGAAAATGGAGGCACCCTTCAACCTATCGAATAGCTCAGATATTAAGGGTAAGGGGTATCGATTTTTAATAGTAACCGCATTTAAACCCCGATAATCGATGCAGGGTCTTAAGGTACCATCCTTTTTGGCAACAAAAAAGAACCCTGCCCCTGCAGGCGATGAGGATTTCCGGATGAAACCTCTCTCTAGATTCTCTGCTACATACTCCGACATGGCCTGGGTCTCTGGGATGGACAGAGGGTAGGTATGACCCCTGGGTAGAGTTGCTCCGGGGACAAGATCAATAGCGCAGTCAAAAGACCTGTGGGGAGGAAGCACCTCAGCTGATTTTTTACAGAACACATCCCGGTAATCGCTGTATGCGGCGGGAAGATCAGAAGAAACAGAAGTGGCAGCAACCGGAAGACTCTCCTTGGGGGTCACCTTGAGAAGACACGACGAGAAACATGAGGAACCCCAGGCCCTGCCCAGAGACCCAGTCCACATGTGGAGAGTGGAGCTGTAGCCAAGGGAGGCCCAATACAACTGGGGTAGAGGCCTTGGGTAGAATAAGAAAGGATATCCACTCCTGGTGGAGAATCCCTACCGACATCCTAATGGGTAGCGTCTGGAAGCGAATAGGGCCCCCTGGGAGAACAGTGCCATCAATTGCCGAGACTACCAATGGGGTAGTGAGAGGTGAAAGGGTAAGCTTCATAGAAGAAGCAGTTCTCCAATCCATAAAATTGCCAGCAGCCCCGGAATCCAGGTATGCAAGGGTTGACTGAGGAGAAGTGCCTACATGAAGGAACACCGGCAAGAGCAGGCGAGAAGGTGATGTTTCTGGGTCCAATACTCCACCTTCCAAATGTATTAGACCCGAGCCTTTCCCGGACGAAGCGAGCAGGAGTCACGAAAATGACCCTTGCCCCCACAATAGAGGCACAAGCCCAGAGTTCTGCGCCTAGCACGTTCTTCGGGGGTTAGTCTGGTCCGGCTCAGCTGCATAGGTTCTTCAGCAGGTAGAGGATGCTCCACGGAATGAAGGGAGGGGAGCTCAGACTGGCTAGGACCCAGAGAGTGCTGGCGTCTTTTTTCTAAGGACCTCTCTTGAAAACGAATGTCGATCTGATTGCATAATGAAATTACATCGTCCAGACCGACGGGAATGGCTCTTCCCGCTAATTCGTCTTTCACTCGGTCAGAGAGGCCATGTAAAAAGGTAGCGACCAGGGCCTCATTATTCCAGCTCAATTCAGCTGTGTGGATACGGAACTGAAGAGCATATTGCCCCACTGAACTAGATTCTTGGCGAAGACGTAAGACAGCACTAGCCGCTGAAGAAGCCCGAGCCGGCTCTTCGAAGATATTACGAAAGAGCTTCAAGAATTCGGACAGACTGGAAACCACCGGATCGTTCCTCTCCCACAGGGGGGCAGCCCAGGCCAAAGCTTCACCGGAGAGGAGGGAAATGATATAGGCTACCTTAGCCCGGTCAGACAGGAAGCTTTGAGGCTGAAGCTCAAAATGAATAGTGCATTGGCTGAGAAACCCCCTGCAGGCCTTGGAGTCCCCAGAGAAACGGAACGGAGCTGGTAATCTTAGTGAGTGTGAGGCTGCGACTGGTGCGATAGGTACAGCCGCTGGTTGTACTTGGGGTTGCGGATTCGGGGTTCCCAAGGAGACCTGAAGCTGCTCGAATCGAGAAGCCAGATCCTGGAGGAATCGCATCACCTGGGTCTGATTTGATTCCTGGGTCTCAAGTCTGCGAACTATGCCCTGCAATGGATCATCCGCGGGAAGCGGGATGTCAGCCGGGTTCATGGCTGATCAAACTGTCAGGGTCACCTGTGGCCAGGTGACAGATGCACACCGTAGGGGGACAGGAGTGCACCGCGAGGTAGTGAACCCTATGGCTGGCTTCTGCGGATAGGAAACTGGGTGGTTGTGGAAAGCGGGACCAGAGGAGCACAACCGGGATCCCAACGGAAGCGAGAGCCAAGATTCCCCAGGGCGCGGAGTCTAAGACCCAGCTGGTCTTCTCCAGGGCCTCTAGTGGTGAGGATGTTACGCTGCAGGCTGGGACCAGGTCGCGGCCCCTGGAGTTTCCTAGCTCACGCCCCGTAGGATAAGGGGAAAAGAGGGGAAGCAGCAGCACACGATAGAGAGAACCGAATAACAAGCTGAAGGTCAGGGGCCACAAGCAGACAAGGATAACGAAGAACGAGCCGAAGGTCAAGGGTCACGAGCAGACAGGGATAGTCGGGGACAAGCCAATAACGTAACAGAGAGACAGACGTAGCACACGGCAGGCAGGAACCCAAACACACAATGCCTAACAAACACGTTGATCAGCAAAGCAGGCTTGCAGTGCACAGGTTAATATAGTGTTCAGTGATAGGGCCTGGGGTGGAGTCAGGCTGGGAGGAGATTATAAAGGAAGCCAGGTGAAGGAGGTCTGGTCTCTAGATGAACACATGAGGAGGAAGGTAAGATGGCAGACAGACATTAATGCATATCCATGACATTGCAGAGACATGGTCCCGAATCCTACAAAAAAAAATCCTTTTTGTTTTACCTATGTAGAATGCCCCGCAGCTGCATTTCATGAGATAAATAATTCCTGTTGTCTGGCATGTAACTCTACATTTGGGTGCCCAATCATCTCCATTGGGTAGGTTAATGTTTTGGCCTTTTAATATGTAACGGCAAAAGTTACATTTCCCACATGGGTAGGTACCTGTCTTCGTAGATTTAGGGATAGTGTCAGCAGCATAGTGACTGGATACTGTGATATCTCGAATAGAACGCGAACGTTTGTATGTTATCTCCGGGTAAGGTTTAATGTATCTGCTGACCCTTTCGTCAGAGGTCAACAGATACCAAAACTTACTGAAGATTTTTTTGATGGACCCATGTTGGCGATTGTATCGTGTAATTATTCTGGTTGAGTCAGACTTCTTTTTTTCCTTGGTATTATAAATCATGGTGTTCCTGTCCAGATTTTTAACTTTATTGAAAGCCTTTCTTAAGCATGTCTTAGTGTATCCTCTATGTTTCAAACGTGCATAGAGTTTGTTGGATTCTCGTTGAAAGTCAGTTTCTTCAGAGCAATTACGCTTAAGTCTGAGATACTGACTGTAAGGTATGCTGGAAATAAGTGACTTGGGATGCGAGCTTGTAGCATGCAGCAAAGTATTGCCAGCAGTTGGCTTTCTATATAGTGTGGAGCAAAGGGTGCCTTTTTCATTTACAAAAAGTTCAATATCTAGAAAGATAATTCTTTCTTGGCTAAAGTTGTAGGTAAATTTTAAATTATAGGTATTGATTTGTAAATGCTCTAAAAAGCATACAAGTTCGTCTTTTGATCCCGCCCAAATCATCATGACATAAAGTTATTGTACTTACGGCAATCTTTATCGCGTTCGTTCAAGAAACTATGTACCACTTGTATCCCAAGGAGATGTGGAATTGAGTTATAAAGTGCTTCAATGTCAATGGCCACAAGCCATGCGCCCTGTGGTATCGATAATCCATCAATAATTTTAAGGAGTTCAATGGTCTCTTTCATGTGCGAGAATAAACTGCGCACGTGAGGATAAAGGTATTCATCAATCATCCTATTGACATTTTCTGTTAATGAACCACAACTGGAGATGATGGGACGTCCGGGAGGGGGTATGATACCTTTGTGCACTTTAGGGAGTGCATAAAATGTTGGTGTAATGGGTTTTTCTATGTTAAGGAATTGGAAGGTATTAGCATCAATTACTCCTGATGTATGTGCCCGGGTAAGAATTTCTTTGTATTTTTGGAAACTAGATGAAATAAAAGAGGCGGGCACAGGTCTGTACCAATCTCTGTTCTGTATGATCTAGTGGTTTAAAGGTATCAGTACCTAAAGCAAGCAGAGGAACTGCTAACAAGAGAGCCAGGTGGCTTGGTATGTTTTTCTTATTTTTGGACTGCTAAATGAAGTTAAACCCCTGCGTGGGAATCCTGAAGGGACATTTTGCTTTTGTTTTTCTGTTTAAATAAACGTGGGCTACCAGGCCCTTAACTAGAATGCCTGTCTTATATGGACTCATTACAGGCCTACAATATAAAACGCCAATATAAAATACAAATTTCCATGTGAAACAATTGTACCGCTTTGAGCATCAAAAATCTGACATAATAATACCGCCAGGGAGGTTAAAGTATTGAGTGCTGTGTTAGTCTTACGCAGTGCCGATCTTGACCTCCCTGGGGCCCTAAGCAAAATTCTGCTAAGGGGCCCTCTACCTGATGCCGGGTTTGGCCACAGCCACTGTTTGCCGCAGCGCACTGCATTACCACTCTATTTGGGGCATCCAAAGATGCTCCAGGTCTTTTATAATCCTATAGTGTATACTATGGAAAAAAAAATGTGCCCTGTGCGGCTAAAGTGTTCGGGTTTGGCTTGAAGAAAAGGTGGCAAGCCTACTTGCACATGTGCCGACCAGGGTAGCAGAGGAATGACCTCATCAGTGTGCTGCTGCTCCTTCACTGTCTGTCAGTCCACCTGACTAATCAGTGTTGAAGTGGAGGTTGAAGACCTGGCTCTGATATCTGGAGTGGATCACAGCAGTAGCTGCTGAACAATTACACATTTTTTTTGATATATAAAACAACTCTCATATACTGAATTGATTTCAACGTAGTTTACGACTTGCTTGAATTCCAACTTTAAGTTAAAAAAAAAAAGAGAAAAAACTAAACATACCTTGGACCGTAAGCTGCTTTGTTTGCACATTTTTGCCTAAATATCTATTAGGTCTTAATTAAAAGAGAAGCATTTTGAAGAGCGATAGATGACTGTGAGGCAGGTGAAATCACAGCTATGTAAACTTGTTGTTTTGAAAGGGAAAGGCAATGCCTCAGCATGAGATTAAAAAAAAAAGTCTACTAATAAAAAACAACAGGACGATTTACAGCCGTGGACGGATCATCACAGTACCTTATATACTCGAGTATAAGCCGACCTGAGTATAAGCCGGGGTACCTACTTTTACCACAAAAAAAAATGGGAAAACTTATTGACTCGAGTATAAGCCTAGGGGGGGAAATGTGCCCATTGCCACCTCACTGTGCCAATTGCCCAACCTTACTGTGCCCATTGCCATCTCACTGTGCCACCTCACTGTGCCCATTGCCACCTCACTGTGCCACCTTACTGTGTCCATTGCAGCCTCCCTGTGCCTGAGTCAGTCAGTGTACCTGAAACTCTTCTTATTCCGCGGCCGGCGTCCATTGTTTAAATCTCGTGGCTTTCTTCTGGTCCCTTCCGTGATAGGCGTTTCCAGCAAATACTGTGTTGAGTGTTGCGCCTATCACGGAGATACTCTCGTTCTCGGACTCTGTTTCCCAGCAGGCACTGCGTTCAGTGTTCCGCCAATCACAGACGTCGGACAAGAGAATGTCCATGATAGGCGCAACACTCAACACAGTGTTTGCTGGAAACGCCTATCGTGGAAGGGACCAGAAGAAAGCAGCGAGATTTAAACAATGGGCGCCGGTCACGGAATATGACGATTTTCAGGTACTGACTCGAGTATAAGCCGAGGGGTATACTTTCAGCCCTAAAAAAAGGGCTGAAAAACTTGGCTTATACTCGAGTATATACGGCAGGGATATGCAATTAGCGGACCTCCAGCTGTTGCCAAACTACAATTCCCATGAGGCATAGCGAGACTCTGACAGCATCAAGCATGACACCCAGAGGCAGAGGCACAATGGGACTTGTAGTTTGGCAACAGCTGGAGGTCCGCTAATTGCATATCCCTGAATACTATATATGAAAAGGAAAAGCTAAAAAACCTAGCAGCAGCATAACAGATCTTGCAGATGTTGTACCATTCCAAATTGTGTTTATTCCTGTCTGTGTTCATTACCAGACATGACTGTTGACCCTTGCTTTTGGTTATTTATTAATCTCATCTGAGCCAGGCACTATCTTCATCTGCTGCATATTTGGCACATTTATGTAATTTATGGCCCCCTGGTTCATCTTATGCACAGGCTGACAATTGACTGAAAGACACAGGCTCATATATTGTGCATAGTCTGTAAACAACTTCCTGGCCTGGTCACAGCAGCCTGCTTCTCCACCCCAATCCCCACTATTGGAGAAATGTCCAGTTACGTTTTAGGTTGTTTTTGTTTTTTTTTATTTACCCACATAACATTCACCTACCGTTTCCAGAGGCACTGGCGGGCAAAATATGATCTGACCGCGGCAATGGGAGTTGTAGCACACACGGTAGGCTGGCTGTGCTGCTCTCCTCTCCTCAGAGTGACTGTGACTGACTCCACCCCAAAGGAGCAGGGAGCTTCAACACGTAGCTGCTGCGGACTACAACTCCCATAAGCAATAGCGGCGGCCGTCTCACGCGACGTCACCTGACTCACTGACGTCTGACAATACTAGTGAGTCATGATTCAGCGCCGTGGGCGAAAACTCGGACAGTCACGGCGGCGGCCATTGTTTCGGTTAGGATACAAAACAGACACTCCATGCTTCCCAGCGGGGCCTCGAGTAATTTGTGGGGGTCCTACGCAGCTTGCGTAGTCTGCGTATAGGGCTGATCGGCCCTGGACTTACGGTAATTAGCTCTACTTCAAAGGGTGGCCTTTTGTTTTCCCTGATCACATCTCACATGGGCAGTAAACAAGAGCCTTCTTTGACTCATCCAATCAGGCTGTGCCCAATATACATTTACTAGGTACAGTGACCAATTAGGGAGAATTATATTAGCCACTGTACAGAAAGGAGGGGGGATATATAATGCTTTGTGAGCAAGCTAAAGCCCTCTTTGGTGTGGGAACAGACAGCAGTCACCATGGGCTGACCTGAAGTTAACAGGTAATCTAACTCTATACTTGTATCTTATATTGTATTGTAAATATGGGCGTTGTGGGTAATTTGTAAATACCATGTAAGCCAGGGGACCTTATGAACAGGGCACTCAAGGCAGAGCAGCAGGAGGAAGAAGAGGACTTCCTTTCCTCTCAAGGCCTGCTTTATGCAGACATCATTCTTACGATGCCATATAGAACACAAGAGGAGAGGGAGGAGGAGGAGGTTGAAGGATTCTGGCAGTTTTGGAGGCATTGAAACAGGGGAAGACATATGTCAACCCTTAACAGATTGTTTTCTATCCTAGAACCCTTGGGAGTAGTACGGGGCTGGCAGGAGGCAGTTCCAGATACTGTAATCCTCGGTGACCTCAAAGAGTCTTCTTCTCATGCCTCCACAAACTTGTGGTGCATGGGCTCATGCTTCAAAGCCTGCAAAAGGACCCAAGAATTTGTGGCATGAAGGAGAAGGATCACTATTTGTTGGCAACCCTCTTTGATAACCGTTAAATGGGGAAAGTCTTGGAACTCATTCTGTCCCCACAGAGGGAGCAGAAGATGAAATCTCTTGAGGACACCTTAACCACTAGAGCCCCAGAAGGCTTTACCCCCTTCCTGATCAAGCCATTTTTTTTTGTCATATGGCACTGCATTGCTTTAACCACTTGGCAACCACCTGCCGACAAATAACGTCGACAAGGTGGTTGCTTAACTCTGGGAGGACGTTATATAACGTCCTCCCAGAATCGCGCTCCCGCGCGCCCCCTGGGGCGCGCACACGGGAAACTCCGTGACCAGAGGACCCGGCGGATCACGAATCGCGGTAAATCGCCGCTGATAGCGGCCGTTTACCACGTGATCGCTCCGTCCAATGACGGAGCGATCACTTGTAAACAGACCGGCGTCATGTGATGACGCCGGTTCCTCTCTCCCCTCTCTGTACCGATCGGTACAGTGTGAGAGGAGAGGGGGAGGGAGCAGATCAAGGCAGCAGCGCTGTGGGCTGGATCTGTGACAATTGCAGTCACAGATCCAGCCATCCATCCATCCCTGCTCAGCCATCCCTGGTGCAATACCCTGCCAATACTCTGCAAAATACCCTGCGCAATACTCTGCAAAATACCCTGCGCAATACTCTGCAAAATACTCTGCAATACCCTGGTGCAATACTCTTCAATACCCTGGTGCAATACTCTTCAATACCCTGGTGCAATACTCTGCAATACCCGGTGCAATACTCTGCAATACCCGGTGCAATACTCTGCAATACCCTGCGCAATACTCTGCAATACCCTGCTCAATACTCTGCAAAATACTCTGCAATACCCTGCGCAATACTCTGCAATACCCTGCGCAATACTCTGCAATACCCTGCGCAATACTCTGCAATACCCTGCAAAATACTCTGCAATACCCTGCGCAATACTCTGCAATACCCTGCGCAATACTCTGCAATACCCTGCGCAATACACTGCAAAATACTCTGCAATACCCTGCACAATACTCTGCAATACCCTGCGCAATACTCTGCAATACCCTGCGCAATACTCTGCAATACCCTGCGCAATACTCTGCAATACCCTGCGCAATACTCTGCAAAATACTCTGCAATACCCTGCACAATACTCTGCAATACCCTGCACAATACTCTGCAATACTCTGCAATACCCTGTGCAATACCCCCTGTGCAATACCCCCTGTGCAATACCCCGTGCAATACCCTGCCATACTCCGCAATACCCTGCCATAGTCCGCAATACTCCGCAATGCCCTGCAATACTCCGCAATACTCCGCAATGCCCGGCAATACTCCGCAATGCCCGGCAATACTCCGCAATGCCCGGCAATACTCTGCAATAACCACTTCCCGCCCGCCGGCCGTCATATGACGTCCTTGACTTTGTGCGGGGATATCTGAATGATGGGAGCAGCTACAGGCATCATTCAGATATCAGCTTTTTCAGCCGGCGATTCCCTACACCATAAGAACAATCATAGCGACTGTTCCGCCACTTGATCATTCTTACTGGAGGTGAGAGGGGATGTCCCCCCCCCCGCCGCCCTCCGGTGCTTCTACCGACTCACCGCTACGATCAAAGCCAGGATTGTTGTTTTTTTTTTTTGTTTTTTTTTCAGGCTTCCCAGCCTAGAGGTGAGATGTGGGGTCTTATTGACCCCATATCTCACTGTAAAGAGGACCTGTCATGCCATATTCCTATTACAAGGGATGTTTACGTTCCTTGTAATAGGTATAAAAGTGATCAAAAAAATTTTTGGGGCGGAAAAACATGTCAAACTAAAATAAATAAAGTAAAATGAACAATAAAAAAATATATTTTTAAAGCGCCCCTGTTCCCGTGAGCTCGCATACAGAAGCGAACGCATACGTAAGTCCCGCCCACATATGAAAACGGTTTTCAAACCACACATGTGAGGTATCTCTGTGAACGTTAGAGCGAGAGCAATAATTTTGTCCCTAGACCTCCTCTTTACTCAAAACATGTAACCAGTAAAAATATTTAAAGCGTCGCCTATGGGGATTTTTTAAGTAGCGAAGTTTGGCGCCATTCCACGAGTGTGTGCAATTTTTAAGGGTGACATGTTAGGTATCTATTTACTCGGCGTAACTTCATCTTTCACATTATGCAAAAACATTGGGCTAACTTTACTGTTTGTTTTTTTTTTAAGCACAAAACATTTTTTTTCCGTAAAAAACGCGTTAAAAAAATTGCTGCGCAAATATCGTGCGAGATAAAAAGTTGCAACAACCACCATTATATTCTCTAAGGTCTTTGATAAAAAAACATATATAATGTTTTGGGGTTCTATGTAATTTTCTAGCAAACAAATGATGATTTTTACATGTAGGAGAGAAATGTCAGAATTGGCCTGGGTGCTCCAGAACGCCTGAAGGTGCTCCCTGCATGTTGGGCCTCTGTATGTGGCCACGCTGTGTAAAAGTCTCACACATGTGGTATCGCCATACTCGGGAGTAATAGCAGAATGTGTTTTGGGGTGTAATTTGTGGAATGCATATGCTGTGTGTGAGAAATAACCTGCTAATATGACAATTTTGTGAAAAAAAAAAAAAGAGAAAAAAAAATTCTTCATTTTGCAAAGAATTGTGGGAAAAAATGACAACTTCAAAAAACTCACCATGCCTCTTTCTGAATACCTTGGAATGTCTTCTTTCCAAAAAGGGGTCATTTGGGGGGTATTTGTACTTTTCTGGCATGTTAGGGTCTCAAGAAATGAGATCGCCCGTCAGTACTTCAGGTGTGATCAATTTTCAGAGATTGTCACCATAGTTTGTGGACTCTATAACTTTCACAAAGACCAAATAATATCCACCAATTTGTACTTATTTTTACCAAAGATATGTAGCAGTATAAATTTTGGCCAAAATTTATGAAGAAAAAATAGTAATTTGCAAAATTTTATAACAGAAACGAAAAAAAAATCATTTTTTTTTACAAAATTTTCAGTCTTTTTTCTCTTATAGCGCAAAAAATAAAAAACCCAACAGTGATTAAATACCACCAAAAGAAAGCTCTATTCGTGTGAAAAAAAGGACAAAAAATTCATATGGGTACAGTGTTGTATGACTGAGTAATTGTCATTCAAAATGTGAGAGCACCGAAAGCTGAAAATTGGTCTGGTTATTAAGGGGGTTTAAGTGCCCAGTGGTCAAGTGGTTAACTGACATTGCGACACTGTACCCAAATAAAACGTATGTCCTTTTTTTCCCACAAATAGAACTTTCTTTTGTTCGTATTTGACCACCTCTGCAGTTTTTATTTTTTGTGCCATAAACAAAAAAAGACTGGCATTTTTTTACCAGAAACACAAGATCTCAATTTTCCTCTCTCACAGAATGGTGATCTGCCTTGTTTACACAGACAGACCACCATTCTGCCTGTCCTCAGAATGATGCGCAGGTTCTGGTGGCCATCGTGGCCGCCAGACCCACCGATTGGCTCCCGCTGTGTCCAATCACAGTGGGAGCGTGGCTCTGGCGGCACATGCGTGCGCCCCAGAGCCTTCAAAAAAATTACGAACAGGTATCTGATTTTGGGGTTAAAGGCGGCCCTGCTGCAGTATATGTATGTGGGGCGGTCCTTAAGTGGTTATAGAGGAGTTTATGTAATGCCTTACTATACTCTGGTAGGTTACAGTCTCATGGAAAAAATCTTTTTGAATCTGCCAGCTTCCACATCCCATCAGCAGTGTATGCATCATATGGTGGGAGATTATCTAGGGGCAAAAACAGACAAGGAGACCTTGTATTCAATGAGAAAAATACTAGGTGTTCTCTGAATGGCAGCAGTGCTAGACTAGCTACACCTACGTTCACATTGTAAGCCGTTTGAGCAGGATCTGGAAGATCACGACTATCACTTTATGTAGTGTGGGTCACTACAGTGGTTTTCAGAATCCACAGAGGCCCTCCAGATATAAGATATAGATAATACAGATAATTACAATCCAGTGTTGACAATAATGATAATTTTTGTAGTTCATTTTTATTGTTATGACATGAACTGGTAATCCAAATGTGATCTGAATCCCAACAGGATACACAGACTGGCAAAATAAGCATTATTCAGAATATCACCTTACATAATGGTTAGCAAAAGAGGGAACAGATGCTTGTTGAACTCAAGCCACAATAATTTCACCACTGGTAGTGCTCTAAATACTGTACCAATATGTTTGGCCAGCAGCAAGGCAGAAGGCAAGTACGCAGTATGGGCAGAGGATGGTTAGATATTTTAGATTAGGAAACATAGGCAGGCAGGATAAAGGTACTTTATATGAGACATGAAACTATTGATGTGGTTTAAACATATCAAATATTGTATACTGTTCCAACCGTTACTTGCAGGAAAGCAGCTATACTTGGAAGAACATGTTTAAGACTTAGCTACAAACAAGTAGCAAATTCAGTAACATGCAGACTTTAAGCACATTTAAAACCTGTA
This sequence comes from Rana muscosa, assembly GCA_029206835.1. NCBI lineage: Eukaryota > Metazoa > Chordata > Amphibia > Anura > Ranidae > Rana > Rana muscosa. The sequence continues at coordinate 815,356,814 of CM055116.1, forward strand.
TGTGTATTGAATTTTTTGGTGAAGTTTGACAGAAGAGGCTTTGTTTCTACAGCAGATTTCAACATGCAAAACTTCCAAATGCTCTTCTGTGTCCCTGGGTCCACAGTAGACAACACTCAACCCTGGACACACTCAGATGTTTGGTTACCAGTCAATGCAAGTGCTGGAAACTTATTTCACTTCTGATGTACAGGTAACTTTTGTTCTCACTAAAAAAAATACTAGAGTAATGATATGTATGAATTTAATTTCAATAACTACTGCATATAGGGGATAATGTTTTGTTATCTACTTGCAAATAATAAATTATAGGTGTTTACATGATTTGCAGTATTTACAAAACCTGTTCTCAGGTTTCACCAAGTATATGTTTTTTTTTTTTTTAAATAGGCACAGACTAATTAGTGAATATTTCCATTGGAAAGTCTGTTCCTTAAGGTGAAGCTGTGTTTACTTGAAATACCCAATTATGTGTAAAGGAAATCAAAGAGAAAGGAATGCAATGGAGATTGGATGATTGAAATTACTACTGGTTTACCTTTGTCACCAAGAGCCTATTCACACCAGATGACTTTAGATGCATTTTTTTAATGCTTGGACAGAAAAAAACAATGCTTTCCAGTTATATTAGTGCATATTATTGTGCTAGGTTGCAGTGGGCTGAAACAAAATACTGCAGACTGCATTTCATTGCAATGCATAAATCGCAATGTGTGGGAAATAATGTAAATATGAAAGTGATAAAAAAAACTTAAATGAAAGCTTATATATGTGTATGTTGGTTGGACGGTTTCCAGAAACAGACAGATATCTCCAATTATTCTTGAGAGAGCATAGTCTCTCTCGCATTTCTCTTCTTAAATGAAAGCTTTTAAAAAAAACACACTGCAAGACATGTAAAAATGCAGTCTTATGCATTTAAAAACTGCAAGTCAACACATGTGCTTACAATAATAGGAGGAACACACGGTGATTGTGGTGTGAACAGGCCATAAGCTAAGTCACATTTAGTTTGGAAACAGTCTATATAACTTTAGTAAATTAATCTCAGCGCTTTAGGAATGGTATTTAGCTTGGTATGTGAATACATACAGAACAGGATCTGTTTGTGAGATGTTAGAGCAGGTTTTAGATACAATGCTTTAACTCTTTTAGTGCCACCAACCTAACTACTACACCAGTGGCAGCAGCAGCATATAAACAAATTCACTGGCCTTAATAGCGATCGTAAGTTTATCTACTTTTTTTTGGTGCAGACTGCTGTCTATTGTAGAAGCGATCTGGTTGTTTTTCCCATAAGTGCAGGGAAGGCATCAAGGGCCCCAAGGATCTCTGATGTCTCCATAAAAAGTAGTTGCCACTGCTATTATACAGGTATATATACAGAGTATACTGTATATATATATATATATATATATATATATATATATATATATATAGATATATAGATATATATAGATATACAGTATATCTATATCTATATATATAGATCTAGATCTAGATATATCTAGATCTAGATCCATATATATCTAGATATATATCTATATGTATATCTAGATATATACAGTATATTACCAAAAGTATTGGGATGCCTGCCTTTACACGCATATGAACTTTAATGGCATCCCAGTCTTAGTCCATAAGGTTCAATATTGAGTTGGCCCACCCTTTGCAGCTATAACAGCTTCAACTCTTCTGGGAAGGATGTCCACAAGGTTTAGGAGTGTATCCGTGGGAATGTTTGACCATTCTTCCAGAAACGCATTTGTGAGGTTAGGCACTGATGTTGGATAAGAAGGCCTGGCTCACAGTCTCCGCTATAATTCATCCCAAAGGTGTTTTATCGGGTTAAGGGCAAAACCCTGTGCAGGCCAGTCAAGTTCCTCCACCCCAAACTCGCTCATCCATGTCTTTAAGGACCTTAATTTGTGCACTGATGCACAATCATGTTGGAAAAGCAAGGGGCCATCTCCAAACTTCCCACAAAGCTGGGAGCATGAAATTGTCTAAAATGTCTTGGTATGCTGACGCTCTAGGAGTTACCTTCACTGGAACTAAGGGGCCAAATCCAACCCCTGAAAAACAACCCCACAACATAATCCTCCCTCCACCAAATCATTTTGACAAGTGCACAAAGCAAGGTCCATAAAGACATGGATGAGCGAGTTTGGGGTGGAGGAACTTGACTGGCCTGCACAGAGTCCTTACCTGCGAGCCAGGCCTTCTCTCCAACACCAGTGTCTGACCTCAGCTCAATATTGAACCCTATGGACTAAGACTGGGATTTCATTAAAGTTCATGTGCGTGTAAAGGCAGGCGTCCCAAAACCTTTGGTAATACATATATATATATATATATATATATATATACACAAACACACACACAGCATATATATAATAAGAAAAAACAAACCTGTGAAGGCTTTAAAGCATCACCTAGAGACAATTTTTGATATCAAGTGGGCACGTGCAGCTTTGAGTCTTGACATATTTGGTACCTATTAACTCATTATCAAAAGGTTAGCAATTGTTCTGTGTTTGTGTGCACTTTTTTATGAAAATATAGCTTAAAAGCAGTGCTAACCTTGAGTGACATAAAAAAATGCAACTGCCAGAACTGTATTTTACAGGGTCTCTGCGTATATATATATATATATATATATATATATATATATATATATATAGATAGAGATATGTCTATATATAGATAGAGATATCTAGATATAGATATATATAGATATATCTATATATATCTATATACATATAACTGGGCAGCATATATATGCCCTCATGTTATTCATAGACAATAATAATCAGATAAAATAAAAATGTTGCTTTGTTGCTTATACCTATACAATTTTTTCATGGTCCAGTTACTGCTTTATGTTGGAAGGTGATGTTTATTCCTCTTTTACTGCTTGAGCCACAGTAGTACCCTTGGTTGTTGATAATGGCCTAGTCTACTGAAGCTACATTGCAGTATATTAACACTAATACACATTTAAGGGTAGGTGTTACATATACAATCCAATTCAATCACAATTTTAAAAAGTGTTTAAGCGCTAATAAATGTTGGTACAAAGAATCATATAGTTATAGGTATGGGTATACATTTTGCTTATACCTATACACTTTTTTCATGCAGATGTAGCTGGTGTTTTAGTAAATGATGAGGGCAAATAAGTCAATGTGGTTAATTACTGCTACCTATGACTGCTATGAGTGCCAAGTTTTTGTACAGGCTTCTACTGAGTTTGTATCATGGTGCCCACGATAAACCCACGAGGCACTGTGATACTTCCCCTATCAAAAATTACAGAATAACTGGAGCTTACGTTTTTCTTTCTGTCATGTTTCACACACTGGAATGAATGCTTGTTACTGCCATCAGTCTTAAGTCAACTGACACCTGAAGAGCCTATTTATCAATGATTCCAAGATTCACCCAACTTTTCACACATTTATTTAGAAAGTATGCAAATCTTGGGTGAAAGTTGCGTGAATCACCATCAATTGCCAGTTTACAGCAGCCAAATGATGTGGACAGTAGCTTAATTACCATTGTAAAACCTTGTTACCCACGTCTAGTCTAATACTTTATGTTGGAAGCTGATGATAATTCTTCTTTTACATCTTAAGCCATGGTAGTATCCTTGATTGTTGATAATGGTCCATTCTACTAAAGCTACATTGCAGTATAATAACACTAAGCATTTAAAGGTAGGTGTAACATATACAATCAAATTCAATCACAATTTTAAAAAGTGTTTAAGCATTAATAAATATTTATATAAAGGGGCAAGGTGGGTTTGTCCAACACGCAACTCTTTTGGAGCTGGCTGCTCCAAATTTATCAGCTACTAATAAAGCTAAACTCTTTGAAAAAAACAATGATGGTTGTTTTGTAAAAAATTATAAAAAAAACTTAAAAAAAACTTCATGAGTGTTGTCCCATATTTGGCTGCTGCTGAATTCGGTAAAACTCTTAGGGGTTGATTTACTAAAGGAAAATAGACTGTGCACTTTGCAAAGTCGAACCCTGAAGAAGTCACGTGACCAGTGACACAACACATTGGGTGGAGCCGGTGACGCCACTCCAGTATACGGAAGTGCAGTGAGAAGGTGATACTGCTACTTGTCTTACTCTGATACTATGCAAGATTTTATTTGTTCTTAATGTGAACATATTTGGATTATTTTAATAAAATTGGTTTATATTTGGCCATATTGCACTATAAATGTCTGTTTTATTCTGAGTGTGACCTGAGATGGGAGACAAGGATCCAGTGTAAACCCTGCAGAGAGATTGGTGGAGTAAAGTGTGGATCTAGACAGGTAGAGCTTTCTTGACGGAAGTGATCAGGATTTGAAGACCACATTGTCCATGTTAAGCACATCTTGACATTTTGGTCAGTTTCTAAGGTGAGTGGCCATTCCACCAAAAGGTGGCAGTTGCAGTTTACAGATTTATAGATTTATCACCATATGAACCTTTTTTTTGTTATATTCTCCAGCATTAGTGGTGGATTGAGCACATTTTTGGGTGTTTCACACTTCTAAAATGGACTTGTTCATATATTCTTTATTTTTTATTATTTATGCTTTATGCACAATATAAAATGTTATGATTGTTCTATCTGTTAAATATGCTTATTTTCTGTTTCAGAGCAAGCGCATTTTCTTCACAATATTGCTTGTTTTTAGTGTTTTGAGTTCACTAGCAAATGGTTGCAGCTGTTCACCCTCACAGTTGTTACAATATCACACACAGTTTGATTCATCCCAATTTTTGATTCTTTTTAACGTTTTAGTTTTTTTGCTTATACACATTGTGTGTTGGATTAAGATTAGATATTTTTTGTCACTTTTTCATTTTGAAATACGCAGCCGCGCACAAGTATTTTATTCACAGCGTTTTGCAAAGTGCAGTCACACGCTGCAAAAGCAGTTGTTCCAAAACTTAGTAAATGAGCAGAAGCTCTGCTGACTTCCATCATCCAATCATGTTCAAGCAAAAATGCTGTATTTTTTTTTTTTCTTTGCAAAGTGAAATTGGTCCTCATTTACAAAGCTCTGGTGCAACAGCTCTTGCAGAGTGCAACTGCATTTTGAAAAGTGCACAGTCTATTTGCCTTTAGTAAAACATCATGAATCCTGTATACAACTGTCAGCGCCAAACAGATGACAGTCGGTTTTCTGAATGCAGCAGACAGATATAGGGCAACAATCATTTGAGGTATTTTATTCTTAAAAAAAAAAAAACTGTCAAAATATCAGCTTTAAGACCTTGTTCACACTATGGTGCAGAAACAACAGTTTTTCTGCACGTGTTCTGCAAGAACATGAAAAAAACGAAGGTTCTCTATGTTCACACCACAACACTGGCATCACGTGTGGATTTTTTCTGCTCAGGAATCTGCAACGGGTATGCAGTTTTCTGCACGGGAAAAAAACTGGCATGACATCAACATTGGAGCAAACAGGGCACATAACTGATGTGCATGAAATCTGATGGTAATGTGCATAAAAACTCACCGAAACGCGCATAAAAACTGATGTGAAACTGATGTCTCTGCAAATGAAATCTGCGCTGTTTTTCCATTAGATTTCATGCACATATGATTTGAAAGAACCCTAATGATGGGGTTTGAATTTACCACAACCATGTGTTTTAGGTGGATCCCAGAATTTCACATTTTGGTTGTATTCCTAACTGTTGGTCGAACTATTTGTGCTCAAAGCCATAATGCATAGCCATTGCCCCTGATAAGTTTTACTATCCCCAACACAACATAACAATCCACATTTCTTATTTAAAACTCTTAAAACTCAAACACTGCCTTCATAAAACATATCAACAAAGACAATATCCATGCTGGAAAAAAATCACCAGAAAAAGCTCCACATTAGAGTTTTAGTCTAATATGATCTGGATTATTATTATTATACACGATTTATATAGTGCCAACTGTTTACGCAGCACTTTACAATGTAGAGGGGGACAGCACAATTACAGTACAGTTCAAGAGGGCCCTGCTTGAAGAGCTTACATTCTAAAGGGAGGAGGGGTGGTACAAAAGGTTATAGCTGCAGAGAATGATTTGATGGGGGTGGCTCGGGGACAGTTGTTAGGTGGGTGTGGGATAGGCTTGGGATTATAAAGCTGGATTCCAGTCAGCCTTTAAACTTAAAAAAAACCAAAACATTTTCAGTGTTTCCCCCACCAGGACAGTATGGGCTAAATCAGCCCTCAAAATGTGTACTAGCATGGCAGGTCACTTGGCTCGGGCAGAAGGCAGGTCCGCTTGCTTGGCTTGGGCGGGAAGGCGGGCCGGCTTAGCTCGGCTTGGCTGGGGCGTGTCCAGGTGGGAGGCTTGGCTTGAGCGGGGGGAGGGTCCACTCGGCTCGGCGGGGAGGTGGGCTTGCACAGCTCGGCTTGGCTCGGTCGGAGGGAGTGTTCCCTCAGCTCAGGCGGGGAGGCGGGCCAGCTTGACTCGAGCGGGGGGGGGCTCAGCTTGGCTTGACTCGGGCGGAGGGCCTGTCTGCTCAGGCGGGAAGGTGGGCCGGCTCGGGCAGGGAGGCGGGGAGGTGAACGCACCTCAACGCAGACTGACTGCAGCTCTACCCATGGCAACCAGATACCAATAAGGTGTCTCCAAAGCTACCATTCATTGGAACTTCATCAGTGACATGACAGGAAATGTTAGCAGCTTCCTGTGCGAGTGGTGGAGTCCTTAGAGATCAGTTATGTGGCATGTCCTCATTCAGAGCTGTGTTTGCAATCTTGTTCCAGGTCAGGGATTTCTTCCTCTGTACTCCAACTTCTCATGACAATGGCAAACTTTACATCCAATCTGATGATAGCTGGAGCAGAAAGGGCAACTCACTTCTGTGAAGTAAAAGTGTCTTTTTGTCAGTGAAACTCCCCCTCTCCTTCTGCCTTTCAATTTGTGACACTGCGCAGCTTGCTAAATTAGTGTTGGGCCAGTTCACACTAGAGCGCGTTGTGGCAAAATCACATTTCATGCTGGTTTCCTGTACCACATGTTATTGCACTGCCCTTGAGAGATGCGCGCAGAACCATTCATTTGTAATGGCACCCAAAACGCATCAGTTGCAGCCACCAAGGTCGTATGGTAACCGCAGGAGCATGCGGTTTGGTGTGGCACAATTTGAGAAAGTTGTGCTTGCTCTACTTTTTGCATATTACCATGCGTTCTGTCAAAATGGGAATGCATGTATTCTATTGTGAACCAGTGCGTTTTTGTAGTGCGACATTGTGCATTTTTTATTCATTTTTCATGCTGATGCTTTTTTTTAGGAGGAGGCAGCTCGATTTAAGTCCTTAATTACACCACAAAAGCAACCTCCAGATCCATTCCAAATGCATTTCTGCATGCTCATATTTTATGCGTTTTCGGATGCATTCCAGATGCTTTTTTTTTCTTGTTTTTTTGTTTTTTACTGCACTGGGGTACAGTACCTTTAGTAGCCAATCATATTTTGTCCTTATTTTATTTATCACAGTCAGATCAATGAAATATGCTTTATGTTAATATTGTTAAAGTTGTTGTTGTTAATATTTATTTTTTAGCCCAATTCTGCATAAAATATTAAACAGTGTAATTTCATGAGATAATTTGCGAGGGCGTGTTTAGGGGCAGACTTAGGAGCAAGGCAGGGGATGGGTGGGGAAAATGGTGGAGAGTAACCCTTATGCCGCGTACACACAACCGTTTTTCATGGCGTGAAAAATTCAATTTTTAAATTGGTCATTAAAAACAATCGTGTGTAGGCTCCAGAGCATTTTTAACAACGTGAAAAATGGTCTAAAAAAAATTAGAACCTGCTCTATTTTTTCACGTCGTTTTTCACGTCGTTCTTTTTAACGTCGTGAAAAACGGTAGTGTGTATGCTTTTACGAGGGGAAAAAAATGCGCATGCTCAGAATCAAGTATGAGACGGGAGCGCTCCTTCTGGTAAAACTAACGTTCGTAATGGAGATAGCACATTTGTCGCGCTGTAATGGACTGAAGAGCACGAGGCTAAAAAGCACGAATCGGCTCTCACCAAACTTTACTAATGCAAGGATCAGCAAAAGCAGCCCAAAGGGTGGCGCCATCTGAATAGAACTTCCCCTTTATAGTGCCGTCGTACGTGTTGTACATCACCGCGCTTTGCTCGAGCAATTTTTTTTCACGATAGTGTGTAGGCAAGGCAGGCTTGAGAGGAAACAAGAAAAATCACATTGAGAAAAACGTTGTTTTTTTCAATGACATTAAAAACGGCCGTGTGTCCGCGGCATTAAGCCCTGGCTAGTAGCTCAGGACTTGAAATTTTGAGCCCTGGGCTAAATGCCTGTTTTTTCTGTGAGGGTGTAAACCAGGCAATATGCACCTTATTCCTTGATCTTGTTGGTTTCAACTCTGCCATTTAATAGGTGTATAGCCAGCCCTTTTGCTGGTTGTGCAGCTACCCCTCGCTGATATCATCACATGCAATACAGGACCATTAGTACTTCACTGTACATGAGGGTGTTGAAGGACCAACCACATTCAAGTGGGGTTGGAAAGGTATTTCTCTACTTCTCATCCACCTATTTTTAAAGGCGGACTGTAGTTCAGCTTTAATACCTATTATGCAGCTTTCATAAAGTCCAGGTGACAGTGATACCTGCCTGATTTTTGGGGATAATAAAAAAGGCTCCGTTCCCTGCGAGTGTCGCGACGCATGGGGGCGGAGCCTGGCGGCAAATTCAAAAATGACAAAATTCATAATACTTAGAGTACACTGTAATCTTACAGATTACATTACTGTATGAAATTATTTCATATCCCATTTGTCCCTAGTGTTTTGTCCAGTGCCCTGCATGCAGTTTTATATTATATATACCGTTCTTTCTGCCTGGAAACTTGAGATTTTCCATAGCAACCAAAAAGTGTCCCTTTATGTCAAAAGTGGTTTGAGGCCAGCTAGAAAACAGCGATAATAAGTAAGAACACTTGCAAAATTGAGCGATAGTGAATAGTGGGGAAATTCATTTTATTATAATTATTATATTATTATTTTTTATAATTATTTATAGTTATTATATTATAATTTATGATGAAACTTTATCATACCCGGGATGTCTACTAGACTCTTGTTTGGACAGATTTAAGTGTGTTATTACTAAGAATTACAGGCCTAAAATAAAAAACGCCAAATTTCTATGCAAAACAATTGTACCGATTTGAGACACAAAAATCTGACATAATCATACCGCCAGGGTGGCTACGAAGGAATTGCTCCCCAGCAGACAGCAAAAATTTTACTTACAGGTGTTAGGTTACCCAGACTAGTGCATACATTGCAATTTGATCTGGACTGCAAACACATGAGATTGATTTACTAAAGGAAATCAGTCTGTACACTTTGCAATAGACTTTTCACTTTGTAAGGGGATGTTCCCTTAGCTTACTGAATGTGGTGACAAATCATATACAAGAAAAATAAAAAACAGTATACCGTACTTGTGTACACGATTGGATAATAGAAATTACCAGAGCTTTATCTCATTCACTAAGCTAAGGGAAACTTTCCATGCAAAGTAAAAAGTTATTTGTAAAATTAGAAATATTTACCCCTAATAAATTGACCCCACAGCATTTACTTTACTGCATTCTACTGTTAAAATCCCTGTGTATTAGCTTAGATTAGGCATGTTTGCAAAACGCCAGTGGTTGATGCTGTGGGCAACTGCAGTGATGTGCTGGCTCTACCTTACTTCTCCCACAGTCAAGTGCAGAGCAAAATAATAATAGATGGACAACACATGGCCATGTGGTCCTTTTTTTCTCTCCAGTTTTAAAGTAGGAAAAACTCTGATAAATGTAAGAATAAGGGCAAAAGTAAGGGAGGGGGGGGGGGGGGTATAAAAAATTAATTACTGTAGACTAGTGTTTTAGATTGGAGTTTATTCAAGGGATAGATGCAAGGTCCACTTTTATTGATATTTTTTTAACACATTTATGTAAAAAAACTATATAAATTGAAGCAGAAAACACATAAAACTCAGGGTATTTACAGGCATACCCCGCTTTAAGTACACTCACTTTACATACACTCGCGAGTAAGGACATACCCGTGAGTGTATGTAAAGTGGTTCTCAAGCTAAAGCTGCAGCTGAGTAATCCGTGCAAGGATAGTTCAGATTCCCTGTTACTTGGAAACACACTCCCTGACCCCCCCACTACAGTCCCTGACCCCCCACTACAGTCCCTGACACCCCTATACAGCCCCTGACACCCCCACTACAGCCCCTGATGCCCCAGAAGTGAAAAAAGGTATTGCTTCACTTTAAGTACATTTTCGTTTTACATACATGCTCTGGTCCCATTGTGTACTTAAAAGTGGGGTATGCCTGTATACCTGCTTTTCTATTGGTATGCTGCTAGTGAATGAAGGCTTACATTTTCTGGTCTGTGGATGTTTTTGCACAGCTGTGCACTATATTATATTACTGTGATTATCATATAGTGCACAGTAATACATAGCTGCATCCCCCAGCTCCAGTCTAGATATGGTTAAAATGGTTGTGGTAGAATCTGCTGTTTGAGTAAATCTGTCATCATTAAGTTCTCTGTGATAACTACAAGAATAATATGATGACCCTGAAGCTTGCACAATAAACTCTAGTGCGGTATTTGGATATTGCCTGTACCAGAATAGACAGGTGTAAAGGCTGCTAGTTTCATAGGTACAAGTGAGGACTATCTCTTCATTTTCTTGTCCTGTGTGTGTAGAGGGCTGGTGCACTGAAACTCCATATACTGATCCTAAAAAAATAATATACAGCTATATAAATCATTTTCCAGTACATGTTATCAAATTATGATATACAAAAATATATCACCTACCGGCAATTGTGCATATTAATATGAGTAACATCAGATTATAAAATCGCATTGTGATTTGATACACAGGGCACAAATAGTTGCATGAGCAGTAATCAAGACCCTTTCTACCAACACTGTATGGCACAGATAGCTTAAGATGCATGTATGGTTTATGGGAGGAGTTTATATTGAGTAAAAAAAGGAAATACTGTATGCAGTGTATATAATGTTTTAAACAAAGAACTATTGAAACTTCCTGACAGTGTAACTCAGTATGGTAGAGAATAATATATTTGTATTGTTTTCTCTATTTTTAACCACTTGCTTACTGGGCACTTAAACCCCCCTCCTGCCCAGACCAATTTTCAGCTTTCAGCGCTGATGCATTTTGAATGACAATTGCGCGGTCATACAACACTGTACCCAAATGACATTTTTATAATTTTTTCCCCACAAATAGAGCTTTCTTTTGGTGGTATTTGATAACCTCTGCGGTTTTTATTTTTTGTTAAAAAAATATAAAAAGACTGATTTAAAAAAAATAATTATATATATTTAAAATTTTGTAAACAGGTAATTTTCTCCTTTATTGATGTACTCTGATGAGGCTGCACTGATGGGCACTGATGGGCTGCACTGATGGGCACCGATAAGGTGGCACTTGTGGGCACCGATAAGGCGGCAATGGTGGGCACCGATAAGGCGGCATTGGTGGGCACCGATAAGGCGGCACTGGTGGGCACTGATAGGCGGCACTGGTGGGCACTGATAGGCAGCACTGAGAGGTGGCACTGATGGGTGGCACTGAAGGGCATTGATAGGTGGCACTGGTGGGCACTGAGAAGTGGCACTAATAGGTGGCACTGATAGGTGGCAGTGATGGGCACTGATAGGTGGCACTGATGGGTGGCAATAATGGGCACTGGTAGGTTACACTGATAGGCAGCATTGCTAGGTGGCACTGATGAGGCACTGATTGGCGGCACTTGTGGGCATTGATTGGCGGCACTTGTGGGCATTGATAGGTGGCACTTGTGGGCATTGATAGGTGGCACTGTGGGCATTGTTAGGTGGCACTGTGGGTACTGGCAGGTAGCATTTTACTGGCACTGATGAGGCACATCTGCCTCCTTCCTCATCAGGGCCGATGTCCCTTGTGAAAGAGCCGGTGATCAGCTTTCTTCCTCCTCACGCTGTTAGCGTGAGGAGAAAAAAAAAACGATTACCGATTCTTTGTTTACATCACGTGATCAGCTGTCATTGGCTGACAGCTGATCACGTGGTAAGGGGTCGGGATCAGCCCCTTATTCGGATCGGTGATCACCCGAGTCTCAGTGACTCGGGTGATCACAGCGCGCGCGCGAAGGGGAGGCCGTCTATTGACGGCCTCCCGGATTTTCAGGTTCGTGCTGAAGCCGTCATTTGGCTATAGCGCGGGCCTCAGGTAGTTAAATATGTCTATGCTAAATGAATTTCCTCTTTGCAAGGTAAATTCTGACTAAGCTTGGTGAATGAGGTAATATTGTGCTGACTTCAATCATCCAATTATGTGCTAGAAAAATCCTGTGTTTTAAATTTTTCTTACACGTGATTGGGTATTCTTTTCAAAGTTATTGCTTCACTTTGGTATACCTCATTTACTAAGATTAGTGAAAATCACTTTGCAAAACTAAATTCTCTTAGAAAGTAGACATGCTCTTTTACTTTGGTAAATCAGGGTCAGTGTGTATGAAAGAAAACAACTTCTGCTATTTTGTCTCTTTAGAAAACCCCTAGTGCTCTGGGAACCCCTGTGCATGATATAGGGACCTTTTAGAATGACAGAACTGGGAAGGAGGTAGGTGATGGAACAATTTGAACTTTACACCAGCTGGTTATTCATGCCCTCTTGCCTGTTGAATTATTTATACTATCCTGATCAAAACCAACTCCCAATTCTCTTTGAATATGCCTCCTCCTCGATTCCCCCCACATGACTTTACCATTGAGATCAACAGCACAACCATTGGTCCCTCCACTCACACCAGGGTGCTAGATTTTGACCTCTCCTTCAAGCCCCACAAGCTCAGTTTTGGAAAGCTTGAGTTTGAGGAAGTGGTGTGATATCCATACTGATATGTTGCTTAGTAAATTTGTGATATTTGAGGAGATTGAAGGAGTGAGCTGGGGAGTAGAGAGAAATATCTTGGTGTCTGAAAAAGACTTGGATAGTTTCCAGAAACAGAAAACCGTATAGTCTCCCAGTCCCACGCGAATAGTGTAAAAAGAACAAAGAGAGACAAAGCTCTCGCATAGAAATGGAATTTTAAAGGGGGACACCGGTTCTGTTTGTAGGTGAGTACACTTTGAGACAATAAATTAGAAAAATATACATTTATTCAAAAAACATCTTAAAATTAATATTGTGACTATACAAAGACCACAAAACTTAGAGACAAAGAACTAGATTGTGCAGTCAGCCAACATGTTTCGCACTGTTGTGCTTCGTCAGGGCTTTGCACTTGTCTTTGATTTCATGAGGTCTGTACAAGACATAGAAGTTTGTAATTAGTGTCAAGCAATAATATATAATCAATAATATCAATACATATGCATTCGTTAATATAACACAAATTTCTGTATACTAACGAAGCCAAAGATAACAAAGTTACATCATGCTCACCTAGTTTGATTCAAGAGGATTGGATAAATCGCTTAACATGTACATCAATGCCGATGACCCCACCACATCCCACCGCAGCTGACCCGGTGGACGCCAGAACCAACAGGCCGAAACGTGAGAATTTTGACCATATAAGCCGACCAAATAATAATAATAATAATAATACAGCAATTTGTGTTATATTAATGAATGCATATGTATTGATATTATTGATTATATCTTATTGCTTGACACTAATTACAAACTTCTATGTCTTGTACAGACCTCATGAAATCAAAGACAAGTGCAAAGCCCTGACGAAGCACAACAGTGCGAAACATGTTGGCTGACTGCACAATTTAGTTCTTTGTCTCTAAGTTATGTGGTCTTTGTATAGTCGCAATATTAATTTTAAGATGTTTTTTGAATAAATTTATGTTTTTCTAATTTATTGTCTCAAAGTGTACTACAAACCTACAAACAGAATCCCGTTTCAATGCGAGAGCTTTGTCTCTCTTTGTTCTTTTTACAAATATCTGGGTGTCGTTGGCGTAGAGGTGATATTGGAAGCCGTGGTAGGCTATCAACTTGCCCGGGGAAGAGGTGTAGAGAGAGAATATGAGGGGCTTTGGGGTATCCCTACAGAAAAAGGAAGAGGAGAGGAGGAGATGGTGTTGTATGTGATGCTGAAAGTTCACTGAGATAGGTAAAAGGAGAACCAGGAAAGAGTAGAGTCATGGAGTGGTGTTTCTTGAGGAGGAGCAGGTAGGAAACTCTGTCAAAGGCAGCGTAAAGGTCTAAGAATATAAATATTGAGTCATGACCGTTGGTTTTAGCAGTTAGTAGGTATTTTGGGAGTTTTAATAGGGCAGTTGTAGTGGAATGTTGTGTTAAAAAGTCAGACTGTTGGGGTTCAAGAAGGCTGTTGTCAGTGAGGCAGCAACCCTTATGGTTGTGGATGAAGTGTTCAGGAAGCTTTGAAGAAAGCGGGAGCAGGAAGATGAGTTTTGAAGCTTACCTACAGGTAAGCTTATAATAAAGCTTGTATAGAAAGGGTACTAATGCCCAAACCACAGCGATAATGAATAAAATAAAACTACACCAATAGCTGCCAACATAAAGGTGTTCCCACACTAAGGATAAAATTGATATGGTAGGTAATGTGGCGTTTATTGAAAATAAAATGATGACCTATTAATAATAAAATTACTTGGAAATTCCACAAGGATAGATCCAAATAAATAAAGCGCCCTTTGAATTAATCTCTCATAAAAAATTGTACAGCAAGTGATTTATCAAACCATGCTATAACAAAAAGTATTGCAGGTAATGTGACGCTTAATAGAAAAGTATTAATATATTGAATCCGCATACGGTGACTGCACGGACCGTCTAAGCTCTGAGGAAGAGGGTACGCCCTGGAAACGCGTCAGCTGTTTGGGGTACCAACAGATCCCCTCCACATCAGGTCCGGTCTGCATGTGCTAAAGAAAACCCATTGTTCCAAGGAGGGCTGCAAGACTACAGGCTTTGCCTAAATCCAAAAAGTGGCCTACACCACCCGTGTAGAGCTGAAACACCTAAGCGCAGGAGATTGTTATTGTTTTGAATACATTTATGTAGCACCTCAGAAGTCCTATCAAAAAATGTTAGCACAAACAGCAAGGAATGTGTTTTTATAATACAGCTCCAACTTCAGGAAAGTGAATGTTCATCCATGCAGTGTGGGGATATCCTTTTTCACTTAGGGCACTTTCACGCTATGACACTGTTCGCGTTAGCGGTAAAGAGCCACTGGTTTAAGCTGTGTTTTTCGGCTGCTAGCGGGGCGCTTTTAACCCCCACTAGCGGCCAAAAAAGGGTTAAAAGCGCCGCTGCCGAATCGCTTTGCAGGCGCTTCAGCAGCGTTGGCTATTGATTTCAATGGCAGGGGCATTTTGGGAGCGGTGTATTCACCGCTCTTAAATCGCCCCAAAGATGCTGCTTGCAGGACTGTTTCTAACGTCCTGCAAGCGCACCACTCCAGTGGGAAAGCATTAGGGCTTTCACACTGGAGTGACAGGAGAGGCGCTTTACAGGCGCTTTGCAGGCGCTATTTTTAGCGCTAAAACCCCTGTAAAGCCTCTCAGTGTGAAAGTGGTCTTACCTGATTCCAAGCTGTCTTCCTTCACCCAAAGCCTTGACATCATCTCATACCATAAATGGATATTAACCCTGTATGGTATGATGGGGAGGCTGGAGTGTGACCACAACCAGTAATTTACATTGGAGCTGAAGGGGACAATTCACAGCAGTGGAGGACGCCTGCTGGAGAAAGCAAAGCTGGGTACACACCGATTGAGATTTGTCCAGTTCAGCAGGAACTGGCTAAATTTCAATGTATCCCTGTAAGGGCCGGTTCACACTTGTGCGATGCCAGACATCGCATGTAATTCGCAGCGCACTGCTGTTCACTCTACATGCGATGTCTGTGCGGTGAGATTTCAGCCATACAGATAGTATGGCTGATATCGCACCGCATTCGGTCCAAACACGCACAGGACTCTTTTTTCTGTTCGGACCAGAATCGGATCGCATGTGTGTTCACACATATGCGATCCGATTCATGTCCGAACTGTCAGTCGCAGTGCGATACCCGAGCTGAAATGGGGGTGTCGTTAACATATAATGACACTCCCCAGCAGTTTGCATATGGCAGTGTGAATGGCAGTGCGAGTCGGTGCGATGCGGGAACCCGCAGTGGATTCGCAGGGTTCTCGCATCGCACAAGTGTGAACTGGGCCTAAGACAGAAGCCAATCATTAGATCAGCTTCTCTTAAACAGGATTGCTTAAGGCTGGGTTCACACTTTTGCCGCATGCGGCTCACAGCAGGGGCCCTGTGCATCTCCATTCACTGTTCCAGTTCCGATTTCAGCTTGAATTTTTGGGCTGAATTTGGACCTGAAATGGACCAAAAGATGCACAGGACCCCTGTGCAATTTGCACCGGAGCCGCAGCAGAGATATGTGAACCGGTTCCATAGAGAGCTGGTCACAATCTCCTACCATGCAAATTTGATGTGGGGAAACCTGCATCCAATTCGCATAAATGTGAACCCAGCCTAAAACCTTGTTCAATTAGCAGCTTGCAGCAAATGGACTGCAGCACTAATCAGTGTATACTGACAGTGGAGAGTCCCCGCTGTCAGAATACAATGTCCCCGCAAGGGAGCTCCTTGCATCCACATCGCTTGTATAAATGCAAGAAACTGTCAGCTAGCAAACTGAACTACAAAACCTGTGCACATGTACCAATTTATTTCTAAAAGCGCGCATGTGTGTATGTATATATATATAATATATATATATACACACATACATGTGTGTTTGAGCTTTGGGGTGCACACCCTAATGTAATAGGCTGCGCACGCTTATGGGTGACTGTCAAAGACGGTAACTGACTATTCAATTAACATAGGTCGGGCAAATTAATAAGTAAAACTAAAGTAAATATCCCACCCACAACGGTAGAATAAGTGCAAATAATAAAGTACTTACAACCAGGGAAATAACATCCGGTGCTTAACAAAAACTTCTGTGTGTGATCAAACCACAAATGTGAATTCCAAATATTTCATGTGCATCAACACAATAAAGTGCATAAATAAACAATCAAAAAAATTGCATAGTTCATTATAAATATGTGCAAAAAAAACAATTAATGTGCAAAAAGATGTGAAAAAAATTCCTATTAATAAAGTATCTTATTAATGCATAGGAGAAAAGTCCCATATATGGTGCAACAGTGATCCAGATATCTTTAAAAAGGTGTCCAAACGTGCAGCAAAAAGTTCATCACATTAAAGTGCATGTGCCACGGTCCAATATGTTTCCACCATCCAATGTGCCACTCACTATGTGCCCCAGTCTCTCACCTCATATGCAATAAATTGTGCCTCTCTGGTAATTCCTCACTGGGCGATCAGTCTCCTCCAGAGCATTTCCAATAGAATCACAATCAATGATTAAACGTGCTCGTATGCATGGAAAAGAAGAGGGAGGCTTCCATAGTGTAATATTGAGATAATTGATTTATTATAAAAAACGTAGTACACTTACAATTAAAACACTAGGTAAAACAGCGTGATAAACACGAAGACTTCCGGTCTCGGCCACGACCGGAAGTGACGACACCCGACTCTCTTCATTGATGCGTTGCATCACTGTTCACGTGACTTTTTCCAAGGGTTTTTTTTTAGTATACACTGCCCACATATACAAAATACTGCTCAATTGCTTTGCCAAAAGTGAAAGTCTCACAGACACACATAAAACAAATATGTATTTTTTAGTGAAACACTTATTTAAGGCACATTTTTCTGTATATTGAATATAGGCATACAGATAACAATTAGTTTGAGCCTACCTTAAAATGAAACCCTACTTTGCCCATGCAGGGCAAAGCAACAGGTTTAATTTATTGCAGACACATACTGTATAGTACAATATTTTTTTTTCCCTGTTCACTCCACTGAGAGCAAAAAACAAGTCCCTGTGTAAGCTACAGTACATAGTTATTCAGGTTGAAAAAAGACACAAGTCCATCCAGTCCAACCAATAAAAAGGGGAAAAAAATCATACAATCTCATATACACAATCCTATACCCACAGTAAATTCAGAGAAAGGCAAAAAAAAAAACAGCAAAGCATGCTCCAATTTGCTCCAGCAGGTGAAAAAAGTCCTTCCTGGTCCCCCGAGAGGCAATCGGATATTCCCTGGATCAACTTTACCTATTAATGTTAGTATCCAGTCATATTATGTACATTTGGGAAAGAATCTAGTCCTTTTTAAATGCAAGCTATTGAGCTAGCCAGAACCAGCTATTGAGGGAGTCTATTTCACATTTTCACAGCTCTTACAGTGAAGATATTTTGTATTTGGAGATGAAATCTCTTTTCCTCCAGACGTAAAGAGTGCCCCCTTGTCCCCTGTGATGACCTAAAATTGAATAACTTAACACCAAGTTCACTATATGGAGCACTTATGTATTTATACATGTTGATCGTTTCCCTCCTTAATCACCAGACAGAAAAAAAATCTGTTCTCTAATCTTTCCTCATAGCTGAGCTCCTCCATGCCTCTTATCAGTTTTGTTGCTCTTCTCTGCACTTTCTCCAGTTCCCCAATATCCTTTTTATGAACTGGTGTCCAAAACTAAACTGCATATTCCAGATTGGGTCTTTCTAATGATTTGTACCAGGGCAAAATGATATCTCTCTTTGTAGTCTATACCTCAGTTAATACAAGAAAGGACTTTGCTCGCTTTGGAAACCGCAGCTTTTGCATGCTATTATTAAGCTTATGACCTATCAAAACACCCAGATCCTTCTCTACCATTGATTCCCCCAGTTGTACTCCCCCTAGTGTGTATGATGCATGCATATTTTTAGCTTCCAAATGCATAACTTTACATTCGTTTTCAGCGCTAAACAGCTAATGGTGCATATGTTACATAAACTTTGTTGCAATAAGAATGTTCATTATGATAATGCAATAACCAATGGCAATTCTCCACAAGGACCTTATGACGCAGCCCATGGAAGTTTGTGGTTCTCTTCTGCTCAAACTCTCATTCCGGTTCCCATAGGAAAGGAAATGACTGACAATAATATCACAGAGACCTTCCAACAAGTGCAATAATGAGCACTTCCAAAGATGAGAAACACTTCAAATTAACTGTTAGGAAAGCCTTAAATGACTTAATCCTCTCAATATTTGCAAGTAATGCCAGCACTGGAAGCAGTTTGTTGAGTATGGCCACTCTACAATTGGAAGATGTGAAATCTAACATCTTTCTAGATCTAACATCTTTCTAATCTAAGTTTTTGCACAACTGTGCACTGCATTATATTACTGTGATTATCATCTAGTGCACAGTAATACGTAGCTGCATCTCTCAGCTCCAGATTAAATATGGTTAAAATTGTTGTGGTAGAGTTTGCTGTTTGAGTAAATCTGTCATCCTTAAGTTCTTTGTGAAAATTAGAAGAAAAGGAAGAAGCTTGCATAATAAACTCTAGTGCACCGTTGGGATATTGTCTGTACCAGTGGAGCCAGGCATATTGGCTGCTGATTTCATAAGTACAAATGAGGATAGTGCCTTTATTTTCTTGTCCTGTCTGGGTTGAGGGCTGGTTCATTGAGCCTCCACTTACTGATCCTAAAACAATAATATACAGCTATGTAGGTAATTGCCCAAATGACATGATAATTTTCTGAAAATACAACTGTCACCTACCAATAATTACACAGAGTAACACCAGGTTATAAGCCCACACCATGATAGGAAATAGATAACACATGAACCGGACAGTTGCATGTGTAGTTATGCAGATCCTGTCTTAGAGCACTATATAAATGAGTGCAGTACAGACAGTGTAACAGAGATATGAGTTGGTTTTTGGGTGGAGTTTATATGTACATGAAAGGAAATATTCAGCAGCATATAATACAATACTATATAGAATGCAGGAGTCAGGGATACAATATGGCATATAGAGTGCACAGGTCAGGATTCAGGAATATAATATGGCGTTTAGAATGCATGTGTCAGGAATATATGTCTAATAAACTATCCATACAGTTAAAATACAACATAGAATAAATAACACAGATTAAAAAATAACAATAAAAAATAAAAATAAAACCCCGCAATGAATGAAAACACATACCTGTAAATTGTTCTATAACTCAGCTAACAATCAGATCCATGTTAGACAGGTCAGCCTAAATACCGTATTTATTGGCGTATAATACGCACTTTTTCCCCCTGAAGATAGGGGAAAAATCACGGGTGCGTGCTATACGCCGATAGTGTACCTCGGACTCGGAGGGGAAGGAGGGGAACGAGCGCCGCCGGAATTCACTGAGCCGTCATCTCCTGTTTACTCGGCTCTGACGTCACACACACAGTCCCGCCTCCGCCACCAGCATTGGACCAGTGTTCTGTCAATCACAGGAGCTGGTCTAATGCCGGGGGCGGAGGCCGGACTGTGTATGTGACTGCCGACGCGACTGAGAGCCGAGTAAACAGGAGATGACGGCTGCACGAGATGACAGCTGCACTGCACGAGAGATGGTGAGTCTGGAAATGGGCATCAGGCTGCATTGATGAGAGACGGGCTGCAGATGGGCACATAGGCTGCAGATGGGCACATAGGCTGCAGATGGGCACATAGGCTGCATTGAGGCTGCAGATGGACACTGACCATTATTTTGCTTCAAAGTGGTTTCTTTTTTTTTTTTTCCTGAAACTTCAATCTTAAATTGGGATGCGTGCTATACGCCGGCGCGTGTTATACGCCAATAAATACGGTATATACTTTAAATGAACCAAATGCCTGCAGAATATTGTCCCTTCCTTTGCACATTCTTAACATCTTTCCTCCTTTTCTAAACTCTGTAGTGGTTTCAGAATATAACAGGAGCCATCTCTGTCCCCTAAGGAGGCACTGTCCTGCCGTCTGCAGCACATTGCTGGGCAACAGGGAATAAGCCTGACCAAGCAGGCAACCAATAAGTGGAGGGAAAAGTAACACACACAAATAACTTAGCTTGTAGGGTGCCGGTACACCATCTGGATCCGTGGGCCCCCTGGGATTATGTTAAAATTCTGGGACATGCCTGTGGGATCTGGGAAAGTTGGGGGTATTTTCACAGCATAGGTAAGTTGCTAAGGGGATTGGTATCATAGATGGACTGATATTTACTAGTGTAGTGACCCAGTGATGGGGTCCTCTCAGGGTTCAGAAGAGAAGCATAAGCATTGATGTCAGCAAAAGGGGAACATCAGGAGGCTACCAGTGCAAGCACATCTACATTGTTGGATTATGGATCCTGCACACCCAGAAACAGCCCAGAGAAAGACCAGCATGGCATGCTTTAGAAGGTAAAAAATGTACTGGAAGGGTAGGAGGAGGCTTATCTTTATCTTGGAAATGGGCTTTAATAAAATTTCCCAAAAAAAAAGAAATAAAGAATCATTCAAGATGATATATTTCTTCAGAAGACCATTATTAATCAGTACAAAATTGTGAAAAATACATGTTTGCATTAAAGTGTCATTAAACTCACATTATTAAAAACTGTCAATAAATACTATATTAAATGCTGACCTCAGTCACTGTGGGATTTGTTTTCTGTATTCTGCAAAAAAAACTGTTGTTCACTGTTCCACCCACCTGTCCATGTCCCCACTGCAGCTGGGGATTCTGCAGAGCAGTGTTAGCAGCTAGTGCACATGCTCAGTGTGTTTCTATGTTAAGCATATCTTCCCTGAATACATCTGAACAGCCCATGTGACTATAGAGTCACACATGTGGGCATATACACAGTGGTAAATGACAGCCCACTCCCTCCGTCCTCCTCCATGCCCACTAATCAGCTAAACACTATAAAGGTGGCATATTACACGGTTGGAGGCTTCACCTCTCTTTTATTCTAAGCAAGTATGCACAAGAGACATAAGCTGGAGGGGCGTGACTGCCAGAAATCCACTCACACTGTTTTTTTGCAAAAAATAATAAAGATTTGATTTAAAATATATATTTGTATGACAATGTAAAACAGTTTGATATTAATTATTTACTTTTACTCTGTATTCCAAAGACAGTTTTTTCAATTTTCAACATGTGATCAGCAGGAGTGGATTAGAAGCTCCTCCTGCTTATGCTTTCCTAAAGACAGGCTGGGAGAGAGCTGGGTCATGTGACAGCTGTAAATCGATTAGGAAAGATGGTACAAAGGCGAATTTTGAAAAAAAAATATTTTGAAAATCTTATCCAAGAATTTTCGTTCGTATTTCGCACCATTAGTGGGCTGCAGCAAAAGCCAATTTTCGTACGGCCATTGAATTTTAATAATCGCACATGTTTGAAATTTTTTGATAAACAAACGATTTTCTAATCAATGATGGGAGAATCGTGCGAGAAATGTAATCGAAAAAGAAATGCGCATGTGCAAGAAAAGAAAATTCCCGGAAAGAAAAGAAGATTCCCAGCCACGAAAATTATTTTCTTTAGGAACAGGAGGTGAAATTGAAGGTTGGGTTGGTCGAATTTCTAAATCAATGGTGGCACCATCGGATCACAAAACGCACAAATTTTCTGATTTTCAAAAGAAAATTATTTTGATATTTGATATTTGACCATGAATGTTTTTTTAATTAAAACAATTGCAGTGCCATAAACCACACACAGAA
Source organism: Rana muscosa (assembly GCA_029206835.1). Taxonomy (NCBI): domain Eukaryota; kingdom Metazoa; phylum Chordata; class Amphibia; order Anura; family Ranidae; genus Rana; species Rana muscosa. The sequence continues at coordinate 815,379,571 of CM055116.1, forward strand.
AGAGAAGGGATAATGTAAATTAAACAGTGTATGTTTAATATCACTTTAAGTTACCATATATACTCGAGTATAAGCCGAGATTTTCAGCCCTTTTTTTGGGGCTGAAAATGCCCCCTCAGCTTATACTCGAGTCAGTGTACCTGAAAATATTGAGAGGCTGCAGGCGTCCATCGTTTAAAACTGGTGGTCTCCTCCTGATCCCTTCTGTGATAGACTGAACTGTGTCTGCTGAGAAACGCCTATCACGAACGTTCTCTCATCCTCACCCATCACAGCAAAGACTGTGTTCAGTGTTCCGCCAATCACGGAAGCCTTTTCATCCTCGGACAAGAGGACATCCATGATTGGCGGAACACTGTACACAGTGTCTGCTGGGAAACTGAGTCCGAGGATGAGAGAACGTTCGTGATTGGCGGAACTGTGTCTGCTGAGAAACGCCTATCACGGAAGGGACCAGGAGGAGACCGCGAGTTTTAAACAATGAATGGATGCCCGCAGCCTCTCAATTTCAGGTACACTGACAACGGGCACAGTGAGGATTGGCACAGTAAGGATGGGCACAGTGAGGTGGCAATGGGCAGAGTGAGGTTGGGCACAGTGACAATTGGCACAGTGAGGTTGGCACAGTGAGGTTGCAATGGGCACAGTGAGGCGTGCAAATGGGCATTGTTGACCCTCTTCCACTTACAGTAGCTGCTGCATTCTCACCCTCGGCTTATACTCGAGTCAATAAGTTTTCCCAGTTTTTGTGTGGTAAAATTAGGTACCTCGGCTTACACTCAGGTCGGCTTATACTCGAGTATATACGGTACTACAGTAAACTTTTACAACCTGTAAATGTTTTGAAAGCAGTTTATGGTGAGCAGATGTTTTTTGCACAGCTGTACATTACATTATTTTACTGTGAGTATCATCTAGTGCACAGTAATATGTGGCTGCATCACTCAGCTTCAGCCTAGATATGATTAACGTGGTAGTGGTAGAATTAACATTTTGAGTAAATTTGCCATCATCAAATTTTCGAAATTCAGAACAAGACGAATGTGACTGTCGCATAATAAAGTCCAGAGCACTGTTAGCATATTGTCTGTACCAGTACAAACAGGCATAGCTGCTGCTGGTTTCATAAGTACAAACGAGGATGACATCTCCATTTTCTTGTCCTATCTGCAAAGATTCCTGGTCCACTTTGTTTCCACTTACTGATTCTATAACAATAATATACAACCTGATAAGTCAGTGGTCAAAACACACCATCTAGTGATAAATGCAGAATGCCACCTACCAGTAATTGTGTACATCAATAAAATTGACATAAGGATAGAAGAGTACATTATTACAGTATGAATAATACAGGAAATCGGTCCATTTAACAGTGCTGTACAGTACAGCCAGATATAAGCATTTGTGGTTTATGGGTGGAGTTTATATATGAATGATTAGGAAATATGCAGCAGCAAAGACGTTAGCTATGGCTGATGTTAGATTGCAGAGATTAAGTGTTCAGTGAACACTTCCTTTGCCCATAAACTGAAAGAGAAATAATTGCACTTTTTTAACATTACAGAACACGCTACAGGCATACCCCACTTTTAAGTACACAATGGGTTTTATTTACTAAAGCTGGAAAGCCCAAAATCAGGCTCACTTCTGCATAGAAACCAATGAGCTTCTAGCCCCAGCTTGTTCAATTAAGCCTGGTAATAAAACCTGGAAGCTCATTGGTTTTTATGCAGACGTGAGCCTGATTTTGGGCTTTCCAGCTTTAGTAAATAAAACCCATTGTGTACTTAAAAGTGGGGTATGCCTGTATTAAAAAGCTCTCACAAAGCTCCAACATCTACTGATCATTTTAGTAAACAGTCTTCATGTCTGTTCAAGTGGATCTTCAGTAAGGACCCCTCTTTTTGTTTTTGATAGAGGGCGGAAGGCTAAAAACCATCTGTTGAGTTTTTATTATAGTCTGTGTTTCTGCTGGGGAGATTCACCTCTCTATTTGTACTGGTGACCATTGCCACCGAGAATGAAAGCAAGGGAAAATACAAAAAATTGTTTCCACAACAAAAGGCAAGGGTAATCTTCCAATAGAGACACCTTTAGCAATACCCCTGAAGGAGACACTGATAGATTTGGTAATTCTGCTCTTTCCTTGTCCCTAATCGGAGCCCCACTCCTTCTGACACCACAAAAATACCTTGGCCGGGAGGTTTCCCAGCAGATAAACAAGAAACATACTCACCAGCTGTGATAAAAATGACCAGGCTGTATTGATAACAATATAATAGTAAGGCAATGTAACAATTTGGAGGTTAACCCACACAGTGAATCAACACAGTAAAAATACAGTACAGTGAAATACCCTTTAAAGTGTGGCCACCTATGTCCTGCAAGACCAAGGGCATAAACAATATCCCTCTGACTGGGAGATCACTCGCCAAGTGAGACAAGAGTGGATAGCAAGGAATCAATCTCTATTGTAGGTCCTCAGTTAAGAGAGTCTAGGTTTAAGCCTGAAAAAATCTGTTAGACCTGCACTCCAGTATTAAAAGTATAGACCCTGAGTATAAAACTCAGGCCTCGTACACACGACCGATTTTCTCGTCGTAAAAAACACGTCGTTTTTTTCGACGAGATTCTTGTTAAGCTTGTCGATTTTCTCGTCAAGCTTTCTATGCGTACACACTGTCATTTCCCAATTTCCTCGTTGTTCTCTGCGCTCACGTCCAGCACGTACGACGGCACTATAAAGGGGAAGATCTTTTTTCTTGGCGCCACCCCTTGGGCTGCTTTTGCTGATCTCGTATTACCGCGTGTGAAGTAAAAGTTTGGGAAGAGACGATTCGCGCTTTTCAGTCTTCGTACTTTTCAGATCGTTTTCTGCCGTTCAGTTTGTGCTTGTGGGTTTGTATCTTGACTTTCAGGGCGTCTAGGCAGGTCGTATCTGTTTTACAGTGTGTTCTTGCCTGTTCGTTTCTGATTTTCAGTTCGTTATTCATAGGCCTTGCTGTTCTAAAGTGCGTTCTGTTCTGTACGTTCTGATTAGACGACCGTTTCCTAGCCATGTCGCCTGGACGTTCTCGTCGTCGAGTTCGTGCTGTGCGTGCGCTTGGTGTTGGTCTGCTTGTTTTGGACCAAGACCAGTCCATGAATGGTGTGAGGAGGAGTTCATGGACCAAGAATTGGTTGCTCCAGCGGGACCAATTCTGCCACATGCCTCTGCTGCGGGAGATCATCGAGAATAATCCTGAGGACTACAGGAATTTTCTGAGGATGTCTGACCCCGTTTTTCAGGAACTGTTGGCTTTGGTGTCCCCCTATATTACCAGGAAGGACACCGTTATGCGGGAAGCCATCAGTGCTGAGCAGAGGCTCATCGCCACGTTGCGTTACCTGGCGACAGGGAGAAGTCTTCAGGACTTGAAATTCACCACAGGCATCTCCCCCCATGCTCTGGGCCTCATAATCCCAGACACCTGTTCTGCCATCATCCAAGTCCTGCAGGAGGACTATATTAGGGTAAGTTTTCTCCCTTAACATCACATTTTAGGTATTACATGTATGCTAATGTATTGTATTTCTTTCATCCTTCCCTAATTACCATGATTGTAATATGCTGAGAATGTCCCCTTTGTCCCCATGCATGTTGGAAGCTTTAGATTGCCCCTTTTTTCTCCTCCCTAAATATTTCCCTTCACTAACAGGGGCGCCTGTTGCTCCAAATGTTGGGGGGTTCAAACCCCAATTTAGGAAATAAACTTCCTCCTTTTTTGCTCTGTTGCCTAATAAACGCCCCCAGTTGTCCCCTCCAATGCAGCCATTTTGTTCCCTCAAATGCAGCCATTTAGTCCCCTCTAATGCAGCCAGTTTCCCCCCAGCCCTGCACTTACCTTCTTGTGGTCAGCGCCATCCTTCTTCTGTCCTTGATGTCTTCTCCTTCCCTTCATGTTGCATCAGCCAATCATGTTACCATTAAACAGACTTGGTGAACATGATTGGCAGAGCAGCCTGTCAGTGTTTACACAAGGAATGCCCCCCTCCTTGCGTCCCCGATTTTTCTTTGAGGAAGCCAATTACATCCCTCAGGTTGTAATTTGCAAGACTATTTTAATACCTGTTTCTGCTCTGCAATTTTAACCCCCTAAATGCCGCAATGATTCATATGTCGGTCGCTTTACAAGAGGCCATCCACCTGAATAGTGTGCGGCATAGACAATACATAGGTTCATGCAACGCATGAACCTATGTATTGTTCTGAGTGATGGGCACAGGAGAGAGGGGACAGTGCTCCAGCGCCCACTCTGGACGCACCGCCACTGCAATGCTATCCTGTGGCCAAACACATCTCCCCCCCCCCAAAATAATTTAGTAATGGCCCATCAGAGGGGGTGATGAATATGATAAATGAGCCTTCCATTATACTTTTTTTACACACCTTAATAAACGTATAATTAGATTGATGTTGGTCTCTAATTTTTTGGGATAGAATTTCCTTGTAATGTATGACTTTGTTTTTCTAATATTATTTCATCTTGTTTCACTCCACAGCTTCCTTCCACGCCACAGGAATGGCAGACTGTGGCATCGGAGTTTGCCACGCGGTGGGACTTCCCCAACTGCGGTGGTGCCATAGACGGGAAGCACGTCCGCATCGTGCCGCCACCCCGTTCTGGGTCCTACTACTACAACTACAAGGGGTTTCATAGCATTGTGCTGATGGCGGTGGTGTCAGCACGGTATGAATTCCTCTATGTTGATGTAGGGAAGAATGGCCGGATGTCCGATGGGGGATCCTTCATCCAGACGGAGTTTGCCCTCCGTCTCCAGAGTGACGACCTTGCATTGCCACCGGATGCAGGGAATATTGAAGGACTCCCCTTTGTTTTCTTGGCTGATGAAGCCTTCGGACTCGGACGGCATCTTATGAGGCCATTTCCACAGAGGACCCTGACCCCAGAGAAGAGTGTGTTCAATTACCGGCTGGCCAGGGCCCGAAGAGTCGTTGAAAATGCCTTCGGCATAATGGCCAGCCGGTTCCGCTGTCAGCGTGAGGAGAAAAAAAAAAGATTACCGATTCTTTGTTTACATCACGTGATCAGCTGTCATTGGCTGACAGCTGATCACGTGGTAAGGGGTCGGGATCAGCCCCTTATTCGGATCGGTGATCACCCGAGTCTCAGTGACTCGGGTGATCACAGCGCGCGCGCGAAGGGGAGGCCGTCTATTGACGGCCTCCCGGATTTTCAGGTTCGTGCTGAAGCCGTCATTTGGCTATAGCGCGGGCCTCAGGTAGTTAAATATGTCTATGCTAAATGAATTTCCTCTTTGCAAGGTAAATTCTGACTAAGCTTGGTGAATGAGGTAAAATTGTGCTGACTTCAATCATCCAATTATGTGCTAGAAAAATCCTGTGTTTTAAATTTTTCTTACACGTGATTGGGTATTCTTTTCAAAGTTATTGCTTCACTTTGGTATACCTCATTTACTAAGATTAGTGAAAATCACTTTGCAAAACTAAATTCTCTTAGAAAGTAGACATGCTCTTTTACTTTGGTAAATCAGGGTCAGTGTGTATGAAAGAAAACAACTTCTGCTATTTTGTCTCTTTAGAAAACCCCTAGTGCTCTGGGAACCCCTGTGCATGATATAGGGACCTTTTAGAATGACAGAACTGGGAAGGAGGTAGGTGATGGAACAATTTGAACTTTACACCAGCTGGTTATTCATGCCCTCTTGCCTGTTGAATTATTTATACTATCCTGATCAAAACCAACTCCCAATTCTCTTTGAATATGCCTCCTCCTCGATTCCCCCCACATGACTTTACCATTGAGATCAACAGCACAACCATTGGTCCCTCCACTCACACCAGGGTGCTAGATTTTGACCTCTCCTTCAAGCCCCACAAGCTCAGTTTTGGAAAGCTTGAGTTTGAGGAAGTGGTGTGATATCCATACTGATATGTTGCTTAGTAAATTTGTGATATTTGAGGAGATTGAAGGAGTGAGCTGGGGAGTAGAGAGAAATATCTTGGTGTCTGAAAAAGACTTGGATAGTTTCCAGAAACAGAAAACCGTATAGTCTCCCAGTCCCACGCGAATAGTGTAAAAAGAACAAAGAGAGACAAAGCTCTCGCATAGAAATGGAATTTTAAAGGGGGACACCGGTTCTGTTTGTAGGTGAGTACACTTTGAGACAATAAATTAGAAAAATATACATTTATTCAAAAAACATCTTAAAATTAATATTGTGACTATACAAAGACCACAAAACTTAGAGACAAAGAACTAGATTGTGCAGTCAGCCAACATGTTTCGCACTGTTGTGCTTCGTCAGGGCTTTGCACTTGTCTTTGATTTCATGAGGTCTGTACAAGACATAGAAGTTTGTAATTAGTGTCAAGCAATAATATATAATCAATAATATCAATACATATGCATTCGTTAATATAACACAAATTTCTGTATACTAACGAAGCCAAAGATAACAAAGTTACATCATGCTCACCTAGTTTGATTCAAGAGGATTGGATAAATCGCTTAACATGTACATCAATGCCGATGACCCCACCACATCCCACCGCAGCTGACCCGGTGGACGCCAGAACCAACAGGCCGAAACGTGAGAATTTTGACCATATAAGCCGACCAAATAATAATAATAATAATAATACAGCAATTTGTGTTATATTAATGAATGCATATGTATTGATATTATTGATTATATCTTATTGCTTGACACTAATTACAAACTTCTATGTCTTGTACAGACCTCATGAAATCAAAGACAAGTGCAAAGCCCTGACGAAGCACAACAGTGCGAAACATGTTGGCTGACTGCACAATTTAGTTCTTTGTCTCTAAGTTATGTGGTCTTTGTATAGTCGCAATATTAATTTTAAGATGTTTTTTGAATAAATTTATGTTTTTCTAATTTATTGTCTCAAAGTGTACTACAAACCTACAAACAGAATCCCGTTTCAATGCGAGAGCTTTGTCTCTCTTTGTTCTTTTTACAAATATCTGGGTGTCGTTGGCGTAGAGGTGATATTGGAAGCCGTGGTAGGCTATCAACTTGCCCGGGGAAGAGGTGTAGAGAGAGAATATGAGGGGCTTTGGGGTATCCCTACAGAAAAAGGAAGAGGAGAGGAGGAGATGGTGTTGTATGTGATGCTGAAAGTTCACTGAGATAGGTAAAAGGAGAACCAGGAAAGAGTAGAGTCATGGAGTGGTGTTTCTTGAGGAGGAGCAGGTAGGAAACTCTGTCAAAGGCAGCGTAAAGGTCTAAGAATATAAATATTGAGTCATGACCGTTGGTTTTAGCAGTTAGTAGGTATTTTGGGAGTTTTAATAGGGCAGTTGTAGTGGAATGTTGTGTTAAAAAGTCAGACTGTTGGGGTTCAAGAAGGCTGTTGTCAGTGAGGCAGCAACCCTTATGGTTGTGGATGAAGTGTTCAGGAAGCTTTGAAGAAAGCGGGAGCAGGAAGATGAGTTTTGAAGCTTACCTACAGGTAAGCTTATAATAAAGCTTGTATAGAAAGGGTACTAATGCCCAAACCACAGCGATAATGAATAAAATAAAACTACACCAATAGCTGCCAACATAAAGGTGTTCCCACACTAAGGATAAAATTGATATGGTAGGTAATGTGGCGTTTATTGAAAATAAAATGATGACCTATTAATAATAAAATTACTTGGAAATTCCACAAGGATAGATCCAAATAAATAAAGCGCCCTTTGAATTAATCTCTCATAAAAAATTGTACAGCAAGTGATTTATCAAACCATGCTATAACAAAAAGTATTGCAGGTAATGTGACGCTTAATAGAAAAGTATTAATATATTGAATCCGCATACGGTGACTGCACGGACCGTCTAAGCTCTGAGGAAGAGGGTACGCCCTGGAAACGCGTCAGCTGTTTGGGGTACCAACAGATCCCCTCCACATCAGGTCCGGTCTGCATGTGCTAAAGAAAACCCATTGTTCCAAGGAGGGCTGCAAGACTACAGGCTTTGCCTAAATCCAAAAAGTGGCCTACACCACCCGTGTAGAGCTGAAACACCTAAGCGCAGGAGATTGTTATTGTTTTGAATACATTTATGTAGCACCTCAGAAGTCCTATCAAAAAATGTTAGCACAAACAGCAAGGAATGTGTTTTTATAATACAGCTCCAACTTCAGGAAAGTGAATGTTCATCCATGCAGTGTGGGGATATCCTTTTTCACTTAGGGCACTTTCACGCTATGACACTGTTCGCGTTAGCGGTAAAGAGCCACTGGTTTTAGCTGTGTTTTTCGGCTGCTAGCGGGGCGCTTTTAACCCCCACTAGCGGCCAAAAAAGGGTTAAAAGCGCCGCTGCCGAATCGCTTTGCAGGCGCTTCAGCAGCGTTGGCTATTGATTTCAATGGCAGGGGCATTTTGGGAGCGGTGTATTCACCGCTCTTAAATCGCCCCAAAGATGCTGCTTGCAGGACTGTTTCTAACGTCCTGCAAGCGCACCACTCCAGTGGGAAAGCATTAGGGCTTTCACACTGGAGTGACAGGAGAGGCGCTTTACAGGCGCTTTGCAGGCGCTATTTTTAGCGCTAAAACCCCTGTAAAGCCTCTCAGTGTGAAAGTGGTCTTACCTGATTCCAAGCTGTCTTCCTTCACCCAAAGCCTTGACATCATCTCATACCATAAATGGATATTAACCCTGTATGGTATGATGGGGAGGCTGGAGTGTGACCACAACCAGTAATTTACATTGGAGCTGAAGGGGACAATTCACAGCAGTGGAGGACGCCTGCTGGAGAAAGCAAAGCTGGGTACACACCGATTGAGATTTGTCCAGTTCAGCAGGAACTGGCTAAATTTCAATGTATCCCTGTAAGGGCCGGTTCACACTTGTGCGATGCCAGACATCGCATGTAATTCGCAGCGCACTGCTGTTCACTCTACATGCGATGTCTGTGCGGTGAGATTTCAGCCATACAGATAGTATGGCTGATATCGCACCGCATTCGGTCCAAACACGCACAGGACTCTTTTTTCTGTTCGGACCAGAATCGGATCGCATGTGTGTTCACACATATGCGATCCGATTCATGTCCGAACTGTCAGTCGCAGTGCGATACCCGAGCTGAAATGGGGGTGTCGTTAACATATAATGACACTCCCCAGCAGTTTGCATATGGCAGTGTGAACGGCAGTGCGAGTCGGTGCGATGCGGGAACCCGCAGTGGATTTGCAGGGTTCTCGCATCGCACAAGTGTGAACTGGGCCTAAGACAGAAGCCAATCATTAGATCAGCTTCTCTTAAACAGGATTGCTTAAGGCTGGGTTCACACTTTTGCCGCATGCGGCTCACAGCAGGGGCCCTGTGCATCTCCATTCACTGTTCCAGTTCCGATTTCAGCTTGAATTTTTGGGCTGAATTTGGACCTGAAACGGACCAAAAGATGCACAGGACCCCTGTGCAATTTGCACCGGAGCCGCAGCAGAGATATGTGAACCGGTTCCATAGAGAGCTGGTCACAATCTCCTACCATGCAAATTTGATGTGGGGAAACCTGCATCCAATTCGCATAAATGTGAACCCAGCCTAAAACCTTGTTCAATTAGCAGCTTGCAGCAAATGGACTGCAGCACTAATCAGTGTATACTGACAGTGGAGAGTCCCCGCTGTCAGAATACAATGTCCCCGCAAGGGAGCTCCTTGCATCCACATCGCTTGTATAAATGCAAGAAACTGTCAGCTAGCAAACTGAACTACAAAACCTGTGCACATGTACCAATTTATTTCTAAAAGCGTGCATGTGTGTATGTATATATATATAATATATATATATATACACACATACATGTGTGTTTGAGCTTTGGGGTGCACACCCTAATGTAATAGGCTGCGCACGCTTATGGGTGACTGTCAAAGACGGTAACTGACTATTCAATTAACATAGGTCGGGCAAATTAATAAGTAAAACTAAAGTAAATATCCCACCCACAACGGTAGAATAAGTGCAAATAATAAAGTACTTACAACCAGGGAAATAACATCCGGTGCTTAACAAAAACTTCTGTGTGTGATCAAACCACAAATGTGAATTCCAAATATTTCATGTGCATCAACACAATAAAGTGCATAAATAAACAATCAAAAAAATTGCATAGTTCATTATAAATATGTGCAAAAAAAACAATTAATGTGCAAAAAGATGTGAAAAAAATTCCTATTAATAAAGTATCTTATTAATGCATAGGAGAAAAGTCCCATATATGGTGCAACAGTGATCCAGATATCTTTAAAAAGGTGTCCAAACGTGCAGCAAAAAGTTCATCACATTAAAGTGCATGTGCCACGGTCCAATATGTTTCCACCATCCAATGTGCCACTCACTATGTGCCCCAGTCTCTCACCTCATATGCAATAAATTGTGCCTCTCTGGTAATTCCTCACTGGGCGATCAGTCTCCTCCAGAGCATTTCCAATAGAATCACAATCAATGATTAAACGTGCTCGTATGCATGGAAAAGAAGAGGGAGGCTTCCATAGTGTAATATTGAGATAATTGATTTATTATAAAAAACGTAGTACACTTACAATTAAAACACTAGGTAAAACAGCGTGATAAACACGAAGACTTCCGGTCTCGGCCACGACCGGAAGTGACGACACCCGACTCTCTTCATTGATGCGTTGCATCACTGTTCACGTGACTTTTTCCAAGGGTTTTTTTTTAGTATACACTGCCCACATACACAAAATACTGCTCAATTGCTTTGCCAAAAGTGAAAGTCTCACAGACACACATAAAACAAATATGTATTTTTTAGTGAAACACTTTATTTAAGGCACATTTTTCTGTATATTGAATATAGGCATACAGATAACAATTAGTTTGAGCCTACCTTAAAATGAAACCCTACTTTGCCCATGCAGGGCAAAGCAACAGGTTTAATTTATTGCAGACACATACTGTATAGTACAATATTTTTTTTTCCCTGTTCACTCCACTGAGAGCAAAAAACAAGTCCCTGTGTAAGCTACAGTACATAGTTATTCAGGTTGAAAAAAGACACAAGTCCATCCAGTCCAACCAATAAAAGGGGGAAAAAAATCATACAATCTCATATACACAATCCTATACCCACAGTAAATTCAGAGAAAGGCAAAAAAAAAACAGCAAAGCATGCTCCAATTTGCTCCAGCAGGTGAAAAAAGTCCTTCCTGGTCCCCCGAGAGGCAATCGGATATTCCCTGGATCAACTTTACCTATTAATGTTAGTATCCAGTCATATTATGTACATTTGGGAAAGAATCTAGTCCTTTTTAAATGCAAGCTATTGAGCTAGCCAGAACCAGCTATTGAGGGAGTCTATTTCACATTTTCACAGCTCTTACAGTGAAGATATTTTGTATTTGGAGATGAAATCTCTTTTCCTCCAGACGTAAAGAGTGCCCCCTTGTCCCCTGTGATGACCTAAAATTGAATAACTTAACACCAAGTTCACTATATGGAGCACTTATGTATTTATACATGTTGATCGTTTCCCTCCTTAATCACCAGACAGAAAAAAAATCTGTTCTCTAATCTTTCCTCATAGCTGAGCTCCTCCATGCCTCTTATCAGTTTTGTTGCTCTTCTCTGCACTTTCTCCAGTTCCCCGATATCCTTTTTATGAACTGGTGTCCAAAACTAAACTGCATATTCCAGATTGGGTCTTTCTAATGATTTGTACCAGGGCAAAATGATATCTCTCTTTGTAGTCTATACCTCAGTTAATACAAGAAAGGACTTTGCTCGCTTTGGAAACCGCAGCTTTTGCATGCTATTATTAAGCTTATGACCTATCAAAACACCCAGATCCTTCTCTACCATTGATTCCCCCAGTTGTACTCCCCCTAGTGTGTATGATGCATGCATATTTTTAGCTTCCAAATGCATAACTTTACATTCGTTTTCAGCGCTAAACAGCTAATGGTGCATATGTTACATAAACTTTGTTGCAATAAGAATGTTCATTATGATAATGCAATAACCAATGGCAATTCTCCACAAGGACCTTATGACGCAGCCCATGGAAGTTTGTGGTTCTCTTCTGCTCAAACTCTCATTCCGGTTCCCATAGGAAAGGAAATGACTGACAATAATATCACAGAGACCTTCCAACAAGTGCAATAATGAGCACTTCCAAAGATGAGAAACACTTCAAATTAACTGTTAGGAAAGCCTTAAATGACTTAATCCTCTCAATATTTGCAAGTAATGCCAGCACTGGAAGCAGTTTGTTGAGTATGGCCACTCTACAATTGGAAGATGTGAAATCTAACATCTTTCTAGATCTAACATCTTTCTAATCTAAGTTTTTGCACAACTGTGCACTGCATTATATTACTGTGATTATCATCTAGTGCACAGTAATACGTAGCTGCATCTCTCAGCTCCAGATTAAATATGGTTAAAATTGTTGTGGTAGAGTTTGCTGTTTGAGTAAATCTGTCATCCTTAAGTTCTTTGTGAAAATTAGAAGAAAAGGAAGAAGCTTGCATAATAAACTCTAGTGCACCGTTGGGATATTGTCTGTACCAGTGGAGCCAGGCATATTGGCTGCTGATTTCATAAGTACAAATGAGGATAGTGCCTTTATTTTCTTGTCCTGTCTGGGTTGAGGGCTGGTTCATTGAGCCTCCACTTACTGATCCTAAAACAATAATATACAGCTATGTAGGTAATTGCCCAAATGACATGATAATTTTCTGAAAATACAACTGTCACCTACCAATAATTACACAGAGTAACACCAGGTTATAAGCCCACACCATGATAGGAAATAGATAACACATGAACCGGACAGTTGCATGTGTAGTTATGCAGATCCTGTCTTAGAGCACTATATAAATGAGTGCAGTACAGACAGTGTAACAGAGATATGAGTTGGTTTTTGGGTGGAGTTTATATGTACATGAAAGGAAATATTCAGCAGCATATAATACAATACTATATAGAATGCAGGAGTCAGGGATACAATATGGCATATAGAGTGCACAGGTCAGGATTCAGGAATATAATATGGCGTTTAGAATGCATGTGTCAGGAATATATGTCTAATAAACTATCCATACAGTTAAAATACAACATAGAATAAATAACACAGATTAAAAAATAACAATAAAAAATAAAAATAAAACCCTGCAATGAATGAAAACACATACCTGTAAATTGTTCTATAACTCAGCTAACAATCAGATCCATGTTAGACAGGTCAGCCTAAATACCGTATTTATCGGCGTATAATACGCACTTTTTCCCCCTGAAGATAGGGGAAAAATCACGGGTGCGTGCTATACGCCGATAGTGTACCTCGGACTCGGAGGGGAAGGAGGGGAACGAGCGCCGCCGGAATTCACTGAGCCGTCATCTCCTGTTTACTCGGCTCTGACGTCACACACACAGTCCCGCCTCCGCCACCAGCATTGGACCAGTGTTCTGTCAATCACAGGAGCTGGTCTAATGCCGGGGGCGGAGGCCGGACTGTGTATGTGACTGCCGACGCGACTGAGAGCCGAGTGAACAGGAGATGACGGCTGCACGAGATGACAGCTGCACTGCACGAGAGATGGTGAGTCTGGAAATGGGCATCAGGCTGCATTGATGAGAGACGGGCTGCAGATGGGCACATAGGCTGCAGATGGGCACATAGGCTGCAGATGGGCACATAGGCTGCATTGAGGCTGCAGATGGACACTGACCATTATTTTGCTTCAAAGTGGTTTCTTTTTTTTTTTTCCTGAAACTTCAATCTTAAATTGGGATGCGTGCTATACGCCGGCGCGTGTTATACGCCAATAAATACGGTATATACTTTAAATGAACCAAATGCCTGCAGAATATTGTCCCTTCCTTTGCACATTCTTAACATCTTTCCTCCTTTTCTAAACTCTGTAGTGGTTTCAGAATATAACAGGAGCCATCTCTGTCCCCTAAGGAGGCACTGTCCTGCCGTCTGCAGCACATTGCTGGGCAACAGGGAATAAGCCTGACCAAGCAGGCAACCAATAAGTGGAGGGAAAAGTAACACACACAAATAACTTAGCTTGTAGGGTGCCGGTACACCATCTGGATCCGTGGGCCCCCTGGGATTATGTTAAAATTCTGGGACATGCCTGTGGGATCTGGGAAAGTTGGGGGTATTTTCACAGCATAGGTAAGTTGCTAAGGGGATTGGTATCATAGATGGACTGATATTTACTAGTGTAGTGACCCAGTGATGGGGTCCTCTCAGGGTTCAGAAGAGAAGCATAAGCATTGATGTCAGCAAAAGGGGAACATCAGGAGGCTACCAGTGCAAGCACATCTACATTGTTGGATTATGGATCCTGCACACCCAGAAACAGCCCAGAGAAAGACCAGCATGGCATGCTTTAGAAGGTAAAAAATGTACTGGAAGGGTAGGAGGAGGCTTATCTTTATCTTGGAAATGGGCTTTAATAAAATTTCCCAAAAAAAAGAAATAAAGAATCATTCAAGATGATATATTTCTTCAGAAGACCATTATTAATCAGTACAAAATTGTGAAAAATACATGTTTGCATTAAAGTGTCATTAAACTCACATTATTAAAAACTGTCAATAAATACTATATTAAATGCTGACCTCAGTCACTGTGGGATTTGTTTTCTGTATTCTGCAAAAAAAACTGTTGTTCACTGTTCCACCCACCTGTCCATGTCCCCACTGCAGCTGGGGATTCTGCAGAGCAGTGTTAGCAGCTAGTGCACATGCTCAGTGTGTTTCTATGTTAAGCATATCTTCCCTGAATACATCTGAACAGCCCATGTGACTATAGAGTCACACATGTGGGCATATACACAGTGGTAAATGACAGCCCACTCCCTCCGTCCTCCTCCATGCCCACTAATCAGCTAAACACTATAAAGGTGGCATATTACACGGTTGGAGGCTTCACCTCTCTTTTATTCTAAGCAAGTATGCACAAGAGACATAAGCTGGAGGGGCGTGACTGCCAGAAATCCACTCACACCGTTTTTTTGCAAAAAATAATAAAGATTTGATTTAAAATATATATTTGTATGACAATGTAAAACAGTTTGATATTAATTATTTACTTTTACTCTGTATTCCAAAGACAGTTTTTTCAATTTTCAACATGTGATCAGCAGGAGTGGATTAGAAGCTCCTCCTGCTTATGCTTTCCTAAAGACAGGCTGGGAGAGAGCTGGGTCATGTGACAGCTGTAAATCGATTAGGAAAGATGGTACAAAGGCGAATTTTGAAAAAAAAATATTTCGAAAATCTTATCCAAGAATTTTCGTTCGTATTTCGCACCATTAGTGGGCTGCAGCAAAAGCCAATTTTCGTACGGCCATTGAATTTTAATAATCGCACATGTTTGAAATTTTTTGATAAACAAACGATTTTCTAATCAATGATGGGAGAATCGTGCGAGAAATGTAATCGAAAAAGAAATGCGCATGTGCAAGAAAAGAAAATTCCCGGAAAGAAAAGAAGATTCCCAGCCACGAAAATTATTTTCTTTAGGAACAGGAGGTGAAATTGAAGGTTGGGTTGGTCGAATTTCTAAATCAATGGTGGCACCATCGGATCACAAAACGCACAAATTTTCTGATTTTCAAAAGAAAATTATTTTGATATTTGATATTTGACCATGAATGTTTTTTTAATTAAAACAATTGCAGTGCCATAAACCACACACAGAAAGAGAAGGGATAATGTAAATTAAACAGTGTATGTTTAATATCACTTTAAGTTACCATATATACTCGAGTATAAGCCGAGATTTTCAGCCCTTTTTTTGGGGCTGAAAATGCCCCCTCAGCTTATACTCGAGTCAGTGTACCTGAAAATATTGAGAGGCTGCAGGCGTCCATCGTTTAAAACTGGTGGTCTCCTCCTGATCCCTTCTGTGATAGACGGAACTGTGTCTGCTGAGAAACGCCTATCACGAACGTTCTCTCATCCTCACCCATCCCAGCAGACACTGTGTTCAGTGTTCCGCCAATCACGGAAGCCTTTTCATCCTCGGACAAGAGGACATCCATGATTGGCGGAACACTGTACACAGTGTCTGCTGGGAAACTGAGTCCGAGGATGAGAGAACGTTCGTGATTGGCGGAACTGTGTCTGCTGAGAAACGCCTATCACGGAAGGGACCAGGAGGAGACCGCGAGTTTTAAACAATGAATGGATGCCCGCAGCCTCTCAATTTCAGGTACACTGACAACGGGCACAGTGAGGATTGGCACAGTAAGGATGGGCACAGTGAGGTGGCAATGGGCAGAGTGAGGTTGGGCACAGTGACAATTGGCACAGTGAGGTTGGCACAGTGAGGTTGCAATGGGCACAGTGAGGCGTGCAAATGGGTATTGTTGACCCTCTTCCACTTACAGTAGCTGCTGCATTCTCACCCTCGGCTTATACTCGAGTCAATAAGTTTTCCCAGTTTTTGTGTGGTAAAATTAGGTACCTCGGCTTACACTCAGGTCGGCTTATACTCGAGTATATACGGTACTACAGTAAACTTTTACAACCTGTAAATGTTTTGAAAGCAGTTTATGGTGAGCAGATGTTTTTTGCACAGCTGTACATTACATTATTTTACTGTGAGTATCATCTAGTGCACAGTAATATGTGGCTGCATCACTCAGCTTCAGCCTAGATATGATTAACGTGGTAGTGGTAGAATTAACATTTTGAGTAAATTTGCCATCATCAAATTTTCGAAATTCAGAACAAGACGAATGTGACTGTCGCATAATAAAGTCCAGAGCACTGTTAGCATATTGTCTGTACCAGTACAAACAGGCATAGCTGCTGCTGGTTTCATAAGTACAAACGAGGATGACATCTCCATTTTCTTGTCCTATCTGCAAAGATTCCTGGTCCACTTTGTTTCCACTTACTGATTCTATAACAATAATATACAACCTGATAAGTCAGTGGTCAAAACACACCATCTAGTGATAAATGCAGAATGCCACCTACCAGTAATTGTGTACATCAATAAAATTGACATAAGGATAGAAGAGTACATTATTACAGTATGAATAATACAGGAAATCGGTCCATTTAACAGTGCTGTACAGTACAGCCAGATATAAGCATTTGTGGTTTATGGGTGGAGTTTATATATGAATGATTAGGAAATATGCAGCAGCAAAGACGTTAGCTATGGCTGATGTTAGATTGCAGAGATTAAGTGTTCAGTGAACACTTCCTTTGCCCATAAACTGAAAGAGAAATAATTGCACTTTTTTAACATTACAGAACACGCTACAGGCATACCCCACTTTTAAGTACACAATGGGTTTTATTTACTAAAGCTGGAAAGCCCAAAATCAGGCTCGCTTCTGCATAGAAACCAATGAGCTTCTAGCCCCAGCTTGTTCAATTAAGCCTGGTAATAAAACCTGGAAGCTCATTGGTTTTTATGCAGACGTGAGCCTGATTTTGGGCTTTCCAGCTTTAGTAAATAAAACCCATTGTGTACTTAAAAGTGGGGTATGCCTGTATTAAAAAGCTCTCACAAAGCTCCAACATCTACTGATCATTTTAGTAAACAGTCTTCATGTCTGTTCAAGTGGATCTTCAGTAAGGACCCCTCTTTTTGTTTTTGATAGAGGGCGGAAGGCTAAAAACCATCTGTTGAGTTTTTATTATAGTCTGTGTTTCTGCTGGGGAGATTCACCTCTCTATTTGTACTGGTGACCATTGCCACCGAGAATGAAAGCAAGGGAAAATACAAAAAATTGTTTCCACAACAAAAGGCAAGGGTAATCTTCCAATAGAGACACCTTTAGCAATACCCCTGAAGGAGACACTGATAGATTTGGTAATTCTGCTCTTTCCTTGTCCCTAATCGGAGCCCCACTCCTTCTGACACCACAAAAATACCTTGGCCGGGAGGTTTCCCAGCAGATAAACAAGAAACATACTCACCAGCTGTGATAAAAATGACCAGGCTGTATTGATAACAATATAATAGTAAGGCAATGTAACAATTTGGAGGTTAACCCACACAGTGAATCAACACAGTAAAAATACAGTACAGTGAAATACCCTTTAAAGTGTGGCCACCTATGTCCTGCAAGACCAAGGGCATAAACAATATCCCTCTGACTGGGAGATCACTCCCCAAGTGAGACAAGAGTGGATAGCAAGGAATCAATCTCTATTGTAGGTCCTCAGTTAAGAGAGTCTAGGTTTAAGCCTGAAAAAATCTGTTAGACCTGCACTCCAGTATTAAAAGTATAGACCCTGAGTATAAAACTCAGGCCTCGTACACACGACCGATTTTCTCGTCGTAAAAAACACGTTGTTTTTTTCGACGAGATTCTTGTTAAGCTTGTCGATTTTCTCGTCAAGCTTTCTATGCGTACACACTGTCATTTCCCAATTTCCTCGTTGTTCTCTGCGCTCACGTCCAGCACGTACGACGGCACTATAAAGGGGAAGATCTTTTTTCTTGGCGCCACCCCTTGGGCTGCTTTTGCTGATCTCGTATTACCGCGTGTGAAGTAAAAGTTTGGGAAGAGACGATTCGCGCTTTTCAGTCTTCGTACTTTTCAGATCGTTTTCTGCCGTTCAGTTTGTGCTTGTGGGTTCGTATCTTGACTTTCAGGGCGTCTAGGCAGGTCGTATCTGTTTTACAGTGTGTTCTTGCCTGTTCGTTTCTGATTTTCAGTTCGTTATTCATAGGCCTTGCTGTTCTAAAGTGCGTTCTGTTCTGTGCGTTCTGATTAGACGACCGTTTCCTAGCCATGTCGCCTGGACGTTCTCGTCGTCGAGTTCGTGCTGTGCGTGCGCTTGGTGTTGGTCTGCTTGTTTTGGACCAAGACCAGTCCATGAATGGTGTGAGGAGGAGTTCATGGACCAAGAATTGGTTGCTCCAGCGGGACCAATTCTGCCACATGCCTCTGCTGCGGGAGATCATCGAGAATAATCCTGAGGACTACAGGAATTTTCTGAGGATGTCTGACCCCGTTTTTCAGGAACTGTTGGCTTTGGTGTCCCCCTATATTACCAGGAAGGACACCGTTATGCGGGAAGCCATCAGTGCTGAGCAGAGGCTCATCGCCACGTTGCGTTACCTGGCGACAGGGAGAAGTCTTCAGGACTTGAAATTCACCACAGGCATCTCCCCCCATGCTCTGGGCCTCATAATCCCAGACACCTGTTCTGCCATCATCCAAGTCCTGCAGGAGGACTATATTAGGGTAAGTTTTCTCCCTTAACATCACATTTTAGGTATTACATGTATGCTAATGTATTGTATTTCTTTCATCCTTCCCTAATTACCATGATTGTAATATGCTGAGAATGTCCCCTTTGTCCCCATGCATGTTGGAAGCTTTAGATTGCCCCTTTTTTCTCCTCCCTAAATATTTCCCTTCACTAACAGGGGCGCCTGTTGCTCCAAATGTTGGGGGGTTCAAACCCCAATTTAGGAAATAAACTTCCTCCTTTTTTGCTCTGTTGCCTAATAAACGCCCCCAGTTGTCCCCTCCAATGCAGCCATTTTGTTCCCTCAAATGCAGCCATTTAGTCCCCTCTAATGCAGCCAGTTTCCCCCCAGCCCTGCACTTACCTTCTTGTGGTCAGCGCCATCCTTCTTCTGTCCTTGATGTCTTCTCCTTCCCTTCATGTTGCATCAGCCAATCATGTTACCATTAAACAGACTTGGTGAACGTGATTGGCAGAGCAGCCTGTCAGTGTTTACACAAGGAATGCCCCCCTCCTTGCGTCCCCGATTTTTCTTTGAGGAAGCCAATTACATCCCTCAGGTTGTAATTTGCAAGACTATTTTAATACTTGTTTCTGCTCTGCAATTTTAACCCCCTAAATGCCGCAATGATTCATATGTCGGTCGCTTTACAAGAGGCCATCCACCTGAATAGTGTGCGGCATAGACAATACATAGGTTCATGCAACGCATGAACCTATGTATTGTTCTGAGTGATGGGCACAGGAGAGAGGGGACAGTGCTCCAGCGCCCACTCTGGACGCACCGCCACTGCAATGCTATCCTGTGGCCAAACACATCTCCCCCCCCCCAAAATAATTTAGTAATGGCCCATCAGAGGGGGTGATGAATATGATAAATGAGCCTTCCATTATACTTTTTTTACACACCTTAATAAACGTATAATTAGATTGATGTTGGTCTCTAATTTTTTGGGATAGAATTTCCTTGTAATGTATGACTTTGTTTTTCTAATATTATTTCATCTTGTTTCACTCCACAGCTTCCTTCCACGCCACAGGAATGGCAGACTGTGGCATCGGAGTTTGCCACGCGGTGGGACTTCCCCAACTGCGGTGGTGCCATAGACGGGAAGCACGTCCGCATCGTGCCGCCACCCCGTTCTGGGTCCTACTACTACAACTACAAGGGGTTTCATAGCATTGTGCTGATGGCGGTGGTGTCAGCACGGTATGAATTCCTCTATGTTGATGTAGGGAAGAATGGCCGGATGTCCGATGGGGGATCCTTCATCCAGACGGAGTTTGCCCTCCGTCTCCAGAGTGACGACCTTGCATTGCCACCGGATGCAGGGAATATTGAAGGACTCCCCTTTGTTTTCTTGGCTGATGAAGCCTTCGGACTCGGACGGCATCTTATGAGGCCATTTCCACAGAGGACCCTGACCCCAGAGAAGAGTGTGTTCAATTACCGGCTGGCCAGGGCCCGAAGAGTCGTCGAAAATGCCTTCGGCATAATGGCCAGCCGGTTCCGCCTTTTTATGACTTCCATCCACTTGGCGGACTACAAAATAAACTATGTAGTGTTATGCTGCTGTGTGCTACACAACTTTCTGAGCCAAAAATCAAATTCCTATGTGGCCTCAGTTTTGCCAGAGGCTGGACTTTCCCCTGCAAATCCCCTTCCGGGCCTGGAATCTGCCCGTCTTGGCTTGCCCCCCCAAAATGCCCGTGTGGTTCGGGACAAATACATGGAGTATTTCACGGGTAGGGGGGCAATTCCTATGCCAGCCTATGTCTAAGTATCCCAATAAAAATCTTGTTTAAACCTTTAATTATTTGTTCTTTCCTGTCTCCTAGTTTGTCTTTGTGCATTTGTAGTGGCAAGTGTATTTTACTTTAGTAAATAACAACCATTTCACTATGTTACCTTACAAAAGAACCAAATAAGCTTAGAGAGTATTATAAAAAGAAGCTACACGTTGTTTGTGGTCAAATATTTTACTCTGTGCACATTCTCTTCATTTTTTTTTTTTTTTTTTTTTACTTTGGGGTTGGCCTGGCCACAACCCGGCAATTTTTGGCTTTTGAAAATACAAAAATATCACTCGCATTTCAAAAATTACAACATTGGATACCTCTGAGCAATCGGAGACATTCACTTACACAAACTATGTCTCTATGTGCCCGTCCTAATATGGGGTCCTGCCACCCCTTGCCCAGCCAAAAATTGAATATGCACACATTTTTAATTTTTTTCATATAGGAAGTTTACAATCCTGATCCCTATTGTCAACATGTGCTATCTGCCATCAGGGGTGATCAATGGACGTGTTTTGGGGGTGCATCCCCTTCCTCAGTTCACCGACTTTTGATACGAGGAAGGGGTTGCACCCACAAAAGACGTACATGGATATCCCCTGATGGCAGATAGCACATGTTCACACACTGTGTGCATATTCAATTTTTGGCTGGTTTGTTACTCAAAAAATTCGAAAAAAATATAAAAACAAACATGTAAAAACAAATGTGTTTGGATGGCTTATTGAATTCTCCCCAAAACATCGAGAATGTCTTTAAATGTTTGTTCCATCACATGGATTCTTTGTTTAATTAGGTCCAGTTCCGTGCTACATTCCATCACTTGCTGGATGAGGCGGAGGGCACTGTCAGCAGAGAACCGTGTGCTATCCTTCACAACATTTACATCCCCTAAAAAAAAAACCAAAAAATTAATAAAACTCTGCAGGCCTACCTCGCTTACCTTAAGCTGTGGTGTCAGATACTGACCTGTTGTGGTGACCAGATCCACAACGTCATCCACCTCTCCTTCCTGCACTTCTCCTTCCTCCACCTCAACTTCCTGCACATCTTTCGATTATGGGTCTTTGGGAGTTTGGTGTTGTTTGGAAGTTGTGGGGTGCATGTGCTCCCTGGAGTGTCCTCCTCCCAGTCTTCTCTCCCCTATGAGAATAAAACCAAAGGTCTATTTATCACACTGTAAATCTCCTTGTTAAACTAAAAACAGGATAAATTGTTTTGAAGTGGGGTACAAGTGTGTGTTTGTGCGGAATTTAAAGAAGAATGCATTATTTATGACCCCAAATATGTTTAGTATTCACATTTGGATGTAATTTTTTGGACATGGAGGCACCACAAAAAAACTCTGATGCACCTGTGTGGGACACCCAAAAAAGGCGGGTCTGTTGGCCCACACTATAGTGCTCCAAAGTACAGATGTGGAAGCAGCTGCTGAGTGTCCTCTCCTTTACACTGATAGAAGTTTGCATTTCATTCTCTTTACAAACACATCATCTAGACTAAAAAATTATCCACAATACTTGATCAAAAATGGCAGATGTCTAATTACTTTTGTGGCTCTTAAATAAGCCAAAACCGCGGATAGTGGCCGAACGAAGTGTCGGTAACGTAACGAACGATTACTGTGCCCAACCTAGTTCAAAATATTACATTTTGGAAGGGAGTCCAATATGATAAAAAAAAAAAAAACATGTCAGTTTCTAAAAATATTAATAGCAGAAACGTCGTCATTTTACTTACTTTTAGCGAGCATCCTCTTTATGATCCTCAACTGGTCTGGCTCCCTCAGTTTGAGGTCTGACCACCTCTTTCTGAGCTGCTCATTTGAGCGTTTCACCCCGAACTTCGCCCTCAGACTCTTCACAACTTTAGTGAGGATTTTGGCCTTCCTTCTATTTGGTTTGCTATACGGCCCATGCTTGGCATCATAATCAGCCTTGACCAAGATGTCCACCATCTCCGCCATCTCCGCCAAAGACATATTCGATGCCTTGAATCTCCTCCTTGATCGTGACGTGTCCTCGGTCTCCGGGCTTGTCTCCTCGCTAGTTGCGGAATTATCAGACACCTGCTGTAACTCCGCCATATCTGTCTGCGCGCCGAAAGAGAAGGGGCGGGGAAAAGATGTAAGTTAGAACGTCATGGGCGGGCGACGTGTGCGGAGCGACGTGTTCGAATTTTGACGCATGCGTGGTGTGTATATAGCAAACACACATGTGACTATAGTACGTTCGGTGTGCGGAGAGAGGAGTTCAAGTGACGGACGTGCGAACGAAGGTATGTGATTTTGTGACTTGTAAAAATTGTTGGCCTATACTGTCTTGAGATTGTTGGAGGATATATATGGTGACTAGGATGTGAAGGAGGTTAGACTGTTTGCCTCACATTATTTAAATATAATTTATTTTACTTGCAGATACAATATGAATGTCTTTATTAGCGACAAAGAGTTCCTGGTGGAATTTATTGACCGGGTAAGGGAGCTGCCGGCTCTGTGGGAGACGAAAAACCCCATCCATAAAAAAAAAGGGGTGAGAAAAGCAGCGCTGGAGAAGCTGCTCCCATTTGTGCATACCAAGGTGCCCACAGCCACAGCAAAACAAGTGGACACTAAAATTGGGAGCTTGAGAGGTACCTACAGGACTGAACGCTCTAAGGTGCTGGCTTCTCAGAGGTCAGGAGCAGCAGCAGATGATGTTTATGTCCCGATTTTGTGGTACTACAACAGGATGTCCTTCCTGGATGACCACATTGAGACAAGGCCATCACTCTCCACTCTTCCCCCCAGACTTCCCTGCAGCCAACCTGAGCCTTCTCTGGAGCAAGAGGAGGCAGCCATCCTGGATGATCCTGATTTGTCCATCTGGAGCCAGGTATAGTATTAACTGAAAATGTATTGGGATAAAATTAATGTTTCCCAAATATGTCAGGATGAGAAACATACATTATTTTGTATTCCACAAGTGAAATCAGGATCTGTAGACATTATTCTGCACTTAATTGTGTGGTAAATAGTCAAGCTGATGTAGTGGTAAATTTAAAGCAAGGATTTATGCATTTACATTCTAATTGCTTCCATCAGGATTACAAAGTTTGATGCAAAGATTAAACCAACATATTAAACTATGTTCCTTTTTCATACACAGGATGAAATCAGTCAGGAGGAGGGTCTGGAAACTGTCAGGCAGGAGGAGGAAGGGCCCAGTGGCAGCCAGGAGGTGGCAGGGCCCAGTGGCAGCCAGGAGGTGGCAGGGCCCAGTGGCAGCCAGGAGGTGGCAGGGCCCAGTGGCAGACAGGAGGTGGCAGGGCAAAGGAGAAGCACCAGATCCCAGGTGCCTCCCATCCGGCTTCACAAAAGAGGCAGGAGGGACAGGACCACCAGTGAGGCAGCAATGGCCCTTATTAAAGAGGTCCATGCCACCCTCAAGGAGCCCACATCCCCTGAAGAGGCCATTGCCGGCCTAGTGGAGGCTAAGTTCAAGGTGATGAGCATGGAGCAACGCCTCCTATGCGAGCCCCTGCTCATCACCTTGCTCAACAAGGGGGTGATGGAGAAAATTACACCCAATACCGCCATATGTGAGGTGGCCCAACTGACCCAACCTCAACCTCCACCTCCACCTTCCTCTTCTGCCCCACCCCCTTCTGCTACACCTCCACCTTCTGCCCCACCCCCTTCTGCTACACCTCCACCTTCTGCCCCACCCCCTTCTGCTACACCTCCACCTTCTGCCCCACCCCCTTCTGCTACACCTCCACCTTCTGCCCCACCCCCTTCTGCTACACCTCCACCTTCTGCCCCACCCCCTTCTGCTACACCTCCACCTTCTGCCCCACCCCCTTCTGCTACACCTCCACCTTCTTCTTCTGCCCCACCCCCTTCTGCTACACCTCCACCTTCTTCTTCTGCCCCACCCCCTTCTGCTACACCTCCACCTCCTCCTCCTGACAGGAGTACCCCTCCAGTGGGCCAGCCTCCAGCCAAACGAAGAAGGAAGGCTGCAGGAAAGGCTTCAGGAAAGGCTTCAGGAAAGGCTGCAGGGAAGGTTGCCAGGAAGAAGAGGAAGTGATGGCCTTGCTTCATTGTGGTCGGACAGAAGGCAGCCTGTTGTAGTACCACACACTTGGGACATATATCTCACCTGCTGCTGTTCCTGACCTCTGGGAGGCCAGCATCAGATTGTGTTCAGAAATGTGGGCCTTCTCAAGCTCCCAATTTTAGTGTCCACACAGGGTTGCTGTGTGCTCTGGGGTCCCTGGGATGCACAAATGGCAGCAGCTTCTCCAGCGCTGCCTTCTCTTTATTTAATTTATAAACATGAATAAATGTGTTTTTTGTTTAAGTTCATACTTGACTATGTGTATTTTTAAATAAACAAAATCAAGCTTTGGAGTAAGCAGATACATTTGACTGACAATAAAAGGCACAGATATCACCCCCCCCCCCAAAAGAATAACTAAATATGATTAGCACAAAAACATGGTGTGAAATTTAAATAATATAGATTCCAAAATTAAATGGGAGATCGCTATCAAAACATTGAGAAATTAGAATTAACATCATTTTGAAAAATCTAACCATTTAAATTATTCCTAAAAACTTGCACGATATAATACACATAAATCTTATAAAGAGCAGCATGAAAAAGGTTAAAAATAAGGCAGAACTCTGTGTGAATATCAGCAGCAAAAGAAGGTCACTCGTTTTGATTAATGTAACATTCTAACGAAGATTTCAATGCAGAACATTTAAACGATGAAATATTTATGAGCGTGACGAATGTGCTCTCTCCATTATGAAGGCTTGTTTTACCAGAAGATGCGCTCCCGTCTCATAGTTGCGAGCATGCGCGCTTTTGGAAGAGTCGTAAAAGCATACACACGAACCATTTTCCCGTCACAAAACAGGCCGACGAGAAACACGACGAGGAAATCTGGAATCCTGACGAGAAAATAGAGAGCAGGTTCTCTATTTTCTCGTCGAGATTCTCGGCAAGTTTCTCGTCGTAAAACCATACACACAAACGTTTTTCTAGACAAAAAAACTCTCGCGGCACTTTTCTTGAGTGTTTTGGACGAGAAAATCGGTCGTGTGTACGAGGCCTCAGTCTGAAGGTTGGTTCTTCTGCTGGTTTAGTTGTTTCCCTTATGTTGGTGCGCAATTCAAGGTGCTGTCCCTTTTAAGATGTGGAAAGAACAGCATATTTCCCTTTAAGAGACAAAGTTGCTGGCAAAGGTCACTTTAAAATATAGAGTTATGGCAAGAGCTACTCTAATGCCCCATACACACGGTCGGGATTTCCAACTGAAAAAAGTCAGTCGGAAATTCCGACTGAAAAATAGAGAACCTGCTATCTATCTAAGTCTGTCGGAATTCCCGACAGAAAAAGTCAGATGGAGCATACATACGGTCGGAATTCCCGACCAAAATACTTTTTCTGTCGGGAATCCGGACCATGTGTAAAGGGCATTAGGGGGTGGAAATGTAAGCGTGGTTCACTTTAAAAGGTGATTTTGGCCTTAAAAAGCAACAGCTCCTACTTAAATGGCCTGGGCCAAAGTAGATGCAACTACAGGGAAAAGATTCTGCCTAGCAGCAAGTAAAGGGTTAACTCGTTTCAGCAACCTGTGGGCAGTGACCACGATCGCAGACAAGGAATGGAAGCTGGCAGCAATAATAGGGAAATTGTATATTTATCTCTGATAGAGGCCAATATTGAAGAATGTTCACAATCTTGACAAGCCTGGCTGGCAACAAGACCTAAATGTAACTGGTATAAACGATGCCTGGGTCGACGACCCTCACCCAGTTATTCTACAACGATCCAAAGAAGCAATGGTTGTCCTGCGGTGAGGGGTCCCCTTTAACTGACGACTCAGCTGTGATTTAGGCACTTCTGCAGCTGATGGTCTCATTGGAGCAGCCCTCTCCACACAGTGTTTGGCTTAACAGTCTCCTTTTATGCCTACACAGCTATTCTGTGCTGTGTGTTCTCCCGGACAGCATTGCCCACGCCCTCCCGCCGGGAGAACACAATGGCTCCGCCGGAGAGATTCCCCCATCAACACTGACTGTGTTGATGGAGAAATTAAGCCATTTCTTTCCTGCAACCTGTGGTTGCAGGAAAGAAAACTGCACAGTCTATTGCCGTCTTAACTTATTTAAGACTAAAATGTATAATTCTTCATGCTCCATGTAGCTGGGGGCATGTGAGGGGTGTGTTCCTTACCTACATACTCTGTGCTAAAAGGGTGTCCCTTTTTCCCATCTCAGAAACTTGGAAGGTATAATCGACAAATGTCTTACCTGGAATGATAATGGCCTTTAACCTGGGACTTGCCACAGTCTTCTTAGCAGATGAATTTTAGCTATGCAGCCTTGTTCTCTCGTCACTACAGAACGTGGAACAACCATGGCCCACTCACACAAATATAATTCAGTAGCTAGAACATCTGTGTATGTAAAAATTATCTCTTATGACTGTCAGAAGTATTATAGGGCCAAAACTTATGCACAACTCGGCCTGATGCTTACCTATAAGTGTGTATATTCCAAAGCACTGCTGGTAGCCATTAGGATACATATGGCACCGTAAGTGGTACATCCTTCTGCTCTGAAGATGTTTTTGCACAGCTATGCACTACATTTTCTTACTGTGTGTTCTTCTAGTGCACAGTAATAGGTAGCTGCATCTCTAAGCTCCAGCCTAGATATGGCTAAAACAGTAGAGGTGGAATTTGCTATTTGTTTAAATCTGTCGTCTTTTAGTTCTCTGTGATAAGAACAATATGAAGATAACCCTGGAGCCTGCACAATAAACTCTAGTCCACTATTAGGATATTGTCTATACCAGTACAAACAGGCATAACTTCTGCTGTTTTTATAAGAACAACCGAGAAAGACATCTTCATTTTCCTGTCCTGTTTGTGTAGGGGGCTGCTCCACTGAATTTCCATTTACTGATCCTAAAACAATAGTATACAGCAATGTAAATATATAACAAAACACATTGTTATTATCTAATATAACAGTGCATCACCTACCGGTTATTATATACATTGACAGGAGTAACATCAGACAAAAACACCACATTATAATAGTGATAATACAGGAGCTAAACAGTTATATGTATAGTAATCATCATACTCTATATTGCCTCTATTAAGCTGTACTGTACAGACCGTTTAGTAGAGGTGTATGTGGTTTATGGGTGGAGTTTACTTGTAAGTGAATAGGAAATATGCAGCTGCACAGAGCTGATAATAAAGCAGATAATACGCTACAAGATGTGAGATATGTTTAATATATATCCAGCTGCGTCGCACGGAAGCAAAGTAAAATGTAAGGAGAATATAAATAATAACACATATAGGGTGCTCCCAATATATGTTAAAACAATTACAATTCATCTCACACTTAGCAGTGGGCCTGATTTTCAATAGCTTATGTACATGTGCTGTTGCATCAATAGTGCACAGATATGCATGGGCTTCAATTTACTTACATTGAATTTACTAAGAAGTGTTTTTGCCATGGCATTTACTCTCCAGCAACTGAATGTTCAGTAAATACAAAAAAAAAGGGATTTTTATAACAGCTTACCTGTAAAATCCTTTTCTTGGAGTACATCACGGGACACAGAGCGACTTAGTCATTACTAATGGGTTATATAGATACCTTCAGGTGCTGGCACTGGCAACTTCCAAAACCGGAAGTACCCTCCCCTATATAAGCCCCTCCCATCCGGGAGCACCTCAGTTTTGTAGCAAAGCAATAAGTGTCCCAAAAAGAGGGGTGGGAGCTCTGTGTCCCGTGATGTACTCCAAGAAAAGGATTTTACAGGTAAGCTGTTATAAAAATCCCTTTTTCTTTTTCGTACATCACGGGACACAGAGCGACTTAGTCATTACTAATGGGACGTCCCAAAGCAATGCCAAATGAGGGGAGGGATACACTATACATAAGCTGGGCGCCATCAGGCATGAGGATCTTTTGCGGCCTGCAACACACTGCGCCCAAAGGCGACATCCTCCTGACTTCTAACGTCTACCTGGTAGAATCTAGTAAACGTGTGTACTGAAGACCATGTTGCGGCCTTACAGACTTGAGCCAGGGAGGCCTGGTGATGCACTGCCCATGAAGTTCCAACTGCTGGAGTGCGCCCTAACTTTGAACGGAGGCGGTCTCCTTCTCAAGCCATAGGCTTGTATTATGACCTGTCGAATCCACTTGGCTAAAGTAGATTTTGATGCTGCCTGACCCTTTCTGGGGCCTTCCGGCAGAACAAACAAAGTATCCGTTCTACGAATCTGAGCAGTGGCTTTTAGATAAGCTTTAACTGCTCTTACTACATCCAAAGAATGCAATAACTTTTCCTCTACCGAGGTAGGTTTGGGAAAAAAAAAAGAAGGAAGAACCACATCTTGGTTCAAATGAAACCTCAATACCACCTTAGGAAGAAAGGCTGGATGAGGACGTAATACTACTCTGTCCTTATGGACAACCAGATATGGCTCCTTACAGGACAAGGCGGCTAATTCCGATACTCTTTTAGCCGAACAAATGGCTACTAAGAAAATCAATTTCCCGGTGAGAAGAACCAAGGAAATGTGCTGCAATGGTTCAAATGGTTGTTTCTGTAGAACCGACAGAACCAGGTTTAAGTCCCATGGACATATGGGAATACTAACCGGAGGGCTAGTACGCATCACTCCTTGTATGAAAGCTTTGACTAGTGAATGCGAAGCCAAGGGCCTTTGAAAAAATATTGACAAGGCCGAAATCTGACCCTTGATAGTACTCAAGGCAAGCTTCCTATCCACAGCCCACTGTAGGAAGTCCAGGATCCTACCTATTATGTACTTACGCAGATGCCATTTCTTGGCCTCACACCACGCGATGTACGCCTTCCAGATCCTATAATAGATCTGCCTGGATACCGGCTTCCTGGCATTGATCATGGTAGATACCACAGGATTAGAGAGACCTCTCTTTTTTAGAATGTGGGCTTCAATAGCCAGGCCGTCAAACCTAGGGCTTGTAAGGAAGGGTGGTATATCGGTCCCTGCGAAAGCAGGTCCGGACGATGTGGGAGGGTCCAAGGACTCCCCACTGACATCTTTACGATCTCCGCGTACCATGCTCTTCGGGGCCACGCTGGAGCCACCAGAATCACTGGTTTCTTTTCTACCCTGATTCTGCGGATTAATCGCGGTAACAATTGTGGTGGTGGGAATGCATATATCAGCTTGAACTGATCCCAAGGGAACACTAGGGCATGCGAGCCGCAAGCTAGGGGATCCCTTGTGCGAGACACAAATCTGTCCACCTTTGCATTGAATCTGGATGCTAGCAGATCTACATCCGGTGTTCCCCACCGCTGGCATATTGCCTGGAAAACCTTGGGGTGAAGAGACCATTCCCCCGGGCATAATTGCTGGCGACTTAGAAAGTCCGCTCTCCAATTTTCCACTCCTGGGATGAAAACTGCGGATATGGCTGGGACATATCTTTCTGCCCATTCCAGGATGCAATTCGCTTCCCTCTGGGCTGCACGACTCCTGGTGCCACCCTGGTGATTGATATATGCCACTGCTGTGGCATTGTCTGATTGAATTCTGACAGGGGACCCTTGGAGTTTGGATGTCCATGCTACTAGGGCATACCGGGCTGCTCGTATCTCTAAGAGATTGATGGGCAGGGCCTTCTCTGCTTCTGACCACTTGCCCTGGATAGACCATTGCTCCAGTACTGCCCCCCAGCCTATGAGGCTGGCATCTGTAGTGACCACCTTCCAAGAAACCGGACTGAAGGGTTTCCCTTTTTCCAGATTCTGGGGCACCAACCACCAATGGAGGCTCTTGCGAACGGAAGGGGACAGGGACATTGGTAAGTCTAAAGCCTGAACTTTTTTGTTCCAGGCTGACAGTATGGCCCTCTGCAAGTTCCTTGAATGGAATTGACCGTAGGGTACTGCTTCGAATGAAGCCACCATTTCTCCCAGCAGCCTCATGCACAGGCGTATGGATGGTTTTCTTTTTGTACCCACTAAGTGGGTCAAATCTTTCAAAGACGACACCTTCTCTGGAGGTAAGAAAATCTTTCTCTGATTTGAATCCAGCCTTAGCCCCAAGTATTCCAGACTTTTGACTGGTCTTAGAGCTGACTTGTCTCGGTTGATAATCCAACCGTGATATTCCAGATACTTGATTGTCTCGTGAATAGCTACTTCCAGTTTTTCCACTGAGTGGTCTATTAGTAGCAGGTCGTCTAAATATGCCATTATCGTTACACCCCGTGTTCTTAGATTGGCCAATAGTGGGGCCAGAATTTTTGTGAACACTCGTGGTGCTGTGGCCAGACCGAAAGGTAAGGCTTTGAACTGAAAATGGCGCCCTTCTACTACAAAGCGTAGAAATTTCTGGTGGGCCGGAAAGATGGGAATATGCAGATAAGCATCCTTTATGTCGATCGAGGCTAACCATTCCTGCCCTTGTAGGGCGGTGGCCACCGATCGGATCGACTCCATCCGAAAAGTCCTGATATGTAGGAATTTGTTTAGCCCTTTTAGATTTAATATGGGCCTCACGTCCCCATTTGTTTTGGGGACTGTGAAAAGGTTCGAGTAAAACCCGAACCCGCTTTCTTCCAAGGGAACCTTCATGATTACACCTTGGAGCAATAGTTGTTCTAGTGCCAGAAGGAGGGATCCTCTCTTCTGGGGATCGCTTGGCACGTTTGACCTCATAAAATGGGCAGGAGGAGTGTCTTTTAACTCCAGCTTGTATCCCAGACTTACTGCGGAGATCACCCATCTGTCTCTGATGGTGTCCCGCCAGGTCTCTGTGAACAACTGAAGTCTTCCCCCCCACCCGATTGAGTGGGGGCAACCCTTCATGACTTGGGGGGAGGTTTCGTACCTCTCTTGACCCAGGGTTTCTTGTTACCCTGTGATTGTCCCTGATTTCTGCCCCCTGGATTTGACCGCGGAGGCCGTCGGAACTGTTTCACAGCCAATGTGCCAGGGACTGGAGAAGTAGGCCTCTTAAAAGAAGGACTTCTACCCTTGTTCTTAACCGGCAAGAGTGTACTTTTACCGGCAGAAATTTTCTGGATATACTTGTCCAGATCTTCTCCAAATAAGCGTTCTCCATGAAATGGGAAGCTAATCAGCAATTTCTTACAGGGAGCTTCAGCAGACCAGTTTTTGAGCCATAGAAGCCTACGCATATGTACTACAGACAGCGTAAAGCGGGAGGCCTGTTGGATTGTATCCTTTATGGCGTCCACCGCAAAACACAAGGCTCTAGGTAGGTCAGCTAGGGCAAGAGCCTGCTGATCTGGTAAGTCCCTTAAGACTTGTTTCAACTGATCCTTCACTGCTTGGCAGACCCCAATCGCTGCTACTGCAGGTTGTGTCACCATGCTTGCTGTAGAGAAAGCAGATTTTAGTAAAGACTCCAATTTTTTATCTATTGGGTCTTTGAACATTGGAACATTATCTACTGGACATGTCAGTGATTTATTCACACAAGAGATGGCTGCGTCCACTGTAGGGACCCTACATTTTTTTATGAACTTATCCTCCATGGGATAGATCACCGGGAATCTCTTGGGGGGAGTAAATATTTTATCAGGATGCTCCCAATCCTGGTAAATAAGCCCTTCCAATAAAGGGTGGATTGGGAAGGAACAGACAGTCTGGGGAGCTTTCAGCGACCCCAGCGAGGAGACAGTAGTGGTTGATGGCTCCGCAAGAGGCATTTTAAATGCTGATCGGACCATGTTAGTCAGAGACTGAACCCATAATCTTTCAGCCTGAGATGCTGAGAAAGGTTCTTCCACTGTTGATTCCTCTATAACCGAATCAACCTCATCCTGATCCCCTTCAGGCAGGTCGATCTCTGTGTGGGGCTGTTCCTCCACTAACAGGTACTCTGAAGGAGGAGACGGAGATCGGACGCGCTTTCCCTGTGACAGGGAAGCAGCGATCAATGCTGTTAATCTCTCTTCCAATCCTCCCAGAGCTGAGGAAAAAACCTCCTCTGTTATATATACAGGAGCAGGTGGACTGGGGACAGCCGCAGCACCAGGTACTCCTGCGGGGTTCCTACGGCTACTAACCTCTGAAATTTCAGGGGAGATTGGTGCAGTACAAGCATGCCCAAAATCCTCAGAGCCCGATGGAGACCCCTTTGGCTTCTTGGAAGACTTATTTCCAGAGCGTCTGGACGACATATCCTTCAAGCACAAAGCTGAGGTATTCCCGTCGTCATACACCAATTTTACTGGTAATAGTCTAACACAGTTGCTGCTATATACCAGCTGGTGTCCACTAAAGTGTCTTTCTATGGGGATGCCTGCATCAACCGCCTCTGTGTGCCACCGTTTTGTTGCTAGCTCTGCTTGCATCCAGCTGACACTTGTACTGTGTCTTTTATCCATGCTGGGACGCCTGCACATGCGCAGAAGCGCCGTGGCGCGCATCGAGCGTCATCCACCTGCCCCGCCCCTTTCCTTTCATAGGAGGCGCGTGCACGCGCCCGTGCGCCTTCGGCGCTCTTTTTTGAAAACAAGCAGGGACTAGGAGCCAGGGCCCTTTTTGCCGGAGGGCCTGTGCGGTGGATGAGCGCAGCAACAGGGCAGAGAAACTTACCAACTGCCTGGATCTTTTGACTTGAAAAAGCCAAAGATCCACATGACAAGAAAAATGGACCACAGCGGCCTCTAGTGGTTTAACACAGGTACCGCGGTCTCTTTTTTTTTTTTTTTTTTCTTGACTACTATTAAAATTTTACATTTTCCAGTAGTTACAGGCATTCACAGATATTAGCGGGAATACCGTTAGGTAACAGACAGAAAGACAAATTAGGCTTGGGGGTCCCCCAATAGAACCAAGTTCCTGGGGGCCCCCACTTACCTGTTCCCCGCCGCAGGACTTTGTTTGGTCCACAGAAGCCCAAACTTCACCTCTCACGGCAGGCATTGTATTTAAACCTTCAGGGACCGGGTTCCCAAGGATTCCACTCCCCTGGACCTGTATAGCACCCTGCACAGACAACATCTTGGTCGTGGGTATGACCAGAGCTCTGGATCCCAGGGTCCAGCCCTCCTAAGAGAGGCATTACAGGCAAAACCTTGCTCTTCTGTTGCAAGGCCCGGGTACCGACCGTTTAGCTATGAAGCTTTTTTGGTCGGATCCGGAACAGCTTACTAAGGCCCATAAAAGAACCTGTACGCAAGCCCAGTGAAAACACATGTTACTCTTTGGCCAACACCTTAGACACTGGCAAAAAACTGAGGTGCTCCCGGATAGGAGGGGCTTATATAGGGGAGGGTACTTCCGGTTTTGGAAGTTGCCAGTGCCAGCACCTGAAGGTATCTATATAACCCATTAGTAATGACTAAGTCGCTCTGTGTCCCGTGATGTACGAAAAAGAAAATGTGATTTGCCAATGTTGATAGGGATCTTGCATATGCTTCTCACGTAGGAACAAAACAACATTAAAGGAGAAGATCAACCTGAGCACATTTGACTGGGCTTCTCCTATGGGTCACAGGGGTGCCATTTTGAACTGTGTCATCACGACAATAAAGTCTGGATCCACCAGAGACTTGGACTGATGCCTGTCTCAGGCTCTCAGCGAACCGCTGAGAGCCTGAGATGGCCGCTCCCTGCCCCTCCACAGTTCAGCGCTCCAGTGAGCGCGGGGGGGGGGCAGAGCGGAAAGCTGCTGATTGAGAGTCAAAATCTCTCCGCTTGGGGAGCTGTGAGAACCGAGCCATCGACGGTGCAAAGGCGCCGGGGGACAGATGCAGCATCGGTTCAATGGTGCATCCACCTAGGTAAGTATGATGGTAAAATAAAAAAATAACCCATACTTCTCTTTTAAGTGCATACTAATATCATTAAAAGTGGTTGTAAAACCGATACATGAACAAAACATATCCTTCTGTAGCGTGTATTTGCCTCAAGCAAAGGCATCGCCCCCTGCCTGCTGGAGCTGATAAATAGCCATTGACTGTGAATTCTAGAGGGCTGTAGAGAAAAGATAGCAGCAGATAAACAGGTACAACTTATATAGGAGGATTTGTTTAATCTCTGTGTATCACCTGGAGCTAGTCACTTCACTGTGTATATGTAAGGTTTTACAACCACTTTAAAGGCAGCTATATAATTTAGGAAAGTTTAAAAAAATCATAATATGCTGTACTGGAGGATCGCACATTGTATATGTCCTCTGTGAACATGCATAATTCCATAAACCACTGCTTGGAATGGGGGTTCCAGTGAAAAACACCTGTACAAATCCTGCTTTTTTTTACTAACAGCATGACGTACAGGTTTGATTGACACTTCCCTTTGCTCAGTGCATTTATATTACATTGCTCGGCAAGCTAGAGACATTCCTTTTTTAATTTCTTTGCTTTTAACATTTGCAAATAAAATGCTGACTCGTGCATTCCATTGTACATCTTCTCATATCAGACGGCACATAGGCATTATTCACAGGAAAGACGTGTATGGCCTTGACTGCACACTGTTTGCGTTCGGGGCTGCATACCCATCCCAGTATGCCTGCAAACTCGGATGTGTGACTGTGTCTGTATATCCTCTGCGTCTTCATTCATTAACATAGGCTGCTTTGCGTACAGTTCCAGACGGGTGAAAAAAATCCTCATTCATGCTGTATGGGCCTCTATGAATGAGGTGCTAACTACTTCAGGACCGCCCACCCCACTTATTCTGCGGCAGGGTGGCCCCACTGTGCCAAATCACGTTCCGGTAAGTGGCTCCACTGACTTGCCTGACATGGGCGCACTAGTAATACCTGTCCCACAGCTTGTCTGGGGTCCCACATGCTGCAATCCTTTCTCTATATGGCAGAAAGTATCTCTCCCTGCTGGCTGGCTGTCACACACTGCAGCGTGAAGCCTCTTCCTCCTTCCTGGGTCCGATGTTTTCCTGCACACAGAGAAGATGAGAAGCCAGGAAGGAGAGACACCGCTCTGCAAGTGCTGCACTGATCTGAGGTCTGTAGTAATAAAATATGCATGTAAACTACAGGGACACAGTGACCAGGAAGGGGGCGAGGAGAGTCAAATTAAATCGAGATGTACTGTATACTTGGAGGAGTGTTTTTGGGGAGGGTGGGGGTAAGAGGATAATGCTGTGTGGTGCTTTTGGAGCTAAGTGGACTTGTGCTACAAGGAGCAGTTGGATTTGCAATCCAACCCCCACCACCACCCCCTTCTAGCTCAGGTCCTCTCTGCTGAAAAGTGCCCCCCCAGCACTTATACTCTTACCCCTACTCTCCCCCAAATCAAAGAGTTGCCAGCTGCCAAAGAGGGGATGATCACTGCACCTGGAAACTTGGGCACTCCGCAGGAGATGGTTACCCATGATTACCATTTCATTGCTAGCAGATCCCAGGTTGAAATATTATGCAATTCAACTAGGGATCTTCTAGCAATGAAATGATAAATCATACACTTCCCACACAGATCTGAAAGGGTTAATCATGCACTTCCAACTGGAATCTCATCTGCCAAAAATGAAATGTTTAATCATGTCCAGGCACCAGGGATCTTCTAGCAATGAAAGTTTTATTGCTGGAAGATCCATGGTGACTGGACATGATTAACCATTTAATTGTAAAAAATGTGGATAGAAATTGCGCAGATGAAATACTAAATAATCAAAACAGCAGCTGGCAATTACACAACAGAACATTCGTGCATAAAAAATAGAAAACCCAGAATTGCCGCGCTAAAAAAGGAGGTGATAAAACCAAAATACAAATTATATATACAGTGATAAGTCCATGAGAACATCTAAAATATTAATGTTCAAATCTGTGAAGAAATTCAACATAAATAAAGTTCTTAAATGTTCGTGTCTCAGTGATGATAAATGATTGAACACCAAAAGTGCACCTTCCACCGTGAAAAAAGAAAGCCTGTGCCCTTACCAGATGACTAGACTCCACGTTATAGGAGCCTAGCAAAGCATGGATTGGTGTAACACACACGATCCGAACTTTGGATACAAACAAGATGATGGAAGTACCAACACTTCCAAAGAAAATAAAAATAAAAAATGAAAATATATAAATCTCTCAATTATAAATTGAAAGAAGAAACTATGATCTTTCCGCAACGGACCAACAAAATCAATTATCAATACATTGATACAAAAATTAATCCAGCAGTAAATTAATAAAAAGGATATAAAACAGGACATCGAGAATTATTGATAAAAGTGTTAATGTGCCAATCAACATTAATACCGCAAGGGACATAAGATTTTAATTCATAGATCCACCTGACCTCCATTTGGGAGACAACTCTTTTGGTAGACCCTCCTCTCCAAGGTGGCATATATTTGTCAATTGCCACAAAAAAGGTGCCCCTGGGATCTCTGTTCTGACATTGTGCAAAATGCTTAGGAACGTTGTGTTCTTTTTGGTCCTTTATAATCTTTTTTATATTGTTAATGTGTTCATTAACCCCTATAGAAAAGGTCCAAATTGTTTGTCCCACATACTGCTTACCACATGGACAAGTGATAAGGTAAACAATATTCTTTGTGGTGCAGGTAATAAAACGCCCCTAAGCAATATGGGTTCAGCCACTCTATTGCTTTTATGAGTGGCTGCTTTTCTCTGTCATTTTCTCATTGTCATTATCCTTTTATTAACTTACTGCTGGATTTATTGTTGTATCGATGTACTGATAATTGATTTTGTTGGTCCGTTGTGGAAAGATCATAGTTTCTTCTTTCAATTTATAATATTTTATATATATTTTCATTTTTCATTTTTTCTTTGTACACATATATTTTCTATAATTCATGTTATATTTTTTTAATTTATAAATATATTTTTTACAATTTTTTTTTACAATTTTTTACAATTTTTTCCATTTACATGAGATCACCCTGGGGTTACCCTGGTGGATTCCTTTATGTGAACGAGGCTTGGTTGTTTCCTGCCTTCCAGATTCAGATCTGGTGTGTATTCAACTTTGCTGTCGTGGTGCAATGAAAACGAGGCTTGGTTACTTCCTGCCTCCTAGATCTCGATCTTTTGTATATGTATTCCATTGTCCTGTTGGATTGACAATGAGGCTTGGGTGCCTCTTAGTCAAACGGAGGCTTGGTATGCACCTACTGTGGGACTAACGCCCCCTATGAAATGTGAATTCAGCCACTCTATTGCTTTTATGAGTGGTTGCTTTCCCCTGTCTTTTTCTTTTTTTGACCAATAGTGGCCATATGTTATGTTTAGAGCATCCGATCAGCTGTGCTCTTTCCGCTGTGGACCTGTTAAATAGCGTGGCTTCTGGCATGTACTTCACATGCCCGATGATGTCAGTTATGACGAAACTAGAAGGATGGAGTCTATGCTAATTCTCACCATGCTAGTTTCTGTGTGAACTGCGTTTTATGCTATGTTGGCATTCTTCTCCTTTCTTTTAGCATACTTGGGAGCGGGATACAAAGAGAGCAGCTACCTGTGTTGATACATCCATCATCCAGTTTGTATTCAAAGGACGGATCGTGTGTATTACACCAATCCACGCTTTGCTAGGCTCCTATAACGTGGAGTCTAGTCATCTGGTGAGGGCACAGCCTTTCTTTTTTTACAGTGGAAGGTGCACTTTTGGTATTAAATCGTTTATCATCACTAAGACACAAATATTTAAGAACTTTATTTATGTTGAATTTCTTCACGGTTTTGAACATTAATATTTTAGATGTTCTAATGGACTTATCACTGTATAAATAATTAGTATTTTGTTTTATCACCTCCTATTTTAGCCCGGCAATTCTGGGTTTTCTATTAACCATTTCATTGTTGGCAGATGTTTTTTTTTGAAGGGGGGGGGGTTCAAGGGGGCCCTTCATGGTTTCTTGCAGGGGGGCCCTGAAGATTCTAGTTACGTCTCAGATACAGCATATAAATGGTAAAACTAAGAAAGTTGTTGTATTAGGTAAGGAAAGGCAAAATGCTGCTCATACCTCCCAATTTTTTAACATCAGAAATACAGTGTGGGGCTGTTTTCAGTATACACTGCCCTCGTGCAATATACTGCTCAACTGCTTTGCCAAAAGTGAAAGTCTCACAGACACACATAAAACAAATATGTTTTAATGAAACGCTTTAATTACGCACATTTTTC
Source organism: Rana muscosa (assembly GCA_029206835.1). Taxonomy (NCBI): domain Eukaryota; kingdom Metazoa; phylum Chordata; class Amphibia; order Anura; family Ranidae; genus Rana; species Rana muscosa. The sequence continues at coordinate 815,418,801 of CM055116.1, forward strand.
TATGCATTGAATATAGACATATAGATAACAATTTGTTTAAGCCTAACTTAAAATTAATACCTACTTTGCCCATGCAGGGAAAAGCAACCAGGCTCTATTTATTGCAGACACATACTGTACTCGTAGCTCACACAGGGCTTTGGATTCTGGCAGCACTAATTGGCCCAGCACTGTCACTTGTTCCTCTATATCCAGATGTTTGGTATTTCTTTCAGCTCCTGGTTCTGAGCAGAGTGGTTGGGGAGGGAAAAAGAGATAAGTATATATTGTACGGATGCCACATTCAAGTAAGCATCAAACAGGTTTAGGTGAATCTTTGCTTTCACAAAAATTACAGAAATTCCTTCCTCTGCCACTGCTCTGCAAATAAAGAGCAGCTCCTATGCACTGGCAGCTGGTGTTCAACATTTTTTGGGGGGCGCAAACATACTAAAAAATACTGAAAAAAAAACATCAATTGCAGCCACTGTGCCATCAAACGCAGCCACTGTGCCAATTAATTGCAGCCACTGTGCCCATCAAATGTTGCTACTGTTCCCATCAAATGCTGCCACTGTGCGCATCAAATTCTTCCACTGTACCCATCAAATGCTGCCACTATGCCATCAAATGCTACCACTGTGCCCATCAAATGCTGCCACTGTGCCTATCAAACGTTGCCACTGTGCCAACAAACGCAGCCACTGTGCCCATCAAATGCTGCCACTTTACCATTGAATGCTGCCACTGTGCATATCAAATGCTGCCACTGTGCCCATCGAATGCTGCCACTGTGTCACTGAATGCCGCCACTGAGACCCCCCGCCCACTCGCCATCTGCCCGGCACTTACCCAGTCTCGGTGGGGCAGTGGGGGACGGCCGCGGGCGGTGCCCACGATGCATCTCTTTCTGTCAGGTTCCAATCACAGCACCAGTCTTTTCAGCCAATCAGGTGACGGGTAACAGACCCGAGCACCTGATTGGCGGAGAGGCGGTTCAGTGTTAGGAAAGCAAATATTTATTCGCTGTTCTAACACACCTGGGTGAACTGCGAGCACCAAGCATGGTGCTCGCAGGTCACCTTTTTGATGGCTGTTAGAGTCTATGGCTCTAATTAGGTTCTTCAAAAACCCCCGCCGCTGTAATTCAGGTGCCCGGCGTGCGAAAAGGGGTCGGACACCTGAATAGGGGGTGGCAGCGGCGCCCATGGATAGATTCATGCAATGGATAAATCTACCCATTGGTCATAGGGGGGGGCTGTAAAGAGGGGGCGGAGCCCATGCACCCTTATGGACGCACCGCCACTGCACCGATGGCCAAAAGTGCAGACCACCTGTCAGTTTTGTTTCAATTAGGTTAGGACCACTCTTTGGAAAATCATTAGCCTTCAGTGATAAATAGCCAATGGTCCATATGTTACATAAACTTTGTTAAAAGTAGTATATCAAACATAAAAACAGTATAAATCAGTATCAGTAATATACCAAAACAGCGCTGATGTTGGTAAGAACAAGGTGGCCAACTCCACATGAAAAGTAAAAAAAATGTTTTTGACAGATGATAAAATGCAGAGTGTCAAACAGTGTCCATAGGTGATCTTGAAAAACAGACAGCGTGCACCTATCACTGAAAATTCCAGGTCCACCCAGTGAGAACACACTCCCCCTTAGGGGTTTAAACTCACCAGAGCAAGAATAAAACAGAGCCTTGAAAAGGGGGATAAATCAGAACCATGTGTAAACTGCACTCAGCATCAGTCAGGTAGATGGCACATCAGCGGAGGCTCCAGATACGGTAAATAAACAGAGGAAAGCTAAATAGCATAATTCCGTTTATTAAAATAAAGCCCCCCACCTCACATCACCCTTCATATATTGAACGTACATTCATCTAAGTCAAATGAGCAAAAAGAAATACGATAAAGGCACTGCACCGTCTCCACAAACAGGAACAAAAAAGTCTTCTGGATAGCAGCACTCCAAAAATAAAAGCCTTTATTTTAAAATTCAGGGATCCAAATACACACTGCACATCACGTCACACTGGTCAAAAGCTAGTTTTTGACCAGTGTGACATGACAGCTAGTTTTTGACCAGTGTGACGTGATGTGCAGTGTGTATTTGGATCCCTGAATTTAAAAATAAAGGCTTTTATTTTTGGAGTGCTGCTATCCAGAAGACTTTTTTGTTCCTGTTTGCTGATATTGGCATTGCTTGCACCCTTGGCTGCTGGGAGGAGGTAATTTGGAGGATTTCTACACCTGAGCGGCTTCCTTTTCTCTACTGCACCGTCTCCGCTGGAGATAATAGCCGCTCGTCCCACGAGATGTAAACAGGTCTGGCTACAGTGGAGCGCACAGGTCACTTCCGTTGCGTCGTGTAGGTCACGCCCTGACACGTTTCATCATATCCTGACTTCGACAGAGGGCGTCAACTTTGTTGCAATAAGAATGTTCATTATGATAATGCAATGACCAATGGCAATGCTCCACAAGGACCTTTCACAATATTCTCTATGATGCAGCCTATCAAAGCTTGTTGTTCTCTTCTGCTCAAACACTGCTTCCCGTTCCCATAGGAAAGGAAACGACTGACAATAATAGCACAGAGACCTTCCAACAAGTGCAATAATGAGCACTTTCCAAAGGTGAGAACCACTTCTTATTAACTGTTAGGAAAGCCTTACATGACCTAATCCTCCCAATATTTGCAAGTAATGCCAGCACTGAACAGTTTGTTGAGTATGGCCACTCTTGGAAGATGTGAAATCTAACACCTAACATCTTTCCATATTAATAGGACTTTGATAAACTTAACGTATTGTGACAGCAGGAAGGTAAAGTCACCTGGTTGCATCCAGGGGGGTAGATATATTTCTCCCAGATTCAGGCTTTATGCCGACTTATACAACTAGGGAGGGAGTTGATGAAGCCCAGCTGAGGCTAGTGGGCTCATGGATGACTCATACCTCTAGGGAGAGTGCTGGGCGTCGTGCAGGCAGGGAGTTGATGAGACCAGCTGAAGCTTGTCAGCTCGTTTAAGGCCTCTATAAAAACTCCCAGCTTCATTAGGTGTTTGCTCATGCCTGGACCCAGACCTGTGTGGACTGTCTAGGGAGAGTGAACCCCTGTGCGGTGAGACAAAGCCTGTGTGGCTATTTGTTTGGACATTGACTAAACCAGGGACTTAGGGACTAGGACAGCACCAGGCTGATCCCAGTTGTTAGTTAGGAAACCTGCATGTTTAGTCAGAGGTCAAGCTGACCAGGGTTTATTTTGTTTATGTTTCTTTTTGCTTTGCTGTGTTTTTTTGTCACTGTAAATAGAGAAATAAACCGCACCTTTCTGATCTTGAAAACCACAACCTCCGTCTGCTGGGCCTGTTTTTGTGTGGGGAGCCCATCCAGGGGATCACACACACCCGCTGCCGAGCGAACCCCCTCACAGTTGGTGGAGAACCAGTGGCAGTTTTTTTTTTAAGCCAGCATGGAGGAGATACTGAAACAGCTGGCTCTAGCAAATGCCAATCAACAGCAGACAAATGCAGGTTTGCAAAGGAGCCTTGCAGCCCAGCAGCAAGCTCACCAACAGAGTCTGGAAGCTCAGCAACAAGCCCAGCAGCAATCTGAGGCCCGCTTCATAGACCTGTTACAGAAGCAAGAGCAGAGACTACAACAAATGGAAGCAGTAGTGCAGCAACGTCCGCAGACCAGTGAGGAAAGCCGTCCCACTAATACCGCGTCCTTTGGGGTGAGTCGTTTATTGACAAAAATGACTGGAGAGGATGATCCAGAGGTATTTTTGACCACATTTGAAAGGACTGCTGAAAGAGAAAAGTGGCCTGAGGAGCAGTGGGCTGGACTGGTGGCTCCTCTGTTAACTGGTGAATCGCAGAAGGCTTACTATGACCTAGAGCCTGACCAAGCAAAAGACTATGTGATGCTAAAAGCTGAAATATTGGCAAGGCTGGGTGTCACCCTGGCTGTCCGGGCTCAGCGTGTGCATAACTGGACTTTCCAGCTTGGAAAACCCCCCAGGTCTCAAATGTATGATCTCATTCACCTGAGCAGGAAGTGGCTACAGCCAGAGACTTTGTCCGCACCAGAGATTGTGGAACGTGTTGTAATGGATCGGTTTTTGAGAGCTCTTCCTACTGCCATCCAAAAGTGGGTAAGCCATGGAGACCCAGAGACGGCCGGTGGTCTTGTGGATCGTGTAGAGAAATACTTGGCTACAGAGAACCTGACGGCCTCTTCCAGAGACTCTCGGACTTTCCACCCTAAGACCAGACCATCCCCAGGGGCGGATAAGAGGATTCCAAGGGGTGAGGGTGGAGAGAGTGAGAGGGTGGGAGCTCTACCCAAAGTTTGGCGAGAACAGCCTGGGAAGTCAGGGGCTCAAGAGGCAGCCAAAAGGATTGTTTGCTACCGCTGCCGGCAAGCGGGACATATTGCAGCAAATTGCCCGGTTGTGGAGGAACCCATGCAATGTGACTTTCTGACGGACCGACGTCAGTCGCTGTGTGCGACAGTCGCATGCACTGCCATTCGGGGAACTGAGAAACATTTATGCAAAATGTGTATTAATGGTAGAAATGTTGTGGTATTGCTGGATTCAGGTAGCCTTGTGACCCTGATAAAGGCTGAATTAGTTAAAACAGAGGTCTCTGGGAATAGCAAGGTAGCTGTTATTTGTGTGCATGGGGACACCCGAGAGTATCCAGTGACTACAGTGTGTTTCGAGACCCCCAAAGGTACCCTCTCTCATCCAGTGGGGTTAGTATCTCAATTACCGCATGATGCCATTGTGGGAAGGGATTTTCCGAAGTTCTGGGAACTGTGGGATGATCCTGAGCCCCCCACTGGTGCCCCTATGTACCAGGAATGTGATAGCCAGAACTCCTCTGAGAGTGGTGAGGACTCTCCAGAATTTCCCTTGTCAGTATTGGCAGGGGAGACTCAAGAAACTGGAGAGGAGCCCACCTCCTCAGACGAAAACCTACCGTCTGTGGAGTTTTCTGATCTGGAGGTTCACAGGGAAAATTTTGCCACAGAACAGTTAAAAGACCCCGCCCTAATAAAGGCACGGGAAAACGTAGTGGAAATAGATGGCGAGTTAGTGAACCCAGATAATACCTGCACTTACCCATACTTCAGCGTAGAGAAGGACCTACTGTATCGGGTGGCAAAAAGGGCAGAAGAAACCGTTGAGCAGCTTGTGGTGCCCAAACCTTACAGGAAGTTGGTGTTGGAGTTGGCCCATGGGCACATTCTTGGAGGTCATCTGGGGACAGAGAAAACCCGAGAGAGGGTATTACAGAGATTCTATTGGCCTGGGGTGATGAAGGACATAGAAAATTATTGTTCCTCCTGCCCTGTGTGTCAGAGGTCGGCCCCGATGCCACATTTCCGTAGCCCGCTGGTCCCTCTACCCATCATTGAGGTCCCGTTTGAGAGAATCGCAATGGATTTGGTAGGTCCTATAATCAAGTCCGCTAGGGGGCACCAGTACATATTGGTTATAATGGACTATGCCACCCGTTATCCAGAAGCGATCCCTCTCAGAAATACCTCGGCCAAAACCATAGCCAAAGAGCTATCTCTTGTTTTTAGCCGGGTGGGTATTTGTAAAGAACTGCTTACGGACCAAGGTACACCCTTTATGTCCCGGGTTATGAAAGAGCTGTGTAAATTGTTCAAAGTGACGCAATTGCGTACATCTGTGTATCACCCCCAAACCGATGGGCTGGTTGAAAGATTCAACAAAACCCTAAAACAAATGTTGAAGAAAGTGGTGGATAGAGATGGAAAGGATTGGGACTGTCTACTTCCTTATTTGATGTTTGCTATAAGGGAGGTGCCCCAATCCTCTACGGGATTCTCCCCCTTTGAGTTACTGTATGGGAGACACCCAAGAGGGCTGTTGGATATTGCCAAGGAAACTTGGGAAAGTGAGAGTTCTCCCCACAGGAGTGTGATTGAGCATGTCGCCCTGATGCAAGATCGAATTGCACAGGTAATGCCCATCGTGAAGGAACATTTGGCCCAAGCGCAGTTGGCACAGCAGAGAGTGTACAACCGTGGAGCCAAGACCCGTACCTTTTCCCCGGGGGATAGGATATTGGTACTTGTCCCTACGGTTGAAAGTAAATTCCTTGCCAAATGGCAAGGCCCCTACGAGATAATGGAAAAAGTGAGCGAAGTGAATTACAAGGTCAGACAACCAGGAAGGCGAAAGCCCGAACAGATATATCACGTTAATCTGTTGAAAGCCTGGAGGGATAGAGAGTCCCTAGTCGCAGAAACTTGGTCACCAGCTCAAACTGGTTGCGTGATTCCGGAGGTTGGAATAGCAGCCACCTTGTCACAACCCCAACAACAGGAGGTTAAGGAGTTTGTGCTTCGCAACAAGGAGGTGTTCTCTGAGCTGCCGGGACAAACATCTGGGGTAGAGCATGATATTATTACCCCGCCCGGTGAAAGGGTGAAGTTAAAACCCTATCGGATCCCAGAGGCCCGACGGGAGGCAATACGGGAGGAAGTACAGAAAATGCTGAACTTAGGGGTGATAGAGGAGTCCCAAAGTGATTGGTCTAGTCCCATTGTGTTGGTGCCTAAACCGGATGGGAGCTGGCGATTTTGTAACGATTTTCGTCAGTTGAACAAAGTTACAAAATTTGACACCTACCCCATGCCACGTATAGATGAGTTGATCGACCGGCTGGGAACAGCCCGATACATGACGACTCTTGACCTCACAAAAGGGTATTGGCAAATTCCCCTGGCCAAGTGGGCCAAAGAGAAAACCGCATTTGTAACTCCAGACGGGGCGTTCCAATATAAGAGAATGCCGTTCGGGTTACAGAATGCGCCGGCCACATTCCAGCGGAAAATGGACCAGATACTGAGGCCCTATCGGAAGTATGCTGCGGCTTACCTGGATGACGTAATTGTCCATAGCACAGATTGGGCCTCACATCTGCCAAAAGTGCAAGCAGTCCTAGACTCTATCCGGGAAGCAGGGTTTACGGCTAACCCCAAGAAGTGTACCATTGGGCAGGAGGAGGCCAAATATCTTGGGTACACCATTGGCAGGGGAGTGATAAAACCCCAACTCAACAAAGTCGAGGCCATCCAGAGTTGGCCACGTCCCAACAGCAAGAAGCAGGTATGGGCCTTTCTGGGAATCGCGGGTTATTATCGGCGCTTCATTCCCCACTTTGCTTCTAAGGCTGTGCCCCTAACCAACCTGACGAAAGGGAAAGGGTCGGTCATGATTAAATGGACCCCCGAGGCTGAGGCAGCATTCCAATTCTTGAAACAAGCCTTATGTAGCCAGCCAGTGTTGTACTCACCCGACTTCTCTAAAGACTTTGTCGTACAAAGTGATGCGTCAGATGTGGGGTTAGGAGCAGTATTGTCCCAGGTCTGGAACGGGGAAGAGCACCCAGTCATTTACCTCAGCAGGAAGTTGAAGTCCCATGAGGTAAATTACGCCACGGTTGAAAAGGAGTGTTTAGCGGTGAAGTGGGCTCTAGATTCCCTTCGGTACTATCTGCTAGGTAGGCACTTTGACATGGTTACGGATCACGCTCCGTTAAAGTGGATGGCTCAAAACAAGGAGACAAATAGAAGAGTGAATAGGTGGTTCCTGGCCCTACAGGAATTCAACTTCACAGTAAAGCATCGCCCTGGCGTTCAAATGGGGAATGTGGATGCTTTGTCTCGAGTACATGAATGCCTGATTGCTGGTGTTCCAACCCCAAGGTTAAAACAAGAGGGGGGGGGTATGTGACAGCAGGAAGGTAAAGTCACCTGGTTGCATCCAGGGGGGTAGATATATTTCTCCCAGATTCAGGCTTTATGCCGACTTATACAACTAGGGAGGGAGTTGATGAAGCCCAGCTGAGGCTAGTGGGCTCATGGATGACTCATACCTCTAGGGAGAGTGCTGGGCGTCGTGCAGGCAGGGAGTTGATGAGACCAGCTGAAGCTTGTCAGCTCGTTTAAGGCCTCTATAAAAACTCCCAGCTTCATTAGGTGTTTGCTCATGCCTGGACCGAGACCTGTGTGGACTGTCTAGGGAGAGTGAACCCCTGTGCGGTGAGACAAAGCCTGTGTGGCTATTTGTTTGGACATTGACTAAACCAGGGACTTAGGGACTAGGACAGCACCAGGCTGATCCCAGTTGTTAGTTAGGAAACCTGCATGTTTAGTCAGAGGTAGTGATGAGCCGAACACCCCCGGGTTCGGTTCGCACCAGAACCCGCGAACGGACCGAAAGTTCGAACGAACATTAGAACCCTATTAAATACAATGGATGCGAACGTTCGAATTCTAAAGTGCTAATTATAACAACTATTATGCATGTTATTGTCCTAAAAAGGGTTTGGGAACCCGGGTTCTGCACCAGGGGACATGTATCAATGCAAAAAGAAGTTTTAAAAACGGTCGTTTTTCGGGAGCAGTCATTTTAATGATGCATAAAGTGAAAAAAAAAAAGTCAAATATTCCTTTAAATATCGTACCTGGGGGGTGTCTAAAGTATGCCTGTGAAGTGCCACGTGTTTCCCGTGTTTAGAACTGTCCCTGCACAAAATGACACTTCTAAAGGAAAAAAAAGCCATTTAAAACTGCTTGCGGCTTTAATGTAATGTCTGGTCCCGGTAATATGGATGAAATTCTTTAAGAAAAATGGCATAGCTACCCCATGACCCCCCCCCTACCCCAGCCCATTACCAGCCCCTTTGGGTCTTGTATGGATATTAAGGGGAACCCCGCACATAAAATAAAAAAGGCCCTATATACTCTGAACAGCCCTATACAGGCGGTGCATACAAGACAGGGACTGTAGGTTTGTTCTTATGTAGAGTCTGTTTGTAATTTTGAACAGGTACATTGTTGAAGTGTAGCTCCAGACCAAAAATCTATTTTTAAACTTTTTGGAAAACATAGGTAAGGGTTATCACCCCTGTAACATTTGTTTTGCTGTCTGTGCCCCTGTTCAGAACATTTCACCTCACTTTCCGTCCCAATGACAACTGTTTTTGAAATGTGGTGTTTTTCTTGAAACAAGGATTGCTGATAAAGCATCAGTACAGAGGAGACACCTTTCTCCCATATTTATTCTTACAGGAGAGAATTTTCCTTCCTAGTGGTAGATTTCCTCTCACTTCCTGTTGTCTTCTTGCGTTTGCAAGTAGGAGTCGTTTGTAAGTTGGATGTTTGAAAGTAGGGACCTGCCGTATATACTCTGCAGAAATAGGCCCCTTAGTTGTCGGTGTTGGCACAACACTGTAAGCACTCACAGTTACTCTTGGTTGGTGCTGGAACGCCCTGCTGTCAACTATTATATCAGGAATTTTAATTACATATAATTGTTGAACAGTGGTAGTAAAAATTGGGCCTTTGATGGTGGTGCTGGTGCCACAACACTGTAAGCCCTGACAGTTACTCTTGGTGGGTGCAGCAATGGGCCCTGCTGTGAATTATTAGATCAAGAATTGTAATTACATGCCCCTGTTGAACAGGGGCTGAAAAATTGGGCCTTAGGCACTGGTGGCACAACACTGCAACCCCTCACAGATACTGTACTTGGAGCACAGCAATGAGCCCTGTTGCAAAGTATTGCTTCAAAAATTGTAATTACACGCCCCTGTTAAACAGGGGCTGAAAAATTGGGCGTTAGGCACTGGTGGCGGCACCCATAAACAAAAATGATCTTACAAGCTATCATCATCAATCGTATCATTGAGGACTCGGAGGAGGAGGATAGCCAGTCAACATAACAGCACAGGCACTCAGCATCAGCATCAGTCTTGAAGGGATGTGACATGTTAAAATCAATTAGTCTGTTATATCAGCATCAGGTGTGTGGTAGCTGGTGGTGATCCAAGACTGGTTCATCTTGATGAAAGTCAGTCGATCAACCGAGTCGGTGGACAGGCGCACCCTGTGATCCGTGACAAATCCTCCAGCAGCACTGAATGTGCGTTCCGAAAGAACGCTGGATGCAGGACAGGCCAGTAGCTCAATTGCATACTGTGCAAGCTCTGGCCAGTGATCCATCCTCAAGACCCAGTAAGCCAGAGGATTTTCGGTGGGGAAGGTGTCCAAGTCTGACCTTGCCCCTAGATATTCCTGCACCATGTTTATCAGACGCTGGCGATGGTTGCTGGAACCGATCATACTTTGGGGCTGCGGACTAAAGAATTGTCTGAACGCATCGGTCAGACGGCCACCTTCCCCACCGCTCCTTCTTTGACTGGCCGAAGCCTCAGCAACTCGTTGTCCAGGACCAGGAGTTTGCAACCTCCCAGTCTCTGGGAACGCGTTGCACAGACCATTCTGCAAGGCCTCCCGGAGTTGTCTCATCCTCTGCTCCCTCTGCGACGGTAACATAAGGTCCGCAACCTTACCCTTGTACCGTGGATCAAGGAGAGTGGCCAGCCAGTAATGGTCCCTCTCCTTGATCCGAAGAATACGAGGATCCTTCCGCAGACTTTGCAGGATCAGGGAGGCCATGCAGCGTAGGTTTGCTGAGGCATTCGCTCCGGAGTCCTCTGGGTCACTAAGGACGACATGATCCGCAGCCACCTCCTCCCAGCCACGTACAAGTCCACTGGTTTCTTGGGACTGTAAATCATCCCTAAAAGACTGCTGCTGATGATGCTGAGTGCCAGCCTCCACCTCCATGCTGACACAATCCTCCTCCTCCTCCTCCTCCTCCTCCTCCTCTTCCTGTGCGATGGGTGGGACAGAAGGAACACTGTCTGGGTAAAGGGGGCCTTGAGAGGCAAGGAAGTCCTCCTCTTCCTGCCTCTGTTCTGCCTCAAGTGCCCTGTCCATTATTCCACGCAGCGTGTGCTCCAACAGGTGGACAAGAGGTACAGTGTCACTGATGCATGCACTGTCACTGCTCACCATCCTCGTGGCCTCCTCAAATGGTGCCAGGACAGTGCATGCATCCCTGATCATGCCCCACTGGCGTGGAGAAAAAAAACCAAGCTCCCCTGACCCTGTCCTGGTGCCGTAGTCGCACAGGTACTCATTGATGGCCCTCTGCTGCGTGTGCAGCCGCTGCAGCATGGCCAACGTTGAGTTCCACCTGGTGGGCATGTCACATATAAGGCGGTTCTTGGGCAGGTTCAACTCCTTTTGCAGCTCAGCCAGGCGAGCACTGGCATTATAAGATCTGCGGAAATGCACACAGACTTTCCTGGCCTGCCTCAGGACATCCTGTAAGCCCGGGTACCTGCCCAAGAAGCGCTGCACCACCAGGTTAAGGACGTGAGCCACACAGGGCACATGGGTCAGTTGTCCCTGTCGGAGGGCGGAGAGGAGGTTGGTGCCATTGTCGCAAACCACCATTCCTGGCTTAAGCTGGCGTGGCGTCAACCACCTCTCGGCCTGGCCCTGCAGAGCAGACAGGACCTCTGCCCCAGTGTGGCTTCTGTCCCCCAAACACACCAGCGCAAGCACGGCATGGCATCTTTTTGCCTGCGTACTTGCGTAGCCCCGTGAACGGCTACGGAGCACCGCTGGTTCATAGGACAAACCACAGGAAGAGGCCATGGAGGAAGAAGAAGAGGAGGGGGTGGAGGAGAGAGGTGTGTCACAACCAGTAGTAGCATTTTGGAGGCGTGGCGGTGGGACAACCTCCAACACTACTGCACCTTGTCCTGAATCCTTCCCAGCTGCCAAAAGAGTGACCCAATGGGCCGTGAAAGAAAGGTAACGTCCCTGTCCATGCCTGCTGGACCATGAGTCAGCGGTAATATGCACCTTACCGCTGACCGCCCTGTCCAGCGAGGCCAAGACATTGCCTTCCACATGCCGGTAGAGAGCCGGAATAGCCTTCCGTGAGAAAAAGTGGCGTTTGGGAACCTGCCACTGAGGAACTGCACATTGCACAAACTCACGGAAGGGGGCCGAGTCTACCAACTGAAAAGGCAGCAGTTGAAGCGCTAGCAATTTAGCCAAGCTAGCATTCAACCGCTGGGCATGTGGATGGCTGGGAGTGAACTTCTTTCGACGGTCCAGCAGCTGGGGCAGGGAAATTTGCCTGCTAGAATCGGACGTCGGTGTACTGCTAGCAGAGTGGGCGCAAGTACTTGGCTGTGACACACCTAATTCTACACCTTCATTCCTCTCAGTGCATGTTTCAGAGAGGACTGAAGTTATAGTGGGGTTGGAGATCCCAGCTGATGCGGTGCAAGGAGAGGTCCGCTTTGTTCTTTGGTGTGGGTCTTTGAGGTAGGCTTGCCAACGAGCTGCATGGCAGGTCAACATATGTCTGGTCAGGCATGTGGTACCCAAGCGGCTGATGTTTTGGCCACGCGATATACGCTTGAGACATATGTTGCAAACAGCAGCTGTGCGATCTGATGCACTAGCCTCAAAAAAGGCCCACACCAAGGAACTTTTTGAATGACGGGCAGAGGCTGCGCCCTGCACAGGCGGAGCTCTGCGGTGTGATTCCGTCGGTGTACTGCCCTTACGCTGGCCACCAAAGGGCATCCTGCCTCGTTGGAGATGTGCCTCCTCCTCATCCTCCTCCTCCTCCTCTCTCCTATTAGGCACCCACGTGGAGTCAGTGACCTCATCATCCCCTCCCTCCTCATCACTGGAGCCAATCTGGCAGTATGCTGCAGCTGCTGGAACATGACTGCCAGATTGGTGTCCTTCTTGAGCATCCCCTCTGTCTGCTCTCACGCTACTGCCTTCCTCTAGCTGGGTTTCATCATCAGACCCTTCGAAACGCTGGGCATCCTCCTGGAGCATGTACCCAACACTGTGCTGAAACAGTTCGGGGGACTCCTCAGGAGGAGGACATGGTGGGTCTAGGGAAGGAGTGACTGATGATTTGTCTGACATTGATACCAGGGAAGACGACGCTTTGGCAGCTGCTTTTCCAGTACCCTGAGCCTGGGTGAGAGAGGATGAGGAGGAGGAGGAGGGCTTGGTCATCCACTCTACCAAGTCTTCGGCATGATGTGGCTCAACATGTCCAGCTGCCGAAAAGAAGGACAAGCGTGTCCCATGGCCATGTGCTGATGACAATGCACCGCGTCCACGACCAGCACTGTTGCCCCCAGACACAGAGCCTGCTTGCCCTCTTTTATTGCCTCCTGACTGTCTGCCTCTCCTTGTTTGCCTTCCAGACATTCTAATAGATGGCCTGCAGGGAGATGGGAAAAAAGCAATAAGGGCTACCTTCAGGTGTCCTTCTCTGTCCCTTGAAACAAGGACTTGCAGAGTGAAATAAACTGACACTCTCCCTACCTACAGTTTTCTGTCCCTAGAATAAATGTTTTTTTTAATCACAATATAGCACAAGGACAATTCAGTCACTGTCCTTCCAGGTCCCTGGAAACAAGGACTTGCAGAGTGAAATAAACTGACACTCTCCCTACCTACAGTTTTCTGTCCCTAGAATAAATGTTTTTTTTAAGCACAATATAGCACAAGGACAATTCACTCACTGTCCTTCCAGGTCCCTGGAAACAAGGACTTGCAGAGTGAAAGAAAAAAAACACTCTCCCTACCTACAGTTTTCTGTCCCTAGAAAAAATGTTTTTTTTAATCACAATATAACACAAGGACAATTCACTCACTGTCCTTCCAGGTCCCTGGAAACAAGGACTTGCAGAGTGAAATAAACTGACACTCTCCCTACCTACAGTTTTCTGTCCCTAGAATAAATGTTTTTTTTAAGCACAATATAGCACAAGGACAATTCAGTCACTGTCCTTCCAGGTCCCTGGAAACAAGGACTTGCAGAGTGAAAGAAACTGACACTCTCCCTACCTACAGTTTTCTGTCCCTAGAATAAATGTTTTTTTAAGCACAATATAGCACAAGGACAATTCACTCACTGTCCTTCCAGGTCCCTGGAAACAAGGACTTGCAGAGTGAAAGAAACTGACACTGTCCCTACCTACAGTTTTCTGTCCCTAGAATAAATGTTTTTTTTAAGCACACTATAGCACAAGGACAATTCAGTCACTGTCCTTCCAGGTCCCTGGAAACAAGGACTTGCAGAGTGAAATAAACTGACACTCTCCCTACCTACAGTTTTCTGTCCCTAGAATAAATGTTTTTTTTAATCACAATATAGCACAAGGACAATTCAGTCACTGTCCTTCCAGGTCCCTGGAAACAAGGACTTGCAGAGTGAAAGAAAAAAAACACTCTCCCTACCTACAGTTTTCTGTCCCTAGAAAAAATGTTTTTTTTAATCACAATATAACACAAGGACAATTCACTCACTGTCCTTCCAGGTCCCTGGAAACAAGGACTTGCAGAGTGAAATAAACTGACACTCTCCCTACCTACAGTTTTCTGTCCCTAGAATAAATGTTTTTTTTTAAGCACAATATAGCACAAGGACAATTCAGTCACTGTCCTTCCAGGTCCCTGGAAACAAGGACTTGCAGAGTGAAAGAAACTGACACTCTCCCTACCTACAGTTTTCTGTCCCTAGAATAAATGTTTTTTTAAGCACAATATAGCACAAGGACAATTCACTCACTGTCCTTCCAGGTCCCTGGAAACAAGGACTTGCAGAGTGAAAGAAACTGACACTGTCCCTACCTACAGTTTTCTGTCCCTAGAATAAATGTTTTTTTTAAGCACACTATAGCACAAGGACAATTCAGTCACTGTCCTTCCAGGTCCCTGGAAACAAGGACTTGCAGAGTGAAATAAACTGACACTCTCCCTACCTACAGTTTTCTGTCCCTAGAATAAATGTTTTTTTTAATCACAATATAGCACAAGGACAATTCAGTCACTGTCCTTCCAGGTCCCTGGAAACAAGGACTTGCAGAGTGAAATAAACTGACACTCTCCCTACCTACAGTTTTCTGTCCCTAGAATAAATGTTTTTTTTAATCACAATATAGCACAAGGACAATTCAGTCACTGTCCTTCCAGGTCCCTGGAAACAAGGACTTGCAGAGTGAAATAAACTGACACTCTCCCTACCTACAGTTTTCTGTCCCTAGAATAAATGTTTTTTTTAATCACAATATAGCACAAGGACAATTCAGTCACTGTCCTTCCAGGTCCCTGGAAACAAGGACTTGCAGAGTGAAATAAACTGACACTCTCCCTACCTACAGTTTTCTGTCCCTAGAATAAATGTTTTTTTTAATCACAATATAGCACAAGGACAATTCAGTCACTGTCCTTCCAGGTCCCTGGAAACAAGGACTTGCAGAGTGAAAGAAACTGACACTCTCCCTACCTACAGTTTTCTGTCCCTAGAATAAATGTTTTTTTAAGCACAATATAGCACAAGGACAATTGACTCACTGTCCTTCCAGGTCCCTGGAAACAAGGACTTGCAGAGTGAAAGAAACTGACACTGTCCCTACCTACAGTTTTCTGTCCCTAGAATAAATGTTTTTTTTAAGCACACTATAGCACAAGGACAATTCAGTCACTGTCCTTCCAGGTCCCTGGAAACAAGGACTTGCAGAGTGAAATAAACTGACACTCTCCCTACCTACAGTTTTCTGTCCCTAGAATAAATGTTTTTTTTAATCACAATATAGCACAAGGACAATTCAGTCACTGTCCTTCCAGGTCCCTGGAAACAAGGACTTGCAGAGTGAAAGAAACTGACACTCTCCCTACCTACAGTTTTCTGTCCCTAGAATAAATGTTTTTTTAAGCACAATATAGCACAAGGACAATTCAGTCACTGTCCTTCCAGGTCCCTGGAAACAAGGACTTGCAGAGTGAAATAAACTGACACTCTCCCTACCTACAGTTTTCTGTCCCTAGAATAAATGTTTTTTTTAATCACAATATAGCACAAGGACAATTCAGTCACTGTCCTTCCAGGTCCCTGGAAACAAGGACTTGCAGAGTGAAAGAAAAAAAACACTCTCCCTACCTACAGTTTTCTGTCCCTAGAAAAAATGTTTTTTTTAATCACAATATAACACAAGGACAATTCACTCACTGTCCTTCCAGGTCCCTGTAAACAAGGACTTGCAGAGTGAAAGAAACTGACACTGTCCCTACCTACAGTTTTCTGTCCCTAGAATAAATGTTTTTTTTAATCACAATATAGCACAAGGACAATTCAGTCACTGTCCTTCCAGGTCCCTGGAAACAAGGACTTGCAGAGTGAAATAAACTGACACTCTCCCTACCTACAGTTTTCTGTCCCTAGAATAAATGTTTTTTTTAATCACAATATAGCACAAGGACAATTCAGTCACTGTCCTTCCAGGTCCCTGGAAACAAGGACTTGCAGAGTGAAATAAACTGACACTCTCCCTACCTACAGTTTTCTGTCCCTAGAATAAATGTTTTTTTTAATCACAATATAGCACAAGGACAATTCAGTCACTGTCCTTCCAGGTCCCTGGAAACAAGGACTTGCAGAGTGAAATAAACTGACACTCTCCCTACCTACAGTTTTCTGTCCCTAGAATAAATGTTTTTTTTAATCACAATATAGCACAAGGACAATTCAGTCACTGTCCTTCCAGGTCCCTGGAAACAAGGACTTGCAGAGTGAAAGAAACTGACACTCTCCCTACCTACAGTTTTCTGTCCCTAGAATAAATGTTTTTTTAAGCACAATATAGCACAAGGACAATTGACTCACTGTCCTTCCAGGTCCCTGGAAACAAGGACTTGCAGAGTGAAAGAAACTGACACTGTCCCTACCTACAGTTTTCTGTCCCTAGAATAAATGTTTTTTTTAAGCACACTATAGCACAAGGACAATTCAGTCACTGTCCTTCCAGGTCCCTGGAAACAAGGACTTGCAGAGTGAAATAAACTGACACTCTCCCTACCTACAGTTTTCTGTCCCTAGAATAAATGTTTTTTTTAATCACAATATAGCACAAGGACAATTCAGTCACTGTCCTTCCAGGTCCCTGGAAACAAGGACTTGCAGAGTGAAAGAAACTGACACTCTCCCTACCTACAGTTTTCTGTCCCTAGAATAAATGTTTTTTTAAGCACAATATAGCACAAGGACAATTGACTCACTGTCCTTCCAGGTCCCTGGAAACAAGGACTTGCAGAGTGAAAGAAACTGACACTGTCCCTACCTACAGTTTTCTGTCCCTAGAATAAATGTTTTTTTTAAGCACACTATAGCACAAGCACAAAACACACTGACACTCTCCCTACCTATCCTTCTCTTTCCCTAAACTAAAGGAATCCAGGTTAAGCAAGAAAGAAATAACAGTCACTGTCCCTGCCTATGCTGCTCTATCCCTGCTCCGGAACACACTACACTAGGCCGCCGTGCTGGCGGCCTTTTATAGTGTGGGGCGTGTACTAAACACCCTCAGCAATAATTGGCCACAGGCATCCTGCCTGTGGCCAATCATTGCTCTCCTCGCTGCCGGCGCTGTGATTGGCCAAGCATGCGGGGTCACAGTGCATGCTTGGCCAATCACAGCGCCTGGATGACACTGCGATGGCGTAGTGCATTGTGGGCCGTTCGCGTCACTCGAATTTGGCGCGAACGGCCCAAATCGTTCGATCTTCGTCGAACGATCGAACAGCCGATGTTCGAGTCGAACGTATGTTCGACTCGAACACGAAGCTCATCCCTAGTCAGAGGTCAAGCTGACCAGGGTTTATTTTGTTTATGTTTCTTTTTGCTTTGCTGTGTTTTTTTGTCACTGTAAATAGAGAAATAACCCGCACCTTTCTGATCTTGAAAACCACAACCTCTGTCTGCTGGGCCTGTTTTTGTGTGGGGAGCCCATCCAGGGGATCACACACACCCGCTGCCGAGCGAACCCCCTCACAGTATATATACAATTCTGCAATGAATGAAAGCACATACCTGTATTATGTTCTATAACTTAGCTAACAATCTGATCCATTTTAGACAGGTCAGCCTTAAATATACACTTCAAGTTAACCAAATGCCTGCAGCCAATTGTCCCTCTCTTCACACATTCTCACCATCTTTCCTCCTCTTCTAAGCTCTGTAGTGGATTCAGAATAAAGCAGGAGCCACCTCTGTCCCCTAAGGAGGCACTTTCCTGTCCTCTGCAGCACATTGGTAGGCAATAGGGGATGAGCCTGACCAAGCAGGCAACCAATAAGTGGAGGGAAAAGGCTTTAGGTATATGTAGCACACAAATAACTTAGATTGCAGGGTGCCAGTACACCATCTGCATCCATGGGCCCTCCAGGATTATGTTCAAATTCTGGGACATGCCTGTGGGATCTAGGTAAATTGCAAAGGGGATTAGAATCATAGATGGACTAATATTTACTAGTTTAGTGACCCAGCAGTTTAGTCCTTGCAGGCAGTGGCGGCCCGTCCATTAGGGGTGCCCGGGAGCCGCCCCCTCTCTCCAGCCTCCCCTATATGACTAATGGATAGTTGGATAGATTCATGCTACCACCCCTTATTCAGGCACCCGGTAACAGAGCAGGACCTGTGTATGTATACACACAGATCTACGTCCTGTCAGGTGAGAGGAGACCGATGGTGTGTTCCCAGTACAGAGGAACACCGATCGGTCTCCTCCCCTTGTGAGTCCCCTCCCCCTAAAGTTAGAATCACTCCCTAGGAAACACAATAACCCCTTGATCGCCTCCTAGAGTTAACCCCTTCCCTGCCAGTCACATTTATACAGTAATCAGTGCATTTTTATAGCACTGATCGCTGTATAAATGTGAATGGTCCCAAAATTGTGTCAAAAGTGTCCAATATGTCCGCCGCAATATCACAGTCACGATAAAAATCGCAGATCACCGCCATTACTAGTAAAAAAAAATGCCATCAATCTATGCCCTATTTTGTAGACGCTATAACTTTTGCGCAAACCAATCAACATACGCTTATTGCGATTTTTTTTACCAAAAAATGTGTCGAAAAATACATATCAACCTAAACTGAGGGAAAAAAAAATTGGGATATTTATTATAGCAAAAAGTAAAAAATGTTGTGTTTTTTTTTCAAATTTGTCACTCTTCTTTTGTTTATAGTGCAATAAATAAAAACCGCAGAGGTGATCAAATACCACCAAAAGAAAGCTCTATTTGTGGGGAAAAAAATATATAAAAATTTCATATGGGTATAGTGTTGCATGACCGCGCAATTGTCATTCAAATTTTGACAGTGCCAAAAGCTGAAAAATGGCTAGGGCAGGAAGGGAGTTTAAGTGCCCTGTATTGTGGTGGTTAAAAGGTGAGTTTGGACTTAAGCAGCAACACCACCCTCCTTAAAAGGCCTGGGCCAAAGTAAATGCAGCTACAGGGAAAAGATTCTGCCTAGCAGGAAGCAAAGGGTAACGCAGTTCAGCAACTTACGAGCAGTGACCATGATGGCAGACAAGGAATGGCAGCTTGCGGCAATAATAGGGAAATGGTATATTAACTCTAATAGAGGCCAATATTGAAGAATGTTCATAGCCTTGACAAGCCTGGCTGGCAAAAAGAACTAAATGTAACTGGTAGCAATGATATGTGGGTCAAAGTTTTAGTCAACTCAAAATGTACACAGTTAACAGCAGAGCCCATTTATGTAACAAGAAAATATGTCCGACCCCCAAAGATAATTACAAATAATATATTAAAACAATATTTTTAAAGCATTAAAACATATTGGTAGGATTATGCGCATTGAACCTATCACTTTGACATGTTTAACTATACAAACAATGAGAGGACTAAATATTTCCATTAAGGGGTGGCGTGGCCAAGCGCATGGAGAGATAGGACTTGTCTCCTCTGAGCTCCCGCTCCGGCCGTACTAATTCACCGTCGAACGAACGGCACACCCGGCATCCACTCCACCTCATGCACAGGAGCAGGCAACTGCTGTATCACTTCCACAGTGCCCACACCCAAGTATTATTTCTCCAAGAAACTTATTTTAGGTCGGACTCTATACCCTTCCTCCCAAACAAACTCTTCACAACCTGGTATCATAGCACAAACCCTTCTGCTAAGTCGAAGGGAGTCTCAATAGCGTTTCATAATTATTTCACCCCAGAGGTCCTAGACTCATATACCGATCCATTAGGGCACTATTTGTTCTTGAAACTGAAGTACCAACAAACGATATTTACACTGGCTAATGATTATCTCCCTAACCAGGATCCACTCACCTTCCTATCTTCCGTGGCAGCACGTCTGGAGATGTTTGGTACCCATAATCTGATACTGGGAGGTGACCTGAACGTCCCATTGGTACAGAGACTGGATTCCTCTACCGGTAAGTCACACATATCACATTCCACACTAACCAAATTACGCTCCATTCTCACCAACCTGTCCTTGGTGGATATCTGGAGAATACTCAGCCCTACTGGTAGAGATTACACATTCTTCTCCACGGCAAACGGGTCATACAGCAGAATAGATTACATCTTGCTGTCACAATCGCTGCTAGATTTCGACCATATAAGTGTCATATAGGTATCAAACTTTGGTCAGACCATGCCCCAGTACACCTCTCTTTGGGCAGACTCCCCAGACCTGCAAACAGACGTACCTTGCGTCTGAATGAAAATTCATTATCAGACCTAGCTTGCACGACAGCGATATCTGACGTGATCAAAGAATTCACGCACACCCACGCTAATGACGAGACCTCTGCCATGAAAAAATGGGAAACCTTAAAATGCATGCTAAGGGGAATCTTTATCCAACACGGCTCCCGACTAAAAAAGGCCCCGCACAGCGGACGTCAAACGCCTATTTGCTCTCATTGCCTCCCTTGAAGCAACACATAAACACACGCTAGACCCCAAGACCTTAGCAGAACTCTCCAACGCGTGCCGCTACCTACTCCGCCTAATCACCCCTAATTGCCCACGACAAAGGTAGACATGTGCATTATACGCAGGCCAACAAATGCAGTAAACATCTAGCGCAAACCCTACATCCCAGACAACATAGGCAAAATATCCCACACATCCTAGAGCACCCTAACCGTAAGCTCCATAAAAATTCGGAGATAGTCTCCGAATTCCGAAAGTACTACTCCTCTTTTTACAATCTGCCCCCCTCCCCGACCCTGAATACGCCCCTAAGCTCAGACGACACTGACATGAATGCCTATATTCTAGACACGGCCCTGCCCACGATTCCTGCTGACGCCTCTGAGGAGTGGACCTAGAAACACTAGTTACCACATCTGAATTTCTACTCACGATCAAAAACCTCAAAAACTGGAAAAGTCCGGGCCCAGATGGCTACAAGGCAGGTAGACCTTCGAGCTCTGCTCTGGGGTTACCACCAGAAATAGCGTTCCATCACTATGCTCTCCCCTCTGATGGAGTCAGCCCTAGCTCTGTGGTACCACCGACAGGTGACTTATGCACTATCCACAGACCCCAGCCCCCTGACTCCCTTATTTGACAACCCGACACTTCCCGACTATGAAGCCTCAGGACGGATAGGTGGCTACGAGAGGGCAAATTGGCCAATGGCACACTCCTTTATTCAAGCAACAACAGGCAAATTCATGCCAAGCGAGAACACCATATCCCCCAGGCCTAACTGGTTATCCACGTTATCCTTGACAAACTTTTGCTCGTCCTTACATTTATCAGGTCGCATACACAGGACCCTAACGACATTTGAGGAGATGTGTGGTCTCTCCCAGGTACCCAGACACACGCTATCCCCAATATACAAGGGAATTCTTTCCCACACGCATAACACCCCCCCCCGCATTCACACACAAATGGTCCAGAGACCTGGGTGAAGAAATTACCCCGGGTGAGTGGCAGACCTCTTTCACGTTTACCCACAAATCTTCAATCTCCAGCTACACGCAGGAGAAAAACTACAAACTACTCTCCAGATGATACAGGGATCCGGTCTCGGTACATGGGATGTTACCCAACGCTTCGGATGCATGCTGGTGCTGTCACGGAGAAAAAGGAATGTACCTCCATATCTATAGATAAGAAGGTGTATATTAGCAGCCTACAATACACCGCTAAGCGCCAAATAAGTCCTACTGCTCTCCAGCAGTGTAAACATCGTTATGAAAACTTTCAAATTCACTATCAGAATAGTACTAAGCAGCTGTCTAAAAAAAAATACAAAATATAAAACAGTAGTATAAAAAGAAAACAGTCCAGTTGCTGTATTGTTCAGATACTAAAACAGCGCTAATCTTAAAATAGAGCAAATATCGCGTGGCCAACACCACATCAGAAAAAAGTATTTGTGTGTAGTGATGATGAAAGCAACAGTTCAAAACATTATAGGTGATCATCAACAGTTGTCAAATTGTGCACCTTCCACCAAACTCCCGAATTTCACCTCGTGAAGCACACTCCCCCAGGGGGTTAAACTCACCAGAAAACTGAGACAGCCTTAAGACAAGTGTTCCTCAACCAGTTAGTTCTGAATCCTCACCATCCGCAGAGATCCAATGGTACAAGGGCTCCAAAAACATCATAAAACACAAGGAGAATTGCACATAGCATAATCCTGTTTATTTAGACGAACTTCCAATATGCCAAAGAACCCCCCCTTATGTCAAACTACGTATACCATAAATAATCAATCGAGCAAACAAGTGATCAAATAGATCGCTATCACCGTTTGTGCCGTCCAACGAGTCAGCGTGTCTCCTTGCAGACACGGCGATCGCTTCCTAGTATGGGGTCGGCTGTCGGTGGAGCGCAAACGTCACTTCCGGAGATGTCGTGTGGGTCACACAATTACGCGATTCGTCATATCCGACTTCAACAGAGGGCGTCTGTCTCCATATCTGGAGGGAATGCGATAAAATCCGCCCCTTCTGGAAAGGTATATTTCAGATCTATAACGAAATGTATGATGACTCCCTTGCCCTCTCCCCAAAGGTGGCCCTGTTATCTATCGTCCCGGGATCAGTTAAATCCCAGAAATCCAAACTCCTTAGGTTTTTTTTTGTCGACAGCCTGGCAGATGATAGCACAACACTGGAAATCTGATGCAACACCCCCCCCCCCTTGACAGGTGTATGGCCGTCCTCAATGACGTCATGCTCATGGAGGAGATGCAGGCTAGGGAGGGAGATAAATGGGATAATGGGACTAGAAGCTGAGCCTTAGGACCAACAGTCGGAACGTCACTGGGGTAAATAGTCTAGAAGAATGGATGACCACACCCCGGTGACCGTCCTCTAAGCATCCAACCTCAGCTGAACTGAGTACAAGAGATAACCTTCATACTAACTGTATATCTATCTAACATCTGACTTCATCACAGGGGGTAGCTACATGATGCGGCAACCTTACTTACATACGGAGCTTAACTCCTTACCTGCCATAAGGGGGAAACAAGGGTCTACTCTGTACTACTCCATGCTTTTGCATACAAGCAGCAGTGGAAGACATGGCGCTCTGGTGAGTGACTTTCTTAATGGAGAGGGATAGCTTGAGCACAGAGGGTGTTTCTGTTTGGATGAAGAGAAGCTTTCTTTTGTTTGGGAAGAATTTGAAGCACTGCTCAATTGGAATTCTTTAGTGGACTTTACACACAAATAAGAGACTGTATTGTTTGTTTTTTGTTTATCACAGCACAACTGTAAATTGATTATTATTTACACTTGGATTGTTTAATGACCAAACTTACCTAATTAACTGGGCAACTGAAAGATCACAGTTGACATGACCTGTCAGGGCTAAGGAACTTCCTGGAGTAGTTACAATTCATGGAACTAGTTTTTTTTAATGTTACCGTTAAAGAGTTACATTGTCAACATTGTCTGATGTAACAAGCCAACAAACCTTTTGTTTCCAGCTTACTAATTGGTGTGTAAAGTGGAGGCTGTATAAGCAAAGCCTTTCCTGTCCTTTTGATTTTTTTTGGCCGTTCAGCAGGGACCAGCCAAGATTCGAACCATGTATGGGCAGGTTGATTGACAACTAGTCTGTCATATTTTATCATGCTATTATTGTCAGCACCTGAAGAACACAATAGCCCTGCTCCTACACTAACTGTGTTGATGGGGAAATCAAGCAATTTTCTTTCCTGCCAAAGTCCTCTTAGCAGATGAATGTTAGCTATGCAACCTTGTTCTCTTTTCCCTATAGGACATGAAACAACCATGGCCCACTCACACAAAGATAATTCAATAGTTAGAACATCTCTGTACGTAAAAATGAGCTCTTATGATTGTCAGAAGTATTTTAGGGTCAGCCCTTATGCACAACTCGGCCTGATGATTGCCTTTACATTGCTACTCCAACGCATTGCTGGTGGCCATCAGGATACATATGGCACCGTAAATAGTACATCCTTCTGATCTGAAGATGTTTTTGCACAGCTGTGCACTACATTTTCCTTCCGTGTGTCCTTCTAGTGCACAGTAATAGGTAGCTGCATCTCTAAGCTCCAGCCTAGATATGGCTAAAACAGTAGAGGTGGAATTTACTATTTGTTTAAATCTGTCGTCTTTTATTTCTCTGTGATAAGAACAATATGAAGATAACCCTGGAGCCTGCACAATGAACTCTAGTCCACTATTAGGATATTGTCTATACCAGTACAAACAGGCATAACTTCTGCTGGTTTCATAACAACCGAGAAAGACATCTTCATTTTCCTGTCCTGTTTGTGTAGGGGGCTGCTCCACTGAATTTCCATTTACTGATCCTAAAACAATAGTATACAGCAATGTAAATATATAACAAAACACATTGTTATTATCTAATATAACAGTGCATCACCTACCGGTTATTATATACACTGACAGGAGTAACATCAGACAAAAACACCACATTATAATAGTGATAATACAGGAGCTAAACAGTTATATGTATAGTAATCATCATACTCTATATTGCCTCTATCAAGCTGTACTGTACAGACCGTTTAGTAGAGGTGTATGTGGTTTATGGGTGGAGTTTACTTGTAAGTGAATAGGAAATATGCAGCTGCACAGAGCTGATAATAAAGCAGATAATAAGCTAGAAGATGTGAGAGATATTTAATATATATCCAGCTGCGTCGCACGGAAGCAAAGTAAAATGTAAGGAGAATATAAATAAGAACACATATAGGGTACTCCCAATATATGTTAGAACAATTACTATACATCTCACACTTAGCAGTGGACCTAATTTTCTAAATAAGTACAGGTACACTATATAATACTGGTTTAGCACAAATATCAAGCCAAGAGTCACAGTGCTGCCTTCTGAGACAGAGCAGTCGCTCATGATTGACATTATGAAAAGAGGATAACAAAGATTCTGTAAAGAGCACCAAATAATTACATTAATTACACTGCCTACACCACACTGCCTCTGAGCACCACAAACCAGAAACGCTATTTAATTCATTTTTAATATTTAAAGCAAACTAACCTATCCAGTATGTCTCCATACTTTATTTTGATAAAACATCACTTTGAAAAACACCTCCTAAAATCTCTGGACGTGGCCATCTTGAGTAAGGGCCAATAATAAATGTATCATTT
Organism: Rana muscosa; assembly: GCA_029206835.1. Lineage (NCBI taxonomy): Eukaryota > Metazoa > Chordata > Amphibia > Anura > Ranidae > Rana > Rana muscosa. Next base: position 815,444,210 of record CM055116.1, read on the forward strand.
ACTTCCTGAAATCCATCTGGCCTTAGCTCATGCATGCACGCAGGAGGGTATCCTTAGCTGAGAAAATCCCTCCTCCTCTCTTCCCCTCCTGATGACTCCTGGTATGTATGATAGTATTTGCCTTGGTCTGGAAACTAGGAAGTAACTGAAGAAAGGTTTAAAACGAGTAAATATGATATACACTATATTAACAAAAGTATTGAGATGTCTGCCTTTACACGCACATAGACTTTAATGGCATCCCAGTCTTAGTCCATAGGGTTCAATATTGAGTTGGCCCACCCTTTGCAGCTATAACAGCTTCAACTCTTCTGGGAAGGCTGTCCACAAGGTTTAGGAGTGTGTCTATGGGAATGTTTGACTATTCTTCCGGAAGCGCATTTGTGAGGTCAGGCACTGATGTTGGAGAGAAGGTCTGGCTCGCAGTCTCCACTCAAATTCATCCCAAAGGTACTCTATCGGGTTGAGGTCAGGGCTCTGTGCAGGCCAGTCAAGTTCCTCCACCCTAAACTTGCTCATCCATAATGCCTACACACGGTCAGAATTTCCGACAAGAAAAGTTCGATGTGAGCTTTTGGTCAGAAATTCTGACCGTGTGTAGGCTCCATCTGACTTTTTCTGTCTGAGTTTCCGACAACAAAAATTTGAGAGCTGGTTCTCAAATTTTCTGACAAGAAAAAAAGCAAAGTGCTCAGAATCAACCAGAAGAGCCGAACTGCCTATTGAACCTCATTGATCTCGGCTTGTTGTACGTCTTGTACGTCACCGCGTTCTTGATGGTCAGAATTGTGTGTGACCGTGTGTATGCAACACAAGTTTGAGCCAACATTCCATCGGAAAAAAATCCACGGTTTTCTTGTCGGATTTTCCAATCGTGTGTACGCGGCATAAGGATTAAAAATAGTCAATATTGATTGAAAGAGTTAGGTTCGACTTGAAACAATTTTGCATACTTCCACACACTCTGACGACCTCAGGGAATAAGAGAAATATTTTCCATGAAAGGTACAGTACCTTTCTTAGCCACAGTGTAGGCCAGTAAGGCATCTCAGGTTACACTTGCAATGACTTTCAGCTTCTTTCAATGCAACCTCTAAAATTCCAGAAGTGTGTGAGTAAATGGATAATGCAAAATGTTGCTGAAAGAGAAACGTAATGTATACATAAATATATTACCAAAAATGGAAGCTCCTGGCCTGTTGACTATTTGACAGTTCAAAGACTATACCATTAAACTACCCCAACACAGGCCAAACCATAACTTTTTCCCTTAGCATTATCGCACTCAGGAAGAAAAGTTCATGTGCATTTTCACACTACATCTTGTTTCATTGCTTTCTCTTCCCTTTTGTGGGTTAAGAAAAACTACGTAGGGTTCGGCCTTTATATCCATACCAGACAATCATCCTGGATAAGATATGAATATGAAAGAGTGATTATTGCCTTTTTATTTTTATTTTCACAGATCAGTCTTGCAGATTCACCCTATGTCCATTTTTGGGGGGGCGCAAACAAACTGAAAAAAAAAACATCAATTGCCGCCACTGTGCCCATTAAACACAGCCACTGTGCCCAAACGCCACCAGTTTGCCCCCACAAATGCAGACAGTTTCCCCACAAATACAGCCAGTTTGTCCCCAAATGCAGCCAGTTTTCCCCCAAATACAGCCAGTTTGTCCCCAAATACAGCCAGTTTGTACACAAATGCAGCCAGTTTTCCCCCAAATGCAGCCAGTTTCCACACAAATACAGCCAGTTTGTACCCAAATGCAGCCAGTTTCCCCCCAAATGCAGCCAGTTTGTCCCCATATACAGCCAGTTTGTCCCCAAATGCAGCCAGTTTCCCCCATATACAGCCAGTTTGTCCCCATATACAGCCAGTTTGTCCCCAAATGCAGCCATTTTTCCCCATATACAGCCAGTTTGTCCCCATATACAGCCATTTCCCCCCCAAATGCAGCCAGTTTGTCCCCAAATGCAGCCAGTTTGTCCCCAAATGCAGCCAGTTTCTCCCATATACAGCCAGTTTGTCCCCATATACAACCAGTTTCCCCCCAAATACAGCCAGTTTGTCCCCAAATGCAGCCAGTTTCCCCCCAAATACAGCCAGTTTCCCCCCAAATACAGCCAGTTGCCCCCCAAATACAGCCAGTTTGTCCTCAAATGCAACCAGTATCCCTCATATACAGCCAGTTTGTCCCCATATACAGCCAGTTTGTCCCCATATACAGCCAGTTTGCCCCCAAATGCAGCCAGTTTCCCCCATATACAGCCAGTTTCCCCCATATACAGCCAGTTTGTCCCCATATACAGACAGTTTGTCCCCAAATGCAGCCAGTTTGTCCCCAAAATACAGCCAGTTTGTCCCCCCAGCCCTGCACTTACCTTCTTCGGGTCAGCGCCGTCCTTCTTCCATCCTCGATGTCTTCTCCCGCCCTCGATTTCGCTTCAGCCAATCAGGATACCGGTAACCAGACCCGGTGAACCTGATTAGCTGAAACGCCTGTCAGTGTTAACCAAGGAACGCACCCCCTGTGCGTCCTCTGGTTAACTATTTGGAAGCCGATTACAGAAATGTGCCAGTCAGTGGTAGGGAGAGGTCAGTGGTAGGGAGAGGTCATGAGTCAGACAGTTAGTGAGAGGGAGAGGACAGTAGTTGTCAGTTGTCAGTATTCTCTACTCACCCCCTCCCCTGTATGTACCCTCCTGCATTTACAAAACCCAATTAGTGTCAACCTGCTGTCCATGGTACAAGCCATCTCACACTGGACTTGTTTGCCAGCACAAGGCTGTGTCATGCCTCTCTTTGCCAATATAGCTTGCCCACCTGCGGCATACAGGGACACACATGTCCTTGTGATGGTTTCTGGTCTGTGTTCCAAAGCTCTGCTTATAGGTAGATCCTGGGACACAGCATTGGTGGGACAAAGGGATAAAATATGGGACTTTCCTCACAAACCCAGGCCAGGTCATGTCTATGACTAACAGCTTCTGAACTTGACCTAATGACAGGTAAACAGTGGTTATACTGAACTTAGATTTTATTGTATTTTCTGAAATGACAACTATAAATTCATATTCTGTCTAACAGTTTTAAAAGGGAAAGAAAGAGGAAATATTGTGCAACTGTGACATCTGGTGGTGAATGGAAGACTGAACTGCTGCTGGTTTTTGAGATTTTGTGAAAAGATGTAGACACTTCAGAATATGGAGGTGGTTTTCCTATCATCAAAGCAGTGGTTTGTTTGTAGGTTATGACCTGGATACAGAACCCCAAAAGGTTTATGTAAAGACATTTCTATATTATCAGTCACTGTGTAACCCTCTGTACAGCACATTAGTTGTTCTCACACTCACACCCAGTGAAGAACTAACGTTTCTTTTTATGTCACTGTAAAATGAGGTCATGGAGACAGAGGATATCCCTGTAATGTGACACAATCTACACTAAAACATTTAGCAGAGCGAAATACTCTGCAATGAGCTTTTCTAATAGGATAAAAATTACTTATTGATGTTCTTTTTTTATTATACAGTTAAAGTGGTTTTAAAGGTAGAATTATTTTTTTCCCTTAAAGTGGTTGTATAGACAGACATAGCATGGCTTGTCTCAGCTCCACTTTCAGTTCTCTCCTCATTGGCTTTAATTGACATCAGCATCAACATTATTTAGTGTCAGACGCCATAGTTTGGAGACCCCTGTGCTAAATGAATGTTTACTGTTTAATAATGATGTTTAATAAAATGAATAGGAAAGCAAAAAATAAGTCTACTACTTATACCCAACCAGTCATGGGCATTTATGGTCTCTGCACTGGTAAATTATAGTTGGCTGCTATTCTTCCAAATCAGTACAATGCTACCTGACATGGGTACTGGATTCAGGAAGATGAAGTAAAGATGGGAAGGGATGCTTGAGGTCACCAGTGGGATAGTAAAAAACTTTCACTAAGGATGTTAAATCTGGGGGTACTTATCCTTCACCAGAACTATCAGGGTGTGGTTGGATCCTGTGCAGTAAACACCTTAGCGTATGTACACTGGAATGGTAGCTACCAGTAAGGCAAATGAGCAGAGACAGCTTTAGGGCTGATGTTGATGGGCAGCTTGCTTTAAAGTGTATTTTAGTTAAATCTGATATTAGTTTGAGAAACTACTTAGATCATTTAGAGTTCATTGACATGTGCATTGCACCCACCAAGCAGACTGGCAGACTTAATGAGGGGATCAGGGTCTTTTTAACCCCTTCCATACCGGGCCATTGGAAAATGACGCTGGCAGGAACCCTCTCTCCCTCCGGGTGGACGTCATATGAAGTCCTGGGTTTGAGGGGGGATATCTGAATGATGCCTGCAGCTAGAGGCATCATTCAGATATCCTTTTTTTCAGCCGGCGATCCTGCGCACCATAAGAATGATCATAGCGGCGGTTCCGCCGCTTGATTGTTCTTATAGGCGGCGGGAGGGGACATCCCCCCCTCCCGCCGCCATCTGTTGCTTCTCCGGGCTCTCCCGTGCCATCGGGGACCCGGAGAGAATCGTCGGCGCAGGTGGTGGGTCACGTGACGAGCATAGAGATGACTGGTGACCAGATAGTCACCAGTCATCTCTATGATCGTCGGAGGCCCGGGCGCGATGCGATGACATCACGCCCGGGTCCTCAAATGTAAACAAAGCCGCCATTGCGGCTGTAAGTATGAGATCAGTGAAAAATGTTTCACGATCTCATGCTTTCCAGCCTGGAGGAGAGATGTGGGGTCTTATTGACCCCGCATCTCTCCATAAAGAGGACCTGTCACACACATTCCTATTACAAGGGATGTTTACATTACTTGTAATAGGAATAAAAGTGATCAAAAAAAAAAGTGTAAAAAAAAGTAAAAATAAAAAAAAAATAAGTAAAATAAATAAAAAAATTAATATATATATTTTTTTAAATGCCCGTCCCCAATAGCTCGCGCTTAGAAGCGAACACACATGTAAGTCCCGCCCGCATATGTAAACGCCGTTCAAACCACATACGTGAGGTATCACCGCGTGCGTTAGAGCGCGTGCAACAATTCTAGCACTAGACTTCCTCTGTAACTCTAACCTGGTAGCCTGTAAAAAATTTCAAAGTGTCGCCTATGGAGATTTTTAAGTAACGAAGTTTGGCGCCATTCTATGAGTGTGCGCAATTTTAAAGCGTGACATGTTAGGTATCTTTTTACTCGGCGTAACATAAGCTTTCATATTTTACAAAAAAATTGGGCTAACTTTACTGTTTTGTTATTTTTTTATTCATGAAACCATTTTTTCCCCCAAAAAAGGCGTTTGAAAAATTATTGCGCAAATACCGTGCAAGATAAAAAGTTGCAACGACCGTCATTTTATTCCCTAGGGTGTCTGCTAAAAGAAAATATATAATATTTGGGGGTTATGAGTAATTTTCTAGCAAAAGAATGATGATTTGTACATGTAGGAGAGAAGTGCCAGAATAGGCCCGGTATGGAAGTGGTATAAAAAGCCCTGTATGGAAGTGGTTAAAGCATGTGCAGGTCTAAACAACATGCTGACTTGAAAACATGTGCACTGACATAGGACCAATTGATCATTTTGGATAACAGTACAGGACACAAAATACAAAGCTCTGATTTTATTTACTGTAATTGTCTTCCACCATGCATATATGAGAAGTGGACAGAGGGTTTAGAACAATCGCTGTTCATCATATTGTTATCCTTATTGGTCTGCCTTTTTCTCCTCCATAATCAAAGCTGTACTTGATTCAAATTATTAAAAGTCAGTGGCACACACAAATCACCAACATATAATTTACTGTCAAAGCTCAAGTTGAAGTCAAGTTAGATAAATATAGCTTTTTTTTAAAGGGTAAGACTCCATTCACACAGGGGCAACACGACTTCCAGCGCGACTTTGGCAGGCAACTTGGACACGACTTGAGTATGAATCACAGCGCGACCTGGAGCTACTTACAAGGCAACTTCAAGTTGCCTGCAGGACAGGAGACATTCCAGTGGCCAATCAAACAAGAATCAGCTCTGTGGGAGGGAGGGGGGAGGGAGAGGTTTGCCTGAGAAATGTATGTTCTCTTCCTGGAAAGTTGCTCCTGTTAAGACAGGGGATCCGACTTCTGAGCGACTTCCATTGAAATCAATGGGTACAGGTCGCCTAGCAGTCGCCTAGAAGTCAGATTGAAGTAGTACAGTAACGTTTTTTGAAGTCGGAGCGACTGCAGTAGTGTGCATTAAGACGGCTGCATTCACTCACATTGATTTTCTCATGCAGCGCGACTTGAGGCGACTAGGGGCGACCTGGGGCGATTTTTTTTTTTCGTATTCTTTATTTTATTTTATAAAAGAGCAAATATTAACAATCATATTGCTCAGCTCATCACCATTACAGTTCTTTAAGTATATGTACAAATACATTTACATTATTTTCCCACTTAATACATCTGGTCTTACTAGGTTCTATCTATATATTCATTTTTATCCAGTTATATTTCTTTTTTATTTACCTCCCTACTCTATATTTCCAGATGGGTAGGTAATTATTTGATGAACTCTCTATACTTTTCTTTTGTTCTCCCTCTTTTTTTCCCTTTCCCTTCCCTCCCTCTCTTCTCTCACCCTTTCCCCTCTCCACCCTCCCCCCCCCCTCTCTCTTCTCCTTCCCAAAAAAAAACAAAACAATAATTTACATTATTTCTAATATTTAATATTTCCTCTCCCTTTTCCTTCTTTCCCTTCCTTTCTCCGTCTCCCCCTGGAAAATGGATAAAGCTTTTTCTGTACTTTTCTCCTTTTACAAGAATGCACCCATATCAATGTCTATCATTCATTAGATGGTCCGCCCTCCTCCCTTATCCCATCTAATAGTCTCGTCCCTTCCTTTGAATACATAAAAAGATTCCACGTCTTCCATGTTTTATCACATGACCTGGGGCGATTTGAAGTCGGATCCAAAGTTGCCCCTGTGTGAATGGGCTCTTACTCCACTTTCGTGGGGAAAAAAAATAGCAAATAAAGAAAAATAAATATATACAATTGCGATACAAGTCATATTGTAATGTAATTGAATGTTATTAAAAATTACCTTACCTATTCAATTTGCAGCTCTGTAATTTTCTGAAAATACAAGGCAATAAGGCTACCTGGACGTGTTGTGTACACAGAATGTGTACAGAACTCCCCACAGAAACATAATTTCCTGCTCACCAATTTTTCCAGAAGTCTGCCCTAAGATACAAGTCAGATTTCAGGCATCCCCTGCAACAAATATGTCATTTTTGGTGAGATACTTCTAATAGGAACACATCTAAAGGGATGCAGGCTCAGCAGCTTTCCTCATTAGAGCCCTGCAGGTGCACAGCTTATTGATAATTATAAATTACTCTAATTAGACTCACTTTTGCTCATGGACACAGACAAACACACATGGATTTCTTCAGAATAACAAAAGGTAGGAATCTACAACAAAGTTTGTTAAAATCCTTGTAATGTACATAGATCACCAAGAGGGGGATGTTTTTTCTCAAGAAAAGTGTTTTAAGTGTTTGTTTTTTTTTGCAATGATACATGTAATGCCCAGCTACCCATGCCACTTTTTGCCAAAAACTTGTAAATAGGACTTGAATGACCAGTAAATACAATATTCAGCTCCCACAGACTTTAATAGCGGTCAGGCACTATGTTTGGGTTTGTGGATTTTTTAGTGAACATTCAATGATCAAAACTTCTCACATAGGCAGGCCATACAATAAACCAATTTTCTTTCCTTCAACCCATGGTTGAAGGAAACAAAATTGCTCGATTTCGCCATCAACACATTCAGGGTTCCGTGCCATCAGAATTCAATGATCACTGCTGGCGGCTATAGTGAGTGATCACTGGTCAAATTAGGATTTATATATGGGCAGGCTGGTTGTACTGAAGTCGGTCCATTGATCAACTTCAGTACAACCAGTCTGCCCATAAATAATTAGAAATGTGGGAATGTTCCTGCTGAAAATTATCACTAATGGTAAAGTAAGATGATGATTTTTTTTTAACTGTCACTTTAAAGCGGAAGTAAACCCAACGATTTGATAGTTTCATAAAACAGTTACATTCCCGGCATGCTGGAAATGCTAACTGTCACATTGGTTGTGCTCTCAACCAAACTGTCACACCACCCAATGACTGGTGTCATAACTGATCACATGTGCAGCATCATGGCAGTTGAAGATTAAACAGAGGCCAAGATAGCAGCTTCCTTGGCTGAAAATGATAGGAGGGTTTACTTCCACTTTAAGTAATTGATTTTGAAGGCCAAGCTGGCTTTGGTAAGATGAAGTATATCATTAATCACTTAAGGACCGGAAGGATTTGCCCCCTTAACCACTTAATCCCCAGACCAATACGGGCCATTATGACCAGGCCCCTTTTTGCGATTCGGCACTGCGTCGCTTTAACTGACAATTGCGCGGTCGTGCGATGTGGCTCCCAAACAAAATTGGTGTCCTTCTTTTTCCCACAAATAGAGCTTTCTTTTGGTGGTATTTGATCACCTCTGCGGTTTTTATTTTTTGCGCTATAAACAAAAATAGAGCGAAAATTTTGAAAAAAATTACATATTTTTTACTTTTGCTATAATAAATATCCCCTAAAAATATATAAAAAATATATTTGTATGCTCGGAGCTCCGTCTACGTCTTACACCGAGGAGGAGATCCCTCTCCTTCCTCTATTAGCGTGCAGAGGTTTCTCTTGTCTCCACCCCCATTTATTTCATCTAGGGCTTTAATGGTGGTAAGTCGTTATTCTTTTTGCCAACTGTGGACCTGTTTACAGATCGATCTTCTAAATTCTACTTAAACCAATTTACAATATGTTAATATGAATCCTTCTATTGTCTATTTTAACAGCTATGTTCGATGTACTCTCACATTTGAGACATACTTCCCCTGACGAAGCCCCGATGGGCGAAACATGTTGGGACCACGTATGATCTCTTTGGTTTAACATCTAATTAAACACCATATCAGCTATGCCCTATTTTTGAAATTTTGTGAAAACGCTTATATATATACATATGTAATTTTATGAAATATTTTGTACTACCTGTTCAATAAATGGATAAATCCCCTTTTTTTAATCTAATGAATTGAGTCTTCCACTGTTGTCTAAATACTAACGCTAGCACCGCTATAGTCCCGTTTATTTCTTTTTCTACATTTTGATATAAAAAAACATTTTTTTTCCTCAGTTTTGGCCGATACGTATTCTTCTACATATTTTTGGTAAAAAAAAATCGCAATCGGCGTTTATTGATTGGTTTGCGCAAAAGTTATAGCGTTTACAATATAGGGGATAGTTTTATGGCATTTTTTTTTTTTTTACTAGTTATGGCGGCGATCAGCGATTTTTTTCGTGACTGCGACATTATGGCGGACACATCGGACACTTTTGACACATTTTTGGGACCATTGTCATTTTCACAGCGATCAGTGCAATAAAAATGCACTGGTTACTATGAAAATGACACTGGCAGTGAAGGGGTTAACCACTAGGGGCGCTGGAGGGGTTAAGTGTGCCTAGGGGCGTGTTACTAACTGAGGGGGGGCGTGGCTACGACTGACACGTCACCGATCTCCGCTCTGATTACACAGAGCGGAGATCGCTGACATTGTCAGTAGAGGAGCGGGGAGATGATGTGTTTACACACACATCTCCCCGCTCCGAGCCTCCATGAGACGATCGCGGGACTCCCCGCGGCGATCGAGTCCGCGGGACCCGCGGTCCCACTCAAGGGGAAGGCAGGGGGGTCGCGAGCAGGGGGAGAGAAGGGAGGAGATAATTAGGACAAGTTAAAGGGGTTGTAAACACTTGTGGTTTTTCACCTTAATGCATCCCATGCATTATAAAGTGAAAGTCTTTCGCGCTACTAGTGAGTATATAAAAATGAAAAAATGGAAGTAAATGATATGTGCAAAAAGCTGCAAAAACGAATCGTGTTCACCTTACATAATGAGATCAATAAATAAATAATGTTTTCGCGCTAGAAGCAAGGTGACAAAATCCACTCTCTAAAGTGCAATAGTGTCCTTAAATGATAATACACAGTAAATAACAATTCCACCGTAAGGGTCAATATTAGTGCAATAATGTCCTTAAATAATGATCCAAACATATGGATCAATAATGAATAAAGCAATACTGAAATAAATAAAATTAATATGTGCAAAGTAAGCAATAAGTGCAATCATGCGACAAGTGCAAATAAGTAATAAAATACTGCCTGTGCAAAAAAAAAGTGCTAAATAGTGCTAAATAGAAATGGATAAGAGTCCTGCTGGATATATATAGGTACTAGGTACAAAGTCCCATACTGAAATAAAGTCTTTGAATCAATAAATGAAGTAAATGAAGGCTGTGATAAATCTTATTCCCATAAAGATAACGGTGTCATAAGGAAATCACGGTGACACTAGGGTATCCCAGAGCTGTCTCACAGAACTCTCACCTCTGTATGGAAGTAAAAAGGCATCAAATGTAGTCTCCTCTTTCTTCTGCTCAGTCCTCACCGCTCGATATCCCGACTGTGGTCCTCCAGTATTAACCCATCCTCATAGATATCAATAACCTAGGGGGGGGTAAAACTCCAACAGTGGGGCCAGACCGAGAGTGGGGGGGAGAGAAAGAAGCCTCCAATAGTGTAGTGGATTACAGTATATTCGTTTTATTAAAAAAATTGTAATGCTCGTAAATAAAAGCAAATGTATGTGTGGATCGCAGCGTTAAAACGCCGTCTTACTGTTCCTCCGGGTACTTCCGGTTCAAAGTGATCTTGCTTTCTCCCTACGTCATTATGTCACCCACCTCGTGACTTCATCAGGGGAACCTGATTGGCTGCTGAGGTGTTGTTTATATACTATAAAGCCAGAAATAGTAATTCGGACATTTTCTTGTAGCCTGTTATATGCGTATAGGCGCCGCCATGTTCCTGATGATACAGGAAGCTGCGGAATCGCCAGTACTGTATATGCAGAAGTTCTTCCTTTTAGCAAGACTAAGGCTTCTGTAATAAGCAAATTGATACTAGGATTTCATAGTCTTAAATATTATAAGCCTATTATATTATATTATAAGCCTATAAGCCTATTATAAGGACTGCAAATTCAAACAAACGAATGATATCTAAAAACCGTCTCATATAGATACAAACTACAGCGGGCCGACTGTGTGGATAAATGAAATATGAGACAGCAAAAAGAGCATCACCTGATGTATACTAAATATTGCTAATATTTAAAATTAATATCTCATACTAATGTGATTATGAGTATATATGGACAAAGGGATAAAATACAATAATTAATTAAAAACATATGTAAAATAAATCTAGCTCAACAATTATGACTCTGATATAACTGTAAATCGACCCAAACTGGGATGCTAGGCTATGAGGTCTTATTATCTAGGAATTCGCCTCTAGCAGGTCACCTTAAACCAAAAGCACCCAGGGGGACAGAAACACTTTCACATAAATACATAACAATCTACGCATTCTCATCCTAACATGCATAGATTGCTAATACAAGTATGGATCTATATAACCAACTAGATCAAAAATATATATAGGTAAATGGGGTAAGAATAATCTGGTATGTATGAAATGAAACTTAGTACCTAAACCCTCATAAGTGGGATATGTGTCCCAATATATAGTGAGGTGGCTTGCTTGTGAGGGATATCGCCATGTACTAAAAGATGAATATTAGAAATTACTTGAAAAACAATTTAGCTCAAACTCTACGTTCATTCCACCGGGTACAAGAGTTCTTAAAGTATGGATCTATCTGGATTCTTTTTGGCTAATACTCCTGATTTTATGGCTTCCTCTCCATGTACTTTTATACCTTTCTATACCCCAAAACTGTAATTGAGAAGGATCTTGATTGTGAAATTGTGCAAAATGCCGCAATACGTTGTGTTTTGGGAAACCGTTGGTGATATTTTGTGTTCTTTCATTCTAACCTTTAAAGCTCTTTTGGTTCTGCCTACGTATTGAAGGTTACAGCTACACTGTAACACGAACACTACTCCTTCCATGTGGCATCCTATAAAGTCTCTGATACTAAATGTCTGTCCTGTATTGGTACCTATAAATTCTGTTTGCTTGCCTTGAAATTTTTTGGAATGTCGACAGGCATAGCAGTTTCTGCAAGGAAAAAATCCTTTTTCGTTGAAAAATGAAAAACTCGGTTTTGGGGGGGAACCACCACTGATTTGGCTATCATGTCCTTCAGTGTCGGAGCTCTTCTATATATAATTTTAGGCCTATCCGGTAAAATGTGTTTCAAATCCTTATCATTTGTCAGGATGTGCCAATGACGTTCAATCAATTTGGCTACATCGTTGTATTGCACATTGTAGTCAAGGATCAAAAATGGAGCTTCCTGAAATAGAAGTTCTTTCTTCTTATTTTGCAACATTCCCATTCTCTCCATCTTGTTTACATCTTGTATTTGATTTTTTATCCAGGTATCCTCATATCCTTTATCTATAAACCTTTTTCCAATCAGTTCTGACTGTTCTTTAAAGTCTTCCTCTTTAGTGCAATTCCTTTTAATACGTACCAATTGGCCCTTGGGAATATTATAAAGCCACGATTTGTGATGACAACTCGCTAATGATAAATAACTATTGGTGTCAACACTTTTAAAGTAAGTTTTCGTAGTTAATTTGTCACCTTCCAATCGTAGGGTTAAATCTAGGAAATCCACTGTCTTCGTGTCTATTTTCCATACCAGTTGGATGTTGTTATCGTTGTTGTTCAATATTTCCAAATAATTCACCAATTTGTCTCTGCTGCCATTCCAAACGATTATGAGGTCATCTATATATCGTTTATACAGCGTTAATTCTGGGGGAGTGTTCTCATATATAGCCTCTTCCTCCCACTGAGCCATGAAGGCATTAGCCACACTAGGTGCAAATTTGGCCCCCATCGCAATACCAACGGTTTGCTTATAGTATGACTGGTCATGCCAGAAGTAATTAAACTTCAGGCAGAAGTCCAAACATTTTAATAAGAATTTCCTCTGTTTGCAGATCAGATTACTATGCTTCCTAAGTAGCCATTTAGTGGCATGGCAAGCATTGTGATGTTGAACGATGGTGTACAGTGACGTAACATCCCCAGTAGCTAGTAATGTACGTCCTTCTAGTACTGGTATGTTATCTATAAGTTGAAGGATGTGTTTTGTGTCCTTGAGGTATGCTCAAGTTTTTTGAACTGCTGGCTGTATAAAGTGATCTATGTACTGTCCCAGTCTAGATGTTAGTGACTCTATGCCGTTGACAATGGGCCTTCCAGGTGGATTTTCTTTACACTTATGTATTTTGGGGACAGTATATATTATTGGGATCCTGCATATTTCCGGTATAAGGTATCTGGATTCCTTTTTATTGAGAATCTCTTTTTTAATACCTAGATCTATAAGTAGTTCTAATTCTTTTTTGTATTTCTGGGTGGGATTACCCAATAGTTTGACATAGGTATCTTCTTGTTGCAGTTGTCTCCCTATTTCTTTCAGATATTGTTCCTTTCCCTGAATCACTACCGCACCCCCTTTATCTGCTGGGCGGATAACAATATATTTTCTCTCAGTGAGAGATTTTATTCCTTTCTTGATGTACGCCGGATCAAATTTCTTCTTTAGTTCAAGCGATTCTAGATCTTGCAGAACCAGTTTCTTGAAGACTTCAATATTTTGGCCATTTGATACCTGTGGGTTAAAAACTGAGTTATTTCTTAAAGTGCTATGTGCTGTTGTGCTTTGTGGTACTCCAGGTCTATTAGTAATCTGAAGTGGATTGTTAAGGATATATTTCTTGATGTTAATTTTCCTTATGTATTTTTGTATCCCAACATATGTGTCAAATTTATTGAGATTTTTGACTGGTGCATGTTTCAATCCAATAGTCAGTACTGCTAGTTCTTCTATTGTTAAGGTGGTGCAACTTACTGTACATTAGCCACGTTTTCTCCTATCCGTATCTTTTTCTTTTTAAGTTTCTTTCCTGCTCTGTTTCCTCTCTTTGTATGGGACTTGACCTTGATCTGTCCACTCGAGGTGGTCTCCTGGGTAAGCGGATGGGATCTTGTGTCTGTCTCCGGGGAGAGTGATCCCTCCTCTCCCTGTCCACAAAAGGGCGTTGTGAGTCATACTGTGGTTTTTGTTGATAATGTCGTTGGTCATAGGTATATTGATCCTGATAGTTTCTGATTGGATCAAACCTATTGTAGGTCATTACTGGTGTTCTATTCTGATATCCATACTGGTCATATATTGGTGGAGGTCCTCTAAATTCTCTTTGTCCTCCATATTCTGGTCCCTGTGGGGGTCCCTTGTTGTCCCTTTGGTTTCTATCGTGATGTTGCCAATAGGGTTTCTATAGGGTTTCCTATGCATTAACCACTTCAATACAGGGCATTTTCACCCCCTTACTTCCCAGGCCAATTTTTTGTTTTCAGCGCTGTCGCACTTTAAATGACAATTGCGCGGTCATGCAACACTGTACCCAAATTAAAGTTTTATGATTTTTTCCCCACAAATAGAGCTTTCTTTTTGTGGTATTTGATCACCTCTGTGGTTTTTATTTTTTGCGCTATAAACAAAAAAAGACCGACAATTTTGAAAAAAAAACTATATATGAGTTTAGGCCAATTTGTATTCTACATATTTTTGGTAAAAAAAATCGCAATAACCATATATTGATTGGTTTGCACAAAAGTTATAGTTTCTACAAAATACAGAATAGATTTATGACATTTTTATTTATTTTTTACTAGTAATGTCCACGATCTGCGATTTTTAGCGGGACCAGTGACATTTATACAGCGATAAGAACTAAAAATAGCCACTGATTACTGTATAAATGTCACTGGCAGGGAAGGGGTTAACACTAGGGGGCAATCAAGGGATTAAATGTTCCCTGAAGAGGTGTTTCTAACTGTGGGGGGAGTGTACTGACTGGAAGTAGAGAGATTGCTGTTCCTGATCACTAGGAACAGCAGATCTCTCTCTACTTCCCTGTCAGAACGGGGATCTGTTAGTTTACATACACATATCCCCGTTCTGGCTCTCTGTGGAGCGATCATGCGTGGCCAGCAGACATCGTGACCGGCAGACATCGAGGCCACCGGCCATGCACATCGGCTCCAGGGTCATGCCACTGGTGTGCGCGCGCCCCCCTATCGCTTTTAATGCACCCGACGTACACCTACGGCGATTCGCGCAGCCATGCCAACCTGCCGCTGTATAATAACTAATCCTTCCTGTACGTCTCAACTCCTTGAGCCTTTTCTTCCCGGGTACACGATTGGTATTATAAATACTGTCATACTGGCAGCCATTGAGCTGCACAATTGCTCTCAGTGGCTTTTTTGGTGCTGGTTACTATAACTTGTTAAACAAAAAATAGTTAGCTGCAACTGTCATATATTTTTATAGTACAAGTATTACCTAGTTAACCTCTAAATAATGCATTGTTACCCTTAAAGTGATTGTAAACCCTCATTTTTAATTTTGTTTTAAATAACAAACATATCATACTTACCTCCACTGTGCAGCTCGTCTTGTGGCTCCTCCCTGCATCAGATAACCCCCTAGGAGAAGCACTCTCCCGGGGGGGTTACCTTGCGGACGCGCACCAGAGTCCAGCATTTGCGTCCATAGACACCAATGCCGGACTCGGCCCCGCACCCCGGCGCCCACGTCATTGGATTTGATTGACAGCAAAGGGAGCCAATGGCGGCTGCTATCAATCTATCCAATCAAGTGCCGGGACCCCGTGGAGAGAGGGAGAGCGCATCTCCCCCGACTGAATGAAGGGGCTCAGGTAAGTAAAACGGGGGGGGGCTGGGGGGCCGGTCACTGCCAGGTGTTTTTTCACCTTAACCACTTCACATCCCAGTCATAGTCAAATTATGTCCACAGGAGGGATCTCCCATCCGGGTGCGGGCGTCATATGACGTCCTGGGCTTCCCGGCCATCTAGGGGTCGCGCGCGTGGCCGTTGCTTTACTCGGGAGCCAGTGCGCGTACCCAGCGGCCGCAATGTCTGACAGGCACCCACGATTGCCGGTAACAGAACAGGACCGTGGATCTGTGTGTGTAAACACACAGATCCACGTCCTGTCAGATGAGAGGAGACCGATGGTGTGTTCCCAGTACAGAGGAACACCGATCGGTCTCCTCCCCTTGTGAGTCCCCTCCCCCCACAGTTAGAATCACTCCCTAGGAAACACATTTAACCCCTTGATCGTCCCCTAGTGTTAACCCCTTCCCTGCCAGTCATGTTTATACAGTAATCAGTGCATTTTTATAGCACTGATTGCTGTATAAATGTGAATGGTCCCAAAATAGTGTCAAAAGTGTCCGATATGTGCGCCGCAATGTTACAGTCATGATAAAAATCGCAGATCACTGCCATTACTATTAAAAAAATAAATAAAAAAATGAAAATGCTATAAATCTCTCCCCTATTTTGTAGATGCTATAACTTTTGCGCAAACCAATCAAGATACGCTTATTGCAATTTTTTTTACCAAAAATATGTAGAAGAATACATATCGACCTAAACTGAGGAAATTTTTTTTTTTTTTTTTTTTTTTAAATTGGGATATTTATTATAGCAAAAAGTAAAAAATATTGTGTTTTTTTCAAACTTATCGCTCTTTTTTTGTTTATAGTGTAAAAAATAAGAACCGCAGAGGTGATCAAATACCACCAAAAGAAAGCTCTATTTGTGGGAAAAAAATCATAAAGCTTTAATTTGGGTACAGTGTTGCATGACCGCGTAATTGTCATTCAAAGTGCGACAGCGCTGAAAACAAAAAATTGGCCTGGGAAGGAAGGGGGTGAAAATGCCCTGTATTGAAGTGGTTAATGCATAAGAAACCCTATAGAAACCCTATTGGCAACATCACGATAGAAACCAAAGGGACAACAGGGGGCCCCCACAGGGACCAGAATATGGAGGACAAAGAGAATGCCCTGTATTGAAGTGGTTAATGCATAGGATGCATTAAGGTGAAAAACCACGAGGGTTTACAACCCCTTTAAGTTGTCCTAATTATCTCCTCCCTTCTCTCCCCCAATTTTTTACCCAGAATGTTTATGGTACCAAAATGTTTTTTGGGGTTTTGATTCATTTTGTGTGCTTGTTTTCGCATTGTTAGAGACAACATGATAAATAATTGTAATTGAAAATACAACATAAACAAGTTTGAAACTTTCTGCACACTTATAAGGCCCCTTTCACACTGGGGCGTTTTTCATGCGGTTTAGCGCTATTAATAGCGCTGTTATACCGCATGAAAAAATCCTGCCCTGTGTCTTCAATGTGAAAGCCCGAAGGCTTTCACACTGAAGCGGTGCGCTAGCAGGACCGCTCCAAAAGTCCTGCTAGCCGCTTCTTTACAGCGGTAAAGGAGCGGTGTGTTCACCGCTCCTTTACCGCGGTCTCCCATTGAAATCAATGGGACAGCGCGGTAATACCGCCCGCAAACCGCGGCAATAGCCGCGGTTTGCGGGCGGTATTAACCCTTTTCCGGCCGCTAGCGGGGGTTAAATTAACCCCCCTAGCGACCGCATACCGCGGTAAGAACGACAGTATAGCAGCGCTGAAAATCGCGCTGCTATACCGCCACCGCACCTGCCCGCCCCAGTGTGAAAGGGGTCTAAGGCCCCTTTCACACTGGGGCGGGCAGGTGCGGTGGCGGTATAGCAGCGCGATTTTCAGCGCTGCTATACTGTCGTTCTTACCGCGGTATGCGGTCGCTAGGGGGGTTAATTTAACCCCCGCTAGCGGCCGAAAAAGGGTTAATACCGCCCGCAAACCGCGGCTATTGCCGCGGTTTGCGGGCGGTATTACCGCGCTGTCCCATTGATTTCAATGGGAGACCGCGGTAAAGGAGCGGTGAACACACCGCTCCTTTACCGCTGTAAAGAAGCGGCTAGCAGGACTTTTGGAGCGGTCCTGCTAGCGCACCGCTTCAGTGTGAAAGCCTTCGGGCTTTCACATTGAAGACACAGGGCAGGATTTTTTCATGCGGTATAACAGCGCTATTATTAGCGCTAAACCGCATGAAAAACGCCCCAGTGTGAAAGGGGCCTTACAGTCAACTTTAGAAAGCTTCTACAATGTATCTTTGGTTTCATCTCATGCCCATGGTAAAGTAAAATAGAACAGTGCAGGTTAGCAATGACACAGTTCTATGACAGCTGGGCTTTTTGTTTCAGTCACCGTGTCACTGCACAAAAATACTCAGCTGAGTCAGTATGCTTAATATTATCTTTCCTTAAATCAAACGTTGTGTCTTGCTGCAGAGCTGTAAAACCTTTATCTTGCACCTCTTCTACGGGACATATAAGTGGCTCTGGAGGTTTACCAGGGTATTGGACATACCAGAAGAGTTTAATAGTTCCAGTCGCTGTATATGTACACCCCAAATTCAGTAAATCTCCTGGTATGATTATCTGGAGTTCCTTAGTCTGATTTACTACTTGACTATTCATACCTGAAATAAAGAACATAGTAATCAGTATCATGTATGCATTTTCACAGTATAAAAAAAACTTTCCTAAATGTTCTTAATAGAAGCGTTTTCTGATCAAATATAGCTATAATTAAATAAATGGCAAGAACAATAATTTTATCTTTGAGAAAGAAGAATGTTCACCTAATAGGAAACTCCATATGAGAAGTGCAATTAAGAAAGCCATAGACGCGTTTGTCATTTATTGCAAAACAAAATTCTTAAGAGTAACCTCTGAGTCTTATTACAAGAGTGCCATATCGGCTAAAACTCAGCGTGTAGCTACTGAAAAATGAATGGTTGCAGATAACATCATGCTGCTGCTACTGAAGTACAAGGTTGGGTGAAGATAAGATCAGTAGATGGGGCGTTTCTGTTTAACAAATTTGGTTTCTATAAAAAGAAGACGCAATCATTAATATGTCTGTGTTCAGCAGTCAGCAACATATTTCTCATTTTACTTACCGGTAATCTACACATTAAAGCTATAGTTACACTTAGCTGAGCATTTTCAGGCATTTTTTAAGCGTTTTTTGAGTATTTTTTTTAGCAAATGTGCAAATATTCTATGAATTTTTTCAAGCGTTTTTCAACTAAAAGGTGTGGAGCGCTACTGAAAAGGGGGCAGAGAGCTGTTGTTTGAGCAGAAAAACGTGCCAAAAAATGCTTGAAAAAACGCTAATGTCGGGTTTTTCCGGACATGTCCATTCAAGTCTACGGGGACAAACATGCTCAAATCTGCCTGAAAAGTAGCTCATGTACTTTTTTGAGCAACAGCAGTTTTGCTACAGATGTCAAAATGCTCAAATGTGAACAGGAGTCATTGAAATGAATGGGGTTTTTGCTTGTTGAGCGTTTATGAGCGTCAAGCTTCAAGCTGAAAAAGTGTGAACGGGGTCTAATGCCGCATACACACGATCGATTTTCTCGATGGTGAAAACACAGTCGAGAAAATCGACGGGTTTTTCCCGAAATTTTTTCTCGAGAAAAACGACTGTGTGTAGGCTCCCCGGCAGTGTTTCCCTATAGGAAAACTGCAGCGGAAAAAAATGCTGTGAATCACGACGAGAAAAATTAGAGCATGTTCTAATTTTTCTCGTCGTGATTAATGCTGTTTTTCTCGTCGGGAAAAATGACCAAAAGCCCACACACGGTCGTTTTTCTCGTGAAAGAGAAAAAAAAATATTTTTACAGACGAGAAAAATGGTCGTGTGTACGCGGCATATGTGTAGTAGATATTGTTGATCAGGTACAATTGGTTTAGCATTTTAGCATGGTCCTCTGCCAAATTACTAATACTAATACCATGCTATATTACTAATACTGAGGCTATATAGTAAGCAGCATGAGGTTCACAGGCAAAACTGCTGTGTTTGTATAATCCTTAAGAAAATCTCACTTTGGCTCATTATGTTTACTATGCAAAAACGGACTTTATAAAACGCATTACAGACATAGGTTTAAAGCTGAACTCCAGGAAACCTAAACATGGACATGAAAAAGTAGATTTACTTACCTTATTTTCTGCTCTTGCAGGGTCCTAGACCAGTCCCCACAGCCTCTTGGACCCCACCACACTCCAACACTCTAAAGTCCTCTTCATTGTGGGATTAGATTCCATGCTATCGTGTACAATTGCATTCAGCTGCCATCTAACTTACTTTTTCTAATTACTTTTTTCAAATTTCAAATAATTTTCCTTGCAGATCTGCCAACATCTAATGATGCTCATGTCAACTTGTATATCTCCAGCATTAGGGAGGAGTTAGCCTGACAAAGTTCAGTTTGCAGGAGGTTCAGTGAACCCAGCATAAGTCTGATAAACCTGAACAAGTGCCAAATCAAATCTTGTAAATGTTTTCTGTGCTTTTTAAGGTTAACTTGCAAGCTTTTGTTAAAAAATGCATATGGGCAGCTGAACACTGCTATGGGGACATGTATCGATGCAGACATTTTATTAAAAGACCATTGAACAGGGAGAGGGTTTTTAAATGCAGCTTAAAGTGGTTATAACCTTAAAAAAAATTCACTGGCAGCCCCCTCTTTTATCCAGTCATCCTACACAGTGTACATATTTGTTGAAAACGGTGCCTCTAAATACCTTTTTTTAGATCTCTTCTGGCTGTTGAAGTTACTCTTCACGTTACTTTTGGCCGTTCTCCTTCTCCTATAAACATGCTACAGTGGGAGGGGCCTTGATCTCCCTCTGATGTCAGGGAGGCTATGTGACCGCTATACTGGCCACTCAGCCCCTCCTGCTATAGTCCTTAGAAGGGGGAGGAGAGCGACTTCGAGTCACGTGACCAGCTAGAAGAGATCTGAAAAAATGTATTTAGAGGCATTGTTTTCAACAAGCATGCACACTGTGTGTTATGGGTGGATAAAAGAGAGGGGCTGGCAGTGAAAATTTACTTTGCTACTAATAGCGGCAGGAGGGGGGGGGGGGAGACGGCTCACACATACACACACAAGCCGACAGGCAGGGAGGAAGGGGGAGAGAGGAGAGCAGCAGGATGACAGGGGCACGTAACCTGACCACAGTAATCAGGGCTCAGCAGCTTTGATTATCGTGGTCAGCACACCAAGGGGGACAGTATGTAAATAGTTTGGCTGGGCCAGCTTGGTCCAAACAATCAATTTAAAGTAACACAAAACCTGAAGTTAGGCTTTAACCACTTAAAGTGGTTGCAAACCCACTTTGACAACTTGCGCCTACAGGTAAGCCTAGATTAAGGCTTACCTGTAGGTGCAAGAAATATCTCCTTAACCTAGACGGTTAAGGAGATATTTGCTGAAAACACAGCACCGATGTCTACGGCGCATGCACGCCATAGACAGTGGCGCAGGCGCACTAGCAGGGCGGCATCATTGCCGGTTTTCTGAATGGGATCTTGCCGGCCCGAGCGCGCATGTGTGTGACGTCATCGCCACTCTGGCCAATCACAGCGCCGGAGCGGCGATAACAGGAAGATGCTCCGAGTGGACATGGCGGCGGCGGCGGCGGCAGAGAACGAGGAGGACTTCTGGGGGTTTGGATTTCAGGTAAGTGCCACATAATGAGCTAGTATGCTATGCATACTAGCTCATTATGCCTTTCTCTTGCAGGGGTTTGTTTAGCAAAAAAAGTTTTAGAGGGTTTACTTCCTCTTTAACAACCGCGCCATAGCCGAATGACGTACTATGACGTCCTCCCAGGAATATCTGTGACCGCTGGGTCCGGAGGGCCCGGCGCATCATGGATCACAGTAAATGGCTGATGACAGCAGCCATTTACCACATGATTGCTCCGTCTAATGATGGAGCGATCACTTGTAAACAAGCCGGCGCATGCCCGGCTTAGCTATTCCCCTCTCTGTACCGATCGGTACAGTGTGAGCGGAGAGGGGAAAGATCGGGTATCGCATTCGCAGCGCTGTCGGCTGGATCTGTAGTGCCAATTCCTGTACTCATCCATCCATCCATGCTCTGCCATCCCACCCATCCCCATCCATACTCAGCCTTCCCATCCATACTCAGCCATCCTCATTTATGCTCAGTCATCCCCATCCACACTCAGCCATCCTCATTCATGCTCAGTCTTCCCCATCCATACTCAGCCATCCCCATCCATACTCAGCCTTCCCATCCATACTCAGCCATCCTCATTTATGCTCAGTCATCCCCATCCATACTCAGCCATCTTCATTCATGCTCAGTCATCCCCATCCATACTCAGCCATCCTCCTTAATGCTCAGTCATCCCCATCCAGACTCAGCCATCCTCATTCATGCTCAGCCATCCCCATCCATACTCAGCAATTCTTATTCATGCTAAGTCATCCCCAGTCACTTCACTGGAATATTTAAGGCTTACAGAGATTAAACCAATCCTCCTACATAAGTTGTACCTGTTTATCTGCTGTCTTCTCTTCTTCACATCCATTAAAAGTCCAGAATTTATAAAGCTTGTCTGATTTGTCAGAAAAAAGGCAACATCGAGCTAAAATTACACTCTGCAGAGCTCAGTGAGTAATGAGAGCTGATTGGAGGAAAGGGACACACCGCCCCTCCCACAGCACACAGGAACAGAGCTGAGGCTCTCAATCAGCTGGAGGTCCCTCCCCTGTCACCTTTTTTTTCCTTGGTGTCAGAAAAACTTGTTAGAAGTGACTCATGCTAATAGCAGAAAAACAGGGCAGCAGAAATAAATGACGCTCAGTGCTGTGGGCTGAAACAAGTACACACTATAAAGGGATATGCTTTGCTCATATTTTATGTCTGAGGTTTACAACCACTTTAAGAAAAACCTTATTTACAGCCCAGAAAAGAATTGTAAATAGGTGGATGAATCCATCCCCCAATGCCTAGCATTAACTAAGGTAATTCTTCCATATAAAAAGCTTCTTTACGATAGCCAAACCTACCCTCTTCATATTTCACAAAATATGGGATCTATGGTACAGATCTACATTCACCAACAACCTAGAACTACACTTTCTTTTGTGTACAAGGGTATGGCTAGCTATCACTTGCTTTGCCTTTGTATATTTGCAAAATGACTCCTGAAAACTGTCATTATTTTACAGTTTTTATTGTACTTGTATTGTGGATATTGTACAACTGCGACATATATGTTGATTCTGTAAAACTGTACCATAGCTCCCAACCATCCCTTATTTTGGAACAAAGTCCCTCTGTTCCTCTTTTCTCCTCGTTTGTCCCTCATTTTGGTCTGATCTATATAGTTGTATATAAAATGCACTTTTTATCTTTCAGAAAATGTTTCCCAGTGCTAAACCTTTCATCCAATGTCTAAATTGCTGCATTTGTAAATTTCAGAAGCCAATATAAAGGAATAGTAGTGGTAAAAAAAAATCCCTTGTGGGTTTAACTAATCTTTTTTTATTTTTATATAATTCTCCTCTAAGGGGGTGTGGCAGGGTGTGTATCCTATACCTATATACTTTTGCTAATAGGTGTCCCTCTTTCCCATCTCTAAAAGTTGGGAGGTATGCTGTACATATTCTCTAAGCTCAATAAACAGATATAAGTTTAGTAAAGTCACCTAAGTGGAGAATTATTTAGTTGTAAAGGGTTACGTCAACTGAAGATACATTTTACCTCGAAAATATGGCTCTATAGCAGGGATCTCCAAACTACGGCCCTCCAGCTGTTGCGGAACTACATGTCCCATGAGGCATTGTAAAACTCTGACATTCACAGACATGACTAGGCACAATGGGAATTGTAGTTCCTGAACAATTGGAGGGCCATAGTTTGGGTACCCCTGCTCTATAGGGAACCATAGGATGGCTGAGAATCACACATGTAGATTGGCCACCTTTGTTTCACCTATTTAACTGATCAGTTCTAGTTCATCTTACTCCACTCTTTTTCTGTACCACATTCTCATTTAAAATCATGCCAGGACACATGACTATATTAGATATTAGGCTCCCATCTTGTGGATAAAATAGTGAACTACATTTTTTTAATAATATCCTCAGGCTAACACTGGGGCTTCTATTATTGCTGAACTCCTTCTGGAAAATTCTGTCTGCCTATAAAACTGAACTAAAAACGTTAATGCGTTTAACGTAGGATACCTGGAACAGTCACCTAGCAAGTGACATCAACAATCCTGATATGATCCTGGGTCAGTGACTTAAAAAGTAGGGACACCAGTGGAACAGCATGACAGTCAGGTACTGAACATTTTTTAGAAGGATAGGGCGAAAATGACATCCTCCATTCTTCTCTCCATATATTTCCTTTAAAGAAAACTGGATGTGACAGAAACCTGTTGGCTGCCATCAATGGTTTCTCCTTCTGAAAAGGCAAGTTACAGGGCTGTCATTCTGAGCCTTTTGCTTCAGTACTTTGAGTCACTGACCTGGCACAAGTATAAATATAAGGAACTCTATTTTGATCAGCACTGGTGTCCTAGATCAGTGACTAACTGTGTTGTCATTTAAAGGTCAGCATAGCAGCCAGGCAACTAGTATTTTTAGGAGGTCAGCAATGGCCGCCTCCATATTTCTCCCATAGCAGGTTTACTTTAAAGCGGAGGTCCCGCAAAAAAAAATACATTAAAAGTCAGCATCTACAAATACTGCAGCTGCTGACTTTTAATAAATGGACTTACCTGTCCAGGGTGCCCGCGATGACGGCAGCCGAAGCCGAGCAGTTCCCTACTGCGCATGCGCGAGTAGCGCGGCGTGTTACCAGTGGTCCCCGCTATCTCCTGGGACCAGTGTGTTTCCCAGAAGACAGCGGGGGGGGGGGGGAGTGGAGTGACTCCCGTGGGAGTCTCTCGCCGGAAGTGAGTGCAAATACCTGTATTGTACAGGTATCTGCACCCCCTTCCCCCTGAAAGGTGCCAAATGTGACACCGGAGGGGGGGAGGGTTCCGAAGAGCGAAAGTTCCATTTTTGGGTGGAGCTCTGCTTTAACTTCTCTAACTCCTCCAAGAATTGAGAAGTATACATACTTTCATACTTTTTGTAAGTTCGGTGTTCTGCGTTGTCCAAGATTCACTGGATAATGCAATTGTATTATTAGAATAAACAATTATATCTGAGAAACCTATGGAGTTCACATCAGCCTAAAGCCTAAAGCCCTTCTAGTAAACTCCAGGCCTGCTGTAACTATTCGGTTTATTGAAAAAGTGACCCTTGCTATGGATTTCTTTGCGATACTGTATTTTATTTCTTTATCACAAAAAATGGATTAATCACCTTTGGTAGAGTGCCACATTTTAACCTCCCTGGCGGTATGATTCTGTCTGATTTTAGGTGCTGAAAGCGGTACCATTATTCTGCATGGAAATTTGGCGTTTTATATTGCAGGCCTGTAATTCTTAGGAATAACTCACTTAAATCTGTCCAAACCAGAGTCTAGTAGACATCCCGGGTATGATAAAGTTCAAAAAACAAAATCATAAATTATAATATGTAGAGGGCCTCACCCCTCTCCCTTGCTTTATCGGTTACATGGCTGTTGTCTAGGGGTACCTGGGAGAGAGATATGAGACACACCACGGCCCATGTCCTCCCGTAGCTAAGAGGTGAAGGCCAGAAGACTGGGCTTTTGTGTAGGTGTCCTAGAGTCAAGTCCAGTCCTTCGTCCCTGACTCCTTTGCTTAGTAACCCAAGTTCCACACAGTGAATAGGTACAACTCAGTTTTATTCTTCTTGCCAAGCAATAAAGCAGTCTTTCTCCTTTTGAATAATGGGGGGACAGATCGAGGCACAATCCTTTCCCTTCTTGCTGCTGCCCACTGTGCTGTCACCAGTGGTGAATAGTCACTGCCACTGACTAGGTAATATAGAACGTGAATTTACCTTCGCTCACTTTGCCCCTGTCAGAGGAAGAAATCCGTCCAAGGGAGAAGTGGAGGCCTCTCCGTCACCAGCGATGCTGCGCCGGACTCTTCGGAGAAGTTACTGCGCACCAGTCCTCACGAACTCAGACACGGGCACCCAAGGCATTATGGCCCCTACGGATTCCTCCACCCTCGCGGAACTCAGTCGAAGGTACTGAGCCCCAAGCATCCGCCATAGTACCTCACTCCAGGCTAAAGGTGCCTGAGATGGACTCCATCTCCGCTCCAGCTAGGCCAAGGGCGCCTAGGCCTGGAACACCGGAACGCCAGCACCCAAGCTGAAGGTGCCTGGGTGCGGCCACGTCCTCCGACTCTCTTCCCAAAAATCTGGGCCTCCGCCCCTTTTATGACCTCTCCCTTTGCATCACAGCGGGTTCCCTGCCCCGCTGTACCAGCTCCAGGGGAGGACAAAAAGGCACAGTTTGCGGTGTGAGTTCAACTCTGGCCCAAGGCAACAGTGCCACCCAGGGGCCCCAAGGAACCTCACACCACCAGAGTCCTCACATAATTCAAATACCCGCTACAAATATAATAAATAACTATAAAATAATTATAACAAATAATAATATAATATTAATAAAAGTGTTTTTCAGTGTTTGATGATGAATTTCCCCACAAATCGCTATCGCTCAATTCTGCAAGTGATTCTAATTTATTATCGCTGTTTTCTAGCTGGTCTATAACCACTTTTGACATAAAGGGACACTTTTTGGTTGCTATGGACAATCTCCAGTTTCCAGGCAGAAAGAACAGTTTTTATTATATAAAAGTGCATGCAGGACACTGGGCAGACCACTAGGGACAATGGGGGTGTGTAATTTTTTTGTACAGTACTGTAATCTGTAAGATTACAGTATACTGTATGTGTATTGTGTTTTAACTTTTTTGAATTTGGCGCCGATCTCCGCCCCCGTGCGTCGTAACGTCGCAGGGAATGGAGCTCGGCGGCACTCAGCAGTGTGTGAATCGAGCGAGGAGACAGCTCGATCACACAGCGGAGAGGCATCGCAGGATCCAGGGGACAAGGTAAGTAACTCTGCCTGGATCACTGCGATGCTATCCCGAGTCTGACTCGGGGTTACCGCTTTTGGTGCTGAAACTTCACCCCGAGCCAGACTCGGGAATACCGCTAGGCAGGTTAAGCATATATTAAACTAGGCTTGTTAAGTAAACTAGTTCTCAGTGGATACAAATGTTAAATGTGCTGGTATTAGCACCTTACGTTTGATATCACTCACAGTAATAAATACATCAGACAAAAAGTGATGTCAAAGTGTTTATTTACTTATTTATTATAGGCATTGTAGAGTTGGGGGTTGTTTACTCAAGTGTAGAGCCCGCTAGCGAGAACAGTCCACACAAATTAGTTCAGTTTCAGGGCTTGTTAAGAAACTTTTATTAAAGAAGAAGAAAATGTTCGTCCAGGATTACCCACGCAGGGGTTTTCAATCTTAACACAAAGATTAAATATCTAGCCTCCTGGCTTACTTTAGTAAGGAAATGCAGCCTCCTGGCTTACACACACCGTATTGCTGCTCAGACCTTCCACTTTAACCACTTAACGACCGCCCACTGTAGATATACGTCGGCAGAATGGCACCGACAGGCAAAGTCACGTATATCTACGTGATTGCCTTTGTATAGTTGGGGGGTCCAATCGGACCCCCCTCCTCTACAGTGAGCGACCGTTTTCCGTTCGGGAGCGATCCGAGATGAGGGGACGGCCGTTCGATTCCGGCCACCCCCTCGCGATCACTCCCGGCGAATGAGAGAGCTTCCTCTGCTGTGTAATGTTTACACAGGCAGAGGAAGTGATGTCATCTCTCATGCGGCGCTCACATATACCGAGCGCCGTACAAGAGAAGACACACAGGTTTGTGCGAAGACAGCACACTGACACCACACACATAGGAACATAAATCGCCCCCCAGCCCCCAGTCACAGTGTCACTGATTGCAGTGACCATTTATTTACTGATCACTGCAAGCAGTGACATTTGTGACTGTAAAAGTGTCACTAAAGTTAGTTTTAGGTCCAGTGTAGCCCCCTAACCCCCCCTAATAAAGGTTTAACCCCCTGATCGCCCCCCAGATATCCCTTTCACCCCCTAGCACCGCCATCGCTAAGCGATCGTTTTTCTAAACGCTGTTTTATTGTCGGTGATGCCGATCGGTAGCCAGTTATTTTTTTTAGGATCGCCGCAGGTTTTTATAGCGTCAGGTACCCCCATATATTACCTAATAAAGGTTTAACCCCCTTGATCGCCCCCCAGGTAACCCTTTCACCCCCTATCACCACTGTCGCTAAGTGATCGTTTTTCTGATCGCTGTTTTATTGTCGGTGATGCCGATCGGTAGCCAGTTATTTTTTTTAGGTTCGCCGCAGGTTTTTATAGCGTCAGGTACCCCCATATATTACCTAATAAAGGTTTAACCCCCTTGATCGCCCCCCAGGTAACCCTTTCACCCCCTATCACCACTGTCGCTAAGTGATCGTTTTTCTGATCGCTGTCTTATTGTCAGTGATGCCGATAGGTAGCCAGTTATTTTTTTTAGGTTCGCCGCAGGTTTTTATAGCGTCAGGTACCCCCATATATTACCTAATAAAGGTTTAACCCCCTTGATCGCCCCCCAGGTAACCCTTTCACCCCTATCACCACTGTCGCTAAGCGATCGTTTTTCTGATCGCTGTCTTATTGTTGGTGATGCCGATAGGTAGCCAGTTATTTTTTTTAGGTTCGCCGCAGGTTTTTATAGCGTCGGGTACCCCCATATATTACCTAATAAAGGTTTAACCCCTTGATCGCCCCCCAGGTAACCCTTTCACCCCCTTTTGCCAGTATCACTAAGCGATCGTTTTTCTAAACGCTGTATTAGTTATACACAATAAATAATATATATATATATATATATATATATATAAGCAGCGCTAATTAAGTGCAAGCTGTGGGGGAGGGGAAACAGTTTCAGACAGGGGTGAATCTTAAGGTAAAAAACACACAGTATCTCATGGATAAGTCTGTAATAGGAGGTGATGAGAAAAAGCAATCTTCTTAATAGAGCCGCAATGCTCTCATTCTGCCACCAACACCACCACTCGTGAAGAGAGGAAAACTGGGGGGCCGTGAGACCTCCCCAATGATAGAACTCTTACCAGACGGTGCTGGATCAAAGGCAAAAACAAAGTGGCTACAGATCTCCTCCTCTCTCAGATAGCGGATATCATCAGACGGGATGCTCACATGTGTGTAAGAAAGAAGATCCACAATAGTGTAACTCCACAAAAACACAAGTTTATTGGTCCCCAATAACTCCCATAAAAACCGCACTTACAATATATAAAAAATCATAATACATTACTCGATCATGGACGTTGCTGGAACCGCGAGATGTCAGAGCTGTGTCTCCGTCCTAACTTCCCTGCGTTCCCTGCTCCGTTCAGCTGACGTACGTGTGCGACGACAAGCGTCGTGACGTCACTATGATATGCAGTCACTGTATCTAACCCAGACGCGTTTCGTCAGTAATAGACATCATCTGTGGGTGTGGACAAGTGACTAGGTATGCCATATTATATGGACTGATATGCTAGCTGATTGGTTGAACTTAGGGAGATGACACAACCAGACAACCGCGCTGACATCTCATCCATTGATTCGTCACCGCATAGCATAACATAGCATAGGATAACAACACTTACTAATACATATATTGTCTCCTATCGGAAAACAACAGGAATAATATCCTCATGTGCAAAATAGTAACCACTATTCATAACTTACTAAAAAGGTAATCTGCATATTAAAACTTTATAAAACCGCTGTATTAATAAGAAATTATAATAAAGTGCATAATGAATGAATGACTGGGTATAACTAAACCTTACATAAATAATAATCATAATAAAATGTAAACGCTAAAAGGCAAAGTTCTATATACAATCAATGTGTATATACTAAACATGATTAATAGTATTATGGGCACCAGAACCTAGATGGAACCCAAATAATATGATTAATACCATAATAAAGGAGTACTAGACAGATGAAAAAATACTTATTAACATATGCATTCCTTTTCAAACATAATAATGCTAATAATTAAACTCCATAAAAGAACATTATTCATAACAGAGATATGGACAGTAGAGATACTAGTAGTCACTTATGAAACAGTTCACATCCAGCTCTATATTCATTCCTTTAGGTGTGAGTGTATCCATGAGAAATATCCAGCGTGTTTCTCTTTTGGATATCTCTCGCACCAAGTTCGAACCTCTCCAGTTCGGGTGTATACAATCTACGCCCCAAAATTTCAGAACGGAGGGATCTTGACTATGGTGTTCTTTAAAATGTAAGGATACACTATGATATTTATATCCAATCTCTATATTGTGTATATGTTCAGAGATACGAATCTTCAATTTCCTTTTGGTTCGGCCCACATACATCAAGTTGCATGGGCATTGCAGAACGTATATAACGTGGGTGGTATTACACGTTATAAACTCTGAAATCTTACAGGGCCTGTCATTCCCTGAAGAAACAAAATCTGTTAGTCCCCTAATATGATTGTTCACTGTTAGACATGAACTGCATTTACGGCATGAATAGAACCCGTTAAATTGCCAGCAAATACTTCTTCTAATAGGGGGATCCAATACTTTATGTACAATTTTATCACCAAAGTTAGGAGCTTTGCGATAAATGAAAGGTGGTTGCACTGGTAGTACACTCTGTAAGGTTCTATCCAAACATAGAACATGCCAATGCTTTCTGAATATTTTTTCGACTTCCTTATACTGAGTATGGAAGTTCGATATGAAACCCCATTCTTGTCTCGGGTTAGTAATACGCTCCCTATTGACAAAAAGCTCATCTCTTGGCATATTTGCAAGATCTTCTACAATCTTATCCAAGACTCGCTCATCATATCCTTTCTGGGTGAATCTTTCTTTTATAACCCTAGAATAAGTAATGAAATCATCCTTCGTAGTACAATTCCGTTTAACCCTCATAAGTTGACCCTTAGGGATGTTATTAAGCCAGTTGGGATGATGGCCACTCATCAAGGGCAAATAACTATTCCTATCAGTTGGTTTAAAGTAAATAGTTGTAGAGAGGGTAGTGCCATGCAATCTTACATCAACATCCAGAAAGTGTATGTGTTCATTGCTGAACTCGTAATCTAGTCTGATGTTGTTTTTGTTATCATTCAGTTCTTTCAAAAAAGTATGTAATGACAACTCGTCTCCTTCCCAAATGAAGAACAGATCGTCGATGTACCTCCTGTAAAACAGGAGGCCATCTTTCCTACTGGCAAACACGGACCTATCCTCCCACTCACCCATGAACAAATTTGCGATACTGGGCGCGAATCTCGCGCCCATCGCAACTCCTCTCTTTTGGGAGTAATATTCATGGTTATACCAAAAGAGAAACACGCTGGATATTTCTCATGGATACACTCACACCTAAAGGAATGAATATAGAGCTGGATGTGAACTGTTTCATAAGTGACTACTAGTATCTCTACTGTCCATATCTCTGTTATGAATAATGTTCTTTTATGGAGTTTAATTATTAGCATTATTATGTTTGAAAAGGAATGCATATGTTAATAAGTATTTTTTTATCTGTCTAGTACTCCTTTATTATGGTATTAATCATATTATTTGGGTTCCATCTAGGTTCTGGTGCCCATAATACTATTAATCATGTTTAGTATATACACATTGATTGTATATAGAACTTTGCCTTTTAGCGTTTACATTTTATTATGATTATTATTTATGTAAGGTTTAGTTATACCCAGTCATTCATTCATTATGCACTTTATTATAATTTCTTATTAATACAGCGGTTTTATAAAGTTTTAATATGCAGATTACCTTTTTAGTAAGTTATGAATAGTGGTTACTATTTTGCACATGAGGATATTATTCCTGTTGTTTTCCGATAGGAGACAATATATGTATTAGTAAGTGTTGTTATCCTATGCTATGTTATGCTATGCGGTGACGAATCAATGGATGAGATGTCAGCGCGGTTGTCTGGTTGTGTCATCTCCCTAAGTTCAACCAATCAGCTAGCATATCAGTCCATATAATATGGCATACCTAGTCACTTGTCCACACCCACAGATGATGTCTATTACTGACGAAACGCGTCTGGGTTAGATACAGTGACTGCATATCATAGTGACGTCACGACGCTGGTCGTCGCACACGTACGTCAGCTGAACGGAGCAGGGAACGCAGGGAAGTTAGGACGGAGACACAGCTCTGACATCTCGCGGTTCCAGCAACGTCCATGATCGAGTAATGTATTATGATTTTTTATATATTGTAAGTGCGGTTTTTATGGGAGTTATTGGGGACCAATAAACTTGTGTTTTTGTGGAGTTACACTATTGTGGATCTTCTTTCTTACACACATGTGAGCATCCCGTCTGATGATATCCGCTATCTGAGAGAGGAGGAGATCTGTAGCCACTTTGTTTTTGCCTTTGATCCAGCACCGTCTGGTAAGAGTTCTATCATTGGGGAGGTCTCACGGCCCCCCAGTTTTCCTCTCTTCACGAGTGGTGGTGTTGGTGGCAGAATGAGAGCATTGCGGCTCTATTAAGAAGATTGCTTTTTCTCATCACCTCCTATTACAGACTTATCCATGAGACACTGTGTGTTTTTTACCTTAAGATTCACTCCTGTCTGAAACTGTTTCCCCTCCCCCACAGCTTGCACTTAATTAGCGCTGCTTATATATATATATATATATATATATATATATTATTTATTGTGTATATGTGTTTTTTCTGTTTATTATTTTGCCTGTCTATGGACAGGAACTAGCAGCAGCTTTTTTCCTTCATTGGTAGTAGGAGGGAGGTGTTTTATAGCACAACCTCTTGCAAGTGTTTTTTTCTTTCACCGGATTTCTCTTTTTCCTCCTGGAGCGCTTGATTGGGAAGGGCTATACGTTTGTTTGCTTAATATATTTATAAGAGATTACAGAGCAGCTATGGAGGCAGTGAGTTTTTTGATGAATAGACAAATTGATCTTAATACATTGTTTAATATAGAGTCTAACCCACCAGTCCAAGATGATCATAGGTCCACCTTACTCTCTCTTGGTAATGCACTAGAGAAACAGGTGAGGACTTGGTGGGATATTAGTACAATGGAGCAATACTTGAAAGAAAAAATTATAGTCAGAAGTCTGAGATGGGAGGTCACTCCCCAAGACGGATTGGATGATATTGAGTCTATGAATGAATGGGTAGAGTTTTTTAATGGGGTGGGTATTAGGTTGCAGGAATTAGTTTTAAAGCGTAAACGTAAAAAAATGGCAAAGTTGGAACACTTAATTAATGAGTGTAACACAAAATTGGATCCTATCAAAAGTTCCCAGCAATGGATAGACTTTAATAGCAATATAAATAAAAAACTTGATAAAATTGATAAGGACACCCAAAAGAAAAAAGTGAAGAAATTTCACCGTGATATAGGAGATTTTAAAAGTGGGATTGTTTATATGTGGCAGAATAAAATATCTCCAATAGAGAATGTCACCACTTTACATCCAGTTAACACCACAGGGAGACAGGAGCAGGTGGAAACACAGAGTACCCCCTGTATCCCTACATCAAACCCACCTCCTCACCCCTATAATGATAGGAGTAGAGGAGGGAGGGGCAGAGGTGGACAAAACCGCTCTAATTCTAGAGGTGGTCAAAATAATGGAGCAGGTGTTTCCCACAGTGATTATCAGTACCTATTGCCCACTAATAATAGATTTGAGCCTCTTCAATATAATGATGAACGGATTAATGAAGGATCCCCATGACAGTCTTTTTTAGGGAGGGGCAAGAGAGGAACCAGGGGTCACAGGGGCAACCAGTCCAACAGGGGGAAGCCCCCTGTGAATTATTATCCGCCTTACAACCAGCAAGGATGGTGGAGACCCCCACAAGAATGGAACCAGTACCCACATCCACCGGTCCCACCCAGAAGAGATGGAGAGGATGCAGGGCAGGGAGCAGGATCCAATACAAACAGCAAAAAAAGAAGGATGGAACAGTAGGAATATACAACCTCAGCTTAGTCTCTTTTTCACATAAGGAACTCAATATATTGAATTTAGGTTTGAAATGTGCCCCCAAGAAATCTTTGAACAAATTTGATACGTATATGGACATCCATAAGTACATTAGAAAATTAAATATTAAAAAATATTTTCTTAACAGTGGTCCAAGTGGTAACCATCCAAGTAATACCAACATTATAGGAGTAGACAGTGCCTTGAAAAATAGGTCACTGTTTAACCCGCCGAATTCGGCAAATCAACATGTTGATGTATTTAAAAGCCTAGTCCTGAAAGATTTGGACAAGGTCATAGTGAAGAAAAATTGTAATCCCCCACATATTCAGGAGGGCATTAAGCAATTACGTGATAGGAAAAATATCGTAATACGCCCAGCGGATAAAGGGGGATGGGTAGTCATACTGGATAAATCCTACTATGACACCCAACTTTCCAACATGTTATCCGATGATACCACTTATGTTAAGTTAAACAATAATCCTACTCATGCATATCATGCTGACCTACAAAAATTAGTAGATATGGGTAGAGCTAAGAGAGTTCTAAATAAGAAAGAACATAAATATCTGTCACCTAGTTTTTGCAGAGTGCCTACTATATATACTCTCCCTAAAGTGCATAAGGACTCTACAAAGCCACCCGCCAGACCTATTGTGAATAGCATAGGGTCGGTTACGGCGAGATTAGGTCAATATTTAGATACCTTTCTTCAGGCCAGTGTGTTCAACACTAGGGCCTATTTAAAGGATACTAAGAGCTTTCTACAACTCATCAATGATATTGATTTAACTGGTAAAACCCGTATTTTTTTGGTGACCGCGGATGTATCGTCATTGTATACTATTATACAACATGATGACGCCCTGTTGGCATTAAATTGGGCATTGAGTCAGCGTGAGGATATTCCCTTTGAACAAAAAGTTTTTTTGGGCCAAGCATTGGACTTCTGCTTGGCCCACAACTATTTTTGGTATAACCATGAATATTACTCCCAAAAGAGAGGAGTTGCGATGGGCGCGAGATTCGCGCCCAGTATCGCAAATTTGTTCATGGGTGAGTGGGAGGATAAGTCCGTGTTTGCCAGTAGGAAAGATGGCCTCCTGTTTTACAGGAGGTACATCGACGATCTGTTCTTCATTTGGGAAGGAGACGAGTTGTCATTACATACTTTTTTGAAAGAACTGAATGATAACAAAAACAACATCAGACTAGATTACGAGTTCAGCAATGAACACATACACTTTCTGGATGTTGATGTAAGATTGCATGGCACTACCCTCTCTACAACTATTTACTTTAAACCAACTGATAGGAATAGTTATTTGCCCTTGATGAGTGGCCATCATCCCAACTGGCTTAATAACATCCCTAAGGGTCAACTTATGAGGGTTAAACGGAATTGTACTACGAAGGATGATTTCATTACTTATTCTAGGGTTATAAAAGAAAGATTCACCCAGAAAGGATATGATGAGCGAGTCTTGGATAAGATTGTAGAAGATCTTGCAAATATGCCAAGAGATGAGCTTTTTGTCAATAGGGAGCGTATTACTAACCCGAGACAAGAATGGGGTTTCATATCGAACTTCCATACTCAGTATAAGGAAGTCGAAAAAATATTCAGAAAGCATTGGCATGTTCTATGTTTGGATAGAACCTTACAGAGTGTACTACCAGTGCAACCACCTTTCATTTATCGCAAAGCTCCTAACTTTGGTGATAAAATTGTACATAAAGTATTGGATCCCCCTATTAGAAGAAGTATTTGCTGGCAATTTAACGGGTTCTATTCATGCCGTAAATGCAGTTCATGTCTAACAGTGAACAATCATATTAGGGGACTAACAGATTTTGTTTCTTCAGGGAATGACAGGCCCTGTAAGATTTCAGAGTTTATAACGTGTAATACCACCCACGTTATATACGTTCTGCAATGCCCATGCAACTTGATGTATGTGGGCCGAACCAAAAGGAAATTGAAGATTCGTATCTCTGAACATATACACAATATAGAGATTGGATATAAATATCATAGTGTATCCTTACATTTTAAAGAACACCATAGTCAAGATCCCTCCGTTCTGAAATTTTGGGGCGTAGATTGTATACACCCGAACTGGAGAGGTTCGAACTTGGTGCGAGAGATATCCAAAAGAGAAACACGCTGGATATTTCTCATGGATACACTCACACCTAAAGGAATGAATATAGAGCTGGATGTGAACTGTTTCATAAGTGACTACTAGTATCTCTACTGTCCATATCTCTGTTATGAATAATGTTCTTTTATGGAGTTTAATTATTAGCATTATTATGTTTGAAAAGGAATGCATATGTTAATAAGTATTTTTTTATCTGTCTAGTACTCCTTTATTATGGTATTAATCATATTATTTGGGTTCCATCTAGGTTCTGGTGCCCATAATACTATTAATCATGTTTAGTATATACACATTGATTGTATATAGAACTTTGCCTTTTAGCGTTTACATTTTATTATGATTATTATTTATGTAAGGTTTAGTTATACCCAGTCATTCATTCATTATGCACTTTATTATAATTTCTTATTAATACAGCGGTTTTATAAAGTTTTAATATGCAGATTACCTTTTTAGTAAGTTATGAATAGTGGTTACTATTTTGCACATGAGGATATTATTCCTGTTGTTTTCCGATAGGAGACAATATATGTATTAGTAAGTGTTGTTATCCTATGCTATGTTATGCTATGCGGTGACGAATCAATGGATGAGATGTCAGCGCGGTTGTCTGGTTGTGTCATCTCCCTAAGTTCAACCAATCAGCTAGCATATCAGTCCATATAATATGGCATACCTAGTCACTTGTCCACACCCACAGATGATGTCTATTACTGACGAAACGCGTCTGGGTTAGATACAGTGACTGCATATCATAGTGACGTCACGACGCTTGTCGTCGCACACGTACGTCAGCTGAACGGAGCAGGGAAGTTAGGACGGAGACACAGCTCTGACATCTCGCGGTTCCAGCAACGTCCATGATCGAGTAATGTATTATGATTTTTTATATATTGTAAGTGCGGTTTTTATGGGAGTTATTGGGGACCAATAAACTTGTGTTTTTGTGGAGTTACACTATTGTGGATCTTCTTTCTTACACACATGTGAGCATCCCGTCTGATGATATCCGCTATCTGAGAGAGGAGGAGATCTGTAGCCACTTTGTTTTTGCCTTTGATCCAGCACCGTCTGGTAAGAGTTCTATCATTGGGGAGGTCTCACGGCCCCCCAGTTTTCCTCTCTTCACGAGTGGTGGTGTTGGTGGCAGAATGAGAGCATTGCGGCTCTATTAAGAAGATTGCTTTTTCTCATCACCTCCTATTACAGACTTATCCATGAGATACTGTGTGTTTTTTACCTTAAGATTCACTCCTGTCTGAAACTGTTTCCCCTCCCCCACAGCTTGCACTTAATTAGCGCTGCTTATATATATATATATATATATATATATATATATATATATATATATATATATATATTATTTATTGTGTATATGTGTTTTTTCTGTTTATTATTTTGCCTGTCTATGGACAGGAACTAGCAGCAGCTTTTTTCCTTCATTGGTAGTAGGAGGGAGGTGTTTTATAGCACAACCTCT
This sequence comes from Rana muscosa, assembly GCA_029206835.1. Classification (NCBI taxonomy): domain Eukaryota; kingdom Metazoa; phylum Chordata; class Amphibia; order Anura; family Ranidae; genus Rana; species Rana muscosa. The sequence goes on from CM055116.1 coordinate 815,481,905, forward strand.
TGCAAGTGTTTTTTTCTTTCACCGGATTTCTCTTTTTCCTCCTGGAGCGCTCGATTGGGAAGGGCTATACGTTTGTTTGCTTGCTGTATTAGTTATGCTGGTGCCGATAGATAGCCAGTTATTTCTTTTAGGTTCGCTGCAGGTTTTTATAGCGTCAGGTACCCCCATATATTATCTAATAAAGGTTTTAACCCCCTAATTGCCCCTGGTTAACCCTGCATCACACCCCAGGCAGCGTCAGGTTAGTGCCAGTAACGCTAACACCCATGCGTGAAGCATACACCTCCCTTAGTGGTATAGTATCTGAACAGATCAATATCTGATCTGATCAGATCTATACTAGTGTCCCCAGCAGTTTAGGGTTCCCAAAAACGCAGTGATAGCGGGATCAGCCCAGATACCTGCTAGCACCTGCGTTTTGCCCCTCTGTCCAGCCCAGGCCACCCAAGTGCAGTATCAATCGATCACTGTCACGTACAAAACACAACACACATAACTGCAGCGTTCGCAGAGACAGGCCTGATCCCTGCGACTCCAGTGCTGTAGGAAGCATTGGGGCAGCAGGGGCGGAGGAGCGATTTTGCTCCTAATGCCGCGTACTAGACATGTGCATTCGTTTTCGGCCGAATGCATTTTCGTCCGAATTTCAGCTATTTTCGTTATCGTTTTAACAAACGAAAACGAAAGCACAGAATCCGAAAACCGAAAGATCCGACATAAACAAATGCTTTATTTTCGTTTTCGTTGCTACAATAGTTCGATATAGATAGGAGATTCGACGTGATGCTGACAATAACAATCTGTGTCTATCGAACCTGTGGTCGAATGTGCCTAACCTTAACTCTATTAGTCCAAGATTATTCTATATAGGAGAGAAAAGATTCGACATTATAGAGGGAAAAGATTCGACATAGGAGAGAAAGATTCGACATAGGAGAGAAAAGATTCGACATAGGAGAGAAAAGATTTGACATAGGAGAGAAAAGATTCGACATAGGAGAGAAAAGATTCGACATAGGAGAGAAAAGATTCGACATAGGAGAGAAAAGATTCGACATAGGAGAGAAAAGATTCGACATAGGAGAGAAAAGATTTGTTATTATAGAGAGAAAAGATCACTGCTGGAATTGGGTGGGGGAAGTAAAATAAAAATAAAGTTGATGATGAATGTTATTGGCTGATTGTAACCAAAGAGGAGGAGCAGTAAAATAGCTAGAATGACGAAGATTCGACAAAGCATCGAAAGTTAGAAGATTCGACGGTGCAGCAAAACTGTACGACGCTGCAATCGTACATTTCCGGTCAAATGCATCCACCCATAGGCTATAGAAGAATTCTAATGTTGGTTGACTAGTAATAGTAATGAATAAATATAATTATTACTAGTCATACAACATTAGAATTCTTTTATAGCTTGTGGGCGGAACATTCGACCGGAAATGTATGATTGATTGCAGCGTCGTACAGTTTCACTGCTCCGTCGAATCTTCTTTGAACATTCGACAGACACCATAAGCCTTCAATGACAGATTCGACCTTAATTAATTCAGATTTTCGGACGAATGCAATTTCTAACGAAAAACGAAATAAATAAAAACGAATTTCGGGAGTAACTAAATAAATTTATTTTTCGGACGAAAACGAAATTCCGAAACGAAATATTTCAGTGTGCACATGTCTACCGCGTACATACGGTCGAAATTCAGACGGAGGCTTGCCCATGGAAAAGTCTGACCATGTGTACGCGGTATAACTTTTGCGGGAAGATGCCCCCATGCTTCGGCATATATAAATGGTGCATGTATGCCCATCATTAGAAGTGGGTGGATGAAGGGCGGTATTCTAATGGTGGGCATACCCACCGATCAATCTTTTTTTTTCGTTCAGCCAACAGGCTGCATGAAAAAAAAGATTACAATACATGTCCAACAAGGACCAGCAACGTACTGGTATGTTGCTGGACTTTGAATGGTTATACCAGATTGATGCCTGCGAGTTTAGGTATCATCTTGGTATCATTCTTTTCAGCCAGCGGCCGGCTTTCATGTAAAAGCAATCCTAGTGGCTAATTAGCCTCTGGACTGCTTTTACAAGCAGTGGGAGGGAATGCCCCCCCGGATATAAAAAGCGCCATAGGGAAATTGGGAAAGCATTTTATCACACCGATCTTGGTGTGGTCAGATGCTTTGAGGGCAGAGGAAAGATCTAGGGTCTAATAGACCCCAGTTTTTTTTTTAAAAAGAGTACCTGTCACTACCTATTGCTATCATAGGGTATATTTACACTCCCTGAGATAAAAATAAAAATGATAAAAAAAAAATATGGAAGGAACAGTTTAAAAATAAAATAAAAAAGCAAAATTAATAATTTAAAAAAAAAAGCACCCCTGTCCTGCCCTGCTCTTGCGCAATGGCGAACGCAAGCGTGGGTCTGGCGTCATATGTAAATAGCAATTGCACCATGCATGTGAGGTATCCCCGCAAAGGTCAGATCGAGGGCAGTCATTTTAGCAGTGGACCTCCTCTGTAAATCTAACGTGGTAACCTGTAAAGGCTTTTAAAGGCTTTTAAAAATGTATGTAGTTTGTCGCCAATGCGCGCTTGTGCGAAATTTTAAAGCATGTCGTGTTTGGTATCTATGTACTCGGCCTAAAATCATATTTTTTATTTCATCAAACATTTAGGCAATATAGTGTGTTTTAGTGCATTAAAATAAAAAAAAGTGTATTTTTTCCCCAAAAAATGCGTTTGAAAAATCGCTGCGCAAATACTGTGTGGAAAAAAAATGCAACACCCACCATTTTAATCTGTAGGGCCTTTGCTTTAAAAAAATATATAATGTTTGGGGGTTCAACATAATTTTCTTGCAAAAAAAAAAATGTTTTCATGTAAACAAAAAGTGTCAGAAAGGGCTTTGTCTTCAAGTGGTTAGAAGAGTGGATGTAGGCTTCCTAATGTTGTGTATAAAATGCCAGAACAGTTCAAAACCCCCCCAAATGACCCCATTTTGGAAAGTAGACACCCCAAGCTATATACTGAGAGGCATGTCGAGTCCATGGAATATTTTATATGTTGACACAAGTTGCGGAAAAAAGACAATTTATTTATTTATTTATTTATTTTTGCACAAAGTTGTTACTAAATGATATATTGCTCAAACATGCCATGGGCATATGTGGAATTACACCCCAAAATACATTCTGTTGCTTCTCTTGAGTACGGGGATACCACATGTGTGAGACTTTTTGGGAGCCTAGCCGCGTACGGGACCCCAAAATCCAAGCACCGCCTTCAGGCTTTCTAAGGGTGTAAATTTTTGATTTCACTTCTCACTGCCTATCACAGTTTCGGAGGCCATGGAATGCCCAGATGGCACAAACCCCCCCAAATGACCCCATTTTGGAAAGTAGACACCCCAAGCTATTTGCTGAGAGGTATGGTGAGTATGTTGCAGATCTCGCTTTTTGTCAATTGGAAAAAAAATGATTTTCTTTCTTCATTTTCAAAAACAAATTAGAGCTGTAAAATACTCAACATGCCTCTCAGCAAATAGCTTGGGGTGTCTACTTTCCAAAATGGGGTCATTTTGGGGGGTTTGTGCTATTTTGGTATTTTATGGCCTTCGAAACTGTGATAGGTAGTGAGGAGTGAAATCAAAAATTTGTGCCCTTAGAAATCCTGAAGGCGGTGCTTGGTTTTTGGGGTCCCGTACGCGGCTAGGCTCCTAAAAAGTCCCACACATGTGGTATCCCCGTACTCAGGAGAAGCAGCAAAATGTATTTTGGGGTGCAATTCCACATATAACCATGGCATGTGTGAGCAATATATCATTTAGTGACAACTTTTTGTAATTTTTTTTTTGTCATTATTCAATCACTTGGGACAAGAAAAAAAAATATTCAATGGGTGCAACATGCCTCTCAGCAATTTCCTTGGGGTGTCTACTTTTTAAAATGGGGTCATTTGGGGGGGTTTTGTACTGCACTGCCATTTTAGCACCTCAAGAAATGAGCAGTCATAAATTAAAAGCTGTGTAAATTCCAGAAAATGTACCCTAGATTGTAGACGCTATAACTTTTGCGCAAACCAATAAATATACGCTTATTGACATTTTTTTTACTGAAGACATGTGGCTGAATACATTTTGGCCTAAATGTATTACTAAAATTGAGTTTATTCGATTATTCTTATAACAAAAAGTAGAAAATATCATTTTTTTTCAAAATTTTCGGTCTTTTTTCCATTTATATTGCAAAAAATAAAAATCGCAGAGGCAATAAAATACCATTAAAAGAAAGCTCTATTTGTGGGAAGAAAAGGACGCAAATTTCGTTTGGGTACAACATTGCATGTCCGCACAATTTCCAGTTAAATCAGCGCAGTGCAAAATTCTGAAATCACCTCTGGTCCTTTAGCTACCAAATGGTCCGGGGCTTAAGTGGTTAAGCACTGATCTGTCTCCCGCAGACTATTCCCTTGTCAGTCTATATAGACCACAGCCCCTCGCTGCTCTGACCCTCAGGCTTGGGTCTCTGGCTTCTCCCAGTGCATACCTGCACTCTCTGGCTTCTCCCAATGCAAGCCTGGACTCCTCGGGAGGGTGGAGCCCAGAACTATTGTCAGGATATCTACAAATAGCCCCGCACAGTGGTCATCAACCCTATCCTCAGGGCCCACTAACAGGCCAGGTTTGCAAGATAACTGAAATACATCACAGCCGGCCCGGGTTACACTAGAAGGTGGTCACCGACTGGCTGCTGCTGCGCTGCACTCTGGAAGTTGTAGCCCGGCCGTGCTCAAGTTCCTGGCAGTGGGAGGAACTTAGCAGCACAGCAAACTACAACTCCCACCTCCCAGGAGTCTTAGAGGTAAGGCAAGTGGCACGCCAGGGGAGGAGATGCATCAAGAGCGTCATGTGACATCACACGTGACCTGAGCGGTTGTGGGCTGGGGCCGTGTGTTGTGACAAAATGATCAACCGGGCGCTGGCTTGAGGAGTGGGCGTGGCTGCAGAGAGAAGAGAAGACGGGCCTAGAGATTCACCCCTCTGAAGGCCGTGCACGGTGCAAGGACCTGGCTGTAAGACAGACCCAGACCACCTTGACACTCCCAGCTGACCCCCCACATTCCATGGGCACTGATCAGCCTGCACTGATGATGGGCACTGGCACTGCACTGGTGAGACTGCATTTAAGGGCACTGATCAGACTGCTTGCAACGTATGTGCACTGTCTTCACTGGTGAGGCTACATTGCATCAGTCTGCGCTGATGGGCACTGTTTGCACTGGCGAGGCTGCACTGATGGGCACTGATCAGGCTGCACTAATGGGCACTGTCTGCACTGGTGAGGCTGCATTGATGGGCACTGATCAGTCCGCACTGATGGGCACTCTCTGCACTGGTGAGGCTGCATTGATAAGGCTGCAATGATGGGCACTGTTTGAACGGGTGAGGCTGCATTGATGGGCACTGATCAGGCTGCGTTGATGGGCACTGATCAGTCTGCACTGATGGGCACTGTCTGCACTGGTGAGGCTGCATTGATGGGCACTGATCAGCCTGCGTTGATGGGCACTGTCTGCACTGGTGAGGCTGCACTGATCAGGCTGAACTGATGGGCACTATTTGCACTTGTAAGGCTGCACTGATGGGCACTGATCAGGCTGCACTGATGGGAACTGTCTGCACTGGTGAGGCTGCACTGATGGGCACTGATCAGGATGCACTGATGGGCACTGTCTGCACTGGTGAGGCTGCATTGATGGGCTCTGATAAGGCTGCACTGATCAGGCCGCACTGATGGGCACTGTCTGCACTGATGAGGCTGCCCTGATGAGGCTGTACTGATGGGCACTGATCAGGCTGCACTGATGGGCACTGTCTGTACTGGTAAGGCTACATTGATGGGCATTGATCATGCTGCCTGCAACCCATGGGCATTGTCTGCACTGGTGAGGCTGCGTTGATGGGCACTGATAAAGCTGCATTGATGAGCATTGATCAGGCTGCATTGATGGTTCAATGGGCCACTTGACTGGACTTGCCCCCAAGGGCTAAGGCTGCCAGCCCTCCCCTGATCACAGGTGATATAATTTGCTGCTCAGTGATTGCAGTATTCTAGTCTGCATCTCCCCAAGGAAATACATAAAACATGGCCTGTTAGTGGGCCCTGAGGACAGGGTTGATGGCCACTGGCCCAGAACACACCTGACCAGTCAGTGTGCTGGTGGATTACAAAATCAGGACCCAGAATTTTCATGACACCCGGATTGCTACGAAATCCCTGGGCTCCAGGTCCCAAAATGGATTTTCCTATACAATGAGGAAACTGATAAGCCAGTTTTCTCTTAGTTAAGCACTGCCCCTGGAGCCCCTCAGCCTGCCTGGTTGAGAATCCTGTGTCCTTCCTCTGGTGGAGTACCACACTACCACAGTATTTATATAGTGCTTTACACAAAGGTTTACATATTGTATGTTCACATCAGTCCTTGTTCAAACTGAAAAAGTTTAGACACTTCTTCAGTTTGAAACCTTTATATGGTGGCAGGATAGTCTGAGATCTGTTACCAGCATGAATGTAGACACAACACAGAAAGTCCTAGTTATGTGACAGGTGAGCTGTGGCTTTTAGTCACCGTGTCACTGCCTGCACAGAATAGCGACAGACAGCTGTATTATGTTTTATAACAAAAAGATGGAATATAAAGTAATATGCACAGCTTAAAATTATGTATTTTTTTTTTAATCAAAAGAAAGTTTATTGAAATAAACGACTGATCTACAAACATTTTAAATACATATACAACAAATTACGACAGTGTATGATGAGATGTTGTAGGTAAAACACAGAAACGTACCAGCATGTTGCAGTACATAGACAATTGTTTGAGTATAGCCTCAATTAGGAGAAATAATCATAAACAAAAAATAGTGCCATCATCCATAATAATTGATGAAGAAGAAAGACCTAGTGAGCAAAGGGTGGTGGCTGCTAGTACCATACTACCCATAGATGATCAAAAGGAGAGGAGAGAGATTGGATTTTCCTAGGCACTGATTGAACGACACTGAAGTCTTATATAAAATATATTTATTACATAAAGGAAAAACCAATTACAATTACATTAAAAACATGAGCCGACCCCACAATAGAAAATAGCAGTATATAAAGGTAGCGAAGCCACCATCACCGTCTATTTGGAGTGGAGAGGGCAGTGAACCTCAACCGGTTTCGCGGTTAGCACCGCTTCTTCAGGAGGGTCTATACAAACATAATTGAAAAATTTGTATATAAACTAGCAGAAAAAACATAAGCAACATAATACACACAATGTACTTAGTTCAATAACAATAACAAAATTAGCCAATGTCATAATATCTGCTCACCATAGGACGTTCACTGGGACACGTGGGTGCCTGAATTACCCCCCGCGGCGGACAAGGGGGATAAAGAAATGGTGCTTTCTGATAGAAATAAATATATCATTACACTATATCAATACTGTAGATCTCATAATAGAGGGCACCCAAGGTGACTCAAGCCTGGAAAGGAAATGTGGCGTAAGAGAAAAGGTGAAGATGGGGAAGAAAAAGAGGGGGCGAAAAAAAGGGGGGGAAGGAAAAAAGTAAGGAGGGGGGGAAAGGGGGGGTTGGGGGGCGGGGGAAAAAAAAAAGGGGGGAGGGAGAAGGGGGAGGAAGAGGAGAAAAGAAGGGAGGTAAGAGCGGACAGACGAGTTTTAAAAAAAAATTAGAGGGGGGGGAATGTATAAGAAGGAAGTGATCGGAGAGGAAAAGGGGCTAGGGAAAGGGGGAAGGGATGAAGGGAGGAGGGGGGAAAAAGAAGGGGGGAGGGGGAGGGAAAAATTGGGGATGGGGAAGGGAAAGGAACAGTGAGGGGGGGGGAGAGGGGGGAGGGAAGAGGGAAGGGGGAGGGAAGGGCGAGGGGGGAAGGGGGGAGAAGGTAAGGAGAAAGGAAGGGTTGGGGGGGGGAAAGGAGGGGGATGGAATAATAGGATGAAGGAGAGGGAAAAAGGGAAGGGGATTATGTGTTGGGAAGAAAAAGGGAAAGGGTAGGGATCAGTATGAAATACCAAGGAATGTTAGAAGCCCATACCCTTTTAGGTTTGAGAGGCAGATCACCACCACCAGGGTTAATAATGGTTCGTCTTACCTCAATAGAAAAAACAGTCAGTCTCACTGGGGAAATGATCTACCATATACGGCTAAATAGATAGCCAGGGGATAACTGCTGTATAGCCGTTTGAGCATGGCCAGATTAGGACAAGCGTTAGTGAGTCCTTTGCCAAAGGACACAGATGGCTGTACAAAGAATAAAAGGGAAGGGGAATTTATGAATGGTAGCAGTGAAGCCTAAAAAGTACATAATGTAGCTAGCAGCCAGTGCTTACCTTTGCAGTATATCCGTATATGGTTCCCCAGGAAGAGTGTTCACCACTCACATCAGTGGCTTGTAAACAAGCCGTTTAAATGTGATCCCCAACCCCGCTGTCTCCCACGGCGCGAGCAACGTGTGGCGTGTGACGTCACGGGGTCATCCCTCCCACACACAGCGGAGCACTAAGCTACTACGCTAGTGCGCGTCTGAAGACCCAATGGCCGTGAGGCCAGGTATTCAGGCGCTAGGACATAATGACGCTAGGTCACCCAGACCCGGAAGGGAACATGTCCGCCGGTGGGATAATGAGAGGGCACTCACCGTGTCATGCGTCTCGTCAGCTGAGGAGGAAATCATGACAGAAACTGTACAAATACAAAAATTATACGTTCCAAAATATACATATGAGTAGATATGGGTTATAAAAGAATAACTATCAGAATCAAACATGATTCTGATGTAATCACCAACTTTCAGTAATAAGGGATCAGGGGCTCACTCCGAATAAGGGGGGAGGAGTCAAGCCATAGATATTGGATCATGACCTAGCCCGGATCAGAGGGCAGGTAACAGATTGTGCAGGCAAATTGGGGGAACCCCCATGGTAAAGGGGAAGAAAAAAGAGAGGAGGAGGAAGAAAAAGAAAGAAAAAGAGAAAGAAAAAGGGGAAAGGGAAAAAAGAAAGAAAAGAAGGGGGGGAGGGGAATTTTGGTTACAAAAAAGGTTACAAAAAAGGTTTATAGGAATTCATCTCGTTCAACCCAGCTGGGATGGTGGCATTGAGATGTTCTATCCATAGAGTTTCCCGTTGTAGGATGGTTTTATCCCAGTCACCACCCCTGGGACTGGGTGCAACCACCTCTAGAACGAGGAACCGAACTGCAGACAGGTCATAGCGGTGATGTAATCCTATATGTCGCCCAATAGTTGTGAGTTTACCATTGCCAGGATAATAAACATGGTCTCCGATACATTGTCTGGACTCCCTAATGGTTTTACCCACGTAGAAAGCCTTGCATGAGCATACCATCAGGTATATAACTCCCTTAGTACCGCAATCGGCATATGTGGAGGAGCAAAAGAGCTCTCCATTGGGGAGGATGAAATTTCTACCCTCCAAGACCCAAGGGCAACGGGGGCAATTCCCGCATTGGTAGGTGCCGTTGGGTCCTGGTGTAGAGACATTATAGGGTATATAATGACTCTGGGTCAGGCGGCCACGTAATGAACGAGCTCTACGAAACACCAGCTCAGGGCTGGGCTTAAGATGTTTGTGTAGAGTAATATTGTCTGTGAGTAAATGCCAATGCTTAGTTAGAATATTTCTAAGTGTATTGTGATGAGCAGAGAAAGTGGTAACGAATCTGACTGATTCCTGACTGGTTTTAGGTTTAGGGGGAGGATAAAGCAAGGATTGTCTAGATCGAAGACAGGCCTTGTTATAGGCTTTTCTTAGATTGGAGCAAGAATAGCCTCTTGAAAGAAGGCGTTTGCGCAGAGCATCAGCCTGGATTTTGAAGTCACTTGGTGATGCACAGTTTCTGCGAAGACGCAGATACTGTGCAAATGGGATACTCCGTATCAGTGGTTTTGGATGGGCACTGGTAGCATATAATAACGTGTTGCCAGCAGTTGGCTTACGATAAAGGTCAGTGCCCAAGGTGCCGTCCGATTGTTTGATGATGACCAGGTCCAAAAAAGGGATCCGGACGTCATCAAACTATACGGTGAATGTAAGGTTAAGATCATTCTGGTTAAGTAGTTCCACAAATTGTACAAGCTGTGGACTGCTACCAGTCCAAACCAACAGGAGATCGTCAATATACCTGTACCAAATTAGTGCATGTTCAAGAAATTGTGTGTAGTGGTCATCTGCACTGATAAGTCGCTCCCATCCACCCAAATACAAATTGGCGTATGCGGGGGCACACAATGTCCCCATTGCGACCCCTTGGGTCTGTAAAAAAAGTTGGTTATTGAAAACAAAATAATTTTTGCTCAATATAAATTGTAATAACTTGAGAATGAATTCGTTAAGTGGCCATGAAGTACGTTCCTGCTCATGCAGGAAGGAGCCGGCCATCCAGACGCCCTGCCCGTGGGGGATGCTCGAGTATAAGGCCTCGACATCTATAGCCACGAGCAGGGCGTCCGGAGGGACCCGGATCCCCTCGATGTGCCGCAGCAAGTCAGAGGTATCTCTAATATAAGAGGGTAACCCACTGACGTGCGGCATCAGGAAGGCATCAACAAATTTACTGGCATTGTCAGTAAGGGATCCAATCCCCGAGACACGGGGACGACCTGGAGGGTTACAGACATTTTTATGCGTTTTGGGCAAGGCATAGAATGTGGGTATGCGGGGGAGTTTGGGAATGAGGAACTCTAAAGTGTCCTTGTCAATGAGGCCTGAACAGAAGGCCTCAGTGCAAAGGACACTGAGTTCTGTATGGAAGGATGAGACAATAGAATCTGAAATAGGACAATACCAGTTAGAATTTTGTCGTATTGACAGACACATGTTTTGATAGAAATCATGTGTCATGAGGACTATGTTGCCTCCTTTATCTGAATTTTTTATCACTAGATCAGGATTCCTTTGTAAAATGTTTAATGCTTTGGTCTGACCACAGGTAAGGTTAGGGGGAATAAACTGCCATTTTTGTCTTTTTAAGTCACGGATGGTAGCCTGCACAAAGGCCCATATGGCCGGGCAGGTCATGAGGTCCGGGAACCTCCGCGAGCGGAGCTTAAATGTTTTAGATGTGTGTAGTACTGTGGGGGGTGTGAGATTGGGAAGTGAGCTGTGGTGATTGGGAGTCTTCCACAGCTCCTTCGTCATAAAGGAGCATGAGGTCGCGGAGGGCACGGAACTCCTCCATAGAGAAATGTTTTGTGCGCTCCGCAAGCTCACGCTCAAGGTTAATTTTGGCTCGATCGTGATCATAAATATATTTGAAGGTAAAGTTATGGGCAAACAAGTAAAGATCTTTGATTGTTTCTGTAACTTTTAGTGAATCGAGAGGGGCAAAAGCCCAAACCCAGTTGAAGAACTGAAGACTCATCGTCAGTCAGTACATGGGAGGTGAGATTAATAATGTTTAATTGGGTGTTGTGTGGGGGGTTGTTAGGAGTGGTGGGGGAAGTGGTGGTGGTTGGGAAGTTTTGTGAACAAATGTGTCTTGATTTCCCTGTTGCTTTTTTAGAGCTAAAAAAATGGCATCTTCGTTTACTTTAGAATATTTGTTAGTCATTGAACCGAGAATTTTAGGGATTGCTCCATGTAATGATGTAGACACAGCCGTCCCAGCGGTATTGAGACTGGCGGCGTCAACCACATCACATGGGGATGGTCCACGTGTTTTAGTACCGTTTTTGCCTTTTTTACCCTTCTTAAGGCCAGTGGGGGGGGGGGTGTAACCCCTCCATATCTCAGTCTCTTACGAGATGAGTTAACTGCTGGTGTAGCAGTGTGGTGTATGATGTTATTTTGTGAGAAGGTGGATGAGAGTGAAGAGTCTGACTCCGCCTCAGTGGTGGGGTTTCTAGTGTGGTTAGCACGTTGAAACCCTCTCCTTGTGGTACACCATCGGACCACTTGTAGGCATGTCCCTCGGAAAAAACAGCTTTGTCTTTGTTAAATTTAGTTTGTTTTTTAATAATAATTTCTTTATTGATGATTTCTAAACGTTCTTTAAGTTCCTTCCACTTGGTTGTAAAGACGGTATTACCAACCAAGTGGAGGTATTGAGAATTAAGATTGTCTATTTCTTGATCTAACGTTATCATATCTGATGAATATTGTGCTACCAATGATTTCATCAGTTCAAAGCTGCAACTTGAGAGGGTATTCTCCCATAGTCTCTTAAATTCTATTGAGGGCTCCTTGATGGTTGGAAAAATTTGGACTCTCAATCCAATTGGACAGATATTATCAGTTACAGTAAATAGAGTCTAAAATACTCTATGTGCCAATAAAGATGTGATTTGCGTTTCAAAAGACTAAACATTTTGGCAAAAAACAACTTGAGATCATCTTCAATTTTATTATCTTTCAAACAAGAAGTGTGAATATTTGACATAAACCCCATCCAATCAGTGCCCAGAACATCCATGGCTCAGGTGTCCCCTAGAGGGAGGTCCACAATCCCAAAAACTGCAGGTGAAGGATTTGTATAAAGGAAAAAAGAAAATTACGAAGTAATTATACTTTAATAGTACACAGAGGCACTCGCTTGTGTGAATTGACACACAAGAAGAGGAAATGGGTGTGTTATCCACCCTATAGAATAGACAATTGTTTGAGTATAGCCTCAATTAGGAGAAATAATCATAAACAAAAATAGTGCCATCATCCATAATAATTGATGAAGAAGAAAGACCTAGAGAGCAAAGGGTGGTGGCTGCTAGTACCATACTACCCATAGATGATCAAAAGGAGAGAGATTGGATTTTCCTAGGCACTGATTGAACGACACTGAAGTCTTATATAAAATATATTTATTACATAAAGGAAAAACCAATTACAATTACATTAAAAACATGAGCCGACCCCACAATAGAAAATAGCAGTATATAGAGGTAGCGAAGCCACCATCACCGTCTATTTGGAGTGGAGAGGGCAGTGAACCTCAACCGGTTTCGCGGTTAGCACCGCTTCTTCAGGAGGGTCTATACAAACATAATTGAAAAATTTGTATATAAACTAGCAGAAAAAACATAAGCAACATAATACACACAATGTACTTAGTTCAATACACAATAACATAATTAGCCAATGTCATAATATCTGCTCACCATAGGACGTTCACTGGGACACGTGGGTGCCTGAATTACCCCCTGCGGCGGAAAAGGGGGATAAAGAAATGGTGCTTTCTGATAGAAATAAATATATCATTACACTATATCAATACTGAAGATCTCATAATAGAGGGCACCCAAGGTGACTCAAGCCTGGAAAGGAAATGTGGCGTAAGAGAAAAGGTGAAGATGGGGAAGAAAAAGGGGGGGGGCGAAAAAAAGGGGGGGAGGAAAAAAGTAAGGGGGGGGAAGTTGCAGTACATCAAGGAAAATAATCATAAATATAATGATACATACACTTTGAAATTGCACGCCACATTCCATGTCCCACTTATGCCTCATACGCCGTGTGTACGAGGCATAACAGTGATTACTAGATCAGTAAACAGATTTCTGCGGATTTAATATAATAAATGAAAAACAGAGAGAAAACACAAACAGAACCTAGTTACCATGGCCTAAATATAACCAATCTAATGCATGATTATGCACTCAATAAATCTTCCAGTATTGTCTCACTCTTCAAGGGATTCACATTTGTAAAAGCCTATCTTTCACCAGTTGATGTGGGGCCAGGAATATCAAGCCATGGCTGCCACTTAGAATAACATTTTTTACCCACATTTCTATCTTGATAGGTGAGTTTTTCACGTATTAACATGTTGTTGACTGTTTCCGCCCATTGTTTCCCACTTGGCACCTGAGGAGATATCCAATATCTTGCTATCAACTATATATAATAGCCGCAGTATTGCTGTGTGACTATGTGGCGTAAGTGCATCCATCTCTAAGGCACCTAGTAAGCAAACAACGGGGTCATTCGCTAAAGGAAACTGAAATACTTGTAAAATAGTAGAGATAACATATTGCCAATATCTAAATAACTTTGGACATCTCCATACCATGTGCAACAGGTCACCACTCTGATACATTTTGGGCACAATGGTGAATTTATTTTCCTCCATCTATGAAGCTATACCAGAGTTCTATATGCTCTATGTAACAGAAACAGGTGGGAAAGTTTGTGACATGCTGATACTGACACTAGTGGAGCGGAGGCCAAGCATAGCTCCCATTGTTCTCGGTCTATGTGTCCCAAATCTTTTTCCCATCCCTTCTTACATGGGAGTGTGGAAGCGTCATGTGTGGAGTGAAGCAACACAGAATATACCCTAGGGATCCTCCCTTTCTTATCCCTTTCAAGCAAAACATCTGACATCAAGGGGTGGTCACTGGGGGTGAATAAGGAGGCTCTAGCCTTGGACTGTATAGCATGTCTGAGTTGTAAAAATTAAAAAAACTGGCTCATGGGAAGGTTAAACTCTGTCTGTAACTCTACAAATGATTTAAGTATTGTGCCATTATATAATTGGGAGATATACAAAATGCCTGCTCTTTCCCAGCCCTGGAAGTCTTATCATTTTAGGAGTTCTTTTTTAATGCAAATGACGCCATATAGGGTAGGGTGACCAGACATCCCCGGTTTCAGGGGACAGTCCCCCGATTGAGGACACTGTCCCCGGACCAAGTCTGTCCCCGGTTTTGTCCCCGGATTGTATTTGAACAGGGGCTGGGGCAATTTCAAAGACAGTCAGTGCAGAATTAAAAAAAAACATCTGAATTACACACCCATGCTCCCCCTAGCTTAGGGGGGTGTATTTTTTTTCCATTATCTGTGACCCTTTCTGATGATCATGTGCTGGTCTGAGCGGAGGTAATATTTCTTCAGTTTCGGGCACATGCCCATCCAGCTCCTCTCATGTTCTGCTGCCTTGGCTCAAGCCCCAGGCCAAGCCGCCTGCCTGCTTATCTCCTTGTCTTCCCTGGCGGAGTGATCTTCCTCCGCTCCCCACCCAGTAGTAGCCGGGGCCCAGAGAGTAAGACTTGACAGGCTGTGAGGCGGGCGACAACAGGCAGAGAGTCACTGATTGCCGCCATTACTAGTAAAAAAAAAAAATTGTCCCCGGATTTCATTTTAAAAATCTGGTCACCTTAATATAGGGGTATATGGGCAAAAACCTTGTATATGCAAAGTAGTTCTAATATATAACCATAGAGTTTTCTTCAGGTTAACTGTTGGAAAGGTTTGACATAAGTGGGAAAATCCTGCCTCCAAATGGGGCAAGGCAGGACTTGGGGAGCCCTAAGGTATCTGTAAACTTTTAATTGGGTCTAAAGGATCTTTATGGCCCCAATCCCCCACGTGTTGTATTTGTGCTGCTATCAGGGCCAGTGCTAGATTATTTTTCACCCTAGGCAATACCAGCTACTTGCAAACCCAATGTTATATCTGTGAAGAAATATAGGAGATGAAAGATTAAATAAACTTCCCTGAATGAACACAAGGCTGTAACAGGCTTACCAGTCCAACTGCACCATCCAGGTAAAGAAACAAAGGGTAGTACCACCAGTGCCACCACTTGCTGCTATAAAGTAGAATCTAGAGTGTGGGACCGCCAGACCTCCCTGATCCTTTTCAAATTGGGGCATTATGAAATATGTATAAAACTGGGGGGCCCAGACCATTTTTATTAAATTGTCTCTCCCAGTAACTGATAGTGGCAGTTTAGACCATGCCACACTTTTAGCCCGGAACTTGTGTAGTAATGGCACCAAATTCAGTGTTATAAATTGAGTAGGGTCCTGGGACACTTGTATACCTAAATAACAGGTATACAAGTTGGCACAGTGGTGCAGTGGGTAGCACTCTCGCCTAGCAGTAAAAGGGTCGCTGGTTCGAATACCAACCATGACACTACTTACCTGGAGTTTGCATGTTCTCCCTGTGCCTGCGTGGGTTTCCTCCCACACTCCAAAGACATGCTGGTAGGTTAATTGGCTTCTGTCCAAAATTGGCCCTAGTATTTGAATGTGAGTTGTGGACCTTGGATTGTGAGCTCCTTGAGGGTAGGGACCGATGTGAGTGTGTGATGTATGTGTGGAGTGCTGCATAAATTGATGGTGCTATATGGGTACATTAAATAAATAATAATATAATAGACGGGCATCTTAATAAGACACAGGGATAGGGAGAATTGTAGACACGTACCCACACTGATTCAGGTGGGATAAAGTCTTTATTCAACCTTACTAACTATGTACCTGCACAATTTGGAAGAGGAACCGAGAGCGGGTCTAACGGCATAAGTACCAATATATTCCAGTTAATGGAAAACCCAGATAGGGCCCCAAAACTAGTGATCTACTGCATGACATTTTCTAGGGAGTCGTGAATATCTCCCAGATAAATCAGTGTGTCATCCGCATACAATGAGATAACATCTTCCTGGGGACCTCTCAAAAAACCAATGATGAATGATGAGGCGCGGACATGTACAGCCAGCGGTTCCAGAGCCAGGGCAAACAGCAAGGGTGAAAGAGGGCATCCCTGCCGGGTGCCTCTGAACAACTGGATGCGTTCCGATAGCTCCCTGTTCACTCGAACTCTCGCCAATGGGGACACATATAGTAATTGAACCCATCTAATCTCGACAGGACTTCCCATAGATATTGTCATTCGATGCTGTCATACGCTTTGGCAGCATCTAATGAGAATATGGCTCTGTTTCCTTGGTTATCAGTGGACGATTGAAAAATTAAAAAATAGCCTACGCAGGTTCTGTTCTGAGGATCTTGTTGGTATAAATCCGGATTGACCGCTATGGACCAATTCAGGTATGACTTTTGCTAACCTATTCGCTAACACCTTGGCTAAAAGTTTGATGTCTGAAGTAAGAAGGGAAATAGGGCACTAAGAATCTGGTGATAAGCATCTTTCCCTGGTTTTAATAATACGACAATAACTGCCTTGTTCATGGAGGCGGGGAGTTTTCCTGAATCCAGAGCATTATTGAACACCCTGAGAAGGGTCAGAATCATCTGAGGAGTAGGGATGAGCTCGGTGTTCGAGTCGAATATACGTTCAACTCGAACATTGGCTGTTCGCTCGTTCGACGAAGATCGAACAATTTGGGCCGTTCGCGCCAAATTCGAATGACGCGAATGGCCCACAATACACTGCGCCATCGCAGTGCAATCCCGGCGCTGTGATTGGCCAAGCATGCACTGTGACCCCGCATGCTTGGCCAATCACACCGCCGGCAGCGAGGAGAGCCATAATTGGCCACAGGCAGGTTGCCTGTGGCCAATTATAGCTCAGGGGGTTTAGCACATGCCCCACACTATAAAAGGCCACCAGCGCCGCGGCCTTGTGTAGTGTGTTCCGGCGCAGGGAAAGAGAAGGATAGGCAGGGACAGTGTCATTGTGCTATTTTTTGCTAAACCTTGTGTGTAGGGAGAGAGAAGGATAGGCAGGGAGAGTGTCAGCGATATTCTTTGCTAAACCTTGTGTGCAGGGAGAGAGAAGGATAGGCAGGGAGAGTGTCAGTGTCATATTCTTTGCTAAACCTTGTGTGCAGGGAGAGAGAAGGATAGGCAGGGAGAGTGTCCGTGTCATATTCTTTGCTAAACCTTGTGTGCAGGGAGAGAGAAGGATAGGCAGGGAGAGTGTCAGTGTCATATTCTTTGCTAAACCTTGTGTGCAGGGAGAGAGAAGGATAGGCAGGGGACAGTGTCAGTGTCATTGTTGCTAAGCCTCCTGCACAGTATACACCTGAAGCTAGCCCTTATTCCTGTGTTTTCCTGGTGTGTTACACTAACAGGCATTTTCAGCACTTACAGCGGGCGTAGTGTGCCTCCTACACATTATACACACACCTGAAGCTAGCCCGTATTGCTGTGTTTTCCTGGTGTGTTACACTAACAGGCATCTGCAGCACTTACAGCGGGCGTAGTGTGCTTCCTGCTAAATATACACCTGAAGCTAGCCCGTATTGCTGTGTTTTCCTGGTGTGTTACACTAACAGGCATTTGCAGCATTTACAGCGGGCGTAGTGTGCCTCCAGCACATTATACACCTGAAGCTAGCCCATATTGCTGTGTTTTCCTGGTGTGTTACACTAACAGGCATTTGCAGCACTTACAGCGGGCGTAGTGTGCTTCCTGCTAAATATACACCTGAAGCTAGCCCTTATTGCTGTGTTTTCCTGGTGTGTTACACTAACAGGCATTTGCAGCACTTACAGTGGGCATAGTGTGCCTCCTGCACATTATACACCTGAAGCTAGCCCGTATTGCTGTGTTTTCCTGGTGTGTTACATTAACAGACATTTGCAGTACTTACAGCGGGCGTAGTGTGCTTCCTGCTAAATATACACCTGAAGCTAGCCCATATTGCTGTGTTTTCCTGGTGTGTTACACTAACAGGCATTTGCAGCACTTACAGCAGGTGTAGTGTGCCTCCAGCACATTATACACCTGAAGCTAGCCCGTATTGCTGTGTTTTCCTGGTGTGATACACTAACAGGCATTTGCAGCACTTACAGCGGGCGTAGTGTGCTTCCTGCTAAATATACACCTGAAGCTAGCCCGTATTGCTGTGTTTTCCTGGTGTGTTACACTAACAGGCATTTGCAGCACTTACAGCGGGCGTAGTGTGCCTCCAGCACATTATACACCTGAAGCTAGCCCGTATTGCTGTGTTTTCCTGGTGTGTTACACTAATAGGCATTTGCAGCACTTACAGCGGGCGTAGTGTGCCTCCAGCACATTATACACCTGAAGCTAGCCCGTATTGCTGTGTTTTCCTGGTGTGTTACACTAACAGGCATTTGCAGCACTTACAGCGGGCGTAGTGTGCTTCCTGCTAAATATACACCTGAAGCTAGCCCTCATTGCTGTGTTTTCCTGGTGTGTTACACTAACAGGCATTTGCAGCACTTACAGTGGGCATAGTGTGCCTCCTGCACATTATACACCTGAAGCTAGCCCGTATTGCTGTGTTTTCCTGGTGTGTTACACTAACAGACATTTGCAGCACTTACAGCGGGCGTAGTGTGCTTCCTGCTAAATATACACCTGAAGCTAGCCCATATTGCTGTGTTTTCCTGGTGTGTTACACTAACAGGCATTTGCAGCACTTACAGCAGGTGTAGTGTGCCTCCAGCACATTATACACCTGAAGCTAGCCCGTATTGCTGTGTTTTCCTGGTGTGATACACTAACAGGCATTTGCAGCATTTACAGCGGGCGTAGTGTGCTTCCTGCTAAATATACACCTGAAGCTAGCCCGTATTGCTGTGTTTTCCTGGTGTGTTACACTAACAGGCATTTGCAGCACTTACAGCAGGTGTAGTGTGCCTCCAGCACATTATACACCTGAAGCTAGCCAGTATTGCTGTGTTTTCCTGGTGTGATACACTAACAGGCATTTGCAGCATTTACAGCGGGCGTAGTGTGCTTCCTGCTAAATATACACCTGAAGCTAGCCCGTATTGCTGTGTTTTCCTGGTGTGTTACACTAACAGGCATTTGCAGCACTTACAGCGGGCGTAGTGTGCCTCCAGCACATTATACACCTGAAGCTAGCCCGTATTGCTGTGTTTTCCTGGTGTGTAGGGATGGGCCCGGTGCTCGATTCGAACCCATGTTCGAATCGAGCATCGGGCGTTCGCTCGCTCGTCGAGCCCAGAACTATTTGGGCCGTTCGCATCACATTCGTGTGATGCGAGCGGCCCCGCAATGCATTGCGGCCGGCGCGGCCGGCGCAGTGCATTGCTGGCTGATGATTGGCCAAGCATGCACTGTGACCCCGCATGCTTGGCCAATCACAGCGCCCGAAACTCGGAGAGCAATAATTGGCTACAGGCAGGACGCCTGTAGCCAATTACAGCTCAGGGGCTTTAGTACACGCCCCACCATTTAAAAGGCCGCCACGCCATCGGCCCCGGTCACATGAGTTCCGGCTTTAGGAGAGATTAGTCTGCTGATTCTGTCTTTGCTTGATACTGAAAGATTTGCTCTTCTTTGCTAAACCATTGGCTATTTCTTTGCTAAACCATTGCTACCTAAGTCATTGATCGTTCATTGCTGCTGATTGCACAGTTAGTGTGTTATTAGCTGCTGCTGGGGATTAGTCTGGTGCGTGCTTACTGTTAGTACAGTATTGCAGTAGTACCAACCGCAGTGCTGTTAGCACAGCATTGCACCCCAACAGCACCCATAGGACTTCTAGTGTGTTAGTGGCAGCAAACAGAGCTCCTATATTTTCTTCTCAGCAGCACCCATAGGACTTCTAGTGTGTTAGTGGCATCACACAGAGCTCCTATATTTTCTTCTCAGCAGCACCCATAGGACTTCTAGTGTGTTAGTGGCAGCAAACAGAGCTCCTATATTTTCTTCTCAGCAGCACCCATAGGACTTCTAGTGTGTTAGTGGCAGCAAACAGAGCTCCTATATTTTCTTCTCAGCAGCACCCATAGGACTTCTAGTGTGTTAGTGGCAGCAAACAGAGCTCCTATATTTTCTTCTCAGCAGCACCCATAGGACTTCTAGTGTGTTAGTGGCATCACACAGAGCTCCTATATTTTCTTCTCAGCAGCACCCATAGGACTTCTAGTGTGTTAGTGGCAGCAAACAGAGCTCCTATATTTTCTTCTCAGCAGCACCCATAGGACTTCTAGTGTGTTAGTGGCAGCAAACAGAGCTCCTATATTTTCTTCTCAGCAGCACCCATAGGACTTCTAGTGTGTTAGTGGCAGCAAACAGAGCTCCTATATTTTCTTCTCAGCAGCACCCATAGGACTTCTAGTGTGTTAGTGGCATCACACAGAGCTCCTATATTTTCTTCTCAGCAGCACCCATAGGACTTCTAGTGTGTTAGTGGCAGCAAACAGAGCTCCTATATTTTCTGCTCAGCAGCACCCATAGGACTTCTAGTGTGTTAGTGGCATCACACAGAGCTCCTATATTTTCTTCTCAGCAGCACCCATAGGACTTCTAGTGTGTTAGTGGCAGCAAACAGAGCTCCTATATTTTCTTCTCAGCAGCACCCATAGGACTTCTAGTGTGTTAGTGGCATCACACAGAGCTCCTATATTTTCTTCTCAGCAGCACCCATAGGACTTCTAGTGTGTTAGTGGCAGCAAACAGAGCTCCTATATTTTCTTCTCAGCAGCACCCATAGGACTTCTAGTGTGTTAGTGGCAGCAAACAGAGCTCCTATATTTTCTTCTCAGCAGCACCCATAGGACTTCTAGTGTGTTAGTGGCATCACACAGAGCTCCTATATTTTCTTCTCAGCAGCACCCATAGGACTTCTAGTGTGTTAGTGGCAGCAAACAGAGCTCCTATATTTTCTTCTCAGCAGCACCCATAGGACTTCTAGTGTGTTAGTGGCATCACACAGAGCTCCTATATTTTCTTCTCAGCAGCACCCATAGGACTTCTAGTGTGTTAGTGGCAGCAAACAGAGCTCCTATATTTTCTTCTCAGCAGCACCCATAGGACTTCTAGTGTGTTAGTGGCAGCAAACAGAGCTCCTATATTTTCTTCTCAGCAGCACCCATAGGACTTCTAGTGTGTTAGTGGCAGCAAACAGAGCTCCTATATTTTCTTCTCAGCAGCACCCATAGGACTTCTAGTGTGTTAGTGGCATCACACAGAGCTCCTATATTTTCTTCTCAGCAGCACCCATAGGACTTCTAGTGTGTTAGTGGCAGCAAACAGAGCTCCTATATTTTCTTCTCAGCAGCACCCATAGGACTTCTAGTGTGTTAGTGGCAGCAAACAGAGCTCCTATATTTTCTTCTCAGCAGCACCCATAGGACTTCTAGTGTGTTAGTGGCATCACACAGAGCTCCTATATTTTCTTCTCAGCAGCACCCATAGGACTTCTAGTGTGTTAGTGGCAGCAAACAGAGCTCCTATATTTTCTTCTCAGCAGCACCCATAGGACTTCTAGTGTGTTAGTGGCAGCAAACAGAGCTCCTATATTTTCTTCTCAGCAGCACCCATAGGACTTCTAGTGTGTTAGTGGCAGCAAACAGAGCTCCTATATTTTCTTCTCAGCAGCACCCATAGGACTTCTAGTGTGTTAGTGGCAGCAAACAGAGCTCCTATATTTTCTTCTCAGCAGCACCCATAGGACTTCTAGTGTGTTAGTGGCATCACACAGAGCTCCTATATTTTCTTCTCAGCAGCACCCATAGGACTTCTAGTGTGTTAGTGGCAGCAAACAGAGCTCCTATATTTTCTGCTCAGCAGCACCCATAGGACTTCTAGTGTGTTAGTGGCATCACACAGAGCTCCTATATTTTCTTCTCAGCAGCACCCATAGGACTTCTAGTGTGTTAGTGGCAGCAAACAGAGCTCCTATATTTTCTTGTCAGCAGCACACATAGTACCTATAGTGTGTTAGTGTCAGCACCCATAGGACCTACAGTGTGTTGTGAGCACACATAGGAGTTCTATTTTTTATACTATATACACTACCGACTACAATGGCTGGAAGACCGCCAAGGAGAGGCAGAGCGTGCCGAGGCAAGAACACAGGGCAGGCAGGCTCTGTTTCTAGAGACAACAGTGCTGGCCGTGGACGTGGTCGTGCATCGTCATCAGCGCGTGGCCATGGGACACGCTTGTCTTTGTTTTCGGCAGCTGGACATGTGGAGCCGCATCATGCCGAAGGCTTGGTAGAATGGATGACCAAGCCCTCCTCATCCTCCTCATCCTCTCTCACCCAGGCTCAGGGTACTGGCAGAGCAGCTGCCAACGCGTACTCAATGGCATCATCAGCCACCCCTTCCCTAGACCCACCATGTCCTCCTGAGGAGTCCCCCGAACTGTTTGAGCACAGTGTTGGGTACATGCTCCAGGAGGATGCCCAACGATTCGAAGGCTCGGATGATGATACCCAGCTTGAGGAAGTCAGTAGTGTGCGCGCAGAGAAAGGGGATGCTGAAGGACAGCAATCTGGCAGTAGTGTTCCACCAGCTGCAGCTTACTGCCAGGTTTGCTCTAGTGGTGAAGAGGGAGGGGATGATGAGGTCACTGACTCCACGTGGGTGCCTGAAGGGAGAGAGGAGGAGGAGGAGGAGGATGCAGCGTCACATGTCCAACGAGGCAGGATGCCCCCTGGAGGCCAGCTAGAGGCCAGCACAGCAACTGTACCACACCGCAGAGCTCCGCCTGTGCAGGGCGCTGCCTCTGCACGTTATCACAAAAGTTCTTTGGTGTGGGCCTTTTTTGAGACGAGTGCATCAGATCGCACCACTGCTATTTGCAATATTTGTCTCAAGCGTATCTCGCGTGGCCAAAACATCAGCCGCTTGGGCACCACAAGCATGAGCAGACATATGTCGACCTGCCATGCAGCTCGTTGGCAAGCACACATAAAAGACCCACACCAAAGAACAAAGCGGACCTCTCCTTGCTCCTCATCAGCTGGGATCTCCATCCCCACTATATCTTCAGTCCTCTCTGAAAGCTGCTCTGAGAGGACTGAAGGTGTACAATTAGGTGTGTCACAACCAAGTACTTGCAGTACACCGACGTCCGATTGTAGCAGGCAAATTTCCCTGCCCCAGCTGCTGGACCGTCGAAAGAAGTATACTCCCAGCCATCCACATGCCCAGCGGTTGAATGCTAGCTTGGCTAAATTGCTAGCACTTCAACTGCTGCCTTTTCAGTTGATAGACTCGGCCCCCTTCCGTGAGTTTGTTCAATGTGCGGTTCCTCAGTGGCAGGTTCCCAAACGCCACTTTTTCTCACGGAAGGCAATTCCGTCTCTCTACTGGCATGTGGAAGGCAATGTCCATGCCTCGCTGGACAGGGCGGTCAGCGGTAAGGTGCATATTACCGCTGACTCATGGTCCAGCAGGCATGGACAGGGACGTTATCTTTCTTTCACGGCCCATTGGGTCACTCTATTGGTAGCTGGGAGGGATGCAGGACAAGGTGCAGTAGTGTTGGAGGTTGTTCCGCCACCACGCCTCCAAAATGCTACTACTGGTTGTGACACACCTCTCTCCTCCACCCCCTCCTCTTCTTCTTCCTCCATGTCCTCTTCGAGTGCTCTGTCCTCGGAACCAGCGGTGCTCCGTAGGCGTACAAGGGGCTACGCGAGTACGCAGGCAAAAAGATGCCATGCCGTGCTTGCGCTGGTGTGTTTGGGGGACAGGAGCCACACTGGGCCAGAGGTTCTGGCAGCTCTGCAGGGGCAGGCCGAGAGGTGGTTGACGCCACGCCAGCTTAAGCCAGGAATGGTCGTTTCTGATAATGGCACCAACCTCCTCTCCGCCCTGCGACAGGGGCAGCTCACCCATGTGCCCTGTATGGCTCACGTCCTCAACCTGGTGGTGCAGCGGTTCTTGGGCAGGTTCCCAGGCTTACAGGATGTCCTGAGGCAGGCCAGGAAAGTCTGTGTGCATTTCCGCCGATCTTATAATGCCAGTGCTCGGCTGACTGAGCTGCAAAAGGAGCTGAACCTGCCCAAGAACCGCCTAATATGTGACATGCCCACCAGGTGGAACTCAACGTTGGCCATGCTGCAGCGACTGCACACGCAGCAGAGGGCCATCAATGAGTACCTTTGCGACTACGGCACCAGGACAGGGTCAGGGGAGCTTGGCTTTTTTTCCCCACGCCAGTGGAGCATGATCAGGGATGCATGCACTGTCCTCTCACCATTTGAGGAGGCCACGAGGATGGTGAGCAGTGACAGTGCATGCATCAGTGACACTGTACCTCTTGTCCACCTGTTGGAGCATACGCTGCGTGGGATAATGGACAGGGCACTTGAGGCAGAACAGAGGCAGGAAGAGGAGGACTTCCTTGTCTCTCAAGGCCCCCTTTATACAGACAATGTTCCTTCTGTCCCACCCATCACACAGGAAGAGGAGGAGGAGGAGGAGGAGGAGGAGGATTGTGTGAGCATGGAGGTGGAGCCTGGCACTCAGCATCAGCAGCAGCAGTCTTTTAGGGATGATGTACAGTCCCAACCAACCAGTGGACTTGTACGTGGCTGGGAGGAGGTGGCTGGCGATCATGTCATCCTCAGTGACCCAGAAGACTCCGGACCGAATGCCTCAGCTAACCTACGCTGCATGGCCTCCCTGATCCTGCAAAGCCTGCGGAAGGATCCTCGTGTTCTTCGGATCAAGGAGAGTGACCATTACTGGCTGGCCACTCTCCTTGATCCACGGTACAAGGGTAAGGTTGCGGACCTTATCTTGCCGTCGCAGAGGGAGCAGAGGATGAGACATCTCAGGGAGGCCTTGCAGAAAGGTCTGTGCAACGCGTTCCCAGAAACTGGGAGGTTACAAACTCCTGGTCCTGGACGACGAGTTGCTGAGGCTTCGGTCAGTAGCAGAAGGAGCGGTGGGGAAGGTGGACGTCTGACCGATGCGTTCAGACAATTTTTTAGTCCGCAGCCCCAAGGTATGATCGGTTCCAGCAACCATCGCCAGCGTCTGATATACATGGTGCAGGAATACCTAGGGGCAAGGTCAGACTTGGACACCTTTCCCACCGAAAATCCTCTGGCTTACTGGGTCCTGAGGATGGATCACTGGCCAGAGCTTGCACAGTATGCAATTGAGCTACTGGCCTGTCCTGCATCCAGCGTTCTTTCCGAACGCACATTCAGTGCTGCTGGAGGATTTGTCACCGATCATAGGGTGCGCCTGTCCACCGACTCGGTTGATCGACTGACCTTCATAAAAATGAATCAGTCTTGGATCACCACCAGCTACCAGACACCTGAAGCGGATATAACGGAATAATTTATAATGTCACATCCCTTCAAGACTGCCTATGCTGATGCTGAGTGACTGTCCTGTTATGTTCACTGACTATCCTCTTCCTCCTCCTCAATGATCCATGCCACCACACCAGTGCCTAAGGCACAATTTTTCAGCCCCTGTATAACAGGGGCGTGTAATTACAATTTTTTAAAAAGATGCTTCGCAACAGGTGTGACTGCTGTGCTCAGAGTACAGTATCTGTGAGGGGTTGCAGTGTTGTGGCACCAGCACCAGTGCCTAAGGCACAATTTTTCAGCCCCTGTTGGGGCGTGTAATTACAATTTTTAGGCAATGCTTTGCAACAGGTCTCATTGCTGTGCTCAGAGTACAGTATCTGTGAGGGGTTGCAGTGTTGTGGCACCAGCACCAGTGCCTAAGGCACAATTTTTCAGCCCCTGTATAACAGGGGCGTGTAATTACAATTTTTTAAAAAGATGCTTCGCAACAGGTGTGACTGCTGTGCTCCAAGTACAGTATCTGTGAGGGGTTGCAGTGTTGTGGCACCAGCACCAATGCCTAAGGCACAATTTTTCAGCCCCTGTTTAACAGGGGCGTGTAATTACAAATCTTGATCTAATAGTTCACAGCAGGGCCCATTCCTGCGCCCACCAAGAGTAACTATGAGGGCCTACAGTCTTGTGGCAACACCGTCCACCACCACCACCACCACCAAAGGCCCAATTTTTCTGCCCTGTTCAACAGGTGCATGCAATTACAAATCTTGATCTAATAACTCACAGCAGGGCCCATTCCTGCACCCACCAAGAGTAAATGTGAGGGCTTACAGTCTTGTGGCAACACCGTCCACCACCACCACCACCACCACCAAAGGCCCAATTTTTCTGCCCGGTTCAACAGGTGCATGCAAGTACAAATCTTGATCTATTAACTCACAGCAGGGCCCATTCCTGTGCCCACCAGTCTTGTGGCTACACCAACATCTAATAGGGCAAATTTCTGCAGAGTATATACGGCAGGCCCCTACTTTCAAACATCCAACTTACAAACGACTCCTACTTGCAAACGGCAAGAGAAAACAGGAAGTGAGAGGAAATCTACCCCTAGGAAGGAAAATTCTATCCTGTTAGATTTAATTTGGGAAAAAGGTATCTCCTCTCTACTGATGCTTTATCACCAATCCTTGTTTCAATTAAAACCCCACTTTTCCAAAAACATTTGTCATTGGGACGGAAAGTGAGGTGACATGTTCTGAACAGATGTGCAAAGACAGCAAATGTTACAGGGGTGATAACCCCTCCCTATGTTCTCCAAAAAGCTTAAAAATTGTTTTTTTTGGGATGTAGCTACACTTCATAATGTACCTGTTCAGATTCTACTTAAGAACAAACCTACAGTCCATGTCTTGTTTGCACCACCTATATACTGCTGTTCAGAGTATATAGGGTTGTAGGTATAGGGTTTTATTTTGGGTGCGGGGTCCCCCTTAGTATCCATACAAGACCCAAAGGGGCTGGGGTGGGGGGGGGGGGGGGTGATGGGGTAGCCATGCCATTTTTCTCAAGGATTTTCAGCCATATGGCGGCCAGGACAAGACATGACATTGAAGCCGCAAGTGGTTTTAAATGGCTTCTTTTTTTCCTTTACAAATGTCATTTTGTGCAAGGACAGTTCTAAACACGGGAAACACATGCCACTTCACAGGCATACTTTAGACACCCCCCAGGTACCGTATTTAAAGGAAAATTTCACTTTTTTTTTTTTCACTTTATGCATCATTAAAATGACTGCTCCCGAAAAAACTTTAGTTTTTAAAATTTCTTTTTGCATTGATATATGTCCCCTGGGGCAGGACCCGGGTCCCCAAACCTGTTTTATAACATTAACATGCATATTGGCCGTTGTAATTAGCAATTTTGATTTCGAACGTTCGCGTCCATTATAACGAATAGGGTTCGAAAATTCGCGCGAACTTTCGGTCCGTTCGAAGGTTCTGGTGCGAACCGAACCCGGGGGTGTTCGGCTCATCCCTACTGGTGTGTTACACTAACAGGCATTTGCAGCACTTACAGCGGGCGTAGTGTGCTTCCTGCTAAATATTCACCTGAAGCTAGCCCTTATTGCTGTGTTTTCCTGGTGTGTTACACTAACAGGCATTTGCCGCATTTACAGCGGGCGTAGTGTGCCTCCTGCACATTATACACCTGAAGCTAGCCCTTATTGCTCGAGCTCTTTTTCTTTTGTGTTACACTAACGGGCATTTGCAGCACTTACAGTGGGCGTAGTGTGCTTCCTGCAAAATAAACACCTGAAGCTAGCCCTTATTGCTGTTTTTTTCCTGTTGTGTAACACAGGCAGTCATCTGCAGCACTTACAGCGGGCGTTGTGTGCTTCCTGCAAAATATACGTCTGAAGCTAACCCTTATTGCTGGTTTTCCCATCTCCCTGCAGGCCATTAGAATGTCTGGAAGGCAAACAAGGAGAGGCAGACAGTCAGGAGCCAATAAAAGAGGGCAAGCAGGCTCTGTGCTGGTCGTGGACGCGGTGCATCGTCATCAGCACGTGGCCATGGGACACGCTTGTCCTTCTTTTCGGCAGCTGGACGTGTTGAGCCGCATCATGCCGAAGACTTGATAGAGTGGATGACCAAGCCCTCCTCATCCTCCTCATCCTCTCTCACCCAGGCTCAGGGTACTGGCAAAGCAGCTGCCAAAGCGTCCTCTTCCCTGGTATCAATGTCATCATCAGTCACTCCTTCCCTAGACCCACCATGTCCTCCTGAGGAGTCCCCCGAACTGTTTGAGCACAGTGTTGGGTACATGCTCCAGGAGGATGCCCAGCGTTTCAAAGCGTCTGATGATGATACCCAGCTAGAGGAAGGCAGTAGCGTGAGATCAGAGAGAGGGGATGCTCAAGAAGGACACCAATCTGGCAGTCATGTTCCAGCAGCTGCAGCATACTGCCAGATTGGCTCCAGTGATGAGGAGGGAGGGGATGATGAGGTCACTGACTCCACGTGGGTGCCTAATAGGAGAGAGGAGGAGGAGGAGGATGAGGAGGAGGCACATCTCCAACGAGGCAGGATGCCCTCCGGGGGCCAGCGTAAGGGCAGCACACCGACTGAATCACACCGCAGAGCTCCGCCTGTGCAGGGCGCTGACTCTGCCCGTTATTCAAACAGTTCTTTGGTGTGGGCCTTTTTTGAGTCGAGTGCATCAGATCGCACAGCTGCTATTTGCAACATATGTCTCAAGCGTATATCGTGTGGCCAAAATATCAGCCGCTTGGGGACCACATGCTTGACCAGACATATGTTGACCTGCCATGCAGCTCGTTGGCAAGCCTACCTTAAAGACCCACACCAAAGAACAAAGCGGACCTCTCCTTGCACCGCATCAGCTGGGATCTCCAACCCCACTATACCTTCAGTCCTCTCTGAAACCTGCACTGAGAGGAATGAAGGTGTAGAATTAGGTGTGTCACAGCCAAGTACTTGCGGGCACTCTGCTAGCAGTACACCGACGTCCGATTCTAGCAGGCAAATTTCCCTGCCCCAGCTGCTGGACCGTCGAAAGAAGTTCACTCCCAGCCATCCACATGCCCAGCGGTTGAATGCTAGCGCTTCAACTGCTGCCTTTTCAGTTGGTAGACTCGGCCCCCTTCCGTGAGTTTGTGCAATGTGCGGTTCCTCAGTGACAGGTTCCCAAATGCCACTTTTTCTCACGGAAGGCGATTCCGGCTCTCTACCGGCATGTGGAAGGCAATGTCCATGCCTCGCTGGACAGGCCGGTCAGCGGTAAGGTGCATATTACCGCTGACTCATGGTCCAGCAGGCATGGACAGGGACGTTACCTTTCTTTCACGGCCCATTGGGTCACTCTTTTGGCAGCTGGGAAGGATGCAGGACAAGGTGCAGTAGTGTTGGAGGTTGTTCTGCCGCCACGCCTCCAAAATGCTACTACTGGTTGTGACACACCTCTCTCCTCCACCCCCTCCTCTTCTTCTTCCTCCATGGCCTTTTCCTGTGCTTTGTCCTCGGAACCAGCTGTGCTCCGTAGGCATTCAAGGGGCTACGCAAGTACGCAGGCAAAAAGATGCCATGCCGTGCTTGCGCTGGTGTGTTTGGGGGACAGGAGCAACACTGGGGCAGTGGTTCTGTCTGCTCTGCAGGGGTAGGCCGAGAGGTGGTTGACGCCATGCCAGCTTAAGCCAGGAATGGTGGTTTGCGACAATGGCACCAACCTCCTCTCCGCCCTCCGACAGGGACAACTGACCCATGTGCCCTGTGTGGCTCACGTCCTTAACCTGGTGGTGCAGCGGTTCTTGGGCAGGTACCCAGGCTTACAGGATGTCCTGAGGCAGGCCAGGAAAGTCTGTGTGCATTTCTGCAGATCTTATAATGCCAGTGCTCGCCTGGCTGAGCTGCAGAAGGAGTTGAACCTGCCCAAGAACCGCCTTACATGTGACATGCCCACTAGGTGGAACTCAACGTTGGCCCTGCTGCAGCGGCTGCACACGCAGCAGAGGGCCATCAATGAGTACCTGTGCAACTACGGCACCAGGACAGGGTCAGGGGAGCTCGGGTTTTTTTCACCACGCCAGTGGGGCATGATCAGGGATGCATGCACTGTCCTGGCACCATTTGAGGAGGCCACGAGGATGGTGAGCAGTGACAGTGCATGCATCAGTGACACTGTACCTCTTGTCCACCTGTTGGAGCACACGCTGCGTGGAATAATGGACAGGGCACTTGAGGCAGAACAGAGGCAGGAAGAGGAAGACTTCCTTGCCTCTCAAGGCCCCCTTTACCCAGACAGTGTTCCTTCTGTCCCACCCATCACACAGGAAGAGGAGGAGGAGGAGGAGGATTGTGTCAGCATGGAGGTGGAGCCTGCCACTCAGCAGCATCAACAGCAGCAGTCTTTTAGGGATGATTTACAGTCCCAAGAAACCCATGGACTTGTACGTGGCTGGGAGGAGGTGGCTGCGGATCATGTCGTCCTTAGTGACCCAGAGGACTCCAGACCTAATGCCTAAGCTAACCTACGCTGCATGGCCTCCCTGATCCTGCAAAGTCCGCGGAAGGATCCTCGTATTCTTCGGATAAAGGAGAGGGACCATTACTGGCTGGCCACTCTCCTTGATCCACGGTACAAGGCTAAGGTTGCGGACCTTATCTTACCATTGCAGAGGGAGCAGAGGATGAGACAACTCCGGGAGGCCTTGCAGAAAGGTCTGTGCAACGCGTTCCCAGAGACTGGGAGGTTACAAACTCCTGGTCTGGGACAACGAGTTGCTGAGGCTTCGGTCAGTCAAAGAAGGAGCGGTGGGGAAGGTGGCCGTCTGACCGATGCGTTCAGACAATTCTTTAGTCCGCAGCCCCAAAGTATGATCGGTTCCAGCAACCATCGCCAGCGTCTGATATACATGGTGCAGGAATACCTAGGGGCAAGGTCAGATTTGGACACCTTTCCCACCGAAAATCCTCTGGCTTACTGGGTCTTAAGGATGGATCACTGGCCAGAGCTTGCACAGTATGCAATTGAGCTACTGGCCTGTCCTGCATCCAGCGTTCTTTCGGAACGCACATTCAGTGCTGATGGAGGATTTGTCGCGGATCACAGGGTGCGCCTGTCCACCGATTCGGTTGATCGACTGACCTTCATAAAGATGAACCAGTCTTGGATCACCACCAGCTACCAAGCACCTGAAGCTGATATAACAGAATAATTTATTTTCAAATGTCACATCCCTTCAAGACTGATGCTGATGCTGACTGAGTGACTGTCCTGTTATGTTGACTGACTATCCTCCTCCTCCTCAATGATCTGATTCATAATGATATCTTGGAAAAACATTTTTGTTTCTGGGTGCCACCACCAGTGGCTAAGGCCCAATTTTTCAGCCCCTGTTTAACAGGGGCATGTAATTACAATTTTTGATGCAATGCTTTGCAGCAGGGCTCATTCCTGCACTCCAACTAGAGTCTCTGGGAGAGGTTGCAGTGTCGTGGCACCAGCACCAGTGCCTAAGGCCCAATTTTTCTGCCTCTGTTTAACAGGGGCGTGTAATTACAACTTGTGATGCAATACTTTGCAA
The DNA here is from genome assembly GCA_029206835.1 of Rana muscosa. Taxonomy (NCBI): domain Eukaryota; kingdom Metazoa; phylum Chordata; class Amphibia; order Anura; family Ranidae; genus Rana; species Rana muscosa. The sequence goes on from CM055116.1 coordinate 815,513,798, forward strand.
CAGGGCTCATTACTGTGCTCCAAGTACAGTATCTGTGAGGGGTTGCAGTGTTGTGGCACCAGTGGCTAAGGCCCAATTTTTCTGCCCCTGTTTAACAGGGGCATGTAATTACAATTTTTGATGCAATACTTTGCAACAGGGCTCATTACTGTGCTCCAAGTACAGTATCTGTGAGGGGTTGCAGTGTTGTGGCACCAGTGGCTAAGGCCCAATTTTTCTGCCCCTGTTTAACAGGGGCGTGTAATTACAACTTGTGATGCAATACTTTGCAACAGGGCTCATTACTGTGCTCCAAGTACAGTATCTGTGAGGGGTTGCAGTGTTGTGGCACCAGTGGCTAAGGCCCAATTTTTCTGCCCCTGTTTAACAGGGGCATGTAATTACAATTTTTGATGCAATACTTTGCAACAGGGCTCATTACTGTGCTCCAAGTACAGTATCTGTGAGGGGTTGCAGTGTTGTGGCACCAGTGGCTAAGGCCCAATTTTTCAGCCCCTGTTCTACAGGGGCATGTAATTAAAATTCTTGATCTAATAATTCACAGCAGGGCCCATTCCTGCGCCCACCAAGAGTAAATGTGAGGGCTTACAGTGTTGTGACAACACCACCACCACCAACACTACCAACACCAAAGGCCCAATTTTTCATCCCCTGTTCAACAGGGGCATGCAATTACAATTATTGATCTAATAATTCACAGCAGGGCCCATTCATGCGCCCACCAAGAGTAAATGTGAGGGCTTACAGTGTTGTGACAACACCATCACCACCAACACTACCAACACCACCACCAAAGGCCCAATTTTTCAGCCCCTGTTCAACAGGGGCATGCAATTACAATTCTTGATCTAATAATTCACAGCAGGGCCCATTCATGCACCCACCAAGAGTAACTGTGAGGGCTTACAGTGTTGTGGCACCAGCACCACCATCAAAGGTCCAATTTTTCCTACCACTGTTCAACAATGGCATGTATTTACAATTCCTGATATAATAGTTGACAGCAGGGCGTTCCAGCGCCCACCAAGAGTAACTGTGAGTTCTTACAGTGTTGTGCCAACACCAACACCTACGGGGTCATTTTCTGCAGAGTATATACCGCAGGCCCATACTTTCAAACATCCAACTTACAAACGACTCCTACTTGCAAACGGAAGGAGACAACAGGAAGTGAGAGGAAATTCACCCCTAGGAAGGGAAATTCTCTCCTGTAGGAGTTAATATGGGAAAAAAGTGTCTCCTCTCTACTGATGCTTTATAACCAATCCTTGTTTCAATAAAAACCCCACTTTTCAAAAACAGTTGTCATTGGGACGGAAAGTGAGGTGAAATGTTCTGAACAGGGGCACAGGCAGCAAAACAAATGTTACAGGGGCGATAACCCTTCCCTATGTTTTCCAAAAAGCTTAAAAATAGATTTTTTGGCTGGGGATACACTTAAACAATGTACGTGTTCAAAATTACAAACAGATTCTACTTATGAACAAACCTACAGTCCCTGTCTTGTTTACACCACCTGTATACTGCTGTTCAGAGAATATAGGGCCTTTTTTATTTTGTGTGCGGGGTTCCCCTTAATATCCATACAAGACCCAAAGGGGCTGGTAATGGGCTGGGGTTGGGGGGGGGGGGGGGGCTGATGGGGTAGCCATGCCATTTTTCTCAAAGATTTTCATCCATATTACCGGGACCAGACATGACATTAAAGCCGCAAGCAGTTTTAAATGGCTTTTTTTCCTTTAGAAATGTCATTTTGTGCAGGGACAGTTCTAAACACGGGAAACACATGCCACTTCACAGGCATACTTTAGACACCCCCCAGGTAAGATATTTAAAGGAATATTTCACTTTTTTTTTTCACTTTATGCATCATTAAAATGACTGCTTCCGAAAGACGTCCGTTTTTAAAACTTGTCCCCTGGTGCAGAACCCGGGTCCCCAAACCCTTTTTAGGACAATAACATGCATATTAGCCGTTATAATTAGCACTTTAGATTTCGAACGTTCGCGTCCATTGTATTTAATAGGGTTCTAAAGTTCGCGCGAACTTTCGGTCCGTTCGCAGGTTCTGGCGCGAACCGAACCCGGGGGTGTTCGGCTCATCCCTACTGAGGAGCATAACATAGACTTCAGATGGTAGGCCATCTGTGCCAGGTACATGCCCATGCAGTGAGTATCTATCTCTTCCTCTGTCAATGGGTCATTAAGCTTTTTATAATCCAAAGTTGATAATCATGGTAATGGGTATTCATCTAAAAAATCTTGAATGTCAGAGGTAGCTGGATGCACATCAGCAAAGAATTCACGGAACACCTTAATGATGTCTGAGGTAGAGCAGTGTTCTATGCCTTGTGAATTTGTCACAGCTGCAATGTGGGATGAGGGTTGTTGTGCCTTGGAAAGCATGGCTAACATGTGTCCTGTATTTTCTCCTTCTTAAAAGTGGCGCTGCTGTAGGAAGAAATGTTTATTTTCAGCTAGCTGCAAAGACAGCTAGCATAACATAGATTGTGATGCCAACCACACTCTCCTGGATACATCTGATGGGTTAGCCACATATGCCACCTCTTTTCTCCGACCTTCTGATGTAACAAACATCTCCCATGCTTTAGTGTCTGTTTTTATATGTATTATTGGCTTGACCTCACACATATGCTTTGGCTGTATCCCAGACAACACCTACAGTATATCCGTTGTGTCTATATTATATCTGAAAAATGAAGTCCATCCCCCATGCCTCTTTTTAACCCCCGACCCGGAGATCCACCAGAAATGGGGAGTGATCGGAGATGTGCCTAACAGCATATTGAGAAGAATCTATCAGTGACAACATGGCCTCATTACCCAAACCCATCAAATGAGGTGGAATGGCAGGAATATTCCTGGGCATTTGGGTTGCGCATTCTCCACACATCGGTAAGGCCCAGCTCTACAAGCAAACGTGCAAAAGGCGTGGGGCCTGTGCATTTCACATGGCCCAGATTTACAGTGGCGGGTAGTTTATCCGTTGCCAAATCTAAGTAATTATTAAAATCTTCCACCGCCAGGAGAGGTAAGTCAGAATGTCGAGCCATAAAATTTTCAAGTAGTCTAAAGAGATGGACTGAAAATGGTGAGGGAATGTACATCCCGGCAAGTACACATTTCGTCCCATAAAGGGAACACAATATACTGTAAATACATAGCGACCCTCAGGGTCAATAACCACATTTGTACAAGAGAATTAAGGCCCTTTACAGATTAAGATACTCACTCCCCTCGAGTACAATGAATGCGTAGAATGAAATTGGTGGCTAAACTGCCTCTGCGGGAACTGAGGAGTAGCCACCGAGGGGAGGTGAGTCTCCTGCAAGCGTATCACATCAGCATTCAATTGTTTGAATCAGGTTTATTGATTTCTGTGAATCCATTGGGACAATTCTATTGCTGATTGTGTCTTCTCTGTGTCAGTGACCACAGTTCCCTCATTCCTTGTCCTGGTGTCACAAAGTCTACCCTAGAAAGGGAGAAATCACATTTCAATTGAAAGGTGAAAATTGGATTCCTGTTTCTTCTGCAACTGTGCTATTGGTTAGTATAACTTTTACACCCCATATAAACAATGTAAAATACCAAAGTGTGGTGAAGTGGTAGAAAAAAACAAGAGAGCCGATGACAGTGGCAGGCAAATGACTTACCCATTGCATCACTGAAAAGAGCAAGTGAGTATATCTTGGAGTTTAGGTCTGTATTAAAGTACACAGGGGATATAGTAAGGTGCTCGGATATGGGTTAGAGACAAAATGAGTGGCAGTTTTCTTTGCTCATTGTCAATGAGGACAGTGATGCAGGTTCACCCAAAACACTAAGTGGGGTCTTTAATTCAGCTCTTTCATGGGGAGCAAGTGTGTGTTTCCGAAGCAGTAAAGCATTGGACATGTTTCTTCAGAAAGCTGGATACACCAGCAACCCAAATATAATCTGATCATATTTAAAATATTTAGTCACCCCATCCAATTTACATTTATCTTGGGTTGGAGACAATTCTGTTAGAACTAGAGGTATAGAAAGGCACATGACTGGAGTTAGTGTCATGATGCGGGTGAGAACCAAGACTCACTGCTTATCCAGGGTCTTCATGGTAATATACTTGTCATTGTTGCCATCATGTGTTAATATGAGGAACTGCACCTTTAATCTACCTACTGTATGTTTTAGGCATGGCTAAATTACATGAACAAATTTATTGCAGAAAAAAGCTACGTGCACTGCAATTTTTCTATGACATAGGGTATAAACATTGTTAGGCTTTATTATGGAATAAGTGAGAGAAATTACACATTGGCAGCAGCAACTGTAGAAAAATAACACTTTATCAGTTCAAGTACCATTGTCCTTAAAGTGGTTGTAAACCCTTTACTACCACTTTTACATACAGGTAAGCCTATAATAAGGCTTACCTGTAGATACTATGAATATCTCCTAAACGTGCATGGTTTAAGAGATATTCACTGTATCCGCATGTGCCAACGTGATCGGCACATGCACAGTGAATAAACGGCCTGCTCGAGCCGTTTCTTCAGGAGTCGTGCCATGACCGGCAGCTCCCACGAGTGATGTCATTGCGGCTCCGGCCAATCGCAGCGCCGAAGCCCTCAAACCCGGAAATAACTCCGGTAGACATGTCGCCGCTCACAGCAGTGTACGGGGCCTGCTGCAACAGCTTTGATCTCTTTGTGAGCAATGCATACTAGCTTATTATGCCTTTGACTTGCACTTTTTTTTTTCTTACAACCACTTTAAAGACAAGGGGCACCATCAGGCATTACTGATATTATATAGTGATTTGTGGGAACATAAATATTGCCTATAGGGGCATGGTTAAATAGTGCTTGAGATGCTTTCCCTACATACTGCAGGCACTGTACTTACAAGCAACAGGTGGTAACCCCACACAACACGCTTTAGGAACTGTGCCACAAGTAACAGAGATCTGCCTTGCGAGGGGACCCGTATCCAGGATCGAGGAGGCCAGGGAGGTGACCCTTTCTGAAGATCCAGCGCAGAGTCGTGATGACAGAGGGGGCCTCTGGTAACTCTCCGGAGGGATGTTCTTATCCTAAAAAAGGGGCCAAGTTACTCAAAGAAGGAAGTGCGGGCTCTTTCTGTCACAGTGGCAGTGACTCTACGCACACCAGGTCAGTGGCAGTGACCAACCTCATGTTCCGTGGCAGGGACCATGCTCCAAGCCAGTTCGTGCAAATCAGAACACGAGAAACCCTAAATTAAGTTTGTGCTTGGACCTCCTCCCACCTTATCTGACCCGTGTTTGTCTCAACCTGTCTGCTCTCAAAGAGACTATTTATTGCCCTTAAGAATAAATAAGAAGTTGGACTTTTCAGTTGGTGTGGACAGTTGCTTGCTGGGGAGAACTAAGGACTTGTTTCTGGCTACCCCAGAAACGAGGTCAGCTCTGGAGGTTTTTAAACACTGGCTGCAAGCAGACCCGAGAAACTAACACCGCTCAACCTCCCCATCCAGGAGGGTACGGGCTTGTGGTGCGGTGTGCCTCATTCTTTTCCTGCGAAGGAGCCAAGAAAAGCAGGTAAAGGCTGGGATGGGTGCGCTACATATAAATTGTACAAAGCAGAATATGCTACACTTATCAGCAAATCAGGTTTTATGGATTACTTGCAAATAAGGATGTGTATGTAACAAGAGCAAGAGGGCCATAAAGCATTGCGCTCGGCCAGCACCCTTTATATCCCTCTCTCTGGATATATAATTATATGTACATCAATTGCAGGCACTTTGCCAATCAAATGCAGCAACTGTGCCATCAATTGTAGTCACTGTGCCCATCAAATGCAGTCACTGTGCCATCAAATGCAGCCACTGTGCCCATCAAATGCAGCACTGTGCCCATCAAATGCAGCCACTGTGCCCGGCAAATGCAGCAACTGTGCCCATCATATGCAGCCACGGTGCCCATCAAATACAGCCACTGTGCCATCAAATGCAGCCACTGTGCCCATCATCTACAGCTACTGTGCCCATCATATGCAGCCACTGTGCCCATCAAATGCAGCCACTGTGACCATCATATGCAGCCACTGTGCCCAGCAAATACAGCCACTGTGACCATCGAATACAGCCACTGTGCCCATCAAATGCAGCCACTGTGCCCATCATATGCAGCCAGTGTGTCCATCAAATGCAGCCACTGTGCCCATCATATGCAGCCACTGTGCCCATCAACTACAACCACTGTGCCCATCAAATGCAGCCACTGTGCCATCAAGTGTAGTCACTGTGCCCATCAAATGCAGCCACTATGCCATCAAATGCAGCCACTGTGTCCATCAAATGCAGCCACTGTGCCCAGCAAATGCAGCCATTGTGCCATCAAATGCAGCCACTGTGCCCATTGTATACAGCCACTGTGCCCATCATATGCAGCAAATGTGCCCATCAAATGCAGCCTCTGTGACCATCATATGCAGCCACTGTGTCCATCAAATACAGCCACTGTGCCCAGCAAATGCAGCCACTGTGTCCATCAAATACAGCCACTGTGCAAATCATATGCACCCACTGTGTCCATCAAATACAGCCACTGTGCCATCAATTGCAGCCACTGCCATAAAATGCAGCCACTGTGCTCATCAAATGCATCCACTGTGCCCAGCAAATACAGCCAATGTGCCCATCAAATACAGCCACTGTGCCCATCAAATACAACCACTGTGCCCATCAAATGCAGCCACTGTGCCCATCAAATGCAGCCACGGTGCCCATCATATGCAGCCATTGTGCCTATCAAATACAGCCACTGTGCCATCAAATGCAGCCACTGTGCCCATCAAATGCAGCCACTGTGCCTATCATATGCAGCCACTGTGTCCATCAAATGCAGCCACTATGCCCATCATATGCAGCCACTGTATCCATCAAATACAGCCACTGTAATATCAATTGCAGCCACTGCCATCAAATGCAGCCACTGTGCCCATCATATGCAGCCACTGTGCCCATCAAATGCAGCCACTGTGCCCAGCAAATACAGCCACTGTGCCCATAATATGCAGCCATTGTGCCCATCAAATATAACCACTGTGCCCATCAAATGCAGCCACTGTGCCCATCAAATGCAGCCACTGTGCCCATCATATGCAGCCACTGTGCCTATCAAATACAGCCACTGTGCCATCAAATGCAGCCTCTGTGCCCATCATATGCAGCCACTGTGCCCATCAAATGCAGCCACTGTGCCCATTATATGCAGACTGTGCCTATCAAATGCAGCCACTGTGACCATCATATGCAGCCCTTGTGCCCAGCAAATACAGCCCCTGTGTCCATCATATGCAGCCACTGTGCCCATCAAATGCAGCCACTGCGCCCATCATATGTAGCCACTGTGCACATCAAATACAGCCACTGTGCCCATCATATGCAGCCACTGTGCCCACCAAATACAGCCACTGTGTCCATCATATGTAGCCACTGTGCCCACCAAATACAGCCACTGTGCCATCAAATGCAGCCCGGCGCGTGTCCTGGTTGTCACTTCACCAACCCCCCCCCCCTCCTCGTGCGCACGGCCGGACCGGCGGCACTTACCGCTCGTGTGGCGGGTCTCTGCTTCCGTCCTGGAGTGACGGGACTCTCCTCCTCCTCTGCAGTGGCGGGAAACAGCTTCTCCGGGGTCCGCTCGGCTCCTCAGGCTTCCTCCGCCATGTCTCTTCCTCCGCCAAAGCATTAGGCATCCAATAGGATCGCCTAATGCTTTGGATAATCGGGAGACAGGTCTCACTGATTTGCCTCCTGATTGGCAGGGAGGAAGGTTAGTGTGAAAATAGCGAAATTTAATTTGCTATGTCACACAACAGGGTGGGATTGGGACGCAGTGCTCTGCGCCCCAGCCCACCCTATTTTTAAGCCTATTAGAGCCTCTGGGTCTAATCACGAGCATCAAAATATACACCCCCCGCCTATCCCCGTTATAGTATTTAATGTGTCCGGCGTCCTGAAAGGGTCCGGGCACATGAATAGGGAAGACGGCTGAGGTGCCCACAATGCACCTGCCACTGATGTACATTATTGTATTTGTGCCACTTCATAGCTATTGATCTCTACCCTGGATACACATAACTAAAGGATTACGAGTACAAGACTTACAAAGCTAAAGCCTCGTACACGCGGCCGGTTTTCTCGTCGAGAGCTTTCTTGCCGAGAAAACCGTCCGTGTGTACGAGGCTTTCAGGTTTCTCGTCAAGAAAACTGGCCAGAATCTCGACGAGAAAAATAGAGAACCTGCTCTCTATTTTCTTGTCAGGATTCTCGTCGGCCTGTTTCCCGACAAGAAACAAGAGCGTGTGTATACTTACCTGTCGCCGTGGAAACCCGCGCATGCTCAAAATGACTTTGACGCATGCGCGGTAGCTTCCTAGGCATAGGTAGGGTGTAACAAGATGGCGGCGGCGGCATTGAATGTGACGAGCGCACGCTCGTCGTAGTCGATGACGTCACCGCGCGTGTACACTCGGCCGGGACAAGATTCTTGTCAAGAATCTCGTCAGGAAAAATGACATGTTTTTTCCTGACGAGATGAGGCCTTAGTATTATTGGATTATTTTATCCTAGCTAACTGACTGGACTGGTTAGACACACCACCATATTCACCTAAAAAGGTTTGGTATTCTTAAACTATATTTGAATTATCACCTTTACATTCATTGCATTCCATTATTATCTATTGGTTGTGATTTTATTCAATTGTTTATGGTGAATATTTTTGAACTTTTGTGCTCATTTCTCAAAGAAAATTAAAATAGCATTTTGTTATTCCATATACCAGTGTTTCTCAACTCCAGTCCTCAAGGTGCCCCAACAGGTCATGTTTTCAGGGTTTCCCTCCGATGAAACAGCTGTGGTAATTACAAGGAAGTGAAACTGATCAAATCACCTGTGCAAAATAATGGAAAGCCTGAAAACATGACCTGTTGGGGCGCCTTGAGGACTGGAGTTGAGAAACCCTGCCATATACCATATACCAAGAGTTTGTTTAACTGGTGACCAAATAATTAACGCAGCGGATTTAGAATATGTTGTACATTGCTTTTTTAGTTCTATAAAAAATAAGAATAAAGTTTTGTTATTTCATATACCAGGATTGACCAAATATTTAATGCAGTGATGGGAATCCTGCTTTAAAACAGTAGAGTTGGTATATGCTGTACATTGCTTTTTTGTATATCAAATGGAAAGTTTGCATGTCCTACAATGACATTACTCTGTATGTGTGTATGTGGTATGTAGGCACTTTGGGTTATGAGACAGGTGTGCTGTTGGTTTTATTCACTGTGTCACTTACTGCGCAGTAATACACTCCAGAGTCATCAACTTCAACCTGTTTTTTAGTCATTTTATAAGAAAGCTTCTTCTGCTCATGCGTTCCTGTAAATCCTTTATCATTTTTCCTTGTTATGTCACTAAGCAGCATGGTAGGAGCTTGACCCGGATACAAGACATACCAAAAAAGTGAAGGACTGCCCGAAATTTTATATGTGCATTCCAGCAATAGAGAGTCTCCTTCAAGAATGATCTGAGGTGCCGATGTCTGGTTTACAGACTGCGCTTGAAGTCCTCCTGCAGATACAATGGCCACATTAATAATAAGTAATATATTAGATAGCTCTACATTTGTGCAAAATTTCTTATCCAGCTACAGAAATCATGTTTCATTTATAATACTGCATACCTATTAGAATAGTTCCAGACACAATACACATGATGATGAAATCCATGGCTTAGGTATCTGTGCTTGTACACTATGCTCTCATGTGTATGTGAAGATAGGACTATAGACAGAGATCTATATATCATCACCTGACCTCTTTGTTACTTCCTGCAATCACTTACAGTCAAAGTTTAGAGCTTGTTTTTCTGGTTATGCAAAATACATATCCAGTAAAATGTTCATCTTGTAAATATAACATTGTTTTTTTTTTTTTATTTGTGTTAAATTATAAACTTACCATACCCCCCAATCTTCTATAAGGTCTACAAATATACTTAGGTTTCTATTGAATATAATTTGTTTCAATTAATAAGTTACCTAACTGTATACTAAATGTATAAAACAATTCAAATTCACACCAATATTCCAATTTGCATTTAGTAACCAAAGCTTGATTGCTTTGCTAATAGATAGTCGTGTAGCGGCCTCCTCACTCCCCTCTTTGCATCAGCTCGTCTGTCTCTTGTCTAGGGGTACCTTAGAGGGGAGAGAGCGGGGTCACCACGCCAAGCCTTCACCACATGATGTCTGTGCGGTGTAAGCAAAGTTCTTTCTTTACCTTCGGGTCAGTGTTGTGCACCTGGAGTTACCTTGAACAATGTCCGCCAGAAAATGAGCCCCACACCATTAAAGTCCAACACTCCTTTATTCTTCTCGAGTGAACAGCACAATCAGTTAAACTCCCTTAGAGAACAGAACAAACAAGGAGGTGTGGATGCGAGTAGGTCCAGACACAATGAACTCTCCACTTTCCTTCCTAAAAGTGGGCTGCGGTCTCCGAGCGAAGGGGGATTTCCTTCCAGGCGGTCTCCGATGGGAGGCTCACCTGTCACTGGCAATCTGCTGCACCCGGTCTTCAAGTGAGTAGCTCCCCCCGGTCCATTACGCCTTCCGGATTCGGGTACCCAATCCCTGGGTTCCCTAGGACCTCCGTCCCTCGTGTTGAGCACTGAGCTCCAGACCTCCATCCGAGTACCTCACCCCAGGCTAAAGGTGCCTGGGATGGAACACGACCTCCAGACGTCCTCCAGGTCTAGGCCGCCTAGAGGACCCACACGAGCCACCGCCCTCAGGCTGAAGGGGCCTGGGACTCCACCCCGTAACAAAGATGGCCGGCCCCTTTATGCCCTCTCCCAGCAAGCACGGCGGGTTCCCCGCCCCACCATACCACTGCCGAGGGAGGACAAAAAGGAGACCCGGCACACAGCAATGGTTCAACCCCAGCCCAAGGCGACAGCGCCACCTGCTCGGCCGCAGGGAACTACACATCACTGGTGTCTCTGCCAGGTTTAAATTACACCCGGGAAAGTACATACCCGCTACAATAGTCTGTAGTGTGTTTGGCCCTCTGCACACAAACATTCAGTTAGGTAAGGTAAGTAGGTAGGTAGGCTCAGTAGATCACTGGTGACAGTTAGGCTCCATGGATTTGGCTGTAAAGGCAGTACATCCATCTTCCTTTACTGAGGCTGTACCCTAACTGAGCCTTTCTCGTTGTGGGGAGCTGTCACAGATAAATGCAATATGTGAACTGACTGGGAATGTTGCGAAGCTGAACAAGCATGACAGTGTCCAAAGAGCTGCTGAACCTAGTGCACACTAAAGAGCTGCTGAATCTAGTGCACACTAAAGAGCTGCTGAATCTAGTGCACACTAAAGAGCTGCTGAATCTAGTGCACACTAAAGAGCTGCTGAATCTAGTGCACACTAAAGAGCTGCTGAATCTAGTGCACATCAAAAAGCTGCTGAACCTAATGCACACCAAAGAGCTGCTGAACCTAATACACATCAAAGAGCTGCTAAACCTAATTCACATCAAAGAGCTGCTGAACCTAGTGCACATTAAAGAGCTGCTGAACCTAGTGTACACCAAAGAGCTGCTGAACCTAGTGCACACGAAAGAGCTGCTGAACATAGTGTACACCAAAGAGCTTCTGAACCTAGTTTACACCAAAGAGCTGCTGAACCTAGTGCACACCAAAGAGCTGCTGAACTTAGTGTAAACCAAAGAGCTGCTGAACCTAGTGCACACCAAAGAGCTGCTGAACTTAATGCACATACAACAGCTGCTGAACCTAGTGCACACCAAAGAGCTGCTGAACCTAGTGCACATCAAAGAGATGCTGAAACTAGTGCACATCAAAGAGCTGCTGAACTTAATGCACATGCAACAGCTGCTGAACCTAGTGCACACCAAAGAGCTGCTGAACCTAGTGCACATCAAAGAGCTGATGAACCTAGTGCACATCAAAGAGCTGCTGAACCTAGTGCACATCAAAGAGCTGCTGAACCTAATGCACATCAAAGAGCTGCTGAACCTAGTGCACACCAAAGAGCTGCTGAACCTAGTGCACACCAAAGAGCTGCTTAACCTAGTGCACACCAAAGAGCTGCTGAACCTAGTGCACACCAAAGAGCTGCTGAACCTAGTGCATACCAAAGAGCTGTTGAACCTAATGCACATCAAAGAGATGCTGAACCTAGTGCACACCAAAGAGCTGTTGAACCTAGTGCACATCAAAGAGCTGCTGAACCTAGTGCACATCAAAGAGCTGCTGAACCTATTTTTTGTTTTTTTTTTGTTAAATCAACAATCATTTTGAAAATAAAACATCACTGCTGTAGCAGATTTTCCTCCCCTGCTGTAATGGGAAGAGGAAAGTTTGGGTGCAGTACTGTCTACCTACAACTTCTAATATTGGCATGTCTTGCAGAGGTTTTTTGTTCAGCCAACAATGATTTTGAAAAGATTTTTAGTGAAAACAAATTCCCAGTATGTGCTGATCAAATACAGTGGATCAGAGATCGCTTTGACACAGCCGCCACTGCTTTCCTATTAAGCGTGCAAGGTATAGAATGTGGTGAGGGTGATACTTACTGGTTGGGGACTGGGGAGGGCTTTTCCACTAGAGGAACACTCCATTTATTCATTGGATCATCTGATGCACATTGGTGTTTTAAATTAACTATTTCCTTATCAATCATATTATGGGACTTTGACGAATTGATCTAGTATATAATTTTTGACGTTAGGCAGATTTTTATTTTACAGATGTCTATTGTACATATTGGTTTCTTTATCTGATATACTGGTCAGTTTTATTTGATGCACCTGTTTTGGTGATGCAATTATTTGTACATATTTTTACAGACTTGCATGCATCACTCCTTATTGCTGACTGCCTGTGGATATCTATACTAGTGCAGCTTGGTGTATTAGATAAATGGACACAGGAAGACTGAGGCCACATTAGCAAGTGTTTAACCTGGATTTGATTAAACATTCAACATCATTACAGGTCCTTCTCAAAAAATTTGCATATTGTGATAAAGTTCATTATTTTCTGTAATGTACTGATAAACATTAGACTTTCATATATTTTAGATTCATTACACACAACTGAAGTAGTTCAAGGCTTTTCTTGTTTTAATATTGATGATTTTGGCATACAGCTCATGACAACCCAAAAATCCTATCTCAAAAAATTAGCATATCATGAAAAGGTTCTCTAAACGAGCTATTAACCTAATCATCTGAATCAACTAATTAACTCTAAACACCTGCAAAAGATTCCTGAGGCTTTTAAAAACTCCCAGCCTGGTTCATTACTCAAAACCGCAATCATGGGTAAGACTGCCGACCTGACTGCTGTCCAGAAGGCCATCATTGACACCCTCAAGCAAGAGGGTAAGACACAGAAAGAAATTTCTGAACGAATAGGCTGTTCCCAGAGTGCTGTATCAAGGCACCTCAGTGGGAAGTCTGTGGGAAGGAAAAAGAGTGGCAGAAAACGCTGCACAACGAGAAGAGGTGACCAGACCCTGAAGAAGATTGTGGAGAAGGACCGATTCCAGACCTTGGAGGACCTGTGGAAGCAGTGGACTGAGTCTGGAGTAGAAACATCCAGAGCCACCGTGAACAGGCGTGTGCAGGAAATGGGCTACAGGTGCCGCATTCCCCAGGTCAAGCCACTTTTGAACCAGAAACAGCGGCAGAAGAGCCTGACCTGGGCTACAGAGAAGCAGCACTGGACTGTTGCTCAGCGGTCCAAAGTACTTTTTTCGGATGAAAGCAAATTTTGCATGTCATTCGGAAATCAAGGTGCCAGAGTCTGGAGGAAGACTGGGGAGAGGGAAATGCCAAAATGCCTGAAGTCCAGTGTCAAGTACCCACAGTCAGTGATAGTCTGGGGTGCCATGTCAGCTGCTGGTGTTGGTCCACTGTGTTTTATCAAGGGCAGGGTCAATGCAGCTAGCTATCAGGAGATTTTGGAGCACTTCATGCTTCCATCTGCTGAAAAGCTTTATGGAGATGAAGATTTCATTTTTCAGCACGACCTGGCACCTGCTCACAGTGCCAAAACCACTGGTAAATGGTTTACTGACCATGGTATTACTGTGCTCAATTGGCCTGCCAACTCTCCTGACCTGAACCCCATAGAGAATCTGTGGGATATTGGGAAGAGAAAGTTGAGAGACGCAAGACCCAACACTCTGGATGAGCTTAAGGCCGATATCGAAGCATCCTGGGCCTCCATAACACCTCAGCAGTGCCACAGGCTGGTTGCCTCCATGCCACGCCGCATTGAAGCAGTCATTTCTGCAAAAGGATTCCCGACCAAGTATTGAGTGCATAACTGAACATAATTATTTGAAGGTTGACTTTTTTTGTATTAAAAACACTTTTCTTTTATTGGTCGGATGAAATATGCTAATTTTTTGAGATAGGATTTTTGGGTTGTCATGAGCTGTATGCCAAAATCAGCAATATTAAAACAAGAAAAGCCTTGAACTACTTCAGTTGTGTGTAATGAATCTAAAATATATGAAAGTCTAATGTTTATCAGTACATTACAGAAAATAATGAACTTTATCACAATATGCTAATTTTTTGAGAAGGACCTGTATATATAACGACAAAAAACATCATGCAGGAGCTCCATCTAGTGACCAATTTAAGTATTACAAGTTGTGCCCATTAATATTCTCAAGGGCTCCATCTAGTGGTCAAATACATTTTTACTATGTATTATTATTATCAATTTAGAATACAGGATTTAAATAGCACCAAGAGTTTGCGCAGCACTTTATAACATGGTGGCAGACAGCAAAATTACATTACAATTCAATACAGGAGGAATCAGAGGGCTCTGCTCTTAAGAGCTTACAATCTAGGAGGGAGGGTCAAGTGATACAAAAGGTAATAACTGTGGAGGATGAGCTGATGGAGAAAATAAAAGTGCAGTTGTTAGGTGGAGGCAGGAATAGGCTTCTCTGAAGAGAAGGGTTTTAAGGGATCATCTTAAAGGGGACAGAGTAGGAGATAGTCGGACAGATTGGGGTAGGGACTCCTATAGGATGGGAGGGGAATAGCAGAGAGGAGTAGCAGACACGTAATGATTGGTAAGGTGGATGAGTCTTCATGACAGACTGAAGAGAGGATAGCCTATGTAAAGGTAAGCCAATGAGGAGGGAGTTGCAGTAGTCGAGGCGAGACAAATATCGGTCAGGAATCTCATACAGCCAATTCTCATTTTTGATTAGAAGGTGCTTGCTCTTATGCACATGTGCAGGATTGTGAGCATAGAAGCCTAGTCCTTGTATGTCTAGATAGACTTCTATGCTCGTGATCCTGGACATGTGCATAAGAATGAGCAACTGCTGCACAGAAATGAGAATTTGCTGTACAAGATCCTTGACACTATCTTATATCAGAAACAATTGAGTACTGTCCGTGATACTTTTTTTTTATTAAGACTAAAACCCAATTTTTCAGGACAAACTTTTGGAATGTGCCCCCTTCTTCAGGGTCCAAGCAGGACTGTTATTGTCCTGAAAAATTGGATGTTAGCGGAAATAAAAAAGTATCACAAGCAGTACTCAATTGTTTGTTGCAAGTGCACTAATAAGGCTATAATTACCTAATGTACTATCTCATATAAAGAGGAATTAATTGCTTCTTAATTATAATCTTATGTAAAGAGGAGTATATCACCTCTTTCTTATTCATTTACAATACGTAAGGAAATTAAAAGAAAATATGAACAAAACAAAAAATGTAATATTAACTGTTATTGACAATTTACATCCCCTTTATATTTAGATTGTACAGAGAATACATTTTAATGTTATATATCTATATAGTTTGGGGATATCCCTCTCATTTTGTTACTGACCCTCTAATGGGAGACAAATCTATCAATCACTATCACTTTAGACCAGCAAAATCTTTTTTGTGATGGGAAGCATAATGTCTGGACACACTGTGCCTTTTGAACGCCAATCTGTTCACAAATTCTGACCTGCAGTGCCCATGTACTGTAGACTGCAGTGCACTTCAGCAGGTAAATAATGTTATGAGTAGAACAAGTTCTAAATTCTTTAATCTCATATGATTGTTGGGTACTCTGAACTGAAGGATTTGGTTCTAACTATGCTTTGTCCTTCACATCTACATACTCCACACCTTTTACATGGAAACAATCGCTACAATTCATCAAACAATCTATCATAGACGTGCGCACAGGGTGTGCCAGGTGTGCCCAGGCACACCCTAATCACTCTGTGCAGCATAGATTTCCCCTACTGCCCTAGCTCCCCCCCCCTTCCTCCCGCACCGCTGCTGGCTTCCCTCCTCTCCTCTACTGGTGGCTGTTGCTGCAGGGATGTTTTAGGGTGAATGGGGGAAGGGGCCGGTAAATATGTAATTTACTGACCCCTTCCCTTTCTGAATGAACACAGTGAGCGATCAGTAGTGTGTGTTTGAGCTTTGGGGTGCACACCCTAATGCAATGGGCTGCGCACACCTATGAATCTAATCTTCTTTAGTTGCTCGATTTAATTGGGGGAAAATGTATCCCTTAAAGATGGAACCTTCACATACATAGCTGTTGAGTTATATGGAAGTAATGGGCCCAATACATTTTATTTTCCAAAACTGGCCAGTGCTTTTTAATTAACTTCTTGCTATTGTGAAGCTTTATCTTTTTTTTTTTTTATTGTTTTAATTGGATACGCTGTGGGTCCCAATTATTGTTTTGTATCTACTTTTTCTAGTTTGATTGGATGGCTAGCTTTGTTTCTTCACTGTAAGATAGAATTATTCCTTCTCTTGACATTGTTTATATTGCTTCATATTGTTTATACGTTCTGTTATAACTGTAAAAAAAAAGGAAAATCTTTGAATAAAGAATTATATTTAAAAAAATAAATGGTTTTGCACAGAGCAGTCCCAATCCCCCTTTTCTAGGGTCCCCTGCTGGCGCACTAGGCCCCTCCTCTTCGATGAGTACCCCCATTGAAATCCACTTTCTATGGGGCACTTGTGTGGGCTCACTCTTGAGCCGCCCTGTCTGCGTCGATTGACAGAGACAGCATGTGTGTGCCCCCCCCCTCGTAACAGTATTTGATTGACAGCTGCAGAAGCCAATGGCTCCTGCTGCTATCAATCTGCCCAGTGAGGATGGAGAAAGCTGCTGCTCTCATACACAGTGCTGGGTTAAGATCAGGCTCAGGTAAGTATAAGGGGGGGGGGGGGGGGTAAAGGGGGATCCCACAGCATAGAATGCATTAAGGTAAAAGAAAAACCTTCAGGCTTTAGAACCCCATCATATTGGGTTGAGAAGATAGTGAGCAATGACTGTTCAGATTTATTGCAACTTTCTGAGTGTTGTTTTGCATCCTGTAATAATAAATCTTGGTTAGTAAGGGAAATCTGCTGTATTCTTTGGTCAAATAGATTTCTAAAAAAGGGATTATCTTTTTTTTTATATTATAGTCCATTTATATGACAAATTTATACCCCAGTCATTAGTGTTTAGTTCTTTCATAAAATTATGTGATAAATCTTCATCCCTTCATCCTTCAAACCTTCATCCCATATGAGGAGAACGTCATCTATATACCTTTTCCCAAGGGTTAGCTCTAGTCTAGGTCTGCCATAGATGATAATCCCCTCCCTTCTAGACATAAATAGATTTGCCATGCTTGGGGTGGACTTGACACCCATGGATACACCTGTTTTTTGAAGATAATTATGTTTTTTGAAGATAATTTTGAAGATAATTTGAAGATAAATCCAAAATTAGTTAACCTCGTGATGAATTCCAATAATTCTAAAATAAATAGCTATTGACAAGCTGACAGATGTGCCTGAACCCACTGACTGCCCATGATGGCCAGCCACTGCTTCTTTAACAACCATTGACAGCAGAAGCTGTCATGTGCAGCAGCAACAGAAAAACTGCTACTATATTATGATAACGCCCGAACAAGCTAATTTTTTTCCAAATCCGTGTTCATACCAAACATTGAGCTCATCGCTAATAATTCTATGTACTATATATATGTTATTTCATAGCTAGGGTTGTCCTATATGGGCATGAACCTAAAGGATTCCAAGTTTCAGCCTTCAAAGCTAAGTATTGTAATTTAATCTCAACTTACTGACTAGACTGATAATTATTTTAACATATTTTGAACTTTGTCTTTATATTTCTTGCATTCCTTTATCACCTTATTTTTTTATTAATCCCTGATAACTACATTTATGCATTTGTTTATGTTGCATATTAGTGTAATTGTGTGCTTATTTCCCAACAAAATGGAAATAATATAGTTTTCTTATGTCATACACAAATTAAAGTGGAACTTCCCTTTCTCAACCAACATTGATTATTTTTAATATATCAAATTTACTGTTTTTTAATTATTTATTTTTTTTACATTTCTTCAGTTAGTTCCTGGTTTCTTGCCTAGGCAAATGACGTCATACATCCCAGAAGTCTTCAGGAGGGGAGGAGAGGAGGAGGGGTTTTCTCAGCTAAGCAAACATTTCTGTATGCATGCTTGAACTAAGGGCAAATGGATTGAATTGTTCGCCCTTACTCAAGATATCCATAGCCAGAAATGTTAGGGGGTTGTTCATCAATGTGATTTCTCAACAAAATAAAGCATGGAGATAGGGATGGATGGGGGAGTTTACTTTAAATATTAAAAATGAATTGTGTTTTTGGTTTGTGGTGCTCAGACACATGGAAGATCCGCTTTAACCGCTTCAGTCCCGGACCATTTTGGTGGTTAAAGACCAGGCCACTTCTTGCGATTCGGCACTGTGTCGCTTTAACTGACAATTGCGTGGTCATTCAAAGTGCATCCCAAACAAAATTGACATCCTTTTTTTCCCACAAATAGAGCTTTCTTTTGGTGGTATTTGATCACCACTGCGGTTTTTATTTTTTGCGTTATAAACAAAAAAAAGTGAAATTTTTGAAAAACATGCAATATTTTTTCCTTTTTGCTATAATAAATATCCCCAAAAAATATATAATTTTATTTTTCCCACAGTTTAGGCGGATACGTATTCTTCTACATATTTTTGGTAAAAAAAATTGCAATAAGCGTTTATTGATTGGTTTGCGCAAAAGTTATAGCTTCTACAAAATAGGGGACTGTTTTATGGCATTTTTTTTACTAGTTATGGCGGCGATCAGCGATTTTTATCGTGACTGCGACATTAAGGCAGACACATCGGACACTTTTGACACCATTTTGGGACCATTGTCATTTTTACAGCGATCAGTGCTATAAAAATGCACTGATTACTGTAAAAATGACACTGGCAGTGAAGGGGTTAACCACTAGGTGGCGCTGCAGGGGTTAAGTCAGTATTAGGGAGTGATTCTTACTGTTAGGGGGTGTGGCTACTCGTGACATGTCACTGATGACCGTTCCCGATCACGGGGAACGGTCATCAGTGACAGTGTCACTAGGCAGAATAGGGGAATGCTTTGTTTACAAAGGCATTCCCCTGTTCTGCCCTTGCCGACCGCGGGCCTTCAAGGAACATCGAGTTCCCGGGACCCGTAGCCGCACTCGCGAGGCACACGGTGGGCGCGCGCGCGCCCGCTGGGCTGCAAATTTAAAGGGACGTACAGGTACGCCCATGTGCCCATGTGCCTGCCCGTGCCATGTTGTCGATGTACATCGTCGTGCGGCGGTCGGCAACTAGTTAAACTGTGTAAATGCATTAATGTTAAAGCAGTGGAGTCAGTACATGCTGTATATTGTTGCATTGCTTTTACATATTTAAAATCGAAAGTTTGCAAGTCCTAAAATGACATAGATTATGTATGTGGTATGTAGGCACTGTGGGTTATGAGACAGGTGTGCTGTGAGTTTTATTCACTGTGTCACTCACTGCGCAGTAATACACTCCAGAATCATCAACTTCAACCAGATTTTTAGTCATGTTATAAGAAAATTTATTCGGCTCATGTGTTCCTGTAAATCCTTTATCACTCTTCCGTGTTAGATCACTAAGCAGCATGGTAGGAGCTTGACCCGGATACGAAACATACCAAAAAAGATAAGGACTGCCCGAAATTTTATATGTGCATTCCAGCAATAGAGAGTCTCCTTCAAGAATGATCTGAGGTGCCGATGTCTGGTTTACAGACTGCGCTTGAAGTCCTCCTGCAGATAAAATGGCCACATTAAAACATATATATATATATATATATATATATATATATAAACATTTATATCAGATAGCTCTATATTTGCTCAACATATTTCATTTATAATACTGCATACCTATTAGAATAGTTCCAGACACAATACACATGATGATGAAATCCATGGCTTAGGTATCTGTGCTTGTACACTATGCTCTCATGTGTATGTGAAGATAGGACTATAGACAGAGATCTATGAATCATCACCTGACTACTTCCTGTATTCATTTGCATTTATAGTTTGGAGCTTTTTTTTTTTCTTTGGTTACACAAAATATGGATATCCATGCAGTAAATGTTCTGCTTATGAATCTAACTTTTTTTTTATTGCTGTTAAATTAATTAATCTGCCATAGTCCCCAGTCTTTTATAATGTCTACAAACACCCTTAGGTTTCCATGGAATTTAATTTGTTTTTTATATATATATATATATATATATAAAAAAGAGGACATAAATATTCAGATTTCCATTTAGTAAACAAAGCTTGATTTGTCCTATAATGTCTATATTTGTCCTATAAATTTGTCTGTAGAGTGTGTGGTCTTCTGCATCCAAACATTCAGTTAGATAAGGTAAGTAGGTCAGCAGATCTCTGGATGACAATTAAAGTCATTGTAAAGTCTTGTTTTTTTTTTTCAAAAAAAATAACAAACATGTAATTCTTAACTCCTCTGTGAAGTGGATTTGCACAGCCTGGATCCTCCTCTTCTTGGGTCCCTCTTCTGTGCTTCTGGCCCCTCCCCCTTGTTCAGTGCCCCCACAGCAAGCAGCTTGTTTTGGGGGCACCCGATCTAAGTCACAGCTTCCTGTGTCCATCCAAACACAGAGCTGTGGCCTGGCCCCACCCCTTTTCTCTCCTGATTGGCTGACTGACTTTGATTGACAGCAGCAGGAGCCAATGACACTGCTTCTGTGTCTCAGCCAATCAGGAGGGAGAGTCTCGGACAGCCGAGACACTCGTGGACATCGTTGGACAGAGAGGGGGCTCAGGTAAGTATTAGGGGTGCTGGGGGGGCTGCTGCACACAGAGGGCTTTTATCTTAATGCATAGATAAAACACCTTCTAACTATACAACTCCTTTAAGCTCCAGGGTTGTTGGACATAAAGGCAGCACATTTTCATACCTCCCAACTTTTTAAAATGGGAACGAGGAACACCTATTAGCAAAAGTATATAGGCATAAGACACACACCCTTCCACACCCCCTTAAAGGAGAATTATACCAAAAAAATAGCTAAATCCACAAGTGCTGTTTTTTTTACCACTACTATTCCTTTATATTGGCTTTTGAAATTTACAAATGCAGCAATTTAGAATGTGGATGAAAGGTTTAGCACTGGAAAACACTTTTTGAAAGATAAATAGTGCATTTTATATACAACTATATAGAACAGCTAAAAGGAGGGACAAATGAGGAGGAAAGAGGGACAGAGTCAGGGGTGGCCATCCAGTAAGGGCGCACGGGCGCCACCTACCCTTTCCATCGCTGTCCCCTATTCATGCTGCCAGCCCATTGCAGGATGCCAAGCGCATGAATTACAGCGACAGGTTTTTTTTTTTAAGCACCTGATTACCGCCAGAGGCCCTAATAGGCTTTAAAATAGGGTGGGCTCCGAACCCAGAGCATTGCGCTCGGAGCTAACCCAGGTGTGTTGGAATAGCGAATGAATACACTTAATTTACGTCTCCACCAATCAGGAAGCGTGGGGGTGAGACGCTTTTCCTGATTGGCCAAAAGGAGAAGCGTTCTGATTGGCAAAGGAAGAGGGAGGAGATGGAACCCGCAGAACAGGGGAGGGTGATGCCCAGGGAGGAGAGCCAGGGAAGCCGCCCGTGGTTGAGGTCAGAGCATTGACCGACTCAGGGGTGGCGGAAATGCACTGTTTTCCGCCTCCCGAAAAAAAATTACCACCTGCAGCCACTGGACAGAGGGACAATGTGCCAAATCAGGGACAGTCCCTCGAAATCAGGAACAGTTGGGAGCTATGTATTCTGCGTCCCTGCCGAGGCTGCACCCTACCTGAGCTTTTCTAGTTGTGTAAGGTGGCTGTCACGATTAAATGCAATATGCGGACTGACTGGGAATCTTGTATAGCTGAACAAGCATGGCAGTGGAAAATGCTGTTGAACTTACTGCACACCGTGCACAGGAGTCAGAAATGCTTGCCAGGCTGCCCCTTTAGAGCTTCATGAAGGCCTAGCAGTAATGGGAATATTGACATGACATGACATGACATTGTAGAAACATAGCCAATACTGTCTTCTAATAAATATTTTGGATTATGCTGCCACCTTGTGATCTTTGTTTGTATTACATAGAAAATTAAGTACTGTCCGTGATACTTTTTTTATTTGCACTAACATAGAATTTTTCAGGACAAGCTTTCGGGGTATGTCCCCTTCTTCAAGGTCCAAGCAGTACTGATTCACAATTTTTTTAGCAGAATGTTGAAACAAAACAAGAAAAAAAAAAAATCTCAGAGGGAAAGGAAAAAAAACACATACAAATCAATGGTAATAAAGATAGCAGCAGAGTTAGTGAGATAAGACAGAGTTAGTGAGATAAGACAGAGGGAGAGCTATAGACTTGAGGGGGGAGATGCTAGCCACAGAGGGGGTCATAAAACCTTAGTATAATGGGTAAGGAAACCAATATCTAAATTTAGGCCATTCGTTTTTGTGTTAAAAAGAATTATCATTCTTAGTTCAAATGTTTTCCTTTCCTGGATAGTTCTGAAATTCCCTTTAAGAACTAAAACATTGAGGTCTTCTATAGTGTGGTCTGGTTGTGAGAAGTGATGTCCCACAGGTGTGCAGAAACTCTCTTCTTTATGTTCCTTGATGGTATGTCTGTGAAAATTCATCCTCGCTTGCAACTTCTGTCCTGTTTCACCAACATAAGATCCTTTGCCACACCTGTTGCATTGGATGAGGTACACAACATTACTGGAGGTACAGTTGTAAGATCCCATGATGGTGAAGGTCCCATTTGTGTGTGTGACACTTTTGGATGGATTGATCTGGTTGCACAGTTTGCAGCGTTTTTTATTGCAGGGTTTGCTTCCATTATTTGTGACTTCATAATCAGAGTGAAGTTTCCTGCTGATTAGTTTGTGTCTGAGGTTGGGTGGTTGTCTGAAAGCCAATAATGGGGGTTGTTGGAATATTTCTTTCAGAGTTTCATCCTCTGTTATAATGGGCTGTAAATCTTTGATTATCTTTTTGATCCCTTCTAGTGTTGGGTTGTATGTGGTGACTAGAGGTACTCGGTTATTTGTTTTTTTCTCTTTGTATTGGAGGAGATTTTCTCTTCGGGTTTTCAAGGCTGTGTTTATGCTGTTGTTGATGGTTTTGTCTTTATATCCTTTCTTCTGGAAAGAGCCTGCCAGTGTTCTGAGATGTTTATCTCTGACTTCTGGGTCTGAACAAATTCGGTGGTATCTGATGGCCTGGCTGTGTATGATGGCTCGTTTAGTGTGTTGGGGATGAAAACTGGAACTATGAAGATAGCTGCATCGGTCAGTCGGTTTTCTGTATATGGAAGTGTGAAGCTTGTCATCCCTGATGTATACTGTAGTGTCTAGGAAGTTGACATGTGTGTTCGAATAGTCCATTTTTAGTTTGATAGATGGGTGAAAAGTGTTGATCAATGAGAAGAATTGGTTTAGATTTTCTTCACCTTCAGTCCATATCATGAAGATATCATCAATATAGCGATAATATCTGTATGGCTTTTGTTGTATGCTGTTCAGGAATTTGTCCTCCAGGTCAGCCATAAATAAGTTTGCATATTGGGGTGCCATTTTGCTTCCCATAGCAGTACCCATACATTGGAGATAGATGTCATTGTTGAAAGTGAAGTAGTTGTGTGTAAGAATAAATTCGATGAGCTGTGTAACATCCTCAGCCGTGTATTTGTGGTTTGGTGTGGATGATAAGAATCTGTGACATGCTGCCAACCCATCCTTGTGAGGGATGTTACTGTACAGAGATTCTACATCCATAGTGACTAGAAGTGTATTTGGTGGTAATTGTTGTATATTGTTAAGCTTGTTCAGAAAATCAGTGGTGTCTTGCAGGAAACTAGTAGTGTTCATGACTAACGGTTTTAACATGTTTTCTACAAGGCCTGAGATATGTTCGGTAAGTGTATTCATACCTGTTATAATGGGTCTGCCTGGATTTCCTGGCTTGTGAATTTTGGGCAGCATGTAGAAGTCTCCAATATCTGGATTATCTGGAATCGCATTGATGAGTTCTGAATGCAGGTGGCTTGGTATGGTCGCAATCAGACCTTTTAATTGCTTAGTAAAATCCTGGGTCGGATCATAATCCAGTTTTTTGTAGTAAGTAGTATTTGCCAGCTGCCTCTGACCCTCTTGTATATATTTGTCTGTATCCATCACAACGACTGCTCCCCCTTTATCTGCTGGTTTGATGGTTATGGCCTGATTCTTGCGCAGATCGTGTACAGCTCTTCGCTCCAGTGGTGAAAGGTTGTATAATATTTTCTTTTGCTGGGTGGATATCAGAGATGTTACTCGCAGCCTGAAGCTGTCAATATAGGTATCCAGTTTGGGGTTGCGTCCTTGTGGAGGTGTGAAGTTGCTGTTCTTTTTCTTTTTATCACCTCCTATTGTCCTAGGATTCCTTTCATTACTGTGAAAATATTCTTTGAGCCTCAGTCTCCTAAAGAATTCCTCCATATCTGACCATACCTGTAAATTATCCAATTTGGTGGTTGGGCAGAATGTGAGGCCTTTGGAGAGGACTGTTGTTTCTGGTGCAGAAAGTTTATGAGCTGACAAATTTGAGCTGACAAATTAAAAAAATTGTGAATCAGTACTGCTTGGACCTTGAAGAAGGGGACATACCCCGAAAGCTTGTCCTGAAAAATTCTATGTTAGTGCAAATAAAAAAAGTATCACGGACAGTACTTAATTTTCTCTGTCACAATTGCACTAATACGGCTACAATTACGTTTTGTATTACATGTAATTTTTCTGTATTTCCTTATTCTTTCTTATGATGTAATTTTCTTTTCCTTTAATGTGAGTTTCTGGAGTCAGAATAGCCTTCTGTTTGTGTATCTGCATAATCTGCAATCACGCTAAAGCCCTGTACACACGATCGGATAACCTATGGATTTTCGTCCGATGGATTTGACCATCGGAAATCCGATGAAACTGTTTTTCATCAGTCTTGGCCACACACCATCAGTCAAAAAACCGACGGCAAGAAAACGACGGCACGTACAAAACTTACAACGCGCTATAAAAGGGCCGAACAAATCTAATGGCGCCACCCCTTGGGCTGCTTTAGCTGATTTCGTGTTACCGCGTGTTAGTAAAAGTTTGGTGAGAGTCGATTCACGCTTTTCAGTCTCCGTGCATTGCAGATCGTTTCCTGGTGTTCAGTTTGTGCTTGTGGGTTCGTATTTGTGATTCAGTGCGTGCAGTCAGGTCGTTACTGCCTTGCAGTGCCTTCTTGGCCGTTCGTTTCCTGTTTTTCAGGTCGTTCTTCTCAGGCCTTGCTGTTACACGGTGCGTTTTGTTTGAGTGCGTTTTGACCAGCCGACCGGTTTAAAACCATGTTTGAAGTGCGTTCTCATTCTCAAGCTCATGCTGGCTTTGGACTTGGTGTTGCAGTTAACACTGTAACCCGAGTTCAGTCTGTGAACAGGGTGAGAAGGAGTTCATGGACTAAGAATTGGTTGCTCCAGCGGGACCAATTCTCTCATATGCCTCTGCTGCGGGAAATCCATGAGAATAATCCTGATGATTTCAGGAATTATCTCAGGATGACGGACCCCGTATTTCACTGTCTGTTGGATTTGCTGTCCCCCTATATCACGAGGCAGGACACTGTGATGCGCCAGGCCATCACTGCCGAGCAGAGGCTTATTGCCACGTTGAGATACCTGGCGACTGGGAGAAGCTTGCAGGATCTCAAGTTCTCAACAGGCATCTCCCCCCAGTCTCTCGGGATCATTATCCCTGAGACGTGTTCGGCCATTATTCAGGTCCTGCAGACGGACTATATGAAGGTAATTTTTCACCTTTAACATCACATTATATGTTTTTATTGTTTTATAATGTTCTATTTTTTTTTCCTCCTAACCCAAATTTGCCTGTTTGTAATATCCTGGTAATGTCCCCATTTTCCCCATGCATGTTTTTACCTGTAAAGGCCTTTTTGGGCCCTACATGCCTATTTCCCTTCACTAACCTCTCCAGCATGCTATCCTGGGCCCAAACCCAGCTAGCCTTCTATTTTCCTTTTCCAATTTTTGGGGTCAGTGCCCTCGTAGTTTGACAACCCCCCCCCCCTAAAGATGTAAAAATCGTTTTAGTTCTCAATCAAGCTCAGCAGAGTGGTAGAGCCTTTTTTTTGTATCCCCCACAATCACCTCAAGCCCCCCCCTTAGATTAGTTTAGAATGTCCACTCAGCGGGGGTGAGGCATCTGCTAAGTGGGCCTTTTGTTTATTGGTAGGAAATACTCCCTTAAATAATAATGTTAGAATGATGTTGGTCAACAATGTTTTTGTGTGTAATCTGCTTGCACTGTAAACATAAACCGTACTAATGTCTTCTTTTTGTTTGACTCCACAGTTCCCTAGCACACCATAGGAATGGCTGACTGTGGCCTCCCAATTTGCCCAGCGGTGGGATTTCCCCAACTGCGGAGGGGCAATTGATGGGAAGTACGTCCACATAGTGCCGCCACCCCGTTCGGGGTCATACTATTTTAACTATAAAGGTTTTAATAGTATTGTGTTAATGGCGGTGGTGTCGGCATGGTACGAGTTTCTGTATGTGGACGTGGGGAAGAACGGCCGGATGTCCGATGGCGGAGTATTCGCTGAGACGGAGTTTGCTCACCATCTGCAGGCTGGGGGTCTTGCACTGCCTCCAGATGCAGAGAACGTGGAAGGGCTACCGTTCGTTTCCATCGCGGATGAAGCTTTTGGACTTGGACCACACCTCATGCGGCCGTTTCCCCAACGCACCCTCACCCCGGAGAGGAGGGTTTTTAATTACCGGCTGGCCAGAGCCCGGAGAGTTGTGGAGAATGCCTTCGGGATAATGGCCAGCCGGTTCCGCCTGTTTCAGACAGCTATACATTTGGCTGAATACAAACTGAACAACATTGTGTACTGCTGCTGCATATTGCACAACTTTTTAAGAAAATTCTCAGCTACAGCTGTACTTATGTGTCATCAGTTGGGCCTGAGGCCGGTCCATCCGAAATGACAATTCTGACCGGCCTCAACACTGCCCGTACTGGCTTGGCCCCCCAAAGTCCCCGTGAAGTACGTCAGAAATACGTAGAGTACTTCACGGGTAGGGGGGCCATCGCAATGCCAGACCACATCTGACATTTTATAACCTTTTTAAAATAAAATAAAAATTATATTTACTACAAACTTGTGTTGTCATTCTTGTATTTTGGGTTTATGTGTCTCCCAGGTTCTAGTAGTGCCAAGTGTATTTGTCCTTAGTAAATAGCCTCAAATCTCACAGGTAAAAACCTTGATTTTGCATCTTCAGAACTGCTATTGAGCATAGAAAGAACAAGCCACACCTTTTTTAGACTTCCCGAATGTTTTTATTGATTGCACCACATTTTTGGGTGGTTTGCGATATTCAAGCCTTTTTTTTGTTTGGGCGGCTTTTTTTGCAGAAACATGCATGGGTCAAAAGCCAACATTTTTTTTAGGAAAAAGTAACAAAATAACACAGAGAAAAATACAATCATGAGATGGGGTGATGTTACCCCTGATCCATCCCAAATGTGAAGAACCACACTTTCTTTTTGGGGCTCAAATGGGTATCTTCAACATGATCCCATGGCTAAGGTAAACATGTGCTATCTGCCATCATGGGGGATCAATGGACGTGCTTTGGGGGTGAAAACCCTTCCTCTCACCTACTTGAGTAGGGAGGAAGAGGTTGCACCCCCAAAACAGGGACATAGATATCCTGTGACGGCAGATAGCACATGTTGAGTCACTGTGTGCATCTTCACATTTGGGCTGGTGGAAATCCCATTGCAAATTTCTGACGCATAACAAAACACATTCATTCTCTTTCTCATAATGTCCATTTCGCTACTGCATTCCATGATTTCCTGAATGATTATTTTGGCGCTGGCACTCGAGAATGGAGGATTTGGACTTCCTGACACCCACGTTCAGTCCCTAAAAAAAAAAAAAATTATTTGAACTATGCAGGCCTACATCTGTATTTACCTTGAAGTTGTGGTGACACACACTGACCTGTTGTGCTGATAAGCTCCACCTCTCCTTCCTCCACCTCCCCTTCCTCCACCTCTGCTTCATGAACATGCTGATCTTGGTCTGCTTTGTGATCTTCGGGGAGTTTCTGTGGTGTTTGGTTCCTCGTCTCCTGAGCAGTGGCGGTGCGTCCATAGAGGGCACCGGAGCGCCGCCCCCTCTCGCTCCCGCACCGCCACTGAAAGACAATACACAAATTCATGCATTGCATGAATCTGTGTATTGTCACCGCTGCCGCGCTGCCCACTATTCATATGGCCGGCCTCTTGGTGAGCGCCGGCCATATGAATTAGAGCGGCGGCTGGCGGTGGGTGTGGCTTGGAAGTGCCTATCAGAGCCAGCGGCTCTGATAGGCTTTCCGAATACAGCTCTCACGCTGTATTTGGCTTCCAAAAACTCCTCCCAGGTATGCACGGGGGTGCGTTCCTTGGAGAAGACTGTGGAGGTTTCAGCCAATCAGGTTCACCGGATCTGGTTACCGGTGACCTGATTGGCTGAAGCGACATCGAGGGCGGGAGAACATATCGAGGACGGCGCGGACCGAGGAAGGTAAGTGCAGGGCTGGGGGGGGGACAGGCTGCATTTGGGGGGAACTGACTGTATATGGGGGCACACTGGCTGCATTTGGGGGGAACTGGCTGTATATGGGGGACAAACTGGCTGAATATGGGGGCACACTGGCTGTATTATGGGGGACAAACTGGCTGCATTTGGGGGGAACTGGCTGTATATGGGGGCACACTGGCTGCATTTGGGGGGAACTGGCTGTATATGGGGGACAAACTGGCTGAATATGGGGGGAACTGGCTGTATATGGGGGCACACTGGCTGCATTTGGGGGGAACTGGCTGTATATGGGGGCACACTGGCTATATATATGGGGGCACACTGGCTATATATGGGGACAAACTGGCTATATATGGGGACAAACTGGTTGTATATGGGAGCACACTGGCTGTATATGGGAGCACACTGGCTGTATATGGGGGCACGCTGGCTGTATATGGGGGCACACTGGCTGCATTTGGGGGGAACTTGCTGTATATGGGGGACAAACTGGCTGTATATGGGGGGAACTGGCTGTATATGGGGGACAAACTGGCTGTATATGGGGGCACACTGGCTATATATATGGGGGCACACTGGCTATATATGGGGACAAACTGGCTATATATGGGGACAAACTGGTTGTATATGGGAGCACACTGGCTGTATATGGGAGCACACTGGCTGTATATGGGGGGCACACTGGCTGTATATATGGGGGCACACTGGTTATATATATATATGGGGACAAACTGGCTGTATATGGAAACAAACTGGCTGTATTTGAGGGGGCAAACTGGTGGCGTTTGGGCACAGTGGCTGCGTTTAGTGGGCACAGTGGCGGCAATTGTTTTTTTTTTTTTTCAGTTTGTTTGCGCCCCCCAAAAAATTTTGAGCACCAGCCGCCACTGCTCCTGAGCATGGTGTCCTCCCAGTCTCCTCTCCCCTATGGGAATGTCAAAAATAATGTATCCTTTAGCACACAGAGTTTTTAGGCCTGAAAATGGATTCTCATTGTTTTGAAGTGGGGTACAATTGATATTTGTCCCTGAGTTTCAAGATGAACATATGAGATCTTGCAAACTCTACAAAGCAACATGTTATTTTTGAGGCCACTCACAAATACACTTGGATAACCACCAGGGTATCCACTGGACCACCTGTGTGTGACACCGTTTCTAAATTTGGTCATGTGGCCCAGACTATAGTATCTTGATCCATAAAAAAAAGCTGAGTACACAACTGCTGGAGTGTCATCTCCTTTACCCAGAATACAGTTTAGCCTTTCCTTCACATTCTAGTTTTACTTACAACACATCATCTAGCCAACAATGTGTAGATAAACATTGTTGAAGTAAAATGAGGCATGCCCACATGTAGTTTGCGTGGATATGTGCCAAACATGTTTGGGGGAAGAGCAGCAAGTTTTTTTTAACATACATTTACAAAATAAGTGGACTCTCCACTTAACATAAAAGTTGACATTTTAAAATGTGAAACCAGTCAAGCCAAGCACATGTTGCAAAACATGGAAGAATACATATTACAATGTGAAAGAACACAGTAAAATAAACTTACTTTTTTCTATGCTTTTAATAAGCTTCCTATACTGCTCCGACTCCCTGAGCTTCAGGTCTGACCACCTTTTACGGAGTTGTTCCTTGGATCTCCGGACCCCATATTTTTTATAGAGAGTCTTCGCAACTTTGTCCATAATTTGTGACTTCCGGAGATTAGGGGTGTCGTATGGGCCATGCTTGCCGTCGTAATCCTTCCTCCGCAGAATGTCCACCATCTCCGCCATCTCAGCAAAAGACATATTAGTCGCCTTGTATCTTTTTTTACTGGATCGGGACGTTTCCACCTCCGGGCTTTCCTCGTCGGTAATTTCTACTAAAGAAGCCACCTGTGTCTGCGACATGTCGCCGTCTCACACTGTGCGCCGATCGTTAAGGGGCGGGGAAATGCAGAAAAAGTCCGTCATGGGCGGGCGACGAGGGCGGAGTTACACGCATGCGCAGGGTATAAAAAGGGGAAAGAAGTTATTAGGGATGCGCGGAGTAAGGACGACCGGAAGTGAACAAACAAACTCAACTAAGGTAAGAAGGGAACTCGGGCCTGCAGTGACCTATAATGGTTCATGATTGTAAAGGGCAATATTGTGATAAGTTGGGGAGAATCAAATCTGATCTGTTTTTTTTTTTTATTGTTTTTTTACTTGCTGATCCAAAAAGATGCATAAACTACGTGAGCCGGAGGTGATGCTGATTTTTATAGACAAATATAAGGAACAGCGCAACCTGTGGGAACTGAAACACCCAGCGTACCACAAGAGTGATGTACGTCGGGCAACTATTACCAAATTAGCAGAGGAAGCCATGGATCCCAGATGCAGACTACACTATGATCAATAATAAAATCAACAACCTGCGTAATTCCAATAAAAAAAAATACAAGGAAGTGCGCCAGTCAAAGAGATCAGGAGCAGCAGCCAACGATGTAGTAAAGCCCAAGCTGTGGTACTACAAACATCTTCAATTTCTGGATGACCAGATCGAGGCCAGGTAATCTATTTGCAGCCTTCCCTCAACCTCTCCTTCCACCCTTCCCTCCAGCGTTCCTTCCACCCTTCCCTCCACCCCTGCAGAGGCGGAGGAGGAGCCACCTGAACTTGAAGAGCCAGATCTTCGCATCTTCAGCCAGGTATAGTATTTTTGATCATAATTATTGTCCACTAAGTAATATTTTGTTGAAATGGTTGGATTAGCCATAAATGATATCACCCCCCCCCCCCAAAAAAAAAATATGCACCAGTAATGATATCCAAATTGTGTGTGATAGATTCCCCAAATAATACAATTTTTAATTTTATTTTAAAAACAGGATGAGGCAAGCCAGGAGGAAGAGGCTCAGGAGTGTGGCAGGCAGGAGGAGGCAGGGCCAAGTGGGACTCAGCAGGTCCCCAGGCCTAGTGGCAGCACCGTCTCCCAAGTGGCTCCCCTCCACGTCAGACCGCCAAAACAACGGCGGATGACACAAGTGGAGGAGGAGTCACTAAAGATGATTCGGGAGGCTGCTGCCATCATGAGGGCCCCCCTTAACCCTACGGAGGGGTTTAGCAGCTATCTGGCGGATAAGTTGCTACAAATGGAGGCGAGACAACGGGCCCTTTGTGAGCACCTCATATACATGGCCGTACACATGGGGGTGAGGGGGCAGCTGACTGAGGCCACCCATCTGTCACATCAGGCCAATCCCTCTCCTCCTTCTCCTCCTCCTCCTGCCACATCACCACCCACAGTGGCCCAGCCTGCAAGGGTGCGTGGACGGGGCCGTGGAGAGAACGCTGCAGAGAGGCGTGGAAGGAAGGCTACAGGGAAGAGCAGGAGGTGATTCTCTGGCCTCGAGCTGCTCATCCAGAAGTTGCAGGTTGATGGAGTACCACAGTTTGGGATGATGTATGTCTTTGGCTGCTGCTCCTGATTTCATGCTGTTGTTGATTTTATTATTGATCATAGTCAGGTCTGCATTTGGGATCTAATGACTTGATATTTTCTGCTAATTTCTGAATAGTTGCCCTTCGTTTTTTGTTTGCTTTTTTTCCAAAATAAATGGAAATTTGATTTTAGCCAACATACATGCCTGATGTGTTTTTTTTTTGGAGTAGCAATAACATTTCATAAATACAATGTGTAATTAATAACAAGGGACACCAACCTCCATGAGGAAACGATAAAATAAAAAATGTTGTTCTGAGAAATTGACACACCAAAAAATGCACAAGAAATTTAAATACAAAAACCCCAAAAAAAGGTGTAATTTGTGAGGACGGCCTTTAAGAATTAAACTAATTATTCCTAAGATCACAAGAAAGAAGAAAGAGATACGTTTGTCAGAACTCATGAGAAAGATCTGCTGCCAAAATGACATTTTAAAGACCGTTCTAAAGCAACAAAACATGCGCTGCATTAAACGAAGCAATAACTTGCAGAATGACGAATGTGCTCTCTCCATTAGGAACGCTAGTTTTACCAGAACGAGCGCTCCCGTCCCCTAATTCAGTCTGAGCATGCGTGGGTTTTTTAACCGATGGACTTGCCCATAGACGATCGGAAATTACCATCGGTTTTTTATCCATCGGAAAATTTTAAAACAAGTTCTATTTTTTAAAACCATTGGAAAAAAGACCGATGGGTACCATACACGATCGGTTGGTCTGATGAAAACCATCCATCGGACGGTTTTCATCAGTCAAACCGATCGTGTGTACGGGGCTTTAGTGTCATTGTCTTCTAAGGGCACATGGTCACACAAGCTTCCTGCATTTTTTTTGAGAACTTTCTTAGAATTGTTTTCCTTCATTGGATTGTGTTACCCTGCTGTCTAAATCGCTGTTTATCTTCATAAAGAGACAGTATCCATTTGCAGTAAAAAAGTACAAAATGTCTAGATAAGGTCATATGCACTCTTCTATTGCTGAAGAAAAGATCATGCTTCTGACCACAGATCGGTTCAGGGAGCAAATTCTACAAATAATGAAGAGCAACGTGTAAAAGCCAAGCGCACCATAAAACCAACTCAGAAGCTCAGAAAAAACAATGAATTTACTAGAGATGAGTTATCCAACAATCTGTCAGCCGTATGGGACAGAACTGCACACTGAATGTCAATTGTTTCATAATCAAATAATGAAGCAGCAAAATAAAAAAAATAAAAAATTCTATAGATCGCCTATCTGTTGCCTTTGACTGTCATCGATGGTTGTCTTCAAAATATGCCTGCACCAGCCTCAACTTTAGGGCGCATAAAATAGCGCTGTAAAAACGCCTATCCCCATTGAAATGAATGGGAACCGCAGTAAAACGCGGTAAAAACGCATAGGCATAAGCGTTATTTTAAAAAATAGCGCTAACGCGTATGCGTTTTTACCGCGTTTGCGCTATTTTTAGTGCGAACGCGCTAAAAACGCGGAAAAACGCATACGCGTTAGCGCTATTTTTACCGCGATCGCGGTAAAAACGCGGTAAAATCGCGGTAAAATAGAGGTACAAAATCCCATCATTTTTGAGCGTTTTTTCAACGCCTCAGTGTGAAAGGGGCCTAAGGCTGGGTTCACACTATACGACACGACTTTCATCCTACTTTGCTCTGCGACATCTGTCCTACATTGGTCCGACATCTGTCCTACATTGGTCCGACATCGGTCCGACATCGGTCCGACATTGGTCCGACATTGGTCCGACATTGGTCCGACATCCATCCGACTTTCATGAACAGGATACTACTTTGATCCTACTTCAATGATAGTCAATGGGCTGAAGTGGGATCAAAGTCAGACAGAAGTAGTACAGGGAGCATTTTTAATGTCGGACCGACTTGTGTCGGACCAGTTAAGACGGCTCTCATAGGGATTCATTGATTTTCACACGTCATGCGACATGAGCTCCTAATGTCGGAGCGTTTGTCGCCCCAGTGTGAACCAGGCCTAAGTGCTGGTTCACACTGGGGCGACAAACGCTCCGACATTAGGAGCTCATGTCGCATGACGTGTGAAAATCAATGTTTCCCTATGGGAGCCGTCTTAACTGGTCCGACACATGTCGGTCCGACATTAAAAATTCTCCCTGTACTACTTCTGTCTGACTTTGATCCGACTTCAGCCCATTGACTATCATTGAAGTCGGATCAAAGTCGGATCCTTGTCCTAACCATACGACTTTGGCATCCGACATTGTGATTACAGCAGCAGTAAAAGGAATTTATCTCACCCTGGGATTGTTTTGATTGGTCAAAGGACAAGTCAGACTAGCACAATGTCGGATCAAAGTAGTATCCTGTTCATGAATGTCGGATGGATGTCGGACCAATGTCGGACCAATGTCGGACCAATGTCGGACCAATGTCGGACCAATGTAGGACAGATGTCGCAGAGCAAAGTAGGATGAAAGTCGTGTCGTATAGTGTGAACCCAGCCTAAGTGCTGGTTCACACTGGGGCGACAAACGCTCCGACATTAGGAGCTCATGTCGCATGACGTGTGAAAATCAATGTTTCCCTATGACACATGTCGGTCCGACATTAAAAATTCTCCCTGTACTACTTCTGTCCGACTTTGATCCTACTTCAGCCCATTGACTATCATTGAAGTCGGATCAAAGTCGGATCCTTGTCCTAACCATACGACTTTGGCATCCGACATTGTGATTACAGCAGCAGTAAAAGGAATTTATCTCACCCTGGGATTGTTTTGATTGGTCAAAGGACAAGTCAGACTAGCACAATGTCGGATCAAAGTAGTATCCTGTTCATGAATGTCGGACCGATGTCGGACCAATGTCGGACCAATGTCGGACCGATGTAGGACAGATGTCGCAGAGCAAAGTAGGATGAAAGTCGTGTCGTATAGTGTGAACCCAGCCTAAGGGATACTTACAGGCTTATCTCAAAAAATTAGGATGCACCTGGGCTTCCATAACACCTCAGCAATGCTACAGGCTGATCGCTTCCATGCCACGCCACATTGATACAGTAATTCATACAAAAGGAGCCCAGACCCAGTATTGAGTGCATACTATACTATACTGTACACGGACATACTTTTCACTACGCCAACATTTCTGTATTACAAATCCTGATTTTTTTTGGTCTTATGTAATACTCAAATTTTCTGAGATACTGAATTTAGGGTTTTTACTAGCTGTAAGCCATAATTATCAAAATTAAAAGAAAAAAATGCTTGAAATATATCACTCTGTGTATAACACATCTATAACAAAAATATATGGGTTTCACTTTTTGAATTGAATTACTAAAATAAATTAACTTTATGATGATATTCAAATTTTTTGAGATGCACCTTTATATAGAGGAGTAAACCACATGCTTGGTGTGGTTTGGTGGTTCCCAGGCCCTGAATTCCACGTTTGATGGTCAAAAAATAAAGGTACATATATTGTTTGAATAGTAAAGTGTATTGTTTAAGTAAATATTGATTTTTAATTTATAGTTTTACAGAACCTGAAGAAGTGGGGTTATGGTCCCCACGAAACGTGACGTGATAAATTGTGGAACTCTCCCCTGACAAGGGTCTTCTGAACATCTACACTACCAAGTTTATGGGAGAAACCGATTGCCGCCTACCCACCATCAAATGATGGAGGTATGTTGCGGCTCTCATTCTGGGTGGACATCATAAGACGGTGCCCAGAACGACTGCGCCCACGGGGGCACGCAGCGCAGCGATTGCGACGTGCTGTGTTGCTAGGACACAGCGCAACCCCGATCTCTGTAAAGGGCCGATCACGCGGCTCTTTAAGCATGTGATCGGCTGTGTCCAATCACAGCCGGTCACATGTAAACACGAAAGTGCCGGTGATCGTCTCGCATCGTCTCACACTGGCAGATTGTGTGGCAAGGAAAGCCGATCAGCGGCATCTCCTCGCAGGGAACAAACAGACATGTAATCAGGGCAATGATCATCAGTGCCCTGTTTACAGTAAAGCCCCCCAGTTCCACCAATCAGTGCCCATCAGTGCCACAAATCAGTGCCCATCAATGGCACCAATCAGTGTTCATTAGTGATGCCAGTTACTGCTGCCTTTCAGTGTCCATCAGTGCCTGCTCAACAGTGCATCCCATCAATGACACCCATCAGTGTCGCCTATCATTGCCCATCAGTGCCGCCCATCAGTGCCCATCAGTGCCGCCTATCCATGCCCATCAGTGCCGCCTATCTGTGCCACCTATCAGTGCCCACCAGTGCCACCTATCAGTGCCCATCAGTGCCACATATCAGTGCCCACCAGTGCTGCCCATCAGTGCCGTATATCAGTGCTCATCAGTGCCGCCTATCAGTGCCCATCAGTGAGGCATATTAGTGCCTCTTCATCATTGCCACCTAATCAGTGCCCATAAGTGCCGCCTCATCAGTTCCCATAAGTGCCACTTCATCAGTGCAGCCTATCAGTGCCCATCAGTGCTGCCTCATCAGCGCCCATCCGTGAAGGAGAAAAATTACTTAGTTACAAAATTTACTGACAGAAACGAAGAAAAACGTAAAAAAAAAAAAACTTAAAGACTTTTTTCTTTTTTTTTGTAAAAATAAAAAACCCTACAGTTATTAAATACCATCAAAAGAAAGCTCTATTTGTGTGAAGAAAATGATAAAAAATGTATTTGCATACAGCGTTGCGTGACTGCGCAATTCTCATTCAAAGTGTGACAGCACTGAGTAAAAGTGGCCAGTATTGAAGTGGTTAAATGGTGTTAAGTGGTGTTAATGAGTAGGGTGGGAGAGACAACAATAAGTTGTGAAACACAGAAAAAAATATTTATGTTTGTATCTGTAAGGAAATGTTTTGCAGTCAGTCTATCACTGAATGACGTATTTCTTACTGGTACCTTGTAGGAATACTTATGAGGTTCATAAAAGTGCCAGTTGTCATTACAGCTGAGATTAAACAGATGTTTAGGAACTTCTTGTAGTTTTTGTGGCATTGTGACAATGACATTACCAATTAAGCTATTTAATACTGCATGAAGGTGCATGTCTTTGGTAAGATTCTCTTACCTGCTGTTGCAACATACAGACTACAGAGGACTGCTCTTGAAAGCGAAAGCATGTATTGAGCAGATGCTCAACATTTTGTTGAATTAAACTTCCATGTTGATGACAGACTCAAATTCTTACCGACAAATGAGAAAGCCATCAATGTATGATTTTTGAAGCCAACTTCAGACTCTGCAAGATTGCCTAAATCAGTGCTTCTGTCCTACAAGTGTTTCAGCCTGGTGATCATGCCATGGGTAATAACCACCTCAATACCGGGCCTATTCTGGCACTTCTCTCCTTCATGTAAAAATCATAATTTCTTTGCTAGAAAATTACTCAGAACCCCCAAACATTATATATATATATTTTTTTAGCAGACACCCTAGGGAATAAAGTAGCGGTCATTGCAACTTTTTATCTTGCACGGTATTTGCGCAATCAT
This sequence comes from Rana muscosa, assembly GCA_029206835.1. Classification (NCBI taxonomy): domain Eukaryota; kingdom Metazoa; phylum Chordata; class Amphibia; order Anura; family Ranidae; genus Rana; species Rana muscosa. The sequence continues at coordinate 815,551,934 of CM055116.1, forward strand.
TTTTCAAACGCCTTTTTTTGGGGAAAAAAAACGGTTTCATGAATTAAAAAATAACAAAACAGTAAAGTTAGCCCAATTTTTTTGTATAATGTGAAAGATGATGTTACGCTCAGTAAATAGATACCTAACTTGTCATGCTTTAAAATTCCGCACACTCATGGAATGGCGCCAATTTTCGGTACTTAAAAATCTCCATAGGCAACGCTTTAATTTTCTTTACAGGTTACCAGTTTAGAGTTACAGAGGAGGTCTAGTTCTAGAATTGTTGCACACGCTCTAACACACGTGGCGATACCTCACATGTGTGGTTTGAACAGCGTTTATATATGTGGGCAGGACTTATTTGTGTGCTTGCTTCTGAGCGCAAGCTACCGGGGACATGGGTGTTTTAACATTTATTTATTTTTGCTTCATTTTTTTTTATTTTTACACTTTTTTTTAACTTTTTTTTTTGATCACTTTTATTCCTATTACAAGGAATGTAGACATCCCTTGTAATAGGAATCATTGTGACAGGTCCTCTTTATGGAGAGATGCAGTGTCAGTAAGACCCCACATCTCTCCTCCAGGCTGGAAAGCATGAGATCGGGAAAAAAAATTCACCGATCTCATGCTGACAGCCGCGATCACGGCTTTGTTTACTTTTGGGTACCCGGGCGTGACGTCATAACGTCGCGCCCGGGCCTCCGACGGCCATAGAGATGACCAGAAATCTCTATGCTTCCCATCCGGTGCCAGCTGATTCGTTCTCCGGGCCCCCGATGGCCCGGGAGAGCCCGGAGAAGCACCGGATGGCAGCGGGAGGGGGGACGTCCCCTCCCGTCGCCTATAAGAACGATCAAGTGGCGGAACTGCCACTATGATCATTCTTATGGTGCGCAGAATCGCCGGCTGAAAAGAAGGATATGTAAATGATGCCTGTAGCTGCAGGCATCATTCAGATATCCCCGCACAAAGTCCAGGACGTCATATGACGGCGTGTGCAGTATTGAGGCGGTTATAGTACAACAGCTGGGAGGGAGTAAACAACCTGTACAGAGAAATCTGGGCCTACTGGAAATTAATAAAAGATTAATATTGCTTAAAAGTTTGCTGTACAGACAAACCATTTACCAAACATGGTGTTCTCTCGTGGTGAACAGCCTATATGATCCACTGGGGTTTGTAACTCCTATCTCTATACAAGGCAAATCCTTACTAATAAAGTATTAAGGACTGATAATCTTTGCTACCAACTGACAAACAATCAAATTTGGAGTCTTGGAAACAATCTTTACATGACTTAGATCAGGGGTCTCAAATTGACGACCCCTCCAGCTGTTGCAAAACTACAAGTCCCATCATCCCTCTGCCTGTGGGAGTCATGCTTGTAACTATCAGCCTTGCATTGCCCCATGGGACTTGTAGTTTCGCAACAGCTGGAGGGCCACCAGTTTGAGACCCCTGACTTAGATGGAATTCATATACCATGTTGCTCCAGTTCAGTTTCCCTTGCTGCTAGCCAGAAAAAAGAGATTCATATTCTCTCAGATGCATCCCCCAAGGCCATAGAAGCTATTGCCTACCTCAAGATGATAGACTCTTGCATTCAGACCCATGTTGTGTTTCTTTTGGCAAAGCCAAGTTAGCACCCAAGCCTAAGCATGCAATTCCTATGCTTGAACTTTGTGGGACTGTGCAAGCTGTGGAAATAGTAGACTTTATACTGCGTGAGCTAGACATTCATGTAAATGATGTAAAATTCTATACAGACAGCAAAGTTGTTCTGGGCTACTTATACAATCAGATAAAATGCTTCTATGTCCCTGTCAGCAACAAAGTAGAAAGGATTGTGAGATTCTCCAACCCTAAACAGACAGCATGCTGCACTGGACATCAACCGAGGAGATCATGCCAGTAAGCCAGTGTCCACAAGTGCCTTTGCAGACTCACCCTGGTTAACAGATCCAGATTTACTGCTGGATCATGCAGAGGACGCAACAACAGATGACATCTTCAAACTGTATGGCTTCAATGAAGCCATACAAAATACAACAAGCTCAATCTAGTATACAGCATTTTACTCAGTAGAAGTTATACTAGACACAGCAACTGTCAGGGAAATAATGACCATTAGAGGCAAGTATAGCGTAGTACAGGGATATGCAATTAGCGGACCTCCAGCTGTTGCCAAACTACAAGTCCCATGAGGCATAGCGAGACTCTGACAGCATCAAGCATGACACCCAGAGGCAGAGGCATGATGGGACTTGTAGTTTGGCAACAGCTGGAGGTCCGCTAATTGCATATGCCTGGCGTAGTACTTGACAAACACAGTCATGATGAGCAAGCTCTCAGCGCTGACACTAGGGTTGCCACCTGTCCGGGATTCACCCGGACAGTCCTGGTTTTGAATCCTGTGTCCGGGCTTTAGGCGGAATGAAACCCGGACACATTATTCAGACTAGGCTGTGGCTCCCCAAGTAACCAAGATAGTCACACACACAAATCTGTTGCCGTCCAGGAGCTGCGGGTAGCTGTCTGGGGGCAGGTTCAGCATTACTGGGAAGCAAGAGCAATTTGGCCACACCCACTGTTCGCTGTGGCACGCTATGCGCACCACATTACTACTCTCCTTGGGGCACCCAAAGGTGTCCCAGACCACTAAACAGTTCGGGTTTTGCAAGAAGAAAAGGTAGCAACCCTAGCTCTTCAATTCTTTATTTTTCACAGATTTCACATTACAATTTTTCACAACCTTATGCTATCTTAATGTAGCGCCCACCCCAAAAGGTTGGGACGCTATTTAAATTTAGAGGGATGTCTTAGCCAGTAGTTGGGCTCAGACGGTTGAATTACATTGAAATTCGCCTCTGTCTTAGTCGTGGTTTGCCTGGTAGTAATTTCCCTTTTTGCCTGTAGGTGGCGTTACCACCTCAGGCACCTGTTGGAACATGTGCAAACCATGGTGCATTGAGTGGCCCTTCTCGGCAGTGGTACGGTGGGAGTGGTCGCCCCGCTGTGCCTGCTGGGAGGGGATACTTAAGGGGCAAACACCATTGATCGGGGTCCGTTTTCGCCTCGTGGCCCTCCGAGCCTGAGGTGTGTGTGTGTGGTTCTAGTCTCGGGGCCACGTTGGCCCGAGGCTGCATCGCTAACTAGTAGGCCCGGCTACTCTGGCTGGGGCCTACATTTGGAGAAGGGATCCCAAGCTGTCCGTCCAACTGGGGAGGAAGCATCTTAATGAAGGAGACCGGGGGAGGACCTGCCCTGGAGGAGACCGGCAAAGTGCTGCTGTCTCGGGTGAGGCCTGGCAAATTTATTAAGGAGGGATCCATTACACTACAAGCCCTGCAGTTCGCCGGAATGGCTTAAAGGCTCTTTAACTGTATGGCTGGAAGTTTGGGACATTGAAATCCTGTGGCAGAGGATTCCTGGACTATCCATTGATTCACTTAAAAAGGTCTGTGGCAGAGACCTGGTTCACTTAGAAAGGTCTGTGGCAGAGACCCATTTCATCTTGGGCAGTCTGTGGCAGAGATTTCCCCATTGCTGATTCGTGTGTCATCCCAGCTGCTAGGCCATGTGAGAGGGCACTATCCGGGTGACCTATACCCACTCTAACATTGAGAGTGGTGAGTGACTTTGAACTTATACCTTTGTCATTTTAGTGGCGAGTGCCTGAACTTTCCCTTATTCTTCTATACCTTCTGCTTTCTCAACGTTTACCAGCATAAGAAAATAAAGCCTGGCTGTTTAAGGTTTTACATCTGTGTGGACAGTGCATTTAATACAGACTTTCCCTACCCGGACAACAAAGCTGAAGAGGTAACGCGCAAAACCCAAATCTAACCAACGGCACTCTAGGGGGTTTTGCTACACGTGGGGGCTCGTCCGGGATATTTGCCGTTGCCTCTGACAACCGGATTAATGTTCTTTTGCTATTTGGAAAGTCTGCCATTGAGAAAGTGTTGGACTGTGCTTTTACCGAGAGAAGAAGGGGTCAAGGGGCACAGATTGCTTTGTTAGCTGCGTAGTTCGTGGGCAGGGCCGAAAAGAAGAAAGCCCGCGAGCTACATGTAAAAAGAACTAACTGGGAGGAGTTCCTGCCACCTGCGTGCTACACGTGGGTGTATTTGGCGCCAAGGGCAGAGATTGTGGACTAAGCAAAAAGAGCAGCATGTCGACGGTTTTATGGGCCCCAGCTATAATGGGACCCAGGAAGCTCCATATGCCTACTACCATGGACACTGCTCAGCTTGGAGCCCCGCTTACTGATACGGGGATCCGATTCAAGCCCCGGGACCGCTTTACGCTATACACCAGTCAGGATGTGGCGGCCCTGGGCATGCTCTGCCCTGGATGTAATGGACTGGCCGTGCAGTTGAGCCCCTTTGGACGATGCCTACCCTGCGGGGAATTTCTTTTTAAGGTTAAACCGCTTTTCTTCTAATTTTAGTGAATGGCTGCGTGTTTTTTTATGTTCCCTTGTGCGGAAAAGTTTTATCCCTATTGTAGGGTCACCAGTACAGTATTTGTACATTGAAATCATATCCCCTCTCAAGTGTCTCTTCTCCAGAGAGAATACGTTTAGTGCTCGTAATCCTCATAACTAAGGTCGTCCAGTCCCTTAATTAGCTTTGGGGCCCTTCTCTGGACTCTCTCCAGTTCCAGCACATCCATCCTGAGGACTGGAGCCTAGAACTAGACGGCATACTTCAGGTGCGGCGGACCAGAGTCTTGTAGAGTGGGAGAATTATCGTTTTATCTCTGAAGTAATTCCCCTTTTTAAAGTGGTTGTAAACCCACAACAAAAAAAACCTGCAAGACAAATGCATAATGAGCTAGTATGCATAGCATACTAGCTCATTATGAAATAATCACCTTAGATCGAAGCCCCCACTGGGGTCCCCGTACACTGCTCTGGCCGGCGACATCGCTCCCGGAGTTACTTCCGGGTATCGCCGGCTCCGACGCTGTGATTGGCCGGAGCCGTGATGACGTCACTCCCACGCATGCGCGCAGGAGACGCCAGTAATGGCACACTAACACAGGTTTAGGAGATATCTGGGGTAGCTACAGGTAAGCCTTATTATAGGCTTACCTGTAGTCAAAAGTGGATTGTAAGGGTTTACAACCACTTTAATGCATGCCAAGATTCTGTTGGCTTTGCTTACAGCAGCTTGTCATCTACTAAGACCCCCAGTGAGTAGATTGCATTCATATTTTTGCCACCCGAATTGCATTATTGTAAATTTTTCTACATTAAACCTCATTTGTCATGTAGTTGCCCGCCCCTTCACAGCCCCCCTCCTTTCTTGTATCCCAGTCCTCTTGACTTTTTTTTTCTATACTGGTCCCCTTCACAGCCCCCCCTTCCTTACTTGTACCCCAGTCACCTTCATAGCCGGCCTTCCTGGCACCCCAGTCCACTCCACTTTTCATTTCAGTCCCCTTCAAAGCTCCCCCTCCCCCTTACTTTCATCTCAGTTCCCTTCACAGACCCCCCCCAGCCTTTTTTTTTTCTACTGATGCCCTTCCTTCCTACCTTGCAATCCAGTCCCCTTTATATGAATGCCCCCTCCCTTACATTACATTTCCCCCTCACAACACTCCTCCAATTGATCCTACCTCACAAAGAAGGTACAAGGCAGAAGGCATGGGATGTTTGGACACGTGGGACATGCTTTTCATGTTACCAGGCAAGTGATTGGTTGCTGGGACCACCCGCATCCTAGCAAAAAAACATCAGCTTTTTAACTTAAAAAGCATGTCTCGCACGTCCTGCCCTCTGTCCGGACATCCCGCGCCTTCTATAGGATAAATGCTTCAGCAGCGGTGGGGGAAGGAGGATGTCAGCCGGGAGAGGATACTCAGGCTGCTAAGTGGTGGAGCCACGGTCCGGGTAGAACTGTCATTCGGTTCATTTTTGGACTGCAGTCTGTCATTTAGTGTTGTCTGCACTATACTATACTTGCCTAAAAATGTACAGTATTATTTTACTATATTTTGATTTTCGTCTTTACATTTCTTACATTTCGTATGACTAGGTTCACATCTCTGCAGCTGGAGAACGCGCATAATTAAACCCACAGAGAAACACAACGCACTTTAGCAGATGCACGAGGGTGCAAATAATTCTTAATGGTACCCCCACACATCCACACCCGCAGCATATTTTCGTGCACACCAAATGGTGCAGTGCAATTTTTTAAAAAGGGTTGGAGATTTCTTTCCCCACATTTACTTTACCCCTTGACCCGCCCCGCTCTAAGGAAAGGGAGCCTTGACTGCTGGATGCTTGGCAACTAAGCGGGGCGTCAACCTAATCAGTGAGTTGGAGTGGCAACTTTGGGATTGGCTACAATGGCACGAGGTGACTGGATGGAGCCGGAACTCTAGAAAAGGCTACACAGAGGCACGTCCCACTACTTTCGGGAGAATTTGACGTCACACGAGTTGCCCACTCGCCCGTTGTGTGTTTTCATCACAGCTTCCTTGCAGTTTTACCCTACCAACAATTGGTATTACTTTATGGGCTATGCCCTCAAGTTTAAGTACGAGGTCAGTTTAATGCCAGTCTCGCACTGATGGTGGAGACAGGCCTCTTAGACTATACGGTTTGTTTATAGATGCTCACGGTATAACTGTGACCGGCATGGTTATTGGTATTTTGAAGGTTATTATACTGTTATGTTCAATAAAGCTGTGGCCTTGCCCTACTTCAAACTTAAAGTGGTCTATGGGGCTGATTTAAGAAAATGTTGGCGCATTTGCGCGGGCAGGAATAATTATTGCGACATGGCGCATGCTGTCGACTTGTGCCGGATTCGCGGAATCGTTACGCGTACGGGCGCATACACATTCTTAAATATGAAACAGACATTGGGCACTTGCTCATTGTAATGCTGATCATGTTAATGAGCTTTTCCTTATCACATGGAGAATATTGCTTCCACTTTTATTCCTTTCATTCATTTCTTTTTGAAACAACTCAATATTCATTCTAGAGATCTTCCTCCTATCAACAACTGTGCAGATGTTTACTGGACTTGTAATTGTGCATTTTATGGTGATAGTCTATGATCATTGGTGGAGCCAAAACTTCAATGAAAACATCTTCTCAACACATGTCTGTGTATTGTGCATTCTGGACAATTCTTTTCCCATATACTGTGCAATTTGATTGGATGACATTTACAGCCACTCATTTCTCTGAGCAATTAATTTCCCCATACACTGTCCAATCAGATTGCACAGTGTATGGGGAAAGAATTGTCCAGAATGCACAATACACAGACATGTGTTGAGAAGATGTTTTCATTGAAGTTTTGGCGAACATAAAATGGTGTGCTTTGTCAATGCACATGTGCAGTTGAGTAAGCTGAAAGAAGGGTGTAAAAAGGCTTGATTAGTTGTAAGACAGATCTACATGTTCTGGACAGAATTTGTGCATTTAAACAATATTATATACATACTTTTTAGCCTGGTAACAGAAGATGGTAAACTAGTAAAGTTATCTACAGTATTCAGACAAAAATGTTGAAGATTACATTGGCTGTGCTTGCTAATGGTAGGCGCGAAAGATTGCGCAAGTGCGCAACAGCGCTTCCTATGTAAATATGGTTTGGTGCATATAAGTGCACCATCATTTTTGATAAATGTTTTGAGTCCCGTTTTTTGTGCAATTGCTCCAATTTCTCCACTGCACCACAGGCGCAGGTCTTTAGTAAATCACCCCCTATGTGTCTTCTTTGGGGGGCAAGGTTTGTTGTGGTTTAAATAAGTGGGTGTTAAGACAAGCCTAAGCTTCTCAGCAGTCATGGGTAGGGCAGCCCATTGAAATGAAGGGGGCTGTCCTACCCATAATGTGTGTACACAAACACACGCAAATCTGTACCAAGCCTAATTAACTATTTCTTATTGTTCTCTGTTGTCTAATTTTCCTTGTTTTTTTATGTTGCACATTAGTATAAGTTTGTATCTATTTCCCTAAAAAAAATTCAATTACCTAAAGTTTTATTTCACGCATCTATTAAACTGGAGACTTAATAATAGATTCAGTACTGTGCACTTTGCTTAAAGCATTGAAGTCAGTACATGCCGTACATCGTTGCATTACTTTTTCATATATAAAATATATACAACAAAAGTGTGATTCTATATGCGTATATGTGTTATACAGACGTTGTGGGTTTTGAGACAGGTGTGCTGTGGGTTTTATTCACTGTGTCGCTCACTGCGCAGAAATACACACCAGAGTCAGTGACTTCAACTTGATTTTTGATCATAGAATAAGACATTTTCTTCGGCTCGTGTAGTCCTGTAAATCCTTTATGTTTTTTCTGTGTTATGTCGCTAAGCAGCATGGTAGGAGCTCGACCCGGATACAAGACATACCAAAAAGGATAAGCACTACCCGAAATTTTATATGTGCATTCCAGCAATAGAGAGTCTCCTTCAAGAATGATCTGAGGTGCCGATGTCTGGTTTACAGACTGCCCTTGAAGTCCTCCTGCAGATAAAATGGCAATATTAATAATAAGTAATATATCAGATAGCTCTACATTTGTTCAACATATGCATATCCATGGATATCCCACCCCACGGCCTCTCTTATCCATGCTGCAGAAATCATATTTCATTTATAATACTGCATACCTATTAGAATAGTTCCAGACACAATACACATGATGATGAAATCCATGGCTTAGGTATCTGTGCTTGTACACTACAGTATGCTCTCATGTGTATGTGAAGATAGGACTATAGACAGACACCCATTAGGAAACGTATGCAGGCATAGGACACACCCCTTGTCACGCCCCCTTAAAGGAGAATTGTACAAAAAACAAGATTGGTTAAAACCTCAAGTGCTTTGTTTCCCACTACTATTCCTTTATATTGGCTTTTGGAATTTACAAATGCAGCAATTTAGAAATCAGATGAAAGGTTTTGTACTGCAAAACACTTTTTGGTAAATAAAAAGTGCATTTTATATACAGCTATATAGATCAGACCAAAATGAGGGACAAATGAGGAGCAATGAGGGACAGAGGGACATTGTTCCAAATCAGTAGGGATGAGCTTCGAGTTTGAGTCGAACTCATGTTCGACTCGAACATTGCCTGTTCGCCCGTTCGCCGAACAACGAACAAATTGGGGTGTTCGCGGCAAATTTGAAAAGTCTATGGCAGAAATCTAAAGTGCTAATTATAAAGGCTTATATGCAAGTTATTGTCCTAAAAAGTGTTTGGGGGCCCGGGTCCTGCCCCACGGGACATGTATCAATGCAAAAAAAAGTTTTAAAAACAGAAGTTTTTTTAGGAGCAGTGATTTTAAGAATGCTTAAAGTGAAACAATAAAAGTGAAATATTCCTTTAAATTTCGTACCTGGGGGGTGTCTATGATATGCATAGGTGTGCACAGCCTATTGCATTAGGGTGTGCACCCCAAAACTCAAACACATTTGCATGTGTGTGCCTGTGTATATTTACTGACGGTGTCAGCAGAGCAATGGACGGTGTCAGTAGGTAAGATATTGGTCTCAGTAAGGCAGTGGACGGTCTCAGTAGTTTTTATTTTTTATTAAATCTTATAATTTTTTTAGGAGTCTGTAGGGGTCTTTGGTAAAATATTAGGGGTCTAAACAGGGGGAATCTGCACTACACAGGATGATTAGGGTGTGCCCAGGTACACTGGGCACACCCTGTGCGCACACCTATGATGATATGCATGTAAAGTGGCGCATGTTTCCCGTGCTTAGAACTGTCCCTGCACAAAGTGTCATTTTTGAAGGAAAAAAAGTCATTTAAAATTCACTCACGGCTATTAATGAATTGTCGGCTTTTATCAATACATAGAAAAGTCATTGATAAAAAAAAAAAAAGTGTGGGGGTTCCCACAAATTCAATTACCAGGCCCTTCAGGTCTGGAATGGATATTAAGGGGAACCCCGCCGCAAATTAAAAAAAATGGCGTGCGGTTCCCCCTAAATATCCATACCAGGCCCTTCAGATCTGGCATGGATTTTAAGGGGAACTCCACCCCAAATTTAAAAAAAAATGGCGTGGAGTCCCCCCAAAAATCCATACCAGACCCTTATCCGAGCACGCAACCTGGCCGGCCACAGGGGAAGAGGGGGGGGACGAGAGAGCGGCCCCCCTCCCTCCTGAACCGTACCAGGCCACATGCCCTCAATATGGGGAGGATGTCCCCATGTTGATGGGGACAAGGGCCTCATCCCCACAACCCTTGCCCGGTGGTTGTGGGGGTCTGCGGCCAGGGGGCTTATCAGAATCTGGAAGACCCCTTTAAAAAAGGGGACCCCCAGATCCCGCCCCCCCCTATGTGAATTGGTAAGGGGTACCCCTACCATTTCATGAAGAAAGTGTAAAAAAATTTAAATAAAAACACACAAACACCTTGGAAAAGTCCTTTATTAAAAAATAAAAAATAAATAAAAAAAAGAAAACATTCCAGCGATGAATTCTAGTGTCCCGCGGCGATCCCGATGTCCATATCATACACACCCCCCAGGTACGAAATTTAAAGGAATATTTCACTTTTATTTTTTAATTTTAAGCATTATTAAAATCACTGCTCCCGTAAAAACGTCTATTTTTTTAACTTTTTTTTGCATTGATACATGTCCCCTGGGGCAGGACCCAGGTCCCCAAACACTTTTTAGGACAATAAATTGCATATAAGCCTTTATAATTAGCACTTTAGATTTCGAACGTTCGAGTCCATTGTATTTAATAGGGTTCTAAAGTTCACGCGAACATTCTGTCTGTTCGCAGGTTCTGGTGCGAACCGAACAGGGGGGTGTTCGGCTCATCCCTGCAAATCAGGGACAGTCCCTCGAAATCAGGGACAGTTGGGAGCTATGCATATATCCATCCAGTAAAATGCTCTGCTCATAAAGACAAAATTTTTTTTTTTTTTTTTTTTATTTCTGCTAAATGAATTAATTTACCATGTTTCTGGTCTTCTATAATGTCTACAAACAGCCCTAGATTTCCAAGGAATAAAATGCAACCTTACACTGAATGTTTAAGGCTTCAATCACATGTGTAGTTGGGGGGGCAGTAAAAACAGGCGATTGAGTTATGGTTTTATACCCCCCAATCACCCACATGAACACTAACATAAAGCCACTAACACCTATACGTACCAGGGTTGGCAACTTTCAGTAAATTTACAAACAGTTTGTAAAATCTGTACTTTTTGCATCTGTCCTTGAATGTCCATTGTGGACATGTAGGCTGCATGTCCGTAACTGACATTCATGGACAGATGCAACAATTATGGATTTTACAAACTTTTTGTAAATTTACTGAAAGTTGGCAACCCTGATACGTACCCAGTGAAACAGTTCAATAATTGTGACTACAAATATGTTGTTTATTTGATAGAACGTAACAAATGTTCTCTTCAGTATGTGAGCTGTACATGTGTAAGACACCCAAGAACAAGAATTGGAATTAAATGAATCCGAATGCAAGACAAACTTCCAACAGGTCTAAACATTTCAAGGAGGAGCATGGGGGAGATATCAGTTCCTTCTTTTTATTGTAGCATAGATCGGTTATTGAAACTGCCAAAAGGATGGACCTGCATTAGAGGCATAACTAAAACCTTCAGGGCTCGGTGCAAGAAACCATGAAGGGCCCCCTCGACTCTGGCCAGGGCCCTTTCCTCTGAGTCCAGGCCCCTCAATCTCCATCTCTGCAGCCTCAGCTGCAATAGAGCTTCCCATTGATTCACAAACTGAAGCACAGTTACTATGCTTCAGTTATGAATGGACACAGTGAGTGCGGTATCGATCACTCACTGTGTCCATTCAGAAAAGGAAGGGTCTGGATGGGAGGGGCACTGTGAAAGGAGGGGGAAGTGTAAGAGGAAGCGGGTAGTATGACAGCAGCAGTATGACAGGGGTGGTAGTGTGACGGGAAGCAGTATGATGGGGGTTTATTTGACAGGAGGTGGGCAGCGTGACAGGGGGGGGCAGTATGATGGGGGGTATCTTGACAGGAAGTGGGCAGTGTGACAAGGAGGCAGTGTGATGGGGGGGGCAGTATGATGTGGGTGTTGTGACAGGAGGGTGCAGTATAACAGGGGTATTGTGACAGGAGGAGGGGCAGTGTAACAGGAGGAGGGTATCTGGGAAGTGTAACAGCAGGGGGGAGTGTGATAAGAGGGGGCACAGTGAAATGAGGGGGGACAGTGTGACAAGAAGGGGCAGTATAATGGGGGCATTGTGACAAGAGGGGGCAGTGCGACAGGGGAAGGGTACCTGGGAATTGTGACAGGTTGCGGACAGCATGAAAGAAGGGGAGCAGTGTGATAAGAGGGGGGCAGTGTGAAAGGAGGCGGGCAGTGTAGCAAAAGGGGGAAGTATGACAGGGATAGTGTGACAGGAGGAGAGGGAAGTATGACAGAAGGGGGCAGAATGATGGAGGGGCAGTGTGACAAGAGGGGGTCAGTATGCAGAGGGGATATTGTGACAAGGGGGCAGTGTGACAGGTGGGGGACAGTATGAGGGGGCAGTGTGACAGGTGGGGGGCAGTGTGACAGGTGGGAGGCAGTGTGACAGGTTGGGGGCAGTGTGACAGGTGGGGAGGGCAGTGTGACAGGTGGGGGGGGTCAGTGTGACAGGTTGGGGTCAGTGTGACAGGTGGGGGGACAGTGGGACATGTGGGGGGGCAGTGTGAAAGGTTGGGGGCAGTGTGACAGGTGGGGGGACAGTGGGACATGTGGGGGGGCAGTGTGAAAGGTTGGGGGCAGTGTGACAGGTTGGGGGCAGTGTGGCAGGTGGGGAGGGCAGTGTGACAGGTGGGGGGCAGTGTGACAGGTTTGGGGCAGTGTGCCATAGCCGGCACCACTGATTGTTTGAGAAAAACCCAACAGGCTAGTTGTACAAAAGTCGATCAGTAGAGGTCATTTGGGGGATATTTGCACTGTTGAGGCATTTTAAGGGCCTTGAAAAATCAGATATGCTATCAGTACATCAGAATTGATCAATTTTCAAAAATATATACCATGGTTTGTGGACGCTAAAACTTTTAAATAAACCAATTAATATACCCTTATTGAGATTTTTTTTAACCAAAGGCATGTAGCAGGATACAATTTGGCCTAAATTTATGAAGAAATTTGATTTTATTGGATATGTTTTATAACAGAAAGTAGAAAATATATATATTTTTTCAAATGTTTCGGCCATTTTTATGTTTATATAGCAAAAAATAAAAGAAACCAGTGAGGTTCAAATACCACCAAAAAAAAAAAAAAATGATATAAATGTAATTTGTGTACAGTGTTGCATGACTGCGCAACTGCCAGTTAAAATAGCGCAGTGCTAAATAGACAAAGGTTTATGTAGGGTAAGAGGCCACTCAAAACCGACCCAGTGCTTCAGATGTAGATACGGCTCTGTATGGCCTCACACACAGTTTTGAGCGGCGTCTTACCCTACATGTGTCCATTCTTCTGAATTAGTGCCTAATGCCAGCTCGCCCTTTCTAAATACCGGTAGGGACAACTTTTATCCTCCAGCTTGTCATCACACCGTGTCCCTGATGTCACTATTATCTGAATGCCAACAGACCCAAAACAGTCTATTTGGTTTTAGGCAGACTGGATCCCATGCCTTAAATGAATATGATATCTTTAGAGAACAGTGTCCTATATGGAGTAGGTAAGATACACACTGAGTTATGTGCCAGGTGAGCTGTGGGTTTAGTGCACTGTGTCTGTTTTTGCGACCGGGGTCCCGGCGTTTGGCGAGTCTCGGAGCTACTTCTGGCCCTGTGAACTCCGCCTGTGCTGCCGCTGCATTGGCCGAGGTCCGCCGGGTCAGCGGCGGCCTCGGCGCATGCACGATAGCCCCTTGACCTCCAGGAATGGCGTCATTTCTGCCCGAAGTGACGTTCTTCCTGTGGGGGCATTTAAGAGCGGTGCACACCGCTCCAACATGACAGCACACAGGATAGGCTCCATCCAGGACTGCTATTATACGCTCTGACCAGGCTCCAAGGTAACTTGTGACTCCATGCTGTCCTGCAGCAATGTTTTTTCGGCTGTGATACTGGACTGTTTCTAACAGTGTTTACCATTGTCTGTTTTTTAGCTTGGCCACGCTACTATTTTAGGGCTACATTGTGGACAGACTTTTTCTGCCCAGCCCATGCACCGGGTTTCAATCAGTGCATATCCTTTGGCGTTCCTAGCTCCATACACCTAGAGGACACCCTCTCTAGCTGCTTACCAGCAGACTGTGGTCTGTTTAATACCCTGCTGTTGTCTATTATGGTGAGCACTTCTCCTTTTGTTATCTTGGGACTTTTTCCTTTGCTGTTTAATTTTGGTTTAATTTTGGTTTATCCTGTAGCCACTCTATGATGGTCAATAAGGGACCTTTGTGTATTACCCCTCTTTTAGATTCCTACAAAATTAACTGGCTACTTGTTCTAGATATATTGCCACTTTGTTGGTATCCAGGTTCGTGTTACATCCTTCAATACGACCTGTTTTTAAGTATACAATTTTATCTATGACTACTTATTAGGTTGACCGGTCTATAGATATGCCCCCCCCCCCCCACCCTCTCCCTCCCCTTATATTCCCCCCCAATATGAGGGGACTATTACTGCTCTATTAAGGTTATAGATTTATCATATTACAACCTATCTTAATTGCCCCAGCATGAGGGGTTTAGTCCATTTGCCTTTGGTGACGCTGGATGGGAGGCCTTTAGATATTCATGCCATATATGGTCAGCAATTGGTTTTATATTATCTAATTTTATGCTATGTTGTTTTATGTATTTTGTTTTATGTATTAAAATTGTGATTACTAGTATTTTTATGTTTTTGTTTATGTAAATGTTTGACAGATTATTATGCTCCTGCAGAAGTGTTATCACACGCGAAACATGTAGAGCAAAGCAAGTCTACGTTTTCATATACTGGACCCACGGTTAATGCTACTCGCTTCATACGATCACTTTTCAACCATTCTTTGTTTGTTGGACATGTATTTCTTATATATTAAGTCTACCTATGTTATTGCAGTTTTTTTAAGCGATATTAGAGCATTATCCTGGGTCTTGTATTAATAATCATCATTATGATATTTCTGAATGTATCTATGTACTTTTACTATTTTTCTATAATAAAAAACCCCTAGATTTTTACACGATTTATCCATGTGCCGTCAAAAGTCCATTTATTAGTCAAATTAGTATTTCTCCTACAATATCGGGACGTTGGCACATTTGTACCAGTGCGTCCACAGTGTCACCCTGTGAGGATGCACATTTAAGCAATTCTTTCAAAGATACACACTGAGTTATGTGCTAGGTGAGCTGTGGGTTTAGAGCACTGTGTCACTCACAGCACAGAAGTACATGCCAGAATCAGACAACTCAGCTCCGTCTTTGTTCATGTGGAAAGATGTTTTGGCCTTATCATGGATAGCTGAAAATCCCTTGTGTGAGGTCTGTATTGAAAAATGTAACAGCATTGCTGGAGCTTTACCCGGATACTGGACATACCACATAAGATATGGGGAGACAGAAACTTTATATGTACATTCCAAAAATACGGGGTCTCCCTGAAGGACAATCTGAGTTTCTGTTGTCTGGTTTACCGACTGTGCACTATTCCATCCTGAAAAAGTATAGTGCCAACATTAGTTAGTATTTGTAATGAAATACGTTTTTTAACACATCTATGTCAAATAAAAATATTAATATTTTTTTTTATAAATGTGCACCGTTGCACCATTGAGATTTACCAGCATTCTGTCTATTTAATATAGATACTCACCTAGAAGTGAAAAGCAAAAAAGGAGGAATGCAACAACTGAATCCATTGTTTGTGTATGCAGGTGTATGAGTACAGACATTCTCTTAGAGCTATATATGTATATGTGTCTGTTCTTGTCATGTGGTCTATCTCACTTCCTCTGAAAGCACAGCTTTGCTACTTGATATAAAGCTAGAGCCTACTAAGTAGCTTAAAGTTTAAGTTCACCTTTACAGAAAATCTGTAAGGTGAACTTACACTGGACCCCCTCCCCATCGCACCCGGTCCCACAGTACCTGAGGCCGGCAATCTCCGGCACTGACACATCATATAGCCTATATAACGAGAAAAGAACTGCGCTGTATGCTAACAGTACCTAAATAGCTGCAAACTCTACTGTGAGATATGCACACAGATAGTATATATAAGGGTATACAGTTGTGCTCTAAATTAAAAATTTCATTAAACATATTCCTCAAAACAAATAAAACACGTGATGAACAGACTGCATATAAACCAGTTTTTTATATGATAAAAGTCCATAAATTGTTGTAAAACCAAAAATCCCTTGATGGGTGACTTATAATATCTTATAAACCATAGGCTCAAAGGTGCAAAATAGTTAGTATATGCAGATCTTCCTCGTGATGTATCGGATCACAATGAGAAACAGAGTGAGTAACCACCACCGCATTGATTCCTTTTCCTCACCGAATGCAACACAAAAACACACCGCTCTGGACATAAAAGCCAAATGATGAGATGGACAGTGGCACACCTAGTCCAGGTGCTCTGGCTCAGGATGTCCCTCCCACATCCAGAAACGAACCACAAATGTACATAGAAGAGCCGGCACCACTGGAAATTCAGTCTTTAATTTTATTGTTGGCGTATGACCACGATAAAAAGAACACACAGACGCATTTGTGAACAAGGCCTGCGTGCAGAAACGCGTCTGCGTATTCTTTTTATCATGGTCATACAACAATAATAAAATTAAAGACTGAATTTCCAGTGGTGCCGGCTCTTTTCCTTACTGAAGGTTGGAGAGATGGCACACAGACTTTCACTGAGCGAAGGAAGCTGGATAAACATACTTTCCACTGGGTAAAGGGTCATCACTCAGGCACCATAAGTATGGATCCAAAAGGAGAGAGACTCCCCATAGTGTAAAACCAAACTACTCGTTTGATGTATAAAAATGTATTGCACTTACATCAAACTGAATGATCTATCGCATATTAGTAAAAAGCTGGCCGGCTAAAACAAACGCCTGTAGTTCCAGGATAACAAACAACGCGGTGACGTATGCACGTCCCTCCTCCCAATGTGTTTCGTCACAATATGAAGTTGTTGCTGACTCACCGCAATTTATACACAAGAACCACGCCTCGGTCTGAGTCTCGGATGGTAACAATGGCATCCACCATTTTGAATAAGGGGAAAATTGCCAATAGTAAAGGTAAAATAGTCTAATCTCCATCCACTTCACAAATCTCGCTGTTTCAAAACTAAAAACACAAGAATAATAGGAGACCTGATGGACAAGTCCCCATCCACTCCATAAAGCTCACCAGGTGTTTAAAACAACCAACATGGTTAAAAGCTTCATGGGGTGATAAAATCACAACATCATATAGCCGCTTTACCGGTCCGGGGATTTGAAACCCCATGGCTTTCTCCCCTCTTCTCAAGCACTGACAGGGTGGGCTACGGGGTTCTGATTGGTTCGCGCCACCCATGTGACGGCACCGACCAATTAGAATGGCTCCCATACGTACCTTTATGAGGTACGTTTAGGAGATTAAGCCGCGGGGGGATTTCTGATCTCCGGAATAGTAAAGCGGCTTTACGATGTGTCAGTGCGGGAGATCAACGGCTTCAGGTACTGCGGGACCTGGTGCAATGGGGAGGGGGTCCAGTGTAAGTTCACCTTACAGATTTTTCTGTAAAGGTGAACTTACCCTTTAATGAGGAACTTCACTGCTGGGACTTCTCATTTTGTGTGATACAATCTTAACCCCTTTGTGCCTACGGGTAAAAAAAATCTAAATGCCTAAGCCCAATTTTGCAACTTTGACATCACAAATACTTTGTGCATACAGGTGGATTCTACCTGTTTTTTTTTTCAGGACAAATTGGGATTTCATTTGGTGGTAAATGATAATGGATATCTCCTGATTTTTTTTTTATTATTATTAAATAAAAACTGGCCAAAATAGTAACAAAATAGATTTTTTTCTAAAGGTAACTGTATATTTCTTACTACTTCCATAACCTACCACCAAAGAACCACCCAAAATAAATTTTCCTGCTCCTGACAATCACAGAAATCCCATATATATGTATGTTAGTTGTAGTTTGTACCCATAGTACAGCCCAGAAACAATAGTGTGAAGAACGTAGCCGTACAAATGTGAACTGAGCCTATAAGAGGAAAAAACAACAGAGGGGTGAGCTGTACATTGACTGATTATTGTGATAGCCAATCACAGGCTATCACGGTGATTAGGTTGTTGAGAACTGGGTCTTCTGGTTCCTAATCATGAGTACGAGACCGAGAGCTCTTGCTGAGAGCCTGATCTCTGTGCTGAGAGAGAGCGATGTGCACCGCAGCGCTCTCTCAGCACAGACACAGCAGCACATTTATGCAGCCTCATGGATAAAGACCCACTTTAGTGAGACTGCATATATGTGTATGCTTGGCAGGAAGGGTTTACACAGGATAAAGCAACCTACATGTACTGCAGTATGAACTGGATTTAATGTTATTATCAATTTATTCAATATCTTGTGGTGCTCATAGCAAATTCAGGAAATATAGTATGTTTGAAAATTATATTATATAATAATATATATAAATTCTTTTTTTGGGGGGGTGGGGGACTTCTTGCCTGTTTTTAAACCTACAGTATGATACTGCCACCTTGTGTTGGCTACCAGGGTATTACATTAATCTATGCAATGAATAGAAACAGGTTATTTAATCTCAAAAGATCTGATAGGTCTACTTGCAAACATTTATGTTAATGATATATGACAGAATGGTTCATTCTCCTGATATAGTCCTCACTGGTAATGCTCTAAAAATGCAACAAGTCAGGCTGTTGTTGCTCAAGAACTTATTGGGAAAATTATAAGTGCTGTGTGCATGTATTCAAATATCTGACTTAGTTTATAGTAACGCTATATGTACTCCACTAGGAAGTGTATTATGCAAATTGTTAATTGCTGTTTTATTCTTTTCTGTTTGACAATGAATAAAACAAAAGTTCCCCAGCACGTAACCATATCAGGTTGCAAAATAAACTTAAACATCTGTTTTAAAGTGATTGTAAAGGGATTTTTTGTCTGTGCAATGGTTTTGGCCAATGGCTCCCACTGCTGCCCTTGAGCCAGTGAGCTCTCGGGCACAGCGCTGGATCAAGATCAGGCTCAGGTTAGTATTTAGGGGAGGCTGGTGAGCAGAACACAGAAGGATTTTTACCTTAATGCAGAGACTGCATTATGGTAAAACACCTTTTACCTTTGCAACCACTATGATATCCCACTAAAAACTGTCTGCAGCCTTAAAATACTTCCAAGCAGTTTAAAGTGGTTGTAAAGGCTCCCCAATACTTACCTGAGCCCCATCTCGATCCAGCGATGTGCAAGAGAGCAGCGAGACTTAAGTCTCTCCTCCTCCTCATTGGCTGAGACATCAGCGGGAATCGTTGGCTCCTGCCACTGTCAATCACAGCTAGTGAGCCAATGAGGAGAGAGCAGGGGCGGGCCATACTCTCGCCCCGTATGTGAATGGATAGACAGAGCAGGGGCCTAGGAGCGAGCCTGCTCGGGCTTTCCCATAGCAAGCAGCTTGTTATGGGGGCACTCGACAGGAGGGAGGGGCCAGGTAAGTATGACATGTTTGATGCTGCATAGGCTTTGCCATCTTATCAGTATGTTAATCTATATGTATACCTCTCAGTGGCGGCCTGTCCTCCATAAGGGGCACACCCCATCCATGCGTCCGGCCCCCTAATCTACATGCAGGGTGTCGGACGCATGAAATCCAACCGGAACTGGTCCCAGTTGTTTGACAATAGCGAATTAATATGGATTGTTTGCTGCCCCCCCCCCCCCAAAAAAAAAAAAAAAACACCAGCCGCCACTGTTACCCCTTCTTTATTTACTATTATCTGGGTAAAATATATTATGACCTGATATATTATTAAATGACTTCTGCTTGTGACCTGCTTGTGATGGATTGCATTTGTGTTACACCGACAGTGATTTTTGTTAAAAAAGAAAAAAAAAGTATCACATGTTTGTTAGTAAAAAATAAATAAAAAAAATCTGCCTTTAATATCACCTCAACATAATGTAGCAACAACAGCTGAACACACCAACAGTTGGTAGTTTAGCCTAAAAGTCACACACCAGGTTTCTCTATTTTGCTTTCTTTTGGCATTGTACCATACCACATTTGGATAGTTTGGCTATAGGATGTCACTCAGGAACTCAAAATGATAATTTCCTGAGGATTTCTCTCACTTTGCAAACATGCTTTATTTTTATTTATTTTTTATTTTATTTATTTATTTATTTTATTTCAAATTTTCTTTATTGATTTTCCAACATACATTACACACATTTTAATACATAGAAACAAAAACACATTTTACTTAAAATTTACACGGTCCCACCTCATCCCCTACCTATTAACTTATAATAGTTATACTATTGGAAAAGTCTGGTCTTCCTATAGGAGATATGCCCAAGCTTCTTGCCCCTAACTTCTACCCCTAATTGTTAGCAGAGTCTGCCAAGTATCATAGAGAGAGGGAGAGAGAAGAGAGAGAGAAGAAAAAAATAAAATACATTTTTTTTGCCTTCCATAAGGCTAGTGCTAACCATTTTATCTAAACTATAGTGAAAATAAGAAAAGAAAAAAAGAAAAAGAAATGTTGTGATAAAAAATTGTGAAGGCTCAGAATCTGAGCCTAAAAAAGGGGGTAATAGGAGAGAAAAAAAAAAAGGAAAAAGGGGGGGACCCCAATACTAATGCTAATTATGTGATAATAAATTATAAGGGCTCGAAATTTGAGCCTAATGCCTCGTACACACGAACGAGTTTCTCTGCAAAAACCAGCAAGAAACTTGCTGGCAGAGATTTCTTGCCGAGAAATTAGTTTGTGTGTATGGTTTCTCGTCAAGAAAAGCGACAAGAATCTCAACGAGAAAATAGAGAACGGCCTCGTACACACGGCCGAGATTCTCGTCGAAAAAAACATGTCGTTTTTTTCGACGAGATTCTTGGACAAGAAACTTGTCCCGGCCGAGTGTACACACGCTCGATTCAAAGAACCCGCGGTTCTTTGAATGGAGCGAACGCGGTGACGTCATCGAATACGACGAGCATGCGCTCGTCACATTCGATGCCGTCGCCGCCATCTTGGTTCACCCTACCTATACCTAGGAAGCTACCGCGCATGCGTCAAAGTCATTTCGAGCATGCGCGGGCTTCCCGGCGAAAAGGTAAGTGTACACACACACAATTTTATCGTCGAGAAACAGGCTGACGAGAATCTCGACGAGAAAATAGAGAGCAGGATCTCTATTTTCTCGTCGAGATTCTTGTCGCTTTTCTTGACGAGAAACCATACACACGAACAAATTTCTCGGCAAAAAATCTCTGCCAGCAAGTTTCTTGCTGGTTTTTTCCGAGAAACTCGTTCGTGTGTACGAGGCTAACCTGCTCTCTATTTTCTCGTCGAGATTCTCGTCAGCCTGTTTCTCGACGAGAAAAGTGAGTGTGTGTACACTTACCTGTCCTCCGGGAAGCCCGCGCATGTTCGAAATGAATTTGACGCATGCGCGGTAGCTTCCTAGGCATACGTAGGGTATACCAAGATGGCGGCGACGGCATCGAATGTGACGAGCGCATGCTCGTCGTAGTCGATGACGTCACCGCGTACGCTCCATTCAAAGAACCGCGGGTTCTTTGAATCGAGCGTGTGTACACTCGGCCGGGACAAGTTTCTTGTCCAAGAATCTCGTCGAAAAAAACGACATGTTTTTTTCGACGAGAATCTCGGCCGTGTGTACGAGGCCTAAGAGGGAGAGAGAATAGAATAGAGAAAAGGGGGAGAGAATTTCTTCTCTCCTTTTCCTTTGTGTATATATATCTGGTCTCTAGTGAAAACAGTTCTAATATGATAACTAGAGATTATCAAGGCTCCGGATCTCAGTCTAAAGTGAAAGGTAAAAAAAAAAAGGGGGGGCCCACCACAGAGGGAAACCCAATGCAAGTGCTAACCATTTTTTCTAAACTCTAGTGAGAGAAAAAAAAAGGGGGAATTTCCCTTCCCTTTTTTTTTTTTTGTGATAGTGAATTGTAAGGGCTCAAAATCTAAACCTGAAGAACGGGGAAATGGGGAGAAAAAAGGAAAAAGGGGAGGGGGGAAAACCCCAATACTATTACTAATTACTAATTATGTGATAATAAATTATAAGGGCTCAGAATTTGAGCCTGAAAGAGGCAAAGTGCAAAAGTTCTTATATAAATGTAGCGGGGTCTTCACATTTAGTGGGATACACCTGGGGGTAGTGTGACCCAGGTGTGTAATTGTGACAGGGTTTAGACCCCTTTTTGTTATTCGTGGAGGATTGGGTGGTGCAATATTCTCCTTGGCCTGTGGGTGGCGGGGTACCTACAGGCTCCAGGCAGAATCACTACTGCAGTGCTACCCTTTTTGTCCCTTTCCGGAGATGGTACGGCTGGGGCGGGGAACCCGCCGTGGTGTCGATGGGAGGAGATAAAAGGGGGAGACGCCCTCACCACGAGGTCTTCGAGGATCATCTCTTCACGCACCCAGGCACCTTAGGCCTGGGTGCGGGCGGTTCGGGGTTCCGGCCCAGGCCCCTAGGCTTGGCCGGAATGGAGTTGGAGTCCATCCCAGGCACCTTCAGCCTGGGGTGAGGTACTATGTCGTGGGCCTGGGACCTGGTGACTTCGACTGGGTCCCGCGAGGGTGAAGTGATTCCAGGGTGCCCCTTGCGAGGGGACCCGCATCTGAGGTGAGGAGGCCGGGGAGGTCACCCGTCTGAAGATTCCGGAGCAGCGTCAACCCGGTGACGGACGGGCCTCCGGTGACTCCCTTGGAGGGTCATCTTCCCCTGATAGGGGCCCCAGCGCAGCGAAGTTGTTCTAATCAAGACTCCTGCAACCCTTGGTCATAGCACAGGGGGTGTAGGGACTACAATCAGGATAGTGCCTCGGCCTGCTCATCCCACCGTATCCTGCCATTACCCTGTTGTTGTGGAGCTACGAAATAAAACTGAGAGTTGGACTGTGATCAGTGTATGGACTCTGTTAATGGGAGCAAAGGGAGATTCCAGCATAGCAGGGCTAAGTTCCGCAACCCAATGCACGTTTGGCCCGACGAAGATATTGAAATTGGCCTTCACCTCAACCACAGCCATGGGGAGGACATGGGCCGTGGCGCACCTCACTCTCGAAACTCAGGTACCCCTAGACGAGAGCCATCGTATGACCAATAAACATGTAGAGGGGGTGAGGCCGCTACACGTGGGGGCTCGTGAGTCCGGGATGAAATGTGTATTGACCCTAAGGTTTGGAACGGCTGTGTCTGGACTTTGCTGCCCGGAGGAGGTCCGAGCAGGTCGGCCATGTGATTGGCCAAAGTGCGTCCCTGTGCTCGAAGTCGTGGAAATTTCTCTGAAAAAACAGGAAAGGCCTATGCAGAAAGAGCGGGAAGAGGGAGGAGTCCAGCCGTGTGACGTACTACATGTAGGGACTTTTGCTGCACTGCGCCATGAGGCACCCCGTGACTGCGCAATTCGTGGGCGGAGGCTGGTGAAAGCCCGCGAAAACGTGCAAGTCGTGGGAGGAGTCTGGCCATGTGTGGAGATACACGTGGAGACTCCGGCGCGTGGTCAGTGCGTGATGGAACAGCAGGTGGTCGGGATGGCCTCAAGCTCCCCGTGGATGCCGGTACCTTACCCCACGAAAATGACTGCATTTGCTGCGCCCATTACAGACACGGGGATAAGGCTCAGGCCCCGAGGACAGTTGGCTCTGTATTTATGCAGAGACACGGAGGCTCTCGGTGTGATCTGTCCCGGATGCTCGGGACTGGTGGTCCAACTAAAGCCGTTCGGGTGATGTGAAGCGTGCAAAGAGTTTATTTTTGAGGTCGAATCATCCACAGTAAGGCCCCGGGCCCTTCGCCTCAACTGCATCACAGGAACCGCCACTCCGGAGGGAGAGATCCAGGCCTTTGCGGAGGTCCCCGTGCGCGCTGGCCAGGGCGACGGGACTGCCCAACCAGAGACTGAGAGAAAAATATCCGAGGACGCTGCTTCGGTCACCACAGACTCCCTGCTCCCACCCCCGAAGAGGAAAGTCGGCCTGGTACAGGCATCCTATGGTCGTGGTCGAGCTTCACCCCGCCGCTTGCCTGGCCTAGATGGCGCCGGTAGAGAAGAGAGTCCCGGACATCCCAGTTCTTCAGAAGGTCCAGGTGAGCCAGGGGCTGGGACTGTGGTGTTGGTTGGAGGTGTCGGGGGTCCACAGTCGGTGGAGCCCGCAAGGGAGGGTAGTTCTCCGTCTACTAAAGACTACCTTCCCGCTGAGATGTATGACACCTCCGACCTAGAGTCGCTGTCAGACTGTGGGGATGACGGAGAATTAGACGAACTGTTTCACCGGAAGGGCTGGGACAAATGCCCGCTACCTGTGCTATGTAAACCGCAGGATTCCCCTATGTCTATAGAGGACAGTACGCCCCGGGCGAAGGCCCCGGAGCTCAGGAGGGAGTCTAGTCCTCTGACCAACCTTCCACATTCTACCACATCACCCGCTCTGATAGTGGGGATGCAGTGCGCTTCATTGCGGGCACCAAAGGAGAAGCCATCCGAGACGGTGAAGGTACCTCGGCACCCGGAGGCCATCGTACAACCAGGAGAAGGTGAGCGAAATGTTATGCCTCCTCTAGCCAGATTGCAACGACTTTTCTCCCAGAGTGTCGCCCGTGAATATGGGTGGCAGTACCCCTACTTGCCTCGGGACTTACTTTATGAAGTCGAGGTCCTGTGAAAAAGGTGGTACGACGAGTTTGTCTGGGAAAAGCTCAAAGTGCCTCATGCCCGGCGATACTTGTCATGTTCACCATCTGCATCTAAGAAGTTCAGAGACTGCCGAGCTGATTGGAAGTTGGGGCGCCATATTCATGCTGATAAGGTGCTTATCTGCAGAAAGGAGGGAGAGGATGTCGAATATTCAGTTGAAGTGTTTGACAATCACTTAAAGCCTCTGTTTTTGCCAGATCCAAGATTCTACTTGTAGGAGAAGAGAACTCCTATTTGTTTGCTTGTCGAACTCTCTGGAAGGAACATTCCCAGATACTCAGAACAGTGCCCTACTTTTGTTTTGATTTGGGCTTTTCTTTTACTCACTGGAGACTTGGGAGCTGTTGTTTTTTTTCTCCCTTTTCTTCATGTACCAAAGGCAGAGACTTTGGGGGTAGAGTCAGTGTAGGGAAAGCGGGAAGAATGAAGATCTCACCAAGTGTCATTACCGCAGCGCTGTCACCAGGTGGCAGTGTTGTGCAACGGTTGTTTGTGTTAGGATGTTGTTTTTTTGTTTCCCTTCTGCAGGAGATTCGTCGGTCAAGACTACTGAGTATGGGGTGGTTCTTAGACAGTGACGGGAGGGATTGTATATGGGTACAAGACAGATGTTTTATACAAAAGTTTTATTGTTTTATAGTTCCCTTTCCCTTGAGCAGGTCTTGGCACACACAGTATCCAAAATTTGAGGGATAGCCTCTGGGGCCCACTTCATGTCACCACTCCTTGGGAGACATGGGTGTGCACCTGACGCTGGGGACCAGCATCAAATCACAGGGGGGAGTGTGTAGCGGGGTCTTCAGATTTTGTGGGATACACCTGGGGGTAGTGTGACCCAGGTGTGTAATTGTGACAGGGTTTAGACCCCTTTTTGTTATTCGTGAAGGATTGGGTGGTGCAATATTCTCCTTGGCCTGTGGGTGGCGGGGTACCTACAGGCTCCAGGCAGAATCACTACCGCAGTGCTACCCTTTTTGTCCCTTTCCGGAGATGGTACGGCTGGGGCGGGGAACCCGCCGTGGTGTCGATGGGAGGAGATAAAAGGGGGAGACGCCCTCACCACGAGGTCTTCGAGGATCATCTCTTCACGCACCCAGGCACCTTAGGCCTGGGTGCGGGCGGTTCGGGGTTCCGGCCCAGGCCCCTAGGCTTGGCCGGAATGGAGTTGGAGTCCATCCCAGGCACCTTCAGCCTGGGGTGAGGTACTATGTCGTGGGCCTGGGACCTGGTGACTTCGACTGGGTCCCGCGAGGGTGAAGTGATTCCAGGGTGCCCCTTGCGAGGGGACCCGCATCTGAGGTGAGGAGGCCGGGGAGGTCACCCGTCTGAAGATTCCGGAGCAGCGTCAACCCAGTGACGGACGGGCCTCCGGTGACTCCCTTGGAGGGTCATCTTCCCCTGATAGGGGCCCCAGCGCAGCGAAGTTGTTCTAATCAAGACTCCTGCAACCCTTGGTCATAGCACAGGGGGTGTAGGGACTACAATCAGGATAGTGCCTCGGCCTGCTCATCCCACCGTATCCTGCCATTATCCTGTTGTTGTGGAGCTGCGAAATAAAACTGAGAGTTGGACTGTGATCGGTGTATGGAATCTGTTAATGGGAGCAAAGGGAGATTCCAGCATAGCAGGGCTAAGTTCCGCAACCCAATGCACGTTTGGCCCAAGGAAGATATTGAAATTGGCCTTCACCTCAACCACAGCCATGGGGAGGACATGGGCCGTGGCGCACCTCACTCTCAAAACTCAGGTACCCCTAGACGAGAGCCATCGGATGACCAATAAACATGTAGAGGGGGTGAGGCCGCTACATAAAAAAAAATGTAAACATGCTTTAACCACTTGCCTACCGGGCACTAAAACCCCCTTCCTGCCCAAGCCATTTTTCAGCTTTCAGCGCTGTCACACGTTGAATGACAATTGCGTGGTCGTGCGACGCTGTACCCAAACGAAATTTGCGTCTTTTTTTCCCCACAAATAGAGCTTTCTTTTGGTGGTATTTGATCACCTCTGCAGTTTTTATTTTTTGCACTATAAACAAAAGAAGAGCGTCATGTTTGAAAAAAAAAAACACAATATTTTTTACTTTTTGCTATAATAAATATAAATTTAAAAAAAAAAATTTTTTTAATTTTCCTCAGTTTAGGTTGATATGTATTCTTCTACATATTTTTGGTTAAAAAAAAATCGGAATAAGCATATATTGATTAGTCTGCGCAAAAGTTATAGCAGATACAAAATAGGGGATAGATTTATAGCTTTTTTTTTTTTTTTACTAGTAATGGCGGCGATCTGAGATTTTTATCGTGACTACGTTATTGCGGCAGACACATCGGACACTTTTGACACATTTTTGGGACCATTCACATTTATACAGCAATCCCTGCTATAAAAATGCATTGATTACTGTATAAATGTGAGTGGCAGGGAAGGGGTTAACACTAGGGGGCGAGGAAGGGGTTAAATGTATTCCCTGGAAGTGATTCTTACTGTGGGGGGAGGGGACTGACTGGGGGAGGTGACCGATGGTTGTCCCTATGTACAAGGGACACACCATCGGTCTCCCCTCCCTGACAGGATGTGGATCTGTGTGTTTACACACACAGATCCACAGTCCTGCTCGGTTACTGGGCAATCGCGGGTGCCCGGCAGCCATCGCAGCCGCCGGGCACGCGCATCGGGTCCCCAGCGACGCATCAGACGCGTGCCCCCCTAGCGTGCCCCCCTAGCGTGCCCCCCTAGTGGTTAAAGCACAACTCCAGGAAATTTGAAAATTCTTCCTTGCATTAGGGCTGCACCCCACTGTCAGGTCTATGGGAGAGTAAAAGTACTTTCACTTACCCAATCCTCTACTCATACCAGCAGACATCACTCCCCATGATCTGGCGGTGGATTGACAACAGGACCTTAGACCACTGGAATATGGGGCTGAAGACGCTGTGGGACTCGTCTAGTAATGTGAAAGAGTGGAGGATCTGGTAACTACATCTACTTTTCCATGCCCTACTGCAAGGGAGCATTTTCAAATATCCTGGAGTTGAGTTTTAATATAATAAGAAATGGGCACCAGAACTCTACTTTTCTCCTGTGCTGAATGGGAGCCCAAAATTAAAGGTTTCTGGGAGAACTTTTTTTTTAGCCCTGCAAGTCTAAATACTAGGGGGTTGACTTACTAAAGGCAAAAAGGCTGTTCACTTTGCAGGGGAAGTTGCACTTTGAAAGACAACTTTCCCCAGGGCTTACATACCTCCCAACACGCACGGATTCTGCAGGTTTTTCCAGCATTGACAGTTCTTTCCCGCAGTCCCGCGATAGTTATCATTTTCCCGCACAGCAGGAATCGGAGGAAGAGGAGCCAGTCAATGAAGCACGGGAGGGAGGTAAGACGCACCTTTCCCGTTCAAACAACTGTGATGAGACAACCGTAAAAGAAAAAAAAACCCCGTCCCGCGGTCCCCCCCCCCCCCCGCTCAACAACCTTGGTGTCTGGGACAGAACGTGGAACTTGGGAGGTATGGGCTTAGAGATTGGATATTCTTTGCAAAGCAAAATTTGACAACAATCACATACAAAAAAATAAAAATAAAAATAAACAGAAAACTGCATTTTTGCTTGCACGTGATTGGATGATGGAAGTTAGCAGAGTTTCACCTCATTCACTAAGCTCTGGGGATAATTCCCTTGTAATGTGCAACTTTCCTTTCAACGTGAACAGTATTTGCCTTTACTAAATCAACTTCTTAAAGTAAATTTTTTCCTCTCTTTCTCTTTGCTCATCCCTCTGTTCAGTTCACTCATCTCTAGTCATTAGCACAGGTTACCTTCTGTGACACACACTTGTCAATGACTGTGGCTACAGAGAGGTTGTTGAAATTATATGCAAATTTGAACTTTTCCTGGTAAAGTTGAGCTTGGTTCCACATTCCTACATTGGAGACCCAGGAGGTAGATGGGGTGATACAAGCTCAGTTTTACAGTAAAATTTTTTTTTATCGCACATCAACCGCCTTTATTATATCTCAGACTCTACTGGTCATCATGACATAAAGTTTTCATTAACCGTAATCTCTGCTAATGTTGCATGTATCATATGTTCTGTTTAAACTGTCCAAGTTTGTGAATTACCGTATATACTCGAGTATAAGCCGAGATTTTCAGCCCTTTTTTTTGGGCTGAAAGTCCCCCCCTCGGCTTATACTCGAGTCAGCAAAATTTTTACATGATTGGCGGAACACCCAACACAGTGTCTGCTGGGAAACTGAGGATGAGAGAATGATTGTGATAGGCGGAGAGTGTCTGATGAGAATCGCCTATCACAGAAAGAACAGGAAGAGACCGCGGAATTTGAACGATGGACGCCGCAGCCGCAACTTCTTTACAGGTACTATTTACAATGTAAAATTATAGGATAGGAAACAGTGAGCTAGGGAACAGCGAGCTAGGGAACAGTGGGGATAGGAAACAGTGAGGATAGGAAACAGTGAGGATAGGAAACAGTGAGGATGGGAACAGTAAGGATGGGAACAGTGAGGATAGGGAACAGTGAGGATAGGAACAGTAAGGATGACCCTCGGCTTATACTCGAGTCAGTAATTTTCCCCAGTTTTTTGTGGCAACATTAGGTACCTCGGCTTATACTCGAGTCGGCTTATACTCGAGTATTTACGGTACACTTTGAGGTATTAATTAGGTGAAAATAATAAATCTTTTTTACACAAATGATCGCTTTTCCTAAACATAAAAATTAGTTTATATGAAACCAGATGTATTGAGGAGAGGAACCTCCTTGCACAGCTGACCTGATAATAGGGGTTAAATTTATTTTTTTACTTTCTGCTATAAAACAGACCCAATAAATAAAAAATAAAAAAATCTAATTTCTTCATCAATTTAGGCCAATATGTATTCTGCTAAATGTTTTTGGTAAAAAAAAAAAATCCCAATAAGCGTAGATATTGAATGATTTGCGCAAAAAGTTATATCGTCTACAAACTATGGGATATATTTGTAATTGTATTACCGAGGCCGAGATGCCGAGAGTGGTTCACCTTTGCGACTTGACGCACTCCACCCCCTGGAGTTGAGACAGGGAGTGGATGGCGAGAAGCGGCACCGGCTACCGGCAGGTGGTGGGTACTTTTAGACGGTCCGGTAGTGTTGAGTAGACTGAAGAAACAGGCTTCAAGCGGGAACTAGTCGGATTGGTAAAGTTCAAACAGCAGGAGATAATGGAAGCCGGTGCAGGTTGAGTCCGGGTTGCAATTGCAAGGTAACAGTCCCGGCTGGGGGTCTAGCACAGTAAAAGGCAACAAGTCCAGAGAATACCGGGAACCAGGCAGGAGTTCAAAGGAAACGCGGAAGTCCAAAAGGTACAAGCAGGAGGTCAAGGATTGTAGACAAGCAGCAGATCCGAGTCACAGGCCGAGGGTCAAACACAGGAGAAGGCAGAAGTCCGTATAGCAAGCCGAGGGTCAGGTCCAGGAGAGAGATCAGAGGAGTCAAGCCAGTCCGGGTCACAAGGAGATTTTCAAGATAGTTTTCCAGAGTCTTGGGTATACAGGAAAGCTGACAAACCAGCAACTTGTCAGTGCAACTGGATCTCTTTAAATAGGCCCGCCTGGATTCCTATTGGTGCGCCGCCGCGCATGCGCGCGCGCCGCTGCGTCGGCGCGCGCACCCGAGGACGTAGAAGCGCCGTCCCGCGCACGCGCATGCGCCGAAGCATCATTCCGCCGCGCGTGCGCATTGGGCGCTGATTGGCGCCGTTGGACGGATTTCCCTGACAGTGCCCCCCTCCTAGGGGCGGACTCCGGACGCCCAGACTAGACATCAACTCGGGATGTTCCTGGTGAAAGACTAATTAGGCGGGGAGCATGTAGGTTCCTAGATGGTTCCCAAGAGTTGTCCTCTGGGGGATACCCCTTCCATTTGATTAAATACTGCAACTGCCTGCCTCTTTTCCTGCAGCCCAAGATAGATTCCACCACATACTCATCTTCACCATCAACCTCCACAGGTGGAGGAGGTGGCTCATCCCTTCCCGGGAAGGAGCTGGAGACTACTGGTTTCAACAGAGACGTGTGGAAGACCGGGTGTATCCTGTAGGAGTCGGGCAGTGCCAATTCAAAGGCCACAGGGTTGATTACTCGCTTGATTTTAAAAGGGCCTATAAATCTTGGTCCCAATTTCCGTGAAGGGATCGGTAATTTGAGGTTGGTGGCGGAGAGCCATACTTCCTCCCCAACTTTGAAGACTGGATTTTCCTTCCTACCCTTGTCATAGTATCTCTTGTAAGACTCCTGGGCGTTTTGCATCATTTCCTGGAGTCTCAGAAAATTAGATTGAACAAAGGCTATCCGATCTTGAACAGCAGGAACAGAGCTCTCCGGAATGTCATCAGGGAGGAAGGAAGGATGGAAGCCAAAGTTGGCCCAAAAAGGAGTTTGACTGGTAGCTGAATGCACCGAGTTGTTATATGCAAATTCAGCGTAGGATAATAGGGAGGACCAATCGTCTTGTGAGGCTGAGCAAAAACAACGGAGATATTGTTCTAGGGTTTGATTGGTTCTCTCTGTCTGTCCGTTGCTCTGGGGGTGATATGCCGATGATAGGCAAATCTTGACTTCTAAAGATTTGCAAAGTTCCTTCCAGAATTTCGACGTGAATTGAACGCCTCTGTCAGAGGTGATGCTCTTAGGCACCCCATGGAGCCTGATTATCTCCTGAAAGAAGGCTTTGGCTGTATCTGCAGCAGAGGGGGTACCGATCATGGGCACGAAGTGTGCCATTTTGGAGAGGCGGTCAATTACGACCAGAATCGTGGTAAAACCTCCAGAGGGCGGTAGATCTACAATGAAGTCCATGGACACATCTGCCCACGGACGTTCAGGGATAGGCAAAGGTTTGAGTAGTCCCCAACTCTTGGTTTTGGGTCCCTTATACCATTGGCAACGGGTACAGGAGGCAACATAGGACTTGCAATCTTGTCTCCAACCAGGCCACCAGAAGGAGCGAGAGATTAGTTCCATGTTTTTTTTTGTTCCAAAGTGACCAGCTAGTTTGTGGTCGTGGAAAGTTTTCAGAATCAGTTGCCTTGTTTCCAGAGGGACGAAGACTTTACCTTGGGACCAGAGCAAGTCATTATGCTTCTCTAGGGAAGAGGTTACTTGGTCAGGACAATGCTTAGAGGCGGCTTTTATGGAAGTTAGTAGATCAGCCTGTGGAATGAGCAGAAAGTTTTGTGCTGATAGGATGGTACTTGGTTCCTCTGCTTGAGGGGTCTCGGGAAACATCCTAGAGAGTGCATCCGCCTTCACGTTCTTGGAACCGGGCCTATAAGAGATATGAAAGTTAAACCTGGTGAAGAAGAGGGCCCATCGGGCTTGTCTGGGTCGAAGACGTTTTGCTGTTCTCAGATATTCTAGATTCTTATGATCCGTGAATATCATGACAGGGTGAGGGGCTCCCTCCAGAAGGTATCGCCATTCTTCCAGGGCGAATTTGATAGCTAATAGTTCCCGGTCTCCGACGTCATAATTACGTTCTGGAGAAGTTAATTTACGAGAGGCAAAGGCTACTGGATGAAGAAGGGATTTGGGGCCCTGCCTTTGAGAGAGGATGGCCCCAGTGGCTGACTCTGAAGCATCTACTTCCAGAGTAAATGGCAGTAGCGGATCTGGATGCTTCAATACAGGTGCCGATGTGAATGCATTTTTTAGTTTATCGAAGGCATCCTGAGCTTCCGGTGACCAGTGAAAGCGGTAGCCCTGGCGTGTCAGTTGGGTTATAGGTGCCACAATAGAGGAGAACCCCACAATGAACCTCCTGTAGAAGTTGGCGAAACCTATAAACCGTTGTACCCCTTTCTTGTCTGTTGGGGCTGGCCATTCCTGGATAGCTTTGACTTTCTGCGGGTCCATTGCGACCCCATTGGTAGAAATAATAAATCCCAAAAATTGCACAGTGGTTTTCTCAAAGTCACATTTCTCGGCCTTGAGGTAAAGTCTATGTTCTCGGAGAATAGTGAGGACCTTGATGACATGGATTCGGTGCAGTTCAAGGGAGGACGAAAAAATAAGAATATCATCTAAGTAGACTACTAGGAAGTCGTCCAAGTGTTCACGGAAAATGTCATTGACCAGGTGCTGGAAAGTAGCTGGGGCGTTGCAAAGCCCGAATGGCATGACCAAGTATTCAAAATGACCGAACCTAGATCTAAAAGCCGTCTTCCATTCGTCTCCAGCCCTGATCCGGATGAGGTTGTAGGCCCCTCGAAGGTCCAGTTTAGAGAAGATCCGAGCTGATCGGAATCGTTGGAACAACTCCGGGATGAGAGGAAGCGGGTATCTATTTTTAATAGTAATTTTATTTAATTCCCTATAGTCAATGCAGGGCCTCAGAGTCCCGTCTTTTTTTTCAACGAAAAAGATACCGGCACCGGCTGGGGAAGAAGAGGGGCGAATGAATTTCTTTTCCAGATTTTCCTCAATGTAAGACTTGAGGGCCTTCAACTCAGATTCGGACAAGGGAAAGATGCGGCCGAATGGAATTTTGGAGCCAGGCAGAAGGTCAATGGGACAATCGTAGGGACGATGTGGAGGTAGGCGGTCGGCCTGCTGTTTGTCGAAGACGTCCTGGAATTCTAAGTATGCTGATGGAACATGTGGTAGGTTATCCGGTTGAGGGGTTAAAGTAGCACAGACAGTGGGAAGTGCGGGAAGACAGTGTTGGGAACAATATGAAGAAGTGAAGTTAACTTCCCTTTTGGCCCAGTTTATATGAGGCTCATGTGCTTGTAACCAGGGGAGGCCCAGGATGATGGGAAACATGGGAGATGGGATGAGGTCAAATCGAAGGTATTCTTGGTGGCCTGAATCCGTGATAGCAAGGATGGGTTTTGTTTCTTGCGTAATTACCCCTGAACGAGGCAGGGATCCATCCGCCAGACGAACCTGAAGATAACGGTCCTTGGTTTGCAGAGGAAAGTGAAGTTGGGAAGCAAGTGAAGAGTCCAGAAAGCAGCTGCAGGCTCCTGAATCAATAATCGCCGGTAGGCGGGTTGCTCCTGTTGGTAGCTGTAGAGAAATGGAAAGAACAACATAAGTCTGTGGTAAGCCAGAAACTTGGTAGTTCAAAGTGTCTTTGAGGGTACACTTACTAGGTCTCACTGGGCAGCTCCGAAGGAAATGGCCAGTACCCCCGCAGTAAAGGCACAGATTGGCCTGACGTCTGCGCTGTTTTTCCTCAGGAGAAAGGGGAGGACGAACCAGACCAAGCTGCATGGGTTCAGGCTCGGGAGGAGAAGATGCTGTAGGAACTTGGATGGGTGGGTAGGCAGGAGCTGATCGGGGCAAAGTCCAGTTTGGACGGGTAGTCTGGAAACGCTCGGAACGCCGCTCCCGCAGGCGTCTGTCAAGCTGAGTGACAGACTGGATCAAATCTTCCAGAGTAGTTGGAACGCCAATCCTGGCCAGCTCGTCTTTAAGAGCCTCAGACAGTCCTTGGCGATATTGGTATTTAAGGGCCGTCTCATTCCAGCCAGTGTCAGCTGACCATTTCCGGAATTCGGCCGTGTAGTCCTCCACCGGCCTTCTCCCCTGGGTTAAACTGTGGAGAACAGACTCAGCTGTAGCTGATCGCTGAGGATCGTCATACAGCTGCGCCATACTCTCGAAGAAGGTGTCCACGGAATCTAGTATGGGGCTGCTTTGCTCCATCAGGCCATGGGCCCAGGCCTGGGGTTCGTCGGTTAGAAGGGAGATGACGAACCCCACCTTTACCACTTCTGAAGAGAAAGTCCTGGGTTGAAGGGCGAAGTAAAGAGAACATGCATTTTTGAAAGCCCGATATTTCTTACGGACGCCAGAAAATCGCTCAGGCAGGGGGACCCTGGGTTCAGGGGTAGCCATTACTACGGTGGGATTTGCCTGATTTTGAGACGTGGAGGCAACATTGGCAACGGTAGCAGCTGGTGATGCTGGTCCTGTAGCTCCAGTAAGTAGCTGAAAGCGGCCATCCATTTGGACATAACCTTCTTGTAATTTCTGAACCGCATCGGTTAGTGTGGTGACTTGCTGACATAGGGTCTCGAACGGTGAACGCACCCTGTCGGCCTCAGACATCTGGCTGGTTTGTACTGTAAAGGTATGTACTTACCGAGGCCGAGATGCCGAGAGTGGTTCACCTTTGCGACTTGACGCACTCCACCCCCTGGAGTTGAGACAGGGAGTGGATGGCGAGAAGCGGCACCGGCTACCGGCAGGTGGTGGGTACTTTTAGACGGTCCGGTAGTGTTGAGTAGACTGAAGAAACAGGCTTCAAGCGGGAACTAGTCGGATTGGTAAAGTTCAAACAGCAGGAGATAATGGAAGCCGGTGCAGGTTGAGTCCGGGTTGCAATTGCAAGGTAACAGTCCCGGCTGGGGGTCTAGCACAGTAAAAGGCAACAAGTCCAGAGAATACCGGGAACCAGGCAGGAGTTCAAAGGAAACGCGGAAGTCCAAAAGGTACAAGCAGGAGGTCAAGGATTGTAGACAAGCAGCAGATCCGAGTCACAGGCCGAGGGTCAAACACAGGAGAAGGCAGAAGTCCGTATAGCAAGCCGAGGGTCAGGTCCAGGAGAGAGATCAGAGGAGTCAAGCCAGTCCGGGTCACAAGGAGATTTTCAAGATAGTTTTCCAGAGTCTTGGGTATACAGGAAAGCTGACAAACCAGCAACTTGTCAGTGCAACTGGATCTCTTTAAATAGGCCCGCCTGGATTCCTATTGGTGCGCGGCCGCGCATGCGCGCGCGCCGCTGCGTCGGCGCGCGCACCCGAGGACGTAGAAGCGCCGTCCCGCGCACGCGCATGCGCCGAAGCATCATTCCGCCACGCGTGCGCATTGGGCGCTGATTGGCGCCGTTGGACGGATTTCCCTGACAATATTGATGATTTTTTTTTTTTTTACTAGCAATGGCGGCAATCAGCGATTTTTAATGGGACTGTGACATTGCAGTGGACAAATCTGACACTAAGTGACACTGTTTGAGGACCAGTGAAACCAATACAGTGATCAGTGCTAAAAAAAATTCACTGTCACTTTACTAATGAAACTGGCAGGGAAGGGGGGCTACACCAGGGTTGATCAAATGGTTAAATGTGTTCACTGGGAGTGCTTTCTTACTGTGTGGGGGATGGTTTAACTGTAGGAAGACAGAGATCCGAGTTTCTGCTTAGCAGAAACACAAAATCTCTCTCTTCCTTACTAGCAGAACGGCGATCTGCATCTCTCGGAATGATCATCGGGTTCCCGGCAGACATTGGGTCTGCCAGACCCGTTGATTGGCTCCTGCGGTGGTTGGCTCGCATGCCCCAGACCCGAAGAAAAATATCACGTACAGGTACATGATTTTGCTCTTAAGGGCCACCCTGACACAGTATGTGTATGTGGGGCGGTTCTTAAGCAGTTAAATAAATATTCATGTTTTATTTATTTACTTTGTAATAACTATTACCTTTTACTTACCAGTTTAACTAATATTAACCAAATAAAAGTCCAGCCAGCTTAAGTGATATTAAAGGCAAGTTTTATTTTTTACTTAAATAACAAACATGTTATACTCGCCTGCTCTGCCCAGATCCTCCTCTTCTCGGGTCCCCCGCCAGTTCTCCAGGCCCCTCTCTCATACCAAGTGCTCCCAGAGCAAACAGCTCCTGAGCCACTGCTTTTGTGTGTCCATTCACACACAGAGTCACCCTTTCCCTCTCCTTATTAGCTCACTGGCTGTGATTGACAGCAGCAGGGGCCAATGTCTTCTGCTACTGCCTCAACCAATGATTAGGGAAAGTCCCCGGAGAGCCGAGGCTCTCATACACATCGCTGGATCTCTGTCAAGTCACCTGAGTCCAGTTGACAGATGCACCCCGTTGAGGTAGGGTGACCAGACATCCCCGGTTTCCAGGGACAGTCCCCGGATTGAGGACACTGTCCCGGAGCCAGTCTGTCCCCGGATTGAAATGGCATGGAGGGGGGGCATCTGGTACTCTCGCCCCTGGTGCAACATTTGGGGGGGAGCAAAATCATTACTGTGCCCCCCAAGTGTGCTGTGTTGCCCCTCCGCCCAGGGACTCATGTAGTCCAGCCTGTCCCCCATGATCTCTCTGGTGCGGATGGCACGGGTGTGTGCGAGAACAGTGGAGGGTAGAGGTGGTGCAGAGCGTATGGTGGCTATTGGAGAAGCTCTTGGCAGGGGATACTGAGGAGCGGCTGGGTGTCGGGAACAGTACCTGGTGCTGGGGAGAGCCCTGCTCCGATAGATTATCATGCAGGCCATGGAGAGGTGAGTGAAATCAACCTATCTACACTGTTCATGTAGGGGGGGTGTGTAGTGAAGGAATCAGGTAGGTCAGTGTAGTGGTCAGTATAGAACTCAGGTAGGTCAGTGTAGTGGTCAGTATAGGAATCAGGTAGGTCAGTGTAGTGGTCAGTGTAGGGATCAGGTCGGTGTAGGGATCAGGTCAGTGTAGGAATCAGGTAGGTTAGTGTCGTGGATAGTGTAGGAATCAGGTAGGTTAGTGTAGTGGTCAGTGTAGGAATCAGGCAGGTTAGTGTAGTGGTCAGTGTAGGAATAAGGTAGGTTAGTGTAGTGATCAGTGTATGAATAAGGTAGGTTAGTGTAGTGGTCAGTGTAGGAATCAGGTAGGTCAGTGTAGGGATAAGGTAGTTTAGTGTAGTGGTCAGTGTAGGAATCAGGTAGGTCAGCGTTGTTGTCAGTGTAGGAATCAGGTAGGTCAGTGTAGGAATCAGGTAGGTCAGTGTAGTGGTCAGTGTAGGAATCAGGTAGGTTAGTGCAGTGGTCAGGTAGGTCAGTACTACTGTACTAGTGGAAGGGACTCAGGTGCTAAAAGTCTGGCGGGGGGTGCACATTTCTTGCCTTGTCCCGGGCGCTGACAACCCACGCTACACCACTGACTGTATATATAATTTAAGGAAAATATGCATATAAAATTGTTTACCATTTGCCAATAAATAAAAATATGTCCCCGGATTTCATTTTAAAAATCTGGTCACCTTACGTTGGGGTCACAAGTACACCGCAAGGTAGTGGACCCTATGGCTGACTGCTGCGGATGGAGCTCTAGGTGATTCAGGAGAGCAGGTATTCTATCTGGAGCACCAACACGAATCACAGCTGGAGAGTGCTGGATGTTGGATGACGGAGCCACTGCGGTTGAGCCATACCTGGGTTCACAGTGGCGGCTGGTGGGTCGGTCGGTCAGGCTTCCCCTGCTTCTCCTCCAGCCATGCGTCTCCTCCCTCCTCCTCCTTGGCCAATAAGATCGCTTCTCCTTTCGGCCAATCGAGAAATGGGTCTCATGACCCACTTCCTGATTGGCTGGGAGGAGAATCAGTGTGACAATAGTGAATATTAGGCTTGTGCAATTCGTTTCGTAACGAATCAAAATTCGTCCGAATTTAGCAACTTTCGGACATTCGGAAGCATTCGAATTTCCGAACAGAGCAATTACGAATAAAACCGAATCCGAAATAAATTATACCGCAAAATAGCGAATGCCCGAAGGTCTTCGGCATAATTCGTTATGAAAAAAGTTACGAATGTACGAATCCATTCGAAGCACAATAACACTCACTCTGCTCTCTGCTTCTCCCACACCGTGCTGAACTCCCTCTCAAAATGGTGTACAGGGGCGGAGGCTATAGCCGCATGAAAAAACGAAAGTAAAATACGAGATTTCAAATCCATTCGAAGCACAATAACACTCACTCTGCTCTGCTCTCTGCTTCTCCCTCACCGTGCTGAACCCTCTCAAAATGGTGTACAGGGGCGGAGCCTATAGCCGCATGTAAAAAACGAAAGTAAAATACGAGATTTCGAATCGTTACAAATAACCGCTATGAATTTAGAAAAGTACAAATCCATTCGAAGCACATTAGGCATAATAGGCAGCGTCGTTGTGAGAGAGACACGGAAAATTACGAATCAACGAACCCAAAAAAAGTTACGAAAGTAGGAGTTGTGTCCAGAATCAACGAAAAACAACGTACTCTACCGAAAGTACGAATTATAAAGCAACAAAAAATTCAACGAAAAATGTCGCTTGCAAAAATACGAATGAGTCCGAACACGAAAAATCCCGTCTAGCAAAATTACGAATGATTACGAATCAACAGGACCGGAAAGAAACGAACCGAAACGGAACGAATTTTTCCGTTGTGCACAAGTCTAGTGAATATTCATTTTCTATTGATACACAACTGGGTGGGCTCAGGACGCAGTGCTCTGCGCCCCGAGCCCACCCTTTTTTAAACCTATTAAAGCCTCTGGCTCTAATCACGTGCTTCAAAAAATAATTGGAATCCATGCATCCGGCGCCATGCATGTAGATCAGGGCGCCCAATGCGCCCCTAATGGACGGGCAGCCACTGGTCTGTAAGAGAGAGCAAAGAGAGCCGCTACCCTCGTGCACAGCTCTGAATTGAGATCAGGCTGAGGAAAGTACATGGGGGGGTGCCTGGGGGATATCCTGGACACAGAATGCATTAAGGTAATAAACCTTAAAGCGGGGGTTCCGCGGGCAATGTTTTTTTTTTTTTTTTGTGCATTCCATGGGGTTTTGCATTACAAATGTATACTCACGTTTTCGGTGTCTTTTAATAAAACCTGTCCGTTTGCGTGTTAAAGAACAACTTATATTTTCCCTTCCTGGCAGTTTCCATTTTGCTTGTGGGCATTGTGAAGCCCACAAGTAATCGTTTCCTGGAAACGGTGAATGCTCCTGTCCCATCATTCACCGCTCCTTCTCGCGCCTGCGCAGTGTTTACGGCGAGTAGCGCCGTAAACTAAATGGTTGCGTCATAGAAAGTACATGCCCCGTTGTGATGGTATTGCATCCAGTACACACTGCGGTGAGCTACCAGAAATCAATGCGGCGAGCTCCCAGACATCGCTGCGGAGCCGGGGAGACGCCTACTCCCGCTGGAGGGAAACCCGGAAGTCATTAAAAATAAGGTATTTAAATGTCTCCAAAAATATTTCTTAGGGCAGTGGTCATCTAGGTTATGCAATGGTGCGGACAGCAAAGTTTTGGAATTTGGGTGAACCTCCACTTTAAGGTTTTAGAACCACTTTAATATCTTTTCTTGACTAGATTCTAAAAAATTCAATATTTTCATTAACTAAGTGTTACTGATAGGGATGAGCTCCCAGTTCTGTCCAAACACAGGTTCAGACCAAACTTTGCTTGCTTAGGCATTTATCTGAATGCCAGATTTTTTCAAATGTTTGTCAGGAGCCAAGCTTCAAATATAGTAGCAGGGTTTTTCACCTGCTACTATACCGCTTCCTTTTTCCACCATCAATGGTTGTTAATGAAGCAGCAGATGTTGGCACCCAGTGCTTCCTTAGAAACCAGTGATATCACCTGATCCCATTCATTTACTGGTATAGATTTTAAGCTGGAACCCCACAAAAATTAAAGAAAAAAAAAGCCATGGTGTCTAATACAAAAATCCACACCAGACCCTTATCCGAACAACCACTTTCTTTACAAACAGAAGTAAAACGGCTGAAGCTATCATTTAACAACAATATAATTTTCATTTTTTTGTTAAGGTCAGTTTTGCTGAAATAGGTTTTAAACATTGTAGGAATATGCCACTTCACAGGTAGGGTCAGGGCATTTTATTCTTTGTAAATGTCAGTTTTTCTGCAGTATAGCCTCGTACACACGAACGAGTTTCTCGGCAAAAACCAGCAAGAAACTTGCTGGCAGAGATTTTTTGCCGAGAAATTTGTTCATGTGTATGGTTTCTCGTCAAGAAAAGCGACAAGAATCTCAACGAGAAAATAGAGAACCTGCTCTCTATTTTCTCGTCGAGATTCTCGTCAGCCTGTTTCTCGACGAGAAAATTGTGTGTGTGTACACTTACCATTTCGCCGGGAAGCCCGCGCATGCTCGAAATGACTTTGACGCATGCGCGGTAGCTTCCTAGGCATAGGTAGGGTGAACCAAGATGGCGGCGACGGCATCGAATGTGACGAGCGCTTGCTCGTCGTATTCGATGACATCACCGCGTTCGCTCCATTCAAAGAACCGCGGGTTCTTTGAAAGGAGCGTGTGTACACTCGGCCAGGACAAGTTTCTTGTCCAAGAATCTCGTCAAAAAAAACAACATGTTTTTTTCGACGAGAATCTCGACCGTGTGTACGAGGCTTAAGTTGTATAAATTGTATGGCTGTGCCACTTCACATGCAGCTGCAGGCATTACCCCAGTGTCGTTTTTTTAGAGCCGGTGGTTGGCTCTCTTGTAATTGCAAAAGAAAAAAAGAATTAAAGCAACAGTGTAAAAATAAAAAATAAAAAGAAACGAATAATTAAAAAAGTGCCCCCCGTCCTCCCATGCTTGCATGCAAAGGCGAAAGTATGCTTTGGTCCCGCACGCATGCAAACAGCGATCGCCCCACACATGTGAGGTATCACCACAAACATCAGATTATGGACAGTGATTCAATCAGTAATTCTAGCACCAGACCTCCACTGCAAATCTAAAGTGGTAACCTGTAAAGGCTTTTAAAGTGTCGCCTATGGATAGTAAAATGTACTTTGGTTGTCGCCGTTGCACGGGAGTGCGCAATTTTAAAAGTGACATGTTTGGTATCTATTTACCCGACATAACTTCATCTTTTAGGCTCCATGCACACTGGACGCTAAAAAACGCTATAAAAAACGCCAGTAGCTTTGCAGGGAGCCTTTCAACGTTTTTTAGAGTTTTTGCAATAGCGTTTATTAGCTTTTTTTAGTGTTAGGCTCCATGTACACTGGACGCTAAAAAAAACTATAAAAAAACGCCAGTAGCTTTGCAGGGAGCCTTTCAACGTTTTTTAGAGTTTTTGCAATAGCGTTTATTAGCTTTTTTTAGTGTTAGGCTCCATGTACACTGGACGCTAAAAAAAACTATAAAAAAACGCCAGTAGCTTTGCAGGGAGGCTTTCAACGTTTTTTATAGTTTTTGCAATACCGTTTATTAGCGTTTTTCAGTGTTGCGTTTTTTAGCTTTTTTTTTTTTTTCAACGGATCAAAAAACGCTAAAAAACGCTGGCGAGCTGTGTTTTTGAGCATTTAATAGCGTTTATTCGCCTTTTTCTGAGTTTTTCGTTTTTTAGCAATTTTTCCCACTGAAAAATTCCAATTTCCCAAAAAAATTACATTAAAAATACTCTGTGCAAATACTGTGTGACACAAACAATTGCAAATCCACCAATTTATTTTCTAGGGCCTCTGCTTATATTGTTTTGGGGTTCTAAGCAAAAAAATTACTGATTGTTATGTGTGAACAAAAAGTGCCAGAAAAGGCCCCTTCTGGAAGTAGTTAAAGCGGAGTTCCACCCAGAAGTGGAACTTCCGCTCGTTGTCCTCCTCTCCCCCTCCAGTGCCACATTTGGCACCTTTCGGGGGGGAGGGGGGGATAGGATACCTGTCTTTCACA
The DNA here is from genome assembly GCA_029206835.1 of Rana muscosa. Taxonomy (NCBI): domain Eukaryota; kingdom Metazoa; phylum Chordata; class Amphibia; order Anura; family Ranidae; genus Rana; species Rana muscosa. Next base: position 815,594,340 of record CM055116.1, read on the forward strand.
AGTAACCTGTTCCCACTTCCGGGTGCCTCAGCCGCGGATATTGACGTCACTGCCCGTGCTCCTTCCTCCTCCCTCCTCCTTCCCCAGGCGCCTGGCCAGTAGGAGAGAGGAGCGGAGCATCGCGCATGCGCAGTAGGGTTCCCAGTGTGAAACCGTTAAGCTTCACTGACGGGTTCCCTTACTCGCAATGGAAGCGGCATGCACCTGACAGCTGATGGAAACATCAGCTGTGGTGCCGACATCGCTGGACTCCAGGACAGGTAAGTGTCCGATTATTAAAGGTCAGCAGCTGCAGTATGTGCAGCTGCTGGCTTTTAATTTTTGCAGCGGTGGGTTGATCTCCACTTTAAGTATTATTAAATTCACCTAACCTTGAAAGGTTAGGTGAATTCAATACCTTGCCAAACAAATTTTTTGTTTTGTTTTGTTTTTTGCTAACATTCCATTTGCTTGACAGTTCCTTGCTTGACATTAGTCTAGAAAATAACCATTATTGGTTTTTAATGTTTGGTTCCCATTGACTACAATGGGGTTTGGATTTGGCACCCGATCTGCAATAATGTTTGCTGAACCTGCCTGAAACCGAACCCAGGTATGTTCAACTCATCCCTAGTTACTGACATTGATAATGTGGCAAGATGTTAAGCTGTTATTTTTTTGTTTTGATACACATTTTACTTTTAACGTTAGGTGGCATTCAGTTTCACTTATCACTGACAGGTGTGTTTTTATGTCTTTATGTGTTGCAGAGAGGTTTTGTGACATGTATGTAACTTCCTCCAGTCACTGTGTCACTCACAGCCCAATAGTATAGTCCAGAATGTGAGATCTGTTCTTCTCTGATACTAAGAATTGAGGAAAGCTTCTCCTTGTTGATGGTCATTTTGAATGGTCCCCTCTGATCACCTTTGTTATACCCATATAGGATGAGCTCCAGAGCCCCATCTATGTGAACTTTGTATCAAAATAGTCGCTCATAGTTGCTAATACTGTGATTACAGGGGATCTCAATGGTCTCTCCTTCCACAAATGACAGTTTATTTGGCTGATTAACTTGAGCCTTACTTCCACCACCTAAGCAGACACAGTAAAAATAAAATAATTAATAAAAACTCAACAAATTATATTTTGACATACAAATTATACATAAGAACTTAAAAATGGATTGCTCTAAAGGTTTTTTATCCAATGCTCTAAATAAAAATGTAAAATGTTTACAATAACTGTAAAAAAAAAACTTACATAACAGAAGCACGCTTAGAAGACGAACAAATACATTCATTGTGTACAGGGATTGGTGATCTTGGTAGAACTCAATGTTATGTGAAAATACGAAACCTGACCTTTGATTTTGTGGTACACGCTCAGGAAGTGATGTCGTATGTTGGAGTTGTGACCTACATCACTCAGTCATTACAGATCGCTGCTTTACAGCTTGTTTTACTTAAGTAGTATATATTATCTGTATATAAAAATGTCAGTTTGTAAATAGCTTTCATTAATCAGATGTTAATTTGCCACTTTTGGGGCAACAATTCAAGCAGACAGAAAAGACACAAATGTATTCCTCGATACATTGAGTTGTGACCTGCATCACTCAGTCATTACAGATCGCTGCTTTACAGCTTGTTTTATTTAAGTAGCATATATATTAATTGTATATACAAATGGCAGCTTGTATACGTTAGTCAGATAATAAATAAGTGTGCCCCTTCTGATGCAACAGTCCAATCAAACAGCACATGCACAAATGAATGCTGTTGTGTATTCGTTAATACATGTATTAAAAAACAAAACAAGCAATACTGTTGATTTGGTATTGCATTCCTCTATGTAGCAGAGCTCAAAGAAGCAGCACAGGGAGCAATTTTGTTGTGTTGCATTGCTCATTTCCTAACAAGAGACATGCTGATAGAAAGAGAAAAGGGAGTACCAGTGCCCAGTCATAGACTGGGGGAGAGACAAGATTTGTACATGTTACTTAACTGCAAAAGAGAAAAAAGTCTTGTGCGCTACCAGACAGGGCTGTGTTGTGTGGCAGAGCTGTGTAGATCTCATAAATGAATAGACAGAAATACAACTCCTTTGGCAGGTAAAATGACTCCCATATACAAGGTCTGTATGGAAAGTATCCAGCCATTTAATATAAAAAAAATAGATATTTTTTGAAGAAGATACAAGATACAAGAAACATTGTAATTGGACAATGACACCTCAGTCCCCTTTATAGTAGGCACATCGGGACCCCACACTGTTCTCCCAGTGTCTCTTCAATTGTTCATACCACTCTGCAAAAAACATTTTTGCAATCAGCTGCCTCGTCGTATTTTTCCTGAATCTCATTGACAGTCTGAAATCTCTTCCTTTTTTTTTTTTTTTTAAATCTCTTCCCTTTTAAAGATGATTTTAGTTTTGGGAAAAGCCAGAAGTCACAGGGCACCAAATCTAGGCTGTAGGGGGGCTGAGTTATCTGGGTGATTTGATGTTTCACCAAAAAACTCTGCCTGGACTATAATGTATGGGCGGGCGTGTTGTCACGATGAGGCCAGTTGCCCATAGCTGCGGCCATTTGCATTGTATTAGAAAAACCCAAATTTGTTGTGCTGGGAGCATATAATATCTTAAATTAAAATTAGTGTTAAACAACAGCTATCACAATATGCATGGACAAAACACAAACAAAATATATAGAAAATGGTGAAGCGCTTGAAAAAAGTCCAACATGAACCCAAAATTTATTGCTGGCACAGACTCGACTGGCAAAAACATATACATGTAATCCATTTTTAAAAAGTCCAAAGTAAGCCAAAGGGATGTGTCTTGAGGTATCACATAAGTGAGGAGACCACCACCGTCACCCAAACACACTGCCTCTTACCCATAGGTAGATGTTAACAAGCATGGATATAAATCACTGACAGCTCCTCAGCAGCACGGGGATGACTCTGTATCTCTTTCACAGTCTCAATACCCAGTTAAGAGTAAAAAAGAGACTGCTCATAGTGCAGACATCCAAATGTTAGTTTATTTGATAAAAAGCTAAAAAGATTTGCACTCACATTTCAGCAGGTTAATAAAGGCATTGTAGGAAACGTCCAGCGTTTCCAACCCACAAAATGGCCACCGCGTCCCAGCATGCAAGTCACGTCACACGTCTCCAACTCCTCCTATGCATTTCGTCATCTATGACGTCGTCAGGGGCGTGGCTTGACGTGCGCTATGCTCGAGTGATATATATATATATATATATATATATATATATATATTGGGGATGGCTAATTGGTGGGCGGGCATTTCCTGCATTCCAACAACAGGAAGCAGGAAGCAAAAGAAGATCTACTGAGTTCCAATGACAGGAAACAGGAAATACTTATGCATTCCATTGACAGGAAGCATTAATACTTATAGTGACTCTTAAGCAACCAAGCCAGGAAGCAGCGCCATCTTGTGGTACAAAAATATATTAACAAAATTAAACAATTGATGACATTACAACCTTTATACACAATCCCATGCATATTACGAAAATATTAATAACACTTTAAATTAGATTAAAAATGTTGTCTAGAAGGAGACGAAAGGGTACAAACCAAAAGCTGATTAGCTATTATTCTATGTTCATACCATGTGGGGCATAGCACCTAACCTGATGAATCCACTTTGTTTCAAGGCGTGATACCTCTCGCACCACATTGCTACCTCTCCAGTTACTAGTGTATCTATCAATACCTATAAACACAGTACCACTAGGATCTCGATTATGACACAGGTCATAATGCTTGGATAAACTGTGCTTAGGAAACCCTTTTTATATTGGCCACATGTTTGCTTAATCGCACATGTAACCTCCATATCGTGTGACCGATATATTGAAGCCCACATGGGCACTGGACAACATACACAGCATTCCTAGTTGTACAGGTAATAAAGGGTTTAATGGGGAAATCTTCATTGGTGGAAGAGGACTGAAACGACTCTGTCCTTCTGCACATATGTGCGTTAGTTTTACATATGGGGCACTTCCTACAATGGAAGAAGCCCCCATATTCTGAAAAAACACAGGTTTCTTCGGGGGTTCAATAATATCGGGTGCTACCTGTAACCTTAGTGCAGGGACCCCACTAAACACCACACAAGGTTTCTGTCTGAGATGAGGCCCCAGAATTCGATCATTGCGGAGTACGCCCCAGTGCTTACTCATTATTTCCTTAATGGAAAAATGGTGGTTGGAATAGGTAGTAAGGAGAGCAAACTTAAGAGTCATCCTGATCCCTAATCCTAGGGACCAGCATATCATCTCTGACCCTCATCAGCATTTTTAATAGCTTCCTCCAATTCTGATAGCTGATAGCCTCAAGGAATTTTAACTTTAGAGATGAAGCCTCCTGGAGAAAATCACTCCTATTGGTGCAATTTCTCTTGAGTCTTAAAAATTTACTCTTGGGCACCGACCTCAACCAAGCTGCATGGTGACAGCTGTTGGTATTAATAAAGCCATTTCTGTCGGTTTCTTTAAAATAGGTGGATGCAGAGATATCACCATCCAAAGCCTTGATATTAATATCCAAAAAGTAGATTTCCAACTTACTAGCCTCATGTTTTAAGATTATACCCTTATCATTGGCATTCAGTTCGGCCATATACAAGTCAAGCGATTCAAAGTCGCCATCCCATAGGAGGAGGATGTCATCTATATACCTTTTCCAGAGACTCGGCTCTGGTCTAGGCCTCTGATAGACGACATCTTCCTCCCACTTGCCCATAAAGAGGTTGGCCATGCTCGGGAAAAACTTAGCCCCCATGGCCACACCTCTATTCTGTAAATAATAAGTGCCTCCGAACCAAAAATAATTATGGCCCATTGCAAAATCCATGAGCCTTAATAAAAATTCTCTCTGAACCAGCAGGTCACTTGAGCTGAGGAAATGATCCACAGCCTCACGGCCATGTTGATGCGTGATGATGGTGTAGAGAGACATTACATCTGCCGTAGCTAGTATGTAACTCTCCTACCATTTGACAGTCTTTAGGATATTTAAAACCCAAGTGGAATCTCTAGGAAAAGGAGTAAAGCCCCGTACACACGATCGGTTTAACTGATGAAAACCGTCCGATGGATGGTTTTCATCAGACCAACCGATCGTGTATGGTACCTATCGGTCTTTTTTCCATCGGATGGAAAAAATAGAACTTGTTTTAAATTTTTCCGATGGATAAAAAACCGATGGGCAAGTCCATCGGTTTAAAAACCCACGCATGCTCAGACTGAATTAGGAGACGGGAGCGCTCGTTCTTGTAAAACTAGCGTTCCTAATGGAGAGAGCACATTCGTCATTCTGCAAGTTATTGCTTCGTTTAATGCAGCGCATGTTTTTTTGCTTTAGAACGGTCTTTAAAATGTCATTTTGGCAGCAGAACTTTCTCCTGAGTTCTGACAAATGTATGTCTTTCTTTTTTCTAGTGATCTTAGGAATAATTATTAAAATTCTGCAAGGCCGACCTCCCAAATTACACCTTTATGTTTTTTGACTCTTAAAATTTGTTGTGCATTTTTTGGTGTGTCAATTTCTCAGAAAAACATAATATTAATTTTTTTAAAAATCATGGAGGTTGGTGTCCCTTGTTCTTAATTACACATTGTATTTATGCAATCTTATTGCTACTTCTCCAAAAAACACATCAGGCATGTAGGTTGGCTGTAATCAAATTTCCCTTTATTTTGGAAAAAACAAATCAAAAACCGAAGGGCAACTATTCCCAAATTAGCAGAGAATATAAAGTCATTCGATCCCAAATGCAGACCTGACTATGATCAATAATAAAATCAACAACAGCATGAAATCAGGAGCAGCAGCCAAAGACATACATCATCCCAAGCTGTGGTACTCCATCAACCTTCAATTTCTGGATGAGCAGCTCGAGGCCAGGGAATCACCTCCTGCTCTTCCTTGTAGCCTTCCTTCCACGCCTCTCTGCAGCGTTCTCTCCACGGCCCCGTCCACACACCCTTGCAGGCTGGGCCACTGTGGGTGGTGATGTGGCAGGAGGAGGAGGAGAAGGAGGAGAGGGATTGGGCTGATGTGAGATATGGGTGGCCTCAGTCAGCAGCCCCCTCGCCCCCATGTGTACGGCCATATAGATGAGATGCTCACAGAGGGCCCGTTGTCTCGCCTCCATTCTGAGCAGCTTATCCGCCAGATAGGTGCTAAACCCCTCCGTAGGGTTGAGGGGGGCCCTCATAATGGCAGCAGCCTCCTGAATCATCTTTAGTGACTCCTCCTCCACTTGTGTCATCCGCCGTTGTTTTGGCGGTCTGACATGGAGGGGAGCCACTTGGGAGACGGTGCTGCAACTAGGCCTGGGGACCTGCTGAGTCCCACTTGGCCCTGCCTCCTCCTGCCTGTCACACTCCTGACCCTCTTCTTCCTGGCTTGCCTCATCCTGTTTATAAAATAAAAAGTAGATTTCTATTATTTGAGGAATCAATCCCACACAATTTTGATCTCATTACTGGTTTATTTTGGAGGGGGGGGTGGGATCATTTATGGCTAAGCCAAACAGTTCAACTCCATATTACTTAGTGGACAATATTAGCATCAAAAATACTATACCGGGCTGAAGATGTGAAGATCTGGCTCTTCTAGCTCGGGAGGCTCCTCCTCCGCCTCTGCAGGGGTGGAGGGAAGGGTGGAAGGAACGCTGGAGGGAAGGGTGGAAGGAAGGGTTGAGGGAAGGCTGGAAATAGATTCCCTGGCCTCGATCTGGTCATCCAGGAATTGAAGATGTCTGTAGTACCACAGCTTGGGCTTTACTACATTGTCGGCTGCTGCTCCTGATCTCTTGGACTGGCGCACTTCCTTGAATTTTTTTTTATAAGAATTGCGCAGGTTGTTGATTTTATTATTGATCATAGTGTAGTCTGCATCTGGGATCCATGGCTTCATATCCTCGGCTAATTTGGTAATAGTTGCCCGTCGTACATCACTTTTGTGATACGCAGGGTGTTTGAGCTCCCAAAGGTGCGCTGTTCCTTAGACTTTTCAATAAAAACAAGCATCACCTCCGGCTCTCTTAGTTTATGCATCTATTAGGATCAGCAAGTACAAAAAAAAAAGGATCAGAATTGATTCTCCTCAACTTATCACAATATTGCCCTTTACAATCATGACCCATTAATATGCCACTGCAGGCACAAGTTCCCTTCTTACCTTTGTTCACTTCGTGGGTTCACTTCCGGTCGTCCTTACTCCGCGCATCCCTAATAACTTCTTTCCCCTTTTTATACCCTGCGCATGCGTGTAACTCCGCCCTCGTCGCCCGCTCATGATGGACTTTTTCTGCATTTCCCCGCCCCTTAACGATCGGTGCACAGTGTGAGACGGCGACATGTCGCAGACACAGGTGGCTTCTTTCCTTGAAATTACCGACGAGGAAAGCCTGGAGGCGGAAACGTCCCGATCCTGTAAAAAAAGATACAAGGCGACTAATATGTCTTTTTCTGAGATGGCGGAGATGGTGGACATTCTGCGGAGGAAGGATTACGACGGCAAGCATGGCCCATACGACAACCCTAATCTCCGGAAGTCACAAATTATGGATAAAGTGGCGAAGACTCTCTATAAAAAATATGGGGTCAGGAGATCCAAGGAACAACTCCGTAAAAGGTGGTCAGACCTGAAGCTCAGGGAGCCGGAGCAGTATAGGAAGCTTATAAAAAGCATAGAAAAAAGTAAGTATATTTTACTGTGTTCTTTCACATTGTAATATGTATTCTTCCATGTTTTGCACCATGTGCTTGTCTTGACTGGGTTCACATTTTGAAATCTCATCTTTTATGTTAAGTGGAGAGTCCACTTATTTGGCCAATGTTTTGACCAATAACTTGCTGCTCTTCCCCCAAACATGTTTGGCACATATCCACGTAAACTACATGTGGGCATGCCTCATTTTACTTCAACAATGTTTATCTACACATTGTTGGCTAGATGATGTGTTGTAAGGAAATTTAGAATGTGACTGAAAGAAGAAACTGTATTCTGGGTAAAGGAGATGACACTCCAGCAGTTGTGTACTCTTTTTTGTTCTTCAGCAAGATACTATACTCTGGGCCACATGACCAAATTTCTTAACGGTGTCACACACAGGTGCTCCAGTGGATACCTTGGTGGTTATCCAAGTGTTTGTGAGTGTCCTCAAAAATAACATGTTGCTTTGTTGAGTTTGCAAAATCACATATGTTCATGTTGGAACTCAGGGCCAAATATCAATTGTACCCCACTTCAAAACATTGAGGATCCCTTTTCAGGCCTAAAAAAAGTCTGTGTGCTAAAGTATACATTTTGTTGTAAATTCCCATAGGGGAGAGGAGAGTGGGAGGACACCATGCTCATGAGACGAGTAACCCAACACCACAGAAAATCCCCGAAGCTCCCAAAGCAGACCAAGATCAGCAGGTTCAGGAAGCGGAGGTGGAGGAAGCGGAGGTGGAGGAAGGGGAGGTGGAGGAAGGAGAGGTGGAGCTTATCAGCACAACAGGTCAGTGTCTGTCACCACAACTTCAAGGTAAATACAGATGTAGGACTGCCTAGTAGGGATGAGCTTCGTGTTCGAGTCGAACATACGTTCGACTCGAACATCGGCTGTTCGATCGTTCGACGAAGATCGAACGATTTGGGCCGTTCGCGCCAAATTCGAGTGACGCGAACGGCCCACAATGCACTACGCCATCGCAGTGTCATCCAGGCGCTGTGATTGGCCAAGCATGCACTGTGACCCCGCATGCTTGGCCAATCACAGCGCCGGCAGCGAGGAGAGCAATGATTGGCCACAGGCAGGATGCCTGTGGCCAATTATTGCTGAGGGTGTTTAGTACACGCCCCACACTATAAAAGGCCGCCAGCACGGCGGCCTAGTGTAGTGTGTTCCGGAGCAGGGATAGAGCAGCATAGGCAGGGACAGTGACTGTTATTTCTTTCTTGCTTAACCTGGATTCCTTTAGTTTAGGGAAAGAGAAGGATAGGTAGGGAGAGTGTCAGTGTGTTTTGTGCTTGTGCTATAGTGTGCTTAAAAAAAACATTTATTCTAGGGACAGAAAACTGTAGGTAGGGACAGTGTCAGTTTCTTTCACTCTGCAAGTCCTTGTTTCCAGGGACCTGGAAGGACAGTGAGTGAATTGTCCTTGTGCTATATTGTGCTTAAAAAAACATTTATTCTAGGGACAGAAAACTGTAGGTAGGGAGAGTGTCAGTTTCTTTCACTCTGCAAGTCCTTGTTTCCAGGGACCTGTAAGGACAGTGAGTGAATTGTCCTTGTGCTATATTGTGATTAAAAAAAACATTTTTTCTAGGGACAGAAAACTGTAGGTAGGGAGAGTGTTTTTTTTCTTTCACTCTGCAAGTCCTTGTTTCCAGGGACCTGGAAGGACAGTGAGTGAATTGTCCTTGTGCTATATTGTGCTTAAAAAAAACATTTATTCTAGGGACAGAAAACTGTAGGTAGGGAGAGTGTCAGTTTATTTCACTCTGCAAGTCCTTGTTTCCAGGGACCTGTAAGGACAGTGAGTGAATTGTCCTTGTGCTATATTGTGATTAAAAAAACATTTTTTCTAGGGACAGAAAACTGTAGGTAGGGAGAGTGTTTTTTTTCTTTCACTCTGCAAGTCCTTGTTTCCAGGGACCTGTAAGGACAGTGAGTGAATTGTCCTTGTGCTATATTGTGCTTAAAAAAAACATTTATTCTAGGGACAGAAAACTGTAGGTAGGGAGAGTGTCAGTTTATTTCACTCTGCAAGTCCTTGTTTCCAGGGACCTGTAAGGACAGTGAGTGAATTGTCCTTGTGCTATATTGTGATTAAAAAAAAACATTTTTTCTAGGGACAGAAAACTGTAGGTAGGGAGAGTGTTTTTTTTCTTTCACTCTGCAAGTCCTTGTTTCCAGGGACCTGTAAGGACAGTGAGTGAATTGTCCTTGTGCTATATTGTGCTTAAAAAAAACATTTATTCTAGGGACAGAAAACTGTAGGTAGGGAGAGTGTCAGTTTATTTCACTCTGCAAGTCCTTGTTTCCAGGGACCTGGAAGGACAGTGAGTGAATTGTCCTTGTGCTATATTGTGCTTAAAAAAAACATTTATTCTAGGGACAGAAAACTGTAGGTAGGGAGAGTGTCAGTTTATTTCACTCTGCAAGTCCTTGTTTCCAGGGACCTGGAAGGACAGTGAGTGAATTGTCCTTGTGCTATATTGTGATTAAAAAAAACATTTTTTCTAGGGACAGAAAACTGTAGGTAGGGAGAGTGTTTTTTTTCTTTCACTCTGCAAGTCCTTGTTTCCAGGGACCTGTAAGGACAGTGAGTGAATTGTCCTTGTGCTATATTGTGATTAAAAAAAACATTTTTTCTAGGGACAGAAAACTGTAGGTAGGGAGAGTGTTTTTTTTCTTTCACTCTGCAAGTCCTTGTTTCCAGGGACCTGTAAGGACAGTGAGTGAATTGTCCTTGTGCTATATTGTGCTTAAAAAAAACATTTATTCTAGGGACAGAAAACTGTAGGTAGGGAGAGTGTCAGTTTATTTCACTCTGCAAGTCCTTGTTTCCAGGGACCTGTAAGGACAGTGAGTGAATTGTCCTTGTGCTATATTGTGATTAAAAAAAACATTTTTTCTAGGGACAGAAAACTGTAGGTAGGGAGAGTGTTTTTTTTCTTTCACTCTGCAAGTCCTTGTTTCCAGGGACCTGTAAGGACAGTGAGTGAATTGTCCTTGTGCTATATTGTGCTTAAAAAAAACATTTATTCTAGGGACAGAAAACTGTAGGTAGGGAGAGTGTCAGTTTATTTCACTCTGCAAGTCCTTGTTTCCAGGGACCTGTAAGGACAGTGAGTGAATTGTCCTTGTGCTATATTGTGATTAAAAAAAAATTTTTTTCTAGGGACAGAAAACTGTAGGTAGGGAGAGTGTTTTTTTTCTTTCACTCTGCAAGTCCTTGTTTCCAGGGACCTGTAAGGACAGTGAGTGAATTGTCCTTGTGCTATATTGTGATTAAAAAAAACATTTTTTCTAGGGACAGAAAACTGTAGGTAGGGAGAGTGTTTTTTTTCTTTCACTCTGCAAGTCCTTGTTTCCAGGGACCTGTAAGGACAGTGAGTGAATTGTCCTTGTGCTATATTGTGCTTAAAAAAAACATTTATTCTAGGGACAGAAAACTGTAGGTAGGGAGAGTGTCAGTTTATTTCACTCTGCAAGTCCTTGTTTCCAGGGACCTGGAAGGACAGTGAGTGAATTGTCCTTGTGCTATATTGTGATTAAAAAAAAACATTTTTTCTAGGGACAGAAAACTGTAGGTAGGGAGAGTGTTTTTTTTCTTTCACTCTGCAAGTCCTTGTTTCCAGGGACCTGTAAGGACAGTGAGTGAATTGTCCTTGTGCTATATTGTGCTTAAAAAAAACATTTTTTCTAGGGACAGAAAACTGTAGGTAGGGAGAGTGTCAGTTTATTTCACTCTGCAAGTCCTTGTTTCCAGGGACCTGGAAGGACAGTGAGTGAATTGTCCTTGTGCTATATTGTGATTAAAAAAAACATTTTTTCTAGGGACAGAAAACTGTAGGTAGGGAGAGTGTTTTTTTTCTTTCACTCTGCAAGTCCTTGTTTCCAGGGACCTGGAAGGACAGTGAGTGAATTGTCCTTGTGCTATATTGTGCTTAAAAAAAACATTTTTTCTAGGGACAGAAAACTGTAGGTAGGGAGAGTGTTTTTTTTCTTTCACTCTGCAAGTCCTTGTTTCCAGGGACCTGTAAGGACAGTGAGTGAATTGTCCTTGTGCTATATTGTGCTTAAAAAAAACATTTATTCTAGGGACAGAAAACTGTAGGTAGGGAGAGTGTCAGTTTATTTCACTCTGCAAGTCCTTGTTTCCAGGGACCTGTAAGGACAGTGAGTGAATTGTCCTTGTGCTATATTGTGATTAAAAAAAAAAAATTTTCTAGGGACAGAAAACTGTAGGTAGGGAGAGTGTTTTTTTTCTTTCACTCTGCAAGTCCTTGTTTCCAGGGACCTGTAAGGACAGTGAGTGAATTGTCCTTGTGCTATATTGTGATTAAAAAAAAAAATTTTTCTAGGGACAGAAAACTGTAGGTAGGGAGAGTGTTTTTTTTCTTTCACTCTGCAAGTCCTTGTTTCCAGGGACCTGTAAGGACAGCGAGTGAATTGTCCTTGTGCTATATTGTGCTTAAAAAAAACATTTATTCTAGGGACAGAAAACTGTAGGTAGGGAGAGTGTCAGTTTATTTCACTCTGCAAGTCCTTGTTTCCAGGGACCTGTAAGGACAGTGAGTGAATTGTCCTTGTGCTATATTGTGATTAAAAAAAACATTTTTTCTAGGGACAGAAAACTGTAGGTAGGGAGAGTGTTTTTTTTCTTTCACTCTGCAAGTCCTTGTTTCCAGGGACCTGTAAGGACAGTGAGTGAATTGTTCTTGTGCTATATTGTGATTAAAAAAAACATTTTTTCTAGGGACAGAAAACTGTAGGTAGGGAGAGTGTTTTTTTTCTTTCACTCTGCAAGTCCTTGTTTCCAGGGACCTGTAAGGACAGTGAGTGAATTGTTCTTGTGCTATATTGTGATTAAAAAAAACATTTTTTCTAGGGACAGAAAACTGTAGGTAGGGAGAGTGTTTTTTTTCTTTCACTCTGCAAGTCCTTGTTTCCAGGGACCTGTAAGGACAGTGAGTGAATTGTCCTTGTGCTATATTGTGCTTAAAAAATATATTTTTTCTAGGGACAGAAAACTGTAGGTAGGGAGAGTGTCAGTTTCTTTCACTGTGAAAGTCCTTGTTTCAAGGGACAGAGAAGGACACCTGAAGGTAGCCCTTATTGCTTTTTTCCCATCTCCCTGCAGGCCATCTATTAGAATGTCTGGAAGGCAAACAAGGAGAGGCAGACAGTCAGGAGGCAATAAAAGAGGGCAAGCAGGCTCTGTGTCTGGGGGCAACAGTGCTGGTCGTGGACGCGGTGCATTGTCATCAGCACATGGCCATGGGACACGCTTGTCCTTCTTTTCGGCAGCTGGACATGTTGAGCCACATCATGCCGAAGACTTGGTAGAGTGGATGACCAAGCCCTCCTCCTCCTCCTCATCCTCTCTCACCCAGGCTCAGGGTACTGGAAAAGCAGCTGCCAAAGCGTCGTCTTCCCTGGTATCAATGTCAGACAAATCATCAGTCACTCCTTCCCTAGACCCACCATGTCCTCCTCCTGAGGAGTCCCCCGAACTGTTTCAGCACAGTGTTGGGTACATGCTCCAGGAGGATGCCCAGCGTTTCGAAGGGTCTGATGATGAAACCCAGCTAGAGGAAGGCAGTAGCGTGAGAGCAGACAGAGGGGATGCTCAAGAAGGACACCAATCTGGCAGTCATGTTCCAGCAGCTGCAGCATACTGCCAGATTGGCTCCAGTGATGAGGAGGGAGGGGATGATGAGGTCACTGACTCCACGTGGGTGCCTAATAGGAGAGAGGAGGAGGAGGAGGATGAGGAGGAGGCACATCTCCAACGAGGCAGGATGCCCTTTGGTGGCCAGCGTAAGGGCAGTACACCGACGGAATCACACCGCAGAGCTCCGCCTGTGCAGGGCGCTGCCTCTGCCCGTCATTCAAAAAGTTCTTTGGTGTGGGCCTTTTTTGAGGCGAGTGCATCAGATCGCACAGCTGCTGTTTGCAACATATGTCTCAAGCGTATATCGCGTGGCCAAAACATCAGCCGCTTGGGTACCACATGCCTGACCAGACATATGTTGACCTGCCATGCAGCTCGTTGGCAAGCCTACCTCAAAGACCCACACCAAAGAACAAAGCGGACCTCTCCTTGCACCGCATCAGCTGGGATCTCCAACCCCACTATAACTTCAGTCCTCTCTGAAACATGCACTGAGAGGAATGAAGGTGTAGAATTAGGTGTGTCACAGCCAAGTACTTGCGCCCACTCTGCTAGCAGTACACCGACGTCCGATTCTAGCAGGCAAATTTCCCTGCCCCAGCTGCTGGACCGTCGAAAGAAGTTCACTCCCAGCCATCCACATGCCCAGCGGTTGAATGCTAGCTTGGCTAAATTGCTAGCGCTTCAACTGCTGCCTTTTCAGTTGGTAGACTCGGCCCCCTTCCGTGAGTTTGTGCAATGTGCGGTTCCTCAGTGGCAGGTTCCCAAACGCCACTTTTTCTCACGGAAGGCTATTCCGGCTCTCTACCGGCATGTGGAAGGCAATGTCTTGGCCTCGCTGGACAGGGCGGTCAGCGGTAAGGTGCATATTACCGCTGACTCATGGTCCAGCAGGCATGGACAGGGACGTTACCTTTCTTTCACGGCCCATTGGGTCACTCTTTTGGCAGCTGGGAAGGATTCAGGACAAGGTGCAGTAGTGTTGGAGGTTGTCCCACCGCCACGCCTCCAAAATGCTACTACTGGTTGTGACACACCTCTCTCCTCCACCCCCTCCTCTTCTTCTTCCTCCATGGCCTCTTCCTGTGGTTTGTCCTATGAACCAGCGGTGCTCCGTAGCCGTTCACGGGGCTACGCAAGTACGCAGGCAAAAAGATGCCATGCCGTGCTTGCGCTGGTGTGTTTGGGGGACAGAAGCCACACTGGGGCAGAGGTCCTGTCTGCTCTGCAGGGCCAGGCCGAGAGGTGGTTGACGCCACGCCAGCTTAAGCCAGGAATGGTGGTTTGCGACAATGGCACCAACCTCCTCTCCGCCCTCCGACAGGGACAACTGACCCATGTGCCCTGTGTGGCTCACGTCCTTAACCTGGTGGTGCAGCGCTTCTTGGGCAGGTACCCGGGCTTACAGGATGTCCTGAGGCAGGCCAGGAAAGTCTGTGTGCATTTCCGCAGATCTTATAATGCCAGTGCTCGCCTGGCTGAGCTGCAAAAGGAGTTGAACCTGCCCAAGAACCGCCTTATATGTGACATGCCCACCAGGTGGAACTCAACGTTGGCCATGCTGCAGCGGCTGCACACGCAGCAGAGGGCCATCAATGAGTACCTGTGCGACTACGGCACCAGGACAGGGTCAGGGGAGCTTGGTTTTTTTTCTCCACGCCAGTGGGGCATGATCAGGGATGCATGCACTGTCCTGGCACCATTTGAGGAGGCCACGAGGATGGTGAGCAGTGACAGTGCATGCATCAGTGACACTGTACCTCTTGTCCACCTGTTGGAGCACACGCTGCGTGGAATAATGGACAGGGCACTTGAGGCAGAACAGAGGCAGGAAGAGGAGGACTTCCTTGCCTCTCAAGGCCCCCTTTACCCAGACAGTGTTCCTTCTGTCCCACCCATCGCACAGGAAGAGGAGGAGGAGGAGGAGGAGGAGGAGGAGGATTGTGTCAGCATGGAGGTGGAGGCTGGCACTCAGCATCATCAGCAGCAGTCTTTTAGGGATGATTTACAGTCCCAAGAAACCAGTGGACTTGTACGTGGCTGGGAGGAGGTGGCTGCGGATCATGTCGTCCTTAGTGACCCAGAGGACTCCGGAGCGAATGCCTCAGCAAACCTACGCTGCATGGCCTCCCTGATCCTGCAAAGTCTGCGGAAGGATCCTCGTATTCTTCGGATCAAGGAGAGGGACCATTACTGGCTGGCCACTCTCCTTGATCCACGGTACAAGGGTAAGGTTGCGGACCTTATGTTACCGTCGCAGAGGGAGCAGAGGATGAGACAACTCCGGGAGGCCTTGCAGAAAGGTCTGTGCAACGCGTTCCCAGAGACTGGGAGGTTGCAAACTCCTGGTCCTGGACAACGAGTTGCTGAGGCTTCGGCCAGTCAAAGAAGGAGCGGTGGGGAAGGTGGCCGTCTGACCGATGCGTTCAGACAATTCTTTAGTCCGCAGCCCCAAAGTATGATCGGTTCCAGCAACCATCGCCAGCGTCTGATAAACATGGTGCAGGAATATCTAGGGGCAAGGTCAGACTTGGACACCTTCCCCACCGAAAATCCTCTGGCTTACTGGGTCTTGAGGATGGATCACTGGCCAGAGCTTGCACAGTATGCAATTGAGCTACTGGCCTGTCCTGCATCCAGCGTTCTTTCGGAACGCACATTCAGTGCTGCTGGAGGATTTGTCACGGATCACAGGGTGCGCCTGTCCACCGACTCGGTTGATCGACTGACTTTCATCAAGATGAACCAGTCTTGGATCACCACCAGCTACCACACACCTGATGCTGATATAACAGACTAATTGATTTTAACATGTCACATCCCTTCAAGACTGATGCTGATGCTGAGTGCCTGTGCTGTTATGTTGACTGGCTATCCTCCTCCTCCGAGTCCTCAATGATACGATTGATGATGATAGCTTGTAAGATCATTTTTGTTTATGGGTGCCGCCACCAGTGCCTAACGCCCAATTTTTCAGCCCCTGTTTAACAGGGGCGTGTAATTACAATTTTTGAAGCAATACTTTGCAACAGGGCTCATTGCTGTGCTCCAAGTACAGTATCTGTGAGGAGTTGCAGTGTTGTGCCACCAGTGCCTAAGGCCCAATTTTTCAGCCCCTGTTTAACAGGGGCGTGTCATTACAATTTTTGAAGCAATACTTTGCAACAGGGCTCATTGCTGTGCTCCAAGTACAGTATCTGTGAGGAGTTGCAGTGTTGTGCCACCAGTGCCTAAGGCCCAATTTTTCAGCCCCTGTTTAACAGGGGCGTGTCATTACAATTTTTGAAGCAATACTTTGCAACAGGGCTCATTGCTGTGCTCCAAGTACAGTATCTGTGAGGGGTTGCAGTGTTGTGCCACCAGTGCCTAAGGCCCAATTTTTCAGCCCCTGTTCAACAGGGGCATGTAATTACAATTCTTGATCTAATAATTCACAGCAGGGCCCATTGCTGCACCCACCAAGAGTAACTGTCAGGGCTTACAGTGTTGTGGCACCAGCACCACCATCAAAGGCCCAATTTTTACTACCACTGTTCAACAATTATATGTAATTAAAATTCCTGATATAATAGTTGACAGCAGGGCGTTCCAGCACCAACCAAGAGTAACTGTGAGTGCTTACAGTGTTGTGCCAACACCAACAACTAAGGGGCCTATTTCTGCAGAGTATATACGGCAGGTCCCTACTTTCAAACATCCAACTTACAAACGACTCCTACTTGCAAACGCAAGAAGACAACAGGAAGTGAGAGGAAATCTACCACTAGGAAGGAAAATTCTCTCCTGTAAGAATAAATATGGGAGAAAGGTGTCTCCTCTGTACTGATGCTTTATCAGCAATCCTTGTTTCAAGAAAAACACCACATTTCAAAAACAGTTGTCATTGGGACGGAAAGTGAGGTGAAATGTTCTGAACAGGGGCACAGACAGCAAAACAAATGTTACAGGGGTGATAACCCTTACCTATGTTTTCCAAAAAGTTTAAAAATAGATTTTTGGTCTGGAGCTACACTTCAACAATGTACCTGTTCAAAATTACAAACAGATTCTACATAAGAACAAACCTACAGTCCCTGTCTTGTATGCACCGCCTGTATAGGGCTGTTCAGAGTATATAGGGCCTTTTTTATTTTATGTGCGGGGTTCCCCTTAATATCCATACAAGACCCAAAGGGGCTGGTAATGGGCTGGGGTGGGGGGGGGGGTCATGGGGTAGCTATGCCATTTTTCTTAAAGAATTTCATCCATATTACCGGGACCAGACATTACATTAAAGCCGCAAGCAGTTTTAAATGGCTTTTTTTTCCTTTAGAAGTGTCATTTTGTGCAGGGACAGTTCTAAACACGGGAAACACGTGGCACTTCACAGGCATACTTTAGACACCCCCCAGGTACGATATTTAAAGGAATATTTGACTTTTTTTTTTTCACTTTATGCATCATTAAAATGACTGCTCCCGAAAAACGACCGTTTTTAAAACTTCTTTTTGCATTGATACATGTCCCCTGGTGCAGAACCCGGGTTCCCAAACCCTTTTTAGGACAATAACATGCATAATAGTTGTTATAATTAGCACTTTAGAATTCGAACGTTCGCATCCATTGTATTTAATAGGGTTCTAATGTTCGTTCGAACTTTCGGTCCGTTCGCGGGTTCTGGTGCGAACCGAACCCGGGGGTGTTCGGCTCATCACTACTGCCTAGTGTAAAACCTTTTTTTTTGTTTTAGGGACTGAACGTGGGGGTGTGTCAGGAAGTCCAAATCCGCCATTCTCGAGTGCCAGCGCCAAAATAATCATTCAGGAAATCATGGAATGCAGTAGCGAAATGGACATTATGAGAAAGAGAATGATTGTGATTGAGCAAAAATATAAAAACATGATAGATATTTTGGGGAGAATAGTGTGAACCCCTCCCCCTTTTTGTGTTTTTTGTTCTGCGTCTGACATTATCTCAGGGATTTCCAACATCCCAAATGTGAAGATGCACACACTGAAGACTCAACATGTGCTATCTGCCGTCACAGGATATATATGTCCCTGTTTTGGGGGTGCAACCTCTTCCTCCCTCCTCAAGTAGGGGAGAAGAAGGGTTTACATCCCCAAAGCACGACCATTGATCCCCCATGATGGCAGATAGCACATGTTTACCCTAGTCATGGGATCTTGTTGAAGATACCCATTTGAGCCCCCAAAGAAAGTGTGTTTGTTAACATTTGGGATGGATCAGGGGTACCATCACCCCATCTCCAGTTGTTATTTTTCACAGTGTTATTTTATTACTTTTTCAAACTAAAAAAAAGGGCTTACGACCCATGCATGTTTCTGCCAAAAAAGCCGCACATAAAAAAAAAGGCTAGTATTTCAAAAAACCCATACAAAATGCGGTGCAAACAATAAAAACATTTGGGAAGTCTAAAAAAGGTGTGCCTTGTTCTTTCTATGCTCAAGAGCAGTTCTGAAGATGCAAAAAACGTGTTTTTCGCTCTGAGTTTTGAGGCTATTTACTAAGGACAATTACACTTGGCACTACTAGAACCTGGGAGACACATAAACCCAAAATACAAGAATGACAACACAAGTTTGTATGAATTCAAATTTTTATTTTATTTTAAAAAGGTTTAATAATTGGTCAGATGTGGTCTGGCATTGCGATGGCCCCCCTACCCGTGAAGTACTCTACGTATTTCTGGCGTACTTCACGGGCACTTTGGGGGGCCAAGCCAGTACGAGCAGTGCTGAGGCCGGTCAGATTAATCAGTTCAGATGGACCGGCCTCAGGCCCAAACGATGAAACATAATTGTTTGCAAATTTGCGAAGAAAATTGTGCAATATGCAGCAGCAGTAGACGATGTGGTTCAGTTTATAATCCGCCAAATGTATCGCTGTCTGGAACAGGCGGAACCGGCTGGCCATTATCCCGAAGGCATTCTCCACAACTCTCCGGGCTCTGGCCAGCCGGTAATTAAAAACCCTCCTCTCCGGGGTGAGGGTGCGTTGGGGAAACGGCCGCATCAGGTGTGGTCCTAGTCCAAAAGCCTCATCCGCAATGAAAACGAACGGGAGCCCTTCAACGTTCTCTGCACCTGAAGGCAGTGCAAGACCCCCAGCCTGCAGACGGTGAGCGAACTCCGTCTCCGCAAATGATCCGCCATCGGACATCCGGCCGTTCTTCCCCACGTCCACATACAGGAACTCGTACCGTGCCGACACCACCGCCATTAACACTATGCTATTAAAACCTTTATAGTTGAAATAGTATGACCCCGAATGGCGTGGCGGCACTATGTGGACGTGCTTCCCATCAATTGCCCCTCCACAGTTGGGGAAATCCCACCGCTGGGCAAATTGGGAGGCCACAGTCAGCCATTCCTGTGGTGTGCTAGGGAACTGTGGAGTCAAACAAAAAGAAGACATTAGTACGGTTTATGGTTACAGTGCAAGCAGATGACACACCAAAAAACATTGTTGAGTAACATTATTATTTAAGGGAGTTTTTCCGAACAATAAACAAAGGCCCACTTAGCAGATGCCTCACCCCCGCTGAGTGGACATTCTAAAATAATCTAAGGGGGGGGGCCTAAGGTGATTGTGGGGGATCCCAAAAAAGGATCTACCACTTTGCTGAGCTTGATTGAGAACTACTATTTTTTTAACATCTTTAGGGGGGGAGGGAAGGTTGTCAAACTACGAGGGCAATGACCCCCCAAAAATGAAAAGGAAAATAGAAGGCTAGCTGGGTTTGCGCCCACGATAGCATGCTGGAGAGGTTAGTGGAGGGAAATAGGCATGTAGGGCCCAAAAAGGGATTTACAGGCAAAAAAAGGCATGTGGAAAATGGGGATATTACCAGGAGATTACAAACAGGCATATTTGTGTTAGGAGGAAAAAAAAATTAAAAAAACGAGAATAAAAAAAGATAATGTGAGGTTAAAGGAGCATAATTACCTTCATATAGTCCTTCTGCAGGACCTGAATGATGGCCGAACACGTCTCAGGGATAATGATCCCGAGAGCCTGGGGGGAGATGCCTGTTGAGAACTTGAGGTCCTGCAAGCTTCTCCCAGTCGCCAGGTATCTCAACGTGGCAATAAGCCTCTGCTCGGCAGTGATGGCCTGGCGCATCACAGTGTCCTGCCTCGTGATATAGGGGGACAGCAAATCCAACAGACGGTGAAATACGGGGTCCGTCATCCTGAGATAATTCCTGAAATCATCAGGGTTATTCTCATGGATTTCCCGCAGCAGAGGCATATGAGAGAATTGGTCCCGCTGGAGCAACCAATTCTTAGTCCATGAACTCCTCCTCACCCTGTTCACAGACTGAACTCAGGTTACAGTGTTAACTGCAACACCAAGCCCAAAGCCAGCACGAGCTCGAGAACGAGAACGCACTTCAAACATGTTTTTAAACCGGTCGGCTGGTCAGAACGCACTCAAACAGAACGCACCGTGGAACAGCAAGGCCTGAAAAGAACGATCTGAAAAACAGTAAACGAACGGCCAAGTCGGCACTGCAAGGCAGTAACGACCTGACTGCACGCACTGAATCACAAATACAAACCCACAAGCACAAACTGAACACCAGGAAACGATCTGCAAAGCACGGAGACTGAAAAGCGCAAATCGGCTCTCACCAAACTTTTACTAACACGCGGTAACATGAAATCAGCAAAAGCAGCCCAAGGGGTGGCGCCATTAGATTTGTTCAGCCCTTTTATAGCGCGTCGTACGTTTTGTACGTGCCGTCGTTTTGTTGCCGTCGGTTTTTAAACTGATGGTGTGTGGCCTAGACTGATGAAAAACAGTTTCATCGGATTTCCGATGGTCAAATCCATCGGACGAAAATCCATAGGTTATCCGATCGTGTGTACAGGGCTTAAGGGCTACCAAGCGCTGCAAGAAATGGTCTATATATCAACTGACTCTAGAGGTAGTAGAGTCGATACCACTCACAATAGGCCTTCCAGGAGGGTGCACTGGATCCTTGTGAAGCTTTGGCAGGTAATAGATAACAGGCACCTTTGGAGCCACAGGAATCAAAAACAGTTTTTCTTTTTTGGAAACCAAATTTCTGCTAAAACCTTGACCAACCAAACTTAAAACTAGTTCTTTCTTAAATTTGATAGTAGGATAGTAGGATTTCCCTTTAATGGAATATAAATCTCATCATCCGATAATAATCTAAGCATCTCTATCTGATAGGCTGTCCTATCTAAAATCACAGTTCCTCCACTCTTGTCAGCGGGTCGCACCACAATGTCATTCCGCTTTTTTCGACAATCAAGTCCTTTTCTGAACATATAATCACTTCTACCATTTCTATTGTGTAATTGTTCAAAATCATTGCTTACCAACTCCCTAAAAACCTTAAGGGATGGGGCTAGATTCTCTGGTGGGTTGAACAAAGATGCATTAGACAACAAGGTATGTTTAACCTCAGTGGATGCCATCCTAGTAGACCTAAAAGGATTGGTGGTCATTTACCTTTTAATGTTGATCTTATGGACAAATCTGTGGAGATCAATGAAGGTTTGAAATGTATTTAGTGGTCTGGAAGGGGCGAATTTAAGGCCATGGTTCAGCACATGTTTTTCTTCTACTGAAATCGTGTACTCAAATTAAAGAACCACCTTCTTTTTTGAGCGTATCCGCCTCCACCCAATGGGAACCCCTTTTGGATCTATTGTTCTTTTTAGGTTTGGGGCCCTGGGAAAAAAATGTTGGTCCCCCCTATTGTAATTATTCGTCCTATCAGGACCCATAGGTCCAGGTAAATAATCTGGTTGTTGCCATCCGTTATTTCTTTGATGCATCCTTGGGGAATAAACATCCCTCTGATAAGGTTGAGAATCCCAATTTCTAGGGTGCTTATTCATATATCTACCTTCAACAAAATACCTATTATCACCCCCCAAGGGATCATATCTATTATGAGTACTCACGGGGTATACATTCAGTGGGTTAGGGAGGGCGTCCCCCTCTTCTTCCCCCCTACCCCTACCTCTTAACAATCCTCTGGTTTGAGAACAAACCAGTTGAGAATTTGGTTGATAGAGGGAGTGTGGAGGTTTCCGTGTATTAGGTGGATGGGCTGATGCCCAGTGGGTACCAAAGTGCGTGACCACCCCCAGTCTGTCCCCAGGACTACTTTCTACATTTCTGTGTGGATCTCTCTTTTTGGTCAAATATCCACTCTGTCCTTAGCCAAGGCCAGAGTGTTATTCCTCCTGAGGACAAAGTTGGGGTAACCACACACCCTGAATCTACAGTATGTCTAAATAGTCTGCTTTCACCATGATAATCTTTTATTTCAAAACAGTTCCTGCAAGCCCACAGGTACTGATTGGTGGGAATTCTCCTAATTGGGGGCCATGGATGGTTACTGGTGGCATGGAGGAGGGTATTTCTCGCTGTTGGTTTATGGAAAGTAAGTGTTTTTACTCTGTTACCTGTATTCTGGATCCTCAACTCCAGGGGCTAAACTTTGAAGTGCGTTAGCCTTATACGTTATAAAAATGTTTTAAGCAATCCTATTGAGCTATTGTATGAAGGAACCATACTGACCTTCCATACCCCTCCACTCCACAAGGACATCATCAATATAGTCATGGGCGTTCGCTCCATAGGGCAAGGGAGGGCGTTTGCCCACCCCCTGAAATCCAGTGCCGTGATTCTCAGGGAGGAAGCAAGGCGGTGGCGCAGCGAATTCAATTAGAGCCGCTCTCTCTCTCTCTCTCTCTCTCTTTTTGGCTGACAGAAATAGGGAGGGGGGCGATCGGGGGAGATATACAGACAGCCTGCAGCTCTCCTCTCCCTGTCACAGCGGCGCTGCCGATTTCTCTGGTAAATGGAGCAGAGAGAGAAGAGAGAGAGAGCGGCTCTAATTGGATTTTCCGTACCGCCGCCCCACTTCTGCCCGCTGTTTTCCTCCCCATGATTGGCCACAGCAGAGGGCCAATCAGAAGACTCTGGGGACTGGGGGCATCATGGGAAATGTAGTCACTGAAGAGTGACGGCCCCAGCGTGTCCACAGACACCATGCTACAGCCCCCAGCATGCAAGCACTCTGCTGGGGGGGGGTGTTACAAGAGGAGAAAAGAGAATACTGTGCTGGGGGAAGCCAGAGAGGGAGCCACGCTGTACCCGCACCACCAGAGAGGGAGCTACGCTGTACCCACACCACCAGAGAGGCACGCTGTACCCACACCACAAGAGAGGGAGCCACGCTGTACCCGCACCACCAGAGAGGGAGCCACGCTGTACCCACAGCACCAGAGAGGGAGCCACGCTGTACCCGCACCACCAGAGAGGGAGCCACGCTGTACCCGCACCACCAGAGGGGGAACCATGCTGTACCCGCACCACCAGAGAGGGAGCCACGCTGTACCTGCACCACCAGAGATGGAGCCCCGCTGTACCCGCACCACCAGAGAGGGAGCCCTGCTGTACCCACACCATCCATCAGAGAGGGAACCCCGCTGTACCAGCACCATCCATCAGAGAGGGAGCCCCGCTGTACCGGCACCACCAGAGAGGGAGCCCCGCTGTAACAGCACCACCAGAGAGGGAGCTCCGCTGTACCCGCACCACCAGAGAGGGAGCCCCGCTGTACCCGCACCATCCATCAGAGAGGGAGCCACGCTGTACCCGCACCATCCATCAGAGAGGGAGCCCCGCTGTACCTGCACCACCAGAGAGGAAGCCACGCTGTACCCGCACAACCAGAGAGGGAGAAAGATCGAGCCACTGCCAGGGTACAGGCATGCTACACTACTGATTAGAGTCACCCCGGGCAACCCAGAGTGAGCAAACGTCCAGCCAGAGGGATCACTGTTGCGGTTTCACCAGGTCTGGTAAGAGGGTCTGTTGGCCATTATCCTTTACTGTTTCTAGGGAGTGAGCCATTAGGAAGTGTCAAACCTGATATCCACCTATCTATGCTGGGGGCAATTATTGCAGAAAATGGCACCAAATGCTGGGAGTTTTTAGTGCGGAAACTGACACCAGTGCTGAGGGTCATTATTATGTACACTGTCTGGTACAGATTCTGAAGTTTTTATTCTAGAAATCTGCACCGATATGGGGGGTTATTATTGTTGCTACTGACACCAATGCTGGCGATTTTTATGATATTGTTATTCAAAGTTGCTAGTTGCTTGATAGTTGCATCAGGTTTCTCAAACCTTTGCATGCTTGCGCTTTATGTGATAATGACTAAGCTCCTCCCCTTCATGACATTGTCAAGAAGGGACCGAGCATGGATGACCTTAAATTGATGCCCCCCCCCCTGAAAAAAGTTCAGCGGACGCCCATGAATATAGTGAACGCAAATGGCAACACATTGATTGAAAAACAAGTTGGTATATAGTAGATGCAATCACGCGTAGGAGGGGGCACACATGGCTCGCATAGCAAACCCCCAAATTTGATGGTAGACTTTACAATTAAACATTAAATAATTGGTGGTTAATACCAACTCCAATAGTCCAATCAATAATTAATTATGGGGACCGGCCAATGGAGGCCTCAATTCCAGCCATTGGGTCATCGCCTGCACCCCACCTCATGTGGGATGGAGGTATAGAGTGAAAGAGTGATTCCACGTCTCTACCAATCAACTTACTTTCCTCCAGAGGAGTTATATCCTGGAGTTTCCAAATTATGTAATTGGCATCAAGAACAAAGGGAAGTTTTAACACTAAATGCTTGATATATTTGTCAACATATTTTCCAATCCTCCGATTGGTCTACCAGGAGTTTTTTTGTAATTTTTATGAATATTCAGTGTTGCATAAAATACAGGGATATTATAATCTTCCACATGAAGATAATCAAACTCTTATTTGGATAAGAGTCCAATCCCCAAAGCCATTCTTCAATTTATCGTTAATCATTGTGACCAGGGTGGAAAAAGAATTGTTAGCACAGCAGTGATAACAGGTGGTGCTATTTAATTGTTTGCAAACCTCTTCCAAATAATGTTCCTCTGCTTAACCAATCCCCTTAGTTTACTCTAATCAGCCCTAATTAATTCTTTAGTCTCCTTCTCTCTTCAACTATTTGTTCCTACTGATTTTTTGTTTGTTTCTATCTTATTCTGTTAATATGTTTACACAATAACATATATTTACACATTTCCCATTTAAAAAAAGCTCTCAATTGAAAAACACTTTATTTTATTAGTAAATAACTGCAACAAAAGAATAATATTTTTAGTGTCATTTTAAACAGCAAAAATCACAGTATAAAACTTTTAACCACTTAAGGACCGGAAGGATTTGCCCCCTTAATGACCAGGCTATTTTTTGCGATACGGCACTTTAACTGACAATTGCACGATCGTGCGACGCTGTACCCAAAAGAAAATTGACGTCCTTTTTTTGCCCACAAATAGAGCTTTCTTTTGATGGTATTTGATCACCTCTGCGGTTTTTATTTTTTGCACTATAAACAAAAAAAATACTGACAATTTTGAAAAAAAAAAAATGTTTACTTTCTGCTATAATACATATCAAAAAGAAATATATAAAAAAAACAAATTTATTCATCAGTTTAGGCCAATATGTATTCTGCTACATATTTTTGGTAAAAAAATCGCAATAAGCATAAATTGATTGGTTTGCGCAAAAGTTATAGCGTCTACAAAAAAGGGGAAAGATTTAGGGACTTTTTTTTTATTGTTTTTACTAGTAATGGCGGGGATCAGTGATTTTTAGCAGGACCACGACGGACAAATCTGACCCTAAGTGACACTTTCTTGGTAACCAGTAACACCAATACAGTGATCAGTGCTATAAAAATGCACTGATAACTGTATAAATGACATTGGCAGGGAAGGGGTTAACACTAGGGGGAGATCAAGGGGTTAAGTGTTCCCTAGGGAGGGGTTTCTAACCGTATGGGGGATGGACTGACTGGTAGAAGAGAGAGATCACTGTTCCTGATCAGGAACAGCTGATCTCTCTCTCCTTCCCTGTCAGAACGGAATCCGCCTTGTTTACAAAGGCAGATCTCTGTTCTGCCTCTCTTTCATGCGATCGTGGGTGTCCGGTGGAAGATCTCCATATTTTTTAGATATGATTACAGCAGAAAGTACTTTTTTTTTTTTCAAAATTGTAAAGACCACAGAGGTGATCAAATACCACCAAAAGAAAGCTCTATTTGGGGAAAAAAAGGACATAATTTTTTTTGGGGTACAACGTCGCACGACTGCACAATTGTCAGTTAAAGTGATGCAGTGACGTATCGCAAATAAAAATGACCTGGTCATTAAGGGGGTAAATCCTTCTGGGGGTGAAGTGGTTAAATTGGTAGCTACTGATAGACCCAAATGAAAGAGAGAAAGCACTCAATAGAATAAAATCCAAATTCATTTTAACAACATGATAAAAAACATGTAAAATCAAGGGGTAGCATCAAAATAGGTGAACACATATAGTATACATGGTATCGTCCCAAATGGGTTAAACCGGTGTGTGTACAAAAGAGACCTGTAGTTGTGCCCACAAATGTTGGGACTTATATTAGAGATGATCTTTCATACTAAGGCTCCACAGGATATCAAAGTACCAGTGGATCACTACCGTTTCGCTTAGAGCTTCCTCAAAGCTTTTGATTGGAGGTTTCAGCCCCTATCCTAGCAGAGGGGTCTGATTGTAGCCAGGATCGACACGGGCACTAGGAGAGTGTGTATAAACAAGTGTATTCATGGCAAATGGGAACTACTTAATCCTCTGAAGATGGCTTGTTTGCAATATCATATACAAATATCACTCTACCCATCGCCCCTTTCAGGATAACAACAATTGTTTGTTGCACATGGTATATGTTTTTGATCTTATGGCGGATACCCCTTTTTTCGGCTGAAGTATATTGGATGCGGTCTCGTCTTGGGGCTGTTCATACACTGTTTTTTCCTCCTGCGTCTTCATGTTATGAGCTGGGCATTCCATATAAACCATTGAAACCTGGTACCAATAGGATCCCCTGAGGAAGCTATAAGCGAAATGCGTAGTGATCCCCCAGTACTTTGATATCCTGTGGGGCCTTGATAAGAAAGATCATCTTTAACCACTTAAGGACCAGCCACCTCAGTTATACTGCAGCAGGTTGGCTCCTCTGGGCAAATCTCTGTAGCTGTACGTCGGGCACTTTAAGAGCACTAGGGGGGGGCGACAACGGAGCTGATGCGCATGCCTGGTGGCCGCAATGTCCGCCGGGCACTCGCGATCACTCCTGAGAGAGACAGAACAGAGATCTGTCAATGTAAACAAACAGATCTCCATTCTGTCAGAGGAGAGGAGACAGATCTGCTGTTCATACTGGTTATGAACAGCGATCGTCTCCTCCTCCAGGTAGTTCCATCCCCCCACAGTTAGAAATACTCCCTAGGACACACATTTAACCCCTTGATTGCCCCCTAGTGTTAACCCCTTCCCTGCTAATGACATTTATACAGTAATCAGTGGCTATTTTTAGATCTGATCGCTGTATAAATGTCAATGGTCCCAAAAAAGTGTCAAAAGTGTCCGATCTGTCCGCCACAATGTCGCAGTCCTGCTAAAAATCACTAAGTGTCCGATCTGTCCGCTGCAATGGCGCAGTCCTGCTAAAAATCACTGTCATTTCTAGTAAAAAAAAAAGTTCATAATAAAAATGCCAGAAATCTATCCCCTATTTTGTAAAAGCTATAACCTTTGCACAAACCAATCAATACACGCTTATCGTAGAAGAATACATATCGGCCTATAATGAGGAAGAAATATTTTTATTTTTTGGATATTTATTATAGCAAAAAGTAAAAAAAAATGTTTTTTTGTTCAAAATTGTCGCAGTGCCGTATCGCAAAAAAAGGCCTGGTCATTAAGGGGGCAAATACTTCCGGTCCTTAACCACTTCAGCCCTGGAAGGTTTTACCCCCTTAATGACCAGAGCATTTTTTGTGATTTGGCACTGTGTCGCTTTAACTGACAATTGCGCAGTCGTGCGACGCTGTACCCAAACAAAATTGATGTTCTTTTTTTCCACAAATAGAGCTTTCTTTTGGTGGTATTTGATCACCCCTGCAATTTATTTATTTTTGCGCTATAAACAAAAAAAGAGCAACAATTTAAAAAAATATATATTTTTTCCACTTTTTGCTATAATAAATATCCCACATTAATTTTTTTCAAAACAAATTTCTTCGCCAGTTTAGACCGATACGTATTCTTATACATATTTTTGGTAAAAAATTTGCAATAAGCGTATATTGATTGGTTTGTGCAAAAATTATAGCGTCTACAAAATAGGGAATAGATTTATGGCATTTTGATTTATAATATTTTTTTTACTGATAATGGCGGTGATCTGCAATTTTTATCGGGACTGCGACATTGCGGCAGACAGATTGGACACTTTTGACACTTTTTTGGGACCATTGACATTTATACAGCGATCAGAGCTAAAAATAGCCACTGATTCTTGTGTAAATGTCACTGGCAGAGAAGGGGTTAACACTAGGGGGCGATCAAGGGGTTAACTGTGTTCCCTATGAGTGTTTCTAACTGTGGGGGAGATTGGCTTACTGGGACATGACAGTGATCACTGTTCCCGACCACTGGGAACAGTAAATCCATGTCAGAACAAGGAAATGCCTTGTTTACATTTCCCCGTTCTGCCTGTGTACAAGGCAATTGCCGGCCGCCGGAGGACATCGAGTCCTCCTGACCCCCAGGCACGCTCCTGCAGCGTGCAGTGGGAGCGAGCGCAGACCGGCGGCGGTGCGCCCCCACCCGCAACTGAGCCTGCGCAAGCCACTGTACACCTATGGCGATTCATGCAGGAGAGTCATTGGTGGAGGCCGGTCTTTAACCACTTAACGACCGCCCACTGTAAATATACGTCGGCAGAATGGCACCGACAGGCACAATCACGTATATGTACGTGATCGCCTTTCTATAGTTGGGGGGTCCGATCGGACCCCCCTCCTTTACAGTGAGCGGCTGTTAATTGTTCAGGAGCGATCAGGAATGAGGGGACGGCCGTTCGATTCCGGCCACCCCCTCGCGATCGCTTCCGTCTAATGAGAAAGCTTCCCTGCCTGTGTAATGTAAACACAGGCAGAGGAAGTGATGTCATCTCTCCTCGTGTCGGTCCTTTCGATCCGGCGCGAGGAGCGAAGACATCTCACAGTAAGTGCACCAACAGCCCACTGACACCAGTACACGTAGGCACACTTTTCACCCCCCAGTCACCCCCAGATCACCCCCCAGATCACCCCCAGTACCCCCAGTCACAGTGCACCGTTTGCAGTGGTCATTTTTTTACTGATCACTGCAATCAGTGTCATTTGTGACAGTAAAAAGTTGCAGGGCAGTTAGGTTTAGGCCCCTTTAGGTCCAGGGTAGCCCCCTAACCCCCCTAATAAAGGTTTAACCCCTTGATCGCCCTCCAGGTAACCCTTTCACCCCCTAACGCCAGCGTCACTAAGCGATCGTATTTCCGATCGCTGTATTTAGTGCCGGTGGTGCCCTAGATAGCCAGTTATTTATTTTTTGTTTCGCCACAGGTTTTTATAGCGTCAGGTACCCCCAAATATTATTTTAACCCCCTGATTGCCCCTAGAGTTAACCCTTTCACCAGTGATCACCGTATAAGTTTTACTGGTGACACTGGTTAGCCGGTTAGTTATTTAGTTATTTAGGTTACCCGTCAGGTTTTTATATAGCGTCGGGTACCCCCATATATAACCTAATAAAGGTTTTAACCCCCTGATTGCCCCTAGTTAACCCTTTCACCAGTGATCACCATATAAGTTTTACGGGTGACGCTGGTTGGATAGTTTGCTTTTTATAGCATCAGGGCACCCGCCGTATATAACCCAATAAAGTTTTAACCCCCTGATCGCCCGGCGGGTGATATCAATTAGGTTTTAGCGCCAGAGAGGGTCTGCGTCGCCCCAGGCAGCGTCAGGTTAGTGCCAGTAACGCTAACACCCACGCGCAAAGCATACACCTCCCTTAGTGGTATAGTATCTGAACAGATCTATACTAGCGTCCCCAGCAATTTAGGGTTCCCAAAAACGCAGTGTTAGCGGGATCAGCCCAGATACCTGCTAGCACCTGCGTTTAGCCCCTCCGCCCAGCCCAGCCCACCCAAGTGCAGTATCGATCGATCACTGTCACTTACCAAACACAACACACATAACTGCAGCGTTCGCAGAGACAGTCCTGATCCCTGCGATCGCTAACAGTTTTTTTGGTAGCGTTTGATACATTTGCTGACAGTCAGGTGCTTTTTTTTTCTGTGAATCTTACTAGTGTACCCCTAAATTTAGAGCCCAAAATGGCAAGACGAAGGTACACTAGTAAAGAGGCCTACGAGATTCTGAGCATGACAGATAGTGAAGAGGAGGTCACGTATCTGTCAGATTCAGGCTCAGAATACCCGTAGAAGACAGTGAAGTCAGCGGCTCCTCGTCAGATAGCTCTGACGATGAAGTTGAGGTCCCTGCTAAGGTCAGGCGTACCCGATCCCGATCTTCTGAGGTTGTTGAGGAGCAAGAACCGCAGGGCTCTCGTATCATGGAGCAGAGTAGTACTAGCGCCGCTATTCCTTCTGGTGAATTGGCAAGCACCAGCGGCCTAGTACAGCCTGGGCGTACATCCAGCACTGCAGTATCACGTGGTGACGTGGCGAGTCCCATAAGTGCAGTTCAAGCTGGCGAGGTGGCAAGCACAAGTAGTGTCCCGCTGCCACCAAGAAGACAAAGGCAGGCCCGTCGTGCCCATAGTGCCCTTCCTGCAGAATTCGCCTATCCTGATTGGGTCCCCACTACTTCTGCAGAACCCGTACTTCCCCCATTCACTGCCCAACCCGGTATTCAGGTGGAAACAGCTGATTTTATGCCAATTGATTTTTATTCGCTGTTTTTCACGGAAGATCTCTATAGATCTATTGTGGACCAGAGTAATTTATATGCTGGTCAATTCATCGCCGCTAACCCCCAGTTGCCTTCCATTGCCAAAGATTGGAAACCAATTACGGTTTCCGAATTTAAGACCTTTCTGGGCCTTTCCCTCAACATGGGCACACATAAATTCCCGTCATTGCGTGCTTATTGGTCCACGCACCCAATTGACCACATGCCCTTGTTCTCTGCCTCCATGCCCAGGAAACGATACGAGCAGATTTTGCGGTTCATGCACTTCAACGACAATGAACTTTGTTGTCCACGTGGAGACCCTGAATACGACCGGCTCTATAAAATTCGGCCCCTCATAAACCACTTCAACGAACGTTTTGCAGCCTTGTTTATTCCCAATCAAGTTGTCTGCGTTGATGAGTCCCTGATTAAATTTTCTGGCCGCTTGGCTTTCAAGCAGTACCTTCCCAGCAAGCGTGCCAGATACGGGGTCAAGCTCTATAAGTTCTGTGACAGGGCAACAGGCTATGTATGGAGCTTTATGGTTTATGAGGGAAAAGATAGTCAGGTTGAGCCGGTCAACTGCCCGGATTACATAGGGAGCGCTGGCAAGATAGTGTGTTGTTTGATCATCAGATTGGAGCATGTGGCACCGTGCGACCTAATCGCTGGGGCTTTCCCCAGCGGCTTGTAGATGCCCGTCTTAGGCTGGGGGAGAGAGCCTGCGTAAAGTGTAATAACTTGCTCGCTATGAAGTGGAGGGACAATAAGAATGTTTTCCTTCTTACCTCCCTTCATGCAGACACGACAGTCCAAATTCCTACGGCGACTGGTGTTGTGGAGAAACCCCTCTGTGTCCACGAATATAACAAAAATATGGGAGGGGTGGACCTCAACGACCAGTTGTTGGCGCCGTATCTAATTGACCGTAAGGTGAGACGCTGGTACAAAAAAGTGTCTCTATCCTTATTCCAATTGGCTTTGCTGAACACTCATGTGCTATACAGAGCTTCAGCCGGGATGTTATCTCTTCTAAAATTCCAGAATGAGATAGTCACAGACCTCCTGTATACAGGCGGTTCTGCACCTCACCATCCCCAACCAAATGCAGTAAGCCGGCTGCATGAGAGGCATTATCCGTATGCCCTTGAGAGTACCCCTACCCAACGAACCCCCCAAAAAAGATGTCGTGTCTGTAGCAAGCGCGGATTTAGGCGTGACACCCGTGTTTTTTGTCCACTCTGTCCTGACAAACCTGGTCTTTGCCTTGGTGAATGTTTTGAACGCTACCACTCAAAAGTGAAGTTTTAGCGTAGGGTACAGCATTTCACAGTCTAGGACACACTTACACAGGGTCTCCCAAGATGCCATTACATTTTGAGAGACCCGAACCATTACAGTTGTTGAAGTTACAAAAAAAAGTGTAAAAAAGAAAAAAAAAAAACGTAAAAAACAAAACACAAAAAAATATAAAAGAAAAAAAACAAAAATAGTTGTCGTTTTATTGTTCTCTCTCTCTCTCTCTCTATTTTCTCTCTATTGTTCTGCTCTTTTTTACTGTATTCTATTCTGCAATGTTTTATCATGCTTGCTTTTCAGGTATGTAATTTTTTTTTTCAGGTGCGCCATTCAACTGCAGCGCGGAATTATTTATCTTGACAGCAACAGCGTTTGCTCCCACGATACATAAAGCCGTGACTCCAGTGCTGTAGGAGGTGATTTCACCACCACAGTAAAAAAAAAAAAAGAGCATATATGCCGAAGCATGGGGGCAGCAGGGGCGGAGGAGCGATTTTGCTCCTAATGCCGCGTACATACGGTCGAAATTCCGACGGAGGCTTGCCCGTGGAAAAGTCCGACCGTGTGTACGCGGCATAACTTTTTTGCGAGAGGATGCCCCCATGCTTCGGCATATATATATTTTAGGCACAGGTTGCGTTAAAAAATTTTTTCTTTTTTACTAGGTTTTGTTTTGGTATTTGCTTTGCAGGTATGGTATGGTCTTACTGTTGTACTGTAATGTTACTTTGTTTTAATGTTAAGCATCATTTGCTTAGCAGGTACGCCATTCAGTTGCAGCGCGGATCTATTTATCCTGACAGCAACAGCGTTTGCTCCCACGATACATAAAGCCGTGACTCCAACGCTGTAGGAGGTGATTTCACCACCACAGTTAAAAAAAAGAGCATATATGCCGAAGCATGGGGGCAGCAGGGGCGGAGGAGCGATTTTGCTCCTAATGCCGCGTATATACGGTCGAAATTCCGACGGAGGCTTGCCCGTGGAAAAGTCCGACCGTGTGTACGCGGCATAACCTTTTATGCCACGTGCATACGGTCGAAATTACGACGAAGGCTTGCCCGTGGAAAAGTCCGACCGTGTGTACGCGGCATAACTTTTTTGCGGGAGGATGCCCCCATGCTTCGGCATATATAAATGGTGCATGTATGCCCATCATTAGAAGTGGGTGGATGAAGGGAGGTATTCTAATGGTGGGCATACCCACCGATCAATCTCTTTTTTTTCGTTCAGCCAACAGGCTGCATGAAAAAAAAAGATTACAATACAGGTCCTTCTCAAAAAATTAGCATATTGTGATAAAGTTCATTATTTTCTGTAATGTACTGATAAACATTAGACTTTCATATATTTTAGATTCATTACACACAACTGAAGTAGTTCAAGGCTTTTCTTGTTTTAATATTGCTGATTTTGGCATACAGCTCATGACAACCCAAAAATCCTATCTCAAAAAATTAGCATATTTCATCCGACCAATAAAAGAAAAGTGTTTTTAATACAAAAAAAGTCAACCTTCAAATAATTATGTTCAGTTATGCACTCAATACTTGGTCGGGAATCCTTTTGCAGAAATGACTGCTTCAATGCGGCGTGGCATGGAGGCAACCAGCCTGTGGCACTGCTGAGGTGTTATGGAGGCCCAGGATGCTTCGATAGCGGCCTTAAGCTCATCCAGAGTGTTGGGTCTTGCGTCTCTCAACTTTCTCTTCCCAATATCCCACAGATTCTCTATGGGGTTCAGGTCAGGAGAGTTGGCAGGCCAATTGAGCACAGTAATACCATGGTCAGTAAACCATTTACCAGTGGTTTTGGCACTGTGAGCAGGTGCCAGGTCGTGCTGAAAAATGAAATCTTCATCTCCATAAAGCTTTTCAGCAGATGGAAGCATGAAGTGCTCCAAAATCTCCTGATAGCTAGCTGCATTGACCCTGCCCTTGATAAAACACAGTGGACCAACACCAGCAGCTGACATGGCACCCCAGGCCATCACTGACTGTGGGTACTTGACACTGGACTTCAGGCATTTTGGCATTTCCCTCTCCCCAGTCTTCCTCCAGACTCTGGCACCTTGATTTCCAAATGACATGCAAAATTTGCTTTCATCCGAAAAAAGTACTTTGGACCACTGAGCAACAGTCCAGTGCTGCTTCTCTGTAGCCCAGGTCAGGCGCTTCTGCCGCTGTTTCTGGTTCAAAAGTGGCTTGACCTGGGGAATGCGGCACCTGTAGCCCATTTCCTGCACACGCCTGTTCACGGTGGCTCTGGATGTTTCTACTCCAGACTCAGTCCACTGCTTCCACAGGTCCTCCAAGGTCTGGAATCGGTCCTTCTCCACAATCTTCTTCAGGGTCCGGTCACCTCTTCTCGTTGTGCAGCGTTTTCTGCCACAGTTTTTCCTTCCCACAGACTTCTCACTGAGGTGCCTTGATACAGCACTCTGGGAACAGCCTATTCGTTCAGAAATTTCTTTCTGTGTCTTACCCTCTTGCTTGAGGGTGTCAATGATGGCCTTCTGGACAGCAGTCAGGTCGGCAGTCTTACCCATGATTGCGGTTTTGAGTAATGAACCAGGCTGGGAGTTTTTAAAAGCCTCAGGAATCTTTTGCAGGTGTTTAGAGTTAATTAGTTGATTCAGATGATTAGGTTAATAGCTCGTTTAGAGAACCTTTTCATGATATGCTAATTTTTTGAGATAGGATTTTTGGGTTGTCATGAGCTGTATGCCAAAATCATCAATATTAAAACAAGAAAAGCCTTGAACTACTTCAGTTGTGTGTAATGAATCTAAAATATATGAAAGTCTAATGTTTATCAGTACATTACAGAAAATAATGAACTTTATCACAATATGCTAATTTTTTGAGAAGGACCTGTACATGTCCAACAAGGACCAGCAACATACTGGTATGTTGCTGGACTTTGAATGTTTTATACCAGAATGATGCCTGCAGGTTTAGGTATCATCTTGGTATCATTCTTTTCAGCCAGTGGCCGGCTTTCATGTAAAAGCAATTCTAGCAGATAATTAGCCTCTAGACTGCTTTTACAAGCAGTGGGAGGGAATGCCCCCCCCGGATATAAACAGCGCCATTGGGAAATTGGGAAAGCATTTTATCACCCCGATCTTGGTGTGGTCAGATGCTTTGAGGGCAGAGGAAAGATCTAGGGTCTAACCCCCCAATTTTTTTCAAAAAAAGAGTACCTGTCACTACTTATTGCTATCATAGGGGATAATTACATTCCCTGAGATAACAATAAAAATGGTAAAAAAAAATAAAATATATGGAAGGAACAGTTTAAAAATAAAATAAAAAAAGCAAAATAAATAATAAAAAAAAAAAAAAAGCACCTTTGTCCCCCCTGCTCTTGCGCAAAGGCGAACGCAAGCGTCGGTTTAGCGTCATATGTAAACAGCAATTGCATCATGCATGTGAGGTATCACTGCGAAGGTCAGATTGAGGGCAGTCATTTTAGCAGTAGACCTCCTCTGTAAATCTAACGTGGTAACCTGTAAAGGCTTTTAAATGCTTTTAAAAATGAATGTAGTTTGTCGCCGCTGCGCGTTTGTGCGCAATTTTAAAGCATGTCGTGTTTGGTATCCATGTACTCGGCCTAAGATCATCTTTTTTATTTCATCAAACATTTGAGCAATATAGTGTTTTTTAGTGCATTAAAAATAAAAAAAGTGTGTTTTTCCCCCAAAAAATGCGTCTGAAAAATCGCTGCGCAAATACTGTGTGGAAAAAAAATGCAACACCCACTATTTTAATCTGTAGGGCCTTTGCTTTAAAAAAATATATAATGTTTGGGGGTTCAACATAATTTTCTTGCAAAAAAAAAAAAAAATGTTTTCATGTAAACAAAAAGTGTCAGAAAGGGCTTTGTCTTCAAGTGGTTAGAAGAGTGGATGATGTGTGACATAAGCTTCCTAATGTTGTGCATAAAATGCCAGGACAGTTCAAAACCCCCCCAAATGACCACATTTTGGAAAGTAGACACCTCAAGCTATTTGCTGAGAGGCATGTTGAGCCCATTGAATATTTTTTTTTTGTCCCAAGTGATTGAATAATGACAAAAAGGACAAAAAAAAAATGTACAAAAAGTTGTCACTAAATTATATATTGCTCAAACATGCCATGGTTATATGTGGAATTGCACCCCAAAATACATTCTGTTTATTCTCCTGAGTACGGGGATACCACATGTGTGAGACATTTTGGGAGCCTAGCTGCATACAGGACCCCGAAAACCAAGCACCGCCTTCAGGATTTCTATGGGTGTAAATTTTTGATTTCACTCCTCACTGCCTATCACAGTTTCGGAGGCCATGGAATGCCCAGATGGCACAAACCCCCCCCCAAATGACCCAATTTTGGAAAGTAGACACCCCAAGCTATTTGCTGAGAGGTATGTTGAGTATTTTGCAGATCTCGCTTTTTGTCACAAAGTTTTGAAAATTGAAAAAAGAAAAAAAAAGAAAAAAAAATGTCTTTCTTCATTTTCAAAAACAAATGAGAGCTGTAAAATACTCACCATGCCTCTCAGCAAATAGCTTGGGGTATCTACTTTCCAAAATGGGGTCATTTGTGGGGGTTTTGGGCTATCTTGGCATTTTATGGCCTTCAAAACTGTGATAGGTGGTGAGGAGTGAAATCAAAAATTTGTGCCCTTAGAAATCCTGAAGGCGGTGCTTGGTTTTCAGGGCCCCGTACGCGGCTAGGCTCTCAAAAAGTCCCACACATGTGGTATCCCCATACTCAGGAGAAGCAGCAGAATGTATTTTGGGGTGCAATTCCGCATATAACCATGGCATGTTTGAGCAATATATCATTTAGTGACAACTTTTTGTACATTTTTTTTTCTTTTTGTCATTATTCGATCACTTGGGACAAAAAAAAAAAAAAAAATTCAATGGGCTCAACATGCCTCTCAGCAATTTCCTTGGGGTGTCTACTTTCCAAAATGGGGTAATTTTGGGGGGTTTTGTGCTATCTTGGCATTTTATGGCCTTCAAAACTGTGATAGGTAGTGAGGAGTGAAATCAAAAATGTATGCCCTTAGAAACCTTGAAGGCGGTGCTTGGTTTTTGGGGTCCCGTACGCGCCTAGGCTCCCAAAAAGTCCCACACATGTGATATCCCCGTACTCAGGAGAAGCAGCAGAATGTATTTTGGGGTGTAATTTCACATATGCCCATGGCATGTGTGAGCAATATATCATTACTGACAACTTTGTGCAAAAAAAAAAAAGTTTGTCATATTCCCGCAACTTGTGGCAAAATATAAAATATTCCATGAACCCAACATCCCTCTCAGTAAATAGCTTGGGGTGTCTACTTTCCAAAATGGGGTCATTTGGGGGGGTTTTGTGCTATTTTGGCATTTTATGGCCTTCAAAACTGTGATAGGTAGTGAGGAGTGAAATCAAAAATTTACGCCCTTAGAAATGCTGAAGGCGGTGCTTGGTTTTTGGGGCCCCGTACGCGGCTAGGCTCCGAAAAAGTCCCACACATGTGGTATCCCCGTACTCAGGAGAAGCAGCAGAATGTATTTTGGGGTGCAATTCCACATATAACCATGGCATGTGTGAGCAATATATCATTTAGTGACAACTTTTCGTAATTTTTTTTTTCTTTTTGTCATTATTCAATCATTTGGGACAAAAAAAAATATTCAATGGGCTCAACATGCCTCTCAGCAAATAGCTTGGGGTGTCTACTTTCCAAAATGGGGTCATTTGGGGGGGTTTTGTGCCATCTTGGCATTTTATGGCCTTCAAAACTGTGATAGGTAGTGAGGAGTGAAATCAAAAATGTATGCCTTTAGAAACCTTGAAGGCGGTGCTTGGTTTTTGGGGTCCCGTGCACGGCTAGGCTCCCAAAAAGTCCCACACATGTGGTATCCCCGTACTCAGGAAAAGCATCAGAATGTATTTTGGGGTGTAATTTCACATATGCCCATGGCATGTGTGAGCAATATATCATTTAGTGACAACTTTGTGCAAAAAAAAAAAAGTTTGTCATATTCCCGCAACTTGTGGCAAAATATAAAATATTCCATGGACTGGACATGCCTCTCAGTAAATAGCTTGGGGTGTCTACTTTCCAAAATGGGGTCATTTGGGTCGGGGGTTTTGTGCTATTTTGGCATTTTATGGCCTTCGAAACTGTGATAGGTAGTGAGGAGTGAAATCAAAAATTTGCGCCCTTAGAAATCCTGAAGGCGGTGCTTTGGTTTTTGGGGTCCCGTACGTGGCTAGGCTCCTAAAAAGTCCCACACATGTGGTATCCCCGTACTCAGGAGAAGCAGCAGAATGTATTTTGGGGTGCAATTCCACATATAACCATGGCATGTGTGAGCAATATATCATTTAGTGACAACTTTTTGTAATCTTTTTTTTTTTTGCCTTTTTTCAATCACTTAGGACAAAAAAAAATATTCAATGGGCTCAACATGCCTCTCAGCAATTTCATTGGGGTGTCTACTTTCCAAAATGGGGTCACTTGGGGGGGTTTTGTACTGCCCTGCCATTTTAGCACCTCAAGAAATGAGATAGGCAGTCATAAATTTAAAGCTGTGTAAATTCCAGAAAATGTACCCTAGTTTGTAAACGCTATAACTTTTGCGCAAACCAATAAATATACGCTTATTGACATTTTTTTTTACTAAAGACATGTGGCTGAATACATTTTGGCCTAAATGTATGACTAAAATTGCGTTTATTCGATTTTTCTTATAACAAAAAGTAGAAAATATAATTTTTAAAAAAAAAATTCGGTCTTTTTCCGTTTATATCGCAAAAAAAAAAATCGCAGAGGCAATCAAATACCATTAAAAGAAAGCTCTATTTTTGTGAAGAAAAGGACGCAAATTTCGTTTGGGTACAACATTGCATGTCCGCACAATTTACAGTTAAAGCAGCGCAGTGCAAAATTCTGAAATCACCTCTGGTCCTTTAGCTACCAAATGGTACGGGGCTTAAGTGGTTAATCAGTTAAGTGGTTAATACAAGTCTCAAGCTCATCACATTTGTGGGCACACCCACAGGTCTCTTTTGTACACACACTGGTTTAACCCATGTGGGACGATACCATGTACAAGTCGGATGTTTGTAAGTAGGGGACTGCCTGTATACTACTGTATATGTGTTCACCTATTTTGAAACTACTCCTTGATTTACATGTTTTTTTATCATGTTGTTAAAACAGTTAGGAATTTATTCTATTGAGTGCTTTCTCATTTGTGTCTATCATTGGCTACCAATTTAAAGTCCATTTTCACTTTATACCTTTTTCTTCTTTCAGTTACAGAGATGAGGCAAACCACTTAACACTGGGGATGAGCCGAACATCCCCTGGTTCGGTTCGCACCAGAACCTGCGAACGGACCCGGAAAGTTTGCGCGAACTTTAGAACCCTATTAAATACAATGGACTTCGAACTTTTGAAATCAAAAGTGCTAATTATAAAGGCTAATATGCAAGTTATTGTCCTAAAAAGGGTCCTGCCCCAGGGGACATGTATCAATGCAAAAAAAAGTTTAAAAAACGGACGTTTTTTTCGAGAGCAGTGATTTTAATGATGCTTAAAGTGAAAAAAAAAGTGAAATATTCCTTTAAATATCGTACTTGGGGGTGTCTAAAGTATGCCTGTGAAGTGGCACGTGTTTCCCGTGTTTAGAACTGTCCCTGCACAAAATGACATTTCTAAAGGAAAAAAAGTCATTTAAAACTGCTTGCGGCTTTAATGTAATGTCTGGTCCCGGCAATATGGATTAAAATCATTGAGAAAAATGGCATGAGTACCCCCCCAGCCCACTACCAGCCCCTTTGGGTCTTGTATGGATATTAAGGGAACCCCGCACCCAAATTAAAAAAAGGCCCTATATACTCTGAACAGCAGTATACAGGCGGTGCAAACAAGACAGGGACTGTAGGTTTGTTCTTAAGTAGAATCTGTTTGTAATTTGGAACAGGTACAGGCCTGCAGTGAGATGTAGCTGCACAAAGGTGGGATGTATATATATATATATATATATATATATATATATATATATATATCTTTACTGATTATAATGCAGCTATCAGAATTAACTGCCTGCTGTGGTATTAGTATGGAAAAAGCAGCAATTGTTTTCAGTTAGTTTTAGGTGAAAACTGTGCAGAGGACACAGTACACTAACTGAAAATACTCTGACTATGGTTTTATTATGAGAACACCACTATTAGTCACTAACTGTATTCAGGTAAGCTTTAGGTGAACGCTATGCAAAGCACACAGTACACTAAGTGAAACACTGACTGCAGCTAGCACAATCACCTCCCTGGCTGTCACAGTATAGATAATAACAGGAACGGATCTAGCTAAACTGAATACAGTGTATAAATATACAGTAAACCCCCACTCTATCGCGGTTCAGTTTTTACGGTCCCGGTATATCACGCTATTTTAATTAGGACCTATTATTTCTGATATTGCGGTAATATTTTGCCATTTCGCGGTTATGTAGCGGTGAATCAGTACTGTACAGTATACTGTTAGCACAATATTTTTGTGTTTTACAATGCTCTTGCTCTCTCTCTATCTTTTATGTGTTTCTATTGCTTAAAAGTGTGTTTAAAGACCTTTAAATGCTATTAAAAAGTTAACAAAACATGCCTAGGGTGTATTTAAATAGGGTCTTTCTATTTTGCGGATTTTCACTTTTCACGGGTGGGTCTGGAACGTAACCCCTGCGATGGAGGGGGGTTTACTGTATATACAACACCTATAATGCATATATATCCTCTACACACTGTAACTGCAGCTGACTCGCCTGCCTGCTCTATCTAACTCAATGTAAATGACACTGTCTTTCTCTGTAATCTCTCTCTTTAAACAACTCCAACACACTACACAAGGCCGCCAAGCCTGCGGCCTTATATAGTGTGGGGCGTGTTCTAAACCCCCTGAGCCATAATTGGCCAAAGCCACCCTGGCTTTGGCCAATTATGGCTCTCTGTTCAGACGGCGCTGTGATTGGCCAAGCATGCGGGTCATAGTGCATGCTTGGCCAATCATCAGCCAGCAATGCACTGCGATACCGCAGTGAATTATGGGCCGTGACGCCCCACTCGAATTTGGCGCGAACGGCCCATAATGTTCGCAATTCGGTGAACAGCCGAACAGACGATGTTCGAGTCGAACATGGTTTTGACTCGAACACAAAGCTCATCCCTACTTAACACTAGTAGGGTGCTAACAATGTTCAGATTTTATTTATTTATGTAAAACCTTTATCCTTGTAAGCTTTAGCGCTTTATGTAGCAGTGATTCTAAAATCTGTAAAGTTGGGTAGATCATTTTCACAGCCCACTGAAAGTACTGCCCCCACCATGTATCTCAAGCTCTGCTGCAGACCTTGAACCAGTATGGTGGGTGAATCAACACAGAAGTATCATGTATTACATTACTTTGGGGTCCTGATGTCAATTACCCTGTCTCCTGTGGCTAGGGAATAAGATAATGCAGCTTGAGCTGTGCTCCATTATCTTCTGTTGAAGGCAGGGGAGAAATCGGGGTCTAATAGACCCCTGTTATCTCAGTAGAGAGCACCTGTCAATACAGTATGCTGTTAGCCCATATGTGATAGCAATAAAGTTAATAAAAAAGCAAAAAATAAATAAACATCATAAAAAAATAAACAAAATAAAAAAGGTTTTACGTCCCATGCACACAAACATACTGTAAGAACATAAGTGCAGGCACAAATGCATTACATATTGCCACGAACATTGGAGTGAGGGCAATAATTGTAGGGCCATCATTCATGGTTGACTTTACGTCGATGAACAATTTTGGGTACCAACGTCAGACACTTTGGTACCCAAAACTTTGGTTAATTGTGCATTAAAATGCACAATTTTAAGGCTTGAATTTACTTGGCCCAACCTCATCTTTCATATTTATATTTTATATGTAAAGTGAGAGGTTTTGTGAGATGTATGTAACTTCCTCCAGTCACTGTGTCAGTCACAGCACAATAGTATAGTCCAGAATGTGAGATCTGTTCTTCCCTGATACTAAGAATTGAGGAAAGCTTCTCCTTGTTGATGGTCATTTTGAATGGTCCCCTCTGATCACCTTTGTTATACCCATATAGGATGAGCTCCAGAGCTCCATCTCTGTGAACTTTGTACCAAAACAGTCGATCATAGTTGCTAATACTGTGATTACAGGGGATCTCAATGGTCTCTCCTTCCACAAATGACAGTTTATTTGGCTGATTAACTTGAGCCTTACTTCCACCACCTAAGCAGACACAGTAAAAATAATATGATTAAATAAAATGTAACAAATTATAATTTTGACATACAAATTATACATAAGAACTTAAATCTGATATATTTCTGTCTTTGTAAGACCACCCCAAAGTTACATATCTAAAAATCGCTGTTCTTAATATTTGTTATCCAATGAACTAAATAAAAACGTAAAATTGTTAAAGTAACTGTTAAAAAAAAACTTACATAACAGAAGCACGCTTAGAAGACAAACAAACACATTCATTGTGTACAGGGATTGGTGATCTTGGTAGAACTCAATGTTATGTGAAAATACGAGACCTGACATTTGATTTTGTGTTACACGCTCAGGAAGTGATGTCGTATGTTGGAGTTGTGACCTACATCACTCAGTCATTACAGATCGCTGCTTTACAGCTTGTTTTATTTAAGTAGTATATATTATCTGTATATAAAAATTGCATTACACAAATGTTATAGTATAACTAAAGGCAAAACTTTTTTCTTTACTTTTGGACAGAGTGAAGAGGGAAAGTGAAAGTAGAAGAAAACC
This sequence comes from Rana muscosa, assembly GCA_029206835.1. Taxonomy (NCBI): domain Eukaryota; kingdom Metazoa; phylum Chordata; class Amphibia; order Anura; family Ranidae; genus Rana; species Rana muscosa. The sequence goes on from CM055116.1 coordinate 815,637,806, forward strand.
CAAAATGTTGGGTTGTCCCCAGAAAAGTAATAGATGGGAAATCTTCCAATGGGGCACTAGTTATGGTGACCTGGGGGTCCCCAAGGAATTCTATTTATTTGCAGAGATTTACCCTCACTTCCTGTTTGGCTATGGGACAGGAAGTGAGGGGAAATCTCTGCAACGAGACAGAGATGGCAAAAAAAATTAAATCTGACAGGGGTTATAACCCTCCCTTGTTCTATCCAAAACATCCACTCTTTCCAATCAGACAGAAAAGATATAAATGTATTCATTATTACATTATTAAAGTACTATAAAATACATTCTTAAAAAAAGCAGTGTAAATGCCTAAACGTGACCTGGAATTAGCCTCTTGCATTCATCTATGTAGCAGAGCTCAGAGTGGGAGAGGGGGAAGAAGCACAAGCAGCCATTTAGTTATGTTCCATTGTCTATTTGCTAACAAGAGCCATGCTGACAGGAGGAGGGGGAGCAGAGTAACATTGAGATATTTCATCAGTCTACTTCTCCTTGCACTGTCCAGTCACAGGCTGCGGGACAAACAAGACCTGTATAGGTTACTTAACTGCAATAGAGAAAAATCAGGTCTCGTGCTGCCAGACGGGGTTGAGCTGTGTGGCAGAGCTGTGTACATCTCAGAAAAGGATAGAGAGAAATACAAATCCTTTGGCAGGTAAAACGATTCCCAAATATATGTGATGTGCAGTGTGAAACTGTACTGTCGTACAAAATTAGATGTACAGTACATATTCTAAACTGGAGGCTTTTAAACTTGATTGTTTGAGTATCTGTGTGTTAATAATTTGTGAGCAATGACCTATGCATATGAACATTATAGGAAAATCAATTTGTAAACAAATTAAGCAATTGTAAACATATACCGTATAATAAAATAAAAATATATAGCCCACTTCACTCTTCACTGGTCAGTTCTACAGGAAAGCAAATTTGCTCTGTTGATGCTGTTATTTTTTTTTTTTACACTGTCAACCTACCCTTTCCCACCCTGGACTCCAGGAGACTGTAGGAAAAGCCCTTCAAATTTAGTGACAACCCTCCCCATCCCCTTTCAAACAATGAGTTGACAACTCTGAACACTGAGGTTTATTTACTAAAGAAGATATGAATCTTCACACAATAAATTAAATAATGATCCACTTTAATTATCCAATCATTTACAAAGCAAATTCCTGTTGTTTTTTGTAGATACCCTGCCTTAAGCACAAGCGTCTATAAATTTAGTTCTGCATGACTGCAGTCAGCTGATGCCAGTTTGTTGTCTGTGGTTTGTTCAGCGTCCCCTAAGTTCAGCCTGGCTCTCAGTTCTCCCTTCTGTCAATAGATAGTATTGTCACCTCTGGTATTAGTGTGAGATCACAAAGTAAGCCTCGACTATGAATATGCATATTTAATCCCAACCCACCACTAGGAGTTTCCTGTGCAAGTGGTGAATTATGAGAAAGGGTATAAGTATCCGGGACTGGCTAATGCAAGCTCTCTTCCCCCCCAGGCTTTGGCCTGGGGATGGTGCATGTGATAGAGCTGGTGTTTTAGGCCTGTCTAAAGGAGCCTGGGGCTGAGGCCTGTTGCTGCTGATCTTCACTGGAGGCAGTATGGAGTCTCACTGAGGCTGGTTGACTCTCCTGCAGAAGATTAGGAACAGGATGGAAAACCATGAGATTTGGTTGATTCTCCTGGAGAAAAAAAAAAAAAGGATGCTGTTGCTCCTGGGAATGTCTGCTAACTTATCACACAGGAGTGCGGGTCTCGACTTTTAAGCCCTGTACACACGATCAGTTTGACTGATGAAAACCGTCCGATGGATTGTTTTCATCAGACAAACCGATCGTGTATGGGACCCATCAGTCTTTTTTCCATCGGTTTTAAAAAATAGAACATGTTTTAAAATTATCTGATGGATAAAAAACCGATGGCAATTTCCGATCGTCTGTGGGGAAATCCATCAGATAAAAAACCCAAGCATGCTCAGAATCAAGTCGACACATGCTCAGTAGCATTGAATTTCATTTTTCTCAGCTCATCGGAGTGTTTTACGTCACAACGTTTGGAACGGTCGGTTTTTTGACTGATGGTGTGTAGGCAAGACTGATGGAAAACAGTTTCATCGGATTTCTGATGGACAAATCCATCAGACGAAAATCCATAGGATATCTGATCGTGTGTACAGGGCTTAAGGCTCTTTTCCTCTGCTGTGACAAGTGAAGTGACGGCGTTCTGCTGAAGTCCTGAGCATCTGCAACCCTAAGCTTCTCTCCCATGAACTGTAAATAATTAATCCTTGTGTTGCACCTAAAAGTGCCCATCTGTCTACATCAGTGGTTCTCAACTCCTGTCCTCAGGACCCATTACCAGGCCAGATTTTAATTATTACCTTGGGGAGATGCAAACTAGAATATTGCAATCACTGAGCAGCAAATGACATCACCTGTGATGTATTTCAGCTATCTTGCAAACCTGGCCTCTTAGTGGGTCCTGAGGACTGGAGTTGAGAACCCCTGGTCTACATGTACCACCACTATGCCTTAGTGATCTACACATAAGGTAAATGTCAGCCCACGCTGTCTCTGGGGGTACCGCCATGCCTCTAGGGGTCAGGGAGGTGCTAAATTTATTCATCTGTACATGACTGGGTGTTCAAAGTGAACACATCTACAATTTAATGAGTGAAGATTCTCAACTCCTTTAGTAAATACACCACAATGTCTACCTCTAGAAAATGTTAATAATTATAATTTACTGAAACTTCAGGACATATCCAGAAACAAAAATAACAAATTAAAAATCCTAAAAATAAATGCCAATTTAATTTCTTACCACATTTAGGGAAGTTCATTATATATAAAAAAAATATACATGCATATTTGATTTTACTCATGAGTGCCCCATCACACTTGCATAAATGTTGATGAATACCTTTACATGGTAGCCTCTTGAACTAAGCAGCTGTCAAATAACAATATTTTTGGATGATTGTAATTTCACAGTTGTCTTTTGTAATATGGCGTTGGTGAAGATGGGTTTGCTACTATAAACAGGTATTAAAGTGGGCTATAGGTAGAACTGCATAGAATGGGTTAAGCAATGCATCATATACGGTCTACAAAAAAAAAACCATGCAGGTCTGTACTGGACTGTAATGTTGTGGACCTCTAGGGATGAGCGTCAAAGTATCACAAATTGCTGATTTCAAATGTAACAACTAATTGTAATCTTATTCTTCAGGTACTGCAATGCAGCTGTGGCTTAAAGATTTTCTTTTGGTAATAGAAGTCTGCCATCATGTGATTGTTAAAGGGAACTACGCATATAGCTTTCCGCCCTCTCCTGCATAGTGGAATCAACAGAGCAGGCACCAAGCAATTACATTTTAACACATTCTTCATGGTTATAGCAGCCAGTGATAGAGCAAATTGTGAATACCGGGCAATGGGCACCAGGGCATGAAAATGCAAGGACTGGTAATTTGGAACTCCCAAAATAGGAACGTGAGGAAGAGGGAAATCTTAGAACAAACACTATCCAGGCAGTGACAAAAATGGATGTGGTTACAAGGGACTGTACACCTTATTGACACCTATCATATCATTAACAACACACCTAAGTAATAAAGAAAACATACAACAAAGGTTATGGGAAAACTTTAGGCCGTGGCCCATTTTATTGGGCTTAAATAAATATTAATCATGAAATAAAATGTAACCCTTATTACTAACAGGGATCACTGTTAATGGACCAACATACAAAAACTCAAGCAGGAATATTGTATACCAAGTAAATTACAATTTATCAAACACTGGCCACCCACAAAGTGGGCAACATTACCCCTTACAAATTGTCCACGACAAGTGAAAATAGAGCAAAGAAAAGGGTGAGCAGAGGAGAAGGTCTGAAGAAGGCTGAAGATAAGGAATGAATATACTGTAAAGTTAAAGGTTGCAGTCATTGGCTAGCTGTATTCCCACTAAAAGACCTATCACCAATCCAGTGCTCAGCTGAAGATCTGCCCACTAACTGAGGTAAAACCTCCTAGCAACCGGTGGCAGCTTGTAACCTGAAACACTAACAAAAGATTGAAAAAAGAATCAGCAAAGCAGCTCCAGAAAGACATCTACTTAACTGCTTGCCACCCAGCCACAGGTCATTTACAGTGGAAGGGCGGCATGGCCAGGCAGGATCACGTACATTTACATCATCCTGCCTCTTCCAGGCTAGCAGCATGCAGCACGTCCCCTGAGGCTCACAGCATGCCACTCTCAATACTGCTGTGTCCATCATTTAGAGCAATGGGATCACATGATCACAATGTCAACAAAGCTATTATGAATACATTTCATTCATAACAGCTGTGTTTTCTATAGTGATGCTGTGATTGGCCTACTACTGCTATCACATGGTGCCTGGGCCAATCACAATGCCTTGTGCCATGTGATAGCTGTAGGCCAATCACAGCATCAATATTGAAAAGATAGTTGTTATGAATAAAATGAATTCACAACAGCACACAATAGTAAATCACAACTATAACCCATTTATGACAGTTCAAAATTTTGGTCACTATGGTGACACTAAACTACTCTGATGAAAATATCTGAAAAAATTAAATAAGAAAAAGAAAAAAAGAAAAGAAAAAGTAAAAAATTTTTTTACAAAATGTAATATTTATTTCTGTCACCAGTCAGCATACCATGACACTATACTACACTGGTGACAATATGTAACAAAATTGTGGTAAAAAAAATAATTTTCTTAATTTTCCAAAAAATTGCAACTTCAAATAACTCACCATGCCTCTTACTAAATGCCTCAGACTGTCTACTTTCCAAAAAGAGGTCATTGTGGGGGTATTTGTACTGTCCTGGCATTTTAAGGATCTCACGAAATGAGATAGGCCATCAGTACATCAGGATTGGTCAATTTTCAAATATATATGCCATAGTTTGTAGACGCTATAACTTTCACACAAATCAATTAATGTACACTTTTTGGGATTTTTTGTTTTACCATGGACATATAGCAGAATACATTTTGGCCTAAATTTATGAAGAAATTAAATTTTATTGGATATGTTCTGTAATAGAAAGTAAAAATGTTCTGCCTTTTTTAATTTATATAGCAAAAAAGAAAAATCCTGTGGTGATCAAATACCACAAAAATCAAGCAATATTGGTGTAAAAGAAAATTTATATAAATATAATTTGTGTACAGTGTTGCGCGGGCGCACAATTGCCAGTTAAAGTAGCACAGTGCTAAATAGTAAACAATGGCCTGGTCATGAAGGGGGTAAAGTTTTAGCCTTACGGAGGTCAAGTGGTTAAAGTTGAACTCAAGTCTAGGACAACAAAAAACTGTAAGCAGGCATGCCCTTTATTGCAGAAGGTACATACAATAAAATAAACCTACCTGCCTTCTCACAGTCTTCTGCAGAATATACACTGAGCTGCGCATGCACAGTTCAGTTTACATTTCAGCCCAGTGCTTATGTGTCGGGATGATTGCACTCCTGCACATGCATGGGAATGACTTCCCCCCCCACAATGACTGAAAAAGATGGCCAAAAACCAGAACCAGAATAAGCCAGGGAGTAGATGCCGGCACCAGCAAGGGGCCCTGTGGCAAGTATTTAGTCACAATCACCATAGCCTTCTGTTAAGAATATAATTCATATAAAACAAATGAGTGATCAAGTGACATTCACATAGGTCCACTTTCTGAGTGATTTTTTTCTCATGACCCTAACATTATGCAGAATATTGGACTTGATTTATTAGAGTCTGAGCCCACTCACAGTATATACTGCACACGTACTGTATGACACAATTCTTGCACTCACAAAATACTAATTAAAGCTAGACATGTGCAAAAGGAAAAAAATTGTTTCGTTTTGTTTCATTTTAATTTGTTAATTAATTAATTTTGTTTAGTTGGATTCGTTAAATTAGTTAAATTTGTTTTCGGAATTCGTTTTGTTTTCGACCGAATTGGAAAATTCGGTCGCATTCAAAAATATTTCAACCAAATTCGAAAATATTTCTACCGGATTCGATAATATTTCAACCAAATTCGATAATATTTCAACCGGATTCCAAATTATTTCAAATTATTTCAACCGAATAGAAAAGATTATAATAAAATAGAAAAACAGAGAGTAGACTAGAAAAACAATAGAACAGAATAGAAAATATTATATTTTATTCTCTTCTGTTCTATTCTTTTATATTCTATTCAAATCTTTTCTATTAAAATCGAAATCATTTTATACTAAATTCGAATTTCGGAAGATGGTTATATATATATATATATATATATATATATATTTTTTTTTTTCCGACATTCGAATTTCATATAGAATGAATTCGAATTTGAATAGAAAAGATTAGAATATAAATAGAAAATAGACTAGAAAAACAATAGAACAGAATAGAATATAGATACTATCTATTTCATTTTTATTAATTTTTTTGCAGATTACTATTTGTTTCCATAAGATCTCCTGCAGACTATTAGGCTCCATGTACACTGAAGCTGATAAACTGCAGTTTATTGGCGTTTTGGCGTTTTTTTTAAAAGCCCATTAACTGCACTCTATGTTAGCCTATGTGTTCATTCATCGTTTTTTAGTGTTAATGAGCAGTGGAGTTAATGGGCTTTTTTCTGAACGCAAGCAATTTGCGTTCAAATTGCAGTTTTTCGGCGGGAAAAAATGCAAAACGCTGAAAAAACGCGAAAAAACGCTCAAAACGCAGCTCGCCAGCGTTTTTTGATCCATTGAAAAAAAAAGATAAAAAACGCAACACTGAAAAATGCTAATAAAACGGAAAATTTATATCAAATACTTACCGTAATTTTCCTTTCCTGATGGACTCCATGGCAGCCTACGTGTGGGTTAATCCCGCCCCTCATACCTCATAGGACCCTTCTCCCATAAATCTTTGCTCTGGGCCAGAGGCTGTGTTCCATAATTTAGCCTACTCCAGCCACTGGGAGGGAACTCCTGCTGCCATGGAGTCCATCAGGAAAGGAAAATTACGGTAAGTATTTGATATAAATTTTCCGTTTTCCTGACAGACTCCATGGCAGCCTACGTGTGGGAAATAACTAGCCATACACACCCGGGTGGGCAGAGTGCTGGACAAAAGAAAAAAGGTTTAATTGGCACCATCACAGACAAGATACGTAAACCACTACGCAGTAGTGTGCCATGAACGTGTTAATTGAAGACCACAAGGCCACCTTGCAAATAACTTCTGGAGGCACGTGACGTGATGCCGCCCATGATGAAGACACTTCTAGTTGAGTGAGCAGTCACCGCTTCTGGAGGCGCCAAGCCCTTGGCTTTATAGGCCCACTGAATGGCCTGAACAATCCATGCTCCGATAGATCTGGAAGAGGCACGCATTCCCTTATACTTCCTGTGAAAAGAACGAGCAGGTGGTCGGTCTGACGGAAAGAAGCTGTAGCTTCAAGATACTGACTCAGAGCTTTTCCAACATCTAAGGGATAAACACTGGAATCCTCGGTAGATCTGAACGTTGGAAGAGCAATCTCCTGATTGTCATGAAACACAGATGCCACTTTGGGGTTTGAACCCAACATAGGAATTAAAAGGTTTAGAAATGGCTCCTTGCATCCCTGAGAGCTGATTTCAGAGACCCTCTTGGCCGAGGTTATAGCCACCAAGAAGACAACTATTAGAGAGAGTCATTTGACAGAAGATTGATCTTCATGTTCCAACTCTCTACCTAAGAAAAAATCCAGGACAAGGGGAAGATCCCAATTAGAAAAACTTGGCTCTGAGGTCTGAGCCTTATTGCTCCTCTGAAAAACTACTGAGTAAGAGGGTGTCTAGCCCAGGAAACACCCGTAAAGGCAGAGATTACAGCGATTTGGACTCGCAGCGAGCTGACTGACAATGAGAGATCCAATCCTGATTGTAAGAAGCCCAGGATATCATGTATCTTTGGGTTATTGCAAGAACCTGCAGTGGAAGAGGTGTAGTCTGAAAACTTTTTCCAAATCCTCTGGTATACCCTGTTGGTGCCTGTTCTTCTGGCATTTAATATTGTGGAGATGGCCCTACTTGGACAGCCTAGGGCCTCCAACCTTCCCCTCTCAAGAACCAGATCATCAGATGTAGATGGGCCGGGCATGGATGTAGAAATGCCCCTTGTGATAGGAGATCTGGTCTGGAGGGTAGAGGAACTGGGTCCCGGAAGCTGAGTTGCATCAACAGTAGAAACCATGGCTTGTTTGGCCAGTACGGGACTATTGCCACTATCTCTGCTTCTTCCATCCTGAGCCTCGACAAAAAACGGAGAATGACAGGAACCGGGGGAAAGGCATAGGCCCTGTGGAACCGCCAATGGTCTGTCAGAGCATCTACCCAAAAGCCTGGGGATACCAAGACCTCGTGTAGTATCTCTCTAGTCTGAAGTTGCATGGGGAGGCAAACAAGTCTACTTCCGGAATGACTCCCAGGGACAGGACCCACCTGAAGACTTCGGGGGGGGAAGTCCACTCGTTGTCCAGAGAAACTCTCAACAGAAAATCTGCCTGAACGTTCGGGACTCCAGGGAGATAGACAGCTGTCAGGTTGGCCAGGTTTTTCTGGGCCCAGATCATGATGGGCTCTATTTCCTTTGACAGGGAGAGCCTGTGAGTACCCCCCTGTCTCCTGATGTATGCGACTGCCGTTGTGTTGTCCAGTCTTAGGAGGACTGAGTCTCCTGCAGAGCGCAGAACGCTGCCCGGAGTTCCAGAACATTGGAGACTATCCTGTGAGAGGGAAAATTCCATATGCCTTGGGCTACTTCTGTCAGCCCCTGTTGCTGGCATCTGTAGTGATGGTGACCCAAGACACAGGTGCGATGGAGTGACAATTGAGGAGGTTCCTCTGTTGTAGCCACCAAGGAAAGCTCTCCCGCATGGATGAGGTTATTTGGATAAAGTGATCCCGAAGCCCTGGATTATACTGCTGGAGAAAACCCTTCTGGAAGGGCCGCATTTTCCACTGAGCCCACTTTACCATGGGTGTTGTTGTCACCATGGTGCCAATGATCTTTAGGCATTGAGAGGCTTGGAGATGAGGACGACATTGCAAGCCAAACTCTGTCCCGGATCACTGGGATTTTTCCAGGGGTAACAAGATGGTGCTCTTGATAGCGTTGAAGTGTGCCCCGAGGAATACCAGGGACTGCGTAGGATCCAGATGGCTCTTTTCCAGATTCAGAAGCCAACCAAACTCAAGTAGAGTGGAGATGACCTGGGATCTGTGGATTAGCAACTGCTCCTTGTCCCGAGACAACAGCAGGTCGTCTAGATACTGATACAGACGGATACCTCTGGTCCTGATCAGAGCCACGACAGCCAACAAGTTTTGAAAACACACGAGGCGATGTTGTAAGCCCGAAGGGGAGACAGGTGAACTGCAGACGGATTTGATCGACAGCAAAGTGAAGGTATTTCTGGAATTCTGACGCTATCGGAACATGGAAGTAGGCGTCCTTCAGGTCTATAGAGACAAGCCAATCGCCTGGTTGGATTGCTTGACTGATCATGAGTAGTGTCTCCATCTTGAACTTCTCCTTCTAGATAAAAGAATTCAAGTGGGTTAGGTCTATAACTGGCCTCCAGGAGACGTTTTTCTTCAACACCATGAAGAGGGGCGAGTAGACCCCTTAAAACCTTTTGTCATCTGGAACTGGAATTGCAGCGCCCTGAGCCACAAGAGAGACAGGAGAATTTGCTTTTTCTCTTCCGAGAGAGGCAAGGATGCCGACTCGCTCTGTTTTAGGCAGGTGCAATATCATAAAGACTTAGGGGATTCTTGTCCACCGGAAGATGCCCCTTTTGAAAACTTCTGGCCTGAAGGCTGTTTTTTTCTTCCAGGTCTTCTTGAACTCATGGCCAGGCCTATAGTAGCAAGCATTCCTTGCTCGATCTGAACTTTGCCTGGGCTGTGTTCTCTTCTGGTTTAGCAGACGGCGATCCTGGGGAAGGAACCCCGACTTGCCCCCTGTGGCACGGGTGATGGCACTGTCCGATATGTTCCCAAAGAGGGACGAACCCCCAAATAGAATCCTGCACCATGCCTGCTTGGAGGCAGGGTCAGCTACCCATGGGTGCAGCCACAAGGCACGCTTAGCCGTGACAGATGTCAGCATGATCCGAGCCACCAGGCGAATTATGTCTAGGGAAGCCCCACGAGAAAAGCCAACGTCAACCTTAGCCCATGAATAGGTGAGCTCCTGGCCAGTTCTTCCGAGATGCTCCTCAGAGAAGCATCTACGTCGTCTGCCCAGACTTCCATTGCTTTAGAAAGGGCTGCGAGAGCTAGAGCTGGTTTGCAGGTCATACCCGCTGTAATGTAGATCTGCTTGAGGTCGGTATAAATTTTCCACTCCAGGCAATCCCTAAAGGAAACAGTATCCTCCAATGGGAGTGTGACATGCCTCACCTTCCTCATTAGGGCTGAGTCAATGAGAGGAGTCGACTCCAGGTGTTTTACATCCTTGCTTTTAAATGGGTACATTTTTGATACCTTCATTAACAGGCAATTCTTCCTTTCAACACCACCCCATTTGTCGGTAATTATTGCGCTGAGTTCACCCAAAAAGGAGAAATTAGGGTGTTCTTTTTTGAGGTGTTTAAAATATTTCCTCTGTTTGGAGGGTGCCTCCACTGGCTCTTCCATCTCAAAGCTTCTTTGACAGCTTTTGACCAGCTGTGGTACTAGGGCAAATTCAAAACCTGCACCAGGGTCATCTACCTCCACCTCACTGTCTGAGGCTTCAATTGAGGAATGGCTCGGCTGTGAAGGGCCTGGAGCCTTGAGATCATCCCTAATAGGGACTGACATAGTGTCGACAGCAGGGTTGTGGGTATGACCAGAATCCCCTTTACTCAGGGACTCATGGACCACCTTTCTGACCAGTGCTTCCACTTGTTGGTCTCCACCCTCTCTTTCTTATGCGACTTTAGAAAAGCATCGCTTGCAGAGCGATTTGCCTTCAGGAACCTGGGCCCCGCATACCCAGCAGGCTTTCCTCACAGAGCGGCTGGAGTGGCGGTGAGAGTGACGCCCAGAGGTGGTTTTAGACTCCTATCTGTGGTACCTAGATCTAAAGGAAGATCTGACGCCTGTACCTTGAAGAGGAGTGACAACGTTGAGACCTAGGACGGTCTTTGCCGTGCTTTGGTGTTCAGACCTAGAAGAGCTGAGTGAAAAAGAAAGGGTTAACAGCTCCTGAATGAGTGAACCCAAGCATCACAGGTAGAAAATAAATAAATCCTACCTGCAGCGCAAGGGTTGGCCACAAGAGGGCGGTGACAGATCCATGGCAAGGCAGTTTGAAAGTGAAATGAATCATTACAGCCTTATAAGAAACAGGAGTGACAACAAGCATGAGAGAGCACATAACAAAACATAGCCAGCACCCAGGGAGCCTGCAGCAAACAATTTACCTTGTAAACCAGAGCCCAGTGCCTGGGAAAATGCTGCATAAGCCTGCAAGTCATCCCAAGTAATAGCTGCTTTGACAGCTATTTAAATCTGCCACCGTTAACGATGTCACCGCCCCATAGCGGTTGCCATCCGGTGGCGGCCAATCGCATTCGCGACCGCCGCCGCCATTTTGGCGAAACTGCGCCTGCACGAACCAAGCACAGAATCTTCGTTCGCGGCTTGCGGATGCGCAGCGACTTCCTGAAACGGCGAGCTGGAACGCAGCTGCGCTCCAGGCGCCGTAGCCACTCACTGGAGCTTGATAGAAAATAAGGAGACACACAAAACACAGAGATACGGCTGCCATATAAAAGGAATATCTTTGTACATTACCACCACCACGGCACGATCCGGACCAGAACCTGGGACTGGGGAGCTGTTCGCTTGACCCACCGCACGATCGGGCGTTTACAAAGCCTCCCGCTAATAGCTGGGACGTTTGGCCATATTGCCGCTTGCCTGCCAATGGCCAGGTTAGTAAGCTCTTCATGGTATCACATCATATCGCCCATGTCCACCTGCTAATAGCTAGGATTGCTGGACTGCAGAGAGGATCACCGCTAACCACCAACGTATCGCCGTGCACACCGCCAGGCCTGGATTACAGGAAAACTTCATGAAAAGGTAAGACTATATCTTGGTCCTAGGAGGAGGACAAAAAAAGGAACACAGCCTCTGGCCCAGAGCAAAGATTTATGGGAGAAGGGTCCTATGAGGTATGAGGGGCGGGATTAACCCACACGTAGGCTGCCATGGAGTCTGTCAGGAAACACTATTGCAAAAACGCTAAAAAAACATTGAAAGGCTCCCTGCAAAGCTACTGGCGTTTTTTATAGCTTTTTTTAGCGTCCAGTGTACATGGAGCTTTAGGGGGTAATTTACTATAGCGCCGCGGCGCTAATTAGAGCTGATTGCCGCGAATTAGCGCTAAAACGGTATTCACTATAGCGCTGGAGAGAAAATACTCCCAAAATCAAATTTACTATAGCTCCCAGAATCCAAATAGCGCCCAAATCCTTACTCTACTAAAAGCTGGAGTTGTGCACATGGAAATAATGTTTAGAGCATGATATAATTGCCTAAATGGTACTGAAATATGCGGTATATTATTTAAAGATAATCTGCTTTTAAACTGTGTGAAAAAGTGATTTCTACACTGAAATAAGTCTGAGAAGTGAAAAATTCCTTGTTTTTTGGACAAATAGGTGCAACACAACTGAGCATGCTCAGACCTGAAATTACTCAAATTTTAACTCAAGTGTCTTTTTTCACAAGAATTATAGTAAATACCAAAAAGAGAGCTAATTAGGCTCCATATACACTGAAGCTGATAAACTGCAGTCTATTGGCGTTTTGGCGTTTTTCTAAAAAGCCCATTAACTGCACTCTATGTTAGCCTATGTGTTCATGTACACATGGATGTTTTATAGCGTTAATGAGCAGTGGAGTTAATGGGCTTTTTTCTGAATGCAGTTCAAAGTGCAGTTTTTCGGCGGGGAAAAACGCAAAACGCTGAAAAACGCTAATAAACGCTCAAAAACGCTCAAAAACGCAGGTTGCCAGCGTTTTTTTAGCATTTTTGGATCCATTGAAAAAAAAAAAGAAAAAAAAAAGAAAAAAAAAAAAGGTAAAAAATGCTAACACTGGTAACACTGAAAAACGCTAATAAACGCTAGTAAAAAACACTGATAAAAGCTATATTTTAAAGCAGCTTTTTCTGCCAGAAATCTGGCGTTCAAATGACCGTTTTTGAGCTTTTGTGTACAAGGAGCCTTAAAGAGCATTTTTTGGAAGTGAAAATCTGCTCTATTTTAGTCCAATGCAAGTTTTAGCCATTGATTCTAATGGTACAATTGTAAATTTCCCAAATAAATTCTTTTAATGTTGAGATGAAATGTATCTTTCTCTGAAATAAATTTTCCTTTGCAACAATGTTGCTTCTAATTAAAATATTTTGTTTTTAAGAAAGCTAGAATGTAAAAATGTTTTGGTAAAATATATTTTTCTCTGTCACTTTCACTTGTTACTCTCCACCTCACAACAATCTTTACCCAGACTCACATAGATGTCTTTACAGAACACAAACAATACCATTGCTGTGCAAATTTAAAATTAGTCACTTTTTTTGTGCTTTTTAGTATTTCTAAATAATCATAATTTGAGCCCCAAAAATCTGATATGTGTTCCAACATCAGAAATCAAAATGTCATTCCCCAAAATTTGAGGGTAATATCACTATTCTAAACTCACCCCCAAAAAAACACCAAATTTCACAGAATAAATTTAAGAAGAATAACTCTTGAGTAATGTAATTCAATTACCTGTATGCCCAAAGAAATGCAGTATTTAAAGCCAGTTTCACACTGGGGCGGGTGGCGGTATAGCGCCGCTATTTTTAGCGGCGCTATACCGTCGGGATTGCAGAGGTATTCGGCCACTAGCGGTGTGGTTTTAACCCCCGCTAGCGGCCGAAAAAGGGTTAATACCACCCGCAAACTGCGGCTACAGCCGCGGTTTGCGGGCGGAATTACCGCGGTATCCCATTAATTTCAATGGGAAGGAGCGGTGGAGGAGCGGTAAACACACCGCTCCTCTCACCGCTCCAAAGATGCGGCTAGCAGGACTTTTTTAAGTCCTATTAGCGCACCGCTCCAGTGTGAAAGCCCTCGGGGCTTTCACATTGGAGAGACAGGAGCCGCTGTTTAGGCTCGGTTTGCAGGCGCTATTTTTAGCAAAATATCGCCTGCAAACCGCCCCAGTGTGAAAGGGGCCTATGTGTATTTATGTGCATTTATGTGCATGAGGATTTCACATGTGGCAGCTCTGTGGCTTAGAGGTTATAACTTCTGCTGAGTGTCTGGGTTCAAATCCCAAACATGCTGCTTCATGTAGAGAAGTTGTCTCATCTCCCAGGTCCTAAAACTATGTCTAAATGTCGTATTTATATGTAGGAGGGTTCCACCACCATTGTAAATCTTGCCAGATACAAAATTTAGCCAAAATATTGGGACGCCTGCCTTTACACACACATGAACTTTAATGGCAGCCCAGTCTTAGTCCGTAGGGTTAAAATTTGATTTGGCCCACCCTTTGCAGCTAGAACAGCTTCTGGGAAGGCTGAGAAGGCTGTCCACAAGGTTTAGTGTGTCTATGGAGATGTTTGATCATTCTTCCAGAAGTGCATTTGTGAGGCTAGGCACTGATGTTCAATGAGAAGGCCTGGCTTGCAGTCTCTGCTCTAATTCAGCCAAAGGGTGTTCTATCGGGTTGAGGTCAGGACTCTGTGCAGGTCAGTCAAGTTTCTCCACCCTAAACTCGCTCATCCATGTCTTTATGGACCTTGCTTTGTGCACTGGTGTGCAGTCATGTTGGAACAGAAAGGGGCCATCCCCAAACTGTTCCCACAAAGTTGGGAGCATGAAATTGTCCAAAATGTCTTGGTATGCTGATGCCTTAAGAGTTCTCTTCACTGGAACTAAGGGACCAAGCCCAACTCCTGAAAAACAACCCCACACCATTATCCCCCTCCACCAAATGATTTGGACCAGTGCACAAAGCAAGGTCCATAAAGACATGGATGAGTGAGTTCGGGGTGGAGGAACTTGACTGGCCTGGACAGAGTCCTGACCTCAACACAACAGAACACCTTGGGGATGAATTAGAGTAGAGACTGTAGACCAGGCCTTCTCGTCCAACATTAGTGCCTGACCTCACAAATGCACTTGGAAGAATGGTCAAACATTCCCATAGACACACTCCTAAACCTTGTGGACAGCTTTCCCAGAAGAGTTGAAGCTGTTATAGCTGCAAAGGGTGGGCAGTGGCATCCCAATACTTAGGCCAATATATTGTATATCGCTTGCAGACACTGAACATGGCTATGGACTTAGGGCTGGTTCACACCACAGAGATGCAAAGAACATGTGGGAGGCTGCCTGGTGGCTAAGTGGGTAGCAATTCCGTCTAGCAGTACTGGGTTTGCTGGTTCAATTCCCCAACATGCTAATGCTTGTGTTGAAGTTTATATGTTCTCCCTGTGTGTGTTTCTCACCACAGTCCAAAGACATGCTGGTATTTTATTTGCCTCCTCTCAAAATAGTCTTTAATGTAAAAAAGTTAGTTTTGGACTTTAGATTGGAAGCTCATTGCAGCCAGGGACTGATGTTAATGTTTGTTAGCACTAATCATGCCCAGGGACTTGGACATTTAAAATTGTAGGGTTTACACTGCACAGGTACATATGCTTAGAAAACTGTTGCTTTGTTTATGTGCATGCAAATGGACTCGCCAGCAACTAGATAAAAAAAGGTTGCAATGAGTAATTGGCAGAGATTCTATGAGTACTTGGAGTGCAGGCTGGTTAATATAATATATTAGTTGTAACTTTCTATTTGTATCATTACGTAATTTGTAAATTAATTAATCTTATTATTAATAAAAGTCGTTTAAGAAAAATTGTAAAGTTTATTATTGAAATGTAGTTTGTTAATGGATCAAAATATAAAGTAAATGTTGGTGGAGTGAAGTGATGTGTCCAATAATAGGGTAATTAAGAATGAGAAAGATATGTTGAATAAGAACGTGATCTAAATCACAGCAACCTGGTGTAGACAAGAAGAAGGATATGGATGTGAAAGATTGTGACCCTGTGAGTCTCTGTAAATAAAGAGAGAGCCAAGTCCAACAATAAAAGTGTAACACTAAATAACAAGTGTTGAGGTGTTTAAATACTGAGACCATGTCAATGTTTAATTAGAATTCTAACTGTATTAAAATAAGTTATAAGTTATAAGTTGTATTATACTATCATAAAGAACCTAAAGATGGTGCGTATGCATAATTGAGATATTCCATGAAAAGTAGTTAAAATTGGAAGTATATGACAGCCTGTCTAGGAACCCTATACACTACACTTACCAGGTACTCCGATCCTTGTAATAAGTTGACAGTGTCTCAGGGATCCCTTAGGATCAACCGAAGTCTGTGGGTATATATGGTGTATGCCTTAATGGCCTATAGATGGCAGGTGTGCATCTCCTTCCCTTTCCCTCCTTACATACCAGCTCCCGCCACCCTTGGCGGCATACGCGTGGCCTCCTCGGCGTTCCGGAAGACGAAAGCCCCAGCCATCGCCGTCACCTCCGACGCAAACACGCGACGTTGCGGCATCACGCGCGTGCGCGGGTAACCTGCGCACCGGCCTGACGTCACTAACAGTCCGGCGGTGATCACGGAACGCCGCCGGCATGGAGACGGGCTCCCCCCAGTGGCCCCGGGCAGGGACCCCACTGCGGGAAACATGCAAATGAGGAGAACCGCAAAAGACCGCGTCTCCCCACCATGCCGGGAATACAGGTGGGGGGAAGGGCACCCACCCAGTGGCGCGGGGCAGGGCAAGGCGGTACAAGTGGGATATTCATTGAGAGGCAAAAAGTTACATTGGAAAACATAACGATTATAATATATAGTAGTCTTGAAATTTGGTGAATCTTAAAATTGATTGTAGTAGCTATAGTTTGGCTTGTTCAAAGAGCTGAGGGTATATTGGGAAACCCGATTTAATGAAAGAAAAAGAGGGAAATCTTGTCTTATTTCACCTCAAGAGAATTTTTCTCGTATGCTTAATTAAGCCTTTTTTTTAAACAGGTGCCTTTACGTATGGGCAGACCTGATAATCTTTCAAGTAATTGGGATATACCGCAGCTCAAGTTGTTGCTCTCATGTGTTGGAAGGGGAATTGGTGTTTAACCACCCAAGAAATACTAGAAACAGAAAACACATATATGAGAGTCCATCAAAGCTGCATAACCCTTGCCGATAAAAATGTAATGTGTTGCCCGTTTATACACTAAGGCTGGGTTCACACCTATGCGTTGCGATTTTGAGCTTTGAGTCTTTGCCAAGTTTGCAATCAGTCGTTCAGCGGTTCCATTGCGTTTTTAGGTGCGGATTTGCAGCAAATTTGAAGTTATTAGCTTCAGAGCTGCGTTTTTTGTGAAGGCCAATCATTGTTAGCCGTGTGCTGATGCTGCTAATAAAAGGGAGTGACCTTTCTTGGACTCTTCCTGGTTGTCCAGTAGTAAGTATTTTGTGGATTTGGATTGTGATTTCAGTAAAAAAATGTGTGCTGCTCTGCCCATGATTATGCCCACAGTTGTTGCAGCAATAGCAGCAATCTTGCTGGAAGTTGAGAGGAGGAGAAGGAGGAGAAGGAGAAGATACTGGGTTCATCCCATAATTGCAAATAGGGAGGAAAGAGGGCAGTTCATGGTATTATATGAAGATCTCCGTGGGCATGAAGAGAAGTTTTTTAATTATACACGGATGTCAATCAATAGTTTTTTTTGCCTTGCTATACATTTCTTTCCTCCATTGTTCCATAGTTTTATTTTAATATTTTTAAATCCCCAAGTAATATTATATTTTTTTGTTATTTAAGTTTTAATGAATTGCTTGTTAAAATATACCCTCGTTTGGAGCGTCAGAATACGTGCTACAGAGCAAGCATCCAGCCTGCAGAACGATTATTAATCACATTAAGGTACTTTTAACCCCCTATGTCCATTGGCATTGTTAATTGTGAGCATGGAATATTAACTTGGTTGAACAGTCAAACGTGTAATTAGAAAGGAATAACGACACCGAAGTTGACCCCAAAAATCTTTATTCCAGATTTTTAAGATTTTTTCTTTTCAAAAATAATAGCTCAAATAGCCAACATAAAATTCTTATTTTCAATATAAAAAATATAAACTGTGCTCTCAAGTATACCTCTTGACAAAATTACTAACATAAAATGCACACATGCTCCTCAACTTTGTGCAGAACTCAAATTTCCAAGATTATGATGTTCTTTTGAAAGCTGCCTCAGTGGAGTAGTGACTTGCATAAGGAGTTTCATCGCTGCCAGTGCTGGGATCACGGCTAGACTCGCCATGTTGCTGTGGCCCATGTTGCTGAGCCCCATGTTGCTGTGGCCCATGTTGCTGAGCCCCGTGTGGCTGTGGCCCATGTTGCTGTGGCCCATGTAGCTGTGGCCCATGTCGCTGAGCCCCATGTGGCTGTGGCCCATGTTGCTGAGCCCCATGTGGCTCTGGCCCATGTTGCTGTGGCCCATGTTGCTGTGGCCCATGTTGCTGTGGCCCATGTTGCTGAGCCCCATGTGGCTGTGGCCCATGTTGCTGAGCCCCATGTGGCTGTGGCCCATGTTGCTGTGGCCCATGTTGCTGAGCCCCATGTGGCTGTGGCCCATGTTTCTGAGCCCCATGTGGCTGTGGCCCATGTTGCTGTGGCCCATGTTGCTGAGCCCCATGTGGATGTGGCCCATGTTGCTGAGCCCCATGTGGCTGTGGCCCATGTTGCTGAGCCCCATGTGGATGTGGCCCATGTGGCTGTGGCCCATGTGGCTGAGGCCCATACAACCCCTGATTTTGGTGGGATGGCCTTATTGAAGTAATTGGGGATGGAATAGGATAGGGAATTCTACTGTGTGGTAAATCATATATCAAAGTTGCCTCTTGAAAACTAGAAGGATAGGATGGAGGAACATAGGGGTAAGGTTGGTGTAGTGGTTCAGGGTATGGGCCGGACATTGGGAAATGAATGTGACTTTTTTCTGGTGGCACATATGGCCTTTCAAATGTTGCTTCCTCACGTGGCAGTGCGAAGGATTGCAGAACATGTTCTATAGTGGTTCGCATTTCCAAATATCGCTCTGGTTTAACTTTTTTTATTAGAGGTACAAAATTGAGTGCCAGTATTGTATCCGGACATAAGAAAGCATCCACCTTTTGAGTCAATATTTGTAACATCTCTAGTAGACGCTCACTTATGTCCGGCTGCGATACATGCGCTCGCTTACGTGCCACTTTGGCTGTCAGCCCAATGTTTGCTGGAGCAGAGGAGGGCCCAGGGATCGCCTCTGTCACTACAGATTGCTCTTCTGTATTATTATTTTCTAACCACAGATTTGAGGCTATTTGGATTTGGCCAAGATCATCACTAGGTTCCATAAAAACTAGATTTACTGGTGCCTCCGATTGTGCCTCAGAATGGCTCTCAGGTTGATCCTCTAACACGTCTTGTTCATCCCAACTAGCTTTGGTCCTGTAGTAAAATAGAGAGTTTGAGTTAGTAATGCCACAAACTAAAAATATGTATGCCCGATACATTGATGATGTAGATGATAACTTACTCTCTCATGTCTATAATTGGTTTGAGAAATTCAAGGTCCCCGGCATACATATAGGGTACCCTAGCTGTTGCCCCCGAGCCACTCTTCACTTCTCTGACGTGTCTATTATATTTTTTGTAGGCATCCCGCATGCTTCTCCACCTTGTCTTTATGTATAGCACTGAAAGAAACCAAAATTAATACTAATGTATTACTTCTTTATTGTTTAAGGTACCTAGCTACAGGCAATTAATTTGCCAGTCTACACTATGAGTTCAAAGTAGGCAAATCTAACATTAAGTGGCATTGTACATGAAACCTGCCTTATTATTTGGGAAGAACTCAAGCAATTGGTTTTCAAAAAGCCAACCAAAGAAGATTGGTTAAAGATATCCAATGAATTCTGGGAGCGGTGTAATTTCCCAAATTGTCTGGGAGCAATCGATGGCAAGCACATACGCATCCTGAACCTTTTGAGAGTGGGAGTCAGTTTTTTAATTATAAAAAATATTTCTCATTTGTATTAATGGCAGTGGCAGATGCCAATTTAAATTTTATTTATATTGATGTCGGGGCTTATGGCAGCAGCTCAGATTCCAGCGTATTTTCGAATTCCTCATTTGGGAGAATGTTGAGGGACAATACCCTGGATTTACCGAATGATTGTGCCTTGCCAGGAACAAATGAGCCTGCCCTCCCCCATGTTTTCATAGGGGATGAAGCATTTGCCCTTACTAAAAATTTTATGAGACCTTTTTCAAGTAGAGCGCTGACAAACAACAAACAAATATTTAATTATCGCCTCACTAGGGCACGCTGAGTGGTAGAGTGTGCATTTGGTATACTTTCAAATAAATGGAGATTTTTGCATACTCCCCTCAACATCAGTCTGGAGCATGCTGTATCTGCAGTAAAAACTGCCTGTGCACTGCACAACTATGTGCGTGAACGCGATGGGTACAATTTTGATGATTCACTGATGCATAGTATGGAGGCGGCACAGTGGAATGTGACTAGGGGCACTAGCAGTGGCAACTTAATTCAAGACCAATTTCTAAATTACTTTTTGACGCCAGCTGGTGAGGTACCTTGGCAGATAGATTTGAGTTAATTTTAAGGTTACCTTTTTTGGCGTTTAACTAAAACAATATCTGGCCCTTTAAAAAATCTAAAAATGACATATGTTAAAAAATGTCACTATGTGTCATTTTTATGAAGAAAAAATAAAAATTCTTGGAGGACATTTGTGAATTGTAATATTTGTGAATCCTAAACTAAGTTTAACGTGATTTTTGAGCTTAATTGATGTCCTCATCCGTCGCAGTGTGACGCCGTTATATGTGCTCTGGTGGGGGTCTTTGTACACAAAATCAAGGGATTAGGCAAAGTTAAAAAATCACTTGTCATTATGACGCCTTTGTACGGCCATCATGGGTCATAGCGTTAAAAGGGGCTGACTAAAAAATATAGACACTCCTCCAAGGAGCTGGGAACAACCTTGTTAAAGTGAGTTTGCAGATTTGGAAAAAAAAAATCACGCAGACACCTAAAAACAATGAGCAAGGATGTGGGAATGAGGCCCTGGTCATCATCAACATGGGGACAAGATGCATTGGTAGGGAGACACAAACAACATGCCTATGTTGAAAGCATGGGGCATGGTATAGGTCAGGGGGGAGGGCTCGATAGCACACTTAATATGCCATGACAGGCTGCATGCTTGGATAAGGGCCTGGTATGGATCTGTACCTAAGTAATCTACAGATAGAGAATAAGAAAAATAAACTTACCTTTGTCAGCCTGAACTTGGGATGAGCACATGCTCCACTCTGGCAAGAGGGTTCGGGCAATTTCAACCCATGTTCGCTTTTTCAGTAAGTTGTCCTTATATTTAGGATGCTGGGTGTCATAGAGCAGTGGATTCTCCCTGACAAGGCGGATCAGCTCCTCACAATCCACAGACTCCTTCACCTTGGCAGTCACTTTTTGGCTCCCTTTTTTAGACATGGCTCCTCACCTCAGCAGCAGGAAACAGACAGGGGAGGAACTTGGAAAAGGGGGAGGTGGAGGAGGAGGGGAGAAAAATTCTGTTCACACCGCAACACATCTGCGATTCTGATGCGTGGCCATAGAAGATAATGGACCTGAATTTGCACCTGAGCTGCACCGCAAGACCTAGAGAACGCACACGTTTTTTTGGTAATGCGCAGTGCGAATGCATCGCACATATGTGAACCAGCCTCATTGAAAAGAATGTATTTTTTAATGTTATGCGAATTGGATGCGGTGTAAGCCGCAAGCTATTCGCATAGGTGTGAACGGGGCCTATAAGTAAAGCTGTGTGCACTCTAGGGTTTTGTCAAATTTTAGATTGTAAGCTCTTATGAACAGGGCCCTTAAAATCTAATTGCTAAATGTAGCACCATGTATCCTGTCCAAATTTTTTTGAAGCTAGTAAATGAATTTACATAATTTTGTTTCTGCTGGCAAAATAAAAGTACATTATTGAGCTTTGTTGTGTGTTTTTTTTTTTTTTGGTGGTGGTGGTTTTGGCAAAGTGCAATATCTTTTATATTTTATTTCTATATGCATTTGTGCACCAAAAAACTAATCTCTTCGCCCTGGTTCACATTGATGCTTCTTTGAAATCACGCTACTTCACTTGAGCTAGCGCGATTTTAGGTACTACTTGATAGACATCTGTGTGGCTTCATATACAAATGTCTATTGAAGTCGCACCTGAAATCGGCAAAAGTAGTGAATGAACTACTTTTGCAAATCGGTGCGGTGCCACAAAATTGGGGTTGCATCGATTGGAACAGTGCCATTGCCACCAATAGTCATGCGATTTGATTTCTGAAATTGCATGACAAATCGCCCCAATGTAAACCTAGGCTTCAGCACACCTGCAAGTAAATGATAAAGGTGGAATCTTTATATATAACAGCTGTGTAGAATTGCAGGTAATGAATTCAGCTGGAGGATAAATAATCAAAAATAATAAATTCTAATCGTGATTGAGATCAAATATTCACAGCTGCAGTCAACAGAGCGTGGTTTCACCTCCTGACCCGGAAATTAGTCATTGTAATCATCCGGAAGTTCCTGTGCTGGTCAGGATCTCCATCTAGGTGGACATGGCGAGGTTCCTCTTTAGCAAAGAGGAGGTGCTGCTGATTTGCCGGGTAAGTGTAGTGCTTACTCAAGGTGGGGGTGGATTTGGTGTGGGTGGGCTTCATTGATTTGTTTGGCATCACCACACATTTGCTTCTGGCCCATGTGCACACATCACTACTTCCTGCATTTGTTCTGCTGATGTAAATCAGTAAGGACTATGCAAGTATAAATGAGAGCGCCTTTCTATTAAAATATATATGACTTGATTCACAGTTGGGCGACTTTTCATGATTCTCAATGATAACTATTCATATCTGTGCTACTTTAAGTCACACCAACTTCAAAGTATTCCCTGTACTACTTTGGTGTGACTTTCAGGCTCAGTTTCCACTAGTGCGACTTGTCATGCGACTTGGGATTGCAAAGTTGATTGACATGTCATACTTCCCACTTCTTCACCGTCCCTGGCTGGCGAGAAGGCTGCTCTGGTACTGGCCTCAACTTACTCACAGTGGTCTCTGGTAGAAAGGAGGATGGTCCTTTAGTGGTGACATCTTTCCTTCTACCTCCCACCACGTCTGGTTCCCCGGCCGGTGGAACCGTTACTTCTGGTAGGACTACAAGCCCGCAGTCGCAACCCAATGCTGCTTTCCTGCTTCTGGATAGGCCCTCAGACAGCCTAGCAGCCAAATGTCCCCAGGATAGGCCTTAGGTTTCTGGCCTAGCAGCCCTGAGCAATACAACACAAGTCCATCCAGACAGCCGTCCAGGTGGCACAGAACCCCGATCTCCTGACTCCACCCAAATAAATAGGCTCTCCTAGCAGACCAAGGAACCCAAGAAAATCCCTGCCCATTGGCTGAGACACCTCATTAATTTCTAATCTGTCCTTGCAATGCCCTTGTTTTATCTAATATCACCAAATACCCAGCCATCTAGTGACAGAAGAGAGAAGTGCAGCAGTTCCAGAATTAGGGCAAAATCAATTGATCTCCTAACAAAAGGCAACTATCGCTTGGCAATAAATTTAATAGCAACCATGCCTAAATCAATTTTCCTTGATCAGAGGCTACAGGCAGCCAACTGCAGCCTCTGATAAGTGTTTTCTGTCAGCTACGGGTGCCACTGTCAGAATACAGTGTCCTGGATAGGGGTGATTCCTCCATCCACCATGTTTGTGCAGATGGAGGAACTTGTTTGTTTTTGTTCACTCAGCCCACCGGTTGAACGAAAAAAAAAAAAAAACGAACAGTGTATGGCAAGCTTTAATCTGTATTTGAATAGAAATCGCGGGATGCTGGTACCATGAAATATGTTTGGGACCCACATGCATATACTGTATACTTATAGGGTATTGTTGCCTTATGAGGAATGTTTATGAATAATCTCCATTGGAAACTGGGAATATCGGTACATAGATGTATATATAAGTTAAAATAAGAAATGTGTAGTATGAAATGTGTGTGTCTGTAAGGGTTAACTTGGCTGACAAGCTGGGCTTGAGAAAAATCTAATTACCAGTCCCCTTTTTGATATGCAGGAAGGCTGGGTTACAAAGGGCGGAGGAGTCGTATGGTCTGACGAGGTAACTTAGTATTCAAACAAGTATTGTTTCTCCCATGTTACCGAACCAATATCCATTTAAGGGGTAATTGGCCACGACTAGTTCCATGTATAGCTAAGTGCCCCATTCAAAGGAAGTTAACGACCTTCGGTTTAATAAATTTATCTTCAAATCTAATTATCACTAAATTCCAGTAGGGAGGGGGAGAGTGAGAGAAATTAATATAACGCCCAAAGGGAGGAGAGAGCCAATCGAAGTAGCCCTGTTTTAGTCAATAGGAGAGGGCTCCATAAAAGGACCACCTCAATCAGTAGAGAGGGAGAGATGAGATGACCTGGGCCCAGGAGTCATTATTATAGGTAATTATCAGACCATCTCCCAGCACTTACAGTATACTTGTATACTTGTGTAGCGGGTATACACTTTTCTGTGTATTTAAAACTGGCAGAGACACCAGTGATGTGCAGTTTCCTGCAGCCCAGCAGGTGGCGCTGTCTCCCTGGGCTGGGGTTGAGCCATTGCTGTGTGCCGTGCCTCCTTTTTGTCCTCCCTCGGCAGCGGTATGGTGGGGCGGGGAACCCGCCGTGCTTGCTGGGAGAGGGTATAAAAGGCCGGGCATCTTTGTCACGGGGTCGAGTCCCAGGCACCTTCAGCCTGAGGGCGGTGGTTCGTGTCGGTCCTCTAGGCGGCCTAGGCCTAGAGGATGTTGGGAGGTCGTGTTCCATCCCAGGCACCTTTAGCCTGGGGTGAGGTACTCGGATGGAGGTCTGGATTAGGTAATGGACCGGGGGGAGATACTCACTTGAAGACCGGGTGCAGCAGATTGCCAGTGACAGGTGAGCCTCCCATCGGAGACCACCTGTAAGGAGCCCCCCCCTCGCTCGGAGACCGCAACCCACTTTCAGGGAGGAAAGTGGAGAGTTCATTGTGTCTGGGCCTACTCGCATCCACACCTCCTTGTTTGTTCTGTTCTTTAAGGGAGTCTAACTGATTGTGCTGTTCACTTGAGAAGAATAAAGGAGTGTTGGACTTTAATGGTGTGGGGCTCTTTTCTGGCGGACATTGCTCAAGGTAACTCCAGGTGCACAACACTGACCCGAAGGTAAAGAAAGAACTTTGCTTACACCGCACAGACATCTGCGGTGAAGGCTTGGCGTGGTGACCCCGCTCTCTCTCCTCTAAGGTACCCCTAGACAAGAGACAGATGAGCTGATGC
Source organism: Rana muscosa (assembly GCA_029206835.1). Taxonomy (NCBI): domain Eukaryota; kingdom Metazoa; phylum Chordata; class Amphibia; order Anura; family Ranidae; genus Rana; species Rana muscosa. The sequence goes on from CM055116.1 coordinate 815,663,400, forward strand.
AAAGAGGGGAGTGAGGAGGCCACTACACGTGGGGGCTCGGGTCGGTATAGTGTTGGTGTACTACGGAATTGAACGTGTCTGCCCGGAGGAGTTACAAGTAGGCAGGCCTTCATTGGCCGAAGTGCATCCCTGCTCGAAGTCGTGGACATGACCCCATGAAGGGAAAGGCCCACGCAGAAGAGCGAGGAAAGGGGGGAGCTCAGCCGTGTGAAGGACTACACATGGGGGCTTCTATTTGCACTGCGCCACCAGGTACACCCCCACCGCTTAGTTCGTGGGCGTGACTCAGAAAGAAAAAGAAGAAAAGCCTGCGAACTGGAGCAAAGGGGAGGAGTCCAATACGTGTGAAGGACTACACATGGGACGTTGGCGCAAAAACCTTGCAGTGTGCGATGGATCAGCAACAGGTCAACATGTTCGGACATACATCGTGGATTCTGGTTCACCCTTCTACTACGACCCTGACTGCTGCTGCTCCGGTAACAGATACGGGGATCTGGCTAAAGCCAAGGGGTAGATTCGCCCCGTATTCATGCATGGACGTTGAGGCCCTGGGTGCGATTTGTCCCGGCTGTTCGGGACAGGTGTGCCAACTGAAGCCGTTCGGGCGATGCGAGGCCTGTGGGGAGTTTCTATTTGAAGTGGATCCAGCGGTTGAGAAGCCCAGAACCATTTACCCCAGCCATGCTGCAGGCAACACCACTCAGAGAGGAGGAATCACTGCTTTGACAGCCATCCCTGCGCACACTGCAGCGACCGCGGAGGAGGTCGTGGAAACTCAACGGGAGAAATCCGAGAATGCTGACTCGGTCACCACTGTCTCGCAGCGTCCACCACCGAAGAGAAAGACCGGTGTGGTAGCCCCGACCAGCGGTTGTGGTGGACCATCTCGCCCGCTTACGCCCGGCACCGGATGGATCCGTCGGCAGGAGTCCCGGACGTCCCGTTTCAAGTAAAGGCCGAGGTAAGCCAGGCGGAGAGATTTGGTGTGTGGGAAGAGGTGAAAACTCAGTCTCCACTACAGGGTACCTGCCCGCGGAGGAGTGTGACACCTCTGACCTGGAGTCGCTCTCGGATATGGGAGACGACGTTGCTATTGACGAACTGTTTGCAGAAAAGGGCTGGGACAAAGTACCTCTCCCCTCATCCCGCAGAACCAGGGATCCACCCATGTCTACAGGGGATAGTACACCCCTGGTGGAGGCACTAGCGCCTGAAGAGGGGTCCCGTCCCCAGCCTGCCTCTACACTCCCGGTATCACCTACACCTAAGACCGGGGAAAAGAGACTGCTGTTGCGGGCACCTATGCCCAGACCAGATGTGATCAAGGTCCCTCGCCACCCGGACTCAATAGTTTTACCTGGCGAAGGGGACAAAGCTACTATGCCTCCTTTGGCGAGACTACAACGCCTATTTGGCCAGAAGGTTGCTGCAGAGTATGGATGGGAGTATCCATACTTGTCCAAGGAGTTGCTCTATAAGGTGGAAGTGTGCCGGGAGCGCTGGTACAATGACTTTGTGTGGACCCACCTTCAGGTTCCACACACCCGCAGGTACCTGGCATGCTCCCCCAAGGCCTCTCAGCGTTTAAAGGACTGCAAGGCAGAGTGGATGTTGGGACGGCACATCCATGCAGACAAGGTGCTGATCCGGCGCAAGGAAAGGGAAGATGCAGAATATCATCTGGAGACCATGGACCAGCACTTGAAGCCACTTGTTCTGCCGCATCCCCGCTTCTACCTGTAGGAGAGAAAAGACTCCGTTCTTGTTGTATGCTGCTGAACTTTCTGGGGCCCGTTGTCCTTGTTACCCAGAGGAATGAAGGACTGTTCCTGTTTTGTTCTTCACTTTCCAGCAAGAGATCATGGACTCTGGGGTAGATAGGGCTCAAGAGAAGAAGAAAGGTTCCACGAGTGCAGTTACCGCGATGCTGTCACCAGGTGGCAGTGTTGCGCACCGTTAACACTTTTCACCCACTCACTCTTTGGAGAAAAGGGATTTCTTCACGGAGAAGTTTATTTTCTCTCACACGAATACATGTGTCAGGGTTTATGTGTGTTAATTTTCTTTCTTTTCCCTCTGCAGGAGAGCATCCCATCAAGACCACTGAGTATGGGGTGGGTCTTAGTCAGGATGGGTGGGGAAAAGTGTAATATAAATATGTGATTCAAAAGTTATGGTTAAATGTTGTTGTTTCCCTTCCCTTTTATATAGGGCTCAGACACAATTGCTCCAGTTGATCAAGTTTTTCAAAAAAGTTTTATTTTTGTACAATTGGTAGTTGGTTTCTGGACTGGGCTATGTCAGCCGTTGAAGGCATAGTTTACTCCAGACACTGGGGACCAGTGTCAAATCACCAGGGGGAGAGTGTAGCGGGTATACACTTTTCTGTGTATTTAAAACTGGCAGAGACACCAGTGATGTGCAGTTCCCTGCAGCCCAGCAGGTGGCGCTGTCGCCCTGGGCTGGGGTTGAGCCATTACTGTGTGCCGTGCCTCCTTTTTGTCCTCCCTCGGCAGCGGTATGGTGGGGCGGGGAACCCGCCGTGCTTGCTGGGAGAGGGTATAAAGGGGCCGGCCATCTTTGTCACGGGGTCGAGTCCCAGGCACCTTCAGCCTGAGGGCGGTGGTTCGTGTCGGTCCTCTAGGCCTAGAGGACGTTGGGAGGTCGTGTTCCATCACAGGCACCTTTAGCCTGGGGTGAGGTACTCGGATGGAGGTCTGGAGCTTAGTGCCCAACACTGAGTTCCGCGAGGGAAGGAGGTCCTAGGGAACCCAAGGATTGGGTACCCAAATCCAGAAGGCGTAATGGACCGGGGGGAGATACTCACTTGAAGACCGGGTAACTCCAGGTGCACAACACTGACCCGAAGGTAAAGAAAGAACTTTGCTTACACCGCACAGACATCTGCGGTGAAGGCTTGGCGTGGTGACCCCGCTCTCTCTCCTCTAAGGTACCCCTAGACAAGAGACAGACAAGCTGATGCAAAGAGGGGAGTGAGGAGTCCGCTACACATGCTAATTTGCTAAGTGAACATTCTCTACTCCATAGTAAGGGTAGTAAACCCACCCCAGTGACACAGAGATAAGTGACAGGTGCTACATAGATCTTGATCACTGTGTCACTCACTGCACAATAGTACACGCCAGAGTCAGACAGCTCAGCCTTGGCTTTTGTCAGATGAAAAGTACTTTTTCCTTTGTCATGCTGAGCTGTAAAACCTTGCTTTTCTTTTACTCCATAATTATATAGTAGGAGCTCCAGTCCTCTGTTGTGATAGTGGGTGTACCAGAAAAGGTAAGGAGTGCCAGATAATGTAAAATTACAGTTTATATGCAGAGGGTCTCCCTCTGAAAGCAGCAAAGACGGTAGAGTCTGGTCAACAGTCTGGCCATGGATCATAACTGTAAAAAAATGACAATTAACTTTTTTGCAAAGTGATGCTTATTTGTAAATGACAATGCTAACGTTTCTTATAAGTTACTCACCAAACAATGACATAAAGGTTATATGAAGAAGACTGCTGGCAGCACACATAATGTCACAACAAACCACAAAGAATGATCTGATCTGTCAGTGGGGAGTACAGATGTGACATTTTATAGCACAGTTACATCACGTGACTATTTCCTCAAATACATGCAGTGAATCACTGCTGCTTTTCATAGGACGAAGGTTTATGATGGGATAATATTGTAGATTTGTTTTATATTTGTAAAGAGGACAATCCGCGCTATCCCTATTTGGCAGAAAAGATATTTTAACAAAGAATGCCAAAATTCAACCAAAGTAAAAAAATTATATATATATATATATATATATATATATATATATATATATATATATATATATAAATTATATATATAAACAAAATACATATAAATATGTGAAATATATAAAGTGCACCGTGAAAATACACATATATAAACAGATATTCAAATCCAAAAAGTGAAAAAATGGTGCTGCAATAACAGTTCAGAATAATAAACTACAAATGTATATAAAGTAAAAAATGTGCAACCCAAAAAACTAGTGAAGAAAAAAAAACAAACAGTAATTATTTCCATGAATTGCTTCTGGAAAAATATTATTGTGTACTCAAAAGAAGGAGATGTATAAACAAAACCTCAATGTGTGTATATCTAGTATACGTAAGATTCAAACACGTATAATAAAAAAGTGAAAAAATTCAAAAAGTGTGCAACATATAGTGTTCATAAAAATATAAAAATATACATAAAAAATGAAAAAAATTGTCCACACAAAAAAAAAAATTGGAAGCGAAGGTGCCAATCCTCCTCACTTTCTTCTTTTAGCAGGTGATAAATGACTCAATCAGGTAATAAAGATGTCTGCTTACCAAATCCAGTGGACCCCCATTACAGGGATCAAACAGGCATGATAGACGTATACTCCGGACATCTGATGTAGGAAATCAGGTACTCCTCTAAATCCAATGCTCCGCTGCTGCACCGTGTTCAAACCAAATCCTCTCAGTGTAGGAAACCAATCAGAGGCACCGCTTATAATATGTTGGGGGTAAGAACAAAAAACTTCATGGTGCAGAGTGATTAAAAGGAAAAAAACCCTTTATTGCATACTAAAGGCTGACATCCAAAGAAGATAAAAAGATATATGGAGAGAGGGCGCACTGACTGTTTTTTTAAACTGTTGTCAGAGACTGTGGGCAGTCAGTGCGCCCTCTCTCCATATATCTTTTTATCTTCTGTGGATGTCAGCCTTTAGTATGCAATAAAGGGTTTTTTTCCTTTTAATCACTCTGCACCATGAAGTTTTTTGTTCTTACCCCCAACATATTATAAGCGGTGCCTCTGATTGGTTTCCTACACTGAGAGGATTTGGTTTGAACACGGTGCAACAGCGGAGCATTGGATTTAGAGGAGTACCTGATTTCCTACATCAGATGTCCGGAGTATACGTCTATCATGCCTGTTTGATCCCTGTAATGGGGGTCCACTGGATTTGGTAAGCAGACATCTTTATTACCTGATTGAGTCATTTATCACCTGCTAAAAGAAGAAAGTGAGGAGGATTGGCACCTTCACTTCCAATTTTTTTTTTTGTGTGGACAATTTTTTTCATTTTTTATGTATATTTTTATATTTTTATGAACACTATATGTTGCACACTTTTTGAATTTTTTCACTTTTTTATTATACGTGTTTGAATCTTACGTATACTAGATATACACACATTGAGGTTTTGTTTATACATCTCCTTCTTTTGAGTACACAATAATATTTTTCCAGAAGCAATTCATGGAAATAATTACTGTTTTTTTTTTTTTTCTTCACTAGTTTTTTGGGTTGCGCATTTTTTACTTTATATACATTTGTAGTTTATTATTCTGAACTGTTATTGCAGCACCATTTTTTCACTTTTTGGATTTGAATATCTGTTTATATATGTGTATTTTCACAGTGCACTTTATATATTTCACATATTTTTATGTATTTTGTTTATATATATATAATTTATATATATATATATATATATATACATATATAATTTTTTTACTTTGGTTGAATTTTGGCATTCTTTGTTAAAATATCTTTTCTACCAAATAGGGATAGCGCGGATTGTCCTCTTTACAAACATATTACCACTGAATATACCATATCCTGCAGCTTTCCACCTTTTTTTGTAAAATCATATTTTGCATTTATTATTTAGTGACCAATTTGCCCTTTTTCTGTTTGAAATGGATATTTTCGATTTCCATAGAAATAGGACAATAAACCCTGATGAGGTTTTTGACCAAACCAATACAGAGGTAGACGGAATACGTGGAATATTTATGAGATTAAAAAACATACTTATTTCTGAATTACATGCCACATGGGACATAGTGTTCCTGGAGCGTTATCTTAAAGAGAAGATGATACCCAGGAGTCTACGGTGGCATGTATTCCCAGACAGAGGGGACACAGAACTCAATGAGTGGTTCCTGTATTTTAATGGTGCGGGACTGGCTTTTCTTGAGTTCTTGCTTTCCCGCAAAAAAGCGAAGGTAGCCAAACTACAGCAGGAAATTAATGACATAAAAGAAAAACTCCTCCCTATGAGCAAGGAGGGTTTATATCAGGTATACACCAATGAATTAAAGGAAATTTTGATAGAAGAGGAAGAAGAAGAACGAATAAAAAAGCGGAAAAAATACCTTAGGGACGTGGAGGACTACAAGTCCCACAACGTCTTTAAATGGCAGGAGAACCATCGCGATATATTCGCGAAACAGCCTGAAGATAATAATATGGAGGAGGGTGAGCCTGAAAGTGTACCCACACTAATTAATACGGACTATCCTAGGTCTGTATCAGGACCCCCCCCCCCTCCGATTACTCCAGGATATAGAGATCAAGGTTTGAGAAAGACAGGGGGAAATAAGACACCTCAACAAGTGAAGAAAAAGGGTAACCAGAACACAGGCAGAGTGCCAGATAATGGACCCCAGAGTTATTATCCCCGACCTTATCAACATCTCAAAAACCCAGGTAGGGTTCTTAATATGGGGGGCGGTAGGGATAACCGACAACCTCAGGGATCCTACCAATACCAATCCACTTCACATTTGTATCCCTCGGATAGATCTCCCTATAGAGATAACTATGGTCCCTATGAGGATCCACACTATAGGAACTATCCCCAGGAGGGACATAGGGATGGTCCTTCCATTTCACCACAAGTACCGTGGAGATATGACATACCCACTAGAAATCCTTATGGACCATTACAGGGATATGGTGAGAATAAGGGAGGAGCAGACCCTTTCAAAACTGGTTCCAGAGTACCTGCCCCATTTCAAAATCGTGGCTTTGATGGCCCTCCGGGAGCAGCACCCTTGCGAAATAAGACAGACAATTTTTTAGGAAAGGGACAAAGGAAAAAGGGTAGACTAAGAGAGGATGCAGAGGAGGGAAATGGCACAACTCCAAAGAAATCCCGAAAGAAATAGTCTGTGATGGTGTATTTAATCTTAATGGAGAGGAGTCTCAAACGACAGATATCACGCAGGGAGACTCGCCTTATATATGATGTCAAGTGTTATAGCCCATGGGGTTTGAATATAGAGTGGGATATAAATTGTTATATCAATAATAGGTAGATTACTTAGGCTATCCCTATTGTATTACCCCCTCTATATCCTCTTTAGTATATTCATATGCTTCCCCCTCTTTTTTTCCTTTTTTCCGTTTATTTTCCTTTATTTTTCCTTTTTCAAGTAATTGGTTGTAGATAGGGCACCTTACGAGAGGGTGGGGATTCTCTGTCTTTTGAAACTATTGTGAATCTCCCCCTCCTGTGCCCTTCCCCCCTTTTTTGGTGTTTCATTTTTGTACCACACAAATCAATATAGTATTTTTATGGTTCACCCCTTTGTATTTACATTCCAGTTTGTGAATATTTTGATATACTGTGTAATGGCTACTGTACTACAACCAAATACATATAATGTTGCAGGGGAGCCATGGATATGTGGACATTTGCGGAATCTCTGTGTCATTTGGGGTGTTTGCTTGTTTTCACCTTGCTGGCACACCGATTCTTTCTCTTGTTCATATGACCCTATGGCTGCCAATTAATGTGATGATTGGTAACATATATGCTGTTTTTTTGTATTTGTATATTTGTGTTTTAGATATTTTAATGTTTCAATGTGTTTTATATTTTTATATAAATTTTTTTTCTAAGCAATCCAGGCGAAAGGCTGGCAGCGCCGGTGACAGGTTACTGTTCTGTCTATGAGCGCTGCATTGCCTTAGCAAATTGACACAGATTATGAGTGGGGAATGTGCTGTGAATGCGCGTCCCCTCTCCTTTTCTTACTTCCCGTGTCACTCTCCAGCTGTGGTATTTAAGTGCGGTGATTGACATTGTATTCCTTAGCCTCCTTTCCCAGTGGACGCCCTGTAGGGAGAAACGCAGCGTCGGGTGGAGCTCAGGAATTCAAGATCATCACGCACCAGCTGTTAGGCATGAGCTACAGCTGATTGCTTTTTTAAACTGTTGTCAGAGACTGTGGGCAGTCAGTGCGCCCTCTCTCCATATATCTTTTTATCTTCTGTGGATGTCAGCCTTTAGTATGCAATAAAGGTTTTTTTTCCTTTTAATCACTCTGCACCATGAAGTTTTTTGTTCTTACCCCCAACATATTATAAGCGGTGCCTCTGATTGGTTTCCTACACTGAGAGGATTTGGTTTGAACACGGTGCAGCAGCGGAGCATTGGATTTAGAGGAGTACCTGATTTCCTACATCAGATGTCCGGAGTATACGTCTATCATGCCTGTTTGATCCCTGTAATGGGGGTCCACTGGATTTGGTAAGCAGACATCTTTATTACCTGATTGAGTCATTTATCACCTGCTAAAAGAAGAAAGTGAGGAGGATTGGCACCTTCGCTTCCAATTTTTTTTTTTGTGTGGACAATTTTTTTCATTTTTTATGTATATTTTTATATTTTTATGAACACTATATGTTGCACACTTTTTGAATTTTTTCACTTTTTTATTATACGTGTTTGAATCTTACGTATACTAGATATACACACATTGAGGTTTTGTTTATACATCTCCTTCTTTTGAGTACACAATAATATTTTTCCAGAAGCAATTCATGGAAATAATTACTGTTTGTTTGTTTTTTCTTCACTAGTTTTTTGGGTTGCGCATTTTTTACTTTATATAGATTTGTTTTATAGTAGATGTGGGAATAACTAACTGTGATGACATCTCCTGACCATAGTTGCTGGATCTGTTTCTATCAACCTTGCTTTTTTTGGTGTCCCCTTCACCCTTGGGGTGTTCCTACCCTTCCTGGTGCATTATTCATCATATAAAATAAATTCAAAATAACAGAGAGAGTGGGACCCCTCATAATGGCTGTGACAGATGTGCAGAACATAGAGGGATCAGAGTTGGAGTACTTGAGAGATGTAATAAAAAGATTAGGTAACCCTCCATCACTTACTAAAAATGGAAATAGGTCTGAAACATTTCAATTGCTCAGTTTTTTTTCTTTCCTCTTATCGCACCGATGTCCTGCAGTGACTGCCTTTTTGTCCCTGCTAATCTGGGCACAACCCCACAAAATGAATATGGTAACTAAAGCTCTGATTTAATCATTTCACTCTTTAAACCACTAGTATAAAGCCCTGTACACATGAGCAGAATGTCAGAAGAAAAAATGCTGGCTGACATTCTGCCCATGTGTCAGTGGCAGTGTGTCCATTAGGGGCGCACAGGCACCACCCCCTCTGTAACGCTACCCCTCTATGTAGAATTGATAGATTCATGAATCTATCCATGATCGCTGTAGCCACCCCCTATTCAAGCGTCTGGCCCTTTTTCGGAATCCGGGCGCCTGAATTTTAGCGGCGGGGGGTGTTTTTTTTTTAAGCACCTGATTGGAGATATAGGCTCTAATAAGCTTCAAAAAAGGTGGACTGTGAGCGCAGGTGTGTTAGCAAAGCAAATAAATATTTGCTTTTCTAACACTGAATCGCGTCTCAGCCAATCAGGAGGCACGGATCAAATTCCCATCACCTGATTGGCTGAAGGCAGTCGCCCTGATAAGACGTCTAATGGAATGGAAGAAGACACACATGGAAGGACAGAGAACCATGGAGAACACAGGAGCTCGCCGCCGTCACCAGCTGCCTGACCCGCCACTAGGATGGTGTGCCGGACAAGTGTGTGCCGGACAGACTTTAAGCGAGGGGTCGCAGAGGCTGCAAATGATGGGCACAGGCTGCATATGATGGGCACAGAGGCTGCATATGGTGTTCACATTCTGCATATGATGAAAACAGAGGCTGCATATGATGGGCACAGGCTGCATCTGATGGCACAGAGGCTGCATATGATGGGTATAGGCAGGCCCGGACTGGGACAAAAAATAGGCCCGGGCATTTTAGACTAAGCAGCCCAGGGGGGGGGGGGGGCGCGGCGGCGCCACATCGCTGTGACGGTTAATGATGGGATGTGGGGTTCCAGCACCTTGTACCTCTGGACCCCTTTACCTTACACAGCACTCTGCACCTCTGGACCCTTTTACATTACACAGCACCCTGGACCCCTTTACATTACATAGCACCGCACCTCTGGACCCTTTTACATTACACAGCTCCCTGCACCTCTGGGCCACTTTACATTACACAGCAGCCTGCACCTCTGGACCCCTATACATTACACAGCGCCCTGCACCTCTGGACCCCTTTACATTACACAGCACCCTGCACCTCTGGACCCTTTTACATTACACAGCCCCCCACAGTTTGTTACACAGACACCCTCTAACAGTTATGGACTCCCTGCATGTTACACAGACCTCCCTACAGTACAGACCACCTCCCTACAGTGCAGACCCCCTCCCTACAGTACATACCCCACTACAGTACAGACCCCCCCTACATTACAGCCCCCTAATACAATACAGACCCCCCCCTACATTACAGACCCCCTCCCTACATTACAGACCCCCTCCCTACATTACAGACCCTCTCCCTACAGTAAAGACCCCCTCCCTACAGTACAGACCCCCCTACAATACAGACCCCCCTACATTACAGACCCCCCTACAATACAGAACCCCCCACAATACAGACCCCCCTACATTACAGACCCCCCTACAATACAGACCCCCCTACATTTCAGACCCCCCCTAAAATACAGAACCCCCTACATTTCAGACCCCCCTAGAATACAGAACCCCCCTACATTACAGACCCCCCTACAATACAGAACCTCCCCTACATTTCAGACCCCCCTACAATACAGAACCCACTACATTTCAGACCCCCCTACAATAAAGAAACCCCCCTACATTTCAGACCCCCTTCAATACAGAATCCCCTACATTACAGACCCCCTACAATACAGACCCCCCTACATTACAGACCCCCCTACAATACAGAACCCCCTACATTTCAGACCCCCCCTAAATTACAGACCCCCCTACAATAAAGAATCCCCCCTACATTTCAGACCCCCCCCTACAATACAGAACCCCCCTACATTTCAGAACCCCCCTACATTACAGACCCCCCTACAATACAGAACCCCCTACATTTCAGACCCCCCATAAATTACAGACCCCCCTACAATAAAGAACCCCCCCTACATTTCAGACCCCCCCTACAATACAGAACCCCCTACATTTCAGACCCCCCCTACAATACAGAACCCCCCTACATTACAGACCCCCCTACAATACAGAACCCCCTACAATCTACAATACAAAACCCCCCTACATTTCAGACCACCCTTACAATACAGAAACCCCCCCTACAATACAGACCCCCCCTTCAGACCCATAATGTACCTCAGATCAGCGCGGGACTACATGTTGGGTCCCCTCCCCCTGTGTGGACATAAAGGAGTAGGGGGCTTCACTCTGCTCGGCTGTGTGAGAAAGCCGAGCCAAGAGTGATCAGATCATCAGTGCCGCAGCCACCTTGCCAGAGAGAAAGGGATCGTTGCGGGTCCCGGCCCCTGATGTGCCGACGGGTGTCACTGTCATTCGAGTGCGGCTCCGACTCGCAGCTGAGAGTGCACTGGGGCAGTGGCGTCACTAGGTTTGGTGTCACCTGGTGCGGCAAAACATGGCGTCACCCCCTCCTGTCTATCCTGCCCAGCGCCCTGCAGGCAGCGCACGGTCACGTAAATTAAAGTATAGGGTGGTATTGGGCCGGCTGGGGCGATATAGGGTAGGTTGGGGTAATATAGGGCAGGTTGCGGTGATATAGGGCAGGCTGGGGTGGCATAGGGCAGGTTGGGGTTGTATAGGGCAGGCTGGGGTGGTATAGAGCAGGTTTGGGTGGTATAGGGCAGTTTGCGGTGGTATATGGCAGGCTGGGTGGCAATAAAAAAATTCTCTCTTTTCTTATTCTTCCGTGTAGAGTCAGTACTAAGACGAATAAGAAAAGAGAGAATTTTATTTCCATGTCGAATGGAACATAATACAAAATCAATGAGTTAATAACGTGCAATAGCACTCATGTAACTTACGTTATTGAGTGCCCGTGCCATAAACAGTATGTGGGTAGAACAACCAGAGAACTCCATGTAAGAATTAGGGAGCACATTACAAACATTAAAAACGGATTCCACAAACATAGTGTCTCGCGACATTTCAGAGATCACCACAAGAAAGACCCCAAATGCATGACCTTTTATGGCATAGATAAAATAAAGGAGCACTGGAGAGGTGACAACAAGAAAATAAATATCTCCCAAAACGAAACCAAATGGATCTTCCAATTAGATACACTTCAACCAATGGGAATGAACATAGATCTGGATCTCAACTGCTTTCTAACCAATTTTTAACCCTTTTTTAGTCCTTTTTAGGGGTTTTAATTCCTCCTCCTTTTTTCCTTTTTTGCTTTTTTCCTTTTTCCCTATCACCATGAATATACATAATCATATATGTCTTCCACTAGTCCAACTCCACCACATATACCTTTACCTTTTCCTTTTATATAGGTATCAAATTAGAGTAGTATCCCTTTTTATCTCCTTCTTGGCCCTTTTTATTATATATTTTTTTTATCATAATTTTATTTAATAATGTCTATTCAACACTGTTCATTACATTGTTGTTACATTGGTTTTATTGTTGTTTTTATTATTTGTAGCACACCGCAGCAATGCTGATGGTATTAGGCCAATCGTTTATATTTATATTTAATTGCATTTTTCATTCAAGCACACCGCGCAGTATGGCTATTTTACATACACTGCTTACAATCCCGGGAGCTTCTTCCCCACAAGCATCACCGCCCATAACCCTAGACATCCTTTCCTAAATATCCAAACAAGGATGCCGTAAGACACTAAGCACTTTCATATGTGGACTTCGGTCAGCAAAAACACACCAAAAATGGCTGCCAGTGTTTTGTTGTTTAACTACGGACTTCGGTCTGCATATCACACCCAAAATGGCCACCGTATATGTTCCACAGTTTGATATTCACAGACTTCGGTCTGCATATCACACCCAAAATGGCCGCCGTATTTGTTTTATAGTTTGTTTACAGGCTTCGGTCTGCATATCTCACCCAAAATGGCCGCCGTAATCAGCATGACACTGTGGGCTATAAATAGGAAGTGCAGTGATGCAGGTGCACGCTCCAGATGAAGTCATTACGACGAAACCGGTCGAGCAGCAAGCACAGCATCACACCACTTCCCTGCAAAGCATTGTTTGCATGCCTAAAACGCTGAATTTTAAACTTCTGAAATGTGAGTACCCTGCATATGTTTATGAATAAAGATTGTGTACTCAAGCGGTATCACACTATTGGGAGTATCCCTCTTTGTTTTTCTTCCATCTGGGTAACATTGGAGCTGGATTACCAAGCATTGAGGAACATAGAGGAATAGAGTTTTGTGCCACAGAGCCTCACAGTGGTTAACACTGTGGATGCCTTATACCCCTTGAGGGTAAGAAATATCTGGTGAGTGAGCATTTCTATCAGAGCACGGATGCACCACGGTTTGCAGTGACCACCAAGATCACACCAGAAATTTTTTTGGGCAACACCAGCACTCTATTTATATGACGCAAATTAACTTTTCCTCTCTTTTTTCTTTTTTGTTCTGAATTAATATTGGAATCAATTATTTATTTTCGTCACTGCACTTTGTCACTAAGGATTTTATTTTTATTTTTTTCATTCCACCATATCACATTATTAAGGTTTCACTATCGAGGATCTATCACAGATATGCCTCTATTACCTAATTTTTTTTAATTTGCCACTACCATCTTAGCAGCTTATATTACTGGCATATATATTTATTTTTTATTTGCATAATTATCCTTTTATAATACACCTTCATTGGTACGGTATAAAGACAGTAAATAGACAGCGCCATTCCTACTCCATCTCTCTTTCACTTCCCATTACCACATCTAGGTGTTGGTAATCAGTAGAGGCAGCAGTCCATTCTGTCTTGCTTACACCCTTTTTTTTTTTTTTTTGCATTGGCTTTTTTGCACTGTCATTGCTTAAATTCCATTTGCGCGGCTTCATTCTCCTTCTCATAGAGCAGTTTGCGGTGGCATAGGGCAGGTTGGGGTGGTATAGAGCAGGTTGCGGTGGCATAGGGAAGTTTGCGGTGGTATAGGGCAGGTTGCGGTGGCATAGGGCAGGTTGGGGTGGTATAGAGCAGTTTGCGGTGGCATAGGGCAGGTTGGGGTGGTATAGAGCAGTTTGCGGTGGCATAGGGCAGGTTGGGGTGGTATAGAGCAGTTTGCGGTAGCATAGGGCAGGTTGCGGTGGCATGAGGCAGGTTGCGGTGGCATGAGGCATGTTGCGGTGGCATAGGGCAGGGTGCGGTGGCATAAGGCAGGTTGGGGTGGCACGCATAGGGCAGGGTGCGGTGGCATAGGGCAGGCTGGGGTGGTATGGTGCCAGGTTAGGACTCTATGTAGTGACATGTGCAGCAGTGCAGTAACTTACAGCATGCCTGGAGATGAAGACACTCTGGCTGCTGTGTCCTTGTTTCTTTCTCCTTCAACTGTGGGATCAGCCAGAGTGAACGAGTCTGTGGGAGGAGTGGAGGGGGCAGCCACACCCCCAGCTCCGCCCACCAACTCCGGCTGCCTCCGGAGACATTGGAGATGATGGGCAAGACGTGACATGCTGTCACGGGCATTTGCCCGGTATGCCCTATGGCCAGTCCGGGTCTGGGTACAGGCTGCATATGATGGGCACATGCTGCAGATGATGGGTACACGCTGCATATGATGTGCACAGGCTGCATACCATGGGCACAGGCTGCATATGATGGGCACAGAGGCTATATGATGGGCACAGGATGCATATGATGGGCACAGAGGCCACATATGATGGGTGCAGGCTGCATATGGTGGGCACAGAGGCTGCATATGGTGGGCACAGAGGCTGCATATGGTGGGCACAGAGGCTGCATATGGTGGGCACAGAGGCTGCATATTATGGGCACAGAGGCTGCATATGATGGGCGCAGGCTACATATGATGGGTACAGAGGCTGTATGATGGGCACAGGATGCATATGATGGGCACAGAGGCCACATATGATGGGCACAGGTTGCATATTATGGCCACAGAGGATGCATATTATGGCCACAGAGGATGCATATTATGGCCACAGAGGATGCATATGATGGGCACAGGCTGCATATGATGGGCACAGGCTGCATATGATGGGCACAGTGGTGGCATATAATGGGCACAGTGGCTGCATTTTATGGGGCACAGTTGCTGCATTTTATGGGCACAGTGGCTGCAGTTTATGGCATATTGATGTGTTTTTTTCAGAATTTTTCAGTTTGTTTGAGCCGCCCAAAAATCTTGAGCACCAGCCGCCACTGCCATGTGTATGTCGGTCTGTTCGACAGAAGCCGGATGTATGTATGTGCATGGTGGGAAACCAGCAGCTGACCGACTCCCAAACAGAGCTCTCAGCCAATGGCATAGAGCGCTGATTGGAGTGTTCTGGTGGGGGAGGGGCGCATCCCCCTGTCACAACACAACCGCTCAGCATACATACTGTATCTATTGGACACTGTAAAGTGAACAGCTTAATGTCCTCCTTAGCTTTATGGAAATAAAGTTAAAATTATATTTTTAAATATTAAAGCTGAATTCCGGGTATGGATAATTTTGCATAGTTACAGTGGTCCAACTTGCATATGTACAGTATACCTGGGCAATCCCTGTGGTAGTGGAAAAGCACACTGGTAGAGTGACACTACTACATTGATCATCATGGGTACTGTGCCGAGTATTTTCCTTGCTGCATAGTAACCACAGGAGGACTGTCACTTGTCATGTGTGCCTTTTTAGAGAACATTTTGCATTTTTTAAATTAATGCAGTGTTCCATGATTGGACGAAATGGAGAGGTAAGTCACAATCTTCACCTCATCCAATCAGGGAAAGCTTTGTATCCATACGCTTTATATATATATATATATATATATATATATATATATATATATATAATTCAGCTTTAAAATCGAACATGAGCATATCACTGTAAAATACAAAAATATTTGCACTGATGCCTATTGCATATTATGCTTTGGAAAATAGCTAACTACTGCCATCTAGTGCTTTCACTGCTTTTTAGAAAACCTCTTAATAATTCATAACCTATGCTGTACGTCCTACATTTACACGTGTTGTATCATTTCAAGTGATGGTCAAATTAAGATTCATCCCCAGGCACTTTACCCCTAAACTAATCAATATTCTGAGTGTCCAAATACACAATCACACTCTCAGATCTCACAGCAACAACCAAAATGTGATGATTACACACTCAGCTTCACCCTGCACACAGATTTTCCAGGGCGCAGACAACAATCGACAGTAAGTGCCAACAGACTGACTGTGGTTGTTCCTGAAACATATTAGAAAAAAAGAGGACACAATAACCTAGTGCGTTACCAAAAATATTTTTCTTTCAATTGGTTTTTATTAAAGAGTAGAATTTAACAAAATACAAAAAAACGATTAACAATATCCGATCATACAGTATCTCACAAAAGTGAGTACACCCCTCACATTTTTGTAAATATTTTATTATATCTTTTCATGTGACACTGAAGAAATTACACTTTGCTACAATGTAAAGTATTGACTGTACAGCTTGTATAACTGTAAATTTGCTGTCCCCTCAAAATAACTCAACACACAGCCATTATTGTCTAAACCGCTGGCAACAAAAGTGAGTACACCCCTAAGTGAAAATGTCCAAATTGGGGCCAATTAGCCATTTTCCCTCCCCGGTGTCATGTGACTCGTTAGTGTTACAATGTCTCAGGTGTGAATTGGTAGCAGGTGTGGTAAATTTGGTGTTATCGCTTCCACTCTCTCATACTGGTCACTGGAAGTTCAACATGGCACCTCATGGCAAAGAACTCTCTGAGGATCTGAAAAAAATAATTTTTGCTCTACATAAAGATGGCCTGGGCCAGAAGAAGATTGCCAAGACCCTGAAACTAAGCTGCAGCACAGTGGCCAAGACCATACAGCGGTTTAACAGGACAGGTTCCACTCAGAACAGGCCTCGCCATGGTCAACCAAAGAAGTTGAGTGCACATGCTCAGTGTCATATCCAGAGGTTGTCTTTGGGAAATAGATGTATGAATGCTGCCAGCTTTTCTGCAGGGGTTGAAGGGATGGGGGTCAGCTTGTCAGTGCTCAGACCATACGCCGCACACTGCATCAAATTGGTATGCATGGCTGTCGTCAGAGAAGGAAGCCTCTTCTAAAGATGATGCACCAGAAAGCCCACAAACAGTTTACTGAAGACAAGCAGACTAAGGACATGGATTACTGGAACCATGTCCTGTGGTCTAATGAGACCAAGATTAACTGTTTTATTCAGATGGTGTCAAACGTGTGTGGCGGCAACCAGGTGAGGAGTACAAAGACAAGTGTGTCTTGCCTACAGTCAAGCATGGTGGTGGGAGTGTCATGGTCTGGGGCTGCATGAGTTATGCCAGCACTGGGGAGCTACAGTTCATTGAGGGAACCATGAACGCCAACATGTACTGTGACATACTGAAGCAGAGCATGATCCCCTCCCTTCGGAGACTGGGCCGCAGGGCAGTATTCCAACATAAAAACGACCCCAAACAAACTTCCAAGACGACCACTACCTTGCTAAAGAAGGAAAAGGTGATGGACTGGCCAAGCATGTCTCCAGACCTAAACCCTATTGAGAATCTGTGGGGCATCCTGAAATGGAAGGTGGAGGAGTGCAAGGTCTCTAACATCCACCAGCTCTGTGATGTTGTCATGGAGGAGTGGAAGAGGACTCCAGTAGCAACCTGTGAAGCTCTGGTGAACTCCATGCCCAAGAGGGTTAAGGCAGTGTTGGAAAATAATGATGGCCATACAAAA
This sequence comes from Rana muscosa, assembly GCA_029206835.1. Lineage (NCBI taxonomy): Eukaryota > Metazoa > Chordata > Amphibia > Anura > Ranidae > Rana > Rana muscosa. The sequence continues at coordinate 815,681,323 of CM055116.1, forward strand.
TATTGACACTTTGGGCCCAATGTGGACATTTTCACTTAGGGGTGTACTCACTTTTGTTACCAGTGGTTCAGACATTAATTGCTGCATTTTGAGTTATTTTGAGGGGACAGCAAATTTGACACTGTTATGCAATCTGTACACACACTACTTTACATTGTAGGGTCATACTATGTTAGCAAGATGAAACCAGTTTTGGCAAAGAATTACAATCACATATACAGTTTTTGATCAATATTATGATCCATCCAATGTATCATTCATAACCTGTGACTGTATACACCCAGATCCTAGAGGTGGTTATTTTGACAAGTGAGCACTACAGTGTGAGATATTGGTAGATTTATAAATTGTGTGCCACCACGCCACATCAGTACAGTTGTCTTTGAAAAATACAATACAAATACACTACAACACATTACATCACTTCTAATTTTTTATTCTGTCGTATGAGAATTTTTGTAACTTTAGTAATCTCTCTACTTTCGATATGCGACTAGCATGCAAAAAAAAAAAAAACGGCAAATAATCTGTGGACTGATGAGACAAAAATTTAACTTTTTGGAAGGTGCGTCCCGTTACATCTGACATAAAACGAATACAACATTTCATAACAAGAACATACCAACAGTAGCGTGATGGTCTGGGGGGTTCCTTTGCAGCTTCAGGACCTGGATGACTTACCATAATTGATGGAACCATTAATTCTGTGCTCTACCAGAAAATCCTAAAGGAGAATGTCCGGCCATCAGTTTGAGACGTCAAGCTCAAGTGCACTTGGGTTATGCAGCAAGACAATGATCCAAAACACAACAGCAAGTCCACCTCCAAATGGTTCAAACAAAGCAAAATTTAGGTTTTGGAGTGGCCTAGTCAAAGCCCAGACTTAAATCCAATTGAGATGCTGTATCATGACCTTACACAGGCCTGGCCAGGCCAGGCCAGGTTCATGCTGGAAAACCCTCCAAAATGGTTGAATTAAAACAATTCTGCAAAGAAGAGTGTGCCACAGCAATGTGAAAGACTCTTTGCCAGTTATCGCAAACGTTTGATTGCAGTTGTTGCCGCCAAGGGTGGCAAACCAGTTATTAGGTTTAGGGGGCAATTACTTTTTCACATAAAGCCAGGCAGGTTTGGACAGATTTTTTGACTTAATAAATGAAACCATCATTTAAAAACTGCATTTTGTATTTACTCGGGTTATCTTTGTGTAATAATAAAATTTGTTTGATGATCTGAGTCATTTAAGTGTGACAAATATGCCAAAAATAAAAAATCAGAAAGGGGGCACATACTTTTTCACAGCATTGTGTGTGTGTGTGTGTGTATATATATATATATATATATATATATATTGTGAGGGGGTTAGCTCGGCAGCGGGTGTGTGTGACCCCCCGGGATGGGCTCCCCACACAAAACAGGCCCAGCAAACGGAGGTTGTGGTTTTCAAAATCAAAAAGGTGCGGTTTATTTTCTATTTACAGTGACAAAACACAGCAAAGCAAAAGAAACATAACCAAAATAAATCCTGGTCAAGTTGACCTCTGACTAAACATACAGGTTTCCTAACTAACAACTGGGATCAGCCTAGTGCTGTCCTAGTCCCTAAGTCCCTGGTTTAGTAAAAGTCCAAACAAATAGCCACACAGGCTTTGCCTCACCGCACAGGGGTTCACTCTCCCTAGACAGTCCACACAGGTCTGGTTCCAGGCATGAGCTAACATCTAATGAAGCTGGGAGTTCTTATAGAGGCCTAAATGAGCTGACAAGGTTCAGCTGGTCTCCTTATCTCTGTCTGCACGACGCCCCACACTCTCCCTAGAGGTATGAGTCATCCATGAGCCCACTAGCCTTATACAACTCTCCACCTAGTTGTATAAGTCGGCGTAAAGCCTGAATCTGGGCGAAATATATCTACCCCCCTGGATGCAACCAGGTGACTTTACCTTCCTGCTGTCACATACCCCCCCCCTCTTGTTTTAACCTCGGGGTTGGAACACCAGCAATCAGGCATTCATGTACTCGAGACAAAGCATCCACATTCCCCATTTGAACGCCAGGGCGATGCTTTACTGTGAAGTTGAATTCCTGGAGGGCCAGGAACCACCTATTCACTCTTCTATTTGTTTCCTTGTTTTGAGCCATCCACTTTAACGGAGCGTGATCCGTAACCATGTCAAAGTGCCTACCTAGCAGGTAGTACCGAAGGGAATCTAGAGCCCACTTCACCGCTAAACACTCCTTTTCAACGGTGGCGTAATTTACCTCATGGGACTTCAACTTCCTGCTGAGGTAAATGACTGGGTGCTCTTCCCCGTTCCAGACCTGGGACAATACTGCTCCTAACCCCACATCTGACGCATCACTTTGTACGACAAAGTCTTTAGAGAAGTCGGGTGAGTACAACACTGGCTGGCTACATAAGGCTTGTTTCAAGAATTGGAATGCTGCCTCAGCCTCGGGGGTCCATTTAATCATGACCGACCCTTTCCCCTTCGTCAGGTTGGTTAGGGGCACAGCCTTAGAAGCAAAGTGGGGAATGAATCGCCGATAATACCCAGCGTTTCCCAGAAAGGCTCGTACCTGCTTCTTGCTGTTGGGACGTGGCCAACTCTGGATGGCCTCGACTTTGTTGAGTTGGGGTTTTATTACTCCCCTCCCAATGGTGTACCCAAGATATTTGGCCTCCTCCTGCCCAATGGTACACTTCTTGGGGTTAGCCGTAAACCCCGCTTCCCGAACAGAGTCCAGGACTGCTTGCACTTTTGGCAGATGTGAGGCCCAATCTGTGCTATGGACAATTACGTCATCCAGGTAAGCCGCAGCATACTTCCGATGGGGCCTCAGCATCTGGTCCATTTTCCGCTGGAATGTGGCCGGCGCATTCTGTAACCCGAACGGCATTCTTTTATATTGGAACGCCCCGTCTGGGGTTACAAATGCGGTTTTCTCTTTGGCCGACTTGGCCAGGGGGATTTGCCAATACCCTTTTGTGAGGTCAAGAGTCGTCATGTATCGGGCTGTTCCCAGCCGGTCGATCAACTCATCTATACGTGGCATGGGGTAGGTGTCAAATTTTGTACCTTTGTTCAACTGACGAAAATCGTTACAAAATCGCCAGCTCCCATCCGGTTTAGGCACCAACACGATGGGACTAGACCAATCACTTTGGGACTCCTCTATCACCCCTAAGTTCAGCATTTTCTGTACTTCCTCCCGTATTGCCTCCCGTCGAGCCTCTGGGATCCGATAGGGTTTTAACTTCACCCTTTCACCAGGCGGGGTAATGATGTCATGCTCTACCCCAGATGTTTGTCCCGGCAGCTCAGAGAATACCTCCTTGTTGCGAAGCACAAACTCCTTAACCTCCTGTTGTTGGGGTTGTGACAAGGTGGCTGCTATTCCAACCTCAGGAATCACGCAACCAGTTTGAGCTGGTGACCAAGTGTCTGCGACTAGGGACTCTCTATCCCTCCAGGCTTTCAACAGATTAACGTGATAGATCTGTTCGGGCTTTCGCCTTCCTGGTTGTCTGACCTTGTAATTCACTTCGCTCACTTTTTCCATTATCTCGTAGGGGCCTTGCCATTTGGCAAGGAATTTACTTTCAACCGTAGGGACAAGTACCAATATCCTATCCCCCGGGGAAAAGGTACGGGTCTTGGCTCCACGGTTGTACACTCTCTGCTGTGCCAACTGCGCTTGGGCCAAATGTTCCTTCACGATGGGCATTACCTGTGCAATTCGATCTTGCATCAGGGCGACATGCTCAATCACACTCCTGTGGGGAGAACTCTCACTTTCCCAAGTTTCCTTGGCAATATCCAACAGCCCTCTTGGGTGTCTCCCATACAGTAACTCAAAGGGGGAGAATCCCGTAGAGGATTGGGGCACCTCCCTAATAGCAAACATCAAATAAGGAAGTAAACAGTCCCAATCCTTTCCATCTCTATCCACCACTTTCTTCAACATTTGTTTTAGGGTTTTGTTGAATCTTTCAACCAGCCCATCGGTTTGGGGGTGATACACAGACGTACGCAATTGCGTCACTTTGAACAATTTACACAGCTCTTTCATAACCCGGGACATAAAGGGTGTACCTTGGTCCGTAAGCAGTTCTTTACAAATACCCACCCGGCTAAACACAAGAGATAGCTCTTTGGCTATGGTTTTGGCCGAGGTATTTCGGAGAGGGATCGCTTCTGGATAACGGGTGGCATAGTCCATTATAACTAATATGTACTGGTGCCCCCTAGCGGACTTGATTATAGGACCTACCAAATCCATGGCGATCCTCTCAAACGGGACCTCAATGATGGGTAGAGGGACCAGCGGGCTACGGAAATGTGGCATCGGGGCCAACCTCTGACACACAGGGCAGGAGGAACAATAATTTTCTACGTCCTTCATCACCCCCGGCCAATAGAATCTCTGTAATACCCTCTCTCGGGTTTTCTCTGTCCCCAGATGACCTCCAAGAATGTGCCCATGGGCCAACTCCAACACCAACTTCCTGTAAGGTTTGGGCACCACAAGCTGCTCAACGGTTTCTTCTGCCCTTTTTGCCACCCGATACAGTAGGTCCTTCTCTACGCTGAAGTATGGGTAAGTGCAGGTATTATCTGGGTTCACTAACTCTCCATCTATTTTCACTACGTTTTCCCGTGCCTTTATTAGGGCGGGGTCTTTCAACTGTTCTGTGGCAAAGTTTTCCCTGTGAACCTCAAGATCAGAAAACTCCACAGACGGTAGGTTTTCGTCTGAGGAGGTGGGCTCCTCTCCAGTTTCTTGAGTCTCCCCTGCCAATACTGATAAGGGAAATTCCGGAGAGTCCTCACCACTCTCAGGGGAGTTCTGGCTATCACATTCCTGGTACATAGGGGCACCAGTGAGGGGCTCAGGATCATCCCACAGTTCCCAGAACTTCGGAAAATCCCTTCCCACAATGGCGTCATGCGGTAACTGAGATACTAAGCCCACTGGATGAGAGAGGGTACCTTTGGGGGTCTCGAAACACACTGTAGTCACTGGATACTCTCGGGTGTCCCCATGCACACAAATAACAGCTACCTTGCTATTCCCAGAGACCTCTGTTTTAACTAACTCAGCCTTTATCAGGGTCACAAGGCTACCTGAATCCAGCAATACCACAACATTTCTACCATTAACACACATTTTGCATAAATGTTTCTCAGTTCCTCGAATGGCAGTGCATGCGACTGTCGCACACAGCGACTGACGTCTGCCCGTCAGAAAGTCACACTGCATGGGTTCCTCCACAACCGGGCAATTGGCTGCAATATGTCCCGCTTGCCGGCAGCGGTAGCAAACGATCCTTCTTGCCGCCTCTTGAGCCGCTGATTTCCCAGGCTGTTCTCGCCAAACTTGGGGTAGAGCTCCCACCCTCTCACTCTCTCCACCCTCACCCCTTGGAATCCTCTTATCCGCCCCTGGGGATGGTCTGGTCTTAGGGTGGAAAGTCCGAGTGTCTCTGGAAGAGGCCGTCAGGTTCTCTGTAGCCAAGTATTTCTCCACACGATCCACAAGACCATCGGCCGTCTCTGGGTCTCCATGGCTTACCCACTTTTGGATGGCAGTAGGAAGAGCTCTCAAAAACCGATCCATTACAACACGTTCCACAATCTTTGGTGCGGACAAAGTCTCTGGCTGTAGCCACTTTCTGCTCAGGTGAATGAGATCATACATTTGAGACCTGGGGGGTTTTCCAAGCTGGAAAGTCCAGTTATGCACACGCTGAGCCCGGACAGCCTGGGTGACACCCAGCCTTGCCAATATTTCAGCTTTTAGCATCACATAGTCTTTTGCTTGGTTAGGCTCTAGGTCATAGTAAGCTTTCTGCGATTCACCAGTTAACAGAGGAGCCAACAGTCCAGCCCACTGCTCCTCAGGCCACTTTTCTCTTTCAGCGGTCCTTTCAAATGTGGTCAAAAATACCTCTGGATCATCCTCTCCAGTCATTTTTGTCAATAAACGACTCACCCCAAAGGACGCGGTATTAGTGGGACGGCTTTCCTCACTGGTCTGCGGACGTTGCTGCATTACTGCTTCCATCTGTTGTTGTAGTCTCTGCTCTTGCTTCTGCAACAGGTCTATGAAGCGGGCCTCAGATTGCTGCTGGGCTCGTTGCTGAGCCTCCAGACTCTGTTGCAAAGTTGCGTTTGTCTGCTGCTGGGCTGCAAGGCTCCTTTGCAAACCTGCATTTGTCTGCTGTTGATTGGCATTTGCTAGAGCCAGCTGCTTCAGTATCTCCTCCATGCTGGCTTAAAAAAAAACTGCCACTGGTTCTCCACCAACTGTGAGGGGGTTAGCTCGGCAGCGGGTGTGTGTGACCCCCCGGGATGGGCTCCCCACACAAAACAGGCCCAGCAAACGGAGGTTGTGGTTTTCAAAATCAAAAAGGTGCGGTTTATTTTCTATTTACAGTGACAAAACACAGCAAAGCAAAAGAAACATAACCAAAATAAATCCTGGTCAAGTTGACCTCTGACTAAACATACAGGTTTCCTAACTAACAACTGGGATCAGCCTAGTGCTGTCCTAGTCCCTAAGTCCCTGGTTTAGTAAAAGTCCAAACAAATAGCCACACAGGCTTTACCTCACCGCACAGGGGTTCACTCTCCCTAGACAGTCCACACAGGTCTGGTTCCAGGCATGAGCTAACATCTAATGAAGCTGGGAGTTCTTATAGAGGCCTAAATGAGCTGACAAGGTTCAGCTGGTCTCCTCATCTCTGTCTGCACGACGCCCCACACTCTCCCTAGAGGTATGAGTCATCCATGAGCCCACTAGCCTTATACAACTCTCCACCTAGTTGTATAAGTCGGCGTAAAGCCTGAATCTGGGCGAAATATATCTACCCCCCTGGATGCAACCAGGTGACTTTACCTTCCTGCTGTCACAATATATATATATATATAGTCATGGCCGAAATTGTTGGCACCCCAGAAATATTTCCAGAAAATCAAGTATTTCTCACAGAAAAGTATTGCAGTAACACATGTTTTGCTATACACATGTTTGTTCCCTTTGTGTGTATTGGAGCAAAACAAAAAAAGGGAGGAAAAAAATCAAATTTGACATAATGTCACACAAAACTCCAAAAATGGGCTGGATAAAATTTTTGGCACCCTTAACTTAATATTTGGTTGCACACCCTTTGAAAAAAAAAATGAAATCAGTCGCTTCCTATAACCATCAATAAGCTTCTTACACCTCTCATCCGGAATTCTGGACCACTCTTCCTTTGCAAACTGCTCCAGGTCTCTCTTATTGGAAGGGCTCCTTTTCCCAACAGCAATTTTAAGATCTCTCCACAGGTGTTCAATGAGATTTAGATCTGGACTCATTGCTGGCCACTTTAGAACTCTCCAGCGCTTTGTTGCCATCCATTTCTGGGTGCTTTGTGACATATGTTTGGGGTCATTGTCCAGCTGGAAGACCCAAGATCTTGGACGCAAACCCAGCTTTCTCATGCCTTGCACACATTCAAGGCATCCAGTGCCAGAGGCAGCAAAACAACCCCAAAACATCATTGAACCTCCTCCATATTTCACTGTAGGTACTGTGTTCTTTTCTTTGTAAGCCTCATTCGGTTTTTGGTAAACAGTAGAATGATGTGCTTTACCAAAAATCTCTATCTTGGTCTCATCTGTCCACAAGACGTTTTCCCAGAAGGATTTTGGCTTACTCAAGTACATTTTGGCAAACTGTAGTCTTGATTTTTTTATGTCTCTGTGTCAGCAGTGGGGTCCTCCTGGGTCTCCTGCCATAGCGTTTCATTTCATTTAAATGTTGACGGATAGTTTGCGCTGACACTGATGCTCCCTGAGCCTGGAGGACAGCTTGAATTTCTTTGGAACTTGTTTGGGGCTGCTTATCCACCATCCGGACTATCCTGCGTTGCAACCTTTCATCAATTTTTCTCTTCCGTCCACGCCCAGAGAGATTAGCTACAGTCAGTGCTGGGACAAGGCCATTTGGTGCCCAGGGCGAAGATGGCAAACTGCGCCCCCCCTCCCCCCCTTTTTTTAAGAAAGAATCAATGTTGTTTCAAAACAAGAACCAAAGAACCTTTTTTAGCACATTGGGACTTTGTGTTTATCACTGGTGTTTGCCTCAATTTGTAAAATGCAGCATGAGGGGGTTAATGTATTGCCAAGGGTTTCTGATACATTAGCAACCAGCAGTGCCGAGACAAGGTCATCCAGATCATTCAGCCAAAAATTCTGACCAAAATCAGACCTGAAACAGAGAATAGGGACGCATCGGACCCCTGCTGTGAGCTACTCCGCACAGCAGTGTGAGCCCAGCCTAACAGATTCATCCATCCACACAACAGAGGTGAATGCATAAATCCCCTCTACCGAGACGTATTCTGAAGTGGGGACTCTTCTCTGTCAGAATTCACTGATCAGCGCTGAAGCTGATTAGCTGTGAGCCGCTGGTCGAACAAGGTTCCAGCAGTCCCATTCTACAGAAGCTGATCTGATGGGGCGGCTTCTAACAGGCAAGGCCACACATAGATCTAGATTCAGCTGGTCCCTACTGAACCAAACAAATTTTGATCCATGTGTACCAAGCTTTATCTTATTCCTTGCTCCAGTAGGCTCTCCCAGTGCTATCCTTGCTCCAGTAGGCTCTCCCAGTGCTATGATTGGTCATGTGGAGCTCCTGGGTGAATTGTGAGTGGCTGTTGTCACACTCCAGCCTAATCCTACCATACAGGGTTAATGTTCCTGCATGGTATGACGAGGGTGGAGGGGGAGAGCACTGCAGCTGGCTGGAGCAAGTACAAGCTTTCTCCAGCACTGCAGGGTGGACTTTTTTACTTTGCTGGAGTTGGGCTGCATCCCATCACTTGCTGTTTGTGGTCTTTAAATAGGTTAGAAATATACTAGAAATTTTCAGTTGCTACATAGATGTATTCCACATACACACTATATTTTATTAAAATGCATGATTTCATTAAGATACAGTGTGCCCAGGAGAGTGTTCTTTCCAGGGAAGCCTGCAGCAGGTAAGGGCACATTCTCAGGGGTGCTTTTGGACAGAATTAGCAACGCATAGGCTGAGACAAGGCATGATGCTCTAGTGTTTTGCGCCCCCACCCAAACTCGGCCCAGGGCAGTGGCCCCTCCCGCTCCTGCCTTGCACCGGCCCTGGCTACAGTGCCATGGGTTGCAAACTTCTTGATAATGTTGAGCACTGTGGACAAAGGCAAATCTAGATCTCTGGAGATGGACTTGTAACCTTGAGATTGTTGATATTTTTCCACAATTTTGGTTCTCAAGTCCTCAGACAGTTCTCTTCTCCTCTTTCTGTTGTCCATGCTTAGTGTGGCACACACAGACACACAATGCAAAGACTAAGTGAACTTCTCTCCTTTTTATCTGCTTTCAGGTGTGATTTCTATATTTCTATATTGCCCACACCTGTTACTTGCCCCAGGTGAGTTTAAAGGAGCATCACATGCTTGAAACAATCTTATTTATCCACAATTTTGAAAGGGTGCCAAGAATTTTGACTAGCCCATTTTTGGAGTTTTGTGTGACATTATGTCCAATTTGCTTTTTTTCCTTTTTTTTTGTTTTGTTCCAATACACACAAAGGGAATAAACATGTGTATAGCAAAACATGTGTTACTGCAATACTTTTCTGTGAGAAATACATTTTTTTTCTGGAAAAATTTCTGGGGTGCCAACAATTTTGGCCATGACTGGAATATATATATATATATATATATATATATATATATATATATATATATGTAGTGGGGGTCCCAATTTAGGGGGCTGCTATATTCAATTTAGGGGTAATTCGAGTGGTAGGTGGCTCGGATCTTCCAATTTCTTGGACTCTTGCCTTGCTGCTGTTTTTACCTGGCGTGCAGTTCCCCTTAGAAGCATGGGTGGCGCTGTCATTTGCACTCGGGGTTGAACCACAGGTGATGGAGTGGCGATTAGGTGTACTCTCTCGGCAGCCGTGCAGTGGGCATGGTCTACCCGCTGTGCATGCCGGAAGAGGGTACAAAAGGGGCAGACGCCATTGGTCAGTGTGGACTTACTACCCCTGGGGACCTGTACCCAGGGTAACTTACAGTTCTGGAGTCCAAGTTCAAGTGCATGGCCCTCCAGGCCATGGGGCCATGTGCGCCTCAGTCCCAGGCACCTTTAGTCCTGGGACTGCAACTTCAGCCCTGGGCCCAGCACCTTTAGCTGGAGCCCACTTTGGGGAGGAAGAATCCCAGGGTGCCACCTTGCGAGGGGACCCGCATCTGGAAGAGGAGGCTGGGGGAAGACCGTTCCGAAGGACTGGTGAGAGATCACAGTGAAGGAAGGGGCCCAGTAACTCTCTGGAGGGAAGTCATCCATCCGAAAAGGGATCTAACAACGTAACCATTAGAAGGTTCGGGACACTATAGATTCTGTGGCAGGGGATCTCCCGATCGCATCTATCAAGGGAATCTGATTGACTGTTCGAGCTACATGCCGGTTGCTAGTGCCATTGGGTGACTATCCGGATGAGCTGTACCCACTCGGGATCGAGTGGTGAAGAAGCCAGGAGTGTCTGAATCTGATCTGCCCTTTCTAACACCTTTCTCTCTTCTCAACTTTGTGGTTATTCATGCATAAGGAAAATAAACTTTACGTTGGAGTTGCTACTGGTGTGTACCTTGGAGTTACTTGGGGGTTTCAGAGACTTGTCCTTTACATTCTAGGGGACGAGAACCAACTTTAAGGAGAACCTTGCTGCAAGACCCGTAAGTTACAAGTGTGCTTAACCTCTGCAAACTAGAGGGTACGGGCATGGTGGCATGGTGCGCCTTTTCCTCCTGTGAGTGAGCCAAAGACGGGAGTAAAAGGGCCGTGTGCTACATATATATATATATATATATATATATATATATATATATATATATATATATATATATATATTCTTCTTAGAGTCACAGTGGAGCACATGGGGTCCCACATACTAACCTTACTCTATAATATATAGAATGTTGTTCATTATTTAACCACTTAACGACCGCCCACTGTAAATATACGTCGGCAGAATGGCACCGACAGGCAGAATCACGTATATGTACGTGATTGCCTTTGTATAGTTGGGGGGTCCGATCGGACCCCCCTTCTTTACAGTGAGCGGTCGTTTTACCTTCGGGAGCGATTCGGCATGAGGGGACGGCCGTTCGATTCCGGCCACCCCCTCTCGATCGCTCCCGGCGAATGAGAGCTTCCCCTGCCTGTGTACTGTTTACACAGACAGGAGGAAGTGATGTCATCTCTCCTGCGGCGCTCACATATACCGAGCGCTGTACAGGAGAAGATGCAGGTTAGTACACACAACACTACACTGACACCAGGACACATAGGCACATAAATCGCCCCCCCAGGCCCCCCGGACACCCCCAGATCACCCCCCAGATCACCCCCCAGCCCCCAGTCACAGTGTCACTGATTGCAGTGACCATTTATTTAGTGATCACTGCAATCAGTGACATTTGTGACTGTAAAAGTGTCAGTACATTCAGTTTTAGGTCCAGTGTAGCCCCCTAACCCCCCCTAATAAAGGTTTAACCCCCTGATCACCCCCCATATAACCCTTTCACCCCCTAGCACCGCCGTCGCTAAGCGATCATTTTTCTGATCGATGTTTTAGCGTCGGCGATGCTGATCGGTAGCCAGTAATTTTTTTTTTAGGTTCGCCGCAGGTTTTTATAGCGTCGGGTACCCCCATATATTACCTAATAAAGGTTTAACCCCCTTGATCGCCCCCCAGGTAACCCTATCACCACTGTCGCTAAGCGATCGTTTTTATGATCTTTGTCTTAGTGTCGGTGATGCAGATCGGTTGCCAGTAATTTTTTTTTAGGTTCGCCATCAGGTTTTTATATAGCGTCAGGTACCCCCATATATTACCTAATAAAGGTTTTAACCCCCTAATTGTCCCTAGTTAACCCTTTCACCAGTGATCATCATATAAGTGTTACGGGTGACGCTGGTTAGTTAGTTTGCTTTTTATAGTGTCAGGGCACCCGCCGTATATAACCCAATAAAGGTTTAACCCCCTGATCGCCCGGCGGGTGATATCAATTAGGTTTTAGCGTCAGAGAGGGTCTGCGTCACACCCCAGGCAGCGTCAGGTTAGTGCCAGTAACGCTAACACCCACGCGTGAAGCATACACCCCCCTTAGTGGTATAGTATCTGAACAGATCAATATCTGATCTGATCAGATCTATACTAGCGTCCCCAGCAGTTTAGGGTTCCCAAAAACGCAGTGTTAGCGGGATCAGCCCAGATACCTGCTAGCACCTGCGTTTTGCCCCTCCGTCCAGCCCAGGCCACCCAAGTGCAGTATCAATCGATCACTGTCACTTGCAAAACACAACACACATAACTGCAGCGTTCGCAGAGACAGGCCTGATCCCTGCGACTCCAGTGCTGTAGGAGGTGATTTCGCCACCACAGTTAAAAAAAAAAAAAGCATATATGCCGAAGCATTGGGGCAGCAGGGGCGGAGGAGCGATTTTGCTCCTAATGCCGCGTACATACGGTCGAAATTCCGACGGAGGCTTGCCCGTGGAAAAGTCTGACCATGTGTGTGCGGCATAACTTTTTTGCGGGAGGATGCCCCCATGCTTCGGCATATATAAATGGTGCATGTATGCCCATCATTAGAAGTGGGTGGATGAAGGGCGGTATTCTAATGGTGGGCATACCCACCGATCAATCTTTTTTTTTCGTTCAGCCAACAGGCTGCATGAAAAAAAAGATTACAATACATGTCCAACAAGGACCAGCAACGTACTGGTATGTTGCTGGACTTTGAATGTTTATACCAGAATGATGCCTGCGGGTTTAGGTATCATCTTGGTATCATTCTTTTCAGCCAGCGGCCGGCTTTCATGTAAAAGCAATCCTAGTGGCTAATTAGCCTCTGGACTGCTTTTACAAGCAGTGGGAGGGAATGTCCCCCCCCGGATATAAAAAGCGCCATTGGGAAATTGGGAAAGCATTTTATCACACCGATCTTGGTGTGGTCAGATGCTTTGAGGGCAGAGGAAAGATCTAGGGTCCAATAGACCCCAGTTTTTTCAAAAAAAGAGTACCTGTCATTACCTATAGCTATCATAGGGGATATTTACATTCCCTGAGATAACAATAAAAATGATTAAAAAAAAAAAAATATGGAAGGAACAGTTTAAAAATAAAATAAAAAAGCAAAATTAATAAAAAAAAAAAAAAGCACCCCTGTCCTGCCCTGCTCTTGCCCAATGGCGAACGCAAGCGTCGGTCTGGCGTCATATGTAAACAGCAATTGCACCATGCATGTGAGGTATCACCGCGAAGGACAGATCGAGGGCAGTAATTTTAGCAGTGGACCTCCTCTGTAAATCTAACGGGGTAACCTGTAAAGGCTTTTAAAGGCTTTTAAAAATGTATGTAGTTTGTCGCCAATGCGCGTTTGTGCGAAATTTTAAAGCATGTCGTGTTTGGTATCTATGTACTCGGCCTAAGATCATCTTTTTTATTTCATCAAACATTTGGGCAATATAGTGTGTTTTAGTGCATTAAAATAAAAAAAAGTGTATTTTTTCCCAAAAAAATGCGTTTGAAAAATCGCTGCGCAAATACTGTGTAGAAAAAAAAAATGCAACACCCACCATTTTATTCTATAGGGCCTTTGCTTTAAAAATATATATAATGTTTGGGGGTTCAACATAATTTTCTTGCAAAAAAAATAAATGTTTTCATGTAAACAAAAAGTGTCAAAAAGGGCTTTGTCTTCAAGTGGTTAGAAGAGTGGATGTAAGCTTCCTAATGTTGTGTATAAAATGCCAGAACAGTTCAAAACCCCCCCAAATGACCCCATTTTGGAAAGTAGACACCCCAAGCTATATACTGAGAGGCATGTCGAGTCCATGGAATATTTTATATGTTGACACAAGTTGCGGAAAAAGGACAATTTTTTTTTTTTTTGCACAAAGTTGTCACTAAATGATATATTGCTCAAACATGCCATGGGCATATGTGGAATTACACCCCAAAATACATTCTGTTGCTTCTCCTGAGTATGGGGATACCACATGTGTGAGACTTTTTGGGAGCCTAGCCGCGTACGGGACCCCAAAAAACAATCACCGCCTTCAGGCTTTCTAAGGGTGTAAATTTTTGATTTCACTTCTCACTGCCTATCACAGTTTCGGAGGCCATGGAATGCCCAGATGGCACAAAACCCCCCCAAATGACCCCATTTTGGAAAGTAGACACCCCAAGCTATTTGCTGAGAGGTATTGTGAGTATTTTGCAGATCTCGCTTTTTGTCACAAAGTTTTGAAAATTGAAAAAAAAAAAAAAAATGTTCTTTCTTCATTTTCAAAAACAAATGAGAGCTGTAAAATACTCACCATGCCTCTCAGCAAACAGCTTGGGGTGTCTACTTTCCAAAATGGGGTCATTTGGGGGGGGGTTGTGCTATTTTGGCATTTTATGGCCTTCAAAACTGTGATAGGTAGTGAGGAGTCAAATCAAAAATTTGTGCCTAGAAATCCTGAAGGCGGTGCTTGGGTTCCGGGGTCCCGTACTTGGCTAGGCTCCTAAAAAGTCCCACACATGTGGTATCCCCGTACTCAGGAGAAGCAGCAGAATGTATTTTGGGGTGCAATTCCACATATAACCATGGCATGTGTGAGCAATATATCATTTAGTGACAACTTTTTGTAATTTTTTTTTTTTTTTTTTTGTCATTATTCAATCACTTGGGACAAAAAAAAAAAATATTCAATGGGCTCAACATGCCTCTCAGCAATTTCCTTGGGGTGCCTACTTTCTAAAATGGGGTCATTTGGGGGGGGGGTTTGTACTGCCCTGCCATTTTAGCACCTCAAGAAATGAGATAGGCAGTCATAAATTTAAAGCTGTGTAAATTCCAGAAAATGTACCCTAGTTTGTAAACGCTATAACTTTTGCGCAAACCAATAAATATACACTTATTGACATTTTTTTTACTAAAGACATGTGGCTGAATACATTTTGGCCTAAATGTATGACTAAAATTGAGTTTATTCGATTTTTCTTATAACAAAATGTAGAAAATATCATTTTTTTTCAAAATTTTCGGTCTTTTTCCGTTTATATCGCAAAAAATAAAAATCGCAGAGGCAATCAAATACCATTAAAAGAAAGCTCTATTTGTGGGAAGAAAAGGACGCAAATTTCGTTTGGGTACAACATTGCATGTCCGCACAATTTCCAGTTAAAGCAGCGCAGTGCAAAATTCTGAATTCACCTCTGGTCCTTTAGCTACCAAATGGTCCGGGGCTTAAGTGGTTAATTAGCCTTCCAGGCATATATTGAATGGGTATGCTCCCCTCTATGATGTTTTGCCCGCAAATCGCGGGGGGGGGGCTTACCTGCTCGTTCTCTGATCCTTCTCTTCATGTGCAGGAAAAAGGACACTCTCGCGGGAAGGAGGGGCCTATGCGGGTAAAACCCGCAGAATCCGTGCCAGTTGGGAGGTATGCAATGAGATATGTTGGATTGTTGTCCTCTATATGATTTTAGATAAGTACCACTTCTATACTCCTGAAGAAGTTGATGTTCATACCAATGAAAACTCATCAGGGACTGGCAAAATTTCCATCAGTGTGTGTGTGGCAATCGTTTTTTCGACTTCTGGTGGAGGAACATGTAGAGGCAATAAGATTAGAAAATGCTGGATTTGCTAAGTGAACATTCTCTACTCCATAGTAAGGGTAGTAAACCCACCCCAGTGACACAGAGATAAGTGACAGGTGCTACATAGATCTTGATCACTGTGTCACTCACTGCACAATAGTACACGCCAGAGTCAGACAGCTCAGCCTTGGCTTTTGTCAGATGAAAAGTACTTTTTCCTTTGTCATGCTGAGCTGTAAAACCTTGGTTTTCTTTTACTCCATAATTATTTAGTAGGAACTCCAGTCCTCTGTTGTGATAGTGGGTGTACCAGAAAAGGTAAGGAGTGCCAGATAATGTAAAATTACAGTTTATATGCAGAGGGTCTCCCTCTGAAAGCAGCAAAGACGGTAGAGTCTGGTCAACAGTCTGGCCATGGATCATAACTGTAATAAAATGACAATTAATTAACTTTCTTGCAATGTGATGTTTATTTGTATGACAATGCTAATGTTTCTTATATTAAGTTACTCACCAAACAATGACATAAAGGTTATATGAAGAAGACTGACAGCACACATCATGTCACAGCAAACCACAAAGAATTATCTGATCTGTCAGTGGGGAGTACAGATGTGACATTTTATAGCACAGTTACATCACGTGACTATTTCCACAAATACATGCAGTGAATCACTGCTGCTTTTTATAGGATGAAGGTTTATGATTGGATAATATTGTAGATTTGTTTTATAGTAGATGTGGGACTAACAAACTGTGATGATGACTCCTGACCATAGCTGCCGGATCTGTTTCCATCAACCTTGTTTTTTGGGTGTCTCCTTCACCCTTGGGGTGTTCCTACCCTTCCTGGTGCATTATTCATCATATAAAATAAATTCAAAATAACAGAGAGAGTGGGACCCTTCATAATGGCTGTGACAGATGTGCAGAACACAGAGGCCTCAGAGCTGGTGTCTCCAAGAGAAGAAAAAAATAGATTAGGTAACCCTCCATCACTTACTTAAAACAAAAATAGGTTTGAAACATTTTAATTGCTCGTTTTTTTTTTTCTTTCCTCTTATCCCACCGATGTCTTGCAGTGCCTAAAATAAAAAAATAAAAAAGTGACAAGTGAATTTACTGATTTTTGATACTGCCTTTTATGCCTGTTAATCTGGGCACTACCCCAAAAAATGTATATAACAAAGGCTCTGATTTAATCATTTCACCCTTTAAACCACTAGTATAAGTATTTCACATTGAACATACTGTATCTATTGGATACTGTTAAGTGAACAGCTTAATGGCCTCTTTAGCCTTATGGAAATAAAGTTAAGTATATTTTTAAATATTAAAGCTGAATTCTAGGTATGGATCATTTTGCATAGTTACATTGGTCCAGCTTGCATATGTATATCTGGGCAGCAGTAACCACAGGAGGACTCTCACTCGTCACGCGTGCCTTTTTAGAGAACTTTTTGCATTTTTTCAATGGATGCAAAGTGTTCTCTGATTGGACGAAATAGAGAGGTGAGGCACGATCTCCACCCGATCCAATCAGATGTAGCACCCTGATGTTTAGGCATAGTTGCTAGTAAATTTATTTGCCAAGTGAAAGTAGCCTTGGCCAATTGATAGGAGGTCAATTGATCTCACCCTAATTCTGGAATTGCTGCACTTCTTTCTTTTGCTACTAGATGGCTGAGTATCTGGTGGCTTTAGATAAGACAAGAGCATTGCAAGTGTGTTAATGGTGAATTACTGCGTTAGTCCTAATATTGTGCAATGTATTGCTGCAACTTAATATGTGAGACACACACGATGGCTGCGCAAATACCAAAATGAATACCTCTAAAATGTGTGTGCATACAGATGAGGATGTGACCTCTCACCATACAGTGTTAAATAAAAACAAAAACAGAATGTGAGAAAACGTAAATGTTCCAACTCCAAACAATATTGTTAGAGTAACCTAATAGGTGCTTGTATTCTAAAGTCTCTTCTCAAATATCAGAATGATTGATAGGAAGGATTAGATAAACTTTTTCCCATCTGATATTATCACCATATTAGTCCAAGTGAAAGTATAAGATGAGTAAGAGTCTTTTCCCCCAAATATCTTCAGTGATGATTAACAAACACCCAAAAAAAGGGAGTGATGATAGTGTGACAGAAGGATCCTCCACCAGTGATATGCTGCCGCTTACCAGAAGGTGAGATCTCTTTTTAGGGAGATCGTACTCGCTTGGGGCTATTTCCCCAGCCCTGGGTCTTTGCACTGTGGTACTGAATATATCGTCAGTATTTTCCAACTGCAGGATCCATAACAGCATCCGTATTCCTTCCCATGCAAACAGAAAGGGGGATGCCACCATAGCGTAATTCCATAAAAACATTTATTCAAAGTAAAAAGATTTGCACTTACAATTATGCAGATGGTAGTAGGCAGTTTCAATAAAATTCGAGCCGGCCATCTCTCGATCACAGCCCGTGACTTCCGGGACTGGCAGTATGCGGTGACGTCAGCACGCCGCTTTACCCTATGCCGTTTCATCAAAATTTACGTCTTCCAGGGGCACCGCTTTGCATTTGACCACAGCAGCGTCTGTATTCCTGGGGAATTACTTCCTTGTTGTGGCCAGTCAGCAGGGAACAGCATCCATTAGTTCTTAGTTAGAGAAGTGTCGTTGTAGCCATGCCCTGACCGGTTTCCTCCAATCGACTTCAACAGAGGGCGTTTTCTCACATTCTGTTTTTGTTTTTATTTAACACTGTATGGTGAGAGGTCACATCCTCATCAGTATGCACACACATTTTAGAGGTATTAATTTTGGTATGTGCGCAGCTTATTGTTTTAGAATTAGAAGAGCATTGCAAGGACAGATTAAGAATGAATGGGGTGTCTCAGCCATTGGGCTGAGATTTTCTTAGGTCCCTTGGCCTGCTGGGAGAGCCTATTTATTTGGGTGAGGTCAGGTGATCGGGGTTCTGTGCCATCTGGACGGCTGTCTGGGTGGACGTGTTGTGCTGCCCTGGGCTGCTAGGCCCGAGCCTAATGCCTATCCCAGGAATATCTGGCTGCTAGGCTGTCTGAGGGCCTATCCAGAAGCAAGAGAGCAGCGTAGGGTTGGGATTGCGGCTTGCAGTCCAACCAGAAATTACGGTTCTGCCGGCCGGAGAACCTGTCTTGGTTGGAGGTAGAGGAGAAGCTTTCGCCACTAAGGGACCATCCACCTTGTTACCAATGACCACCATGAGTAGCTGAAGCAAGTACCAGAGCAGTATTCTCACCAACTGGGGATTGTGAAGAATTGGGAAACTTCCGCAGATGTCAAGGCAGAGACCCAGCCAGCGGAGGTGACGCTTGCAGAGCAGTATTGTGTGCCAAGCCAGGGACCAAACAGGCTAGTGGGGTGACGCTTGAAGAAGTACCTGTGAGTGCCAAGCTAGTGACCCAGCAGGGACGTGGGGGTGACGCTTGAGAAAGATACTGAATGAGAAGATTGGAGGAGCTCAGGAGATCCAGTGGCAGTGGATCAGCAGGTCTAAGTGATAGACTGGGAACTCAGTTGAGTGAAGACCTACAAAAGGAGATTGTAGAAGAAGTGAAGGAGCTCGTTACAACTTGTGTTAGAAACGGTTTCAAGATTGTTGCCATAGGAGACAGCGTTCCTACTCATGCAGATGTGGTGTCTGGTTGGATACCTTTCCTTGCATGGCTGTCTGCCTATAGAAGTCTCTGAGTCTGCTAAATTAACATTGCAACTACTAATGGGTGTCCTGGCCCTAACCCGCTCTCCCACACAGTTCTGTTTAAGAGACAATAAATCTCTTTGCATTCAAAAAGTGTCTGGCGCCCATGAGTATACCTTACATTACACCCAGCATACCTCGTAACACACTCGATGTTGGCTGTAATTTTTATCATAGGTACTCTTCAACTGTGAGAGACGGAATCAAAAATCCAGAAAATCACATTGTATGTAATTAGTAAGTAATTAATTTGCATTTTATTGCATAACATAAGTATTTGATACATCAGAAAAGCAGAAACCTTTGTTTGCAATTAAAGAGATCATACGTTTCCTGTAGTTCTTGACCAGGTTTGCACACACTGTAGCAGGAATTTTGGCCCACTCCTCCATACAGAGCTTCTCCAGATCCTTCAGGTTCCGGGGCTGTCGCTGGGCAATACAGACTTTCAGCTCCCTCCAAAGATTTTCTATTGGGTTCAGGTCTGGAGACTGGCTAGGCCACTCCAGGACCTTGAGATGCTTCTTACGGAGCCACTCCTTAGTTGCCCTGGCTGTGTGTTTCGGGTCGTTGTCATGCTGGAAGATCCAGCCACCACCCATCTTCAATGCTCTTACTGAGGGAAGGAGGTTGTTGGCCAAGATCTCGTGATACATGGCCCCATCCATCCTCCCCTTAATACGGTGCAGCCGTCCTGTCCCCTTTGCAGAAAAGCATCCCCATCCCCAAAAATGATGTTTCCACCTCCATGCTTCACGGTTGGGATGGTGTTCTTGGGGTTGTACTCATCCTTCTTCTTCTTCCTCCAAACACGGCGAGTGGAGTTTAGACCAAAAAGCTCTATTTTTGTCTCATCAGACCACATGACCTTCTCCCATTCCTCCCCTGGATCATCCAGATGGTCATTGGCAAACTTCAGATGGGCCTGGACATGCGCTGGCTTGAGCAGGGGGACCTTGCGTGTGCTGCAGGATTTTAATCCATGACAGCGTAGTGTGTTACTAATTGTTTTCTTTGAGACTGTGGTCCCAGCTCTCTTCAGGTCATTGACCAGGTCCTGCCGTGTAGTTCTGGGCTGATCCCTCACCTTCCTCATGATCATTGATGCCCCACGAGGTGAGATCTTGCATGGAGCCCCAGACCAAGGGAGATTGACCGTCATCTTGAACTTATTCCATTTTCTAATAATTGTGCCAACAGTTGTTGCCTTCTCACCAAGCTGCTTGCCTATTGTCCTGTAGCCCATCCTAGCCTTGGGCAGGTCTACAATTTTATTCCTGATGTCCTTATACAGCTTTCTGGTCTTGGCCATTGTGGAGAGGTTGGAGTCTGTTTGATTGAGTGTGTGGACAGGTGTCTTTTATACAGGTAACGAGTTCAAACAGGTGCAGTTAATACAGGTAATGAGTGGAGAACAGGAGGGCTTCTTAAAGAAAAAATAACAGATCTGTGAGAGCCGGAATTCTTACTGGTTGGTAGGTGATCAAATACTTATGTCATGCAATAAAATGCTAATTAATTATTTAAAAATCATACAATATGATTTTCTAGATTTTTGCTTTAGATTCCGTCTCTCACAGTTGAAGAGTACCTATGATAAAAATTACAGATTTCTATATGCTTTGTAAGTAGGAAAACCTGCAAAATCGGCCGTGTATCAAATACTTGTTCTCCCAACTGTGTGTGTATATGTATATATATATATATATATATATATATATATATATATATATATATATAGATTTTTTTTTTTTTGCATAGCTACACTGGTTCAGCTTGGACCAATGTAAGTATGCATATCCCATACCTGGCTAACCCCTATAGAAGAGGAGAATCACTGTTGTAATAATATATATATATATATATATATATATATATATATATATATATATATAATTTCAGCTTTAAAATCGAACATGAGCATATCACTGAAAAATGTGAGAATATTTGCACTGATGCCTATTGCATATTATGTTATGCTTTGGAAAATAGTAAACTACTGCCCCCTAGTGCTTTCACTGCTGTTTTAAAAACCTCTTATAATAATTCATAACCTATACATCCTACATTTACGTGTGTTGTATCATTTCAAGTGATGATCAAATTAAAACTCAACCCCAGGCACTTTACCCCTAAACTAATCAATATTCTGAGTGTCCAAATACACAAAAACACTCTCAGATCTCTCAGTAACAACCAGAATGTGATGATTACACACTCAGCTTCACCCTGCACACAGATTTTCAGGGCGCAGAACAACAATCTAAGCGCCAACAGACTGACAGTAGTTGTACCTGGGGCAGGATAAAGGAGTCAAAAACTCAAGCATGATATAAAATGTGAAAGTATGGGAGTGATTTTGATAAAGAAGTATGATCATATATACAGTATTTGATCAATATTATGATTCATTCAATCATTCATAACCTGTGACTGTATACACCCAGATCCTAGAGGTGGTGATTTTGACATGTGAGTAGGGTTGAGCGAACCCGAACTGTAAAGTTCGGGTTCGTACCGGACTTTTGTGTTTTTGGTACCCGGACCCGAACCCAAACAATTTGCTAGAGGCACATAGCACAGCACGTCACTCTGCTTTAGATAGTGTAGGGATTAGGGAAAGGTTGCTGCTGCTGCTTTGAGGGAGAGAATTAACATAGGAGTCCTGATTCAGAAATCAAATTACTCAGCGATCTACATAGCACAGCACATCACTCTGCTTTAGATATTGTAGGGAAAGGTTGCTGCTGCTGCTTTGAGGGAGAGAATTAGATAGGAGTCCTGATTCAGAAATCAAATTACTCAGCGATCTACCTTGATTTTGTTGTGTGGGTGCAGTGCACAAACTTTTTATCCTGCCCTGAGCCCAGTGCCAGAGAAAAGATAACTTTTATCCGTCTGTTAGGTTGGCGTCGGCTGGCATTTTATGCAAGCTTAGTGCATCAGCACTGTATATGTTACTGTGAGATACACACTTTAGATACTGTTGCTCTATTCTGCTATTCAAAAAACACGCATTTAGGGCAAAAAAAAATATTTTGCAGTGTTTCCTGCATATCTGTACGTGTGAGATACACACTTTAGATACTGTTCTTCTATTCTGCTATTCAATTTTTTTTTATTTAGGGCAAATAAAAAAAATTTGGTGCATTTCCTGCATATCTGTACGTGTGAGATACACACTTTAGATACTGTTCTTCTATTCTGCTATTCCAAAAAAAATATTTAGGGCAAATAAAAAAATTTTGGTGCGTTTCCTGCATACTGTTGCTCTATTTTGCTATTCAAAAAAACACATTTAGGTGAAAAATCTTAAATTGTGGCCTAGTCTGTATCTGTACGTGTGAGATGCACCCTTTAGATACTGTTGTTCTATTCTGCTATTCTAAAAACACCCATTTAGGGCACAAAAAAAATTTGCTGCATATCTGTACATGTGAGATGGAGGAGGAGGAAGAGGTCGCCAAGGCAGCCAGGGCACCACCAGCACCTTAGAAGGCAGGGTTAGCATGGCCGAAATGTGGAAAACCTCTATCCCATACCTGCTCCTGAAGAGTGGCAGTAGCCACGAAACGCGTAGAGCCAATAAGATGCCCCTATCTATACATATTGCTACTGCACCATTCATCACCTTTTACAACAATTGGTATTCACCAATCAACTACGGTTATAACTATCATGGAGATAAACTTTAATGAAACTGGTTATGTATATTTTTCATACAATGTATCAATATGCCCACTGCGAGCTAATTAGATGCTCTTTCTTGTATGTACGTCAATATCATTATTATCTACCAGTCTCTATACTCAGTGGACTGTGCCAGCGCACTTAATCTACGTAATTCTTATCATGGAGACACGCTTCATTGAATTGGGCCCCCCTTTTCTCTCTATGTTGTCACCGGGATTTTTATGAACCAATGTGTTACTATATTTTACTACCATTGATTGCTGTAATTTTTATACCATTCAACTGTGGACTGGTACATTAGGTGTGCTATGTTATTATTGTCCTTGTTATTTTGTATACGATTAAAATACTGACTGTCAATTGCCATGCAATGCTCTCATGTAATGTCTTTGGTTCTATTAACTGGATACATGCCTTATTCAATTGATCCGTGTTACCTCCTGGGAAGCATGCTTCAACTCAAAGTCCCACTTTTGCATATTTGCTTCCCTCTTCGAAATGTGGAAAAGCTTTGTCAGCATGCCACAACAAAAAGCACCGGCAGCTGATATGGAATGTCTTAACAGGAGGCAGCATTTCACCAACATGGTGGAGCAGTATGTGTGCACACGCCTACACGTACTGAATGACGGGTCTGCCCCCTTCAACTTCTGGGTCTCCAAATTGGGCACATGGCTTGAGCTTGCCCTTTACGCGTTGGAGGTGCTGGCCTGCTCTGCAGCCAGTGTATTATCTGAACATGTATTTAACACGGCAGGGGGCGTTATCACAGACAAGCGCAGCCGCCTATCGAGAGCCAATGTGGACAAGCTCACGTTCATTAAAATGAACCAGGCATGGATCCCACAGGACTTGTCCGTACCTTGTGCAGAATAGACATGCATACCGGCCTTACCCAGCCATTGTTGTTGTATTTTTGATCTTTCTCACTCTTTTGGGGTGTACCCTAATTTAAAAAAAAAATTAAATAAAAAACAAAAACCAGTGTTGGCTACCTCGTCCTCCTCCACCGCCGCTTCCACCTACACCACCACATCCACCGCCACCTCAACCTCCTACTCCATATGGACCTTGTCCTCCTAGGTCAAGATTATTATTTTTTATTTTTATGTATTTTATGTTATTTTAAGTTATTTCCCTATCCACATTTGTTTGCAGAGCACTTGCCATGCTCTTAACAACACTTTGCTGCCATTTGCAGCCCTCTAGCCCATCCCATTACTTTTTTAGAGACATTTTAGTCCTCAAAAGTTCGGGTCCCCATTGACTTTGAATGGGGTTCGGGGTCAAGTTCGGGTCCCGAACTTGAACTGTTTTGCGAAGTTCGGCCCGAACCCGTCAAACCCGAACATCCAGGTGTCCGCTCAACTCTACATGTGAGTACTACAGTGTGAGATATTGGTAGATTTACAAATTTGTGTGCCATCACTCCACAGCTTGGATTATTTACTAGCTTCAAATAATTTCTTTAAAGTGATTCTAAATGCAGAAGGCCTTTTTTATCTTAAAGCATTCTTTAAATTAAGATAAAAAATCTTCTGTGTGCAGCATCCCCCCCCCCCTCAGCCGCCCTAATACTTACCTGAGCCCCATCTAGATCCAGCCATGTTACATGAGAGCCTTGGCTGTCCGGGACTCTCCCTCCTTATTGGCTGTCTCCCGCTGCTGTCAACCAAATTCAGTGAGCCAATGAGGAGAGAGAGAGGGGTGGGTCTCCATGTCTGAATGGAAACACAGAGCAGCGGCTCACCTTGGGTATAACCATAGCAAGCTGCTTGCTATGGGAGAACTCGGCAGGAGGGAGGGGCCATGAGTGCCGGCGAGGGACCTGAGAAGAGGAGGATCTGGGCTGCTCTGTGCAAAACCATTGCACAGAGCAGGTAAGTAAAACATGTTTGTTATTTTCAAACAAAAAAAACAGACTTTAATATCACTTTAAGGAAGACTGTTACTGTATATGCCTTCAGTTCTATGTTCTATTTTATCCTATGGTTTTCTGCTGTTGAAAATAAGGAGTCAAGAGAAAATTTTATATTATGAGATATAGTGGATGCTACAATATATACATATCTAAGAGTTGGATATTATAATGTGTTCCAAGGAGTGTTGTTCACTCAGGGCTATGTGGTGCAATCTCCCAGAGGAAAACCAGGGGGAGCCAGACTGGCATAAACCAGTGTTGCAGTTCATATTTGACTGTAGCTAAGACTAAGTTGGCTCTCTGGCCTGGGCTGCTCTTACCTGGAGATGGTGTGGAGGCAGATGACACTACACCACGATGTCACAATCGGCAACACTTTAGATGCCCACATGGGTGGGAGGCAGTGGCACTTGGCATTGATTAATAGGAGGGGGTGTAAACAAACACAGGTTTGTTTACACCCACCTGTCCATAGGGCTTTGTGGACCGTTCGATCAGGTCCGCCTGGAAAAACTGACAGGCGGACCTAATCAGAATACCTGTGTTAAAGGGGCCTTAAGCCTCGTACACATGATCGGATTTTCCACAGACAAAGCGTCAGACTTTTGTCCGAAGGGCGTGTGCCTGGATTTTGTCTTGCATAAAAACGGCACACAATTGTCGGCCAACAAACAAGAACGTAGTGACGTACTAGACACACTACGTATTTTTTTCAGCTGTTGCGTGCCACCCTTTGGGCACCTTTTGCTAATGTTGTGTTGGTGAGCATTGATTCCGAGCATGCGTGTTTGTACTTTGGACTTTTGTCTGACGGACGATCGGAAAATCAGACAGACCGCTGTCTGCGGAAAATTTTAAAGCCTGCCATCCAACATTTGTCCGCCGAAAATCTGACAACAATTGTCCGATGGAGCGAACAAACGGTCGGATTTTTGGCTAACAGTCTGTCAACACACAATTCCAGTCAGAAAATCCGATCGTGTGTATGAGGCTTTAGACTTTCAAGGGGCATAAATAATGCATCTGATTTCCTAACTATCTATCGCATTTCTTGAAGCCCTAAAGTGCCAGGACAGGAGAAACAACCAAAAAAATGACCCATTTTTGTAAAGTAGACCACCAAGTGTATTTAATTATGAGCATTGTGAGTCGTTTGAAGTCCGTATCTTTTGCCACAAATTTTTGAAAATGCATTTTTTAGAAAAAAAAAAACCTAAATCACTATCTTATACTTCTCCCAAGTATGGGTATACCACAAGTGTGAGTTTTTTTTCTGCCAAGATGCATAGAGGGGCCCAAAATCTATGAAATACCTTAAAGCTTTCAAGGGCAATCAATTAGGCATCTAATTTCCTAACTATCTATCACATGTTTGGAGATCCTGGAGCTCCAGGACAGTAGAATCGTCTCCCTGGTAGGGATGAGCTTCGTGTTCGAGTCGAACATACGTTCGACTCGAACATCGGCTGTTCGATCGTTCGATGAAGATCGAACGATTTGGGCCATTCGCGCCAAATTCGAGTGACGCGAACGGCCCACAATGCACTACGCCATCGCAGTGTCATCCAGGCGCTGTGATTGGCCAAGCATGCACTGTGACCCCGCATGCTTGGCCAATCACAGCGCCGGCAGCGAGGAGAGCAATGATTGGCCACAGGCAGGATGCCTGTGGCCAATTAT
Organism: Rana muscosa; assembly: GCA_029206835.1. NCBI lineage: Eukaryota > Metazoa > Chordata > Amphibia > Anura > Ranidae > Rana > Rana muscosa. The sequence continues at coordinate 815,708,051 of CM055116.1, forward strand.
TGCTGAGGGGGTTTAGTACACGCCCAACACTATAAAAGGCCGCCAGCGCGGCGGCCTTGTGTAGTGTGTTCCGGAGCAGGGAAAGAGAAGCATAGGCAGGGACAGTGTCATTATTTTTCCTTTACTATTCCTGGATTCCTTGTGTTTAGGGACAAATAAGGATAGGTAGGGAGAGTGTCAGTGACAGTGTGCTATTCTGTGCTAATCCTTGTTTGTAGGGACAGAGAGGTACAGTGAGGGAAACTGACAGTGTGCTATTCTGTTCTAAAACTATTTTGCTGAACCATATTTTCAATCCTTGAGTTGAGGGACAGAGAGGTACAGTGAGTGAAACTGACAGTGTGCTATTCTGTTCTAAACCAATTTTGCTGTTCCATATTTTCAATCCTTGAGTTGAGGGACAGAGAGGTACAGTGAGTGAAACTGACAGTGTGCTATTCTGTTCTAAACCAATTTTGCTGTTCCATATTTTCAATCCTTGAGTTGAGGGACAGAGAGGTACAGTGAGTGAAACTGACAGTGTGCTATTCTGTTCTAAACCAATTTTGCTGTTCCATATTTTCAATCCTTGAGTTGAGGGACAGAGAAGGACACTCGTAGAAATTATCAGTGTGCTATTCTGTGCTAAATCTTGTTTGTAGGGAGGGACAGAGTAGGACAGTGAGGGAAAGTGTCAGTGTGCTATTCTGTTCTAAAACTTTTTTGCTGAACCATATTTTCAATCCTTGTGTTTAGGGACAGAGAAGGATAGGCAGGGGACAGTGTCAGTGTCATTGTTGCTAAGCCTCCTGCACAATATACACCTGAAGGTAGCCCTTATTGCTGTTTTTCCCATCTCCCTGCAGGCCATCCATTAAAATGTCTGGAAGGCAACCAAGGAGAGGCAGACAGTCAGGAGGCAAAAAAAGAGGGCAAGCAGGCTCTGTGTCTGGGGGCAACAGTGCTGGTCGTGTACGCGGTGCATTGTCATCAGCACATGGCCATGGGACACGCTTGTCCTTGTTTTCGGCAGCTGGACATGTTGAGCCACATCATGCCGAAGACTTGGTAGAGTGGATGACCAAGCCCACCTCATCCTCCTCATCCTCTCTCACCCAGGCTCAAGGTACTGGCAAAGCAGCTGCCAAAGCGTCCTCTTCTCTGGTATCATTATCTTCATTAGTCAATCCTTCCCTAGACCCACCATGCCCTCCTCCTGAGGAGTCCCCCGAACTGTTTGAGCACAGTGTTGGGTACATGCTCCAGGAGGATGCCCAGCGTTTGGAAGGATCTGATGATGATACCCAGCTAGAGGAAGGCAGCAGCGTGAGAGCAGAGAGAGGGGATGCTCAAGAAGGACACCAATCTGGCAGTCATGCTCCAGCAGCTGCAGCATACTGCCAGATTGGCTCCAGTGATGAGGAGGGAGGGGATGATGAGGTCACTGACTCCACGTGGGTGCCTAAGAGGAGGAGGAGGAGGAGGATGAGGAGGAGGCACATCTCCAACGAGGCAGGATGCCCTTGAGTGGCCAGCGTATGGGCAGCACACCGACGGAATCACACCGCAGAGCTCCGCCTGTGCAGGGCGCTGCCTCTGCCCGTCATTCAAAAAGTTCTTTGGTGTGGGCCTTTTTTGAGGCGAGTGCATCAGATCGCACAGCTGCTGTTTGCAACATATGTCTCAAGCGTATATCGCGTGGCCAAAACATCAGCTGCTTGGGCACCACATGCTTGATCAGACATATGTTGACCTGCCATGCAGCTCGTTGGCAAGCCTACCTTAAAGACCCACACCAAAGAACAAAGCTGACCTCTTCTTGCACCGCATCAGCTGGGATCTCCAACCCCACTATACCTTCACTCCTCTCTGAAACCTGCTCTGAGAGGAATGAAGGTGTAGAATTAGGTGTGTCACAGGCAAGTACTTGCGGGCACTCTGCTAGCAGTACACCAACGTCCGATTCTAGCAGGCAAATTTCCCTGCCCCAGCTGCTGGACCGTCGAAAGAAGTTCACTCCCAGCCATCCACATGCCCAGCGGTTGAATGCTAGCTTGGCTAAATTGCTAGCGCTTCAACTGCTGCCTTTTCAGTTGGTAGACTTGGCCCCCTTCCGTGAGTTTGTGCAATGTGCGGTTCCTCAGTGGCAGGTTCCCAAACGACACTTTTTCGCACGGAAGGCTATTCCGGCTCTCTACAGGCATGTGGAAGGCAATGTCTTGGCCTCGCTGGACAGGGCGGTCAGCGGTAAGGTGCATATTACCGCTGACTCATGGTCCAGCAGTAATGGACAGGGACGTTACCTTTCTTTCACGGCCCATTGGGTCACTCTTTTGGCAGCTGGGAAGGATGCAGGACAAGGTGCAGTAGTGTTGGAGGTTGTTCCACCGCCACGCCTCCAAAATGCTACTACTGGTTGTGACACACCTCTCTCCTCCACCCCCTCCTCTTCTTCTTCCTCCATGGCCTCTTCCTGTGGTTTGTCCTCGGAACCAGCGGTGCTCCGTAGGCGTTCAAGGGGCTACGCAAGTACGCAGGCAAAAAGATGCCATGCCGTGCTTGCGCTGGTGTGTTTGGGGGACAGGAGCCACACTGGGGCAGAGGTCCTGTCTGCTCTGCAGGGGCAGGCCGAGAGGTGGTTGACGCCACGCCAGCTTAAGCCAGGAATGGTGGTTTGCGACAATGGCACCAACCTCCTCTCCGCCCTCCGACAGGGACAACTGACCCATGTGCCCTGTATGGCTCACGTCCTTAACCTGGTGGTGCAGCGGTTCTTGGGCAGGTATCCGGGCTTACAGGATGTCCTGAGGCAGGCCAGGAAAGTCTGTGTGCATTTCCGCAGATCTTATAATGCCAGTGCTCGCCTGGCTGAGCTTCAAAAGGAGTTGAACCTGCCCAAGAACCGCCTTATATGTGACATGCCCACCAGGTGGAACTCAACGTTGGCCATGCTGCAGCGGCTGCACACGCAGCAGAGGGCCATCAATGAGTACCTGTGCGACTACAGCACCAGGACAGGGTCAGGGGAGCTCGGTTTTTTTTCACCACGCCAGTGGGGCATGATCAGGGATGCATGCACTGTCCTGGCACCATTTGAGGAGGCCACGAGGATGGTGAGCAGTGACAGTGCATGCATCAGTGACACTGTACCTCTTGTCCACCTGTTGGAGCACACGCTGCGTGGAATAATGGACAGGGCACTTGAGGCAGAACAGAGGCAGGAAGAGGAGGACTTCCTTGCCTCTCAAGGCCCCCTTTACCCAGACAGTGTTCCTTCTGTCCCACCCATCGCACAGGAAGAGGAGGAGGAGGAGGAGGATTGTGTCAGCATGGAGGTGGAGGCTGGCACTCAGCATCATCAGCAGCAGTCTTTTAGGGATGATTTACAGTCCCAAGAAACCAGTGGACTTGTACGTGGCTGGGAGGAGGTGGCTGCGGATCATGTCGTCCTTAGTGACCCAGAGGACTCCGGACTGAATGCCTCAGCTAACCTACGCTGCATGGCCTCCCTGATCCTGCAAAGTCTGCGGAACGATCCTCGTATTCTTCGGATCAAGGAGAGGGACCATTACTGGCTGGCCACTCTCCTTGATCCACGGTACAAGGGTAAGGTTGCGGACCTAATCGTACCGTCACAGAGGGAGCAGAGGATGAGACAACTCCGGGAGGCCTTGCAGAAAGGTCTGTGCAACGCGTTCCCAGAGACTGGGAGGTTACAAACTCCTGGTCCTGGACAACGAGTTGCTGAGGCTTCGGGCAGTCAAAGAAAGAGCGGTGGGGAAGGTGGCCGTCTGACCGATGCGTTCAGACAATTCTTTAGTCCGCAGCCCCAAAGTATGATCGGTTCCAGCAACCATCGCCAGCGTCTGATATACATGGTCCAGGAATACCTAGGGGCAAGGTCAGACTTGGACACCTTCCCTACCGAAAATCCTCTGGCTTACTGGGTCTTGAGGATGGATCACTGGCCAGAGCTTGCACAGTATGCAATTGAGCTACTGGCCTGTCCTGCATCCAGCGTTCTTTCAGAACGCACATTCAGTGCTGCTGGAGGATTTGTCACGGATCACAGGGTGCGCCTGTCCACCGACTCGGTTGATCGACTGACTTTCATCAAGATGAACCAGTCTTGGATCACCACCAGCTACCACACACCAGATGCTGATATAACAGACTAATTGATTTTAAAATGTCACATCCCTTCAAGACTGATGCTGATGCTGAGTGCCTGTGCTGTTATGTTGACTGGCTATCCTCCTCCTCCTCCTCAATGATACGATTAACGATGATAGCTTGGAAGATCATTTTGGTTTATGTGTGACGCCACCAGTGGCTAAGGCCCAATTTTTCAACCCCTGTTTAACAGGGGCGTGTAATTTAAAATTTTTGATGCAATACTTTGCAACAGGCCTCATTGCTGTGCTCCAAGTACAGTATCTGTGAGGGGTTGCAGTGTTGTGCCACCAGTGCCTAAGGCCCAATTTTTCAGCCCCTGTTCAACAGGGGCATGCAATTATAATTATTGATCTAATAATTCACAGCAGGGACCATTGCTGCGCCCACCAAGAGTAACTGTCAGGCCTTACAGTGTTGTGGCACCAGCAACACCATCAAAGGCCCAATTTTTACTAACACTGATCAACAATTATATGTTATTACAATTCCTGATATTATACTTGACAGCAGGGCGTTCCAGCACCCACCAAGAATAACTGTGAGTGCTTTCAGTGTTGTGCCAACACCAACACCTAAGGGGCCAATTTCTGCAGAGTATATACGGAAGGTCCCTACTTTCAAACATCCAACTTACAAACTACTACTACTTGCAAACGGAAGAAGACAACAGGAAGTGAGAGGAAATCTACCCCTTGGAAGGAAAATTCTCTCCTGTAAGAATTAATATGGGAGAAAGGTGTCTCTTCTCTACTGATGCTTTATCACCAATCCTTGTTTCAATAAAAACACCACATTTCAAAAACAGTTGTCATTGGGACGCAAAGTGAGGTGAAATGTTCTGAACAGGGGCACAGACAGCAAAAAAAATGTGACAGGGGTGATAACCGTTCCCTATGTTTTACAAAAAGCTAAAAAAAAGGAATTTGCCATGGAGCTCCACTTAAACAATGCAGCTGTTCAAAATTATAAACAGATTCTACATAAGAACAAACCTACAGTCCCTGTCTTGTATGCACCGCCTGTATACGGCTGTTTAGAGTATATAGGTCCTTTTTTATTTTGTGTGCGGGGTTCCCCTTAATATCCATACAAGACCCAAAGGGCCTGGTAATGGGCTGGGGTAGGGGGGGGGGGGTTGATGGGGTAGCTATGCCATTTTTCCTAAAGATTTTCATCCATATTACCGGGACCAGACATTGCATTAAAGCCGCAAGCAGTTTTAAATGACTTTTTTCCCTTTAGAAATGTTATTTTGTGCAGGGACAGTTCTAAACACGGGAAACACGTGGCACTTCACAGGCATACTTTAGACACCCCCCAGGTACAATATTTAAAGGAATATTTGACTTTTTTTTTTTCACTTTATGCATCATTAAAATGACTGCTCCCGGAAAACGTCCGTTTTTAAAACTTCTTTTTGCATTGATACATGTCCCCTGGTGCAGAAGCCGGGTTCCCAAACTCTGTTTCGGACAATAACATGGATAATAGTCGTTATAATTAGCACTTTAGAATCCGAACGTTCGCATCCATTGTATTTAATAGGGTTCTAATGTTCGTGCGAACTTTCGGTCCGTTCGCGGGTTCTGGTGCGAACCGAACCCGGGGGTGTTCGGCTCATCACTACTCCCTGGAGCTCTCTCTCATTTCCCATCTGTGGGGGGCTGTAAGCACTGGCAGTCTGACAGCTCTCTGCAGGCGAGCCACAGCTGAGAGCAGGAGAGTTTTGGGGGACACACAGCAGCTATGTAGAAAGGAAACAGTGGAAAAGGCTAGAGCAGGACGTCAGCATGATCAGTATAGCAGTGGAGCGCTAGTGCCATGCGACTGTTTCTTCCACATCCTGGCCATAGAGGGGACCTTCAGAAATGGGCTCTACTAATTCTGGTCATCCAAATCCTGGTGGCAACCTGGGATTTCCCCTCATACTCTGAGGTGGCCATGGAACAGACATTCTAGAGAAATCTATCCAATTGCACACAGGTGACAAAATTGCAGGGTTAAATTAAACTGCCCTTCATGTAAAGTGAAAAATATGTTTTTTGCCTTTTATTTTACTGTTAGCACATTGCTAATTGCATTGGCTACTTGTTTGTAATACTGATATTTGCACTTAAAACTGTAATTTTGGCTAACTGTTTAGAACACCTTTGAGATGAATTAGAGTGGGGACTGCAAGCAAGGCCTTCTCATCCAACATCAGTGCCTGACCTCAAAAATGCGCTTCTAGAAGAATGGTCAAACATTCCTATAGACACACTCCTAAACCTTGTGGACAGCCTTCCCAGAAGAGATGAAGCTGTTATGGCTGCAAAGGGTGAGCCAACTCAATATTGAACCCTACAGACCGAAACTAGGATTCCATTATAGTGGCGTTCTGCCTAAAAAAAAATAGAGGAGGTTATGGGGGTTATTAAACACCTCAAAAACAGATCAGCCCCTGGCCCTGATGGTTTATCCATACCCTATTATAAGACTTTTGCCAACACCTTAGCCCCCTATCTAACCAAATTTTTTAATGACAAAACAAATGGCTTACCATTAGTCACACATCTTAATACGGCATTTATTACAGTTATACCCAAACCAGACAAAAATCCTGAAGACATCAGTAATTATCGCCCTATTTCCTTAATAAACAATGATATTAAAATTATGACAAAGATCATGGCCAATCGATTAGCATCTTTTATTAAAAATTCATCCCAGGAAGACAGGGCCCAGACCAAATCAGACGAGCAATAGATATTGTATCTATTCTGCAATCCAACTGGGAGGGAGGAGAAAAACAACAAGGCTTACTACTGTCACTGGATCTGCAAAAGGCCTTTGACTCAGTGTCATGGCCATACCTGTTTTCCCTAATAGATCGATGGGGCTTTGGAGTTCGCTTTAAGGGCCTCTTCCATTCCCTTTATTCTCACCCTCAGGCTCTCATCTGTTTACAGGGTCATTATTCCAACCCAATCAATATAGCACAAGGCACTAGACAGGGATGCCCGCTTTCCCCTCTCATATTTGCTATTGCCATTGAAACATTAGCCATAGCCATCAGACAAAATCCCAATATTAAAGGAGTATCCTGTGGCAGGGCCGTCTTTTCGCATGGGCATGCTGGGCAGTTGCCCGGGGGCCCCACTTGCCTGGGGGGCCCCACCTGCCCAGCGACCCCAGCCAAGCATCTCTGTGTCACCCTTGCTTCATACTCCTAATTTCAACTTTCTGTGACCCCGCGCTTTGGCCGCCATGTTCAGTCTCAGGCCGGCCCCTGGCGCCCTGTGATTGGGCGAAAGGGGTCAGGTGCGGCAGGTGGGGCTGGCCTGTCCTCAATCACGGGAGAGCGGGACTGGCCTTCACTATGAGCTGTGGCCGATGTCTTCTCCGCCTCCTCTCCGGGTCACCGATCATGTCCCCGCCGGGGCAGGCAGTCTGTGCCCGATGTCTTCTCCTCCTCCTCCTCTCTGGGTCATCGATCATGTCCCCGCTGGGGCAGGCAGTGTGACAGGCGGCGGCGTACAGATCATGGAAGCAAAAAAAGGTAAGAGACTCACTCGTGAGTTTTGTTGCTGGCCCGGGGGGGGGGGAGATATGGTCTGGGGAGGGGGAGCAGCCATAAAGTCAGTGCATAGTCTAATGTGTGTGTAGTGTATTGTGTGTAGTGTATTGTGTGTGTGTGTGTGTGTGTGTGTGTAGTGTATAGTGCACAGGCAGTAGTGTATTGTGTGTGTAGTGTATTGTGTATAGTGTATAGTGTGTGTTTGTAGTGTATAGTGTGTGTTTGTAGTGTATAGTGTGCAGGCAGTAGTGTATTGTGTGTGTGTGTGTAGTGTATAGTGTGCAGGCAGTAGTGTATAGTGTGTGTGTGTGTGTGGTGTATAGTGTAGTGTGTGTGTGTGTGTGTGGTGTATAGTGTGCAGGCAGTAGTGTGTAGTGTATTGTGTGTGTGTGTGTGTAGTGTATGTGTGTGTGTGTGTGGTGTATTAGTCTGTGGGTAGAGTATTGTGTAGCGGTCAGTATGTAGTGTATTATGTAGTGGTCTGTGGGTAGTGTATTGTGCGTGTGTGTAGTATGTAGTGCATTTTGTGTGTGTGTGTGTGTGTGTGTGTGTGTGTGTAGTATGTAGTGTATTGTGTGTGTGTGTGTGGTGTATTAGTCTGTGGGTAGAGTATTGTGTAGCGGTCAGTATGTAGTGTATTATGTAGTGGTCTGTGGGTAGTGTATTGTGTGTGTGTGTAGTGTATTGTGTGTGTGTGTGTGGTGTATTAGTCTGTGGGTAGAGTATTGTGTAGCGGTCAGTATGTAGTGTAATATGTAGTGGTCTGTGGGTAGTGTATTGTGTGTGTAGTGTGTGTGTGTAGTATGTAGTGTATTGTGTGTGTGTGTGTGTGTGGTGTATTAGTCTGTGGGTAGAGTATTGTGTAGCGGTCAGTATGTAGTGTAATATGTAGTGGTCTGTGGGTAGTGTATTGTGTAGTAGTGGTCAGTATAGGAATCAGGTAGGTTGGTGTGTATTGGTCAGTGTGGTGTGTAGTGTAGTGGTCAGTGGATATAGTGTAGTGTAGTGTAGACAGGGCCCCAGTGCACTGTATTGCCCGGGGGCCTATAATGCTCTTATGATGGCACTGTCCTGTGGTAATCAAATTCACAAATGTGGCCTATTTGCAGATGACATCTTATTGTTCGTGAGTCTGACGTCTCCGCTGATATCCCTTCCTAACGTCTGCCAGGTTCTGAAGGCCTTCACTGAGGTCTCAGGCCTTAGGGTAAATTACTCAAAATCACAAGCTCTAAATGTTTCGCCTTCCTTGCCTAGTGCCTTGTTGCTTAAACAATCCTTTGGATTTGAATGGACAGAAACCTCAATCAAATATCTGGGCATTACCTTAACAGCCCGCATTGCGACCCTTTTTTTACATAATTATCCACCTTTATTCAAAAAATTTGAGAATGATCTAGCATCTTGGTCCAAAAACGAATTATCTTGGTTAGGTAGAATTAATTCTATAAAAATGACTCTGCTCCCTAGAATCCTTTATTTCTTTAGATCTCTTCCTATTCCCATTACTAAGAATCACTTGAAAAAGCTCCAAAGTAAAATCATCAAATTTATCTGGGGTGCTTCAGGTTACCGCATCCCCCAAAACACATTACTTCGTCACAGAAAACAGGGAGGTTTAGGTCTACCTGACCTACATAAATACTACTTAGCAGCTAGACTAGCCCAGACTTCTTTGATTTATTCTGCAACAGAAAAACCAGACTGGATCAATATTAAAAAAGAGGCTACACCAACACTATCCTTAGAATACCTTTTATGGTGCCACCCCAAAAAAAGACCCCCCATAATGTCCCCGACTCTATCTCAATCGTTTGCACTATGGGATTCCCTAAGAAACCTCCCAAACCTTATATCCTCTGGAAGACCTCTTTCTCATTTATTCAATAACCCTGACTTCCCCCCTGGTCTAAATGTAGAGGCATTTAAATGGTGGATAGATAAAGGATTGTATCGTATAGGACAATTTTTTTAATCCTGAAGGGCCTATATCCCTTAGTTACTGCATCAAACATCTGAAACTTCCAGTTTCTGAAAAACCGCGGTTTAATTAAATTTTCTAATTTTTAAACCAAATCTGGAAGGAAAAACCCCTTCCTCCCCAATTTACGAAGTACGAGTTATGGTGCAGCCAGTCCGTTTCACAAAGGGGAGGCATATCTATGGTATATTCATGCCTCACTCACCCTACATCAAAATCTTCCTATATGGAGGCTTGGGAAAAAGACGCCCAGTTTTGTTGGAATTTGGATACCTGGCACTCAGCCTTCTCTAAATCTTTCAAAGTGATTCTTAATGTCTCTCTAATGGAGGCAAATATTAAAGTTATAACCAGATGGTATCTAACTCCCTCCAGACTGGCATCTATATATCCAGCATCAGATCCAACGTGTTTCAGAGGATGCCAACTTTACGGCTCTATGCCTCATATTTGGTGGGAGTGCCCCAGAGTTCGCCCCTTCTGGAGAAAAATATTTTTATTAATTTTTAAGGTAACAGGTTTTCAGGTCCCTAGGTCCCTACCAGTAGCATTTTGAACGCTCATATTCCTCACATACCAAAGGTTACACAAAAATTGATACACTTTATCTTTACAGGCGCCAAAATCACAATTGCCAAATCATGGAAAAAAACAAAACCTTTCCTGTCAGATGCCAAAACCAAAATATCTTGGATACTAACTCAGGAAAAATTGGCTAGCATCTTATCTAATACCATTCCCAAATTCAAAAAAATATGGGAACCTTGGGCCAAATATATGGGGATTTTGATTGGTGAAGATGCTGTTTTACCTTCTATTCAACATTAGGTTGGACACATATCCATCCCTTTTCCTCCATCCTCTTTTTTACCCGCTGTCTTTATTTTCCTCATATTTTCTTCCTTCTAAAAAGGATTTATGGAAACTCTTTTTTTGGGAATTCTAGTTTCCCATTATAAGTTATGTCTTTTTTATTTAGATTTAACGGGATACTATCAAATGTTTTGTTCGGCCTTGTTTAGTCCATCCCGATCTGTTGGCACTAATAATCTTCTCGGGGCCTAAGAGTCAGAAGGAGGTCTCTATGCCTGGAGCAGTTAGTTCCCGATAAGGGGCTTCAGGTTTCCCTTCTCCCTTCTATTATAATATAAGGATGAAGAGATCTCCCCCTGACAAACTTTTGATTGCTTTAGTTTTAGGGATCACACCCTTCATTTAAAGCGGTTGTATACCGCAAAATATTTTTTTTTTTCAGAACCTGCAAGGCAAAGTCATAATGAGCTAGTATGACTAGCATACTAGCTCATTATCAATCACTTACCTTAGATCGAAGCCCCCGCAGCGGTCCTCGGACACGTCCTCCGTCGCATCCATGATACCCGGAGTGACTTCCGGGTATCGCCGCTCCGGCGCTGTGATTGGCCGGAGCGGCGATGACGTCACTCCCGCGCATGCGCGGGGAACGGCACGATCCCCGCGCATGCGCGAATTCCGGCAGTGTCCGGCAGACTGCCAATCAAAGAGCCTCCGCGTTCAGTGCACCTGCGCCGTTATCTACGGCGCGCATGCGCCGTAGATAGCGGTGCACTCTTTTTTGGAAATATCTCTGAGACCGTGTAGGTCTCGGAGATATTGCAAGCACCTACAGGTAAGCCTTAATGTAGGCTTACCTGTAGGTGCATTTCATATTTGTGGATATACAACCACTTTAATTGCTTATCATTTTAAGTTCATGTTTCTCTGATAGCTTACGTGAATCTATCCTTTTTTTTCTAGGATGTTTTTATTAATTTATCCATTTATTGACTAATGATTTTGTTTATTTCTAAACATAATCTTTTGTCTTTATTTTAATTTATTTGTATCTAACATGATGTAATATTCTGTATTATTTATCTACTTCTGAAAATAAAATATTTTGAAAGTAAAAAAAAAAAAATTAAATCACCAGCTACAAATACTGCGACTGCTGACTTTTAATAATCGGACACTTACCTGTCCCACGGTCTAGCGATGCGGGCGAACAAAGCCCCGCTCCTCTCCCCCTTCTCTTCACGACGCCGGCATTCTTTAGCCCTGTACACATGATCGGTTTTACCGATGAAAACCGTCCGATGGATTGTTTTCATCAGACAAACCGATCGTGTATGGGACCCATCGGTCTTTTTTCCATCGGTTTTAAAAAATAGAACATGTTTGAAATTTTTCCGATGGATAAAAAAACCGATCGAAAACTCCGATCGTCTATGGGCAATTCCATTGGATAAAAAACCCACGCATGCTCAGAATCAAGTCGACGCATGCTCAGAAGCATTGAACTTAATTTTTCTCGGCTCATCGGAGTGTTTTACGTCACCGGGTTTGGAACGGTCGGTTTTTTGACTGATGGTGTGTAGGCAAGACTGATGGAAGTCAGCTTAATCAGATTTCCGATGGACAAAACCATCGGATTAGAATCCATAGGATATCCGATCGTGTGTACGAGGCTTTAGTGTGGTCGCCTGGCTGTGGATTCACAGCCGGGCATGCACTGTGCTCGCGCGAGCCGCGCTGCGCTCTGTGAATGGCCGGGCAATCTTCTGGGACCTGTGCCGTGTCCAAGAAGATTGCAGGGAGGGAGCGGGAAAGGGGATCTTCCTTCCGGTGCCGCCGAGCCCTGGGAGGAAGTGGGAGCTGGATCCCTCTAAAAAGAGAGTATCCGCTCCCCCACCCTAAACAAAATGACATGCCAGATGTGGCATGTCAGGGGGTCACCTTCACTTAAAGCGGAAGTTTCATTTTTTCCCCAGAGGCTGCAACACCTAAGCAAGAGGCACCACTAAACAAATACTGCCATGAAGACCAAGGAACTCTCCAAATAATTAAGGCACAATGTTGTTGAGAAGTAAAAGTCAAGGTTAGGTTATAAAAAAATATCCAAATCTTTGATGATCCCTAGGAGCACTATCAAATCTATCATAACCAAATGGAAAGAACATGGCACAACAGCAAACCTGCCAAGAGACGCCGCACACCAAAACTCACGGACCGGGCAAGGAGGGCATTAATCAGAGAGGCAGCACAGCACAGAGACCTAGGGTAACCCTGGAGGAGCAGCAGAGACTGGAGTATCTGTATGTAGCGGGTACTTACTTTCCCGGGGTAAATTTTGAATCTTTTGGTGACACCGGTGGTGTGTTCCGGCGGTCCACTGGGTGGCGCTGTCACTATGGGCTGACGGACGGATATTGCTGTGTGCTGAGTCCCCTTTTTGGCCTCTCTCGGCAGCGGTATGGTGGGGCGGGGAACCCGCCATGCTTGCTGGGAGAGGGTATAAAGGGGCCGGCCATCTTGGTCACGGGGTCTTCATCCCATGCACCTTCAGCTTGCGGACGGTGGTTCGCATTTGTCCTCTAGGCGGTCTGGGCCTAGAGGACCACCGGAGATCGTGTTCCACCTCAGGCACCTTTAGTCCTGGGGTGAGGTACTTGGATGGAGGTCCGGAGCTCAGTGCCCAACACTGAGTTCCGCGAGGGAAGGATCCTAAGGCACTCCGGGGATGGATGCCTGAATCTGAGGTCGTAATGGACCGGGAAGAGCTCCTCATCTGAAGACCCGGTGCAGCAGACTGCCGGTGACGGGTGAGTCTCTTGTCGGAGACCGTCCGGAAGGAGAATTTCCCTCGTGCGGAGACCATAGATCACTCTCAGGGAGGAGAGTGGATGATAGAACTTGTGTCTGGGCCTATTCGTACACACACCTCCTTTTTCTGTTCTGAAGCCAAGGGAGTACATGTTATGTTCTAAATAAAGGAGTTGTCAAGGTCACCTGTGGCCAGGTGACAGATGCACACCGTAGGGGGACAGGAGTGCACCGCAAGGTAGTGAACCCTATGGCTGACTGCTGCGGATAGGAAACTGGGTGGTTGTGGAAAGCGGGACCAGAGGAGCACAACCGGGATCCTAACGGAAGCTAGAGCCAAGATTCCCCAGGGCGCGGAGTCTAAGACCCAGCTGGTCTTCTCCAGGGCCTCTAGTGGTGAGGATGTTATGCTGCAGGCTGGGACCAGGTCGCGGCCCCTGGAGTTTCCTAGCTCACGCCCCGTAGGATAAGGGGAAAAGAGGGGAAGCAGCAGCACACGATAAGAGAGAACCGAATAACAAGCTGAAGGTCAGGGGCCACAAGCAGACAAGGATAACGAAGAACGAGCCGAAGGTCAAGGGTCACGAGCAGACAGGGATAGTCGGGGACAAGCCAATAACGTAACAGAGAGACAGACGTAGCACACGGCAGGCAGGAACCCAAGCACACAATGCCTAACAAACACGTTGATCAGCAAAGCAGGCTTGCAGTGCACAGGTTAATATAGTGTTCTGTGATAGGGCCTGGGGTGGAGTCAGGCTGGGAGGAGATTATAAAGGAAGCCAGGTGAAAGGGTTCTGGCCTCTAAGATGAACACATGGGAAGGAAGGTAAGCTGACAGACAAACACTACTGCATATCCATGACAGGAGTGTTGGACTTTGACGGTGTGTGGCTCAGTTTCTGGCGGACAAGGTTAAAGGAGACTCTTGGAGGGAGGATCCGATGCACAGCACAGACCCGAAGGTAACAAGAGACATTGCTGAGACCACATACACAACTGTGGTGGAAGCCTGGCGTAGCTCACCCCTCTCCCTCCCCTATCGTACCCCTAGACCAGAGACAGTGCGAGTTGGAAAACTTTAATAGAGGGGAGTGGGGAGAGGGTGTGCGCTACATGTACATAGGACAACAATAAGCCGTACGCTCCATAGAGTTGGGCTTTATGGCAGAGTGGCCAGAAGAAAGCCATTACTTTCAGCAAAAAACAAAATGGCACGTTTTGAGTTTGTGAAAAAGCATGTGGGAGACATACCAAAATTATGGAGGAAGGTGTTCTGGTCTGATGAGTTTAAAATTGAACTTTTTGGCCATCAAGAAAGTGCTATGTCTGACGCAAACCCAACACATCACATCACCCAAAGAACACAAACCATTTTCAGCAGTTGGGACTGGGAAACTGGTCAGAGTTGAGGGAAAGATGGATGGTGCTAAATACAGAGATATTCTTGAGCAAAACCTCTGTGTGTGATTTGAGGCTAGGAGGGAGGTTCACCTTCCAGCAGGACAATGACCCCAAACACACTTCTAAAGCAACACTTGAGTGGTTTAAGGGGAAACATGTAAATGTGTTGGAATGGCCTAGTCAAAGCCCAGACCTCAATTTAATAAAAAATCTGTGGTCAGACTTAAAGATTGCTGTTCACAAGTGCAAACCATCCAACTTGAAGAAGCTGGAGCAGTTTTGGAAGGAGGAATGGGCAAAAATCTCAGTGGTAAGATGTGGCAAGCTCATAGAGACTTATCCAAAGCGTCTTGGAGCTGTGATAGCCGCAAAAGGTGGCTCTACAAAGTATTGACTTTAGGGGGGTGAATAGTTATGCACATTGACTTTTTCTGTTATTTTGTCCTATTTGTTGTTTGCTTCACAATAAAAAAAAAAAAAAAAAACATCTTCAAAGTTGTGGGCATGTTCTGTGAATTAAATTATGCAAATCCTCAAACAATCCATGTTAAATCCAGGTTGTGAGGCAACAAAACACAGAAAATGCCAAGGGGGGTGAATACTTTTGCAAGGCACTGTATGACTTTAGCTGCTTTGCTAACCTACAAGGTTTGTGGCACATGTGTTATCAGACATCTAAGGATGGCTTTTGATATAAAACGCCATTTGTAACATCTAATTTGCATTATGTACTTTATGGTGGGATATGTCCACTATTTATGAATCTTCAGTGATGTCATTTTATTTCTGTGGATAATATCAGTTAGGGATGGGCTATCGGTTCAAGTCGAACATCGGCTGTTCGATTGTTCGCCGAAGATCGAACATTATGGGGCGTTTGCGCCAAATTTGAGAGGCGCGTCACGCCCCATAATGCACTGCGTCATCGCAGTGCATTGCTTGCTGATAATTGGCCAAGCATGCACTATGACCCGCATGCTTTGGCCAATCACAGCGCCGTCAGCAAAGAGAGCCATAATTGGCCAAAGGCCAATTATGGCTCAGGGGGTTAAAGGGGTTGTAAAGGTTCGTTTTTTATTTTCTAAATTGGTTCCTTTAAGCTAGTGCATTGTTGGTTCACTTACCTTTTTTTTTAGATTTCCCTTCTAAATATTTTTTTTCTTTGTTTTCTTTGTCTGAATTTCTCACTTCCTGTTCCTCCTCAGTAAGCTGTTCAGTAAGCTGTTCTGGGTGACTAAACACCACTCGGATGATGGTGTGAAGTTTAGTGAGGAGAAACAGGAAGTGAGAAATTCAGACAAAGGAAAAACAACATTTAGAAGGTAAATCAAAGGAAAAGGTAAGTGAACCAACAATGCACTAGCTTAAAGGAACCTATTTAGAAAATAAAAAACGAACCTTTACAACCCCTTTAAGTCCACGCCCCTCACTATATAAGTCCGCCTGCTAGGGTGACCACATCTCAAAACTGCCATTCAGGGACACCCCCCCCCCCCCCCAAATATGATTTTTGACATTTTCTTTGCCGATTTTTGGGGCAGGGGCGTATGAAATCAGCGGACCCGTGTGCAAGATCAAAAGTGGGCCCTAGGCAACAACAGGAACAACAATATGGCGCGCAAAGCGCGTCGCGGTGAACGGTGGACATGTCTTAAATTGCGCTAAATATTGGCTTAAAGGGGGTGCTGTTAAAGAGAGTCTGAGATGACTTGTATAGTGCAGAATGTGGTAATGTTAAATAGGGAATGCAGAGTGTAATGGCGGGGGGTAATATGTACAGGAGAGGAGTGCGGGGGGTAATATGTACAGGAGAGGAGTGCGGAGTGTATGGCGGGGGTAATATGTACAGGAGAGGAGTGCGGAGTGTATAGCGGGGGGGAGTAATATGTACAGGAGAGGAGTGCGGAGTGTATGGCGGGGGTAATATGTACAGGTGAGGAGTGCGGAGTGTATGGCGGGGGGTAATATGTACAGGAGAGGAGTGTGGAGTGTATGGCGGGGGTAATATGTACAGGAGAGGAGTGCGGAGTGTATGGCGGGGGGTAATATGTACAGGAGAGGAGTGTGGAGTGTATGGCGGGGGGTAGTTAGTGGAGAGAGGAGGAAGAGGAGTGCAATACCACCTCCTGATAGTCTGTCAGCCACTGCTATACCACTTTGGTGGTGGGGCACTCCGAAGGATGTAAGGGGGCACTCTGGAGAAAGTAAAGGGGCACTCTGGAGGCACTAAGGGGGCACCCTAGAGGTTGTAAGGGGGATGTAAGGGGGCAGTCTGGCGGTACTAACTTAGTCAGAGCCCCCTTACATCCTCCAGGGTGCCCCCTTAGTGCCTCCTTAACATCCTCTGGAGTGCACCTTACATTCTCCTCCAGAGTGCCCCCTTACACCCCCCTTCACAGTGCCCCCTTACATCCCCCTCCAGAGTGCCCCCTTACATCCCCCTCCAGAGTGCCCCCTTAGTACTACTGTACTGTCCTTAGTACTACTGTCCTTAGTACTACTGTACTAAGGGGCACTCTGGAGAAAGTAAAGGGGCACTCTGGAGAAAGTAAGGGGAGGAAGTAAGGGAGCACTCTGGAGGCACACAGATAGTACCTCCAGAGTGCCCCACTGCAGAGAGTCCTGAGGAGTGATGGCCATTAATCCATGCCAGGTGAATGTTAGGAAAAGCAGAGCACACCACCCACCTCATGGCTGCCCTATTCCACTACTGCTTGCTCACTCCCTGCCACAGCCCTGTAGAGCCTGCAGAGTGGTCAGAGGGGCCGCAGAGTAGTCAGAGGGGCAGTGGGATGGACAGGGGGATCGTGGGATGGATAGGGGGATCGTGGGATGGACAGGGGGACCGTGGGATAGACAGGGGGACCGTGGGATAGACAGGGGGACCGTGGGATAGACGGGGGACCGTGGGAAGAACGGAGGGGGACAATAGAAAGGAGGGGGACATGGAGGAAGAATGAAGGGGGACAGCAGAACAGAGGGGGACACGGAGGAAGAATAAAGGGGGACAGCAGAACAGAGGGGGACACGGAGGAAGAACGGAGGGGGACAGCAGAACAGAGGGGGACAGCAGAACGGAGGGGGACAGCAGAACGGAGGGGGACAGCAGAACGGAGGGGGACAGCAGAACGGAGGGGGACAGCAGAACGGAGGGGGACAGCAGAACGGAGGGGGACAGCAGCAGCAGAACAGAGGGGGACACGGAGGAAGAACGGAGGGGGACAGCAGCAGCAGAACAGAGGGGGACACGGAGGAAGAACGGAGGGGGACAGCAGCAGCAGAACAGAGGGGGACACGGAGGAAGAACGGAGGGGGACAGCAGCAGCAGAACAGAGGGGGACACGGAGGAAGAACGGAGGGGGACAGCAGCAGCAGAACAGAGGGGGACAGCAGCAGCAGAACAGAGGGGGACACGGAGGAAGAACGGAGGGGGACAGCAGCAGCAGAACAGAGGGGGACACGGAGGAAGAACGGAGGGGGACAGCAGCAGCAGAACAGAGGGGGACAGCAGAACGGAGGGGGACACGGAGGAAGAACGGAGGGGGGACAGCAGCAGCAGAACAGAGGGGGACACGGAGGAAGAACAGAGGGGGACAGCAGCAGCAGAACGGAGGGGGACACGGAGGAAGAACGGAGGGGGACACAGAGGAAGAACGGAGGGGGACACAGAGGAAGAACGGAGGGGGACACAGAGGAAGAACGGAGGGGGACAGCAGCAGCAGAAAGGAGGGGGACACAGAGGAAGAATGGAGGGGGACAGCAGCAGCAGAAAGGAGGGGGACACGGAGGAAGAACGGAGGGGGACAGCAGCAGCAGAACAGAGGTGGACACGGAGGAAGAACAGAGGGGGACAGCAGCAGCAGAACAGAGGGGGACACGGAGGAAGAACGGAGGGGGACAGCAGCAGAACAGAGGGGGACACGGAGGAAGAACAGAGGGGGACACGGAGGAAAACCGGAGGAGGACAGCAGCAGAATGGAGGGGGACAGCAGCAGCAAAACGGAGGGCGGGGACAGCAGCAGCAGAACGGAGGGGGGACAGCAGCAGCAGAACGGAGGGGGGGGGGGCAGCAGCAGAACGGAGGGGGACAAAGTGTGAGTGTAACAAAGACAGTACAGTGAGTACACTAACCTGTCCTGGTCCTGGAAGTCAGACTGGCTGCTGGCACTGACTGCAAACTTGTGGACCTCGACGTGGGCGGGAGGAGCAGGAGCCTGGCTGGAGGCTGCACAGGAGAGTGGCTCTGCCTGGTCACTGGCGTCAGGTCAGCCGCATCACTCACTCTCTGTGCTAGCTCTGGTCGGTCGTCACTGGAGGAGGTGGACTAGTCTGGACGACGAGGCTCTCTCAGGCTGGCCTGGCTGGCTAACGCTGTGCACAGGTGAGTGCGTGAGTGGCTCCGCGTCACGGTCACTCACTTTGTGCTGGCTCTGGACTGGCTGGTGGATGCGGAGGGGAGGGAGGCGTGCACGCTGGCTGCTCTGACTCAGCGTAGTGTGCGCCGGGCGGGTGCACACTGCACTCACTGCCCACACTGACAGGTCCCCAGCTCAGCTGACGTCACTGGTTGCTAGATGCGGAGCGGCCCCTAGCCTAGCAACCAGACTGGCAGTGGCAGCCGCAGCCTATGTGTTTATGTTATTGATCAGTGTGATAACATTTATAAGGTGGTGGCGGGCTGCGGACAGGCGGAGCGGACTGGTCACTGTTTTCTTTTCATTCCGGGACGTCTGTATTGTCCCGGAATGAGCTGCTCGGGACACGGGACAAAAATATTCAATCAGGGACGATCCCGGGCAAACCGGGACACGTGGGCACCCTACCGCCTGCACGTCGGCCTTCTGTAGTGTGTTCCGGCAGAGAGATAGAGTGTCATTTAAATTACTTTACTTTGAGCAGGCAGGCGATTCAGTTAGCTGCAGTGTATTTAGTGCATCCCGGTTTTGTATATATATGTAGCGCACTCACCCCCTTCACCTGCCTTTGGCTCCCCGCAGGTAGAGAGGGCACACCACGCCACAAGCCCGTACCCTCCTGTGTAAAGAGGTTGAGCGGTGTTATTGGCGGGTCTCCACAGCCAGAAACCAGAATCCTCCAGAGAATGGTTCTCACCTCTACAATTGACAGAGATAAGTCCTTGTTCCCCCAGTGACTTGAATGTCCACACCAGCTGCAACTCCAACGCAGAGTTTATTTCTCGTACATAACAGTCTCTGATAGGTAAATGTTGGAGTAAGAAGACAGGACAGCATAAGGTGTGGGAGAGGTCCAGGCACAAACGTAATCACCTCACTGCTCGGTTTCTCAAGCAGACTCAGCCCAGATGGATAGTCTACCTAGGTAGGGACTAGCAGCCAAATGGTACTCTAACTTAACTGCACAGTCTCTGTCACAAACCTGGTGAACTCGGTCTCTGTCACAAACCTGGTGAACTCGGTCTCTGCCACAGACCTGGTGAACTCGGTCTCTGCCACAGACCTGGTGAACTCGGTCTCTGCCACAGACCTGGTGAACTTGGTGCTTCAAAACTTGACCTCTTGGTAAGGAGAAGACATCCCTCCAGAGAGTTACCGGGCCCCTTCCTTCACTGTGACTTCTCACCGGTCCCTCGGAACAGTTCCTTCCCCGGCCTCCTCGTCTAAGATTTGAGTCCCCTCGCAAGGCGGCACTCTGGGATTCCTCGATCCTTGATGAGCCCCAGTCGAAGGTGCTGGGCCCAAGGCCATTGCTGCAGTCCTAGGGCTAAAGGTGCCTGGGACTGATTCACCGACCTCCGCCCCTGGGCCAAAGGTGCCCAGGGCGGACAGGAACACACTCCCTGGGGTAGGACCCCCCGCCACGACAGACCGCGCAGAACAGAACCCCCGAAAAGGCAGCGTCTGCCCCTTTTATATCCTCTCCCAGCATGCACAGCAGGCCTGCCACACCCACTGTACGGCTGCCGAGAGGGAACACACAAGGCACAGCACTGTATCAGCGGTTCAACCCTGGCCCACCATGGCAGCGCCACCTGCAGGCCACAGGGAACTATACACCGACACTCTCCCTGCGGACAAAAATGCTTGATAGAACCCTGACAATTGGGGTGTTTGAGCATAACTACCACTCAAACACTTCCCCTAAATTTTGGACCCCGCTACATATATATATATAAATATATACACTGTATCCAGTTTAGCTAGATCTCATTGCAGACCGTTCCTGGTGTACTGGTTCTAAAATATTTCAGGCAGGCAGTTGATTCAGTTAGCTGCAGTGTATTCAGTATATATATATATACATCCCAGCTTTGTATATGTATGTATGTATGTATGTATGTATGTATGCATATATATATATATATATATATATATATATATATATATATATATACACATACACACTATCCTATGTAGCTAGATCTCACTGCAGACCATTCCTGGTGTACTGGTTCTAAAATACTTCAGGCAGGCAATTGATTCAGTTAGCTGCAGTGTATTCAGTGTATATATATATATATATATATATATATATATATATATATATATATATATATATATATACACATCTCAGCTTTGTATATATATTAGGGCTGTTACTGATTAAAATTTTCGTGTTCGATTAATCGTTTTGTTTTTTTAATCGATTAATCGACTAATTTTGATTAATTATAACGCACATACAGACCAACTACTTTTAGCTGATCTCCTTGCAGGCTGATTCCCAGTGCAGCTACCAACCACTGGAAAAATGGATAGCAGGATACAAAAAACACACAATGGCAGCGCTCGATGGGAATAGCATTTAAAACTTTTATAGTCTTCAAGTAGGTAACCAAATAAATATTGCACTGGAGATAAAATCAATGTAGCTACATAAACTGTAAAAATGGTGCGAGGAATACCAAACGGTAGTAAAAGCAATCATAAAAACATGTAGCTAAGTATGATACTGGTATAAAAATGTGTACAACGATACCACTGCTGAATCCAAATGAGGAGGGGTTAACATCAGTCCGTCAGCATGTAGATGTCCCATGAAGGGAACTATCACAACTCCCAGTGGATGGCTGTAGAATCCCAGGTTGATACAGGGAAGTGTAACAGCCCTTGCATGTGGCAGATAGTAAGGTCCCCCCGGCATGCAGATATGAAGGCACAGCAAAGGAGCCCTTCAGATGGACACGGCAAGCCCCGCCGGTGTCCGTGACGTCACCAGATCTCCGATAGAACTCCCTGAAGACCCGGAAGCCGGCGGAGAGGTGAGTACCGATCAAAAGAATTTTGATCGATCAAAAAAATTTATCGCGATTAATTGAGGAATTAATAGTTAATTTCCACAGCCCTAATATATAAATATATATATATATATATATATATATATATATATATATATATATATATATATATATATATATATATATACACACTGTACCCTGTTGGACAAGGGGCCATTACAAGGTAACAATTTTATTTACAATTTTTGTACTGTGTGATATTATTGTGTTTCCCGATTACCAGTGGGTTCCACAATCTCCGTGTAGACCATTTGTGCCAAGGGAGGGTTCGAGTAAAATTCCTGGGGTTGATAGCCAGAGCACAGACCCAAAAATAAAACCAGCAGCTTTTTCGGGGGTAGTGCTACATTAGGGTGACCAGATTTTTAAAATAAAATCCGGGGACATATTTTTTTACTAGTAATGGCGGAAATCAGCGACTCTTTGCCCATCTCCGCTCCCCTCACAGCCTGTCAAGTCTTACTCTCCGGGCCCCGGCTACTACTGGGAAGATCAATCTGCCAGGGAAGGCAAGGAGATAAACAGGCAGGCAGCTGGCCAGGATTTGAGCCAAGGCAGAAGAACATGCAAGCGGAAGCGGAATGGGCATGCAACCGAAACTGAAGAAATATTCCCTCCGCTCCGACCAGCACATGATCATCAGAAAGGGGCACAGATAATGGAAAAAAAATACACCCCCCTAAGCTAGTAGGAGTGGCGGAGTAGGAGTGTGTAATTCCGTTTTTTTTTTTTATTCTGCACTGACTGTCTTTGAAATTGCCCCAGCCCCTGTTCAAATCCAATCTGGGGACAAAACTGGGGACAGACTTGGTCCGGGGACAGTGTCCTCAATCCGGGGACTGTCCCCTGAAACCGGGGATGTCTGGTCACCCTATGCTACATGCCTTTTGTAAATAACTCCCATAGTGACAGTAAAGAAGATTTATAAGCTGTGAGCACTGTTGGGGGGGGGGGGGGGGTCAGATGAACTATTTTCATAATACTGGGTTTAGTAACACTTTATGGTTTAAAGAGGAAGTAGTTCCTGATTTACTTCCTCTTTATTTCCCTGCAAAGGTAAAGCATAATGGGCTGCTATGCATTGCATAGTAGGCCATTATGTCTCAGTTACCTAAAACCGAAGCCTGCGATGTCACCGCTGTCCCCACTAGCAGCGATCGTCCATCTTCACCCCTCTTCCTTCCGGGGCAGCAAACTCCGGCTCTGACTGGTCGGAGTCGCGTGACGTCACTCCTGCTTACCTGTAGGCAAAAGTGGTTGTACAGGGTGTACAACCACTTTAATGCCGCGTACACACGATCGTGATTCACGGCGGTGAAAACACCGCCGTGAATCACGACATGAAATTAAATGAAAAACGAGGGAACGGCATTTTCCCCCACACACGACCTTTTTTCCCGTCATTTTTTTTTTTGTCGAGAAAAACGACCGTCTGTGGGCTCCGCGGCAGTGTCTCCCTATGGGAAAACTGCCGCGGAAAAAAATGATGGAAAAAACGATGAGAAAATTTAGAACATGTTCTAATTTTTCTCGTCGTTTTTCCTGCCGTTTTTCTCAACGAGAAAAAAGGCATAAAGCCCACAGACGATCGTTTTTCTCGGCGAAAAAAAAAAAGTCATTTTTCCCGACGGGAAAAATGATCGTGTGTACGCGGCATTAGAGTGAGCTTAGAATGAGTGAGCTTAGAAGTGAATATTATGTTATAATTATATTATAACAGTATATTATAATGTGTGCTAAAATTTCTGGTACTTACTGTATGCCAGAAAATAATCCAAGCCAATTTTCAGAAGCCAAAAACTATCATACATCCTTCATGTGAAACTATTCTATATAAAAAAAAAAAAAATGGAAGGGTTAATTGGTCTTTGACTTTGGAACTGCCAGCTAGGAAAAATGCTTTATAAAGCCACTGATTTGCCATTACTGAAAGAGCAATCTCATGAACAGCATTCCTTGCAATAGGTCACAAACTGAAAGTCACATACAAATTGTCTGTTTTTTCAAATACTTTAACCACTTCAGCCCCGGACCATCTTGCTGGTCAAAGACCAAGCCACTTTTTAAGAATTCGGCACTGCGTTGCTTTAACTGACAATTGTGCGGTCGTGCGACGTGGCTCCCAAACAAAATTGACGTCCTTTTTTTCCCATAAATAGAGCTTTCTTTTGGTGGTATTTGATCACCTCTGTGGTTTTTATTTTTTGCGCTTTAAATAAAAATAGGTGGACAATTTTGAAAAAAATGCAATATTTTTTACTTTTTGCTATAATAAATATCCCCAAAAAATATATATAAAAAAACATTTTTTTCCACAGTTTAGGCCGATACGTATTCTTCTACATATTTTTGGTTAAAAAAAATCGTAATAAGCGTTTATTGATTGGTTTGCGCAAAAGTTATAGCTTCTACAAAATAGGGGACTGTTTATGGCATTTTTATTAATAATAATTTTTTTACTAGTTATGGCGGCGATCAGCGATTTTTATCATGACTGCGACATTATGGCGGACACATCGGACACTTTTGACACATTTTTGGGACCATTGTCATTTTTACAGCGATCAGTGCTATAAAAATGCACTGGTTACTGTGAAAATGACACTGGCAGTGAAGGGGTTACAACAAAACAATACTCCTGCGCTCTGATGTCTTGGTGTATGCGGGGCGTGTCGATCATTCCTCAGTAAACAGGCAACACTTTAGGAATCTTGCAGCCCTCCTCAGAACTATGGGTGTTCATACAACTGTAAAAAAACAAAAAACAGGAGGGCGCACCGACCTAGTGTATTACCAGATAAAATCTTTATTAAAATGTATAAAAACAGCAATGGTCCTACTCACAAGCAGAGCGTTAGAATGAGCTTTTTCTAGTGACCAGCCTGAATCATAGGACGACTGAAGTCAAAACTCGATGACCAGAGAGATGGATGGTACCTCAAATGTGCTGGACGGCTGACGCGTTTCCGGGGCGCACCCCTTTCTTCAGAGCCTACACAGCTTGTGGTATCCTATTCCCGAAGGGGTTAACCAGTAGGTGGCGCTGTAGGGGCGCTGTAGGGGTTAAGTGTAGGGGTTAAGTGTAGGGGTTAAGTGTTTCCTAGGGAGTGCTTCTTACTGTAGGGGGGGATGGGCTGTGCGTGACATGACACTGATCTCCGCTCCGACTACACGGCGCGGAGGTCAGTGTCATTGTCACTAGGCAGAGCGGGGAGATGCTTGTTTACATAAGCATCTCCCCGCTCTATCTCTCCGTGGAGACGATCGCGGGTGTCCCCGCGGCGATCGAGTTTGCGGGACCCACGGTCGGGCTCACGGAGAAGGCAGCAGGGTCGCGACCACACAGCGGCATCTTAAAGGGGATGTACAGGTACGTAGTTATGCCTGTCTGTGCCGCTCTGCCGACATATATGTACAAGCGGCGGTCCTTAAGGTGTTAAAGGCCCATTCAGACATGCATTGCATTATGGCAGCCCATTCATTTGAAAGGGCTACTAATGCACCAGAGCAGATAGAAAAATGTACCTGTGCCTTTCTTTCCAACTTGTAGTAGTGAATACTATAGTGTGTTGTGGAGATGTATTGGGATACCATTCAAAATTAATGGCAGCAGCACATCAACAGGCATAAGGTGTGTTACCGCAATACAATGGTGTGAATTTAGCATAACCTACATTTTTGTTTTTTTATACAAATGTTTTTTTGCTGTACACTAATACTTTGCTTCCTTTCATTAAAGCTTTACATACACCACCCTGAATAACAGGAGGTGAAACACAACTGCACTGTACATAGATATAAATGAAGCAGATACTGTAGCGCTGCAATCTTTTCTCTGTGTTCATAAATCTGCCAGGTGTTTGACACTGAGATTATTGTACATCCTGCTCATGTACATCGCACAGCGTGTCACTGAAGACACAGTAGTAAGTGCCAGAATCAGATACTCTTGCATTGGTGATTGTCAGAGGAAATTCCTGGTTTGTCTTGTCATTGCTATAAAGTAATCGTCCTTTGTATTCTTCTTCTAGATCTTCTTTCTTAGTGTACTCTCGTAGTAGCATGTTCATTGTCTGCCCTGGTTTATGTACATACCAGAACATGGTGTTACTGGTCTGACTGTAGTTGCAGCTCATGGTGGCCTCCATCCCTTCATCAGTAACTACAGAGGGTGACTGGTTCACTGTCTGTCCTAAAGCAGAATCTGAAAGATACAAATATCACCAATGATATTTAACAAAACATAGTTCAGGAAAATTGCCCTTTAAGAGCTCTTCAAAGTATGTAATAGTTTAAAATAAGCGCACATAAAATTAGTGTAAATTGTAACATGTATGTATAATGATAAATTAAGATTATATTTAAAAGTACAGAGGCAGAGATGTATTAGAGGGTTCCACGAGACTTACACATCAGTAATGAAGATAGAAGAAGAGAACAGAGGATGTGTGTGCCGTGCATGCTTGTAGCTGTGATCTGTCACTGAATGTGAAGAGAATAAATAAAGACAGTGACATGCAGGAAATGGGGAGGGGACAAAGCAAGGCTTTCCTGGAGTCGTATATAACAAGGCTGTACAAAACTGATATACTGTATCACTAAGCCCACTAACAGACATACACAGAAGTGAAGTAATCGTTTGGTCACACAGGGGCGGCACGACTTGTCCCACGACTCTGCCGGGCGATCTTCACACAACTTCAAAGGTGACTTCCAAAATTACTTCTGTATTGAAGTCAATGGAAGTCGCCCTGAAGTCGTCTCAAAGTAGTACAGGAACTTTTTTTTAAGTCGGAGCGACTTGAGTCGCTCCTCTTAGAACGGTTCCATTGTACAGAACGGGACGCGACTTGTCAGGCGGTTGAGTCGCCTGACGAGTCGCCCCTGTGTGAATGGGGTCTAAAGCTGAAAGTTGGCTAGTTATATGCTTGCAGTGTACAGGGACATTTTCAGGCAATTTCAAACAGTTTACAAAAACAAACAGAATTGAACTAATCAAAGCAATCAGCCATCAGCATTTTTTTACAGCATTTGAAGCTAAACTCCAGGCGCAACAACTTTAAAGGCTAAGTTCACCTTTTTTTTTCTAAACTCCAGCTCCCCTATGTACAATATAGAATTAATGTACTTTTTTTGCAAAAATAAAACAGCATTCCATTTATTCTACACCTGCTCACCTCACTCTCTTCATAGCTGTTTAAAAAAACTGCTCAATTAATTCTGCCTTACTTCCTGGACAGACTTTAGATCATGACACAGGAAGGAGTTGACCAGCTGAGGGTAGATGATGCAGGGTGTGTGCTAATAGGATGCGCTGGTCAACTGCTTCCTGTGTCATGACTAGTGATGAGCCGAACACCCCCGGGTTCGGTTCGCACCAGAACCCGCGAACGGACCGAAAGTTCGTACGAACATTAGAACCCTATTAAATACAATGGATGCGAACGTTCGAATTCTAAAGTGCTAATTATAACAACTATTATGCATGTTATTGTCCTAAAAAGGGTTTGGGAACCCGGGTTGTGCACCAGGGGACATGTATCAATGCAAAAAGAAGTTTTAAAAACGGTCGTTTTTCGGGAGCAGTTATTTTAATGATGCATAAAGTGAAAAAAAAAAGTCAAATATTCCTTTAAATATCGTACCTGGGGGGTGTCTAAAGTATGCCTGTGAAGTGCCACGTGTTTCCCGTGTTTAGAACTGTCCCTGCACAAAATGACACTTCTAAAGGGAAAAAAAGCCATTTAAAACTGCTTGCGGCTTTAATGTAATGTCTGGTCCCGGTAATATGGATGAAAATCTTTAAGAAAAATGGCATAGCTACCCCATGACCCCCCCCCCCCCCCTACCCCAGCCCATTACCAGCCCCTTTGGGTCTTGTATGGATATTAAGGGGAACCCCGCACATAAAATAAAAAAGGCCCTATATACTCTGAACAGCCGTATACAGGCGGTGCATACAAGACAGGGACTGTAGGTTTGTTCTTATGTAGAATCTGTTTGTAATTTTGAACAGGTACATTGTTGAAGTGTAGCTCCAGCCCAAAAATCTATTTTTAAACTTTTTGGAAAACATAGGTAAGGGTTATCACCCCTGTAACATTTGTTTTGCTGTCTGTGCCCCTGTTCAGAACATTTCACCTCACTTTCCGTCCCAATGACAACTGTTTTTGAAATGTGGTGTTTTTCTTGAAACAAGGATTGCTGATAAAGCATCAGTACAGAGGAGACACCTTTCTCCCATATTTATTCTTACAGGAGAGAATTTTCCTTCCTAGTGGTAGATTTCCTCTCACTTCCTGTTGTCTTCTTGCGTTTGCAAGTAGGAGTCGTTTGTAAGTTGGATGTTTGAAAGTAGGGACCTGCCGTATATACTCTGCAGAAATAGGCCCCTTAGTTGTTGGTGTTGGCACAACACTGTAAACACTCACAGTTACTCTTGGTTGGTGCTGGAACGCCCTGCTGTCAACTATTATATCAGGAATTTTAATTACATATAATTGTTGAACTGTGGTAGTAAAAATTGGGCCTTTGATGGTGGTGCTGGTGCCACAACACTGTAAGCCCTGACAGTTACTCTTGGTGGGTGCAGCAATGGGCCCTGCTGTGAATTATTAGATCAAGAATTGTAATTGCATGCCCCTGTTGAACAGGGGCTGAAAAATTGGGCCTTTCGTGGTGGTGGTGGTGGTGGTGGTGTTGCCACAACACTGTAAGCCCTCAGAGTTACTCTTGGTGGGTGCAGGAATGGGCCCTGCTGTGAATTATTAGATCAAGAATTGTAATTACATGCCCCTTTTGAACAGGGGCTGAAAAATTGGGCCTTTCGTGGTGGTGGTGGCGTTGCCACAACACTGTAAGCCCTCAGAGTTACTCTTGGTGGGTGCAGCAATGGGCCCTGCTGTGAATTATTAGATCAAGAATTGTAATTGCATGCCCCTGTTGAACAGGGGCTGAAAAATTGGGCCTTTCGTGGTGGTGGTGGTGGTGGTGTTGCCACAACACTGTAAGCCCTCAGAGTTACTCTTGGTGGGTGCAGGAATGGGCCCTGCTGTGAATTATTAGATCAAGAATTGTAATTGCATGCCCCTGTTGAACAGGGGCTGAAAAATTGGGCCTTTCGTGGTGGTGGTGGTGGTGGTGGTGTTGCCACAACACTGTAAGCCCTCAGAGTTACTCTTGGTGGGTGCAGGAATGGGCCCTGCTGTGAATTATTAGATCAAGAATTGTAATTACATGCCCCTTTTGAACAGGGGCTGAAAAATTGGGCCTTTCGTGGTGGTGGTGGTGGTGGTGTTGCCACAACACTGTAAGCCCTCAGAGTTACTCTTGGTGGGTGCAGCAATGGGCCCTGCTGTGAATTATTAGATCAAGAATTGTAATTGCATGCCCCTGTTGAACAGGGGCTGAAAAATTGGGCCTTAGGCACTGGTGGCACAACACTACAACCCCTCACAGATACTGTACTTGGAGCACAGCAATGAGCCCTGTTGCAAAGTATTGCTTCAAAAATTGTAATGACACGCCCCTGTTAAACAGGGGCTGAAAAATTGGGCCTTAGGCACTGGTGCCACAACACTCCAACCCCTCACAGATACTGTACTTGGAGCACAGCAATGAGCCCTATGGCAAATTATTGCTAAAAAAATTGTAATTACACGCCCCTGTAAAACAGGGGCTGAAAAATTGGGCCTTAGCCACTGGTGGCGGCACCCATAAACAAAAATGATCTTCCAAGCTATCATCATCAATCGTATCATTGAGGACTCGGAGGAGGAGGATAGCCAGTCAACATAACAGCACAGGCACTCAGCATCAGCATCAGTCTTGAAGGGATGTGACATGTTAAAATCAATTAGTCTGTTATATCAGCATCAGGTGTGTGGTAGCTGGTGGTGATTCAAGACTGGTTCATCTTGATGAAAGTCAGTCGATCAACCGAGTCGGTGGACAGGCGCACCCTGTGATCCGTGACAAATCCTCCAGCAGCACTGAATGTGCGTTCCGAAAGAACGCTGGATGCAGGACAGGCCAGTAGCTCAATTGCATACTGTGCAAGCTCTGGCCAGTGATCCATCCTCAAGACCCAGTAAGCCAGAGGATTTTCGGTGGGGAAGGTGTCCAAGTCTGACCTTGCCCCTAGATATTCCTGCACCATGTTTATCAGACGCTGGCGATGGTTGCTGGAACCGATCATACTTTGGGGCTGCGGACTAAAGAATTGTCTGAACGCATCGGTCAGACGGCCACCTTCCCCACCGCTCCTTCTTTGACTGGCCGAAGCCTCAGCAACTCGTTGTCCAGGACCAGGAGTTTGTAACCTCCCAGTCTCTGGGAACGCGTTGCACAGACCTTTCTGCAAGGCCTCCCGGAGTTGTCTCATCCTCTGCTCCCTCTGCGACGGTAACATAAGGTCCGCAACCTTACCCTTGTACCGTGGATCAAGGAGAGTGGCCAGCCAGTAATGGTCCCTCTCCTTGATCCGAAGAATACGAGGATCGTTCCGCAGACTTTGCAGGATCAGGGAGGCCATGCAGCGTAGGTTTGCTGAGGCATTCGCTCCGGAGTCCTCTGGGTCACTAAGGACGACATGATCCGCAGCTACCTCCTCCCAGCCACGTACAAGTCCACTGGTTTCTTGGGACTGTAAATCATCCCTAAAAGACTGCTGCTGATGATGCTGAGTGCCAGCCTCCACCTCCATGCTGACACAATCCTCCTCCTCCTCCTCCTCCTCCTCCTCTTCCTGTGCGATGGGTGGGACAGAAGGAACACTGTCTGGGTAAAGGGGGCCTTGAGAGGCAAGGAAGTCCTCCTCTTCCTGCCTCTGTTCTGCCTCAAGTGCCCTGTCCATTATTCCACGCAGCGTGTGCTCCAACAGGTGGACAAGAGGTACAGTGTCACTGATGCATGCACTGTCACTGCTCACCATCCTCGTGGCCTCCTCAAATGGTGCCAGGACAGTGCATGCATCCCTGATCATGCCCCACTGGCGTGGAGAAAAAAAAACAAGCTCCCCTGACCCTGTCCTGGTGCCGTAGTCGCACAGGTACTCATTGATGGCCCTCTGCTGCGTGTGCAGCCGCTGCAGCATGGCCAACGTTGAGTTCCACCTGGTGGGCATGTCACATATAAGGCGGTTCTTGGGCAGGTTCAACTCCTTTTGCAGCTCAGCCAGGCGAGCACTGGCATTATAAGATCTGCGGAAATGCACACAGACTTTCCTGGCCTGCCTCAGGACATCCTGTAAGCCCAGGGACCTGCCCAAGAACCGCTGCACCACCAGGTTAAGGACGTGAGCCACACAGGGCACATGGGTCAGTTGTCCCTGTCGGAGGGCGGAGAGGAGGTTGGTGCCATTGTCGCAAACCACCATTCCTGGCTTAAGCTGGCGTGGCGTCAACCACCTCTCGGCCTGGCCCTGCAGAGCAGACAGGACCTCTGCCCCAGTGTGGCTTCTGTCCCCCAAACACACCAGCGCAAGCACGGCATGGCATCTTTTTGCCTGCGTACTTGCGTAGCCCCTTGAACGCCTACGGAGCACCGCTGGTTCCGAGGACAAACCACAGGAAGAGGCCATGGAGGAAGAAGAAGAGGAGGGGGTGGAGGAGAGAGGTGTGTCACAACCAGTAGTAGCATTTTGGAGGCGTGGCGGTGGAACAACCTCCAACACTACTGCACCTTGTCCTGCATCCTTCCCAGCTGCCAAAAGAGTGACCCAATGGGCCGTGAAAGAAAGGTAACGTCCCTGTCCATGCCTGCTGGACCATGAGTCAGCGGTAATATGCACCTTACCGCTGACCGCCCTGTCCAGCGAGGCCAAGACATTGCCTTCCACATGCCGGTAGAGAGCCGGAATAGCCTTCCGTGAGAAAAAGTGGCGTTTGGGAACCTGCCACTGAGGAACCGCACATTGCACAAACTCACGGAAGGGGGCCGAGTCTACCAACTGAAAAGGCAGCAGTTGAAGCGCTAGCAATTTAGCCAAGCTAGCATTCAACCGCTGGGCATGTGGATGGCTGGGAGTGAACTTCTTTCGACGGTCCAGCAGCTGGGGCAGGGAAATTTGCCTGCTAGAATCGGACGTCGGTGTACTGCTAGCAGAGTGGCCGCAAGTACTTGGCTGTGACACACCTAATTCTACACCTTCATTCCTCTCAGTGCATGTTTCAGAGAGGACTGAAGTTATAGTGGGGTTGGAGATCCCAGCTGATGCGGTGCAAGGAGAGGTCCGCTTTGTTCTTTGGTGTGGGTCTTTGAGGTAGGCTTGCCAACGAGCTGCATGGCAGGTCAACATATGTCTGGTCAGGCATGTGGTACCCAAGCGGCTGATGTTTTGGCCACGCGATATACGCTTGAGACATATGTTGCAAACAGCAGCTGTGCGATCTGATGCACTAGCCTCAAAAAAGGCCCACACCAAAGAACTTTTTGAATGACGGGCAGAGGCAGCGCCCTGCACAGGCGGAGCTCTGCGGTGTGATTCCGTCGGTGTACTGCCCTTACGCTGGCCACCAAAGGGCATCCTGCCTCGTTGGAGATGTGCCTCCTCCTCATCCTCCTCCTCCTCCTCTCTCCTATTAGGCACCCACGTGGAGTCAGTGACCTCATCATCACCTCCCTCCTCATCACTGGAGCCAATCTGGCAGTATGCTGCAGCTGCTGGAACATGACTGCCAGATTGGTGTCCTTCTTGAGCATCCCCTCTGTCTCCTCTCACGCTACTGCCTTCCTGTAGCTGGGTTTCATCATCAGACCCTTCGAAACGCTGGGCATCCTCCTGGAGCATGTACCCAACACTGTGCTCAAACAGTTCGGGGGACTCCTCAGGAGGAGGACATGGTGGGTCTAGGGAAGGAGTGACTGATGATGAGTCTGACATTGATACCAGGGAAGAGGACGCTTTGGCAGCTGCTTTTCCAGTACCCTGAGCCTGGGTGAGAGAGGATGAGGAGGAGGAGGAGGGCTTGGTCATCCACTCTACCAAGTCTTCGGCATGATGTGGCTCAACATGTCCAGCTGCCGAAAAGAAGGACAAGCGTGTCCCATGGCCATGTGCTGATGACAATGCACCGCGTCCACGACCAGCACTGTTGCCCCCAGACACAGAGCCTGCTTGCCCTCTTTTATTGCCTCCTGACTGTCTGCCTCTCCTTGTTTGCCTTCCAGACATTCTAATAGATGGCCTGCAGGGAGATGGGAAAAAAGCAATAAGGGCTACCTTCAGGTGTCCTTCTCTGTCCCTTTACTTAAGGATTTCTAAATATGGTTGAGGATGATTGCTTTTGCACAGAATAGCACAACGACAATTTCCCTGACTGTCCAAAAAAACAAGGATTTCAAAGATGGTTGATGAGGAATGCTTTAGCACACTATAGCACAAGGAGAATTCCCTCACTGTCCTTCCCTGTCCCTAGAAACAAGGATTCGCACAGTAAAACACACTGACACTCTCCCTACCTATAGTTTTCTGTCCCTAGAAAAAATGTTTTTTTAAAGCACACTATAGCACAAGGAGAATTCCCTCACTGTCCTTCCCTGTCCCTAGAAACAAGGATTCGCACAGTAAAAGACACTGACACTCTCCCTACCTATAGTTTTATGTCCCTAGAAAAAATGTTTTTTTAAAGCACACTATAGCACAAGGAGAATTTCACTCACTTTCCTTCTTTGTCCCTAGAAACAAGGATTATCACAGTGAAAGAAACTGACACTCTTCCTACCTATAGTTTTCTGTCCCTAGAAAAAATGTTTTTTTAAAGCACACTATAGCACAAGGAGAATTCCCTCACTGTCCTTCCCTGTCCCTAGAAACAAGGATTCGCACAGTAAAAGACACTGACACTCTCCCTACCTATAGTTTTATGTCCCTAGAAAAAATGTTTTTTTTAAAGCACACTATAGCACAAGGAGAATTTCACTCACTTTCCTTCTTTGTCCCTAGAAACAAGGATTATCACAGTGAAAGAAACTGACACTCTTCCTACCTATAGTTTTCTGTCCCTAGAAAAAATGTTTTTTTAAAGCACACTATAGCACAAGGAGAATTCCCTCACTGTCCTTCCCTGTCCCTAGAAACAAGGATTCGCACAGTAAAAGACACTGACACTCTCCCTACCTATAGTTTTATGTCCCTAGAAAAAATGTTTTTTTTAAAGCACACTATAGCACAAGGAGAATTTCACTCACTTTCCTTCTTTGTCCCTAGAAACAAGGATTATCACAGTGAAAGAAACTGACACTCTTCCTACCTATAGTTTTCTGTCCCTAGAAAAAATGTTTTTTTAAAGCACACTATAGCACAAGGAGAATTCCCTCACTGTCCTTCCCTGTCCCTAGAAACAAGGATTCGCACAGTAAAAGACACTGACACTCTCCCTACCTATAGTTTTCTGTCCCTAGAAAAAAATAGGATTTTTTACTCACCGTAAAATCCTTTTCTCTGAGTCCATGGACCGACACAGCTTCTCTATTGACAAAGTGGGTATTATCCGTTAATTAGGAGTGACTAGGCAGAAAAACTTGTAAAAAGTGTTGCATCACACCTTCTACAGTACCGCCCAGGGGGCGGACCCTCTGGGTATACCCTCTCAGTCTGCACATCGCAGATCAGTTCGTCAAAAAGCAGTACAAACTTAAAAGGAGGGGTGGGTGCTGTGTCGGTCCATGGACTCAGAGAAAAGGATTTTACGGTGAGTAAAAAATCCTATTTACTCTTTCGTCCATGGACCGACACAGCTTCTCTATTGACAAAGTGGGACGTCCCAAAGCAGTGTCAGAGAAAAAACGAGGGGTGGTAACAGCATAAAAACAAACTTCACCCCAAAACACAAAACAGCACTCCTCCAACGGAGGAGTTGCAACTCTAAACAGCCGCCTGCAAAACCTTGCGGCCGAAAGAGGCATCCGAAGATGCACCTACATCAACTTTGTAGAATTTTGTGAAAGTGTGAGCGGACGACCAAGTCGCCGCTTTACATAGTTGGGAAACAGACGCTTGATGTCGGAAAGCCCAAGAGGCACCTATTGCCCTGGTCGAATGCGCCGTGACAGGAAAGGGGGGCGCCTGACCCTTTAAGGCGTAAGCCTGGATTACTATCTGTCGGATCCACCTAGAGATGGTGGCCGATGAGACTGCTTGGCCCTTCTTGGGACCAGCCACCGAAACAAACAGTGAGTCTGACTTCCGGAACAGGGAAGTAGCAGATATGTATACTCTCAAAGCTCGGACAACGTCCAAGGAATGCAACGCCGACTCCTTAGGATTCGACGGCTGAGGACACAAGGATGGAAGTACAATGTCTTCGTTGAGATGAAAAGCCGAAACGACCTTCGGAAGAAAGGAAGGCTGCGGCCGCAGCACCAACTTATCCTTGTGGAAAATCAAATAGGGAGCCTTGCAGGACAAGGCTGCCAGCTCAGAGACTCGTCTAACTGACGTAACAGCCACCAAAAAGACCACCTTCTGAGAAAGTGTCAACAGGGGAATATCTCTAATATTCTCAAACGGTGCCTTCTGAAGCACCGAGAGGACCAGGTTCAAGTCCCACGGAGGTAACGGGGGGCGGACCGGAGGGGCCACATGTCGAACCCCCTGCACAAATGTACTCACGAGAGAGTGAGTCGCCAGGGGTCGCTGAAAAAAGACAGCCAGGGCAGATATCTGTCCCTTAATCGTACTTAGGGCAAGCCTTTGGTCTACCCCATGCTGTAAAAACAGCAGGATTCTGGAAACCAAATAGGTACGCGGATGCCATTTCATTTCCTCACACATGGAGATGTAGGCCCTCCAAGTGCGGTGATAGACCTTCCTAGAGGACGGTTTCCGAGCACTTCTCATAGTAGAAATTACTGAGTCTGACAGGCCCCGGTCTCTCAGTACCTGGTTCTCAACAGCCATGCCGTTAAAGCCAATGACTGTAAAGCAGGATGTCCTACTCCTTGCTAGACAGAAAAAAACTGATCTGCGATGTGCAGACTGAGAGGGTATACCCAGAGGGTCCGCCCCCTGGGCGGTACTGTAGAAGGTGTGATGCAACACTTTTTACAAGTTTTTCTGCCTAGTCACTCCTAATTAACGGATAATACCCACTTTGTCAATAGAGAAGCTGTGTCGGTCCATGGACGAAAGAGTAATGTTTTTTTAAAGCACACTATAGCACAAGGAGAATTCCCTCACTGTCCTTCCCTGTCCCTAGAAACAAGGATTCGCACAGTAAAACACACTGACACTCTCCCTACCTATAGTTTTCTGTCCCTAGAAAAAATGTTTTTTTAAAGCACACTATAGCACAAGGAGAATTTCACTCACTTTCCTTCTTTGTCCCTAGAAACAAGGATTATCACAGTGAAAGAAACTGACACTCTTCCTACCTATAGTTTTCTGTCCCTAGAAAAAATGTTTTTTTAAAGCACACTATAGCACAAGGAGAATTTCACTCACTTTCCTTCTTTGTCCCTAGAAACAAGGATTATCACAGTGAAAGAAACTGACACTCTTCCTACCTATAGTTTTCTGTCCCTAGAAAAAATGTTTTTTTAAAGCACACTATAGCACAAGGAGAATTCCCTCACTGTCCTTCCCTGTCCCTAGAAACAAGGATTCGCACAGTAAAACACACTGACACTCTCCCTACCTATAGTTTTCTGTCCCTAGAAAAAATGTTTTTTTAAAGCACACTATAGCACAAGGAGAATTCCCTCACTGTCCTTCCCTGTCCCTAGAAACAAGGATTCGCACAGTAAAACACACTGACACTCTCCCTACCTATCCTTCTCTTTCCCTAAACTAAAGGAATCCAGGTTAAGCAAGAAAAAAATAAATGTCACTGTCCCTGCCTATGTTTCTCTTTCCCTGCTCCGGAACACACTACACTAGGCCGCCGTGCTGGCGGCCTTTTATAGTGTGGGGCGTGTACTAAACACCCTCAGCAATAATTGTCCACAGGCATCCTGCCTGTGGCCAATCATTGCTCTCCTCGCTGCCGGCGCTGTGATTGGCCAAGCATGCGGGGTCACAGTGCATGCTTGGCCAATCACAGCGCCTGGATGACACTGCGATGGCGTAGTGCATTGTGGGCCGTTCGCGTCACTCGAATTTGGCGCGAACGGCCCAAATCGTTCGATCTTCGTCGAACGATCGAACAGCCGATGTTCGAGTCGAACGTATGTTCGACTCGAACACGAAGCTCATCCCTAGTCATGACTTAAAGTCTGTCCATGATGCAAATGATGTAAATTTTACTATCCATAGGCTTCGCTCTAAAAGCCCTTACAGGTTACTACTTTAGATTTACAGAGGCAAGCACAGGAGGACATTGTTGCTTTAATTTTTTTTCTATTACTTTTATTGCTGTCACAAAGAATGTAAACATCCTTGTAACAGCAATAGGCAGGTCCTATTTATGGAGAGATATGTCATTGCTTCCAGGTTACTATTACAAACACGTGATCAAAGCCAGTCCTGGCTTTTCTTGGCTGTCTGGCGGTCCTTTCGGCTGGTTGCTCAAGCCTCCCGGTGGGGAAGGAAAGCCCGAGAAAGGTGTGGAAGGTGGCGGGGTGGACGTCCCCTCCCGCTGCTTGTAATAGCATTAGAGTGGCTAATTAGTCGCTCCAATTGCTTGAGAGCTGACCACCGGCTCTAAAAAAACCTGTACAGGCACATCGCTGGACGGGAAGTGGTTAAAGGCTAACTCCATCTTTAACAACATGTAACATGTATCTATGCACCCCCCCCCGCCCCCTCTCCACATCACACCCTCTTAGCCTACGCTCCTGTGACAGCGTGCTGGGGTTCCTCTACTCTGAAGCTGCTGCTGTCACTTTTAAAATTGGTATGGCTTTGCTGGACTCCAGCTGTATAATTCATCCATGGAGATCTGTAAATGAATAAACTAAAGGTCAAGTCTGCCACGGCGGCAGATGGACTTGTAGTTATCAATGAAATTTGAGTGTGGTAATGATTGCACTCATAGTCCATTAATACTTCCACCCAACTCTTTTTTAGCCTAGTACACACGGCCGAAAATCTCGTCAGTAAAAAACACGTCTTTTTTCCTGACGAGATTCTTGAAAAGAATCTTGTCCCGGCCGAGTGTACACACGTACACTTCAAAAGAACCGCCGTTCTTTTGAATGACACGACGCGGTGACATCATCAACTACGACGAGCATGCGCTCGTCACATTTGATGTCGTCGCCGCCATCTTGCTACACCCTACCTATGCCTAGGAAGCTACCGCGCATGCGTCAAAGTCATTTTGAGCATGCGCGGGTTTCCACGGCGACAGGTAAGTATACACACGCTCGGATTTCTCGTCGGGAAACAGGCCGACAAGAATCCCGACGAGAAAATAGAGAGCAGGTTCTCTATTTTTCTCGAGATTCTGGGCAGTTTTCTTGATGAGAAACCCGAAAGCCTCGTACACACGGCCGGTTTTCTCGGCAAGAAAGCTCTCCCAGCAGTTTTTTTGTAATTTCTTGACGAGAAAAATGAGGCCTGTAACTTAAAGCCTGTACAGAGGAACACGCAGAGAGCTACAGGAAGAGTTTCTAGGAGCTTGACATTGCACTTGTAATCCTCTGAACATGGGTGCAATGCTCGGCAGGCTCCTATGAAAAAAATAGTAAATGCACATTATTTTTTGCAAACATATGTGCATTTATTTATTTTTTTCTTAAAGTGAACTTCCCCTTTAAAGCCTGCTTGTGTAGGAAGGTATTGCTGCCATCTTGTGGAAATAGTCTACAATAATCTACAACTATGAATAAAATTAATTTGACAGTATACAAAATCATTTTCTTAGTTCTTACTGCATGCTTGTCTATTTATTTGAAAAACCTAAATCTAAAATGCTGTCAGGATTACAGGAAAGAAAATCAAATATTTTTTAATTGGCCTTTTTAATCTTTTGCTGCTCAGAGACAATGTCAGCATTGAGCGGTTAAGGTTTAGGAATTTAGGTGTTTAGTATTTCTTGGTTGACTTGGTGATCTAAAGCATCAATAATTTGTAAGTTACTGACCTAGAAAAAAAGTTTGCAGGAGTTTTGAGTTCTCTTGTCAGATATCTTATTTAGACCAATTATTTATCTGGATCAGTAGTTCTAGAATCTGCATGACTGCGGAGCATTTTGCTTTTTTAAAACACACTTATTATCCTTTCCTATGCAAGTGTAGCGCACCCTCTAAGGAGCCTCTGGCGAACTTGGTTACCTTCCCCTAGTAATGGGTGCACACAGCAAGGCACACAGTATTTTCTCAACTCTCTCTCTTTGGCTTGAATGAACAGTCTAGGGCTGTCCTTTTTAGGGTTTTATTGGAACAATGAACTTGGATAGGGTGAAGGGAGGGTGGGATACCCCAATACTGATGAACTACACACTTTGCGGACTCTTTTCTATCTTGCTGAGCTGTACAAAAATGTCTTACAGCTTGTACCTCAATGTCTTCTAGATGGCACCTCTACCAATCCTGCCCCAGATCCAAAACCCCCGCACAGGGTTCTCCTCCAGCAGGACTGGACCCAGGAACTCTCGCCTAGGGCCTTAGACTATTTATGGGCACACCTCCTCAGGGATTGGCTGGATTCTCATAACTATTCAGGTTGCTTACTCTGTTCTTCCTCCCACTATAATTCTAGAATCCTCTAGAATACAGGGGGGAAACAATCAGAGCAGCATCCTTTGGGGCCCCAAGCAGACCTGAAAATCAACCCCTGCTCCACTGAGTACAGAAAAGCTAATTACATTTACCTAACACCCTGCATTACTCTAGGAGGGTGTCTCACAAGCGCTTGGCTCTTCCCCCTCCCCTACACAATAGCATTTGGGCTTGGCAATTGGTTTTTAGGCCTAGAGCACTAAATTATGGAAAGTAGAATAGAGTATTAAGGAAATCCTGTACCGAAGGAATCTGGAATCTGGAGGCTTACATTGCTGGTCTCTTTCTGAAAACCCTAGCTGCCTGGCTATCTCCCCTTTCAATACTTGAGTTACTCATGTCCCTCAGGTCTGTAGATAAGAGGGATATGGAGGGCCAAAACATCATGCTTTGATAGTGACAGGCCTGCAGGGCACTATATTTTTAGACTAGGTCCTCTAAACAGCAGTGACTATATACAGGCAACTGTCAAAATATTCAGGCCGCAAACATGCAATCATGACAATATGTGTGTAGGTAGGTGTTAGATAATTACCAGCTGCTGGTAATTATCTAAGCAGTGGCATTGCTGCTCTTTCAGATTAGCAGGGCTTGGAGGTGAGCAGCAATTGCAGGATTGCTAAATTTGTGACTCAAAAGTGTAGCGCAACACCCTCCAAATCCAAATTACCGTATATACTCGAGTATAAGCCGACCCGAATATAAGCCGAGGCACCTCATTTTACCACAAAAAACTGGGTAAACGTATTGACTCGAGTATAAGCCTAGGGTGTCCATCTGCATGCCTCACTGTGTCCATGCCTCACTGTGTCCATGCCTCACTGTGTCCATGACTAGATTGACGTTTAACATGGGAGTCTATGGAAGGGGTGTCCGGCTTTGAAAATTCGGTTCTCCCCAGACGTGGGTCCCCCAGACAACAAACTTTGCACACTTATAGAGGAGAAATGGGGCTATAGGGGTGCCAAGTAGGCCGGTACTGGGTCCCCAAATTTACCAGAGAAATTACCATTTAACATGGGAGTCTATGGAAGGGGTGCCCGGATTTGAAAAATCGGTGCTCCCCGGCTGTAGGTCTCCTGGACAACAAACTTTGCACATTCGTAGAAAAAGAGTTGGGCAACATGTGTGCCAAGTTTGGGGTCCAGGGGACCTACGGCTGGCCAGTACTGGGTCCCCAAAATCCGGGAGATTAGGCGCAAAAAGGTGACTCGAGTATAAGCCGAGGGGGGCATTTTCAGCACAAAAAAATGTGCTGAAAAACTCGGCCTATACTCGAGTATATACGGTATATACCCTCAATATATCAATAAACCACAATCCAAACAGTGAATATACTGTATAATCATATATAAAAGAGAATCAAAAAACAAATAACCAAAAAGTTCCAATAATAAAAATGAAATAGTCTTAATCTGCATCATTGGCTCACCTCGTCCAAAAAAGTTTTTTTTCTGTCCATGGATGTGGAGAAGGCCTTCGACCGAGTGGCCTGGGACTACATGGACTCAACACTGGAAGCCTTAGGATTTGGTTCTAATATGCGGGCTTTAGGGATGAGCTTCGTGTTCGAGTCGAACACACGTTCGACTCGAACATCGGCTGTTCGATCGTTCGACGAAGATCGAACGTTATGGGCCGTTCGCGCCAAATTTGAGTGACGCGAACGGCCCACAATACACTGCGCTATCGCAGTGCAATCCCGGCGCTGTGATTGGCCAAGCATGCACTGTGACCCCGCATGCTTGGCCAATCACAGCGCCGGCAGCGAGGAGAGCCATAATTGGCCACAGGCAGGATGCCTGTGGCCAATCATAGCTCAGGGGGGTTTAGTACACGCCCCACACTATAAAAGGCCGCCAGCGCGGCGGCCTTGTGCAGTGTGTTCCGGCGTGCAGGGAAAGAGCTACATAGGCAGGGACAGTGTGTTCTACGTTGTGTTCTTTTCTCAGGCATCTGCAGGAGTTGCTGTTCATTGCTGTTCTCTAAGCTAGATAGGCAGGCAGGGACAGTGTGTTCTTTTCTCAGGCATCTGCAGGAGTTGCTGTTCATTGCTGTTCTCTAAGCTAGATAGGCAGGCAGGGACAGTGTGTTCTTTTCTCAGGCATCTGCAGGAGTTGCTGTTCATTGCTGTTCTCTAAGCTAGATAGGCAGGCAGGCAGGGACAGTGTGTTCTTTTCTCAGGCATCTGCAGCAGTTAGTGGGTGCTGTGTGCCCCAGCACAGTATACACGTGTATATACCCGTCATTCCTGTTCTCTAAGCTAGATAGGCAGGCAGGGACAGTGTGTTCTTTTCTCAGGCATTTGCAGCAGTTAGTGGGTGTTGTGTGCCCCAGCACAGTATACACCTGTATATACCCGTCATTGCTGTTCTCTAATACAGGCATCTGCAGGAGTTAGTGGGTGTTGTCTGCCCCAGCACAGTATACACCTGTATATACCCGTCATTGCTGTTCTCTAATACAGGCATCTGCAGGAGTTAGTGGGTGTTGTGTGCCCTAGCACAGTATACACCTGTATATACCCGTCATTGCTGTTCTCTAATACAGGCATCTGCAGGAGTTAGTGAGTTTTGTGTGCCCTAGTACAGTATACACCTGTATATACCCATCATTGCTGTTCTCTAATAAAGGCATCTGCTGGAGTTAGTGGGTGTTGTGTGCCCTAGTACAGTATACACCTGTATATACCCATCATTGCTGTTCCCTAATAAAGGCATCTGCTGGAGTTAGTGGGTGTTGTGTGCCCTAGTACAGTATACACCTGTATATACCCGTCATTGCTGTTCTCTAATACAGGCATCTGCAGGAGTTAGTGGGTGTTGTGTGCCCTAGCACAGTATACACCTGTATATACCCGTCATTGCTGTTCTCTAATAAAGGCATCTGCTGGAGTTAGTGGGTGTTGTGTGCCCTAGTACAGTATACACCTGTATATACCCGTCATTGCTGTTCTCTAATACAGGCATCTGCAGGAGTTAGTGGGTGTTGTGTGCCCTAGTACAGTATACACCTGTATATACCCGTCATGGCTGTTCTCTAATAAAGGCATCTGCTGGAGTTAGTGGGTGTTGTGTGCCCTAGTACAGTATACACCTGTATATACCCATCATTGCTGTTCTCTAATAAAGGAATCTGCTGGAGTTAGTGGGTGTTGTGTGCCCTAGTACAGTATACACCTGTATATACCCGTCATTGCTGTTCTCTAATACAGGCATCTGCAGGAGTATAGTGGGTGTTGTGTGCCCTAGTACAGTATACACCTGTATATACCCATCATTGCTGTTCTCTAATACAGGCATCTGCAGGAGTTAGTGGGTGTTGTGTGCCCTAGCACAGTATACACCTGTATATACCCATCATTGCTGTTCTCTAATACAGGCATCTGCAGGAGTTAGTGGGTGTTGTGTGCCCTAGTACAGTATACACCTGTATATACCCGTCATTGCTGTTCTCTAATAAAGGCATCTGCTGGAGTTAGTGGGTGTTGTGTGCCCTAGTACAGTATACACCTGTATATACCCGTCATTGCTGTTCTCTAATAAAGGCATCTGCTGGAGTTAGTGGGTGTTGTGTGCCCTAGTACAGTATACACCTGTATATACCCGTCATTGCTGTTCTCTAATAAAGGCATCTGCTGGAGTTAGTGGGTGTTGTGTGCCCTAGTACAGTATACACCTGTATATACCCGTCATTGCTGTTCTCTAATAAAGGCATCTGCTGGAGTTAGTGGGTGTTGTGTGCCCTAGTACAGTATACACCTGTATATACCCGTCATTGCTGTTCTCTAATAAAGGCATCTGCTGGAGTTAGTGGGTGTTGTGTGCCCTAGTACAGTATACACCTGTATATACCCGTCATTGCTGTTCTCTAATAAAGGCATCTGCTGGAGTTAGTGGGTGTTGTGTGCCCTAGTACAGTATACACCTGTATATACCCGTCATTGCTGTTCTCCAATACAGGCATCTGCAGGAGTTAGTGGGTGTTGTGTGCCCTAGTACAGTATACACCTGTATATACCCATCATTGCTGTTCTCTAATAAAGGCATCTGCTGGAGTTAGTGGGTGTTGTGTGCCCTAGTACAGTATACACCTGTATATACCCGTCATTGCTGTTCTCTAATAAAGGAATCTGCTGGAGTTAGTGGGTGTTGTGTGCCCTAGTACAGTATACACCTGTATATACCCGTCATTGCTGTTCTCTAATAAAGGCATCTGCTGGAGTTAGTGGGTGTTGTGTGCCCTAGTACAGTATACACCTTTTATATACCCGTCATTGCTGTTCTCTAATAAAGGCATCTGCTGGAGTTAGTGGGTGTTGTGTGCCCTAGTACAGTATACACCTGTATATACCCGTCATTGCTGTTCTCTAATAAAGGCATCTGCTGGAGTTAGTGGGTGTTGTGTGCCCTAGTACAGTATACACCTGTATATACCCGTCATTTATGTTCTCTAATAAAGGCATCTGCTGGAGTAGTGGGTGTTGTGTGCCTCCAGCACAATATACACTACCAAAATTGCTGGTTTTCCCATCTCCCTGCAGGCCATTACTATGTCTGGAAGGCTAGCAAGGAGAGGCAGACAGTCACGAGCCAATAAAAGAGGGCAAGCAGGCTCTGTGTCTAGATACAACAATGCTGGTCGTGGACGCGGTTCATCGTCATCATCACATGGCCATGGGATACGCTTGTCCTTATTTTCGGCAGCTGGACGTGTTGAGCTGCATCATGCCGAAGACTTGGTAGAGTGGATGACCAAGCCCTCCTCATCCTCCTCATCCTCTCTCACCCAGGCTCAGGGTACTGGCAAAGCAGCTGCCAAAGCGTCCTCTTCCCTCGTATCCATGTCATCATCAGTCACTCCTTCCCTAGACCCACCGTGTCCTCCTGAGGAGTCCCCCGAAC
The DNA here is from genome assembly GCA_029206835.1 of Rana muscosa. Taxonomy (NCBI): domain Eukaryota; kingdom Metazoa; phylum Chordata; class Amphibia; order Anura; family Ranidae; genus Rana; species Rana muscosa. Next base: position 815,752,609 of record CM055116.1, read on the forward strand.
TGTTTGAGCACAGTGTTGGGTACATGCTCCAGGAGGATGCCCAGCGTTTTGAAAGGTCTGAAGATGATACCCAGCTAGAGGAAGGCAGTAGCGTGAGAGCAGAGAGAGGGGATGCTCAAGAAGGACAGCAATCTGGCAGTCATGTTCCAGCAGCTGCAGCATACTGCCAGATTGGCTCCAGTGATGAGGAGGGAGGGGATGATGAGGTCACTGACTCCACGTGGGTGCCTGATAGGAGAGAGGAGGATGAGGAGGAGGCACATCTCCAACGAGGCAGGATGCCCTCCGGGGGCCAGCGTAAGGGCAGCACACCGACTGAATCACACCGCAGAGCTCCGCCTGTGCAGGGCGCTGCCTCTGCCCGTTATTCCAAAAGTTCTTTGGTGTGGGCCTTTTTTGAGTCAAGTGCATCAGATCGCACCGCTGCTGTTTGCAACATATGTCTCAAGCGTATCTCGCGTGGCCAAAACATCAGCCGCTTGGGCACCACATGCTTGACCAGACATATGTTGACCTGCCATGCAGCTCGTTGGCAAGCGTACCTTAAAGACCCACACCAAAGAACAAAGCGGACCTCTCCTTGCTCCTCATCAGCTGGGATCTCCAACCCCACTGTACCTTCAGTCCTCTCTGAAACCGGCACTGAGAGGAATGAAGGTGTAGAATTAGGTGTGTCACAGCCAAGTACTTGCGGGCACTCTGCTAGCAGTACACCGACGTCCGATTATAGCAGGCAAATTTCCCTGCTCCAGCTGCTGGACCGTCAAAAGAAGTTCACTCCCAGCCATCCACATGCCCAGCGGTTGAATGCTAGCTTGGCTAAATTTCTAGAACTTCAACTGCTGCCTTTTCAGTTGGTAGACTCTGCCCCCTTCCGTGAGTTTGTGCAATGTGCGGTTCCTCAGTGGCAAACGCCACTTTTTCTCACGGAAGGCGATTCAGGCTCTCTACCTGAAGGTGGAAGGCAATGTCCATGCCTCGCTGGACAGGGCGGTCAGCGGTAAGGTGCATATTACCGCTGACTCATGGTCCAGCAGGCATGGACAAAGATGTTACCTTTCTTTTACGGCCCATTGGGTCACTCTTTTGGCAGCTGGGAAGGATGTAAGACAAGGTGCAGTAGTGTTGGAGGTTGTTCCGCCGCCACGCCTCCAAAATGCTACTACTGGTTGTGACACACCTCTCTCCTCCACCCCCTCCGCTTCTTCTTCCTCCATGGCCTCTTCCTGTGCTTTGTCCTCAGAACCAGCGGTGCTCCGTAGGCGTTCAAGAGGCTACGCAAGTACGCAGGCAAAAAGATGCCATGCCGTGCTTGCGCTGGTGTGTTTGGGGGACAGGAGCCACACTGGGGCAGAGGTTCTGTCAGCTCTGCAGGGGCAGGCCGATAGGTGGTTGACGCCACGCCAGCTTAAGCCAGGAATGGTGGTTTGCGACAATGGCACCAACCTCCTCTCCGCCCTCCGACAGGGACAACTGACCCATGTGCCCTGTGTGGCTCACGTCCTTAACCTGGTGGTGCAGCGGTTCTTGGGCAGGTACCCGGGCTTACAGGATGTCCTGAGGCAGGCCAGGAAAGTCTGTGTGCATTTCTGCAGATCATATAATGCCAGTGCTCGGCTGGCTGAGCTGCAAAAGGAGTTGAACTTGCCCAAGAACCGCCTTATATGTGACATGCCCACCAGGTGGAACTCAACGTTGGCCATGCTGCAGCGGCTGCACACGCAGCAGAGGGCCATCAATGAGTACCTGTGCGACTACGGCACCAGGACAGGGTCAGGGGAGCTCAGGTTTTTTTCACCACGCCAGTGGGGCATGATAACGGATGGCTGTCATGATCACTGTCCTGGCACCATTTGAGGAGGCCACGAGGATGGTGAGCAGTGACAGTGCATGCATCAGTGACACTGTACCTCTTGTCCACCTGTTGGAGCATATGCTGCGTGGAATAATGGACAGGGCACTTGAGGCAGAACGGAGGCAGGAAGAGGAGGACTTCCTTGCCTCTCAAGACCCCCTTTTCCCAGACAGTGTTCCTTCTGTCCCACCCATCACACAGGAAGAGGACGAGGAGGAGGAGGAGGAGGATTGTGTCAGCATGGAGGTGGAGCATGGCACTCAGCATCAACAGCAGCAGTCTTTTAGGGATGATTTACAGTCCCAACAAACCCGTGGACTTCTACGTGGCTGGGAGGAGGTGGCTGCCGATCATGTCGTCCTTAGTGACCCAGAGGACTCCGGAACGAATGCCTCAGCTAACCTATGCTGCATGGCCTCCCTGATCCTGCAAAGTCTGCGGAAGGATTCTCGTATTCTTCGGATCAAGGAGAGGGACCATTACTGGCTGGCCAGTCTCCTTGATCCACGGTACAAGGGTAAAGTGCGCCCACCAAGAGTAACTGTGAGGGCTGACAGTGTTGTAGCACCAGCACCACCACCAAAGGCCCAATTTTTCCTACCACTGTTCAACAATGGCATGTAATTACAATTCCTGTTATAATAGTTCACAGCAAGGCTTTCCAGCGCCCACCAAGAGTAACTGTGAGGGCTCACATTGTTGTGGCAACACCAACATGTAAGGGGCAAATTTCAGCAGAGTATATACGGCAGGCCCCTACTTTCAAACATCCAACTTACAAATGACTCCTACTTGCAAACGGAAGGAGACAACAGGAAGTGAGAGGAAATCTACCCCTAGGAAGGGAAATTCTCTCCTGTAAGAGTTAATATGGGAAAAGGGTGTCTCCTCTCTACTGATGCTTTATCACCAATCCTTGTTTCAATAAAAACCCCACTTTTCAAAAACATTTGTCATTGGGACGGAAAGTGAGGTGAAATGTTCTGAACAGGTGTACAGGCAGCAAAACAAATGTTACTGGGGTGATAACCCTTCCCTATGTTTTCCAAAAAGCTTAAAAATAGATTTTTTGGCTGGAGCTACACCTAAACAATGTACCTGTTCAAAATTACAAACAGATTCTACTTAAGAACAAACCTACAGTCCCTGTCTTGTTTGCACCGCCTGTATACTGCTGTTCAGAGTATATAGGGCCTTTTTTTATTTTGGGTGCGGGGTTCCCCTTAATATCCATACAAGACCCAAAGGGGCTGGTAATGGGCTGGGGTGTAGGGGGGGTGATGGGGTAGCCATGCCATTTTTCTCAAAGATTTTCATCCATATTACCGGGACCAGACATTACATTAAAGCCGCAAGCAGTTTTAAATGGCTTTTTTTCCTTTACAAATGTCATTTTGTGCAGGGACAGTTCTAAACACGGGAAACACGGGCCACTTCACAGGCATACTTTAGACACCCCCCAGGTACGATATTTAACCACTTAACGACCACTCACTGTATATATACGTCGGTAGAATGGCACCGACAGGCACAATCACGTAGAGCATACGTGATTGCCTTTGTACAGTTGGGGGGTCCAATCGGACCCCCCTCCTATACAGTGAGTGGTGGCTAAGTGTCCGGGAGCGTTCCGGGATGAGGGGACAGCCATTCGTTTCTGGCCACCCCCTCGCGATCGCTCCCGGCGAATGGAAATGCTCCCTCTGTCTGTGTCAGACAGAGGGAGCAGGAGGAAGTGATGTCATCTCTGGTGCGGCGCTCACATATACCGAGCGCCGTACAAGAGAAGATATCAGGTCAGTGCACACAACACTACACTGACACCAGGACACATAGGGACATAAATCGCCCCCCCAGGCCCCCCCAGACACCCCAGATCACCCCCCAGATCACCCCCCCAGCCCCCAGTCACAGTGTCACTGATTGCAGTGACCATTTATTTAGTGATCACTGCAATCAGTGACATTTGTGACTGTAAAAGTGTCACCAAAGTTTAGTCTTAGGTCCAGTGTAGCCCCCTAACCCCCCCTAATAAAGGTTTAACCCCCTGATCACCCCCCAGATAACCCTTTCAACGTCTATCACCACTGTCGCTTAGCGATCATTTTTCTGATCGCTGTCTTAGCGTCAGTGATGCCGATCGGCAGCCAGTAATTTTTTTTAGGTTCGCCGCAGGTTTTTATAGCGTCAGGTACCCCAATATATTATCTAATAAAGGTTTAACCCCCTTGATCGCCCCCCAGGTAACCCTTTCACCCCCTATCACCACTGTCACTAAGCAATCGTTTTTCTAAACGCTGTCTTAGTGTCTGTGATGCAGATCGGTAGCCGGTAATTTTTTTTAGGTTTGCCGCAGGTTTTTATAGCGTCAGGTACCCCAATATATTATCTAATAAAGGTTTAACCCCCTTGATCGCCCCCCAGGTAACCCTTTCACCCCCTATCACCACTGTCGCTAAGCAATTGTTTTTCTAAACGCTGTCTTAGTGTCGGTGATGCAGATCGTAGCCAGTAATTTTTTTTAGGTTCGCCGCAGGTTTTTATAGCGTCAGGTACCCCAATATATTATCTAATAAAGGTTTAACCCCCTTGATCGCCCCCCAGGTAACCCTTTCACCCCCTATCACCACTGTCACTAAGCAATCGTTTTTCTAAACGCTGTCTTAGTGTCTGTGATGCAGATCGGTAGCCGGTAATTTTTTTTAGGTTCGCCGCAGGTTTTTATAGCGTCAGGTACCCCAATATATTATCTAATAAAGGTTTAACCCCCTTGATCGCCCCCCAGGTAACCCTTTCACCCCCTATCACCACTGTCGCTAAGCAATTGTTTTTCTAAACGCTGTCTTAGTGTCGGTGATGCAGATCGTAGCCAGTAATTTTTTTTAGGTTCGCCGCAGGTTTTTATAGCGTCAGGTACCCCAATATATTATCTAATAAAGGTTTAACCCCCTTGATCGCCCCCAGGTAACCCTTTCACCCCCTATCACCACTGTCGCTAAGCAATTGTTTTTCTAAACGCTGTCTTAGTGTCGGTGATGTAGATCGTAGCCAGTAATTTTTTTTAGGTTCGCCGCATGTTTTTATAGCGTCAGGTACCCCAATATATTATCTAATAAAGGTTTAACCCCCTTGATCACCCCCTCAGGTAACCCTTTCACCCCCATCACCACTGTCGCTAAGCAATCGTTTTTCTAAACGCTGACTTAGTGTCGGTGATGCAGATCGGTAGCTGGTAATTTTTTTTAGGTTCGCCGCAGGTTTTTATAGCGTCAGGTACCCCCATATATTATCTAATAAAGGTTTTAACCCCCTGATTGCCCCTAGTTAACCCTTTCACCAGTGATCACCATATAAGTGTTACGGGTGACGCTGGTTAGTTAGTTTGCTTTTTATAGTGTCAGGGCACCCGCCGTGTATATAACCCAATAAAGGTTTAACCCCCTGATCGCCCGGCGGGTGATATCAATTAGGTTTTAGCGTCAGAGAGGGTCTGCGTCACACCCCAGGCAGCGTCAGGTTAGTGCCAGTAATGCTAACACCCACGCGTGAAGCATACACCCCCCTTAGTGGTATAGTATCTGAACAGATCAATATCTGATCTGATCAGATCTATACTAGCGTCCCCAGCAGTTTAGGGTTCCCAAAAACGCAGTGTTAGCGGGATCAGCCCAGATACCTGCTGGCACCTGCGTTTTGCCCCTCCGTCCAGCCCAGGCCACCCAAGTGCAGTATCGATCGATCACTGTCACTTACAAAACAAAAACACACATAACTGCAGCGTTCGCAGAGACAGGCCTGATCCCTGCGACTCCAGTGCTGTAGGAGGTGATTTCACCACCACAGTTAAAAAAAAAAAAGCAAATATGCCGAAGCATTGGGGCAGCAGGGGCGGAGGAGCGATTTTGCTCCTAATGCCGCGTACATACGGTCGAAATTCCGACGGAGGCTTGCCCGTGGAAAAGTCCGACCATGTGTGTGCGGCATAACTTTTTTGCGGGAGGATGCCCCCATGCTTCGGCATATATAAATGGTGCGTGTATGCCCATCATTGGAAGTGGGTGGATGAAGGGCGGTATTCTAATGGTGGGCATACCCACCGATCAATCTCTTTTTTCATTCAGCCAACTGGCTGCATGAAATAAAAAGATTACAATACATGTCCAACAAGGACCAGCAACGTACTGGTATGTTGCTGGACTTTGAATGTTTATACCAGAATGATGCCTGCGGGTTTAGGTATCATCTTGGTATCATTCTTTTCAGCCTGCGGCCGGCTTTCATGTAAAAGCAATCCTAGCGGCTAATTAGCCTCTGGACTGCTTTTACAAGCAGTGGGAGGGAATGCCCCCCCCGGATATAAAAAGCGCCATTGGGAAATTGGGAAAGCATTTTATCACACCGATCTTGGTGTGGTCAGATGCTTTGAGGGCAGAGGAAAAATCTAGGGTCTGGAAGACCCCAGTTTTTTCAAAAAAAGAGTACCTGTCACTACCTATTGCTATCATAGGGGATATTTACATTCCCTGAGATAACAATAAAAATGATAAAAAAAAAAAAAATACTTGGAAGGAACAATTTAAAAATAAAATAAAAAAGCAAAATTAATAAGAAAAAAAAAAAAGCACCCCTGTCCTGCCCTGCTCTTGCCCAATGGCGAACGCAAGCGTCGGTCTGGCGTCATATGTAAACAGCAATTGCACCATGCATGTGAGGTATCACCGCGAAGGTCAGATCGAGGGCAATCATTTTAGCAGTAGACCTCCTCTGTAAATCTACTGGAGTAACCTGTAAAGGCTTTTAAAGGCTTTTAAAAATGTATGTAGTTTGTCGCCAATGCGCGTTTGTGCGAAATTTTAAAGCATGTCGTGTTTGGTATCTATGTACTCGGCCTAAGATCATCTTTTTTATTTCATCAAACATTTGGGCAATATAGTGTGTTTTAGTGCATTAAAATTAAAAAAAGTGTATTTTTTAACCCAAAAAATGCGTTTGAAAAATCGCTGCGCAAATACTGTGTAGAAAAAAAAATGCAACACCCACCATTTTAATATGTAGGGCCTTTGCTTTAAAAATATATATAATGTTTGGGGGTTCAACATAATTTTCTTGCAAAAAAAAAAATGTTTTCATGTAAACAAAAAGTGTCAAAAAGGGCTTTGTCTTCAAGTGGTTAGAAGAGTGGATGTAAGCTTCCTAATGTTGTGTATAAAATGCCAGAACAGTTCAAAACCCCCCCAAATTACCCCATTTTGGAAAGTAGACACCCCAAGCTATATACTGAGAGGCATGTCGAGTCCATGGAATATTTTATATGTTGACACAAGTTGCGGAAAAACGACAATTTTTTTTTTTTTTTTGCACAAAGTTGTCACTAAATGATATATTGCTCAAACATGCCATGGGCATATGTGGAATTACACCCCAAAATACATTCTGTTGCTTCTCCTGAGTACGGGGATACCACATGTGTGAGACTTTTTGGGAGCCTAGCCACGTACGGGACCCCAAAAACCAAGCACCGCCTTCAGGCTTTCTAAGGGTGTAAATTTTTGATTTCACTTCTCACTGCCTATCACAGTTTCGGAGGCCATGGAATGCCCAGATAGCACAAAACCCCCCCAAATGACCCCATTTTGGAAAGTAGACACCCCAAGCTATTTTCTGAGAGGTATTGTGAGTATTTTGCAGATCTCGCTTTTTGTCACAAAGTTTTGAAAATTGAAAAAAAATATATATATATATATATATATTTTCTTTCTTCATTTTCAAAAACAAATGAGAGCTGTAAAATACTCGCCATTCCTCTCAGCAAATAGCTTGGGGTGTCTATATTCCAAAATGGGGTCATTTGGGGGGGTTTTGTGCGATTTTGGCATTTTATGGCCTTCGAAACTGTGATAGGTAGTGAGGAGTGAAATCAAAAATTTGTGCCTAGAAATCCTGAAGGCGGTGCTTGGTTTTCGGGGTCCCGTACGCGGCTAGGCTCCTAAAAAGTCCCACACATGTGGTATCCCCGTACTCAGGAGAAGCAGAAAAATTTATTTTGGGGTGTAATTCCACATATAACCATGGCATGTGTGAGCAATATATCATTTAGTGACAACTTTTTGTAATTCTTTTTTTTTGTTTTGTTTTTTTGTCATTATTCAAACACTTGGGACAAAAAAAATATATTCAATGGGCTCAACAGGCCTCTCAGCAATTTCCTTGGGGTGTCTACTTTCTAAAATGGGGTCATTTGGGGGGGTTTGTGCTATTTTGGCATTTTATGGCCTTCGAAACTGTGATAGGTAGTGAGGAGTGAAATCAAAAATTTGCGCCCTTAGAAATCCTGAAGGCGGTGCTTGGTTTCCGGGGTCCCGTACGCGGCTAGGCTCCCAAAAAGTCCCACACATGTGGTATCCCCGTACTCAGGAGAAGCAGCAAAATGTATTTTGGGGTGAAATTCCACATATAACCATGGCATGTGTGAGCAATATATCATTTAGTGACAACTTTTTGTAATTTTTTTTTTTTTTTTTAGTCATTATTCAATCACTTGGGACAAAAAAATAAAAAATTCAATGGGCTCAACATGCCTCTCAGCAATTTCCTTGGGGTGTCTACTTTCCAAAATGGGGTCATTTGGGGGGGTTTTGTACTGCCCTGTCATTTTAGCACCTCAAGAAATGAGATAGGCAGTCATAAATTTAAAGCTGTGTAAATTTCAGAAAATGTACGCTAGTTTGTAAACTCTATAACTTTTGCGCAAACCAATAAATATACGCTTATTGACATTTTTTTTACTAAAAACATGTGGCTGAATACATTTTGGCCTAAATGTATGACTAAAATTGAGTTTATTCGATTTTTCTTATAACAAAAAGTAGAAAATATCATTTTTTTCAAAATTTTCGGTCTTTTTCCGTTTATATCGCAAAAAATAAAAATCGCAGAGGCAATCAAATACCATTAAAAGAAAGCTCTATTTGTGGGAAGAAAAGGACGCAAATTTCGTTTGGGTACAACATTGCATGTCCGCACAATTTACAGTTAAAGCAGCGCAGTGCAAAATTCTGAATTCACCTCTGGTCCTCTAGCTACCAAATGGTCCGGGGCTTAAGTGGTTAAAGGAATATTTCACTTTTTTTTTCACTTTATGCATCATTAAAATAACTGCTCCCGAAAAACTGACGTTTTTAAAACTTCGTTTTGCATTGATACATGTCCCCTGGGGCAGAACCCGGGTCCCCAAACCCTTTTTAGGACAATAACTAGGCATGTGCATTTCGTTTCGTTCCGAATCGAAATTCGGACGAATTTTCATTATTCAGAAGTTCGAATGCATCCGAATTAACGAATTACAATGCTAACGAATTCAACCGAATCCGAACGTTTTGAATCGAAAAACCACGGACGAAATTCGAATCGAATTAAAAAAGAATTCTAGTCGAATCGAATTTGAAAAACAATTAGAATAGAATCGAAAATATTGGAAATAATCAAATAGAAAAACAATAGAACAGAATAGAATAAAATACAATATATATATTTTATTCTATTCTGTTCTATTTTTTTTCTAGTCTATTTTCTATTTCTATTCTAACCTTTTCTAATTGGAATTCGAAAAAACGGTCGCATTCGAAAATATTTCAACCAAATTCGAAAATATATCTACCGAATTCGATAATATTTCATCCGCATTCGTTAATATTTCAACCAAATTTGATATTTCAACCGGATTTGAAATTATTTCAACCGAATAGAAAAGATTATAATAAAATAGAAAAACAGATAATAGACTAGAAAAACAATAGGACAGAATATATTATATTTTATTCTATTCTGTTCTATTTTTTTCTAGTCTATTCTTTTATATTCTATTCAAATCTTGTCTATTAAAATCAAAATCATTATATACTAAATTCGAATTTCGGAAGATGGTTATATTGATATATATCATTTTTTTTCCGACATTCAACTTTCGTAAAGAATGAATTCTAATTTGAATAGAAAAGATTAGAATAGAAATAGAAAATAGACAAGAAAAACAATAGAACAGAATAGAGTATAGATACTATCTATTACATTTTTTATTTTTTTGCAGATTACTATTTGTTTCCATAAGATCTCCTGCAGACTATTAGCATCTATTTAATTTTTTATTATTTTTTTTGCAGAGTACTAATAGTCTGCAGGAGATCTGAAAAAAATAAATAGATGCTAATAGTCTGCAGGAGATCTTATGGAAACAAATAGTAATCTGAAAAAAAAAAAAATTCAATAGATATTATCTATACTCTATTCTGTTCTATTGTTTTTCTAGTCTATTTTCTATTTCTATTCTAATCTTTTCTATTCAAATTAGAATTCATTCTATACGAAATTAGAATGTCGGAAAAAAAATTATATATATATATATATATAACCATCTTCCGAAATTCGAATTCAGTATATAATGATTTTGATTTTATTAGAAAAGATTAGAATAGAATATAAAAGAATAGACTAGAAAAGAAATAGAACAGAATAGAATAAAATATAATATATTCTGTTCTATTGTTTTTCTAGTCTATTATCTGTTTTTCTATTTTATTATAATCTTTTCTATTTGGTTGAAATAATTTCAAATCCGGTTGAAATATTATCGAATTTGGTTGAAATATTATCGAATCCGGTAGATATATTTTCGAATTTGGTTGAAATATTTTCGAATGCGACCGATTTTTCGAATTCCAATTAGAAAAGTTTAGAATAGAAATAGAAAATAGACTAGAAAAAAAATAGAACAGAATAGAATAAAATATAATATATATATTGTATTTTATTCTATTCTGTTCTATTGTTTTTCTATTTGATTATTTCCAATATTTTCGATTCTATTCTAATTGTTTTCGAATGCGGTTGAAATGATTTTGAATCATGTTGAAATGATTTCGAATCCGGTAGAAATATTTTCGAATCCGGTCAAAATATTTTCGAATCCGAGCGTTGTTACGAATTCAGTCGAAAACGGAACGAAATCTGAAAACGAATTTAACGGATTTAACGAATCTAACTAAACAAAATTAATTAATTAACGAATTCAAACGAAACGAAACTAAACAATTTTTTTCCTTTTGCACATGTCTAACAATAACATGCATATTAGTCGTTATAATTAACACTTTAGATTTCGAACGTTCGCGTCCATTGTATTTAATAGGGTTCTAACGTTCGCACGAACTTTCGGTCCATTCGAAGGTTCTGGTGCAAACTGAACCGGGGGGGTGTTCGGCTCATCCCTAGTGGGCTTATATCGGAGCTCTGTACACAAACCCGACTTCTAGAGTTCGGGTCAATGGCCACTTGTCGGAGGCCTTCTCCATCCACAACGGCACCAGGCAGGGCTGTCCTCTTTCCCCCATCCTGTATATCCTCACCCTGTAACCTCTCCTCCGCTGCATCCGGGAGAACCCCAATATCAGGGGCATTGAAATTGAGCAAAGAGAATACAAACTCGCAGCTTTTGCGGATGACATTTTGCTTTTTCTCATCTCCCTTAACATCCTTGCCTAACTTGATGCAAGCCCTTGAACTTTTCAGAACTATTTCGAACTTTAAAAATTAATTATTCCAAATTTTTCGCTCTCAATGTCTCGTTACCCTCATCACTTGATAATCTATGCCAAGAGAACTTTCCCTTTTCAGTGGAAGACGGATGAGATTACCTACTTAGGTATCCGGATTACCGGCACACTTACGGACCTTTATGTCAAGAATTTTTTGGCAGAGCTGAGAGCTATTGAAGATCTCCTTCGGTGGGATACCCCCACGATCTCTTGGTTTGGGGGGGCCGCCATCTTGAAAATGACGGTGCTCCCCCGCATGCTGTACAAGTTGCAAACAATCCCGATGCACCTGCCACCCTCTTTCTTTGTGGCATATAAGAGAATTTGTAGGACGTTTCTTTGGAGATCCAAGGCACCGAGAATCGGATGGGCCAAGTTGGTGCTGCCGAAGTTGGGGGGAGGCATTGGCCTCCCGGATATACAGAGGTATTACTGGGCTGCTCACCTAGCGCGTATTGTGGACTGGCGGATACATGTTCGCTGTAAGGGATGGGTTCTCTTGGAGAACCTGATTACGGGAGCAGAGCTGGGTAAGGTCCCCTGGTTTACTAGGAAACACTGGACGTCTGATACCCAATCCCACCCCCTTGTGGGTGCTAATCTTTTGACATATGAAAAGGCCTGTAGGGCTCATGCGGTACAGATTGTGGGTTGACTCCTATGAGGGGTAACCCAGACTTTGTGCCTGAAATGGATAGGTCTTATTTGGTGAGGGAATGGTCACCTACGAAATTGCAAGCCAGGCATTTCTTTTCTGGAGACAGATTTCTTAACTATAAAGAACTAGCTTATTTGTCCCCGACCAAGTCTTTCCCCTTTTTGGCTTACCTCCAGATAAAACACTTTCTTGATCACCCTTCGAAGAGGGGATGCTTCACAAAAACTTCTACTGTTTTTGAGTCATTATGTTCTGGCCCACCTCCCCAGAGGCATGTGATCCCACGGCTTTACGCCTCATTGTTCAGAGAACCCTTTGCTTCCATGCATGCGGAGCATGCCTTTTGGGAGGCTAGGTGGGACAGATCGATTGAAAAGAAAAGCTGGGAACAAGTTCACTGGTATATCCATAAAGGATCACTGAATGTAAATACACAGGAGAATGGGTACAAGATCAGATCACGGTGGTATAAGACACCTGACCTTCTCCATAAACTCTTTCCGACTGTAACAGACCGGTGCTGGAGATGTGGTAAAGACTTAGGCACTTTCCTCCATATTTGGTGGGAGTGCACACTGATTCAGCCATACTGGCGTGAGGTGCATGATACGACGACTGCGGTCTCTGCGCTCCCGCTGGAGTTTTCCCCGGCACAGTATCTCCTTCACCTCTCCAAAATATCCAGGAAGAGATATCGCAATTCAGTAGCGATTCACATGATCAACACGGCTAGACTGTGTGTACCAGTCCATTGGAGGTCCACAGTGCCACCGTCAATGAAGGAATGGGTAACACATATTAATCACATTGCAGCGATAGAGGAGCTAATACACACTGCACAAGATAGGATCTCAAAATTTTAATTTACCTGGGATGACTGGTTCAAATTTAGAAACTCTGCAGAATATCAGGTACTATTGTCAAAGATTGTTTGATTGGATTTCATGCCAGAGACTCGCTTGGACATTACATAGAAACCGTAAGCTAAGACCGTTTTACTCCAGTGACGGAATAGACGGAGAAGGTAGATGGTGGTTCCCCCACCCCCTTTCCTGGTAGTCTCCTCAAGACTTCCCCCCTCTACTCCCCCCCCTCCCCTCTTTCATACCTTCTTTCTTTTTTCTTTCTTCTATTTCTTTCCCTCCTTGCTTTAATTTGCATCTCTCTCTAGTTTTTTCTTCAGTTCTTTTTCCATCTACTTCCTTTTTTTTCCTTTTTTTTTTCTTCTCTTTCCTGCTTATGCCCAACCTGATGGTATGCAGACTTTGGGGTGTCAGGGTTACTTAAAGGTGGCCCCTTCACTCATCAATCTCGAGAAGGGCATTATCTTAGGGATAGACATTGAAGTTATCAAGTAGGCTCTAAACTACAGTACCACAGGCCCCTACTTCCCAATACACTTGATGGTCCTGGTAGCACCGGGTCCTACCTGGAATGGCATGGGGTTTTTCATCACTGTTTGACTGATAAATATCTTTCTGCACCCAGAAGCGATTATGTCTATATTGTTGATGGGAAGTACCTCATGGGGGTTATTAGAAATGTGCATGATGCTATTGTCCTCCTTGTAGGGCCTGAGCTGTCCTATGTACGTATTCTTTTTGTTTACATTGTCATGTTTGGTATTATCTGTTATTTTCTTAATAAAATGTTTATGGAAAAAAAAATGAATTAGTCCAGTGTTCATAAAAGTGATAAGAAAAAGCACCCAAGTGTCTTCGCTACTTCTTCACACTTCTGTACACATCCATCACCAGGTAAATAACCTGACCAACCTAATTAAATAAAACACACACTTTACTCTATAATCCCCAATGCATTAGTTCCTCAGAGAACACCTGCTTAATCCTCCTCAGTCTGTTCAGGATGGCCGCATCCTCGGCTCTCCAGTGAAATCATACACTCCCCATATGCGATTCATTTAAAACATAAATGCACGAACATAGGGTACTCTGTTTTAAAAGTTTATCAATCCTCCGAAAAGGAATACACTTACAGATAACAAGGTATCAAAGCGCTAAACGCTACTGTCATCAGTGGTCTCACCACCTCACAGTCACCGCAGCAAGAGAGTAACGTGACATCACAGGCTTGGTTCTTCCCTCCTAGACGCGTTGCACCCCATGATTGGGTTTCCTCAGTAGGTGAGGAGCTAATCCACACAAGCACTTAAATAGTACTCTCCCATATTGCCATAGTGACATGTACACTTTTGCTTCTGAGAGAGCCGGAAGTATACATCGGACCCGCTGCACGCCAGTCCCAGAAACACAACAGTTACAACACATTAGAGCTGGGGACATCCAAGATCATAAATATTGCATCAATATTGTTATCTGTAAGCAGATTCTTTTACAGGGGGGATTAATAAACTTTTAAAAAAGAGTACACTATGTTCGTGCCTTAATGTTTTATAGGAAGTGTATGATTACACTGGAGAGCGGAGGATGCAGCCATCCTGCACGGACTGAAGAGGAATAAGGAGGTGTTCTCTGAGGAACTACTGCATTGGGGATTATAGAGAAAAGTGTGTCTTATTAAATTAAGGTGAACAGGTTTTTCACCTGGTGATGGATGTGTACAGAAGTGTGAAGAAGTATTAAAGACATTTGGGTGCTTTTTCTTATGACTTTTATGAACACTGGACTAATTCATTTTTATTAATGGAACTTTTTGATTATTTGTTTTTTAATTCTTTTTTATATATGATTATATATTCACTGTTTGGATTCTGGTTATTGATATATTGAGGGTATATAATTGGGATTTGGAGGCTGTTGCCCTACACTATTGAGTCACATTTGTATATGTGTAGCGGGGTATTCCCCTTTAATACAGAGAGACTACATCTCCCAGTACATCTTGCAGCACCCTGGGTGCATTGCTCCAGAACAGAGACTGCTGGGGCAGACTTTATAAAGGGGAGGTGGAGTTTGTTCGGTCTCTTTTTGGACACCCCCTCTCCTAGCAAGAGGATCTCTGTGCGGAACTGCTGTGTGCACAAGGCCTGAAGCCTGGGCCTTGTGCTCTTTTCCAAAGAGCCCTCTGCCAGCCTAGCTGAACCTTAGAGACATCTTCTCATCCTTGTTGCACTACACCAGGAGGACTAAAGACTCGGATGTTGGTGGATTCCTGTTCCTAGACGAATCGGCGGAGGAAACGGACTTGGACTTGTCCGGGTGGTGAGAGCTGTTTAAAGACAGATACTTTTTACTATTCGTTTGGATTACAAAGTTGTTCTTCAAGTGCACCACCGAAAGATTGCTAGCGAATATTGTTTCACTGAACTTCCATTTAGATCAGTCAGGCCTGACTGCATAGGTAGACATTGCTGGGTGTTAGTCTACCCATGAGGGGAAGTAGCTGCAAAAGGGCAGCGCTAGAGTTGCATAGCAATACTTTATTATGCTGATTACTCTGTTTATCTTTATTACTGTTTATTGCAGGGATATGCAACTTGTTATACTGTTATTTAATTACTTGCCCATTAGCATCAGTAAAGTACCTGGGTAAAGTACATTTGGTGTCAGTTTCGCTTACTTTAATAGGAGTTTTAAAGTATATTCTGTGTATGTTTGTTATAGGACTGCGTCACCAACAGTTGCGGTCACACGGTCCTATCCCACTATCACTAGCTGTGCCACGGGAGGTTAGAGCCGATTGCCGGGGGTTGACAGCGGTGCACTACAGGGCCCAAATCAATATCAGCGGCTCTCTTAACTGGGGGTAGCGCTACACGTGGGGGCTCGAGCCGGGATCTCTGTACGTTGCATGCTGCAATCAAGCCGGTCATAAGTACCAGCATGGACCCACTAGAAGTAGGACAGTGGTGTAAAACGGTCGGCACAGATCCAGCCGGGATAGTAGTTATAGAACTCCCAGGGATCGATCCAAGGAAAGAGGAAAGTGGATGAGGCCCGTGCCCAGCAGGTGTTGAGGGGTGCCCAGCCTTTGGACCCCATCACCATCCTGCTGAGAACCAGGTCAGATGGTGGCATCCTGAAGTATCCAGACCTGATCAGGATTGTGCGGGAAGAGGAGGCCATGCTGGAGGCCAAGAAGAAGGGTCAAAAGTCTGAATCTGTTGTTGGAGTCAGAGTGGCAAGCACAACCGACAGAGATACAGAGTTTGGGGTTCTGAAGACTCAGATGTCCAAAATAATGGAGATGGTGACCGGGTCACTGGATGTCAGGTCTGAGATAGACACACTGAAGGTGCAAGTGTCCCAACTGGCGGAGATGATGAACAAATTGATGGCAGAAAGTACTGGATTGTCCGCCCAAAAGCCCACGAAGCAAGACATCTGTCAAAACTGTGGAGGTGTAGGCCACTACCAGCGAATATGTCCAAGTCCACGAATGGAGACAGAAGGCTGGCGGAGGCCTCAGAGAAGTGACCCAAGAATGGAGAGAAGATCTGGGCCTTCAAAAATAACTTTCCCTGAACCTGCGAGGGAACGGTGGAGGACACCTGCAGTTTATGCCGTCTCAGTGAACAATGCCTATCAACCTTCCAAACAACGCCAGAAACGGCATTCCTAGCGCCGGAAGCTGAAGAGAGCACAAGTCCAAGTATGCCAGCCTGCTGTTACAGGTGTTTCCAAAAGGACTGCTACCCAATTGGTAGGTCCTCTGCCTGTAGTGCCTGTTCTGATCGAAGGGATCTACACCAGAGCCATCCTTGATACAGGTGCTCAGGTTACCCTAATGACCAGAGACTTTTACAAGAAGTACCTGTCATACCTGCCCCTGGAAGAGATGGGGGACACCAAGATTCAGGGTATCCAAGCAGAAGAGTACTCTTGTGATGGATGTCTGCGGATCAAGTTGTCGTGTGATCCATTGAGGGCTGGGGAGCCCCAGAACTTTGAGACACTGGCCATTGTCTGTCTGTGGCTGCCAGGGCCCTCAAGAAGCTCTCTCATCGTTGGGACCAATACCGATCTGGTGAAACGGCTTTTAGCCCCTGCTGTCCCCAGATGTGATCCCATACCCTCACTACCGGAAGAGGTTCCTGCTTCAGTACCAGAGGAAGAACCAAGAGTAGCTGAGACTGTGACTCCCAGGGAGCAGAGAAGGAATAGAGTGATTCATCCTCCCCAGAAACTAACTTATGATCGGATGGGAGAAAGTTCCGAAGACACGGTCCTAACCTCAAGAAGGACCATACCCACATCTGGTCCCTCCACTGTACATTTGGTGGAGGGCAACCCCAACTCACTCCCTGGCACAGTTAGGCAGGCCACTTCCAATAATATGGCCTGTGAGCAGGACAATCTTCCTCACCATGCCAGGTGTGAGATTCCCCTGCCAGGTTCCCTTGCAACTGTGAACTATCTTTTATGTACATATTGTTGATGCGGTCTTTGGGGACCAAAGATTCAAAGTGGGGGGAGTGTGTAGCGGGGTATTCCCCTTTAATACAGAGAGACTACATCTCCCAGTACATCTTGCAGCACCCAGGGTGCATTGCTCCAGAACAGAGACTGCTGGGGCAGACTTTATAAAGGGGAGGCAGAGTTTGTTCGGTCTCTTTTTGGACACCCCCTCTCCTAGCAAGAGGATCTCTGTGCGGAACTGCTGTGTGCACAAGGCCTGAAGCCTGGGCCTTGTGCTCCTTTCCAAAGAGCCCTCTGCCAGCCTAGCTGAACCTTAGAGACATCTTCTCATCCTTGTTGCACTACACCAGGAGGACTAAAGACTCGGATGTTGGTGGATTCCTGTTCCTAAACGAATCAGCGGAGGAAACGGACTTGGACTTGTCCGGGTGGTGAGAGCTGTTTAAAGACAGATACTTTTTACTATTCGTTTGGATTACAAAGTTGTTCTTCAAGTGCACCACCGAAAGATTGCAAGCGAATATTGTTTCACTGAACTTCCATTTAGATCAGTCAGGCCTGACTGCATAGGTAGACATTGCTGGGTGTTAGTCTGCCCATGAGGGGAAGTAGCTGCAAAAGGGCAGCGCTAGAGTTGCATAGCAATACTTTATTATGCTGATTACTCTGTTTATCTTTATTACTGTTTATTGCAGGGATATGCAACTTGTTATACTGTTATTTAATTACTTGCCCATTAGCATCAGTAAAGTACCTGGGTAAAGTACATTTGGTGTCAGTTTCGCTTACTTTAATAGGAGTTTTAAAGTATATTCTGTGTATGTTTGTTATAGGACTGCGTCACCAACAGTTGCGGTCACGCGGTCCTATCCCACTATCACTAGCTGTGCCACGGGGGGTTAGAGCCGATTGCCAGGGGTTGACAGCGGTGCACTACAGGGCCCAAATCAATATCAGCGGCTCTCTTAACTGGGGATAGCGCTACATATAATTGGTGGAGTGGAATCACTACTGAGTGTTTTAGCTGGCAGCACGTTGGATTTTATTATTATTTTGTTTTATGAATTTATACATAGAGATTGCAGTGATTTTTATTAGGATTATTTGATTAGGATTGCTAAATTACTTCCTACTTAAACAAAGTCATCACATGACCACTGTTCGCTAGTGGGCACTTGAGGAAAGCCTGCATAGGACCATTTTGTCATTTGTCTCACTGCACACAGAGCTCTCTTGAGGTTTGGGTGACTCTCTTGGATTCAGATGTGTTATAAATAGACCCAGCTGGGTCATTCAGTGTGGAAAGTTTCAGACAGTGACCAAGACCCATCTTGAGAGAGAGGCAGACCGAGCATTAGAAACAAGTTAAGGATGCTGACGAACACCTCTGGAGATAAAGGATAGTCACCATGAGCTTGTACAGTTTTCTTATCTGGTGCAACCTTGTGCACTGCTCTGGCTAGGACAACACCCTTTCAGGGAAGCCAACTCTGGGGAGCCTCATGGATACATGCCTAACCACTGCTGCTCTAGAGCAATTTTTCTCATGTTTTTCACACATGGAAAAATCTGCAGTTTTGGCCATAAAGATACTTAAAACCCCCATAACATTATATATTTTCCAAAAGCAGAGGCTTTTTAGACTAAAATGTAGTAGTTGTAGTGTTTTATGTAGCAAAACTCCACAAAATAGGACAGCTGTACTCTGAAAAACATATCCACCTTCATTAGTACAATAATATCCTCAAATACAACACCTCGACATTGTGCAGACAGAGGGAAAGGTCAACTCATGGGTCATGAGTAAACACTAAGATGGCATGAAACATGTTGATCTTTCCCTCTAACCACACCATGTTGAGGTGCTGTATTTAAGGACGTCAGTGTACCAATTTTTCCCCATACTCCTCATCCCCATACCTCCTCAAGATGTTACGTAAAAAGCCTTCTAACATTTTCACTAAGGTTCTAATCACTATAAGTGCTTACTTTGTCAATCCATGAGAAATAAAATATACAGTATCTCACAAAAAAGTGAGTACACCCCTCACATTTTTGTAAATATTTTTTTAGAACTTTTCATGTGACAACACTGAAGAAATTACACTTTTGCTACAATGTAAAGTAGTGAGTGTACAGCTTGTATAACAGTGTAAATTTGCTGCCCCCTCAAAATAACTCAACACACAGCCATTAATGTCTAAACCGCTTGCAACAAAAGTGAGTACATCCCTAACTGAAAATGTCCAAATTGGGACCAGTTAGCCATTTGCCTCCACAGTGTCATGTGACTCATTAGTGTTACAAGGTCCCAGGTGTGAATGGGGAGCAGGTGTGTTAAATTTGGTGTTATCGCTCTCACTCTCTCATACTGGTCACTGGAAGTTCAACATGGCACCTTATGGCAAAGAACTCTCTGAGGATCTGAAAAAAAGAATTGCTGCTCTACATAAAGATGGCCTAGGCTATAAGAAGATTGCCAAGACCCTGAAACTGAGCTGTAACACGGTGGCCAAGACCATACAGCAGTTTAACAGGCCTCTCCATGGTTGACCAAAGAAGTTGAGTGCACGTGCTCAAAGTCATATCCAGAGATTGTCTTTGGGAAATAGATGTATGAGTGCTGCCAGCATTGCTGCAGAGGTTGAAGGGGTGGGGGTTAGCCTGTCAGTGCCCAAATCATACGCTGCACACTGCACCAAATTGGTCTGCATGGCTGTCGTCCCAGAAGGAAGCCTCATCTAAAGATGATGCACAAGAAAGCCTGCAGCAGTTTGCTGAAGACAAGCAGACTAAGGACATGGATTGCTGGAACCATGTCCTGTGGTCTGATGAGACCGAGATAAACTTATTTGGTTCAGATGATGTCAAGCGTGTGTGGCAGCAACCAGGTGAGGAGTACAAAGACAAGTGTGTCCCGCCTACAGTCAAGCATGGTGGTGGGAGTGTCATGGTCTGGTGCTGTATGAGTGCTGCCAGCACTGGGGAGCTACAGTTCATTGAGGGAACTATGAATTCCAGCATGTACTATGACATACTGAAGCAGAGCACTCCAACATAACGACCCCAAACACACCTCCAATACGACCACTGCCTTGCTAAAGAAGCTGAGGGTAAATGTGATGTACTGGCCAAGCATATCTCCAGACCTAAACCCTATTGAGCATCTGTGGGGCATCCTCAAATGGAAAGTGGAGGAGTGCAAGGTCTCTAACATCCACCAGCTCCATGATGTCATCATGGAGGAGTGGAAGAGGACTCCAGTGGCAACCTGTGAAGCTCTGGTGAACTCCATGCCCAAGAGGGTTAAGGCAGTGTTGGAAAATATTGGTGGCCACATAAAATATTGACACTTTGGGCACAATTTGGACATTTTCACTTAGGGGTGTACTCACTTTTGTTGCCAGTGGTTTAGACATTATTTTGAGAGGACAGCAAATTGACACTGTTATACAAGCTGTACACTCACTACTTTACATTGTAGCAAGTAATTTCTTCAGTGTTGTCAAATGAAAATATTAAATAAAATATTTACAAAAATGTGAGGGGTGTACTCACTTTTGTGATATACTGTATATTTAACTTATATTTATCCACCATATCTTCCATTGAGTTGCATTCTGACATATTGTACAGGCAGGAAATACACCTGTAGCTCTGTGTCACTCTTAGCACACAGATACACAGCACTGTCTTCAAATCTGATATCTCTTATGAGGAGTATGTTGGACTTCTTGCCATCACCAAAGGTCAGTTTAAACCTCTTGTCTGTTGACTCGTGATCCTTAAAGTCTCCAATTAGATAGATTGGCTGATGACCAGCGGATAACCTATACCAATGGATATAGGCAGTTCCCACGAGGGCATCATGTTCACAGGTAATATTCAAGTCATTTCTTACGGAAGTCTGTAATGAGGGCTTCTGTGTTATGTTAGAGGTGCAGAAGGAGCCTGAAAAATAATAATAAAAAAAAAAACACAGGATGAATATGAAATATAATATAGAAGTATCAAACAATTAATGTATCTGTTAGCATGAATTGCCATTCTAGCTTTCTACTCACATAGATATAAGATGAGTATGGAGCAGACAAAAAACATCTTCTGTGTTGTGACTTGTTTGCAATGTATTAGGCATGTACTGTATGTATCTACACTCAGGTGTATGTTGCAGATGTATGTGTGACAACATTCAGTCATTTCCTCTTTATTTGATATGATGTAACCACACCCACTAAAAGAAAATACTTTTTTGTGGGTAGCCATTTGTATTTACAAAGTTATGTTGGAAGTTAAACCATAGCACCACCTAGTGATATATGTATAATATATATATATGTGTGTGTGTATATATACTGAATATACACATTATATACATATTTATTTTTCAGAATTATGTAATATTTATTAATGATATAATGATGCTTGAAACTGTTGTTGTTACTGTTACAACCACCTGTTTTGGATTGTTATATATGTATATTTATGTGGGTGGACAGTGCCAACACAAGTTGATCCTTTTCTTATGCACAGAACCTGGTAAATGCCTAATGATTGCCAAAAATGAAAAACAATAGTAAGGTATAGCAGCACAGAGAGCATTTATTGCTCAAAAAGGTTCAAATCAGCAGTGTTACAGGCAACCATGTCCTTTTTCACGCTAAACATGTATATATTACATTCTACTCTTATGCCGCGTACACACGATCGTGATTCACGGCGGTGAAAACACCGCTGTGAATCACGACATGAAATTGAAAAACGAGGGAACGCCATTTTCCCCCACACACGACTGTTTTTCCCGTCATTTTTTTCTTTGTCGAGAAAAACGACCGTCTGTGGGCTCCGCGGCAGTGTCTCCCTATGGGAAAACTGCCGCGGAAAAAAATGATGTAAAAAACGATGAGAAAATTTAGAACATGTTCTAATTTTTCTCGTCGTTTTTCCTGCCGTTTTTCTCAACGAGAAAAACGGCATAAAGCCCACAGACGATCGTTTTTCTCGGTGAAAAAAAAAATTTCATTTTTCCCGACGGGAAAAATGATCGTGTGTACGTGGCATTTGACTACTTTCACACTGTGATGCCTGGCCATTAACACTAAAGCCCCGCTCGGACACTAGCGGGGCGCTTTTCCCCCCATAAAATAGTAAAAAGTCTGGTTTTGCAGTGCTTTCAAATCGCTGCCTATTCATTGCAATGGGCAGGGAGTTTTGGGAGCGCTATTTAGCCTATTTTCAAACTGAGGCGATTTTCAGGCATTTTAGTGATAGAAATAGCCTCTGAAAAGCGCCTAAAAAGCGCCTCCTATTCATTGCAGTGTGTCTTTTCACACTGGAGTGGTGCACTTGCGGGACTTTACGAAAAGTCCTGCAAGCAGAATCTTTGGGGCGGGTTGGGAGTGCTGTATTTAGCGCTTCCAAAACACCCTGTCTATTGAAATGAATAAGCAGCGCTTCCAAATTTGAAATAAATACTATCCAAATGATAATACACTATGCTGGTGCGCCCTTTTTCTCGTTTGTTACTAGGATACCCCTATCCATGAATGGGAGCAAAGCCAGTGTTACCGTCATGAAATATTGACTGCTTGATAATCCACTCGTGCACAAGAGTGTTTGTTTTCTGTTATCAAAAGCGCTTCCAAAGTGCCTGACAAGCGCTTTGAAAGCGCCGCAAAAAAGGGACTTTTTACCATTTTTTTTTTGTTAAAAGTGCCCCGCTAGCGCTGCTAAAACGAGTGGCGCTTTAGCGCTAACGGCTGGGTGTCCCAGTGAGAAAGTAGTCTAAATAGTACAGAGATCAGAAATAGAATCCAAGATATTTGAATGAACAAATCACTAGGCTTGTGCAATTCGTTTCGTAACGAATTGAAATTCGTCCGAATTTAGCAACTTTCGGACATTCGGAAGCATTCGAATTTCCGAACAAAGCAATTACGAATAAAACCGAATCCGAAATAAATTATACCGCAAATAGCGAATGCCCGAATGTCTTCGGCATAATTCGTTATGAAAAAGTTACGAATGTACGAATCCATACGAAGCACAATAACACTCACTCTGCTCTGCTCTCTGCTTCTCCCACACCGTGCTGAACTCCCTCTCAAAATGGTGTACAGGGGCGGAGGTTATAGCCGCATGTAAAAAACGAAAGTAAAATACGAGATTTCGAATCCATTCGAAGCACAATAACACTCACTCTGCTCTGCTCTCTGCTTCTCCCTCACCGTGCTGAACCCTCTGAAAATGGTGTACAGGGGCGGAGCCTATAGCCGCATGTTAAAAACGAAAGTAAAATACGAGATTTCGAATCGTTACAAATAACCGCAATGTATTTAGAAAAGTACAAATCCATTCGAAGCACATTAGGCATAATAGGCAGCGTCGTTGTGAGAGAGACACGGAAAATTACGAATCAACGAACCCAAAAAAAGTTACGAAAGTAGGAGTTGTGTCCAGAATCAACGAAAAACAACGTACTCTACCGAAAGTACGAATTATAAAGCAACAAAAAATTCAACGAAAAATGTCGCTTGCAAAAATACGAATGAGTCCGAACACGAAAAATCCCGTCTAGCAAAATTACGAATGATTACGAATCAACAGGACCGGAAAGAAACGAACCGAAACGGAACGAATTTTTCCGTTGTGCACAAGTCTACAAATCACACCCAACATACACTTTCACTGGGTAATGTCATAGTCATACACAAATACAGATGTTCTGATAGATAGAGCAAAATACAAAATATCAAACACTTGTAAGGAGAAACAAATCAAGTTCACAGAAAGAGAAACGAATCAAATAATTATTAGGATCATAGAGAAACAAAGTATCTAACTGATGTTTCCAATAAGTGACGGTTCACACAGGGGCAACACGAGATCCAGCGCGACTTTGCGAGGCGACTTCAGCGCGACTTGGATCGACTTACAACGCGACTTCAAGTCGCCTCCAGGACAGGCGACTTTGTCAGTGGCCAATCAAAGAATAATCAGCTCTGTGGGAAGGAGGGGTTTGCCTGAGAAAACTATTTTCTCTTCCTGGAAAGTTGCTTCAGTTAAGACAGTGATCTGACTTTGGAGTCATACAGGAACCTTTTCTGAAGTCGGAGCAACTTCAGTAGTGTACATTAAGACGGCTCTCATTCACTTCAATTGAATTTCTCATGTCGCGCGACTTGGGGCGTCCCAAGTCACGGTAGTGTGAACCGGCACTAAACCTCCCTATGTTTTAAAAAGGCAATATGATTCCCATCTGATCTAGATCTGACAACATGGTCAGTAACTATATATTAAGATCTGTGTCCCTGTGTCCATTTATACCTAATGTCTCAGAAATGGAAGCTCTGTCTGTTTCACTTTAATAGATGATCTATTTAAGGATATCCTAGCCCTTGCTTTTTGGGTAGTTTCCCCTACTTACAAAAACGCACATAGACAACTTAATAAATATAACATGTATTCGCTCTGACGGGCAAGGTGATGCTTAATATAACAGCGTTTTGTTCCACCAGTATTACAAAAAGTATTATCTTTCATCCAGTTTCCACATTCAGAGACAGACAAACACAGGAGAGATTCTTTCTTTTTCGTACATCACGGGGCACAGAGCGACTTAGTCATTACTAATGGGTTATATAGATACCTTCAGGTGCTGGCACTGGCAACTTCCAAAACCGGAAGTACCCTCCCCTATATAAGCCCCTCCCATCCGGGAGAACCTCAGTTTTTTGCCAGTGTCTAAGGTGTTGGCCAAAGAGTAACATGTGTTTTCACTGGGCTTGCGTACAGGTTCTTTTACGGGCCTTAGTAAGCTGTTCCGGATCCGACCAAAAAAGCTTCATAGCTAAATGGTCGGTACCCGGGCCTTGCAACAGAAGAGCAAGGTTTTGCCTGTAATGCCTCTCTTAGGAGGGCTGGACCCTGGGATCCAGAGCTCTAGTCATACCCACGACCAAGATGTTGTCTGTGCAGGGTGCTATACAGGTCCAGGGGAGTGGAATCCTTGGGAACCCGGTCCCTGAAGGTTTAATTACAATGCCTGCCGTGATAGGTGAAGTTTGGGCTTCTGTGACCAAACAAAGTCCTGCGGCGGGGAACAGGTAAGTGGGGGCCCCCAGGAACTTGGTTCTATTGGGGGACCCCCAAGCCTAATTTGTCTTTCTGTCTGTTACCTAACGGTATTCCCGCTAATATCTGTGTATGCCTGTAACTACTGGAAAATGTAAAATTTTAATAGTAGTCAAAAAAAAAAAAAGGAGACCGCGGTACCTGTGTTAAACCACTAGAGGGCGCTGTGGTCCATTTTTCTTGTCATGTGGATCTTTGGCTTTTTCAAGTCAAAAGATCCAGGCAGTTGGTAAGTTTCTCTGTGGGAATCCACTTCCTCTGCCCTGTTGCTGCGCTCATCCACCGCACAGGCCCTCCGGCAAAAAGGGCCCTGGCTCCTAGTCCCTGCTTGTTTTCAAAAAAGGCGCCAAAGGCACACGGGCGCGCGCGCGGGCGCGTGCACGCGCCACCTATGAAAGGAAAGGGGCGGGGCGGGTGGATGACGCTCGATGCGCGCCGCGGCGCTTCTGCGCATGTGCAGGCGTCCCAGCATGGATAAAAGACACAGTACAAGTGTCAGCTGGATGCAAGCAGAGCTATCAACAAAACGGTGGCACACAGAGGCGGTTGATGCAGGCATCCCCATAGAAAGACACTTTAGTGGACACCAGCTGGTATATAGCAGCAACTGTGTTAGACTATGAAGACAGAAGAGGGTCGGGACTTTGTATGAAGCATGCGGATTGAGAGCCAAACAGAGCTAGTAAATCAAATAATATAAGATTTATTAAATATGGTACAGTAAAATACATAAGACATCATGGTACATATTCCATCATCCAACATGATTAGTTAGTTCATTAGCATTGATTCGTAAGTGAAATGAGTAAAACAATAAAAACATGAGGTATAACTGCATGATAAATATTATTTGGCATCTGAAGCTCGACGCGTTTCGCGGCTATCATGCCGCTCATCAGGAGCTGATTATTAATGGATGTCTACAATACAAGAACATAGTATCAATTGATAGGTTAGGCTTATATAAAGGGGGGAGAGAAATATGCACTTTAATCTACAGCCCATACTCACAGGTCGGGTGATGGCATGGGCGTGGCAGGGGGCATGTAGGCGGCCGGGGACACGGTCTGGCACGGGAGCTGAGGCGGCATGACAGGTGGCGCAGCAAGGAGGAAGTCATCCTTGTGTAAACTGAGTATGTGATCTTCACCAGGGTCAAGGGGCACATGCAGAGAGACTCCTGGACCATCTGAAAATGAAAGTGAAGTGCAAAGAAAATGGTGTGTTAAATTGCTGAGGGGTGATGAGCCCTACGTTCAGCAGTGAAAAGATGAAAAAATGGGTGTGAATGAGCAGGGATAATAATGAACAGAATAGCATAGCTGAGATATATGATGGTGTAGCTATGTTAAAAGCAATAGAGTGCTCCAACGTTGAGAACGCCATCAATGAAAAGTGAGAGGGATGAAACATGAAAGAAGGGTAAATGTATGACGGTGAGCTTGTTGAGAGCAATGAGGATGCTCCAACATAGAAACACCGTCGTAAGGGGATTAAGAGAAAAGGGGGGAAAGACAGAAAGAAAAGAAGAGAAGGGGAGGGCAAAGAAAAAGGGAAGAAAGAAGGGAAAGAGAAGGAAAGGCACCGCCTAAAGTGTATGATAGTGAAACTGTGCTGGAGACACGGAAAAACTCCAACATGTGTACGCTATCATTGATGTGTGATAGTGAAGCTGTGTTGCAAACAATAAAAAAATGCTCCAACGAAAGGGACACTGTCATAGTGAATAGGGGGGACTGAGTGCCAACAAGAATGTGCGTGAAAGGAAATGAGAAGGGAGAAGGACAGAAAAGAGTGTGTGGTAATGAGTTTACCTGAATGGAAGGAGTTGAGGGGGGAGTGAGCTTTTTGGCGCCACTTGCCGGCCGCTTGCTGCCTGGGAGATGGCGCCTCTCCTCCCCCATACTCGCCAGCGTGACGTTGGCGGCAACAGGATTCTCGCGGCGAGGCAGGTATCTCTCCCCTGACACAGGCACCAACACACATAGTCAGGGGTTGAGGAACCAGCAACATCTCGCATTAGGCAAAAATGCACCCTCAACTCCTTCCATTCAGGTAAACTCATTACCACACACTCTTTTCTGTCCTTCTCCCTTCTCATTTCCTTTCACGCACATTCTTGTTGGCACTCAGTCCCCCCTATTCACTATGACAGTGTCCCTTTCGTTGGAGCATTTTTTTATTGTTTGCAACACAGCTTCACTATCACACATCAATGATAGCGTACACATGTTGGAGTTTTTCTGTGTCTCCAGCACAGTTTCACTATCATACACTTTAGGCGGTGCCTTTCCTTCTCTTTCCCTTCTTTCTTTCCTTTTTCTTTGCCCTCCCCTTCTCTTCTTTTCTTTCTGTCTTTCCCCCCTTTTCTCTTAATCCCCTCACGACGGTGTTTCTATGTTGGAGCATCCTCATTGCTCTCAACAAGCTCACCGTCATACATTTACCCTTCTTTCATGTTTCATCCCTCTCACTTTTCATTGATGGCGTTCTCAACGTTGGAGCACTCTATTGCTTTTAACATAGCTACACCATCATATATCTCAGCTATGCTATTTTGTTCATTATTATCCCTGCTCATTCACACCCATTTTTTCATCTTTTCACTGCTGAACGTAGGGCTCATCACCCCTCAGCAATTTAACACACCATTTTCTTTGCACTTCACTTTCATTTTCAGATGGTCCAGGAGTCTCTCTGCATGTGCCCCTTGACCCTGGTGAAGATCACATACTCAGTTTACACAAGGATGACTTCCTCCTTGCTGCGCCACCTGTCATGCCGCCTCAGCTCCCGTGCCAGACCGTGTCCCCGGCCGCCTACATGCCCCCTGCCGCGCCCATGCCATCACCCGACCTGTGAGTATGGGCTGTAGATTAAAGTGCATATTTCTCTTCCCCTTTATATAAGCCTAACCTATCAATTGATACTATGTTCTTGTATTGTAGACATCCATTAATAATCAGCTCCTGATGAGCGGCATGATAGCCACGAAACGCGTCGAGCTTCAGATGCCAAATAATATTTATCATGCAGTTATACCTCATGTTTTTATTGTTTTACTCATTTCACTTACGAATCAATGCTAATGAACTAACTAATCATGTTGGATGATGGAATATGTACCATGATGTCTTATGTATTTTACTGTACCATATTTAATAAATCTTATATTATTTGATTTACTAGCTCTGTTTGGCTCTCAATCCGCATGCTTCATACAAAGTCCCGACCCTCTTCTGTCTTCGTACTGATAGGGATGGAGACCTAGTGACTTCATTGTCTCAGGTCTCATTTAAAGTCCCAAACCCTTTCTCCTTTCTGTGTTAGACTATTACCAGCAAAATTGGTGTGTGACGACGGGAATACCTCAGCTTTGTGCTTAAAGGATATGTCGTCCAGACGCTCTGGAAATAAGTCTTCCAAGAAGCGAAAGGGGTCTCCATCGGGCTCTGAGGATTTTGGGCATGCTTGTACTGAACCAATCTCCCCTGAAATTTCAGAGGTCAGTAGCCGTAGGAACCCCGCAGGAGTACCTGGTGCTGCGGCTGTCCCCAGTCCACCTGCTCCTGTATATATAACAGAGGAGGTTTTTTCCTCAACTCTGGTGGGATTGGAAGAGAGATTAACAGCATTGATCGCTGCTTCCCTGTCACAGGGAAAGCGCGTCCGATCTCTGTCTCCTCCTTCAGAGTGCCTGTTAGTGGAGGAACAGCCCCACACAGAGATCGACCTACCTGAAGGGGATCAGGATGAGGTTGATTCGGTTATAGAGGAATCAACAGTGGAAGAACCTTTCTCAGCATCTCAGGCTGAAAGATTATGGGTTCAGTCTCTGACTAACATGGTCCGATCAGCATTTAAAATGCCTCTTGCGGAGCCATCAACCACTACTGTCTCCTCGCTGGGGTCGCTGAAAGCTCCCCAGACTGTCTGTTCCTTCCCAATCCACCCTTTATTGGAAGGGCTTATTTACCAGGATTGGGAGCATCCTGATAAAATATTTACTCCTCCCAAGAGATTTCCGGTGATCTATCCCATGGAGGATAAGTTCATAAGAAAAAATGGAGGGTCCCTACAGTGGACGCAGCCATCTCTTGTGTGAATAAATCACTGACATGTCCAGTAGATAATGTTCCAATGTTCAAAGACCCAATAGATAAAAAATTGGAGTCTTTACTAAAATCTGCTTTCTCTACAGCAAGCATGGTGACACAACCTGCAGTAGCAGCGATTGGGGTCTGCCAAGCAGTGAAGGATCAGTTGAAACAAGTCTTAAGGGACTTACCAGATCAGCAGGCTCTTGCCCTAGCTGACCTACCTAGAGCCTTGTGTGTTGCGGTGGACGCCATAAAGGATACAATCCAACAGGCCTCCTGCTTTACGCTGTCTGTAGTACATATGCGTAGGCTTCTATGGCTCAAAAACTGGTCTGCTGAAGCTTCCCATTTCATGGAGAACGCTTATTCGGAGAAGATCTGGACAAGTATATCCAGAAAATTTCTGCCGGTAAAAGTACACTCTTGCCGGTTAAGAACAAGGGTAGAAGTCCTTCTTTTAAGAGGCCTACTTCTCCAGTCCCTGGCACGTCGGCTGTGAAACAGTTCCGACGGCCTCCGCGGTCAAATCCAGGAGGCAGAAATCAGGGACAATCACAGGGTAACAAGAAACCCTGGGTCAAGAGAGGTACAAAACCTCCCCCCAAGTCATGAAGGGTTGCCCCCACTCAATCGGGTGGGGGGAAGACTTCAGTTGTTCACAGAGACCTGGCGGGACACCATCAGAGACAGATGGGTGATCTCCGCAGTAAGTCTGGGATACAGGCTGGAGTTAAAAGACATTCCTCCTGCCCATTTTATGAGGTCAAACGTGCCAAGCGATCCCCAGAAGAGAGGATCCCTCCTTCTGGCACTAGAACAACTATTGCTCCAAGGTGTAATCATGAAGGTTCCCTTGGAAGAAAGTGGGTTTGGGTTTTACTCGAACCTTTTCACAGTCCCCAAACCAATTGGGGACGTGAGGCCCATATTAAATCTAAAAGGGCTAAACAAGTTCCTACATATCAGGACTTTTCGGATGGAGTCGATCCGATTGGTGGCCACCGCCCTACAAGGGCAGGAATGGTTAGCCTCGATCGACATAAGGGATGCTTATCTGCATATTCCCATCTTTCCGGCCCACCAGAAATTTCTACGCTTTGCAGTAGAAGGGCGCCATTTTCAGTTCAGAGCCTTACCTTTCGGTCTGGCCACAGCACCACGAGTGTTCATAAAAATTCTGGCCCCACTATTGGCCAATCTAAGAACACAAGGTGTAACGATAATGGCATATCTAGACGACTTGTTGCTGATAGACCACTCAGTGAAAAAAACTAGAAGTGGTCGTTCACAAGACAATCAAGTATCTGGAATCTCACGGTTGGATTATCAACCGAGACAAATCAGCCCTAAAACCAGTCAAAAGTCTGGAATACTTGGGGCTAAGACTGGATTCAAATCAGAGAAAGATTTTCTTACCTCCAGAGAAGGTGTCGTCTTTGAAAGATTTGACCCACTTAGTGGGTACAAAAAGAAAACCATCCATACGCCTGTGCATGAGGCTGCTGGGAAAAATGGTGGCTTCATTCAAAGCAGTACCCTACGGTCAATTCCATTCAAGGAACTTGCAGAGGGCCATACTGTCAGCCTGGAACAAAAAAGTTCAGGCTTTAGACTTACCAATGTCCCTGTCCCCTTCCGTTCGCAAGAGCCTCCATTGGTGGTTGGTGCCCCAGAATCTGGAAAAAGGGAAACCTTTCAGTCCGGTTTCTTGGAAGGTGGTCACTACAGATGCCAGCCTCATAGGCTGGGGGGCAGCACTGGAGCAATGGTCTCTCCAGGGCAAGTGGTCAGAAGCAGAGCAGGCCCTGCCCATCAATCTCTTAGAGATACGAGCAGCCCGGTATGCCCTAGTAGCATGGACATCCAAACTCCAAGGGTCCCCTGTCAGAATTCAATCAGACAATGCCACAGCAGTGGCATATATCAATCACCAGGGTGGCACCAGGAGTCGTGCAGCCCAGAGGGAAGCGAATTGCATCCTGGAATGGGCAGAAAGATATGTCCCAGCCATATCCGCGGTTTTCATCCCAGGGGTGGAAAATTGGAGAGCGGACTTTCTAAGTCGCCAGCAATTATGCCCGGGGGAATGGTCTCGTCACCCCAAGGTTTTCCAGGCAATATGCCAGCGGTGGGGAACACCGGATGTAGATCTGCTAGCATCCAGATTCAACGCAAAGGTGGACAGATTTGTGTCTCGCACAAGGGATCCCCTAGCTTGCGGCTCGGATGCCCTAGTGTTCCCTTGGGATCAGTTCAAGCTGATATATGCATTCCCACCGCCACTATTGTTACCGCGATTAATCCGCAGAATCCGGGTAGAAAGGAAACCGGTGATTATGGTGGCTCCAGCATGGCCCCGAAGGGCATGGTACGCGGAGATTGTAAAAATGTC
The DNA here is from genome assembly GCA_029206835.1 of Rana muscosa. NCBI lineage: Eukaryota > Metazoa > Chordata > Amphibia > Anura > Ranidae > Rana > Rana muscosa. The sequence continues at coordinate 815,784,676 of CM055116.1, forward strand.
AGTGGGGAGTCCTTGGACCTTCCCACATCGTCCGGACCTGCTTTCGCAAGGACCGATATACCATCCTTCCTTACCAGCCCTAGGTTTGATGGCCTGGCTATTGAAGCCCACATTCTAAAAAAGAGAGGTCTCTCTAATCCTGTGGTATCTACCATGATCAATGCCAGGAAGCCGGTATCCAGGCAGATCTATTATAAGATCTGGAAGGCGTACATCGCGTGGTGTGAGGCCAAGAGATGGCATCCACGTAAGTACGTAATAGGTAGGATTCTGGACTTCCTACAGTGGGCTGTGGATAGGAAGCTTGCCTTGAGTACTATCAAGGGTCAGATTTCGGCCTTGTCAATATTTTTTTCAAAGGCCCTTGGCTTCGCATTCACTAGTCAAAGCTTTCATACAAGGAGTGATGCGTATTAGCCCTCCGGTTAGTATTCCCATATGTCCATGGGACTTAAACCTGGTTCTGTCGGTTCTACAGAAACAACCATTTGAACCAGGAAATTGATTTTCTTAGTAGCCATTTGTTCGGCTAAAAGAGTATCGGAATTAGCCGCCTTGTCCTGTAAGGAGCCATATCTGGTTGTCCATAAGGACAGAGTAGTGTTACGTCCTCATCCAGCCTTTCTTCCTAAGGTGGTATCGAGGTTTCATTTGAACCAAGATGTGGTTCTTCCTTCCTTTTTCCCCAAACCTAGTTTGGTAGAGGAAAGGTTATTGCATTCTTTGGATGTAGTAAGAGCAGTTAAAGCTTATCTAAAAGCCACTGCTCAGATTCGTAGAACGGATACTTTGTTTGTTCTGCCGGAAGGCCCCAGAAAGGGTCAGGCAGCATCAAAATCTACTTTAGCCAAGTGGATTCGACAGGTCATAATACAAGCCTATGGCTTGAGAAGGAGACCGCCTCCGTTCAAAGTTAGGGCGCACTCCACAAGAGCAGTTGGAACTTCATGGGCAGTGCATCACCAGGCCTCCCTGGCTCAAGTCTGTAAGGCCGCAACATGGTCTTCAGTACACACGTTTACTAGATTCTACCAGGAAGACGTTAGAAGTCAGGAGGATGTCGCCTTTGGGCGCAGTGTGTTGCAGGCCGCAAAAGAGCCTCATGCCTGATGGCGCCCAGCTTATGAATAGTGTATCCCTCCCCTCATTTGGCATTGCTTTGGGACGTCCCATTAGTAATGACTAAGTCGCTCTGTGTCCCGTGATGTACGAAAAAGAAAAAGGGATTTTTATAACAGCTTACCTGTAAAATCCTTTTCTGGGAGTACATCACGGGACACAGAGCTCCCACCCCTCTTTTTGGGACACTTATTGCTTTGCTACAAAACTGAGGTGCTCCCGGATGGGAGGGGCTTATATAGGGGAGGGTACTTCCGGTTTTGGAAGTTGCCAGTGCCAGCACCTGAAGGTATCTATATAACCCATTAGTAATGACTAAGTCGATCTGTGTCCCGTGATGTACTCCAAGAAAAGGATTTTACAGGTAAGCTGTTATAAAAATCCCTTTTTTCTAATTGGCTAATTGGTCCTTAACCACTTACGCCCCGAACCATTTGGCTGGCCAAAGACCAGAGCACTGCGATTTGGCACTGTGTCACTTTAACTGACAATTGCGCGGTCGTGCAACGTGGCTCCCAAACAAAATTGACGTCCTTTTTTTCCCACAAATAGAGCTTTATTTTGGTGTTATTTGGTGTTATTTTATCACCTCTGCGGTTTTTATTTTTTGTGCTATAAACAAAAATAGAGCGACAATTTAAAAAAAAAATGCAATATTTTTTACTTTTTGCTATAATAAATATCCCCAAAAAATATATAAAAAAAATATTTTTTTCCTCAGTTTAGGCCGATACGTATTCTTCTACATATTTTTGGCAATAAGCATTTACTGATTGGTTTGCGCAAAAGTTATAGCGTCTACAAAATAGGGGATAGTTTTATAGCATTTTTATTAATAATTGTTGTGTTTACACTGACATCTCCTTGTTCTTCAGCTCCGTGACACGATCGCGGGACACCGGCGGACATCGAGTCCACGGGTACCACGGGCACGGTCACAGAGCTCACGACCGGGTCGCGCGCACGATCACACGACGGCAAATTAAAGGGGACGTATCTGTATGCCCACCTGCCTGTCCGTGTCATTCTGTTGACATATAAGTGCGCGCGGCGGTCCTTAAGTGGTTAAAAGCTGAGTGGAGCATCATGACCAATTTTGAAAGCATGTACCCAGGGCCTGTGCTACCACTAGGCAGCACCAGCTCTGCATGTACCACCTGATCTCTGATTGTGGTCTTACATCTAGAAGCCTGTATAAGAATACTCGGAAACTCCTCTATGTTAGGATATGCCTGAAGATATGCCAATGATGCCCAACACACAGAAGAACTTGCTGTGAAAAACCATGAAACTTGCATACAAAAGGGATAATTTTACTATGTTTCCTCTTTCACTCTCCCCAAGACACCAGCACTGAAATTACGTCTAGCTTGTTCAAGAGTGTTAACTTCTATCTAGGAACTTATTTTCTATTTCTTCATTTCTAAATTCTGTAAATTTCATGATCTCCAACATTCTGGTCCACTCTAATAAATTGACTTTTAGTGTTATGCCGCGTACACACGATCGGAACATTTGTTGTTGGAAATTCCAATCATGTGTACGCGGCATTACATTTAAATATAGTGGGCAGAGGAAACCTGCCAAAAGATAGAAAATAAATCTCAACATTTGTTTTTGTGTAAAGATTTGTCAGCAATTTTGGACCTTTACATATCATCATGGTATCTAATACATGATACTCTTTCCTTGCTATAAACAATATTAAACTGTATCCATAGATGTATATTGTAATAAATGCACTAAATAGCAACAAAGAACCAATGTTGCCCCGCTACATTGCAAACTGTTCATGGACATAGTGCCACCATGCCAAACTAAGCATGGTGAATGCCACAAAAAAATGAAGTCCATTCATTATTGTGCCTGTGGAACCATGCTCCTCTTTTTTGCACAGAATTTATCCTCATGCCGCGTACACACGAACGATTTTCTCGACGGTGAAAACACCGTCGAGAAAATCTACGGGAAAAACGAGGGAACGGCTTGGTTCCCTACACACGGCCGTTTTCCCGACATTTTTTTTCTTGGTCGAGAAAAACGACCGTGTGTGGGCTCCGTGGCAGTGTTTCCCTATGGGAAAACTGCCGTGGAAAAAAATGACGGGAATCACGATGAGAAAAATTAGAGCATGTTCTAATTTTACTCGTCGTGATTAATGACGTTTTTCCCATCTGGAAAAATTACAAAAAGCCCACACACGGTCGTTTTTCTTGTTAAAAATGTATTTATTTATTTTTTCCTCGACGGGAAAAATTATCGTGTGTACACGGCATTAAAGTAGAAGTAATTACAAGGTACAAATCTCAACAACCAGATTAAAATGTAAATTTCTGTTTCTGCATACCATCCACATTTCTAGAGTAATTTTTCTTAAGCATTAAAGTGATAGTAAACTCTCATTGTTTATTTTTACCTACAGGTAGACTTATAATAAAGCTTACCTGTAGGTAAAATGAATACACTGTTTAGGAGATATTCTAGCGAGCAGCAGCTGGTGACATCACTGGCGTATGCGCTCTGAAGTAATGGCATCACGTGCAGCTCCTTCAGAGCTGTGTGCCGTGCCCAAGACTCCAGCGCGGGAGTGACATTATTGCAGCTCGGTCAATTAAGTGGCTTGGTCAAGACAGGAAGGGAGGGCTTTTTTTTAAGGTAAGTGCCTCATAATGTGCTAGTATGCTATGTATGTAATGCATACTAGCACAATATGCCTTTGCCTTGCAGGGGGAAACTTATTAGAGAGGAATTAGAATTAGGGCAGAGACTGTGAGCCAGGCCTTCTCGTCCAACATCAGTACCTGACCTCACAAATGCGCTTCTGGAAGAATGGTCAAACATTCCCATAGACATACTTCTAAACCTTGTGAACAGCCTTCCCAGAAGAGTTGAAGCTGTTATAGCTACAAAGGTTGGGCCAACTCAATATTGAACCCAACGCACTAAAGCCTCGTACACACGATCGGATTTTCCGACAACAATTGTGTGATGGCAGGGTTTTTGTTGGATAATCAGACCATTTGTATGCTCCATTGGACAATTCTTGTCAGAATTTTTGACAACAAATGTGGGATAGCATGCTCTCAAATTTTCCGACAACAAATGTGTTCCATCGGATTATCCAATCGTGTGTACACAAGTCTGTCAGACTAAAATCCAAAGTACAAATACGCATGCTCCGAACCAATGCTAACCATCAGACAAGATTAGCAGAAGTTGCCCAAAGGGTGGCGCTAAAGAACAGAAAAACCACATAGTCTCGTGAATGTTGGCTAAAGAAGTTGTGCCGTCTGTATGCAGAACAAGTTCACCGGCAATGCTCTTCGCACAAAATTCCATGGATTTGTCCGATGGAAATCCGATTGTGTGTACGAGGCTTAAGGCTGGGATGCCATTAAAAATCATGTGCTTGTAAAGGTAGGTGTCCCAATACTTTTGGCAATATAGTGCATGTTTTATGTATATGTACGTATTGCCTGTACTAAAGGTGATAATAGTCTAAAAATGTAGCTGTAGGGAAAAAATTGTATCCCTGGCAGGTGGGTGGTTTGTGGGTTGTATTTTAGGTAGTGTATAAAAAATAGGTGTAACTTGGAGATGAAACCACAAAAAAATCTAAAACCTCCTTAGAGATAATGTTCTGATGCAGGGCACAATGTTTTTTTTAAAACCGAATATCAGGTCCAAATATCAGGTCCCCAGATAGTAGCTCATACACCGGACAATCTGAAAGCTGATGAATGATCTCTGACCATAATCACATTTTACCCACCTTTTATTGTCTGGCTTCACCTTGATCACCAATCTGTTATATATCAATTGTAAAGCTTTCCTCTCATCAGCTGTCATTGTTCAGAATGTGGTCTCTTAGGCCTTGTCCACACTATACATGCATAACTGACGGGGAAAAAAAATGTGCAGATTTGACTTGCATAAACTTCTTTACACCATGTGCAGAGACATGCGTATTTATTACGCAGGTGTCTGAAAAGACACAAAGAAAACAGTTGTGCCGCACTATAACAAAGCTGTCACACAGAAATATGTAACGTAAATTCTCTGCAAGAGCCCATAAAAAAAACAATTCTTCTCTGTGTATTCTGTTCACACCACATTGTTGATGTTGCATGAGTGTTTTTTTCTGCAATAAAAACTGCCTATGTGTTGCAGATTTTTGCACAGAAAAACACTGCACAAAAAACCAGTGTTGTGGTGTGAACAGAACACATAGAGAACAATTGTTTTCTTTATACCCTTGCAGAAGCAGACTCTTGTCTCTGCACATTGTGTGAATGAGGCCTTAATCATGACTTTGATTTGTTTCTCTTACAATGAACGTATTGTTTTGTATTCTCTTTTAATTTCTTTACACCTATCAAAGAAAATCTGTATTTTTTTTTAAATATACATCTATTGTTTATGACTTTGTATGATATTACCACATGAAAGTGTGTTGTTTGATTTGTCCAGTTAAATACTATTTCTGGTCTCTGTGTACTACATAGAGTGACTTGCAAATAAATAAAGTTCCAAACACAACCAACACCAACACAACCCGACAGTCGGTATAGTAAAAACAGCCTTATCGAAGCTCCATCAAGGCCATGCCCCCAACTCGTTTCACCCCACCCACAAGGCTTAGTCATGAAGGTGAGCCCAGCCAGCACCCACCAGAGTGGGACACAAGAGCCTGGAGCGGTACCTCTTAGTCCCTTGATGCCAGTTTGTAATCAAATGTGCTTAGCTTGAAAAGATCAATCAAATCAAAAACTAAAATTAAAACAAATCAAAATCAAAATTAAAAATTAAAAATTAAATATTAAAAAAATTTGAATTGATCATTTGTTTTACGAACATAGAAACGGCCATTGCCCAGTTCTTTCCCGTCCTTGTTCTCTTCCACTTTTTGTTTAATCTCCATACGTAGTGGAATTTCTTGCTTCTTCTTTTTTCTTGTTTTTCCTGTTTTTTTTTTAATATGGCTCTGGTTGCCGTTGCACTCGAGCCATTAAACACACACGATATTATATATATGTTTTAGACATACTTGCCCATTGGAGAGGTATGTTAAAAACTAAAAAACTAGAAAACTAGAATATAAATATGTCAATCAACATATATATATATATATATATATATATATATATATATATATATATATATATATATATATATATATATATATATATATAGAGTAAAAATATACGAGTGTGTCAAAAAATTAAAAAATTAAAAAACAAAGTAGAAACGACAACACATACATGTACATACAAAATACGTGTGTGTGTCTCGACCCGACCATTCACATTTATATACTGTAAATAGGGTTCTCCTTCTTATTCATCCACTATTCTGGCATGTCTCTTCTTTTGGAGGTTAGGAAAATTTGTATCCCACAACACAAATATTAGATACATATATTGATTAATACACTATAACCATTCTGCCCCTCCTTAAACAGACATGCAGAATAGTCATATAGGATGAATTAGTTTTATCTATAGTTATATAATAAATTACACATTTTTTATATACATTACAATTATATTATCTCATTGTAGTTTTATGTTTAGTATCTAGTTGTATTAACTTGAACACATAGGTTTCTGTATATACAAATAATCATTATTATTATTACCGTCATTTATGATTCTGGATGTTTATACATATATTTATTTTTATTTTCATGAGTTTAATGCCAATATTAAGATTTATGTATACTTATGTCTTTTTGGTTCCGATTAGCTTTCACTTTTTCAACTCACACCACTCATACACCTTGAGGTTTTGTTTTTGTCTTTGTTTTTGTTTTTTCGCTCTTGTTTTGCTTTATAATAGCATCCTTGTTTGGATGCACGACACAGTTCGTTCATGCTATAGATAAAACAATTTGTTTAAAGCACCTGTTTTGCGTTAAGCAGACATACACATATATTTTTAAAATACAAACGTTTTTTAATATGGAGTTCTTTCTCCTTTTCACAGACTTCATACACTTTATACACTTTAAATATATATGTAAGATTTCACCTGTTTATCCTTATCAATAGTTTTGGCATTCAACAGGTGCTTCACAAACTTGGAGTGTAATAGATCCAATTTAGTGTCTAATATCCTACCACTGTGCTCAACAGCTTTTATTGGTTGAGAGGTCTTTCAGGACACACTTATATACACAGTTTTGGTCACTTACACACTAGCTATGAGTAAGCATCATAACCTGATGTGAAACGCGTTAGCCTTTGCCCTGCATGTCCCTTCATGTTAGATTGCTGTTTTGATGGATTTTGTTTATTTTTCTTTGGATTTTTTGGCATTTTAATAATTTCTCTTTTGTTAATAAAGCGCTTAACCAGAGTGCGGCAGTCCAGATAATTTTCTCTCTCCATAGCTTGAAAAGATCATGGCATTTGAACCCTTATTGAGCAGTCAGTGTTCTCTGTTTGGCAAACCCTTACTTTTTCTTATATATATATATATATATATATATATATATACACAGTGGAACCTCGGATTACAAGCATAATCCATTCCAGGAGAATGCTCGTAATCCAAAGTACTCGCAAATTAAAGCGAGTTTCCCATTGAAGTCAATGGAAACGAAAATAATTTCTTCCGTATTGACTTCAATGGCATGCAATACCGCATGCAGCCAGAAGCGGGGGGCGCCGGAGAGCCTCGGAAACGGCCGGAAAGCCCAGAGGACAGCGTGGCTGACCTCGGCAAACCTTGGAAAGGCTCGGGAACGTAGTATATCTGAGTCTTTCCGAGCATTTGCGAACGGCTCTGAACGGCGCCGATCGGCTCCGCTCGGCTCCGGCGCCCCCCACCTCAGGCCAAACACGGTACTGCACAATGCTTTGGCCTGAATCCTGCTCGTTTTGCGAGACAACACTCGCAAACCGAGTTAGTATTTTTTTAAATACAGTGTTCGTATTCCGAAACGCTCGATAACTGCATTACTTAACCACTTGTCCCCCGCCCACTGTCAATTGACGGCGGGCGGAATACACTCTCGTTCTGGGAGGACGTCATATGACGTCCTCCCTTTAAAATGAGCTAGGAGGCGCGCGCCCGCCGCGTTCCCAAGGCCCCGATGCGCGCGCCCGGCGGCCGCGATTGCCGCCGGGCACCAGCGATTGCCCGGGAAACGAGCAGGAAAGTGGATCTCTGTGTGTAAACACACAGATCCACGTCCTGTGAGGGAGAGGGGACCGATGGTGTGTCCCTTGTACATAGGGACAACCATCGGTCACCCCCCCAGTCAGTCCCCTCCCCCCACAGTAAGAACACATTGAGGGAACATATTTAACCCCTTCCCGCCCCCTAGTGGTTAACCCCTTCCCTGCCAATCACATTTATACAGTAATCAATGCATTTTTATAGCAGGGATCGCTGTATAAATGTGAATGGTCCCAAAAATGTGTCAAAAGTGTCCGATGTGTCCGCCGCAATATCGCAGTCACAATAAAAATCGCAGATCGCCACCATTACTAATAAAAATAAAAAAAAATGCTATAAATCTATCCCCTATTTTGTAGACGCTATAACTTTTGCGCAAACCAATCAATGCGCGCTTATTGCGATTTTTTTTTTTTACCAAAAATATGTAGAAGAATACGTATCGGCCTAAACTGAGGAAAATTTTATTAAAAAAAAAAATGGGCATTTATTATAGCAAAAAGTAAAAAATAGTGGGTTTTTTTCCAAACTGGACGCTCTTCTTTTGTTTATAGCGCAAAAAATAAAAACCGCAGAGGTGATCAAATACCACCAAAAGAAAGCTCTATTTGTGGGAAAAAAAGGACGCAAATTTCGTTTGGGAGCCACGTCGCACGACCGCGCAATTGTCATTCAAAGTGTGACAATGCTGAAAGCTGAAAAATGGCTTGGGCAGGAAGGGGGTTTTCGTGCACAGTAGGGAAGTGGTTAATATAATAAATATATTATTTAAATCTAAATGTATAAAATAACTACCGTATTTATCGGCATATAACATGCACCTTCATTTTAAGAGGGAAGTTTCAGGATTTTTTTTTTTATTATAAATATAGAACTTTATTGAAGCAAAAATCAGTGCCCATCAATGCAGCCTTACCAGTGCCCATATGCAGCCTCACTAGTGCCCATCAATGCAGCCTTATCAGTGTCTATCTGCAGCCTCAATATTTCCCATCAATGCAGCCTGATCAATGTCCATCTGCAGCCTGATCAATGCCCATCTGCAGCCTCACCATTGCCATTAATGCAGCTTAATCAATGCCCATCTGCAGCCTCACAATTGCCCATCAATGCAGCCTGATCAATGCCCATCTGCAGCCTCACAAGCATGGGCATCTGCAGAACTTTTTTCACAAGGGGTATCATTTTAGGTCACCCATGTCCTGCCCCTTTTATACAATATCATTAAGGGGAGGGGCTTAGTCATTATCATATAAAGCACAGGCATGTACCCATCAATTGCAGCCTCATTGTGCCCATCAAATGTGGCTTGTACAGTACAGAGGGTCTACAGTATGTGTATATATAGGGGTGGATGGTATTAGTATATAAAGGAAGAAAGGTGAGTGTATATAGCTGTATACAGGACAGCTGATGTATATCTGCAGTCAGTGATGATGGAGGAAAATCTCTATATACAGGAAGGAAGGTGGGTATATACTGTATGTAGCGGTGCACTTGCACGAGTTCAGAGGATCCACACATCACCCTGTTGTCTGACCATCCATTCATCCATTTTTTAAAACAATGAAAAAGTCACTTGCTCTACCTTGCGGTATTTTTATTGCAGGATTAACTTGGGTGGGGTAGGAAAGGATATAATGACATGGGATGCCCATACATCTTGGCACATTGGTAGTTTAAATTCTGAAGATAAGGCACATAAAAGACCTACAGTCTATTGTGTTGAGTTACTGCAGACTATCGCTCCTTGACTGCTGCATTGACTCCTGTAGAATATTCCTGAGTAAGCCTTGGCTATAAAGTGTTCCTGAATTTCCTGCTTTCCTGTCACTCTGAATAACTCTTCAGCATATGGACAGTTACTCAAATGCTGGTACTGCGTCAGAAGTGTCGCCCCCCCCCCCGACGACCCAGTACCTTAACAGCATATGGCAACTGGTGGACTACTAGGCCCAGATAGTCCAGTACTGCAAAAGCTGAGTTCCCCAGCCACAGCTATCCGCACTAAATTAATAGATTCCTCCAGTTCCATCACTTGCTGTAGTGTGCCCACTGACCTTCTCCATGGTCCCCGGTCCATAGAAGAAACGTGGTTCAACCGCACAGTCCAGCAATAACAGTTCCAAACTCCTTTCTCTTTATCCTGAATTCCTCCTCTGCGGTGTTGAAGAAGAACGGTCCTCCACTGGGACCTCTCCTCAGCATTTGGTAGGCCCCAGGCCTCGAGCCAGGGGCCTCCACACAGAAACACTACTGCTCCATCTTCTTTCCTCTCACAACAAAAGCTGTTTCATGGCCAGGCGTGGGCTACTCCTTCCTTATTTCTTCATCAATTAAGCAGGTAAAAGATCTGGAGTTTATTCTAAGTGTGGTACTTGCATTTGGAATCTGTTTCTGTGAACCTACATCATGCGTTCAAAGGAGCTGTCCATGCAAGTGAAACAGACCATTGTAAGGCTTCAAAAACTAAACAAATCCATCAGAGAGATAGCAGCAACATTAGGAGTGGCCAACTCAACAGTTTGGTACATTCTGAGGAAAGAAGAACGCACTGGTGAGCTCAGAAACATAAAAAGGGCTGGGTGCCCACGGAAGACAACAGTGGTGGATGATCGCAGGATCCTCTCTATGGTAAAGAAAAACCCATTCACAACATCGAGACAAGTGAAGGACACTCTCCAGGAGGTGGGCGTATCAATGTCAAAGTCTACAATCAAGAGAAGACTTCACGAGAGCAAATACAGAGGGTTCACCACAAAGTGCAAAGCATTCATATGCCTGAAGAATAGAAAAGCCAGATTAGACTTTGCCAAAAATAAATAAAAAAAAACAGACCAGTTCTGGAAAATAATTCTTTGGACGGATGAAACTAAGATTAATGTACCAAAATGACGGGAAGAAAAAAGTGTGGAGAAGGCTTGGAACAGCTCATGATCCAAAGCACACAATGTCATCTGTAAAACATGGTGGAGGCAGTGTGATGGCATGGGCATGCATGCCTTCCAGTGGCACTGGGTCATTGGTGTTTATTGATGATGTGACAGAAGACAGAAGCATTCGGATTAATTCTGCAGTGTTTAGAGATATACTGTCAGCCCAGATTCAGCCAAATGCAGCAAAGTTGATTAGACGGCGCTTCCAAGTGCAGATGGATAATGATCCAAAACACACTGCAAAAGCAACCAAGGAGTTTTTGAAGGAAAAGAAGTGGAATATTCTGCAATGGCCGAGTCAATCAACTGATCTCAACCCAATTGAGCATGCATTTAACTGAAGACAGCTGCAGTTAAAGCCTGGCAAAGCATCAGAAAGGAGGAAACCCAGTCTTTGGTAATGGCCATGAGTTCTAGACTTCAGGCAGTCATTGTCAGTAAGTGATTTCCAACAAAATATAAAAAATTAACATTTTATTTATGATTATATTAATTTGTCCAATTACATTTGAGCCCCAGAAAATGGGGGGACTGTGTATAAAAATAGTTGCAGTTCCCAAAATTTGTACTTGATATTTATGTTCAACACCCTTGAATTAAAGCTGAAAGTCTGCACTTCAAATTCATTTGGATTGTTTAATTTTAATTTTATTCTGGTGACATACACCACCAAAAGTATGAAAATTGTGCCTGTGTCCAAATATATATGGACCTTACTGTATATATCTGCAGTCATTGATGATGGAGGAATACAGGAAGGAAGATGAGCATATATAGCTGTATACAGGACAGGCAGATGATATGATCTCTCCTATATCTGGCACCCCCTTCACTGATAATACCTGTATGCACTCAGCTGCCCCCCTCATCTGTATATATGTCAGGCCCCCACTCACACATCTGTAAGCACACACACACACAGATCTGCCCCCCCCATACACAAGCAGCCTCCTCCCTTCACTTGTACTCACAGCCCTCACTTGTAAGGTGGTTTTACTTCTTCCAAGTCCTGTTTCCACATGTCCCTGTGAAAATACAACAGGCAGCAAAGCAAACACGAGGGGCACACATACAGGAAGCAGCCAGAGGTGGCAGTAAAGAGCTCTGTAAGCTCAGTGACACAGATCTGCAGCAGCTGTGGAGCCAACTCACACAAACCCAGAGAGCCAGCACAGCTACAGATGTGGCTACGGCAGACCCTTGCCAGTCCAGGGGGGTCACTCGTCCCCCCCGCCTTGCCCCTACCTGCAGACACCCATGCTCACAAGTGGAAGGCTGACCGCAGGTCAGCCTGAATTTGTAGGAGGAGTCGGGAGGTATTTAAACCCGCCCTCTATCCTTCTTTCCTGTCGACGGTTCTCTCGTGTTGACATGCGTCTTTTCCGGTGCGACCTTTCTGACGTCACTTCCGCTTTTCGTTTCTACTGGGTGGACATGCGGCTGCAGCAGGCTCCGCTTCTCCCCGCTCTCGTGTGCGGGGTTTAGGTTTTGTTCGGAGGGGTTACGGGTGGGGGGAGGGCGGCTAATCTGGATTACTGCGGGCTTTGGTGCTGGCCGCTGGGTGAACCGGGGGGCAGAGCCAGGCAGTGACGTTGGGCATCAGTGTCATTTGTGGCATGAGACTCTGTGTCCGGAGGGGGAGGGTGTTGTTTGGGGGTGTTTCTGCATGGTGGGGAGGTGGTGGCAGGGTGTGTGTCACTCACGGGGCTGGCCACGTGTGTTGGCATTGGGGGACCGGGGGCCTGCTCCATCCCCCCAGTACAGTACAGGTGTAGATGAGATAGTACTTCCTTCCCCATAGTAGGTGCTGGCAGTGATCTGACTTACCGCACACACCCTTGTCAGCAGTGATCGGAGGCCGGATCCCGGTGCGGGGGGGGGGAGGTTGGGTGTGTGTGTTTTCCCTGGCCACTCGCCGGCTCAGAACCTTCACCAGGTGTGATCGGAGGAGGGATGGAGGCGATCAGCTGACACTGGGCACACCGCACTCACATCGCCTCCTTCCAGCTGTGCAGTGTCATGTAACCGAGCTCTGATTGACTGAAGGACCATCTTCCTCAGTGTGGCCTGTCTCCTCCCCTGTGGTATGATGTGTCTTACAGTGTCAGCCAGTGTGTGCTGAGGGCTCCCTGTTATCACATACTGTCATATATAACGTTGTTAATTTATACTCATACTGGGTACCTGTTATTACACCTCTCTTTTCACATGATGTCCGGGGGAGGGGGCGGTTAGAGGGGCTCTTGGGGGTTCCTCTCAGGCTGGGGTAGTTGGGGCTGGGGGCAGTGTATCAGTTAGTAACCGTAATTTTGGTGTTGGGGGGGGAGTCATGCAAACGGCTTCTACGTTCATCTCCCCCTGTCTCAGGTACTCTTATCGCAGTTTACTGCTCTCAATGGTTCCAGCATGTTTCACCATCTTGCCAAGACTGCCTCTCACACATTTGCTTTTGTTTGTTTTCAGGATTCTGGTTGGAGTGTGTATGTGATCAGTGTTCAGTTAGTGAGCTCAGTGAGTGTATGTATTCAGTCAGATACGGTATGCTATTCAATTCAGGTTTCTCATGCTTTTTATGTTTCTCATGCGAATTACGCTTAACATGCGACTACGTTTCTCATGCGACTACGTTTCTCATGCGATTTACGCATCTCATGCAACAACGTTTCTCATACAATTCATGCAATTGTACGTTTCTCATGCTATTCGTGTTTCTCATGCTATTCGTGTTTCTCATGCTATTCATGTTCTCATGCTATTCATGTTTCTCATGCGAATTACGTTTCTCATGCGAATTGCGTTTCTCATGCGAATCGCGTTTCTCATACAATTTACGTTTCTCATGCGGTTCACGTTTCTCATGCGGTTCACGTTTCTCATGCGACTCACGTTTTTTTAATGCGACTCAAGTTTACATCATGCAGGTTTCAGTCATGATGTTTTCCTAGTTGGTAGCATTGGTATGTTCGGGTTAGATTCATGGCGTTTCACCGCTGGGGGGGTCACTCATCACGTTTATGGGTGCTTACGGATTGAGATGAGCGTTTCTAATTGGCTTGTGCGGTGGCAAGTCTCCTCATCCGTTTCTCATACGTTTCACGTACGTTTCCTTGTCAAAATATTTTATTGATTGGATCAACAAGTAAATACAAGCAGTTGTAATAAATAATACAACAGTAAACAAATCATGTTTAACATAAATGGTAGAATTTTAAGGTCCACTAAGTAACTACTGTTAGGTAGGTTATTTGACCATTACAGAAAAGACAAGTAAATTAGTTAATATAACTAAGAATAATTAACTACGATTGAAATAATGCTACCATATAGAGTATTAGCTTGGACCAGAGCTGTTAAAATGTGTTAAATAGAATAATACTTCATTACTGTTCAGTAAAAGAATAAAAAATAGAGCCGAAGAGAAAAAAAAATAATATATATATATATATATATATATATATATATATATATATTGTGAGGGGGTTGGCTCGGCAGCGGGTGTGTGTGACCCCCGAGATGGGCTCCCCACACAAAAACAGGCCCGGCAAACGGAGGTTGTGGTTTTCAAAATCAAAAAGGTGCGGTTTATTTTCTATTTACAGTGACAAAACACAGCAAAGAAAAAAGAAACATAAACAAAATAAATCCTGGTCAACTTGACCTCTGACTAAACATACAGGTTTCCTAACTAACAACTGGGATCAGCCTAGTGCTGTCCTAGTCCCTAAGTCCCTGGTTTTAAATGTCCAAGCAAATGGCCACACAGGCTTTGTCTCACCGCACAGGGGTTCACTCTCCCTAGACAGTCCACACAGGTCTGGGTCCAGGCATGAGCTAACATCTAATGAAGCTGGGAGTTCTTATAGAGGCCTAAATGAGCTGACAAGCTTCAGCTGGTCTCATCAACTCCCTGTCTGCACGACGCCCCACACTCTCCCTAGAGGTATGAGTCATCCATGAGCCCACTAGCCCCAGCTGGGCTTATACAACTCTCCACCTAGTTGTATAAGTCGGCGTAAAGCCTGAATCTGGGCGAAATATATCTACCCCCCTGGATGCAACCAGGTGACTTTACCTTCCTGCTGTCACATACCCCCCCCCCCTCTTGTTTTAACCTCGGGGTTGGAACACCAGCAATCAGGCATTCATGTACTCGAGACAAAGCATCCACATTCCCCATTTGAACGCCAGGGCGATGCTTTACTGTGAAGTTGAATTCCTGGAGGGCCAGGAACCACCTATTCACTCTTCTATTTGTTTCCTTGTTTTGAGCCATCCACTTTAACGGAGCGTGATCCGTAACCAAGTCAAAGTGCCTACCTAGCAGGTAGTACCGAAGGGAATCTAGAGCCCACTTCACCGCTAAACACTCCTTTTCAACGGTGGCGTAATTTACCTCATGGGACTTCAACTTCCTGCTGAGGTAAATGACTGGGTGCTCTTCCCCGTTCCAGACCTGGGACAATACTGCTCCTAACCCCACATCTGACGCATCACTTTGTACGACAAAGCCTTTAGAGAAGTCGGGTGAGTACAACACTGGCTGGCTACATAAGGCTTGTTTCAAGAATTGGAATGCTGCCTCAGCCTCGGGGGTCCATTTAATCATGACCGACCCTTTCCCCTTCGTCAGGTTGGTTAGGGGCACAGCCTTAGAAGCAAAGTGGGGAATGAATCGCCGATAATACCCAGCGATTCCCAGAAAGGCTCGTACCTGCTTCTTGCTGTTGGGACGTGGCCAACTCTGGATGGCCTCGACTTTGTTGAGTTGGGGTTTTATTACTCCCCTCCCAATGGTGTACCCAAGATATTTGGCCTCCTCCTGCCCAATGGTACACTTCTTGGGGTTAGCCGTAAACCCCGCTTCCCGAACAGAGTCCAGGACTGCTTGCACTTTTGGCAGATGTGAGGCCCAATCTGTGCTATGGACAATTACGTCATCCAGGTAAGCCGCAGCATACTTCCGATGGGGCCTCAGCATCTGGTCCATTTTCCGCTGGAATGTGGCCGGCGCATTCTGTAACCCGAACGGCATTCTTTTATATTGGAACGCCCCGTCTGGGGTTACAAATGCGGTTTTCTCTTTGGCCGACTTGGCCAGGGGGATTTGCCAATACCCTTTTGTGAGGTCAAGAGTCGTCATGTATCGGGCTGTTCCCAGCCGGTCGATCAACTCATCTATACGTGGCATGAGGTAGGTGTCAAATTTTGTAACTTTGTTCAACTGACGAAAATCGTTACAAAATCGCCAGCTCCCATCCGGTTTAGGCACCAACACAATGGGACTAGACCAATCACTTTGGGACTCCTCTATCACCCCTAAGTTCAGCATTTTCTGTACTTCCTCCCGTATTGCCTCCCGTCGGGCCTCTGGGATCCGATAGGGTTTTAACTTCACCCTTTCACCGGGCGGGGTAATGATGTCATGCTCTACCCCAGATGTTTGTCCCGGCAGCTCAGAGAATACCTCCTTGTTGCGAAGCACAAACTCCTTAACCTCCTGTTGTTGGGGTTGTGACAAGGTGGCTGCTATTCCAACCTCAGGAATCACGCAACCAGTTTGAGCTGGTGACCAAGTGTCTGCGACTAGGGACTCTCTATCCCTCCAGGCTTTCAACAGATTAACGTGATAGATCTGTTCGGGCTTTCGCCTTCCTGGTTGTCTGACTTTGTAATTCACTTCGCTCACTTTTTCCATTATCTCGTAGGGGCCTTGCCATTTGGCAAGGAATTTACTTTCAACCGTAGGGACAAGTACCAGTATCCTATCCCCCGGGGAAAAGGTACGGGTCTTGGCTCCACGGTTGTACACTCTCTGCTGTGCTAACTGCGCTTGGGCCAAATGTTCCTTCACGATGGGCATTACCTGTGCAATTCGGTCTTGCATCAGGGCGACATGCTCAATCACACTCCTGTGGGGAGAACTCTCACTTTCCCAAGTTTCCTTGGCAATATCCAACAGCCCTCTTGGGTGTCTCCCATACAGTAACTCAAAGGGGGAGAATCCCGTAGAGGATTGGGGCACCTCCCTAATAGCAAACATCAGATAAGGAAGTAGACAGTCCCAATCCTTTCCATCTCTATCCACCACTTTCTTCAACATTTGTTTTAGGGTTTTGTTGAATCTTTCAACCAGCCCATCGGTTTGGGGGTGATACACAGATGTACGTAATTGCGTCACTTTGAACAATTTACACAGCTCCTTCATAACCCGGGACATAAAGGGTGTACCTTGGTCCGTAAGCAGTTCTTTACAAATACCCACCCGGCTAAACACAAGAGATAGCTCTTTGGCTATGGTTTTGGCCGAGGTATTTCAGAGAGGGATCGCTTCTGGATAACGGGTGGCATAGTCCATTATAACTAATATGTACTGGTGCCCCCTAGCGGACTTGATTATAGGACCTACCAAATCCATGGCGATCCTCTCAAACGGGACCTCAATGATGGGTAGAGGGACCAGCGGGCTACGGAAATCTGGCATCGGGGCCGACCTCTGACACACAGGGCAGGAGGAACAATAATTTTCTATGTCCTTCATCACCCCCGGCCAATAGAATCTCTGTAATACCCTCTCTCGGGTTTTCTCTGTCCCCAGATGACCTCCAAGAATGTGC
This sequence comes from Rana muscosa, assembly GCA_029206835.1. Classification (NCBI taxonomy): domain Eukaryota; kingdom Metazoa; phylum Chordata; class Amphibia; order Anura; family Ranidae; genus Rana; species Rana muscosa. The sequence continues at coordinate 815,802,527 of CM055116.1, forward strand.
CCATGGGCCAACTCCAACACCAACTTCCTGTAAGGTTTGGGCACCACAAGCTGCTCAACGGTTTCTTCTGCCCTTTTTGCCACCCGATACAGTAGGTCCTTCTCTACGCTGAAGTATGGGTAAGTGCAGGTATTATCTGGGTTCACTAACTCGCCATCTATTTTCACTACGTTTTCCCGTGCCTTTATTAGGGCGGGGTCTTTCAACTGTTCTGTGGCAAAGTTTTCCCTGTGAACCTCAAGATCAGAAAACTCCACAGACGGTAGGTTTTCGTCTGAGGAGGTGGGCTCCTCTCCAGTTTCTTGAGTCTCCCCTGCCAATACTGATAAGGGAAATTCCGGAGAGTCCTCACCACTCTCAGGGGAGTTCTGGCTATCACATTCCTGGTACATAGGGGCACCAGTGGGGGGCTCAGGATCATCCCACAGTTCCCAGAACTTCGGAAAATCCCTTCCCACAATGGCGTCATGCGGTAACTGAGATACTAAGCCCACTGGATGAGAGAGGGTACCTTTAGGGGTCTTGAAACACACTGTAGTCACTGGATACTCTCGGGTGTCCCCATGCACACAAATAACAGCTACCTTGCTATTCCCAGAGACCTCTGTTTTAACTAACTCAGCCTTTATCAGGGTCACAAGGCTACCTGAATCCAGCAATACCACAACATTTCTACCATTAACACACATTTTGCATAAATGTTTCTCAGTTCCTCGAATGGCAGTGCATGCGACTGTCGCACACAGCGACTGACGTCTGCCCGTCAGAAAGTCACACTGCATGGGTTCCTCCACAACCGGGCAATTGGCTGCAATATGTCCCGCTTGCCGGCAGCGGTAGCAAACGATCCTTCTTGCGGCCTCTTGAGCCGCTGATTTCCCAGGCTGTTCTCGCCAAACTTGGGGTAGAGCTCCCACCCTCTCACTCTCTCCACCCTCACCCCTTGGAATCCTCTTATCCGCCCCTGGGGATGGTCTGGTCTTAGGGTGGAAAGTCCGAGTGTCTCTGGAAGAGGCCGTCAGGTTCTCTGTAGCCAAGTATTTCTCCACACGATCCACAAGACCATCGGCCGTCTCTGGGTCTCCATGGCTTACCCACTTTTGGATGGCAGTAGGAAGAGCTCTCAAAAACCGATCCATTACAACACGTTCCACAATCTTTGGTGCGGACAAAGTCTCTGGCTGTAGCCACTTTCTGCTCAGGTGAATGAGATCATACATTTGAGACCTGGGGGGTTTTCCAAGCTGGAAAGTCCAGTTATGCACACGCTGAGCCCGGACAGCCTGGGTGACACCCAGCCTTGCCAATATTTCAGCTTTTAGCAACACATAGTCTTTTGCTTGGTTAGGCTCTAGGTCATAGTAAGCTTTCTGCGATTCACCAGTTAACAGAGGAGCCACCAGTCCAGCCCACTGCTCCTCAGGCCACTTTTCTCTTTCAGCGGTCCTTTCAAATGTGGTCAAAAATACCTCTGGATCATCCTCTCCAGTCATTTTTGTCAATAAACGACTCACCCCAAAGGACGCGGTATTAGTGGGACGGCTTTCCTCACTGGTCTGCGGACGTTGCTGCATTACTGCTTCCATCTGTTGTTGTAGTCTCTGCTCTTGCTTCTGCAACAGGTCTATGAAGCGGGCCTCAGATTGCTGCTGGGCTTGTTGCTGAGCCTCCAGACTCTGTTGCAAAGTTGCGTGTGTCTGCTGCTGGGCTGCAAGGCTCTGTTGATGAGCTTGCTGCTGGGCTGCGAAGTTCTGTTGTTGAGCTGCAAGGCTCTGTTGATGAGCTGCAAGGCTCTTTTGCAAACCTGCATTTGTCTGCTGTTGATTGGCATTTGCTAGAGCCAGCTGCTTCAGTATCTCCTCCATGCTGGCTTAAAAAAAAACTGCCACTGGTTCTCCACCAACTGTGAGGGGGTTGGCTCGGCAGCGGGTGTGTGTGACCCCCGAGATGGGCTCCCCACACAAAAACAGGCCCAGCAAACGGAGGTTGTGGTTTTCAAAATCAAAAAGGTGCGGTTTATTTTCTATTTACAGTGACAAAACACAGCAAAGAAAAAAGAAACATAAACAAAATAAATCCTGGTCAACTTGACCTCTGACTAAACATACAGGTTTCCTAACTAACAACTGGGATCAGCCTAGTGCTGTCCTAGTCCCTAAGTCCCTGGTTTTAAATGTCCAAGCAAATGGCCACACAGGCTTTGTCTCACCGCACAGGGGTTCACTCTCCCTAGACAGTCCACACAGGTCTGGGTCCAGGCATGAGCTAACATCTAATGAAGCTGGGAGTTCTTATAGAGGCCTAAATGAGCTGACAAGCTTCAGCTGGTCTCATCAACTCCCTGTCTGCACGACGCCCCACACTCTCCCTAGAGGTATGAGTCATCCATGAGCCCACTAGCCCCAGCTGGGCTTATACAACTCTCCACCTAGTTGTATAAGTCGGCGTAAAGCCTGAATCTGGGCGAAATATATCTACCCCCCTGGATGCAACCAGGTGACTTTACCTTCCTGCTGTCACAATATATATATATATATATATATATATATATATTGTACAGGACGCCGTGGCTGGGTCCTGGAAGGACGCTATATTTCCCCTCTGTTTGGGCTGTGGTTCCTTTAAGGGAACAGCAATGGTTAACACACCTGTCCAAGGAAGTGGTTTAAGAGAGACAGGAAGTTGTAGGTTAGGGAGAGAAGGAGTGTAGTGAAGTCTGCATGGTGAATGGTGGACACTGCAAAAGCTGTGGAGGCTGTGAAAAGCTCTGGGAAGCTGTGAATGTACATGGCAGTGGCCTGCATGGAAGCCTGCTATCTGGGAAACTTACCTGCAACACCAAGGAAGGACTGTTTAACTGCGACAGCAGTTATAAACTCTACAAGTCGGTGAGACTGTCATTTCTTTTGTTTTGCTGCTGTGAAGCCATTTAAGTTTTAAATAAACGTCCTTTTGTTTGAAAAGCCTGTGTCCTGCGATTTAGCTGGTTCCCCGAACATTACAATATATATATATAAGAAAAGAACACACAGAAAAAGGGATACACAAGAAAAGGAAGAATAGAATAGTGAGGAGAATAGAGAAAAAAGTGCAGGAGTCCACTGGATTAGCTCAGATCATATGGCTTCCTGTCTGAGGGTGTAAAAAGCATCATAATATTCACAACAGAAGGTAGGGTAGCACCAAGGCTCTGAAAGTTTGGGTTTGGGATTGCAAATCATGTTTATCTGAGTAGGGTTGTCAGCTACCATGGCATGAGAATTGTGTTATCACAGAGTGGTGATAAGTGGTATTTGATCCAAGGATTCCAGGTTTTTTCGAAAGCTGGAATTTGATCTCTTTCTATTGCTAGCATTTTGGCATGAGACATGAAAACGTTTAGTCTGGATTCAGTCTTGGGTACCTCTAGGTCGGGGGTCCTCCACGCCTTTGCGATTGTTTGCTTAGCCGCCGTGAGGAGTTGGTTAAGGAGTTTAAATTGTCTATAAGTAATACAGTCCGGTTTTAGATTGAGCAAGGCTGTGGCTGGGTCAGGTTGCACATTGAGATTAAACATTCTGGAGGCAACTCCAAATATTTTCTTCCAATATATCTGTGCCAAAGGGCAGGACCACCATATGTGCAAGTGGGTGCCCGGGTCAAGGCAGCCTCGAAAGCATTGCGCCATTTGGTTTGGCGTAAATTTGGCCAACCTGGAAGGGACGAGGTACCAACGAGTTAAAACCTTATAGTTGGTTTCTACCGCCAGGATATTTAGATAGGAAGATTTCGTTGCGGACCAAATTTTAGACCAGTCAGCCATATCAAATGTTCTATCCAGGTCCTCCTCCCATTTACGGGCATATGGAGGTTTATCAAGACCAGGGTAAGTTGAAATTTGGGCGTATAAAGAAGATATCATACCTCTTGAGTGGGGATCCTTCAGACAGGCTGATTCAAAGTGTGTGGTATGTGGCGGGGAGGTAGTAGTACTTAGTAATGGTGCGTAGAAATTTTTGATCTGGAGATATCTAAAGAGTTCGGAATTTGGTAAATTTTAGGTGTCGCAAAGGGTAGGAAATGTGAGGAAGGATGTAGAAGATATTAGGTTACTAAGCCATGTAATGTTCAGAGAGGTCCAAGCCTTGAATGATTTGGGAAAGACCCATGCTGGGTAGAACGAGGGGTTTTTGGAGAATGATAATAAAGGGTTGTGGGGAGATGTTTCACGTACATTTCATGCATCTTGACATTTCATTTCTCATATAATGGCCTGACACGTCTTCAGGTTCATCAGGCCTGAGTATACGTTTTTAATTTGCCTGCTATGCCTCAGATTGCTCGGCCTTTGCAATTTCATGGGATTGTCACATTTTCAGTCCTGCTCATACTTTGTATTGTCGGTAGGTTTGGTTCACCGGTTTTTCATTGTTATCTCATACATGATACATGATTTGGCCTTCATGTGTTAGGTCACGGCATTCACTACTGCAGTGGTTGCCTGTCACGTTTATAGGTACCAACGGGTTGAGATGATTGTTTGTTTCCTAATGTTCATTCTGGCAGTCCAGTTCAGGTTAGTTCTTTTCATCTCCCTTAAACATTAGGTTCATTGTCATCACATACACTGTACATAATCATTCTTCACATTGTAGGTTTTACGACGTCACACCACGGCAGTGTTCCTATCACGATATTCCCGAGACTGTTACGGTTCTAGGGATATGGTAGGCCCGGTGATGGCACAGTCAGGGCTGTCGGAACAGGACAGGAAAAACAAGCAATTGCTTGGGGCCCCGAGCTGGCCTGGGGCCCCAGCCTAGGATGCCTGCCTGCTGCCTGTCACTGTCCTGGATTTCCAAATTCCGCCCTGGGTCAATCTAAATGCACGATCGAACTGACAGTGGACCCCCCTAGCCTAGCTGGCACTGTCTCTGCTGGTTGCTACGTGACGTCACTAGCAGAGCAGGAGAGAGGCAGAGTTGTGCCTATCACAGCGGAGGAAAGATCATCTAGCTAGCTCCGCCTCCGAGTCCACCCACCTCCTCCCGTCTGTCCTTGAGTCCACACTGTCCAGCCAGGCACTCAGGCAGCGGCATGCTGCTGCGCTGCAGAATACAGAAAGACTTGACAACAGATGTGTGTAATAGACTAGACAGAGTAGAAAGCAGGCAAGTAAAAAGCATTGCTCACTCACCATTATCACCACTCACCAACACATCATAAGTGTGGGCACTGCACTGGGCAGGACTGGAGCAGGAGTCAGCTCTGAGGGGTTCATGCTGGGATCTGTAGTTCTTCACTTTTGGGGGGGGGGGGGTCACATGATTTCAAGTCCCAGCATGAACCCTCCCTGCCCTGCTAGGATGATTTTGTGTCTCCTCTCCTGGCAGGATTCTTGATAATAATAAAAGGTGTTCTGCAATGTAAAATAAAAATAAAATAAAAATGTTAATGTGAGTGTGTATGTGTTTTAAGTATGTTGGATTATATCTATGCAACAGCAGTATTTGCACTGTAAACCTTTTTTATTTATATAAAGTGTGGGTGAGCTTAAACTGTATCGCTATGCTGTGGTTCCTGTAGGCTTTGCGTGAGTGCGGGGGGGGGGGGGGTTGGGGGGGGCCTCCATGTCCATTTTGCTTGGGGGGGCCCCCAAATTCCTTCAAACGGCCCTGGGCACGGTTAATCGGTCAACCTCAGGCAGATCCAGGTCTTTAATCCTTGTTGCGTGTTGACTGTTTTTGCTGCCTTTTCAGTGACGTTTTTTCACAGTCACTTTAGGTTATCAGTGGAGCAGCGGATGCTCTGTCCTGTTTTAGTTACCCACCTTTTTCCAGTAGGTCCCAGACACGTTCACCTGTGCCACACCGTCCCGGCTTTTCCTGCTACAGATGAAGCTTGATCAACAAGTCATTTTCAATTTAGCCTAGTTAGCTCATGACTCAGCCTGGGATACCTTCCAGGCTTTTCCTTTTCGGTTTCCTGGGTTCTTTTGTCTCAAACATTTAATATCTACTTGCTTTCATTGTCTTTTATGCCACTCTCAGCTCAAGCGATCCTACAAGCTGGTGCCCGGTCACAGTCTTAGACCGACTCATGGTGGCTACTGCGGATGAACCCAGGGATAGGCCACTTTTCCTTTCCCTAAGTGCTCCCTTCTTCACTAGCGCAGTGCATGACACATTGCCGTTCCCTGCTGCCTAAACTAGGGTTGACCTTTAATGCTTATTCCGGCCGTGCTTTCAGGATAGGTGCAGTTTCTGCTGCTTCTCGCCTTATTCTCGTTGAGGAGTTAGGTTGGTGGGATTCAGCATTCATTTCCGGACATATCCCGCATCCATATGTTGAGTTGTCACGGGCTTTCTTGCGTTCGCTGCTCAATGTCACATACGGTTACTTTTTCCATTTCAATCTCTTTGCTAGTTCATCCTACTGTCTTATTTTTGCCCCCTTTTAGGCATACTGACCACGTGACTCCGGCACACCCCAGGTCACTTTTCCTGTTTCCCCTCAGACCTTTCCTAGCACGGTTATCTGAGACTCTGAGTACAAGTGGAAGGCTGACCGCAGGTCAGCCTGAATTTGTAGGAGGAGTCGGGAGGTATTTAAACCCGCCCTCTATCCTCCTTTCCTGTGGACGGTTCTCTCGTGTCCCACCCACTCTTCCCCTTTTTTCTTGCTATTTCTTCTCTTTTACTTCTACTTGGGTATGCCCCTCTGTTTAGGCATACTGACCATGTGACTCCGGCACAACCCAGGTCATTTTTCCTGTTTCCCCTCAGACCTTTTCTAGCACGGTTATCTGAGACTCTGAGTACAAGTGCCATCAATGCAGCCTGATCAATGCCCATCTGCAGCCTCACCTCAGATTACTGCTGCCTCGGAGGGGACAGGAAGGGGGGCGGGACGAGCACCATCAGATTACATACAGATTTCATACAGTGAGAATCTCCTGTTTACTCAGTGGCCTCTTTAATACAAAGTCCTGCCTGCTGGACTGGCTTCTTTGATAGACAGAACACTGGTCCAATGCCGGCCCAGGAGACGGGACTTCCTATTACAGAGGCTGCTGAGTAAACAGGAGATTCTCGCTGTATGTTATTTGACGGCACTCGTCCCGCCCCCCTCCCTGTCCCCTCCAAGGCAGCCCAAATTGAAGTATTGGCGTATAACACACACACACTATTTAGGGGTTGTATATACCCAAATTTAGGGGCTGGTCTGAGATAGTAGTTAGGCTCAGACCATTCTCAATTTGTAGGTTGTGCTGTTTATTTCCAGGATGATATACTGGTGTGCAGTTCCCTGTGGCCTATAGGTGGCACTGCCATAATGGGTCAGGGTTGAACCGCTGGTATTAGTGCTGTGCCTTGGGTGTCCTCTCTCCGCAGCGGTACAGTGGGTGTGGTTGACCTGCTGTGCATGCTGGGAGAGGATACATAAGGGGCAGACGCCGCCTGGAGGAGGAGAGCCCAAGTGCGTGGCATGGCCCTCCAGGCCAAGGGGCCACGTGTGCACCAGTCCCAGGCACCTTTAGTCCTGGGGCTGCATCTTCAGCATTGGGCCCAGCACCTTTAGCTGGAGCCCGCTTCGAGGAGGAGAAGTCCCAGGGTGTCTCTCGCGAGAGAGCCTGCTTCTAAGAAGAGGAGGCCGGGGGAGGACCTTTCTGACGGACCGGTGAGAGTTCACGGTGAAGGAAGGGGCACGGTAACTCTCTGGAGGGATTCTTCTATCCACCAAGGGCCTAGTAATGTGCTGCTGCTGGCACCTGTCCTTAAGTACCCAAGAAGCTAAGAGGTTCGGTGTCTGATAGATTCTGTGGCAGAGAGTCTCCCGATCGCATCTAGGGAAGAACCTGATCAAACGTCCGAGCATCACTTCGGCTGCTAGGATCCACTTTGTAGGAGACTATCCAGGTGAGCTAAACCTACTCTGGGATAGAGTAGTGATTGTGATATCCATTTGTGCCTGGACTAACATTTCAAAACCTTGCTGTCCTGTCTCTCATTCACCCTTTTCCTATCTGCTGAACATTGAGAAAATAAACTCAACGTTGGAGTTTAAAGTGGTGTGGACATTGGAATTACTGGGGGGAATACAGAGACTTGTCCCTATATCCTAGGAGATGAGAACCAACTGAAGGAAGAACCTAGCTGTGGGACCCAAATACATAACACTGCTTAACCTCCTCATCTCGGAGGGTACGGGCATATAGTACGTGTGCCTTTTTTCCTGCAATTGAGCCAAAGCAAGGGAAAATGCCGCGTACACACGATCATTTTTCCCGTCTGGAAAAAAAAAATAAAAAATTTTAACAAGAAAAACGACCGTGTGTGGGCTTTTTGTCATTTTTCCCAACGGGAAAAACGTCATTAATCACGATGGGAAAAATTAGAACATGCTCTAATTTTTCTCGTCGTGATTCCCGTCGTTTTTTTCCGCTGCAGTTTTCCCATAGGGAAACACTGCCACGGAGCCCACGCACGGTCGTTTTTCTCGACCAAAAAAAAAATGTCAGGAAAAACGGACGTGTGTAGGGAACCAAGCCGTTCCCTCGTTTTTCCCGTCGATTTTCTCAACGGTGTTTTCACCGTCGAGAAAATCGATCGTGTGTACGCGGCAAAAGGGTCCGTGTGCTACACATGTAAACAAACTTGCCAGTTATCAGCACACCTTTCCTCACATGCTGTCACTCTGTGAGGAAAGGTCAGCTGATTAGCGGCAAGGGTGTCAGGGCACATTTACACTGATAATCAGGGCAGTCATCATCAGTGCCCTAATTATCATTGCAGCTCCATCAGTGCAGTTTATCAGTGCCTATAAGTGCCGCATATTAGTTCCCATCAGTCCTGCCTCGTCAGTGCCTCCTCCTCAGTGCCCATCAGTGCAGCTTATCAGTGCCTATCAGTGCCACATCAGCAGTGCAGACCCATCCATGTACATCAGTGTAGCCTCATCAATGCACATCAGTGCAGTCTCACCAGGCTTTCCAGAAAAGTCTGGAAAAATCTTTGATATACAAATATAGTATGTCTTATGTGCAAAATGTACCTTGCACTAGTTTTGGAACACTTTTTGTAAATAGTAAAAATATTAATGTGTATACAAAGTAATATCTTAGATCAAATACAAAGGGTCTGTTATCCTACATTATAATATCAATCTAAAGATTGCTACTATATTTTTGACTTTTCCAAAATGTATTGCACTTATTATTTCTTTGAAAAATCAGTCAATAAATCAATCAATCAGTAAATCAATCTTTAGATTGACATTATAATTTAGGATGGCTCAGATATAGATTGGATTGATCTGGGTGTAGTAGGCTGGAATTTCTTGTATATAAATTGTGGGTGAAGCCGGCGACCCTGCTCCTGAGGATGTCACACGATGATGAAATGCGTAGGGTAGGGCCTTCCGATGATGTCACTTCCACTATTTGTAACACAGGCGGAAAACAAATCGGCATGCTTTACCTTTTAGTTTCTAGTGGCTTTTGGATCTCATTTTAAGTGTAAGTGTAACAACTACTATCTCTTGATTATTGCAACACGGGGAAAGGATTAGGTACCCTTAAAGGGACGGATGCAACGCAAGACATTAAAGGAGCGGGACCCAGAGACTGACATTTAAAGGGATCAAGGACCACCATTTACTATACACATGACACACCGAAGGAAAATCGCTATCTGACTTATTTTTAGAGGTTGACAGCATCTGGTGAGTGCAGTGTGTGTTTTTATGTCTTAAAGTCGTGGAACAAAGCAACACAATGGTATTGGGCAGAACACATGTTTTTGATTTACACACGTGAGCACTTTGTATTAGTAATGTAACATAGAAACATAGAAAAGTGACGGCAGAAAAAGACAGAGTAGTCCATCGAGTCTGTCTTTTTTTTGTGTGTTTTTTTGTTTTTTGTTTTCGTTAACTTCATTGTTTGACTATAGATCTATGTTTGTACCAAGCATGTTTGAAGCAATTTACTGTACATGTAAGTGCAATATTGTTGACTTATTGAATTTATAACAAAATGACTACACTGTATGCAGTTCTCTTTCTCATTACCCCTTGAGGGTTGTAACACGGGGCAATGCTAAGAAACCTTAAAGGGAGACTGTAAAGTAGAGTAATCCAGTGGCTGATGTTTAATTAAAGGGACTGCATGACACACCGACAAAAAGGGGCTATTTGATTTATTTTATATAGAAGTCAACAACATCTGGTGAGTGTGATGTAAGTGTACTATTTTAAAGACACAGAGGAAAAACGCACTTTGAACAGGCACAATGCATGTCTTATCATTTGGACTATTGGTTTATGCACATGAGCAATTGATTCATGAATAATATAGCAAAGTATGTTAATACGGCAGCACTGGTATAGATAGTGCCTTCTTGTTTACTTATTACATAAAAGAAACTCTTTAAAGAGAAGTTGTGTTACCTGTTCCCTTTTAAATCTCTGTCACATGCTTAGCCCCTTCCACATGTGGGCCAAAACATTCTCTTCCTCCCTAAGCAAAAATGACCACCCTCTCTCTACTACCCTAACTAAAATCCCCCTCCATCCAGCCAGTAAAATTCTCCCCCCTCTCTCCAGCACACACTCCCACCAGCAAAACTAGACCCTCTCCCAGACTAACCCTTTCCCCTGACCTATACACACAAACAGATATTTACTTACCGTAAGTTAATAAAGAATATCTTGCAGTGGCGGAATATAGGTTATGTTCATTACAGATGAAATACTGGTGATCTGCTCGGGTCCCAGGTAATTCTTTAAACAGCTAATTCCACTAATCCATGGCTGCTCAGTTTTTCAACTAAAATTCCACCCATTAAAGAATTCCTCATACCCCCTCAAGATGTGAAAAGCCTGCTAACATGTTCACTGAGGTTCTAATTTCTAAAGCGCATACTACCTCCATCCATGAAAATGAAAATATTATCTTAGCTTATGTTCATAACTCCCACTGAGTTGCATTTTGATATATTGTACAGGCAGGAAATACACCTGTAGCTCTGTGTCACTCTTAGCACACAGATACACAGCACTGTCTTCAAATCTGATATCTCTTATGAGGAGTATGTTGGACTTCTTGCCATCACCAAAGGTCAGTTTAAACCTCTTGTCTGTTGTCTCGTGATCCTTAAAGTCCCCAATTAGAAAAATTGGCCGATGACCAGCGGATAACCTATACCAATGGATATATTCATTTCCCACGATCGCATCATGTTCACAGGTGATATTCAAGTCATTTCTTTCTGAAGTCTGTAATAAGGGCTTCTGTGTTATGTTAGAGGTGCAGAAAGAGCCTGAAAGCAATGAAAAATAACAAAAGATTTAAAAAAAAAAAAAAACACTGTAAAATACAGGGTGTATATGAATTATAATAAAGAAAGTGTCAAACAATTTATCTATCTGTTGGAATGAATTCTCATTGATGGATTTTCTACTCACACAGATACAATATCAGTATGGAGCAGATATAAAGCATCTTCTGTATTGTGCAATGCATATAGCATATATGTATCTACAGGTGTATGTTACAGATATATGAGAGACAATGTTTAGTCATTTCCTCTTCATTTTGTATGATGTATCCACACCCACAAAAAGAAAAAAACATTTTTGGGGGGGAACTGTTTACTGAGTAGCCTTATTGCATCTAAACAATTGCTTTGCTGTAAGAAGCTAAACTATTGCACCACCTAGTGAAATTATAAGTGTATATTTATTGTATATACATATATACAGTACTGTATGTAATAAAAAAGGGGTTACAGCACAGTAAGACATACTTATAGCCAGTAATATAGCAGCTTCAGGCATCCCTGCCCCTTTTTTTGTTACTTCATTATGCAGTAGAAGTGAGATATGAGTACTAAATAGCTTCATATATACAACACATGAGATACTAAGGAGGTTTTTGCCTCCTATTAACCCTAAGCTATAGAAAACGCTTGCTTATAAAATGGGGATTCTTGGTTCGCATACATTGCAATACATGTTCAAGCTGGCCAACTGTATCCCCGACCGTGATCCCTTTCTGGCTGGTCCCTACTCATCTTGAAGATTCCCAACTCATATTTGCTATAATAGCTATTCTTGAGAGTGTGGACAAATAGTGCCATATGGGTCAAACAGACACAGCTAGATATAATGTATGTATACACTATATTTCCAAAAGTATTGGGATTCCTACCTTTACACGCACATAAACTTCAATGGCATCCCAGTCTTAGTCCGTAGAGTTCAATATTGTGTTGGCCCACCCTTTGCAGCCATAACAGCTTAAATTCTTCTGGGAAGGCTGTCCACAAGGTTTAGGAGTGTGTCTATGGGAATGTTTGACCATTCTTCCAGAAGCGCATTTGTGAGGTCAGGCACTGATGTGGATGAGAAGGCCTGGCCTGCAGTCTCCTCCACTCTAATTCATCCCAAAGGTGTTCTGTTGGGTTGAGGTCAAGCCAGTCAAGTTCCTCCACCCCAAACTCGCTCATCCATGTCTTTATGGACCTTGCTTTGTGCACCGGTCCAAATCATTTGGTGGAGGGGGGATTATTGAGTGGGGTTGTTTTTCAGGGGTTGGGCTTGGCCCCTTAGTTCCAGTGAAGGGAACTCTTAAGGCTTCAGCATACCAAGACATTTTGGACAATTTCATGCTCCCAACGTTGCGGGAACAGTTTGGGGATGGCCTCTTCCTGTTCCAATATGACTGCGCACCAGTGCAAAAACATGGTCCATAAAGACATGGGTGAGCGAGTTTGGGGTGGAGGAACTTGACTGGCCTGCCCTCAACCTGATAAAACACCTTTGGAATAAATTGGAACGGAGATTGCGAGCCAGGCCTTCTCTCCAACATCAGTGCCTGACTTCACAAATGCGCTTCTGGAATAATGGTCAAACATTCCCATAGACACACTCTTAAACCTTGTGGACATCCTTCCCACAGGAGTTGAAGCTGTTATAGCTGCAAAGGGTGAGCCAACTCAATATTGACCCTACGGACTAAGACTGAGATGCCAAGTTCATGTGCATGTAAAGGCAGGCTTCCCAATGCTTTTGATAATATAGTGTGTAAGTGTATATATGTATATGTAGCGGCCTCACTCTCTCTCTCTTCTTTATCGGTTACTCTGACTCCGGTCTAGGGGTACCTTGGAGGGGAGAGCAAGGTGTGCCATGGCCCATGTCCTCTAAATTACAGCATGTAGAGGTGAAGGCCAGCACCAGATTACCTTCGGGCTGTGTATACGCTCAGAGCCAAGTCTGTTCTGCTGATAACCCACTTTGCTCCCAGTAATTGGAGTACCACACACTGAAAAGGTCCTACACTTATTTATTCCATAACGGCAAACAAATAGTCCATGGCGAGCAGACAGCTTGAGACCCATAGAACAGTTCAGTATTGGTGGGGAGTAGGTCAAGGCACAATCCTCAAAGAAAACTAAACCGTTGAGGTTTCACCAACGGTTTCTAAGCACAGTGGCTGTAAAACATACTTTTTGGCTTCAGAGTCTCTTCCAGCGACTCTAATGAACAGGAACTGGAGTTACCTTCGCTACGTTGCAGCCCCTGTCAGGGGGAAGACATCCCTCCAAGAGAGTTACCAGAGGCCCCGCCGTCACCGGATTAATGCTGTACCAGACTATTCGGAAGGGTTACACTCCCCGGCCTCCTCACCTCAGATACGGGTCCCAACACCTTAGGGCCCCTCGGACTCCTCCACCCTCACGGAACCCAGTCCAAGTTACTGGGCCCCAGGCCTTGGCCATAGTACCCCACTCCATGCTTAAGGTGCCTGGGATGGACTCCATCTCTCGCTCCCGGCCAGGTCAAGGGCACCTGGGCCCGGAACTCCGGAACGCCAGCACCCAGGCTGAAGGTGCCTGGGTGCGGCCGCGTCCTCCAACTCCGAACTCTGAACAAAAACCCCCGTGGTCAGAGCGCCCACCCCCTTTATCCCCTCACCCTTTGCGTCACAGCAGGTTCCCCGCCCTGCTGCACCAGCGCCAGGAAAGGACAAAAAGGAAGCAGTCTTGCGGTGTGGGTTCAACTCCGGCCCAGGGCGACAACGCCACCTGCAGGCCGCAGGGACCCTCGCACCATCAGAGTCCTCCAAGAACCACAAAAGGGATTCTCAGACTCCCTAACAATCAGTGCATCTGGGTTGAATAACGCAGATGCTCCCCCCCAAATTTAAATACCCGCTATATATATATATATATATATATATATATATATATATATTGTGACAGCAGGAAGGTAAAGTCACCTGGTTGCATCCAGGGGGGTAGATATATTTCGCCCAGATTCAGGCTTTATGCCGACTTATACAACTAGGTGGAGAGTTGTATAAGCCCAGCTGAGGCTAGTGGGCTCATGGATGACTCGTACCTCTAGGGAGAGTGTGGGGCGTCGTGCAGACAGGGAGTTGATGAGACCAGCTGAAGCTTGTCAGCTCATTTAGGCCTCTATAAGAACTCCCAGCTTCATTAGATGTTAGCTCATGCCTGGAACCAGACCTGTGTGGACTGTCTAGGGAGAGTGAACCCCTGTGCGGTGAGACAAAGCCTGTGTGGCTATTTGCTTGGACATTTAAAACCAGGGACTTAGGGACTAGGACAGCACTAGGCTGATCCCAGTTGTTAGTTAGGAAACCTGTATGTTTAGTCAGAGGTCAAGTTGACCAGGATTTATTTTGTTTATGTTTCTTTTGCTTTGCTGTGTTTTGTCACTGTAAATAGAAAATAAACCGCACCTTTTTGATTTTGAAAACCACAACCTCCGTTTGCTGGGCCTGTTTTTGTGTGGGGAGCCCATCTCGGGGGTCACACACACCCGCTGCCGAGCTAACCCCCTCACAGTTGGTGGAGAATGCGGGCAGTTTTTTTTTAAGCCAGCATGGAGGAGATACTGAAGCAGCTGGCTCTAGCAAATGCCAATCAACAGCAGACAAATGCAGGTTTGCAAAAGAGCCTTGCAGCTCAACAACAGAACTTCGCAGCCCAGCAGCAAGCTCATCAACAGAGCCTTGCAGCCCAGCAGCAGACAAACGCAACTTTGCAACAGAGTCTGGAGGCTCAGCAACAAGCCCAGCAGCAATCTGAGGCCCGCTTCATAGACCTGTTGCAGAAGCAAGAGCAGAGACTACAACAACAGATGGAAGCAGCAATGCAGCAACGTCCGCAGACCAGTGAGGAAAGCCGTCCCACTAATACCGCGTCCTTTGGGGTGAGTCGTTTATTGACAAAAATTACTGGAGAGGATGATCCAGAGGTATTTTTGACCACATTTGAAAGGACCGCTGAAAGAGAAAAGTGGCCTGAGGAGCAGTGGGCTGGACTGGTGGCTCCTCTGTTAACTGGTGAATCGCAGAAAGCTTACTATGACCTAGAGCCTAACCAAGCAAAAGACTATGTGATGCTAAAAGCTGAAATATTGGCAAGGCTGGGTGTCACCCAGGCTGTCCGGGCTCAGCGTGTGCATAACTGGACTTTCCAGCTTGGAAAACCCCCCAGGTCTCAAATGTATGATCTCATTCACCTGAGCAGAAAGTGGCTACAGCCAGAGACTTTGTCCGCACCAAAGATTGTGGAACGTGTTGTAATGGATCGGTTTTTGAGAGCTCTTCCTACTGTCATCCAAAAGTGGGTAAGCCATGGAGACCCAGAGACGGCCGATGGTCTTGTGGATCGTGTGGAGAAATACTTGGCTACAGAGAACCTGACGGCCTCTTCCAGAGACACTCGGACTTTCCACCCTAAGACCAGACCATCCCCAGGGGCGGATAAGAGGATTCCAAGGGGTGAGGGTGGAGAGAGTGAGAGGGTGGGAGCTCTACCCCCAGTTTGGCGAGAACAGCCTGGGAAATCAGCGGCTCAAGAGGCCGCAAGAAGGATCGTTTGCTACCGCTGCCGGCAAGCGGGACATATTGCAGCCAATTGCCCGGTTGTGGAGGAACCCATGCAGTGTGACTTTCTGACGGGCAGACGTCAGTCGCTGTGTGCGACAGTCGCATGCACTGCCATTCGAGGAACTGAGAAACATTTATGCAAAATGTGTGTTAATGGTAGAAATGTTGTGGTATTGCTGGATTCAGGTAGCCTTGTGACCCTGATAAAGGCTGAGTTAGTTAAAACAGAGGTCTCTGGGAATAGCAAGGTAGCTGTTATTTATGTGCATGGGGACACCCGAGAGTATCCAGTGACTACAGTGTGTTTCGAGACCCCCAAAGGTACCCTCTCTCATCCAGTGGGCTTAGTATCTCAGTTACCGCATGACGCCATTGTGGGAATGGATTTTCCGAAGTTCTGGGAACTGTGGGATGATCCTGAGCCCCCCACTGGTGCCCCTATGTACCAGGAATGTGATAGCCAGAACTCCCCTGAGAGTGGTGAGGACTCTCCGGAATTTCCCTTATCAGTATTGGCAGGGGAGACTCAAGAAACTGGAGAGGAGCCCACCTCCTCAGACGAAAACCTACCGTCTGTGGAGTTTTCTGATCTTGAGGTTCACAGGGAAAACTTTGCCACAGAACAGTTGAAAGACCCCGCCCTAATAAAGGCACGGGAAAACGTAGTGAAAATAGATGGCGAGTTAGTGAACCCAGATAATACCTGCACTTACCCATACTTCAGCGTAGAGAAGGACCTACTGTATCGGGTGGCAAAAAGGGCAGAAGAAACCGTTGAGCAGCTTGTGGTGCCCAAACCTTACAGGAAGTTGGTGTTGGAGTTGGCCCATGGGCACATTCTTGGAGGTCATCTGGGGACAGAGAAAACCCGAGAGAGGGTATTACAGAGATTCTATTGGCCGGGGGTGATGAAGGACATAGAAAATTATTGTTCCTCCTGCCCTGTGTGTCAGAGGTCGGCCCCGATGCCACATTTCCGTAGCCCGCTGGTCCCTCTACCCATCATTGAGGTCCCGTTTGAGAGGATCGCCATGGATTTGGTAGGTCCTATAATCAAGTCCGCTAGGGGGCACCAGTACATATTAGTTATAATGGACTATGCCACCCGTTATCCAGAAGCGATCCCTCTCCGAAATACCTCGGCCAAAACCATAGCCAAAGAGCTATCTCTTGTGTTTAGCCGGGTGGGTATTTGTAAAGAACTGCTTACGGACCAAGGTACACCCTTTATGTCCCGGGTTATGAAGGAGCTGTGTAAATTGTTCAAAGTGACGCAATTACGTACATCTGTGTATCACCCCCAAACCGATGGGCTGGTTGAAAGGTTCAACAAAACCCTAAAACAAATGTTGAAGAAAGTGGTGGATAGAGATGGAAAGGATTGGGACTGTCTACTTCCTTATCTGATGTTTGCTATTAGGGAGGTGCCCCAATCCTCTACGGGATTCTCCCCCTTTGAGTTACTGTATGGGAGACACCCAAGAGGGCTGTTGGATATTGCCAAGGAAACTTGGGAAAGTGAGAGTTCTCCCCACAGGAGTGTGATTGAGCATGTCGCCCTGATGCAAGACCGAATTGCACAGGTAATGCCCATCGTGAAGGAACATTTGGCCCAAGCGCAGTTAGCACAGCAGAGAGTGTACAACCGTGGAGCCAAGACCCGTACCTTTTCCCCGGGGGATAGGATACTGGTACTTGTCCCTACGGTTGAAAGTAAATTTCTTGCCAAATGGCAAGGCCCCTACGAGATAATGGAAAAAGTGAGCGAAGTGAATTACAAGGTCAGACAACCAGGAAGGCGAAAGCCCGAACAGATCTATCACGTTAATCTGTTGAAAGCCTGGAGGGATAGAGAGTCCCTAGTCGCAGACACTTGGTCACCAGCTCAAACTGGTTGCGTGATTCCTGAGGTTGGAATAGCAGCCACCTTGTCACAACCCCAACAACAGGAGGTTAAGGAGTTTGTGCTTCGCAACAAGGAGGTATTCTCTGAGCTGCCGGGACAAACCTCTGGGGTAGAGCATGACATCATTACCCCGCCCGGTGAAAGGGTGAAGTTAAAACCCTATCGGATCCCAGAGGCCCGACGGGAGGAAGTACAGAAAATGCTGAACTTAGGGGTGATAGAGGAGTCCCAAAGTGATTGGTCTAGTCCCATTGTGTTGGTGCCTAAACCGGATGGGAGCTGGCGATTTTGTAACGATTTTCGTCAGTTGAACAAAGTTACAAAATTTGACACCTACCCCATGCCACGTATAGATGAGTTGATCGACCGGCTGGGAACAGCCCGATACATGACGACTCTTGACCTCACAAAAGGGTATTGGCAAATCCCCCTGGCCAAGTCGGCCAAAGAGAAAACCGCATTTGTAACCCCAGACGGGGCGTTCCAATATAAAAGAATGCCGTTCGGGTTACAGAATGCGCCGGCCACATTCCAGCGGAAAATGGACCAGATGCTGAGGCCCCATCGGAAGTATGCTGCGGCTTACCTAGATGACATAATTGTCCATAGCACAGATTGGGCCTCACATCTGCCAAAAGTGCAAGCAGTCCTGGACTCTGTTCGGGAAGCGGGGTTTACGGCTAACCCCAAGAAGTGTACCATTGGGCAGGAGGAGGCCAAATATCTTGGGTACACCATTGGGAGGGGAGTAATAAAACCCCAACTCAACAAAGTCGAGGCCATCCAGAGTTGGCCACGTCCCAACAGCAAGAAGCAGGTACAAGCCTTTCTGGGAATCGCTGGGTATTATCGGCGATTCATTCCCCACTTTGCTTCTAAGGCTGTGCCCCTAACCAACCTGACGAAGGGGAAAGGGTCGGTCATGATTAAATGGACCCCCGAGGCTGAGGCAGCATTCCAATTCTTGAAACAAGCCTTATGTAGCCAGCCAGTGTTGTACTCACCCGACTTCTCTAAAGACTTTGTCGTACAAAGTGATGCGTCAGATGTGGGGTTAGGAGCAGTATTGTCCCAGGTCTGGAACGGGGAAGAGCACCCAGTCATTTACCTCAGCAGGAAGTTGAAGTCCCATGAGGTAAATTACGCCACCGTTGAAAAGGAGTGTTTAGCGGTGAAGTGGGCTCTAGATTCCCTTCGGTACTACCTGCTAGGTAGGCACTTTGACATGGTTACGGATCACGCTCCGTTAAAGTGGATGGCTCAAAACAAGGAAACAAATAGAAGAGTGAATAGGTGGTTCCTGGCCCTCCAGGAATTCAACTTCACAATAAAGCATCGCCCTGGCGTTCAAATGGGGAATGTGGATGCTTTGTCTCGAGTACATGAATGCCTGATTGCTGGTGTTCCAACCCCGAGGTTAAAACAAGAGGGGGGGTATGTGACAGCAGGAAGGTAAAGTCACCTGGTTGCATCCAGGGGGGTAGATATATTTCGCCCAGATTCAGGCTTTACGCCGACTTATACAACTAGGTGGAGAGTTGTATAAGCCCAGCTGAGGCTAGTGGGCTCATGGATGACTCATACCTCTAGGGAGAGTGTGGGGTGTCGTGCAGACAGGGAGTTGATGAGACCAGCTGAAGCTTGTCAGCTCATTTAGGCCTCTATAAGAACTCCCAGCTTCATTAGATGTTAGCTCATGCCTGGAACCAGACCTGTGTGGACTGTCTAGGGAGAGTGAACCCCTGTGCGGTGAGACAAAGCCTGTGTGGCTATTTGCTTGGACATTTAAAACCAGGGACTTAGGGACTAGGACAGCACTAGGCTGATCCCAGTTGTTAGTTAGGAAACCTGTATGTTTAGTCAGAGGTCAAGTTGACCAGGATTTATTTTGTTTATGTTTCTTTTGCTTTGCTGTGTTTTGTCACTGTAAATAGAAAATAAACCGCACCTTTTTGATTTTGAAAACCACAACCTCCGTTTGCTGGGCCTGTTTTTGTGTGGGGAGCCCATCTCGGGGGTCACACACACCCGCTGCCGAGCTAACCCCCTCACAATATATATATATATATATATATATATATATATATATACATACAGTATCTCACAAAAGTGAGAACACCCCTCACATTTTTGTAAATGTTTTATTATATCTTTTCATGTGACAACACTGAAGAAATTACACTTTTCTACAATGTAAAGTAGTGAGTGTACAGCTTGTATAACAGTATAAATTTGCTGTCCCCTCAAAATAACACAACACACAGCCATTAATGTCTAAACCACTGGCAACAAAAATGAGTACACCCCTAAGTCAAAATGTCCAAATTGGGCTCAAAGTGTCAATATTTTGTGTGGCCACCATTATTTTCCAGCACTACCTTAACCCTCTTGGGCATGGAGTTCACCAGAGCTTCACAGGTTGCCACTGGAGTCCTCTTCCACTCCTCCATGACTACATCACGGAGCAGGTGGATTATAGAGACCTTGCGATCCTCCACCTTCCGTTTGAGGATGCCCCACAGATGCTCAATAGGGTTTATGTCTGGAGACATGCTTGGCCAGTCCATCACCTTTACCCTCAGCTTCTTTAGCAAGGCAGTGGTAGTCTTGGAGGTGTGTTTGGGGTCGTTATTATGTTGGAATACTGCCATGCAGCCCAGTCTCCAAATAGGGTTGATCATGCTGTGCTTCAGTATGTCACAGTACATGTTGACATTCATGGTTTCCTCAATGAACTGTAGCTCCCCAATGCCAGAAGCACTCATGCAGCCCCAGACCATGACACTCCCACCACCATGCTTGACTGTAGGCAAGACACACTTGTCTTTGTACTCCTCACCTGGTTGCCAAAACACACGCTTCCACCATCTGAACCAAATAAGTTTATCTTGGTCTCATCAGACCACAACACATGGTTCCAGTAATCCATGTCCTTAGTCTGCTTATCTTCAGCAAACTGTTTGCGGGATTTCTTGTGAATCATCTTTAGAAGAGGCTTCCTTCTGGGACGACAGCCATGCAGACCAATTTGATGCAGTGTGCAGCATATGGTCTGAGCACTGGCAGGCTGCCCCCCCCCCACTTCAACCTTTGCAGCAATGCTGGAAGTGCTCATACGTCTATTTCCCAAAGACAACCTCCTGGATATGACGCTGAGCACGTGCACTCAACTTCTTTGGTCGACCATGGTGAGGCCTGTTCTGAGTGGAACCTGTCCTGTTAAACCGCTGTATGGTTTTGGCTACCGTGCTGCAGCTCAGTTTCAGGGTCTTGCCAATGTTCTTATAGCCTGGGCAATCTCTATGTAGAGCAATAATTATTTTTTTTCAGATCCTTCAGAGTTCTTTGCCATGAGGTGCCATGTTGAACTTCCAGTCACCAGTATAAAAGAGTGAGGGCGATAACACCAAATTTAAAACACCTGCTCCCCATTCACAGCTGTGACCTTGTAACACTAACTAGTCACATGACACTGGGGAGGGGAAATGGCTAGTCGGGCCCAATTTGGACATTCTAACTGAGAGGTGCACTCACTTTTGTTGCCAGTGGTTTAGACATTAATGGCTGTGTGTTGAGTTATTTTAAAGGGACAGGAAAATGACACTGTTATACAAGCTGTACACTCACTACTTTACATTGTAGCAAAGTATAATTTCTTCAGTGTTGTCACATGAAAAGATATAATAAAATATTTACAAAAATGTGAGGGGTTTACTCACTTTTGTGAGATACTGTGTGTGTGTGTATATATATATATATATATATATATATATATATATATATAATGATGATAGTTATAAAACAGTACTCATGCCCCTCATGCTTACATTGTGCATGTAACTATAACATATAGTACATTCAGTATGATATGAACACTGTAAATACAGCTCAGAAATTATTACAGAAAATATTCTGGTTTCATCATAAAACTGTCCCCTCCCCTCTCATAACACCTATGGTAACTAACCTGAGTAAGAAGTGTAGCCATTAGCTGGTTATTATGCCTGAAATTCAGACAGAGACATTGTGTAGTGTTATTAATGTGAAGTTGGCTCCCTCTAGTGTTGGCTGGACTCTACGTGTCATTTCCTTTTTCTTTTGGCAAAACTTAGAGCAAAGCATCGTGGGATATGTAGTTCAGAATGCTGAAGTTTCAATGCCAGAAGGACTGATCTGAACTACGACTACCAGAATGCTAAGAGGACAGAACAGATTGCTGGGAGAGAATATAAAATGGCTAGTCGCAGCCTGCATCACTCTTTTGGATGCTGGTTTGACTCTGTCAGCAGGAGGTCTGTGTGGCAGTGAGCTGCTGTGCTTCATGGCCTACACAGCGGGGAGCCGTTCAGCTATACCCAGAGGGACCTCTGTGGACAGCATCACTTCTCCTCTACAGCGGACCGGCGGTTGTTCCAGTATCCAGAGACGCCTTCACTTCAGATCCGAGTAGGCCGCAGCGTGGCGCAGCGGATGCCATTTCCCAGAGCCAGGATACACAAAGTGTTCCTGATGGTCTTCTTCATCACCTACATTGTTGCCAGCTGTATCTGTGTCCAGTGGGGTGAGCGGACATAGCCCATTTAGTTGCTATAAGATACTGCTTTCAGACATCATTTACCCTGCTCAGCTTGGTGGTACTTGTAGTGCCAATGGAAGTAAGTTCTTATACTATAACGAACACTGTAAGCAGACATCTATGCCTTGTTCACATTATTTCTTCTTGTAGTTTTACTAGATACAACACCACTAGGATCATACAAGAGGAGATTAAAGTAAAATAAGGATACCCTAAAGATCTGCTAAATTCGCTATGCCCTATTATAAAGGATAACCTTAATCACATTATATCAAAGCTAGCTAAAGACATCTGGATTTCAAGGAATAACCTCTCCACCTTTTATTATCCTTTCCTCATCTGCTCTAGTTTCTTTGGACTCTATTTAAGGGAGCCAGCGAATTTGAATATAATAGTCTGCATATTGTTCTTTTTATGTTGTGCAATTCTTAATGGCCTATGGGTTGAGGAGTAGGGATGAGCCGAACACCCCCCGATTCGGTTCGCACCAGAACGGACCGAAAGTTTGCGCAAACTTTAGAACCCTATTAAATACAATGGATGCGAACGTTCAAAATCAAAAGTGCTAATTATAACGGCTAATATGCATGTTATTGTCCTAAAAAGGGTTTGGGGACCCGGGTTCTGCCCCAGGGGACATGTATCAATGCAAAAAAAGTTTTAAAAACTGAAGTTTTTTTGGGATCAGGCGTTTTAATGATGCATAAAGTAAAAAAAAAGTGAAATATTCCTTTAAATATCGTACCTGGGGGGGTGTCTAAAGTATGCCTGTGAGGTGCCACGTGTTTCCCGTGTTTAGAACTGTCCCTGCACAAAATGACATTTCTAAAGGAAAAAAATGGTAATTTAAAACTGCTTGCGGCTTTAATGTAATGTCTGGTCCCGGCAATATGGATGAAAATCATTAAGAAAAATGGCATGGGTACCCAAAATGGCATGGGTACCCCCCACCCCACTTGTATGGATATTATGGGGAACCCTGCACCCAAAATTTAAAAAAGGCCCTATATACTCTGAACAGCAGTATACAGGCGGTGCAAACAAGACAGGGACTGTAGGTTTGTTCTTAAGTAGAATCTTTTTCTAATTTGGAACAGGTACATTTTTTAAGTGTAGCTCTAGCCAAAAAATCTATTTTTAAGCTTTTTGGAGAACATAGGGAAGGGTTATCACCCCTGTAACATTTGTTTTGCTGTCTGTGCACCTGTTCAGAACATTTCACCTCACTTTCCGTCCCAATGACAAATGTTTTTGGAAAAGTGGGGTTTTTATTGAAACAAGGATTGGTGATAAAGCATCAGTAGAGAGGAGACACCTTTTTCCCATGTTAACTTTTACAGGAGAGAATTTCCCTTCCTAGGGGTAGATTTCCTCTCACTTCCTGTTGTCTCCTTCCGTTTGCAGGTAGGAGTCGTTTGTAAGTTGGATGTTTGAAAGTAGGGGCCTGCCGTGTAAACTGTGCAGAAATTTGCCCCTTAGGTGTCGGTGTTGCCACAACACTGTAAGCCCTCACAGTTACTCTTGGTGGGCACTGGAACGCCCTGCTGTGAACTATTATATCAAGAATTGTAATTACATGCCATTGTTGAACAGTGGTAGAAAAAATTGGGCCTTTGGTGGTGGTGCTGGTGCTACAAAACTGTCAGCCCTCACAGTTACTCTTGGTGGGCGCATGAATGGGCCCTACTGTAAATTATTAGATCAAGAATTGTAATTGCATGCCCCTGTTGAAGAGGGGCAGAAAAATTGGGCCTTTGGTGGTGGTGGTGTTGCCACAGCACTGTAAGCCCTCACAGTTACTCTTGGTGGGCGCAGGAATGGGCCCTGCTGTGAATTATTAGATCAAGAATTGTAATTACATGCCCCTGTTGAACAGGGGCAGAAAAATTGGGCCTTAGGCACTGGTGCCACAACACTGCAATCCCTCACAGATACTGTACTTGGAGCACAGCAATGAGCCCTGTTGCAAAGTATTGCATCAAAAATTGTAATTACACGCCCCTGTTAAACAGGGGCTGAAAAATTGGGCCTTAGGCACTGGTGCCACAACACTGCAACCTCCCACACAGATACTGTACTTGGAGCACAGAAATGAGCCCTGTTGCAAAGTATTGCATCAAAAATTGTAATTACACGCCCCTGTTTAACAGGGGCTGAAAAATTGGGCCTTAGGCACTGGTGCTGGTGCCACGACACTGCAACCTCTCCCAGATACTCTAGTTGGAGTGCAGGAATGAGCCCTGCTGCAAAGCATTGCATAAAAAAATTGGTGGCACCCAGAAACAAAAATGTTCTTCCAAGCTATTATCATGAATCGGATCATTGAGGAGGAGGAGGATAGTCAGTCAACATAACAGGGCAGTCACTCAGCATCAGCATAGGCATTCTTGAAGGGATGTGACATTTCAAAATAAATTATTCTGTTATATCAGCTTCAGGTGCTTGGTGGCTGGTGGTGATCCAAGACTGGTTCATCTTTATGAAGGTCAGTCGATCAACCGAGTCGGTGGACAGGCGCACCCTGTGATCTGTGACAAAGCCTCCAGCAGCACTGAATGTGCGTTCCGAAAGAACGCTGGATGCAGGACAGGCCAGTAGCTCAATTGCATACTGTGCAAGCTCTGGCCAGTGATCCATCCTCAAGACCCAGTAAGCCAGAGGATTTTCGGTGGGGAAGGTGTCCAAGTCTGACCTTGCCCCTAGGTATTCCTGCACCATGTATATCAGACGCTGTCGATGGTTGCTGGAACCGATCATACCTTGGGGCTGTGGACTAAAAAATTGTCTGAACGCATCGGTCAGATGGCCACCTTCCCCACCGCTCCTTCTTTGACTGACCGAAGCCTCAGCAACTCGTTGTCCAGGACCAGGAGTTTGTAACCTCCCAGTCTCTGGGAACGCGTTGCACAGACCTTTCTGCAAGGCCTCCCGGAGATGTCTCATCCTCTGCGACGGTAAGATAAGGTCCGCAACCTTACCCTTGTACCGTGGATCAAGGAGAGTGGGCAGCCAGTAATGGTCCCTCTCCTTGATCCGAAGAATACAAGGATCCTTCCGCAGACTTTGCAGGATCAGGGAGGCCATGCAGCATAGGTTAGCTAAGGCATTCGGTCCGGAGTCCTCTGGGTCACTAAGGACGACATGATCCGCAGCCACCTCCTCTCAGCCACGTACAAGTCCATGGGTTTCTTGGGACTGTAAATCATCCCTAAAAGACTGCTGCTGTTGATGCAGAGTGCCAGGCTCCACCTCCATGCTGACACAATCCTCCTCCTCCTCCTCTTCCTGTGCCATGGGTGGGACTGAAGGAACACTGTCTGGGTAAAGGGGGCGTTGACAGGCAAGGAAGTCCTCCTCTTCCTGCCTCTGTTCTGCCCCAAGTGCCCTGTCCATTATTCCACGCAGCGTATGCTCCAACAGGTGGACAAGAGGTACAGTGTCACTGATGCATGCACTGTCACTGCTCACCATCCTCGTGGCCTCCTTAAATGGTGCCAGGACAGTGCATGCATCCCTGATCATGCCCCACTGGCGTGGTAAAAAAAAAACCCGAGCTCCCCTAGTCGCACAGGTACTCATTGATAGCCCTCTTCTGCGTGTGCAGCCGCTGCAGCATGGCCAACGTTGAGTTCCACCTGGTGGGCATGTCACATATAAGGCGGTTCTTGGGCAGGTTCAACTCCTTTTGCAGCTCAGCCAGCCGAGCACTGGCATTATATGATCTGCAGAAATGCACACAGACTTTCCTGGCCTGCCTCAGGACATCCTGTAAGCCCGGGTACCTGCCCAAGAACCGCTGCACCACCAGGTTAAGGACGTGAGCCACACAGGGCACATGGGTCAGTTGTCCCTGTCGGAAGGCGGAGAGGAGGTTGGTGCCATTGTCGCAAATCACCATTCCTGGCTTAAGCTGGCGTGGCGTCAACCACCTCTCGGCCTGCCCCTGCAGAGCTAACAGAACCTCTGCCCCAGTTTGGCTCCTGTCCCCCAAACACACCAGCGCAAGCACGGCATGGCATCTTTTTGCCTGCGTACTTGCGTAGCCCCTTGAACGCCTACGGAGCACCGCTGCTTCCGAGGACAAAGCACAGGAAGAGGCCATGGAGGAAGAAGAAGAGGAGGGGGTGGAGGAGAGAGGTGTGTCACAACCAGTAGTAGCATTTTGGAGGCGTGGCGGCGGAACAACCTCTAACACTACTGCACCTTGTCCTGCATCCTTCCCAGCTGCCAAAATAGTGACCCAATGGGCCGTGAAAGAAAGGTAACATCCCTGTCCATGCCTGCTGGACCATGAGTCAGCGGTAATATGCACCTTACCGCTGACCGCCCTGTCCAGCGAGGCATGGACATTGCCTTCCACATGCCGGTAGAGAGACGGAATCGCCTTCCGTGAGAAAAAGTGGCGTTTGGGAACCTGCCACTGAGGAACCGCACATTGCATAAACTCACGGAAGGGGGCCGAGTCTACCAACTGAAAAGGCAGCAGTTGAATTGCTAGCAATTTAGCCAAGCTAGCATTCAACCGCTGGGCATGTGGATGGCTGGGAGTGAACTTCTTTTGACGGTCCAGCAGCTGGGGCAGGGAAATTTGCCTGCTACAATTGGACGTCGGTGTACTGCTAGCAGAGTGCCCGCAAGTACTTGGCTGTGACACACCTAATTCTACACCTTCATTCCTCTCAGTGCAGGTCTCAGAGAGGACTGAAGGTATAGTGGGGTTGGAGATTCCAGCTGATGAGGAGCAAAGAGAGGTCCGCTTTGTTCTTTGGTGTGGGTCTTTAAGGTACGCTTGCCAACGAGCTGCATGGCAGGTCAACATATGTCTAGTCAAGCAAGTGGTGCCCAAGCGGCTGATGTTTTGGCCACGCGAGATACGCTTGAGACATATGTTGCAAATAGCAGCGGTGCGATCTGATGCACTCGACTCAAAAAAGGCCCACACCAAAGAACTTTTGGAATAACGGGCAGAGGCAGCGCCCTGCACAGGCGTAGCTCTGTGGTGTGATTTAGTCGGTGTGCTGCCCTTCTGCTGGCCCCCGGAGGCCATCCTGCCTCATTCGAGATGTGCCTCCTCCTCCTCTCTCCTATCAGGCACTCACGTGGAGTCAGTGACCTCATCATCCCCTCCCTCCTCATCACTGGAGCCAATCTGGCAGTATGCTGCAGCTGCTGGAACATGACTGCCAGATTGCTGTCCTTCTTGAGCATCCCCTCTCTCTGCGCTCACGCTACTGCCTTCCTCTAGCTGGGTATCATCATCAGACCCTTCGAAACGCTGGGCATCCTCCTGGAGCATGTACCCAACACTGTGCTCAAACAGTTCAGGGGACTCCTCAGGAGGACATGGTGGGTCTAGGGAAGGAGTGACTGATGATGACATTGATACGAGGGAAGAGGAAGCTTTGGCAGCTGCTTTGCCAGTACCCTGAGCCTGGGTGAGAGAGGATGAGGAGGATGAGGAGGGCTTGGTCATCCACTCTACCAAGTCTTCAGGATGATGCGGCTCAACACGTCCAGCTGCCGAAAATAAGGACAAGCGTGTCCCATGGCCATGTGCTGATGACAATGCACCGCGTCCACGACCAGCACTGTTGCCCCCAGACACAGAGCCTGCTTGCCCTCTTTTATTGGCTCGTGACTGTCTGCCTCTCTTTGTTGGCCTTCCAGACATAGTAATAGCCTGCAGGGAGAAGGGAAAACTAGCAATTGGGTAGTGTATATTGTGCTGGAGGCACACAACACCCACTAACTCCAGCAGATGCCTTTATTAGAGAACAGCAATGACGGGTATATACAGGTGTACACTGTGCCACTAACTCCTGCAGATGCCTGTATTAGAGAACAGTAATGACGGGTATATACAGGTGTACACTGTGCCACTAACTCCTGCATATGCCTGTATTAGAGAACAGTAATGACGGGTATATACAGGTGTACACTGTGCCACTAACTCCTGCAGATGCCTGTATTAGAGAACAGTAATGACGGGTATATACAGGTGTACACTGTGCCACTAACTCCTGCAGATGCCTGTATTAGAGAACAGTAATGACGGGTATATACAGGTGTACACTGTGCCACTAACTCCTGCAGATGCCTGTATTAGAGAACAGCAATGACGGATATATACAGGTGTATATTGTGCTGGGGGCACACAACACCCACTAACTCCTGCAGATGCCTGAGAAAAGAATAGAACACACTGTCCCTGCCTATGTATCTCTTTCCCTGCCTGCCTATCTAGCTTAGAGAACAGCAATGACGGATATATACAGGTGTATAAATTAAAAATATCATATCAAAAAAACTTAAGCCTCATATAGTTCATATGATAAACAGCGCTAGTAATGGATAAGTGTCCAAAAACACAAAACACTTGAGTGATGACGTTGCAACAGTCAAACTAAGAGTGAAGTATCTTCTATGGATAAAGTCTGTAGTGCACCCTACACCAATCCCAAATCTTCACCACGAGTGAGGCACGCTCCCCCTCTGGGGTACAAACTCACCACAAGGATGAAAAAGGTCAGCCTTTTAGTCTGTAGGTAGTCTCACTCCAACTTCCGTCATCACCACCAGAGTAGTATGGGTTAAATCAGTAGCAGAGGAGGAGGAAAGCCCAAGTACAGCTCCAATGTCTGTGATGGAGCTCTGGGCTGTCACTGCTGCTTCTAAGTTCTACTCCTGTCTGTGTTCTCCACACTGCTGAAGCCATTTCCTCCTCCTCTGCTACTGATTTAACCCATACTACTCTGGTGGTGATGACGGAAGTTGGAGTGAGACTACCTACAGACTAAAAGGCTGACCTTTTTCATCCTTGTGGTGAGTTTGTACCCCAGAGGGGGAGCGTGCCTCACTCGTGGTGAAGATTTGGGATTGGTGTAGGGTGCACTACAGACTTTATCCATAGAAGATACTTCACTCTTAGTTTGACTGTTGCAACGTCATCACTCAAGTGTTTTGTGTTTTTGGACACTTATCCATTACTAGCGCTGTTTATCATATGAACTATATGAGGCTTAAGTTTTTTTGATATGATATTTTTAATTTATTATTTTTTTATATACATGAGATACTCATTTGTATAAATTTAACAGCTGCTTTATTTGTATTTTACTGATTTTATCATAGTTTTACTAACTTTGATAATTTTATTCTTTCTGGGCTGTTTTACTATTCCTTATATTCCTTATTACCCTCTCAGTTGGAGGAGGGCGTTTTTTCAGGAACAGTAATTTAGCACCTAGGCGCCGAGAAGTGCAATTTTGGGCCATTTATTTTGCACCTTTCTTCTTTATATACAGGTGTATACTGTGCTGGGGGCACACAACACCCACTAACTCCTGCAGATGCCTGAGAAAACAATAGAACATAGAACACACTGTCCCTGCCTATGTATCTCTTTCCCTGCCTGCCTATCTAGCTAAGAGAACAGCAATAAAGTGTAGATCTAGGTGTATACTGTGCTGGAGGCACACAACACCCACTAACTCCTGCAGATGCCTGAGAAAAAAATAGAACACAGAACACACTGTCCCTGCCTATCTATCTCTTTCCCTGCACGCCAAAACACACTGCATGAGGCCGCCGTGCTGGCGGCATTTTATAGTGTGGGGCGTGTACTAAACCCCCCTGAGCTATTATTGGCCACAGGCCAATTATGGCTCTCCTCGCTGCCGGCGCTGTGATTGGCCAAGCATGCGGGGTCACAGTGCATGCTTGGCCAATCACAGCTCCGGGATTGCACTGCGATGGCGCAGTGTATTGTGGGCCGTTCGCGTCACTCGAATTTGGCGCGAATGGCCCATAATGTTCGATCTTCGTTGAGCGATCGAACAGCCGATGTTCGAGTCGAACGTGTGTTCGACTCGAACACCGAGCTCATCCCTATTGAGGAGACAGAAGGGAGTGAGCCTGACATAGGAAAAACAGTGCCAGTTCTCTACCCTTCTGCTGACTTGTTCACATAGGTTTCTTTGATTGGGTTAGGGTCCGATTGAATTTGAATTATACTGTGTTGATCTGTGTTTACTTTCAGTTTGAAAGAGCTTTAAACCACGATATTTCCCTTTTCATATTACAGGGTTTAAATATACTTATTTCTGTGTTCTCACTAATACAGTAAACAAACTTGAACTGTTTCGTTTCGGGCCTTCCGGAAAATACTTAAGACCCATCTCTTCTAACGATCTCAACGACACTGGATGCAAAGCGCCTTGAGGCGATTTAGTTCGCAATTGCAGCGCTATACAAGTTACTCACTCACTCACTCACTCATATTGTGTAAGTCTCTCATTATTAGTACAGTTGGTAAGCTGCCTGAACCCAGGGTGTCAGAGGTAATGAAGGATTTGCAAAATCGAGGCAACCAGTGTAAGAGTCTATTAGCAGCCCTCACGGGCTACAGAAGGATGCACAAACTTACCTATTTTCAGGCAGCTCTGGACCAGTCACTTGATCTCCCCTGGGTCAGCAGCTGAAGGGGAGAGAAGAGATCACTCTGACAATGACTGGTTAAGCCAGAAGCAGGGACGCCACCAATAAGCTTCATGGGCCCATCTGTTGTCGGCGCTTCCTCCTCTCCTCTCCAAAATGTCAATGTTGCAGAATATACAGCCTCATGCTACATAACTAAGCTCCATTTCATGCTGAATAAACTAAATTATCAATGTATCTTAAATAGAAAACTATCTTTAAATAGATTTTTACTCCAAAATAATTTTATTAAAATAAATTTGATAAAGATAAAAAAAAATCAGATTTAAATCAAAAAAATCTGATTATTTATTTTATTTTATTTTTTAAATCATATCTGTCCTTCTTCCCCTAGCCACTAGCCACCCCCCCCCCACCTCTGGCTCTGCTTCTTCACCCTTTTTTCCACCTCCATAACTACTGTATGTGGGGTTTATTTACTAATGGCAAGTAGACTGTTCATTTTGCAAGTGCAATTGCACTCTGTAAGGGAATTTTCCAAGAATTCCCCCAAGTGAATGTGGTACAATGAGTTGTAAAGGCAGAAGGTTTTTTATCTTAATGCATTCTCTGCATTAAGATAAAAAGCCTTCTGTGTGTAGCAGCCCCCAGCACCCCCTTATACTTACCTGAGGCCCATCTCTGTCCAGCAATGTCCACGAGTCCCTCAGCCATCCGGGACTCTCCCTCCTGATTGGCTGAGACACAGCAGTGTTGCCATTGGCTCCCGCTGCTGTCAATCAATGTAAATTAGCCAATAAGCAGAAAGATGGGGCGGAGCCGAACAGGATTTCCAAATCTGAATTGACACACGGAGCTGCAGCTGGACTTGGGTGCCCCCATAGCAAGCTGCTTGCTGTGGGGGCACTCGACAGGGGGGAGGGGCCAGGAACTGCGAAGAGGGACCCAAGAAGAGGAGGATCCAGGCTGCCCTGTGCAAATCCACTGCACAGAGCAGGTAAGAATAACATGTTTTTTATTTAAAAAAAAAAAAACTTTACAATCACGTGAAGCTCTGCTGATTTCAATTATGATAAAATCAGCAGAGCTTCCCCTCATTTCAGATCTACCCCTCAGATTTACAGCGACTGCACTTCCAAGTGCAATTTCAAGTGCACTTTGCACTTGTAGTTTGCACTTGTAGTGCAAAGTGGATTTGCCTTTCTTAAATAACCCCCATTGTACTACAAGTATATTTTCATACTGATATATTGTACAGGCAGGAAATACACTTGTAGCTTTGTGTCACTCTTAGCACACAGATACACAGCACTGTCTTTAGGTTCAATATTCCTTATCACAAGAACACTGGACTTTCTTCCTCCACTTTCAAACAGTAAACTGAACTTCTTCTCTGAACTGTCCTTGTAACCACTGATTAGGAATAATGGCCCCTGACCAGGGGACAGCCTGTACCAATGGATGTAATCTGAAGTGGTTAGGGAGGAATGATCACATGTCAGATTAACGTCTATGCCGGCTCCATGCTGGGTGCTTGTATTAAATCACAGCTGCATGAAGAGCCGAGAGAGAAATAATAGAATACAAGTCAATATTAAAAACTAAGTAAAAGTAATAGAAATAACTACAAATATATTTGAATCTTCCAAATCTCATAAATTAAGCATTGTATAATAATATGTACTTACAGAGCAATAAAAGGACTATCACACTGAAATAAAACATCTTATAGTAACTGGTTAGCTTACAAGAAACCTTATGCATTTCCTGCCTAAACTTCAGATATACCTTCTGAAGTCTGTAAGTTACACCCACTTATAAGAGAAGCTGGCAGAAGATACACCTACAGCACATAAAGTGTCTGTGGTACATTGCTATAGCGATATCTGGTGGCTAAATATAAACACTGTGTTTCAGCCAGAAAATTACTAGAATAAAAAAAAGGGAAAGTATGAAATGTATCACTGTAACAGTGGCGGCTGGTGCTCAACATTTTTTTGGGGGGCGCAAACAAACTGAAAAAAACAAAACATCAATTGCAGCCACTGTGCCCATCAAACGCAGCTACTGTGCCATCAAATGCAGCTACTGTGCCATCAAATGCAGCCACTGTGCCATCAAACGCAGCTACTGTACCCATCAATTGCCGCCACTGTGCCCATCAAACGCTGCCAATGTACCATCAATTGCTGCCAGTGTGCCCATCAATTGCCTCCAGCGTGCCCATCAATTGCTGCCAGTGTGCCCATCAATTGCCGCTACTGTGGCCATCAATTGCCGCTACTGTGCCCATCAAATGCTGCCAGTGTGCATCGCCCGCCCGGCACTTACCCTGTCTCGGTGGGGCAGCGGGTAACGGCGGCGGTGTCCTCCACGCTCCTTGATGTCTTGTCCCATCCTCTCTTCCCGTCTTCTGCTATGATTGGACGCCTGATAGACGTCCAATCACAGCGCCTGTCGTTTCAGCCAATCAGGTGACAGGTAACAGACCCGAGCACCTGATTGGCAGAGAAACGGTTCAGTGTTAGGAAAGCAAATATTCATTCGCTTTCCTAACACACAGCTGAGTGAGCTGTGAGGGGTCAGCATGGCGCTCGCTGTTCACATTTTTTTTAACGCCTATTTGAGCCTACGGCTCTAATCAGGTGCTTCAAAAAAATACCCCTCCGCTGTAATTCAGGCTCCCGGCGCCTGAATAGGGGGTGGCAGCGGCGACCATAGATAGATTCATGCAATGTATTAATCTATCTATTGGTGATAGACAGGTGGCAGGAGAGAGGGGGCGGCACCCGTGCGCCCCTTCTGGACGAACCGCCACTGCACTGTAGATCAGTCTTTCTCAACCAAAGTTCCTCCAGAGCAGCCTTTTTCAATCATGGTATCGGGCACCCTGGGGTGCCTTCTGGTTTTTTCAGGGGTGTTTTGGCAAAATGGCAGAAAATTGCCCAAACATTGTAAACAAGCTAGCAGGAAGATCTCTTTGTGCACAATTACAACTTTCTAGCGCCGTCATCGCTACAACCATTGACATCATTGGTTGATAAGGAGGACGTTGAGTGCCTGCACAGCATCCTATCCCTCTCCATCAGCACTGTGGTCACATTAGCCGAGGGAGGGAGAGAAACTGAGGGAGAAGAGAAACATTGGAATACTAGTCAGTACCAGCGTGTTTGCTTTGGAAGAATAAATAACCTTTATCATTGGGTATCCCACATGTGTGGATGTTTCTGCATTAAGTAAAACTGTTAAGCCCTGTACACACGATCGGTTTTACAGATGAAAACAGTCCGATGGACTTTTTTCATCAGACAAACCGATCGTGTATGGGCCCCATCCGTCTTTTTTCCATCGGTGCTAAAAAATAGAACATGTTTTAAATTTATCTGATGTAAAAAAAAACGATAGCAAATTACTATCGTCTGTGGGGAACTCCATCGGATAAAAAACCCACGCATGCTCAGAATCAAGTCGACGCATGCTCAGAAGCATAGAAATTCATTTTTCTTGGCTCGTCGGAGTGTTTTACGTCACAGCGTTTGGGACGATCGTTTTTTTGACTGATGGTGTGTAGGCAAGACTGATGGAAGTCAGCTTCATCGGATTTCCGATGGAAAAATCCGTTGGTTTAAAATCCATAGGAAATCCGATCGTGTGTACAGGGCTTGAGTGTAGTTATTTACATTTTACAATGGGGTGCCTTGAGATGGTGCAGAATTTTAAAGTGTGCCTTGGCTGGAAAAAGGTTGAGAAACGCTGCTCCAGAGGTTTCTAGGATTTTTTTGAGCAATGACCAGTTTCTGCCTGCCAGATAAATACCCACTGACAACAATGATCTGTTTAGCTTACTCTAAAGGGGGTGTTCTTTCCAATGACCACAAACGTTAAGCCTTGACACAAAATCATGATGAATCATATGAAAAATACAAATTTCAAAACGCTGGTATGATAATCTGAACATTAGTACACAGCTTTCATCCGCAATTATCTGAAGGGACAAACACAAAAAAAGTTCTCATACAATACCAGATCGTACAATTTTCATTTAATACAGTTTTCGCTTGACAATACAAATATAATACAATACATTACAACACTTACGAATTTTATTCTGTCATATGAGAATTTTTGTAACTTTAGTAACCTCTTCATTTTCGATATGGAGACTAGCATGAAAAAAGGGACGATCATTCGTCCGATAATCTTATTGTGTGTACCAGGCTTAAGGAGCATTCTTCACACTGACTACCACACTACAGTAAGCTGTAAACAAATTATTATCAGAGGTTCATTGAGACAAGAAAGTTAGTTCCTGCTAGGGCCATCTTTTTCTCCTAGGGTTGCCACCTTTTCTTTAAGCCAAATCCGAACTCTTTAGCAGCGCACGGCAATTTTTTTTTTTTGTAGTACATTTAATCTATTATGTGTGGGAGAGGAGTGCGGAGGGTATGATGGGGCAGTATGTACAGGAGAGGAGTGCGGAGGGTATGATGGGGGCAGTATGTACGGGAGAGGAGTGCGGAGGTTATGATGGGGGCAATATGTACGGTAGAGGAGTGTGGAGAGTATGATGGGGCAATATGTGCGGGAGAGGAGTGTGGAGGGTATGATGGGGGCAGTATGTACGGGAGAGGAGTGCGGAGGGTATTATGGGGGCGGTATGTATGGGAGAGGAGTGCGGAGGGTATGATGGGGGCGGTATGTGCAGGAGAGGAGTGCAGAGGGTATGATGGGGGCAGTATGTGCGGAAGAGGAGTGCGGGGGGTATGATGGGGGCAGTATGTGCGGGAGAGGAGTGCGGAGGGTATGATGGGGGAAGTATGTGCGGGAGAGGAGTGCGGAGGGTATGATGGGGGCAGTATGTGCAGGAGAGTAGTGCGGAGGGTATGATGGGGGCAGTGTGTGCGGGAGAGGAGTGCAGAGGGTATGATGGGTGCAGAATGTGCAGGAGAGGAGTGCGGAGGGTATGATGGGGGCAGTATGTACGGGAGAGGAGTGCGGAGGGTATGATAGGGGCAGTATGTACGGGAGAGGGATGCGGAGGGTATGATGGGGGCAGTATGTGCGGGAGAGGAGTGCGGAGGGTATGATGGGGGCAGTATGTATGGGAGAGGAGTGCGGAGGGTATGATGGGGGCAGTATGTATGGGAGAGGAGTGCGGAGGGTATGGTGGGGGCAGTATGTATGGGAGAGGAGTGCGGAGGGCATGATGGGGGCAGTATAGGGAGGGATTTCTTGCAGTGTCTGTGGGGTGACTATGGAATGATGTCCTTCAGCTGGGGGGTAGGAAGCAGCTCTGGGTGATGTCTGGGGGTGATGTAAGTTGGGGGGAGTTGAGGGCTGAGAAGTGGTCAGATAGTAATGTCTATAATTAAAAAAAGCTATTGTGGTCATCTACTAAAATATACAATACTACTCAATGAAAACAATCTGTTATAAGATGCCAGCCCCCAGCACTCTGTATGTCCAGATGTGATGTGAATTTATGGCCATTCATATAACCCCGTTTTATACAGGCTCTGAGTCTGGACAATCAGAGGTGTATACTCATCACATACACACAGGGTTAAGTGAATGGTCATAAATGAACTTCACATAATCTGGACAGAGGGATGCTTGTATAAGTAGATAAGTGTGCTGCTTGGGAGATACTGTGAATCGTCTGTGATCGGGCTGCAGACTCCCTCCCCCCCCCCACACACTAGCTTGCTGGCTCTTCCGATTCTGCTTATATTAACTTCAATGCAAAAGAAATCCTCCTGGAATTTTGCACTCTAGGAAACTTTCCTTAGTAAAAAAAGTCAACTCACCTCCTAGGGAGCAGCGGCCAGCCCGATGCAGCTACAGTGATCTCCTCAGCTCCGCCTCCCCCTTCTCTCAGAACACGGCACTAGTGATTGGATAGGGGGGGTCAGAGATAACAGAGACTGCAGGAGCCTGGAGGGGGGAGACAGACAGGAGCTTCAGATTCATAACACACACACCAGCACAGTGTGTGTATTTAGTGAGAAGAAATTACACTGCTGCTGTGACTGTCTCCACAGTGGCAAGTATGCTAATGAAGCTCCCCCCTCTGCCAGAATGGTCTGTCCGGGTTTCAGGCAGTCTGAAAACCGGACAGATGATTCAGAACCCGTGGCAACCCAATTTTCTCCTGATCATCCAAGGACAATCGCTCTCTCTCTGTGACGCCTTGAAGACCTGGATAATCTCTACAACTTCATGGATGTCGAAATATTGTCATAACACTCAGCACCAGCCCACACATGGCCAAGAAATGCTACAGCTAATTAACCCTAAATAGGTTTGTTTGTTGTTGAAATGTAACAAAAAGCAGGCCCTAGCAATATAGGGCCTGGTTTCTATTTCTTCATTTCCTCACAAGACAGGGACCATGCAATCTCTAATCTAACAGCAGACAGGCACAATATTTCTCCTATCTAAATAGTCTTCTTTAACTTCCACATAGACCATTAATATTTTGGCAGCTGTTTTCATATACAAGACCCCACAATTGTACATGACTCTTTCAAGACCTCAAGACTGGTTCTTTCTTGTTGCTAAGACTTTCCAACTAAATATACAACCACAGTTCATATATTCTTCCCTCCATGTTATACAGTATCTCACAAAAGTGAGTACACCCCTCACATTTTTGCAAATATTTTATTATGTCTTCCTTTTCATGTGACAACACTTAAGAAATGACACTTTGCTACAATGTAAAGTAGTGAGTGTACAGCTTGTATAACAGTGTACATTTTCTGTCCCCTCAAAATAACTCAACACACAGCCATTAATGTCTAAACCGATGGCAACAAAAGTGAGTACACCACTAAGTGAAAATGTCCAAATTGGGCCCAATACAAGGGAGCAGGTGTGAATGGGGATCAGGTGTATTAATTTTGGTGTTATCGCTCTCACTCTCTTATACTGGTCACTGGAAGTTCAACATGGCACCTCATGGCAAAGAACTCTCTGAGGATGTGAAAAAAAGAATTGTTGCTCTACATAAAGATGGATTAGACCGGGCATCACTAAATGGCGGACCGCGGGCCAAATGCGGACCGCCTCACTCTCCTATGTGGCCCGCCGCGGTACCACCATTTAGCAGCCTTTTCTTCCCCCTGCCGTCTCTGTAGTCCTCACACAGAGCGGGAGGTGGGACAGTTCTGGATGGAGGGCGTAGCTGCCGGAGGTTAACAAGCAGGTGATTGGCTGCTAGGATGAAGGGCGGTCTTAGCAACCAATCACCATCTTGCAACACCCGCCCTCCATCCCAGACATGCCATGCCTCCCTCCAATCTTTCATCTGTGCAAGGTAAGTGAGGGAGGGGGGGGGGGAAGTTACAGGGAGTGAGGACACTAGTCTGAAAAGCTTAAAAGG
The DNA here is from genome assembly GCA_029206835.1 of Rana muscosa. Taxonomy (NCBI): domain Eukaryota; kingdom Metazoa; phylum Chordata; class Amphibia; order Anura; family Ranidae; genus Rana; species Rana muscosa. The sequence goes on from CM055116.1 coordinate 815,840,733, forward strand.
AGGAAAGTGTGTGCTGATTCGCTGAAGACATTAAAGTGGAGTTGTTGAGGTCTGTGATGTGGTGGGCTAAGGACATCAGAGTGGAGGGGGGCTGAGCGGACTGTGATGTATGGGGGAGATGTGGGCATTACAGTGGGGGAGATGTGGGCATTACAGTGGGGAGATGTGGACATTACAGTGGGGATATGTGAACATTACAGTGGGGATATGTGGACATTACAGTGGGGGAGATGTGGATATTACAGTGGGGGAGATGTGGACATTACAGTGGGGGAGATGTGGACATTACAGTGGGGGAGATGTGGACATTACAGTGGGGAGATGTGGACATTACAGTGGGGGAGATGTGGACATTACAGTGGGGAGATGTGGACATTACAGTGGGGGAGATGTGGACATTACAGTGGGGGAGATGTGGACATTACAGTGGGGGAGATGTGGACATTACAGTGGGGGAGATGTGGACATTACAGTGGGGAGATGTGGACATTACAGTGGGGGAGCTGTGGACATTACAGAGGGGAGATGTGGACATTACAGAGGGGAGATGTGGACATTACAGAGGGGAGATGTGGACATTACAGAGGGGAGATGTGGACATTACAGTGGGGGAGCTGTGAACATTACAGTGGGGGAGATGTGGACATTACAGTGGGGGAGATGTGGACATTACAGTGGGTAGATGTGGATATTACAGTGGGGAGATGTGGACATTACAGTGAGGAGATGTGGACATTACAGTGGGTAGATGTGGACATTACAGTGGGGAGATGTGGACATTACAGTGAGGAGATGTGGACATTACAGTGGGGAGATGTGGACATTACAGGGGGAAGATGTGGATATTACAGTGGGGGAGATGTGGATATTACAGTGGGGAGATGTGAAAATTACAGTGGGGGAGATGTGGACATTACAGTGGGGGGAGATGTGGACATTACAGTGGGGGGAGATGTGGATATTACAGTGGGGAGATGTGAACATTAGAGTGGGGGAGATGTGGACATTACAGTGGGGAGATGTGGACATTACAGTGGGGGAGCTGTGGGGGAGATGTGGACATTACAGTGAGGGAGATGTGGATATTACAGTGGGGGAGATGTGAACATTACAGTGGGGGAGATGTGGACATTACAGTGGGGGGGGGGAGATGTGGACATTACAGTGGGGGAGATGTGGCCATTACAGTGGGGGAGATGTGGCATTTACAGTGGGGAGATGTGGACATTACAGTGGGGGAGCTGTGGACATTACAGTGGGGGAGCTGTGGACATTACAGTGGGGGAGATGTGGACATTACAGTGGGGAGATGTGGATATTACAGTGGGGGAGATGTGGACATTACAGTGGGGGAGCTGTGGACATTGCAGTGGGGGAGATGTGGACATTACAGTGGGGGAGCTGTGGACATTACAGTGGGGGAGCTGTGGACATTACAGTGGGGGAGATGTGGACATTCCAGTGGGGGAGATGTGGACATTCCAGTGGGGGAGATGTGGACATTCCAGTGGGGGAGCTGTGGACATTGCAGTGGGGGAGATGTGGACATTGCAGTGGGGGAGCTGTGGACATTACAGTGGGGGAGATGTGGACATTACAGTGGGGGAGATGTGGATATTACAGTGGGGGAGATGTGGACATTACAGTGGGGGAGATGTGGACATTACAGTGGGGGGGGGGGGGGAGATGTGGACATTACAGTGGGGGAGATGTGAACATTACAGTGGGGAAGATGTGGACATTACAGTGGGGGAGCTGTGGACATTACAGTGGGGGAGATGTGGCCATTACAGTGGGGGAGCTGTGGACATTACAGTGGGGGAGCTGTGGACATTACAGTGGGGGAGCTGTGGACATTACAGTGGGGGAGCTGTGGACATTACAGTGGGGGAGATGTGGCCATTACAGTGGGGGAGATGTGGCCATTACAGTGGGGGAGATGTGGCCATTACAGTGGGGGAGATGTGGACATTACAGTGGGGGAGCTGTGGACATTACAGTGGGGGAGCTGTGGACATTGCAGTGGGGGAGATGTGGACATTGCAGTGGGGGTGATGTGGATATTACAGTGGGGAGCTGTGGACATTACAGTGGGGGAGATGTGGACATTACAGTGGGGGAGATGTGGACATTACAGTGGGGGAGATGTGGACATTGCAGTGGGGAGATGTGGATATTACAGTGGGGGAGATGTGGACATTACAGTGGGGAGATGTGGACATTGCAGTGGGGGAGATGTGGACATTGCAGTGGGGGAGATGTGGACATTACAGTGGGGGAGATGTGGACATTCCAGTGGGGGAGATGTGGACATTCCAGTGGGGGAGATGTGGACATTCCAGTGGGGGAGATGTGGACATTACAGTGGGGGAGATGTGAACATTACAGTGGGGGAGATGTGAACATTACAGTGGGGGAGATGTGGACATTACAGTGGGGGGGAGGAGGTGTGGACATTACAGTGAGGGAGATGTGAACATTACAGTGGGGAAGATGTGGACATTACAGTGGGGGAGCTGTGGACATTACAGTGGGGGAGCTGTGGACATTACAGTGGGGAGATGTGGACATTACAGTGGGGGAGCTGTGGACATTACAGTGGGGGAGCTGTGGACATTACAGTGGGGGAGCTGTGGACATTACAGTGGGGGAGCTGTGGACATTACAGTGGGGGAGATGTGGACATTACAGTGGGGAGATGTGGATATTACAGTGGGGGAGCTGTGGACATTACAGTGGGGGTGATGTGGATATTACAGTGGGGAGCTGTGGATATTACAGTGGGGAGCTGTGGACATTACAGTGGGGGAGATGTGGACATTACAGTGGGGGAGATGTGGACATTACAGTGGGGGAGATGTGGACATTACAGTGGGGGAGATGTGGACACTACAGTGGGGGAGATGTGGACACTACAGTGGGGGAGATGTGGACATTACAGTGGGGGAGATGTGGACATTCACAGGCATATCAAGGTTTGACATGGTTGGTCAAAGCCGAGTTCCACCGAAAAAAAAAAAAAAATTAAGAGTCAGCAGCTACAAAAAGTGTAGCTGCTGACTTTTAATAATCAGACACTCACCTGTCCCACTGTCCAGCATTGCTGGTGTACGAAGACCCCGCTCCTCTCCCCCTCCTCTCCACGGTGCCGGCATTCCTACTGTGGGCTTCACAACCGGGAACGCACTGGGCATGCGCGAGCTGCGCGAGCTGCGCTGCGCGCCGTGAATGGCTGGGCAATCTTCTGGGACCTGTGATGTGTCCCAGAAGATTGCAGGGAGGGAGGGGGAGAGGTGAACTTCCTTCTGGCGCAACGGAGCCCCGAGAGGAAGTGGGAGCTGGATGCCTCTAAAAAGAGGGTATCCGCTTCCCCCTTAAAAAAATTACATGCCAAATGTGGCATGTCAGGGGGTCACCATCACTTAAAGCAGAGCTCCACCCTAAAGTGGAACTTCCGCTCATTGGATTCCTCTCCTTTCCAGTGCCACAATTGGCATTTTTCAGGGGGGAGGGGGGTGCAGATACCTGTCTAAGACAGGTATTTGCACCCACTTCCGGCCATACACTCTGCGGGAAACTGCGGGTAGCAGTGAGGACGGCGCAGCTCAACTCGCACATGCGCACTAGGGAACTGGGCAGTGAAGCCGCAACGCTTCACTTCCTGATTCCCTCACCGATGATGGAGGCGGGGGCAGCCGACAGACGAGCGATTGCTCGTCTTCTGCTGCCGACTTCGCTGGACTCCAGGACAGGTAAGTGTCCATTTATTAAAAGTCAGCAGCTGCAGTATTTGTAGCTGCTGGCTTTTAATATTTTTTTTACAACGGAGCTCCGCTTTAAAGCGGAAGTTCTATTTTGGGTGGAACTCTGCTTTATTATTCACTCATATATATATATATATATATATATATATATTTTACCAAAAAATTGGGTAATTTATTGTAGTTTTGTGCTCTAACATTAACTTTAGTGTATTTTTTACTGACATTTTGCATTTCCTAAACTGTTGTACTAAATTTGTGTAACATTAAAACATTGGAACTACCGTTATTTAATTTTTTAGAGTATCTGCTTTCAGAAAATCTATAATGTGTGGGGGGTTTACATACTCTTCAGACCTAAAATTATTTTTTAAACGTGTGCAACAAAAACGTAAATACAGCTCTGGTAGCAAAATGGTTAAATAACGTTCTTAGAGGATTCTAGGGATGAGCTTCGAGTTCGAGTCAAACTCATGTTCGACTCGAAGATTGCCTGTGCGCCCGTTCGCCGAACAGCGAACAATTTGGGGTGTTCGCGGCAAATTCGAAAAGCCGCAGAACACCCTGTAAAAGTCTATGGGAGAAATCTAAAGTGCTAAGTTTAAAGGCTTATATGCAAGTTATTGTCATAAAAAGTGTTTGGGGACCCGGGTCAAAAAAAACTTTTAAAACTGCAGTTTTTTTCAGGAGCAGTGATTTTAATAATGCTTAAAGTGAAACAATAAAAGTGAAATATTCCTTTAAATTTCGTACCTAGGGGGTGTGTATAGTATGCCTGTAAAGTAGCGCTTGTTTCCCGTGCTTAGAACTGTCCCTGCACAAAGTGTAATTTCTGAAGGAAAAAAAGTAATTTAAAAGGACTCGCGGCTATAATGAATTGTCGGCTCCCGGCAATGCAGAGAAAAGTCATTGAAAGTCATTGATAAAAAAAAAAAAAATGCGTGGGGGTCCCCCCAAATTCAATTACCAGGCCCTTCAGGTATGGTATGGATATTAAGGGGAACCCTGCGTCAAATAATAAAAAATGGCGTGGGGTTCCCCCCAAAAATCCATACCAGGCCCTTTATCCGAGCATGCAACCTGGCAGACTGCAGGAAAAGAGGGGAAGACGAGAATGCGCCCCCCTCTCCTGAACCATACCAGGCCACATGCCCTCAACATGGGGAGGATGCTTTGGGGGTCTGTGGGGGTCTTATGTAGCTGATGACGGGGCCACCCGTCACGTGACCCCGCCCCCTCTGACGCAAGGGGAAACCCGGGCTTTCCCAGTGACGTGCGGGTGACCCTGCCCCCCTCTGATATAACGTGGGTTTCCCGTGCCAGCTTTCTGGTTGGGACTGCTCGAATCATATGAAAGCACAAGCCAATTTTATAAGCTGAAAATGGGAGTTCATTCCCTTGTTTTTACCTACAATAAAACATTGTTTGATATACTGTGCAATGAGGTTTATCTCCTACTATTCACATGGGATGACATATGTGTGGTGATTATTACTGGAGTGCATATTGAACAAGGAGAGCTGTTACCTGGGGTTGCTGCATCCATTATCCAGTCTGCTGTTACAGGAATATGGTGTATGAAGATTGATGGGCTTCCTTTATAATTCATATGCGTGTGGCCCTTGTAGTGAGGGTCCACTAAGGAGGGTAAGCGGCTGTGTGATTGGGTGCCGGTGATGTTTTTTTCTGTCATTTACCTCCTGCTCACCACTGTTTGAATTGAATTGGTTATTCATTCCTGGATTTATTTTCCATGGACTTTATTTACATGCACTGCACCTTATCCAGTGGCGGCTGGTGCTCAAATTTTTTGGGGGGGGCGCAAACAAACTGAAAAAAAAAAAAATCATCAATTGCCGCCACTGTGCCCATTAAAACGCAGCCACTGTGCCCAAACGCCACTAGTTTGTCCCCAAATGCAGCCAGTTTCCCCCCAATATACAGCCAGTTTCTCCCCCAATAATACAGCCAGTTTGTCCCCCAATAATACAGCCAGTTTCTCCCCCATTAATACAGCCAGTTTCTCCCCCATTAATACAGCCAGTTTCTCCCCCAATAATACAGCCAGTTTCTCCCCCATTAATACAGCCAGTTTCTCCCCCAATAATACAGCCAGTTTCTCCCCCAATAATACAGCCAGTTTCTCCCCCAATAATACAGCCAGTTTCTCCCCCATAATACAGCCAGTTTCTCCCCAATAATACAGCCAGTTTCTCCCCCATAATACAGCCAATTTCTCCCCCATATGCAGCCATCCCCCGTAATACAGCCAGTTTCTCCCCCATATGCATCCAGTTTCTCCCCCATATGTAGCCAGTTTCTCCCCCATATGCAGCCAGTTTCTCCCCCATATGCAGACAGTTTCTCCCCCATATGCAGACAGTTTCTCCCCCATAATACAGCCAGTTTCTCCCCCATATGCAGCCAGTTTCTCCCCCATAATACAGCCAGTTTCTCTCCCATATGCAGCCAGTTTCTCCCCCAATAATACAGCCAGTTTCTCCCCCATATGCAGCCAGTTTCTCCCCCAATAATACAGCCAGTTTCTCCCCCATAATACAGCCAGTTTCTCCCCCATAATACAGCCAGTTTCTCCCCCATATGCAGCCAGTTTCTCCCCCATATGCAGCCAGTTTCTCCCCCATAATACAGCCAGTTTCTCCCCCATAATACAGCCAGTTTCTCCCCCATATGTAGCCAGTTTCTCCCCCAATAATACAGCCAGTTTCTCCCCCATAATACAGCCAGTTTCTCCCCCATATGCAGCCAGTTTCTCCCCCATATGCAGCCAGTTTCTCCCCCATATGCAGCCAGTTTCTCCCCCATAATACAGCCAGTTTCTCCCCCATAATACAGCCAGTTTCTCCCCCATATGCAGCCAGTTTCTCCCCCATATGCAGCCATTTTCTCCCCCATATGCAGCCAGTTTCTCCCCCATATGCAGCCAGGTTCTCCCCCATAATACAGCCAGTTTCTCCCCCATAATACAGCCAGTTTCTCCCCCATAATACAGCCAGTTTCTCCCCCATAATACAGCCAGTTTCTCCCCCATAATACAGCCAGTTTCTCCCCCAAATGCAGCCAGTTTCTCCCCCATAATACAGCCAGTTTCTCCACCATATGCAGCCAGTTTCTCCCCCATATGCAGCCAGTTTCTCCCCCATATGCAGCCAGTTTCTCTCCCATATGCAGCCAGTTTCTCTCCCATATGCAGCCAGTTTCTCTCCCATATGCAGCCAGTTTCTCCCCCATATGCAGCCAGTTTCTCCCCCAATAATACAGCCAGTTTCTCCCCCATATGCAGCCAGTTTCTCCCCCAATAATACAGCCAGTTTCTCCCCCAATAATACAGCCAGTTTCTCCCCCAATAATACAGCCAGTTTCTCCCCCATAATGCAGCCAGTTTCTCCCCCATAATACAGCCAGTTTCTCCCCCATATGCAACCAGTTTCTCCCCCATAATACAGCCAGTTTCTCCCCCATATGCAGACAGTTTCTCCCCCATTTGCAGCCAGGTTTCTCCCCCATATACAGCCAGGTTTCTCCCCCATAATACAGCCAGTTTCTCCCCCATATGCAGCCAGTTTCTCCCCCAATAATACAGCCAGTTTCTCCCCCACAATACAGCCAGTTTCTCCCCCATATGCAGCCAGTTTGTCCTCATAATATAGCCAGTTTCCCCCCCCCCAGCCCTGCACCTACCTTCCTCGAGTCAGCGCCGTCCTTCTTCCGTCCTTGATGTCTTCTCCCGCCCTCGATGTCACTTCAGCCAATCAGGTTACCGGTAACCAGACCCGGTGAACCTGATTGGCCAGGGAACGCACCCCCGTGCGTCCTCTCATTAGATATTTAGAAGCCGATTACAGACCTCAGGCTGTAGTCGGTAAGCCTATCAGAGCCTGCTGGCTCTGATAGGCACTTCTAAAGGCCAATCAGACGCTGTGATTCAGATGGCCGGCGCTCAAGGGGCCGGCCATCTGAATAGTGGGCGGCAGCAATACATAGGTTCATGCAATGCATGAACCTATGTATTGTTGTGGTGAGTGACGGCCGGGCGCAGAAGCGAGCGGTAGCGGCGCTTCTGCGCCCACTATGGTCGCGCCGCCATGTGTAAAAAAAAAGACATTTAAAAAAAAAACTCTTAAAGGGTCCGTTTTTTTGGGGGGGGGCGGCGCCCGGGCGCCCCCTATGGACGGGCCGCCACTGACCCTATCCATATTAGAGTTTTTGGAGCTTCAGCTTTTAGGAGTAGAATTTTTTTTGATTTGGGAGCGTTTTTCCAGCAGAAAAAAAACGCTAATTGCTCCTAAATGCTACTAAAATGCTCCTAACAACAGCTTTTTTTTTTTTTAGCCTTTTTTTTCTTAATATACTGCATAAACTCTAATAAAATACTAATACTCCTATATGCTCCTAAAAGCTTCTAAAATATACTATACTAAAATGCTACTAGAAACTAGCACAAAAATGCTATTACAGTAAAACCTTGGTTTTAGAGTAACTTGGTTTGAGAGCGTTTTGCAAGACAAGCTAATTGTTTTAATACATTTTGACTTGATATACAAGCAATGTCTTGATGCGTCATGTCACAACTGAGTATAAAAGAGAAGCGAGGCACCTCTAAGTGTAGCAATATGGTTATGTAGCGATACCTCCAACTAAGAAGGCCGCAGATTTAGTTTGGGCCCTGAAGACAGCTCCGCCAACCCCCGGCAATATGCTCTACCCCCTACTGGCACAGCTAGTACTGACAGTAAATTGTATATCTTATACTGTATGAATAACTGAGCATTGAGACAATACTAAATTGAAATAAGTATAAGATTTTTACTTAAGCTCTTGGTAAGAAAAGGGGTAACATCAATAACAGTTTACAGAATAATCATTAGTAATGCAGAGCCCTGCCACACTAACACACTCTAGGGTTAACGCACAACAAGTGCGCCACACGGGCGACCGTTAGCTAAGTGCCCTATGGCGCAGTAACCAAAACACATTAGAAACCCCACCAGGCCTGGTTCTGATATCTACAACTTAGTCCTTTTTCTTCACCGGCAGATCTTTAACGGTGGTGCACATTAACAGAGTACCAACTTTATAATCCAATGGGGTAGGTAAAGATGGGGTAGAAACTTGGCTATACGAACGGTAGTTTCAGCTCTGACAAGGGGCCTTCAATAAGAGCACCAAGAATAACTCGTAGGCCACGGCAGTCTATAGGCCTATATGCAGTAACAGTATATCAGTTGGGCATATGCCCTCTCACCCGCCCGGACTACGGCTCCAGTCCGGGAACTTCCACCAACTGTGTCCCACACACATTAAGTCTCTTCAGCGATCGGGTCCCCGATCCAACAAGGCTGTAGTCGAGCGAAGTCAGATGCCACCCAGGCTCGCGGAGGGGTGGAAGGCTCTTTGGTGCTGCGCAAGGCCTCAGGCTTCAGGCCTTGCACTCCGACACATCCGCACAGGAGGATCAGTCTTTGAAGTCTCGTGTCCCAAAGAGAACGAGCCCAGCCTCTCCTCCTCCTTTTATAACCCCTCCCATGAGTCTCTGCGGTGGAAGCATATGAAGAATGGGGTTCTGGGTGATGTAGTCTCTCCACATTAAAGGGGAACACCCCGCTACAGTTACATTTAATGAAGGTACAACATTTAGCAACTCGCATGGTTGATGATTAAAACAGGCACATCTAAGTATGCAGACATCTGGGGTAAAGCTGTCCACATAGACCATCCTCCACACCGCCATCGATGTCATCCCTTCCATGCTGCGCTCCACGAGCGCTTCAAGCCTCGCTTTCAGATCGCTCTACTGCAGCATAATCTTCCCGGTCACCATTGCAGACTGACAGCGGTGAAAGCCGGCGGTGAGGAGGATGGTGTATGTCAGGGGTGTCCAAACTTTTTTCAAAGAGGGCCAGATTTGATGAAGTGAACATGCTCGAGGGCCGACCATTTTGCCTGACATTCTTTGAACCAATAAAATTTGGTCTAAGTGTGTTCGTCCGAGCACTAATACACTGCCCAACAAGAATTATCTTGCCTTTGTGGCTGTGTGTGAGTAAAGAGGTGAGCTCTGTGTGTTTCACTTTAAAGAGGGAAGTTTCAGGAAAAAATTTAGGTTTTTTTTTTTTAAAGTAAAGGTCTGTGAAGCAGATCCCCAGACCATCCCCAGTCCATCACAGACTGGGGATCTGTGAGGGGCTGGGGATCTGTGAGGGGCTGGGGATCTGTGAGAGGCTGGGGATCTGTGAGGGGCTGGGGATCTGTGAGGGGCTGGGGATCTGTGAGAGGCTGGGGATCTGTGAGGGGCTGGGGATCTGTGAGGGGCTGGGGATCTGTGAGGGGCTGGGGATCTATGAGGGGCTGGGGATCTGTGAGGGGACTGGGGATCTGTGAGGGGACTGGGGATCTGTGAGGGGACTGGGGATCTGTGAGGGACTGGGGATCTGTGAGGGACTGGGGATCTGTGAGGGACTGGGGATCTGTGAGGGGCTGGGGATCTGTGAGGGGCTGGGTATCTGTGAGGGGCTGGGGATCTGTGAGGGGCTGGGGATCTGTGAGGGGCTGGGGATCTGTGAGGGACTGGGGATCTGTGAGGGACTGGGGATCTGTGAGGGACTGGGGATCTGTGATGGGCTGGGGATCTGTGATGGGCTGGGGATCTGCGAGGGGCTGGGGATCTGCGAGGGGCTGGGGATCTGCGAGGGGCTGGGGATCTGCGAGGGGCTGGGGATCTGCGAGGGACTGGGGATCTGTGATGGGCTGGGGATCTGTGAGGGACTGGGGATCTGTGAGGGACTGGGGATCTGTGATGGGCTGGGGATCTGTGAGGGGCTGGGGATCTGTGAGGGGCTGGGGATCTGTGAGGGGCTGGGGATCTGTGAGGGGCTGGGGATCTGTGAGGGACTGGGGATCTGTGAGGGACTGGGGATCTGTGATGGGCTGGGGATCTGTGAGGGGCTGGGGATCTGTGAGGGGCTGGGGATCTGTGATGGGCTCCCCATCGCAGAGCCCACTTCATAGACCCCACTCCATCTCAGACCCCCCCATTACAGACTCCCTCCATATTAGAGTCAGACTGTCACTTTTATCAATGCAGCATTCCCCCTCCCCACACTGCCCTACCTTAATCACACAAGCCAGGAAGCACACATGGCATGGCAGGTCCAGACAAAGGGCGGGACTTTTCAAGTTAAAGGCGGGTGATTGGTTGCTGGGACCGCCCCACTGTCTAGCAACCAATCACCTGCTTTGTAACTTGAAAGATCCCGCCCTTTGTCCGGACCTGCAGCACTTCCAGGCTTGTGTGGGGAGGGGGAGGAAGGGGGAGTGATGCGAGAGTCGGCAGAGGGGAGAGAACACTGACAATTTAGCAAAGCTGCGGGCCACTACTGGGTCCGGATTCGGCCCGAGATCCACTATTTAGTGATGCCACATATATATCTTTTGTGGTCCCGGTGCTGGGAGATCGTTGGGGGCCACAAAAGATATATATGCCCAGATAACCAAGCGGGCCGTTCAAAACCGGCCCGCGGGCCGCAATTGGCCCGCGGGCCGGACTTTGGACATGCCTGGTGTATGTGGATCGCTTTACCCCAGATGCCTGCATACTTAGATGTGCCTCTTTTAATCATCCACCATGTGATTAGCTAAATGTTGTACCCTCATTAAATGTAACCATATTGCTACACTTAGAGGCACCTCTCTTCTCTTTTATACTCTGTAGATCCTTCTGGATTTTGCTTCTATTCCCTTTGTGGAGGCTGGACAGTTTATGGTTGCACAATCTATCACATTGCTATAATCTTTTTATATGAACTATAGACTGAAGGATTTATGAATAAATGGTTGTGGAATGAATCATTTGAGTTTCCATTATTTCTTATGGGGAAATTCGCTTTGATATACAAGTGCTTTGAATTACAAGCATGTTTCCAGAACGAATTATGCTCGCAATCCAAGCTTTTACTGCATAAGCATTTTTCATCCAGTATTTCTTTCTAGCTTTTTTTTGAGCTTATGAAAAGCACTAGTGTGAATGGAGCCTAAACAAATGGCCAGAGACTTCTCTAATCTATACCAGATGCTACAGTGATCAGTGCTAAAAAAAAATGCACTGTCACTGCCGTTCTTCCTCTCCTCGGAACGAACGGCGGGTCCCTGTGTTCATTCACGTACACAACTTGCTTTGTGAATGTCTCAGCATTCCTGCATGAATAACATATAATACCCATAATATTTGTAATATGTGTGTAATAATTTCTTTGTTGCCTTTTGCTGGGTGAATTCCCTAACATTCCCTAACATTCGATCCTAAAAGGAAAATAGTTATAAGAAAATTTGACCATGAGAGATAACATTCACCAATAGAGAAAACAGCCCAACACTATGGGCTAAGAACATTTGACCAGCAGGGGAAATATGAAGAATGCTTCTTCACTGTGTACAGCTTGTGGAGATTCCCATGCAAGCAGCAGAACAAATGGTTGTTTGGCGGAACAAACCTCTAAGCCATATTTTTAGCAGTGGAATTATTACAACTGCTAAATATGACAGCTGACAACACCCTCCCAGGAAAAACCCAGCATTTTAGGGGGTAACCCCATGAAAAAAATGGCATAGGCCCCCTCCCCCCCCCCCAAAATTCCATTCCATGAGGTAAAAAAAAAGAATAACAGACTAAAAGAAAAAAATGAAGGGACCATGAATGCAATAAGGAGCCAGGAAAGAGCAACGATGTAACAGGTACTTCCATTATGGAATTTTTATGGGTTGATTTAATAAGAAGTAAACAAGGTTTTTTGCCTTGTCTATGTGCTGGAGCTGCGTTGGGCAAGGCTGTTTAGTGTAGCCCAATCCATTTGGTGTGAATAGTCCATTTCAACTATTTCGGTGTAGTCAGTTTGTACAATATACTCTTCATAGCTGCTGAGAAATGATGTGCTGATATATTGTACAGGCAGGAAATACAGTTGTAGCTCTGTGTCACTCTGAGCACACAGATACATTCCAGTATCTTCGAGTTTCATGTTCCTCACGTTGAATACACTGTTCTTTCTTTCTTTATCAAAGATCAGTTTAAACCTGCTCTCTTGTACTATATTGTCCTTAAAGTCTCTAAGTAGAAAGACAGGTCCCTGGCCAGGAATCACCCTGTACCAATTAATATAGTCACCAGAGGTTAGAGTGTTGTGTCCACAAGTGATGTTGAGGTCATCCCCTTCAATGATCTGCATCATGGGCTCCTGTACTATGTTGGAGGTACAGGTAGAACCTGGAAAGAATGAGAAAATTATTCAACACTAGTGAAATAAAGACTAGTTTAGCATTTCGATTATGTGAGGATGAAAGCATCATATTGTTCTTTAGTTTTGCAACCCTTTTTCTACTTACACAGAAAGAAGGTGACTATGAACCTGAAAGAAACCATCTTCTATGGAACAGTTTGTTTGTGTTATGGGTATAGATGTGACAAAATTTTTGTCTATGTGTGGTGACAGCTTTTAGCCATTGCCTTTTTATGCTAGATGATTTAACCACACCTACCTAAAATACATAAGTGCAAGAAAAATTAAGTGAACCACCAAACTATAAATACATCTAGCACTTAAACCATAGCGCCACCTAGTGATTTAAACACATATATGCAGTATATATATTTATACTTTATAAAATTATATACAAAAAAAGAAAGCATTGTAAAAAAATAAAATAAAAAAATAAAGTGTAAATAAAAATAAAAAAATTAAATTATAATTTTTTTTTTTTTTAAATAAAAAACTGCTGACACAGTCCACGCGTCATCAGTGCCCATCAGTGCTGCATATTAGTGCCACTGTCACATGACATCAAAAAAGTATCGGTAATCGGTATCGACGAGTACTTGAAAAAAAGTATCGGTACTTGTACTCGGACTAAAAAAAGTGGTATCCGTGCAACCCTAATGAGAACAAGCCATTACCCTTGCTGAACAGTACGTACAGTGATAAGCCTAAAGGCTAAGTTCACCTTTTTTTCTAAATTCCAGCTGCCCTTATGTATCAATATACAATGAATGTACCTCTGTTACAGAAAAGAAAAAGCTTTCTCTGTCTTCTAGGATAGGCTTTACCTTAGTCTACAGTCTCCTATAGAAAGTTCCTCTGTTACCTATACTGGTATTTGGAACAGGAAAACTGTTAAGACTCAGGAAGTAGTTCAGCAGCTACCTCATTAATACACACCCTGCACCTGCCTTCCCTGCACTGTTCTCACTAAATACACAGTCATCAATTGTTTTGTACCTAACCTTCAACTTTCATAGATTGTTAGTTTGGCAGAGTGTGCAGGAGCTGAGCGATCACATAATAGACTATGTGGAGCAGAGCTGTAAACCGGAAACAGGAGCTGTAAACATTAAAAACAGGAGAAGTGTGTTCCTGGAAGTCTGTAAAGCTCTTTATAAACTATACAATCTGATTTTACAATCTCCTGTAGCGCCCTGCTCCTGTTGACCAGGCGCTCGCATGTAAATTTAGTGGGTTATCTGTTCTGTACATAGTTCAGATTCAATATTATGGGTAAATTAGCCTCTGCTCCAGCGTTGGCTGTGTTGCATGCAGTTCCACACTGTCGCCTGTAGGTGTCGTTGTCAACACAGGCCAGTGATGGAAGGGCAACAGGCTGAGGTGTATTGGGTGTCCTTTTCCCCAGAAACAGCCCAGTGGGAGTGGTCTCCCCGCTGTGCATTCTGGGAGAGGATACTTAAGGGGCAGGCGCCATCTTTCTCTCTCTCTCACCACATGGCCCGCCTGGCCTAAGGTATAAACTCCTCTTCTGCCTCGGGGCCCTGCTGGCCCGAGGCTACGTGACTGCAAGTAGGCCCAGAAGCTGTCTGGGGCCTACTGGTTCAGAGGTGGTCCTGTGCTGTCTGTCCTGCGGGAAGAAACAGCGCAATTGAAGGATCCGGGGGAGGACTCATCTTGGAGAGGACCGAGCGAAAGGCTGGTATCTCAAGAGGAGCCTGGTTACTCAATTGGAGGATGCATTCTAACCAATCTACCTCACAGTACTGCCGGATGGCTGAAAGGAAATTTTGATACTGTGTTGCTTTGTTCGCTACCATTACTAAATCCTGTGGCAGAGGATTGTTCAACTATTATTCTCATCAAGTCTGTGGTAGAGACTTTTGACTCATTCCGGCTGCTAGGTCAGTGAGAGAGGCCTATCCGGGTGAGAAAGATTCGTTGACTGAAGTGTACTTGTCTCCGGGATCTCAAGTTCCTCAGTGATCTGCACAAGGTATCTGAACTTTCCCCTAACCCTCCATCCCTCTACTGCTCAAGTTGTTTAATAAAAAGCATTGGAAAAAGAACTAAGTGACTGGTGCATACATCCGTGGGCGCAAGGCCCAGTATAGACTCTAAGTTTTTTTGACCTGGTGAACTGTGGGTAGGGGTGATGGCAAATGACCCAAAACTAATACCAGCAGCTCCTACGGGGGTAGTGCTAAACTCCTTTAGAGCTTTCACAAACTATATAGTGCAAGGGCCTTCCTGACTAAATACAGAGTGATTGGAAAGATAGGTGTGTCTTCCTGTCTTCCTATTATACAGTTTGATCAATCTAAAGGTGACCAGATTTTTAAAATTAAATCGGGGGACATTTTTTTTTTTTTACTAGTAATGGCGGCAATCAGCGTCTCTCTATCCGTCGCTGCCCGCCTCACAGCCTGTCAAGTCTTACTCTCTGGGCCCCGGCTACTACTGGGTGGGGTGTGGAGGAAGATCGCTCCACCAGGGAAGGCAAGGAGTTTAGCAGGCAGGCGGCTGGCCGGGACTTGAGCCAAGGCAGAAGAACATGCGAGTGGAGCTGAATGGGCAGCACCCGAAACGGAATAAAAATTCCCTCCGCTCCGACCAGCACATGATCATCAGAAAGGGGCACAGATAATGGAAAAAAATACACCCCCCTAAGCTAGTAGGTGCGGCAGAGCAGGGGTGTGTAATTCAGATTTTTTTTTTTTATTCTGCTTTTGAAATTGCACCAGCCCCTGTTCAAATCCAATCCGGGGACAAAACCGGGGACAGACTTGGTCCGGGGACAGTGTCCTCAATCCAGGGACTGTCCCCTGAAACCGGGGATGTCTGGTCACCCTATCGTACAGTGAATATACAATCAGATTGTATAGTGTATGGCCACCTTTTATACACCTATAATTACCTATTCCTCTTTGTGTGTCATTGACTATTAATGGCACCCCAAACGCAAAAGTAAACACACATTTTGTCGCATGAAAAAATGAGCAACAACTCAGTAAATAACACGTAAACTGAAACACACCAAAAAAGCCAAGTGGGTGGAAATAAAACAAGAGGTGGTATAGTAGTGAGGAAGGTATGGTTGTGACATGTAAACATGTCCTATTCTGTGAAGCAGTAAGGTAGTGCATGATAGGATATGATGCCTCCTGGGCTGTCACATGATGATATAGGAAGGGATAAAATCAGAAAGCATTTTTTTTAAATTTAAACAGAGAAATGAAAATTCAAAGCTGCCATGGACTAGGTTAGTGAGAGATAAGTCCAGGGCCGGACTGGGAATAAAAACCAGCCCTGGAAATAATTTCATACCAGCCCCATAGCGTTATTATACCAGCCCAATAGCACAACGTCATTATTTTCTTGTTCATAAAAGGGAAAACCATGTATTTTAAAGCACATTTGAAGAGTGTATTATATATAGAAAAAACAGATATGAAAGCACATATGGCTAGGGATATATATATACTGTATATATATGTGGAAATTTAGGGGCAGTCTGAGCCAGTAGTTGGGCTCAGACCAATTATAGTTCAAATTGTTTGCTCTGCTCTGAGTGTGATACTGCCCGGCAGTGTTATTCTCTTTTGCCTGCAGGTGGCACTGTCACCGCCGGCACAGGCTGGATCACGGGGGTATCACAGCACCTTGGGTGTCCTCTCTCGGCAGCCTTGCAGTGGGCGTGGTCAACCCGATGTGCATGCTGGGAGAGGGTACAAAAGGGGAAGGCACCATTTGGCGTGAGGTGATTCCAGGGGGACCCCAAGACGTTCAGGAGGACCTCTGGTCCAGTGAGCGTGCCTCGTGGCCCACATGGCACAAGGAGCGCGGGTGTGTTTAGGCCTTGGGCACCTTTAGCCCGAGGCTCTGCTGCTGCATCGTAGGCCCAGCTCTCCTAACAAGGGCCTACGCTTTGGAGAAGGACCCCAGGCTGGCCGTTTGTAAGGGGGCCCATCTTTAGGAAAGGAGTTCTAGGGGAAGATCAGTCCTGGCGGAGATAGCGACGGTACTGCTGTCTCGGGGAGAGGCCTGGAGGCCTGCCTAAAGGGGGATCCATCATCTCCGACATCCGTGCTCCATCCCGGCTGCTAGGACTGCTCTTATAGGGACTATCTGGGTCAGCAATACCTACTCAGGCTTGAGTGGCGACGAGTATATATATATTTGGGATCTAAGCGTTGCGTGCCTGAACCTTCCCCTACATCTTCAACTTTCCTGCTTTCACTTTCTTCAAGTTGACTCAAAAGTAACAAAAAGAAAAAAAAGCTTTGCTGATTAGGTTTTACTTGTGTGTGGACATTGGCCTTATTCCTGAATACACTGGTGTACCTAGACAATGGAGCTGAAGGATCCACTTGGGAGGTAACTCGCTGCAGACCCAAAGGTTATTAAACAGTGGATTTTCATACTTAACAAAGTGTGGATCCGGCGTAGTTATCTCAGTTAAAAGTGGTAAAAGTGGAGCAATCATCAAGGAGGACACATGGGACTCTAGGAATGTGGGGGGGGGGGTGCTGGTGTCCAGAGACCATCTTCCGCAGAAAGAATACACTAAGGTAAGGGGGTGGGTTACTGATACAAGGGGGAAACCTTTATATCAGTGCCCGCTTACATTATTGTATTTACCCCCCCCTTACATCAGTAACCCCCTCACCTCAGACTGGCCTGGCGGCGCTGTCACTGACCTTCTCTCCGGTGCACCGTGCAGGGATCAT
Source organism: Rana muscosa (assembly GCA_029206835.1). Lineage (NCBI taxonomy): Eukaryota > Metazoa > Chordata > Amphibia > Anura > Ranidae > Rana > Rana muscosa. The sequence continues at coordinate 815,858,514 of CM055116.1, forward strand.
TCAGTCGGCTCCAGCTTGTTGGCTCTGGTTTTCCTATAGTCTCCTCTCCACAGTCCACACACCTCTGACTTCTCCCATGACCCCCATTCCAGTGGTGCTCCCACTCTTGACTCCTCTCCAGACTCCCTCAGAGACTGCAGACATTATATAAGACAAGAGATGGTCAGAGGTTGCGGACATGATACAATAGATGGTTAGAGGTTGCGAGCATGTTATAGGATGCTGCGGGCATGGTACAGGAGATGTCAGAGGCTGCGGGCATGGTACAGGAGATGGTTAGAGACTGAGGACATAATACTAAAGATGGTAAGAGAATGTAGACATGATACAGGAGATGGTCAGAGACTGCAGACATGGTACAAGAGATCAATGCAGCCTCACTGTGCCCACCATTGCAGCATCACTGTGCCCACCATTGCAGCCTTACTGTGCCCATCATTGCAGCCTCACTGTGCCCATCATTGCAGCCTCACCATACCTATCATTGCAGCTTCACCGTGCCCATCATTGCAGCCTCACCATGCTAATCATTGCAGCCTCACCATACCCATCATTGCAGTCTCACCGTGCCCATCATTGCAGTCTTACCATACCCATCATTGCAGTCTCACCGTGCCCATAATTGCAGCCTCACCATACCCATCATTGCAGCCTCACCGTGCCCACTGTTGCAGTCCTACTGTGCCCACCGTTGCAGTCTTACCATGCCCACCATTGCAGCCTTACCGTGCCCACCATTGCCATCTTACTGTGCCCAACATTGCAGCCTTACCATGCCCACCATTGCAGCCTTACCATGAACACCATTGCAGCCTTACCGTGCCCACCATTGCAGCATCACTGTGCCTACCATTGCAGCCTCACCGTGCCTACCATTGCATCCTCATCACCGTGCCCACCATTGCAGCCTGACCGTTCCCACCATTGCAGCCTTACCGTGCCCACCATTGCAGCCTTACCGTGCCCCCCATTGCAGTCTTACCGTGCCCCCCATTGCAGTCTTACCGTGCCCCCCATTGCAGTCTTACCGTGCCCACAATTGCAGTCTCACCGTGCCTACCATTGCATCCTCATCACTGTGCCCAACATTGCAGCCTCACCGTTCCCACCATTGCAGCCTTACCGTTCCCACCATTACAGCCTCACTGTTCCCACCATTGCAGCCTTACCGTGCCCACCATTGCAGCCTTACCGTGCCCACCATTGCAGCCTTACCGTGCCCACCAGTGCAGCCTTACAGTGCCCACCATTGCAGCCTTACAATGCCCACCATTGCAGCCTTACAATGCCCACCATTGCAGCCTTACCATGCTCATAATTTCAGGCTTACTGTGACCATTATTGCAGCCTCACTGTGCTTATCAATGTAGCCTCACTACACTGCCTGTGCCCGTCCATGCAGGCAGCCTCACCAGTCAGTGTCTGGATTATGCACAGCGGGCATCTCCCGCTGTGTCACAGAACTGAGTGTAAATTGTTTTGGCCGCACTGTGATAAAAGTCCCTTCCTCCTCCTAGACCAACTCGTGTGATAGATAGAACACTGCGTCTATCACACAAGCTGGTCTAGGAGGAAGGCGGGACTTTTATCACAGCATGGCCAAACAATTCACACTCAGTTCCGTGACACAGCGGTCTCCCGCTGTGTGTGAAATCACATATACACGAGAGGAGGGAGGGGAGCGCTGCAGCCACAGCAAAGTGGCCCCAGGGCAGGTAGCCTACCAGGAAATGTCCCAGTATCCCGGTAGGCCAGTCCGGCCCTGGATAAGTCAGAAAAGACATTCGAAAAGGCTTCTATTTATTATGAAAAATGTAATTCAGTCTGAAAAAGTGAATTTAGCCTTAATGTACCTGGATTGGGTTTGGGGTTTGTTTGGCAAAGCTTACTGACATTTGGATGTTGAATCTGAACCCCATTGAGACCAAAGGGAGATGAATTTTTAGATATCAGTAATGTGTGTATATGAGTAAAAATTTGACAAGCCGACTGTTGGCTGTCAGATGGAAGCGGTCCAGTGGCTGTGCAATAGGCTTGTGCAATTCGTTTCGTAACGAAACGAAATTCGTCCGAATTTAGCAACTTTCGGACATTCGGAAGCATTCGAATTTCCGAACAAAGCAATTACGAATAAAACCGAATCTGGAATAAATTATATCGCAAATAGCGAATGCCCGAATGTCTTCGGCATATTTCGTTATGAAAAAAGTTACGAATGTACGAATCCATTCGAAGCACAATAACACTCTGCTCTGCTCTCTGCTTCTCCCTCACCATGCTGAACTCCCTCTCCGAAGAGGAAAGTCGGCCTGGTACAGGCATCCTATGGTCGTGGTCGAGCTTCACCCCGCCGCTTGCCTGGCCTGGATGGCGCCGGTAGAGAAGAGAGTCCCGGACATCCCAGTTCTTCAGAAGGTCCAGGTGAGCCAGGGGCTGGGACTGTGGTGTTGGTTGGAGGTGTCGGGGGTCCACAGTTGGTGGAGCCCGCAAGGGAGGGTAGCCTTCCGTCTACTAGAGACTACCTTCCCGCTGAGATGTATGACACCTCCGACTAAGACCCCTTTCACACTGGGGCGGGCAGGAGCGGTGGCGGTATAGCAGCGCGATTTTCAGCGCTGCTATACTGTCGTTCTTACCGCGGTATGCGGTCGCTAGGGGGGTTAATTTAACCCCCGCTAGTGGCCGAAAAAGGGTTAATACCGCCCGCAAACCGCGGCTATTGCCGCGGTTTGCGGGCGGTATTACCGCGCTGTCCCATTGATTTCAATGGGAGACCGCGGTAAAGGAGCGGTGAACACACCGCTCCTTTACCGCTGTAAAGAAGCGGCTAGCAGGACTTTTGGAGCGGTCCTGCTAGCGCACCGCTTCAGTGTGAAAGCCTTCGGGCTTTCACATTGAAGGCACAGGGCAGGATTTTTTCATGCGGTATAACAGCGCTATTATTAGCGCTAAACCGCATGAAAAACGCCCCAGTGTGAAAGGGGCCTTAGAGTCATTGTCAGACTGTGGGGATGACGGAGAGATAGACGAACTGTTTCACCGGAAGGGCTGGGACAGACGCCCACTACCTGTGCTGAGTAAACCGCAGGATTCCCCCATGTCCATAGAAGACAGTACGCTCCGGGTGAAGGCCCCGGAGTTCTCGAGGAAATCTAGTCCTCCGACCAACTTCCCGCATTCAACTACATCACCCGCTCTGATGTTGGGGATGCAGCGTGCTTCGTTGCGGGCACCAAAGACAAAGAAACCCGAGATGGTGAAGGTACCTCGGCACCCAGAGGCCATCGTACAGCCAGGAGAAGGTGAGCGAGATGTGATGCCACCTCTAGCCAGGTTGCAGAGACTTTTCTCCCAGAGAGTCGCCCGTGAATATGGGTGGGAGTACCCCTACTTGCCTCGGGACCTATTGTATGAAGTCGAGGTCCTGCGACCAAGGTGGTATGACGAGTTTGTATGGGAAAAACTTAAAGTACCCCATGCCAGGCGATACCTGTCATGTTCGCCGCCTGTGTCTAAAAAGTTCAAGGACTGCAGAGCTGATTGGAGACTTGGGCGCCATATTCATGCCGATAAGGTGCTCATCTGCCGGAAAGAAGGAGAGGATGTTGAGTATTCGGTGGAAGTGTTTGACGGGCACCTGAAGCCCCTGTTTCTGCCGGATCCAAGGTTCTATTTATAGGAGAAGTGAGCTCCTATCTTGTTGCTGTTGAAACTTTCTGGAAGAGACATTCCCAGACGCCTAGAACTGTGCCCTACTTTTGTTTTGATTTGGGCTTTTCTTTTACTCACTGGAGATTTGGGAGCTGTTGTTTTTTTTTTCCCTTTTCTTCATGTGCCAAAGGCAGAGACTTTTGGGGTAGAGTTAGAGTAGGAAAGCAGGAAGAATGAAGATCTCACCAAGTGTCATTACCGCAGCGCTGTCACCAGGTGGCAGTGTTGTGCAACGAATGTTTGAAAATTTTACACATGCATTACTTACTTATTGGAGTGAGTGGGTCTCTCGGCTGACGGACCCACTCATGCCAAATTATCACAGAGTGTTAGGATGTGTTTTTTTTGTTTGTTTCCCTTCTGCAGGAGATTCGTCGGTCAAGACTACTGAGTATGGGGTGGTTCTTAGACAGTGACGGGAGGGATTGTATATGTGTACATGACAGATGTTTTATACAAAAGTTTTAATGTTTTATAGTTCCCTTTTCTGTTGAGCAGGTCTTGGCACATACAGTATCCAAAATTTGAGGGATAGCCTCTGGGGCCCACTTCATGTCACCACTCCTTGGGAGACATGGGTGTGCACCTGACGCTGGGGACCAGCGTCAAATCACCAGGGGGAGTGTGTAGCGGGGTCTTAAAAGTTAGTGGGATACACCTGGGGGTAGAGAGACCCAGGTGTGTAATTATGTCAGGGATTAGACCCCTTTTTCTTATTCGTGGAGGATTGGGTGGTGTAATATTCTCTTTGACCAGTGGGTGTCAGTGTACCTACTGGCTCGAGGTAGAATCACTACCACAGTGCTACCCTTCTTTGTCCCTTCCTGGAGATGGTACGGCTGGGGCGGGGAACCCGCCGTGGTGTCGATGGGAGGAGATAAAAGGGGGAGACGCCCTCGCCACGAGGTCTGTCGGTTGAAGAGATCATCTCGTCACGCACCCAGGCACCTTAGGCCTGGGTGCGGGCGGTTCAAGGTTTCGGCCTAGGCGCCCAAGGCCTGGCCGGAACGAAGATGGAGTCCATCCTGGGCACCTTCAGCCTGGGGTGAGGTACTATTAAGGAGGCCTGGGACCCGGTGACTCCGACTGGGTCCCGCGAGGGTGAAGTTGCTCCAGGGCGCCCCTTGCGAGGGGACCCGCATCTGAGGTGAGGAGGCTGGTGGGGGGTCACCCGTCCGAAGACCCGGTGTAGCGTCAACCCGGTGACGGATGGGCCTTCAGTAACTCCCTTGGAGGACATCTTCCCCTGATATGGGCTACAGCGCAGCGGAGGAGCTTTCATCGAGATTCCTGCAACCCCTGGTCATAGCACAGGGAGTGTAGGGACTAGGAACCTGTACAGTGCCTCGACCTGCTTCCCCATCGTATCCTGCCGTTGCATTTGACTGTATGTGGAGATACGCAATAAACCTGAGTTTGGACTTTGATGGGTGTATGGACTCTGTTGATGGGAACAAAGGGAGATTCCGGCACGGAAGGACTGACCCTCATAACCAGCACACATTTGGCCCGAGGAAAAGATTGATACTGGCCTTCAACTCACCCACATGCACGGGGAGGACATGGGCCGTAGCGCACCTCACTCTGTCGCTCGACATACCCCTAGTTAAAGAGGTCGGGGTGAGGCCGCTACATACTCTTCATAGCTGCTGAGAAATGATGTGCTGATATATTGTACAGGCAGGAAATACAGTTGTAGCTCTGTGTCACTCTGAGCACACAGATACATTCCAGTATCTTCGAGTTTCATGTTCCTCACGTTGAATACACTGTTCTTTCTTTATCAAAGATCAGTTTAAACCTGCTCTCTTGTACTATATTGTCCTTAAAGTCTCTGAGTAGAAAGACGGGTCCCTGGCCAGGAATCACCCTGTACCAATAAATATAGTCACCAGAGGTTAGAGTGTTGTGTCCACAAGTGATGTTGAGGTCATCCCCTTCAATGATCTGCATCATGGGCTCCTGTACTATGTTGGAAGTACAGGTAGAACCTGGAAAGAATGAGAAAATCATTCAACACTGCAGAAACAAAGACTAGTTTAGCATTTCGATTATGTGAGAATGAAAGCATCATATTGTTCTTTAGCTATGCAACCCTTTTTCTACTTACACAGAAAGAAGGTGACTATAAACCTGAAAGAAACCATCTTCTATGGAACAGTTTGTTTGTGTTATGGGTATAAATGTGACAAATGTCTTGTCTATGTGTGGTGACAGCTTTTATCCATTGCCTTTTTATTCTAGATGATTTAACCACACCTACCTAAAATACATAAGTGCAAGAAACATGAACTGAACCACCAAACTATAATTACATCTAGCACTTAAACCATAGCGCCACCTAGTGATTTACACAAATATACAGTATATATATGTTCATGGAAATATATAAATACAGTAAGTATACATATATATATATATATATATATATATATATATATATGTATAAAAAAACAATTATCTTTTACAATTATTATTTTTTTGTGCAAACGTTATAGGCAGTTGTTAAAAAATGCTGCTGCTAGTAAAAAAATTAAACTTTTAAAAAAATTGCTGCCAGTCCCTTTCTTTTAAGCTGCAATCCTGTACTGTGTAATTTTGTGTAAAGTTTGTAAAATCTATGCCTCTAAATACCTTTTTGTCATGTATCTTCAGGCTGGTCACGTGACTCTCGGCCGATCTCCTATGCAGCCGGGAGCAGCTGGGAGTTATGTGACCGGCCTGAAGATACATCACAAAAAGATATTTAGAGGCATCGATTTTAACAAACAATTACACAGTGCAGGATGGCAGCTTAAAATAGGGGGGCTGCCAGCGAATCATAATGTTGGGTTACAAACCTTTCAAGTTTTCATTGGCCAACCAGTGCATCTATGGTCATCAACGGAGCTTCTTTGTGCGTCTTCAAAAGGACTTAATGAATTGAATTGATGCTGATTTGAAGCCAAAGGGTAGTCACACCAAATATTGATATGATTTTGATTTTTCCTCTGTTCGCTCACTTTGCATTTTGTATTTTGATAATGATAAACAATTAAAGAATATATTTTTGAAAGCATTTTTACTTTACAGCATTTCTTCACACCAGCCTATTACTTTTGCACAGTACTGCATATATATATATATATTTTTGTGTTCAATTAATCTTTTTTTTTAATCGATTAATCGACTAATTTCGATTAATTATAACGCACATATAGATCCAACTACTTTTAGCTGATCTCCTTGGAGGCCGATTCCCAGTGCAGCTACCAACCACTGGAAAAATGATTAGCAGGATATAAAAACCACACAAAGGCAGCGCTCGATGGGAATAGCATTAAAACTTTTATAGTCTGCAAGTAGGTAACAAAATAAATATTGCACTGGAGATAAAATCGATGTAGCTACATAAACTGTAAAAATGGTGCGAGTAATACCAAACGGTAGCAAAAGCAGTCATAAAAACATGTAGCTAAGTATGATACTGGTATAAAAATGTGTACAATGATACCACTGCTGAATCCAGATGAGGAGGAGTTAACATCAGTCCATCGGCATGTAGATGTCCCGTGAAGGGAACTATCACAACTCCAAGTGGATGGCTGTAGAATCCCAGGTTGACAGAGGGAAGTGATAGAGGGAAGTGTAACAGCCCTTGCGTGTGGCAGATAGTAAGGTCCCGCCGGCATGCAGATATGAAGGCAAAGCAAAGGAGCCCTTCAGATGGTCACGGCAAGCCCCGCCGGTGTCTGTGGCATCACCGGATCTCCGACGGAACTCCCTGAAGACCCGGAATTTTGATCGATCAAAAAACGTAATATATAGTAGAGAGAACAAGTATTTGATACACTGCCGATTTTGCAGGTTTTCCTACTTACAAAGCATGTAGAGGTCTGTAATTTTTATCATAGGTACTCTTCAACTGTGAGAGACAGAATCTAAAATCCAGAAAATCATATTGTATGATTTTTAAATAATTAATTTGCATTTTATTGCATGACATAAGTATTTGTTCACCTACCAACCAGTAAGAATTCCAGCTCCCACAGACCTATTATTTTTTTTTTAAGAAGCCCTCCTGTTTGAACTCACTACCTGTATAAAAGACACCTATTCACACACTCAATCAAACAGACTCCAACCTCTCCACAATGGCCAAGACCAGAGAGCTATGTAAGGACATCAGGGATAAAATTGTAGACCTGCACAAGGCTGGGATGGGCTACAGGACAATAGGCAAGTAGCTTGGTGAGAAGTCAACAACTGTTGGCGCAATTATTAGAAAATGGAAGAAGTTCAAGATGACGGTCAATCTCCCTCGGTCTGGGGCTCAATGCAAGATCTCACCTCAAGGGTCATCAATGATTATGAGGAAGGTGAGGGATCAGCCCAGAACTACACGGCAGGACCTGGTCAATGACCTGAAGAGAGCTGGGACCACAGTCTCAAAGAAAACTATTAGTAACACACTACATCGTCATGGTGTAAAATCCTGCAGTGCACACAAGGTCCCCCTGCTCAAGCCAGCGCATGTCCAGGCCCGTCTGAAGTTTGCCAATGACCATCTGGATGATCCAGAGGAGGAATGGGAGAAGGTCATGTGGTCTGATGAGACAAAAAATAGAGCTTTTTGCTCAAAACTCCACTCGCCGTGTTTGAAGGAAGAAGGATGAGTACAACCCCAAGAACACCATCCCAACTGTGAAGCATGGAGGTGGAAACATCATTCTTTGGGGATGCTTTTCTGCAAAGGGGACAGGACGACTGCACCGTATTGAGGGGAGGATGGATGGGGCCATGTATCACGAGATCTTGGCCAACAACCTCCTTCCCTCAGTAAGAGCATTGAAGATGGGTTGTGGCTGGGTCTTTTAGCATGACAACGACCCGAAACACACAGCCAGGGCAACTAAGGAGTGACTCCGTAAGAAGCATCTCAAGGTCCTGGAGTGGCCTAGCCAGTCTCCAGACCTCAACCCAATAGAAAATCTTTGGATGGAGCTGAAAGTCTGTATTGCCCAGAAACAGCCCCGAAACCTGAAGGACCTGGAGAAGCTCTGTATGGAGGAGTGGGCCAAAATCTCTGCTGCAGTGTGTGCAAACCTGGTCAAGAACTACAGGAAACGTATGATCTCTGTAATTGCAGACAAAGGTTTCTGTACCAAATATTACGTTTTCCTTTTCTGATGTATCAAATACTTATGTCATGAAACAAAATGCAAATTAATTACTTAAAAATCATACAATGTGATTTTCTGGATTTTTTTTTAGAATCCGTCTCTCACAGTTGAAGAGTACCTATGATAAAAATTACAGACCTCTACATGCTTTGTAAATAGGAAAACCTGCAAAATTGGCAGTGTATCAAATACTTGTTCGCCCCACTGTATATACTGTACTCTGTGTGTATGTATGTGTATATATATATATATATATATATATATATATATATATAATATTTATTGGAATTAACAAAATATATATATATATATTAATATTATAACTATAATTTTATATTATGTATGCAGGGACTCCTGCAACAGACAAAACTATAAGCCTCCAATTCACTTAAAGACAACTGGGGACTTCCGGTTCCGGCGCCGTATGGAGTAGCTGCCTCCCTCACTAGCTCCGCAGCTCGACCCCAAAAAATCGGCATATAAATCAGCAGGACGCCTACCCTTATCACCCGCCCACCCCCCTGGTCATTCACGGCCACGCCATGGACCGTTTCGTCGAAAAAAACGGCATTCGCCCGCACGCGACCGCTGCGGCTCCACAAGCACACCCGCAAATCGAGTCCGCGGCTTCGGCCTACTCGGCTCCCTTCTCAGAAACGGTGCCTGCAATGGAGGTAAGCAGTGATTCGCTCACCTCCCCACCACAGCCTTCTCCTCCTACACCTACTGCTGGGGACGACACCACAGAAAGGATTGCACAGGCTGTAGCAGCTCTCCTTACCCCCATGATAGCTGCCTCTGTGGAGAAAGCTGTCAGTGCAGGCATGCAACAGCTCAAGGCTCAATTAGGAGAACACTCCACTAGGCTCAATGAGGCAGAACACCGCATATCTACCTTGGAGGATGAATTGTACCAAGCCCAGGCCCTGGAACATGCTCAGGATAAAACCAATCAGTTCATATTAGACAAGCTGGACGATTTGGAAAATAGGTCCAGGAGGTGCAATCTGCGCTTTATTGGTATACCAGAATCTCTGCAACCATCAGCCCTCACGGATCTATGTGCAAGACGTATTCCAGAGTCCTTAGGCCTCCCCGGCCCCTGCACAGTGGAAAGGGCACACCGCATGGGTCTTTTTAACTCAGAGCGCAAGTCGCCACGACCGATTATTGCCAAATATCTAAACTACGCAGACAAAGCCTCCATTCTGCAAAACTTCCGGCAATCCAGATCTCTCCAGATAGATGGAATGCAGATCTTAATTTTTGCGGACTACTCCATAGAAGTGTCAAAAAAAAGGAAGGCTTTCCAGCAAGTCTGCACGGAACTACACCGCCAACAAATAAAATTCACCTTGGCCTTCCCCGCCACCCTGCGGCTCAAAGCTCCCAATGGCGACCAGCTATCATTCCAAAACCCATCTGAAGCGGAAGCCTTCCTACGCTCTCTTCACTCGGGACCTCACATCAGCCCCTCACCCAGGACGCCTCCAATCAATCGTGGTCTCGACCAAAGAAGCCCGCGTAAGGACTCTCCAAAAAGATTCAGGCCCTCGAAACCAGACCTACACCAACCCATGCTCAGCTGAATCGACTAATACTCTTCTTCCATCTTCTCGGCTATAGCCACGCCTGACCCAACTGAACTGATCAGCCCTACCCCTGAGGCGAGGTACCTCACCGGTCTCTCCTACAGACTTTGAAAACCAGACTTGCATTTTGATGGTAGGCCAGTCCTTTCCTTTTTTTTTCCCTTTTCTTTCCTTGCTCTCTACACGTTTATGAAAATCTTTTTTTTTTCTCTCTCTCGCTTTTAAATTGCTGGTACAAATGTTTGTTCCCTCTGGCCTCTCTGCGTAGAGCCTTTATATCTCTCCGTACACGATCTGAATCTGCTCCATTGACCACCCCTGTAAACGTGGGTTTTCCTTTTGTCAAGGCTGCATTATTCGGGTCTTGCAATGGGAGCTGGACTACACAGCGACTCCATGCGGAAAAAAGTGAAGTCCATACGATATATTTTTTTTTTGTTCTTATTTTCACAACCCCTCCCCCGCTATCCTTCTTTTATTCTACATCACCCAAGCCAAGTTATGCTTCCAACACTGATCACTTCATCACCACCTCCCTATACCGTAGACACCTCATTGTCCCATACTACTCTCATAGCTCGCTTCCGTTACCTACGTCAATCCAATCCTGTCATACCGGCCCAACTCCTCTCGATTGACCCCTTATTATGAGAATAGTCTCCTGGAATGTTAAAGGCCTTCGCTCCCCTAATAAGAGACTGAAGATTCTCCGTCATCTAAAAAGACTCAAAACAGACATTGCCCTCCTTCAGGAATCCCACCTCTCCACTTCAGATTTCCCACGCATGAAAAAACTATGGGTGGGCTCAGTCCTCGGCTCCGGATCTCAGGGGCGCAGGGCAGGGGTCCTAATACTCATTCACAAAAATCTTCCATGCACGGTGGTCTCTACCCACTCAGATACACAAGGACGTCTCCTATCGATTCATGTTCAGTTAGGGGTAAAAGACTTCATTATCTCTAACATTTACGCCCCTAATAACCCCCCCAAACTTTTTTTTAGCGAACTGTCTACTTGGCTCCTTCGAGATCCGCTTATCCCACATATTATCGGCGGAGATTTTAACACTATCCTTCACCCTATTGACGACAGGTCTTGCTCCAGAAGCCCCCGATCTCTAGTTGTCCCCAGAGACGCGAACCTCTTTGCCTCCATGATTGACTCCCTTCAACTTCATGACGTTTGGCGTCTCAGGCACCCAGCTGACAGGGAATTCACTTTCTACTCCAACCCCCACAACGTTTTCACCAGGATTGACTACATTTTCTGCTCTGACGACATAGTCCCCATGATATCGGAATCTGACATTCATGACATTGTCATCTCAGACCATGCTCCTGTTTCGGTATCACTTGACATCCCCGACCTTCACCCAAACCCCAGACTATGGCGATTCCCCACATACCTACATAATAACTCTGATTTTTTACAGTACATAGAAAAATCATGGTCCGAATACGCCTCGGCCAATGCTCTGCACCTAGATAACCCTAATTTGTTTTGGGAAGCTGGAAAATCCTTCCTGAGAGGTCGGATCATATCCTATGCCGCCTCTTTCAAAAGGAATGCCGTGGCAAATTACAAATTGGCTAGCTCCTGGCTACACCACACCCAACGATCCCTGTACTTAAAGGACTCCCCTGAAAATAGGAAGGCTTGGCAGGTAGCTAAATGAGCCTTTGAATCATGGGCAGACACCCTTGAACTGACGAAAAAAGCGCACATTGACGCCTCCCTACATAAATTCGGGAACAAAGCAGGGAAACTACTGTCCAGACTTTGCAGGGGTCCTCAACGCCCGACATGTATCTCCTCCCTCCGAGACGCTACAGGTTCTATCAGAACCACACAGCGAGACATCAACGAAGCTATGCTCCAATACTACTCATCCCTATACGCTGCCGATCCCATAGATAAACCATTGGCACTCTCATTCCTTGAAAAAATATCCCTCACCAAAATCACTACCTCACAATTGGAAAGCCTGAACCTGCCCATATCCCTCTCTGAGATATCATTGGCCATCCGGAACCTAGCCCCTTCTAAAGCCCCTGGCCCTGATGGTTTCACAGGCGAATTTTACAAGTCCCTAAGATCACTATTGGAACCCACCCTATGTAAGGTATATCAACATATATGGTCTGGTGGCCCGTACTTACCCACAGGGAACCAAGCCACCATAAAATTGCTGTCCAAAAAAGGCAAAGACCCCCTAGACCCAGGTTCATATCGGCCTATCTCACTTCTAAATCTAGATGTTAAGATTCTCTCAAAAATTATTGCCACCAGGTTAGCATCCGTCATTCCTTCTTTGATCCACTCCGCTCAATCGGGTTTTGTTAAAGGCAGGACTGCCACTCTAAATATCAGGAAAGTGATGCTGGCCCTGGATCATGCCAAAAATAATCTGAGGGGTGATTTTGCAATCATTACTCTAGATGCGGAGAAAGCCTTCGATAACGTTAGTTTCGAATGGCTTTCTTTAGTAATGTCCTCAATGGGATTCACCGGCCCCTTCTACCGCCTCATAGAGTCCATGTATACTGCTCCAGCAGCTAGACTGGTGGCAGCGGGCCTTCTTTCAGAGGAATTTCGTCTTCATAAAGGCACCAGACAGGGATGTCCTTTGTCCCCGCTCCTGTTCAATATAGCATTAGAACCCTTATCGCGATTTTTAAACCAAACGGCCCCACTACATGGCATTCACATTGGTGATCACGAACTACGTACTTCCCTCTTTGCCGACGATGTCCTTATTTTCTCTTCTAACCCATCTTTGGATATGCCCACGATCAAATCAGTATTCGATGAATTCAGAACATGTTCGGGCCTTCGTATAAATTATAGCAAAAGTGAAATCCTTCCCATAGGCTCACGCCCTGACCCTCCATGGATGCATCACTCTATCTTCAAGGTAGCACATTCACATATCACATACCTAGGGATCAAAATAGGGAAAACACCTGCCTCTCTCTATCATCTCAACTATCCCCCTCTACTCACGAAAATAACTCAGGAACTTGATAATTGGATAGATCTGCCTCTCTCGCTCTTGGGAAGATGTCACCTGGTGAAAATGGTCAGCTTTGCTCGTTTACTTTACCCACTCCAAACTATACCACTGCTTCTACACCATAAGCATACAAAAGCTCTCAATGCAGCTATCTCTAAATTCCTTTGGAAAAGTAGGCGACCGCGTATAGCCCTCCAGAAACTATATCTTCCCAGGCGCGAAGGGGGTATTAGTCTTCCCAATATTAGAACCTATAACCTAGCCTGCCTACTACGGACAGGTCTAGACTGGATAGCCCAAGCGTCCCGCTACTCCAATTATGCCTTGGAAACTCAAATGGCACACCCATACTCCCTAGTAGCTCTCCTCCACTGCAAGTGGAAATCTGTTCCAATACCATTCCAACATAACCTTTTACTAAGAGACACGGCCATTGCTTGGAGAGAAGTCAGAAAAAGCCTACATCTTTCGCCCTTCATATCCGGCCACCTTCCAATTCAAGGCCACCCGAGTTTCACCCCAGGCCTAGAGCAACATCCCTTTGCCTCCTGGCATCGGAAAGGTCTCACAAAATTTTCACAACTCTGTGACCCGGAGACAGGTCGTCCCATAAATTTCAAATCCCTAGCCGACACATTCTCACTTCCACATTCCCAAGCTTTTCACTATGGACAATGTGTCAGTTTCCTAAAGAATGCATGTAGACACGATAACACACTTCAAAAATTCTATAACGGAAGTCCTTCTTTCGGAAGGTTCATATAAGATCTCAGATATATATCGCCCTCTTCTACTAAAAACAACGCCATCCCTAGCCTCCTCATCAGTGGCCAACTGGACCAAAGACTTCCCAGACACAGAACTGGTCAACAAACTATTACAGGGTCTTAATACTATACATAAACTGATCCCCAATGAAATTTGGAGGGAAACTCAGCTGAAAATTATGCATCGTGCTCACATTCCCTTTCTCTATGCCAATCAATCACAAACCTCCTCTTCATGCCCTCTCTGCCGTCAACTCAAACCTTCCCTGACGCATCGCTTCTGGTCGTGCCCCCACATATCCGTCTTCTGGGATAAAGTCCTGGCTTACATCTTCAAAGTGACCCTGATGAAACTACCTAAGGACCCACTCCTCCTCATCTTTGGTTATTGGGACCCGTTGTTGCTGCCATGGTCCCCGAAGGCCCCCCTTCACATAAAGATTGGTCTTTGATATGCCTACTACTCGCCAGGAGAGCCATCTTGAAAAATTGGATATCCAATATACCCCCGAATACATCACAAGTCAAAAAGGAACTTCTGCTGCTTCTTTTCAAAGACAGACTAAATACAGACTTCTCGCTTGACACTGCTAAGCATCGTTTCTACCACAGATGGCAAGCATACTTGGTCTATGCGCACTCCCCTGAAGACCGGGCAAACCTCGAGCTGTTTTCATTCTCCTATTACGGGACACCCCTCCCATCACCTCCAGTGACTCTACTCTCCCCCCCCCCCCCAGGTGACCTATCTTGATGGGACAAATTCTAATTCTAAATCTGTATCTGAATCTATATGGTGTGATGCAATCTAGATATTTCCAGTGTAATTTGATGTCTACCTCCTTGTTACCTCTCATAATGGTAGCTTGGTGTCTACTTCCACCCCCCCCCTTCCCCCCCCCCCCCCATCATCTCCCATTCTTTCTCCCTAGGTTTTTTCGGTTTTTGTTTTTGTTCTGTTCTCTGCTCTCCAGTTTTCCTAGGGTCCTCCCCAGTTCCAGGATCCATTCATTTATCCTCCCCCCTTACTTAGGGATGTTTAGCTTTGAAAGCTCTTACCTCCTACATTGTTTATGCATCCCTTGCATGGGACCTTATTCTTTTATCTCCTTTATCTCCTAGGATGCGTATTGTTATCTATGCATTATTGTCTTCTTTTACCATATTTACTGGTTTGACACAACTATTGATATGTTAAAATAGAATTACTTCTATTGCTGTAGTAATCTGTATGACTTATGCCTTCAATAAAATCTATTTAAAAAAAAAAAAAAAAAAAGACAACTGGGAATAGAACCTCAAAATATGCATTGAGTTCCCCCATAGTACACCTAGGGGAGGATTTAAGCTCTTTCAGCCTGCCATTTACTGTACACCTCTGTTCTCCTACTCACCCACTAGTAGGAAAGGACATATCTTTGTTAACCATGTCTGCCCCTGCTACAATGACAGAAGAACAAGGAGCAGTCCTTATTTGGCACACAGTGCCAATCCCCCATTTCTGTTGAACTGGAAAAGGTGAAACAATCCAACATTTAGGTAGCTTACTTTTATACACTATGCATCTTGAAAAATTCACAGCCACTGGTGTGCACTGTAATGGGAGTGTTGGCAATGTGTTCTAAATGACGCATCACTGTCAGTAAACTGTTTACTTTTTTTTTCAACTTTATTGAAATGTCACAAAGTGACATTTCATTCATCTTTATTCACTGCAGCAGGTTCAATGCAGTGTACTGCATTGCACATGATCCCATTATATATTGTGCCAAGTTTGAAATGTACAACCTTTGCTTGTTGGCATGGGGGTCATTGTACTGATGTCTGTGTAATGCTTGCACATTCTGTTAGCCTTGGTATATTATAAAGATTTTTTTCTGGATGCAGCAAATATTGTCTGTACTGTATAGGTAAATGAAAGAAGGATAGATAGTAATGAGCCATCCCTACGTTGCTTTTGTATGAGCTGTGTTTTCAGCATGGTGTTCAAAGTACCTGAAATACCCTTTGAACTGACCTATATGAACCTTCAAACTTTCAGATGACAATTCTCCATTTTTAGAGTTGGCCTTAAGGCTTATTGTTATTGTTGGCATAATAAAGAATTGTATGTATCCAGTAAATATACACAATAATACATCCTTTTTTTATCAAAACGTGCCATTAGAAGTGTAGCGACCTTACCTCTCACTCCCTCTTTCTCTGTCAATGTCAATGGCTCTCGTCTAGGGGACCAGGGAGGAGAGTGTGACGCACCACCAACTTACCTCTGCCTTTATGTGAATTGGGATGTCTGGGGCTTTTCCATCCGGATCCATCCGGGCCGGGCGAGTGCAGGGATGTTCCACCATCACGGCCGCTGGAAGCTCTGACGAGACCGACCTTCCTCTTTGGTGGTGGGAGTAGGGAAGCTGTGGTGACCGAAGCAGCATCCTCGGATTTTTCATCCTCCAAACTTTTGATCGCGACTTCCACGGAAGTCTCTACAGTGCGCGTGGGAATGGCTGTCCAAGCTTTGACTTCTCCTTCACGAGTGGTGGTGCCTGTTAGGCAGTTGAGGTGGAAGGCCCGAGGCCTTTCTATGGATTGCTCCACCTCGAAAATGAACTCTCCGCAGGCCTCGCAGCTCCCGAACGGCATCAGCTGAACCACCAGTCCCGAGCAGCCGGGACAAATCACACCGAGGGCCTCAATGTCCTTGCATACATACAGGGCGAATCGCCTCTGGGGCTTGAGCCTGATTCCCGTATCCGTAACCAAAGCAGCAATTGGGGTCATCCTGGTAGTGGTAGGAACTGGAACCCAGGAGGCATTGGTGAACACACTGACAGCTTGCTGCTCCATCGCGCACTGAATAACTGGCGCCAAGTCCCCACGTGCATCCCCGCACATGGCCGGACTCCTCCCCTTTTCCACACCAGTTCGCGGGCTTTCTCCTTGGCACGCCCACAAACTGTGCAGAGAGGGTGTGCCTCGTGGCGCATTGGCCAAAAATGGCCGACCTCCTCGGAACTCCTCTGGGCAGCAAAGTTCAAACTCTTGAAGGCCTCGGCTCCGTTACACGAACACAAATCCCGGACCCAGAGCCCCCACGTGTAGCGACCTCACTTCTCACTCCCTCTTTCTCTGTCAATGTCAATGGCTCTCGTCTAGGGGACCAGGGAGGAGAGTGTGATGCACCACCAACTCACATCCTCCAGTGTGTAGAGGTGTGAGCTATAACCAATTACCTTCGGGTCTGTGCCCCTGTCCAGAGCCAAAGCTCCCCTTGAGGATGATCCTTTAACTCCCAGAAAGCCAAGTTCCACACCATTGAAAGTCCAACACTTATTTATTCTTGTAGAGCAATAAATAGTCCTTTGCGAGCAGACTGGTAAGACAACGAACAGGCAAGGTGAAGAGGAAGGTCCAGGCACAAACATAAACTTATTACTCTCCTGTTCCAGTATGCGCAAACAGGCTTGGCGCACGGTCGCTGCCACCGACCGTGAGGGTGTTCGCTGCCACCGACCGGGTGAATTGGACTTGAGGTCTCTGCCACCGACCTGGGTTTCATTTGTCGCTGCCACCGACCATGAGAACATGAACTACCTTCTTGAGATGCGGCCCCTGTCAGGGGAGTCATCCATCTGGACGGTCACCAGAGGCCTCCGCCGTCACCAGCCAATGCTGCGCTGGATCTCCGGAAAGGTCACTTCTCTGGTCCCCCACGCCCTAGATTCGGGTGTCCAAAACCGGAGGACACCCTAGGAATCCTCCGTCCCATGCGGGACCCAGTCGAAGGTACTGGGCCCCAGGCCTCCAGAGTACCTCACCCCAGACCTAAGGTGTCTGGGGTGGAATCGCAGCTCCGTCCCCGGGCCGAGGGGGCCCGGAGACCACCAGCACGCATCCCCAGGCTGAAGGTGCCTGGGCGTGGACCCCGAGCGGAAGATGCCTGCCCCTTTTATCCCCTCTCCCAGCACGCACAGCAGGTTCCCCGCCCCGCTGTACTACTGCTGCGAGAGGACAAAAAGGGTACAGACTTACAATGGTGGTTCAACCCCGGCCTATGGCGACAGCGCCATCCACAGGCCGCAGGGAACTGAACACCCTTGCATCCTCCACTGGCATAAATTGGTCCATGAACCCTAACAATTGCTGCATCTGAGCCATTTATCACTCAGATGCCTCCCCTAAATGTAACCACCCGCTACAGAAGTAAAAAAAAAAAAAAAAGAAGAAAACACACAACATGCCTATTGCAGGGCTCTGCATATAGCTAATATATCCCCAGTACATAACATGGTAAATCAGCCACAATGGTTATGCAATTCATAAACATTTGGGCCATGGAATATAATGTCATCAATTAACTCAATCTTCCTAAATCTAACATACCTACTCATCTAGAAGCTCCCTAAATTCAAATGATTACAAAATCAATCCCTTCCGGGAGCTGACAGTACACCCCTTAGCATAGGCATAACCATCCATATAACTTATGATAAAAAAAGTTTTATATCTACTATTAATTTTTCTGGCAGACTGGAGTAAGGCCTGCTCTTCTGTCACTAAATGCTTGTTTAACACTGACACCCTAGAAGCGGCGTATAAAATGCTCCTAAGGTGCCCATGTTAACCTAACTTCCAATGACCACTGTTTTCGGGGATGTGGTCATCGTGGAGATGTTCTACATACCTGGCGGACATGTATATGTCTAGTAGGCTTCTGATCTCGAATGTTCGGCCTACTACACACCCTGTTTAACCTGAACATCCGAAAGGATGCTATATTTGCCTTATTGCACTGCCCCATTCCAAGCCTACTTGCCAACAAAATGAGCATCCTATCTGTTTATATCAGCTAAAAGGATGATTGGCCAGGCCTACAACCCATGCAATCACTCTCCAGTATTAATTTACAACAAAAGTGGCAGTTGCAGGCATAGGGAAAGCCATATTATAGTGGTCGGGTTGCATACAGTAGTCAGTTTTATTCATATGGCTTAAAGTGGTTGTAAACCTCTGACATGAAGCCGGAACAAAGCATATCCCTCTATAAGGGGTATATGTTTTAATCGAGAACTTTAAGTGTTATTTCTGTCTGCTGTCTCATTCTTCTGCTATAAGCATAAGTCACTTCTGATGAGTTTTCCTGACACCAAGAGAAAAAAGTTGGCAGGGTACAGCCTGTGATTGACAGCCTCATCTCTGTTCTAGGCATGTGCATTTTGTTTCGTTCCGAATCGAAATTCGGACTAATTTTCATTATTCGGACATTCGGATGCATCCGAATTAACGAATTACAATGCTAACGAATTCAACCGAATCCGAAATAATATTTCGAATCGAAAAACCACGGAAGAAATTAGAATCGAATTCGAAAAAAATTCTAGTCAAATCGAATTTGAAAACAATTAGAATAGAATCGAAAATATTGGAAAGAATCGAATAGAAAAACAATAGAACAGAATAGAATAAAATACAATATATATATTATATTTTATTCTATTCTGTTCTATTTTTTTTTCTAGTCTATTTTCTATTTCTATTCTAATCTTTTCTAATTGGAATTCGAAAAATCGGTCGCATTCGAAAATACTTCTACCAGATTCGATAACATTTCATCCTCATTCATTAATATTTCAACCAAATTTGATAATATTTCAACCGGATTCGAAATTATTCCAACTGAATAAAAAAGATTATAATAAACCATGTTCCGACATTCGAATTTCGTATAGAATGAATTCAAATTCCAATTAGAAAATATTAGAATAGAAATAAAAAATAGACTAGAAATAGACTAGACTAGGGAAATGGCTGCTAATAGTTTGCAGGAGACCTGGAAAAAAAATATGAAATAGATGCTTATAGTCTGCAGATCTGATGAGAAAATGAAATAGATACTAATATTCTGCAGGAGATCTGCAAAAAAAATTATATAAATGCTAATAGTCTGCAGGAGATCGGATGGAAATAAATAGTAATCTGCAAAAAAAAAATGAAATAGATGCTAATAGTCTGCAGGAGATCTGCTGAAATAAAGGAAATGGCTGTTCTAATGCAAAAAAAGAAAAAGAAAAGAAAAATTAAATAGATGCTAATAGTCTGCAGGAGATCTGCAAAAAATATGAAATAGATGTTAATATACTGCAGGAGATCTGATGGAAATAAATAGTAATCTGCAAAAAATCTGATTGAAATATTATCGAATCCGGTTGAAATAGTTTCGAATGCAGTTGAAATAGTTTCGAATGCGGTTGAAATAATTTCGAATCCGGTAGAAATATTTTCGAATTTGACTGATTTTTCAAGTTCGGTTGAAAACTAAACAAAATCCGAAAACGAATTTAACGAATTTAACTAAACTAAATGAATTAATTAACGAATTAAAACGAAACGGAACAAAACAATTTTTTTTCCTTTTGCACATGTCTACTCTGTTCCTGTGTGCTGTGTGAAGGGGGGTGTGTCCCCTCCCTCTTGTCAGTTCTCAGAGCTCTCATCACCAATGTAACTTCCGCTCCCCGTCCCCTGTTTTTCAGAGCTGAGAGATCGGATGTAAATTCTTCACTTTGAAAGGACAGAAGACTGCAGATGAACAGGTACAACTTATGTAGGAGGATTTGTTTAATCTGTGTATCACCTGAGGACAGTCACTTCACTGGGCACATGTTAGGGTTTAGAACCACTTTAAGCCTTTTTTTTTTTAAATGAAAAAGATTGGTGTATCTCCCGGAATTAGCTGGAGTCAGGCTTTGCTTGTTTGTCTTAAGGTAAAGTTTATTTTAAATCAGCTTTTCCAAATAATAATATCCTATCCACAGGATGGCACCAGGTTGCATACTTTGACTGGGAAACAAAAGGCATTGTCCCCCCTTCACAATATGTCAGAACAGAAATAATGGATCAAAAAGTAAACTGTAACAGGGGGACTCAGTAAAGCAAAAACCTCTGTGTTAATGCTAGTGACAGACTAGTGCTAGTGACAGACTGCATCATATATGTAATATTTTAAGATTGACCATAGTTCTTCTACTCTTAACCACTTAAGGACCAGCCGCCGCAGTTATACTGGGGCAGGTTGTCTCCCCTGGGCGAATCGCTGTAACTGTATGTTGGCTACTTTAAGAGTTGTAGGGGGCACGCGCGCCACTGGAGCCGACGCGTGTGGCCGGCGGCCACCCACGATCACTTCTAACAGAGACAGAACGGAGATCAATGTAAATAGACAGATCTCCGTTCTGTCAGGGGAGGAACGACAGATCTCCTGTTCCCACTGTTTAGGAACAGCGATCAGTCTCCTCCCCCAGGCAGTCCCATCCCCCACGGTTAGAAAAACTCCCTAGGTAACACAGTTAACCCCTTGATCATCCCCTAGTGTTAACCCCTTCCCTGCCAATGACATTTATACAGTAATCAGTGGCTATTTTTAGCTCTGATCACTGTATAAATGTCAATGGTCCCAAAAAAGTGTCAAAAGTGTCCGATCTGTCTGCCGCAATGTCGCAGTCCCGCTAAAAATCGCAGATCACCCCCATTACTAGTCAAAAAAATAAAATAAAATTTTGTAGACGCTAGAACTTTTGTGCAAATCAAAAATATGTAGAAGAATATATATCAGCCTAAACTGATGAAGAAATTTGTTATTTTTTTATATTTTTTGGGGGGATATTTATTATATCAAAAAGTAAAAAAATATAGTTATTTTTTTTTAAATTGCCACTTTATAGCGCAAAAAATTAAAAACGCACAGGTGATCAAATACCACCATAAAAAAGATATATTTGTGGGGAAAAAAAGGACATAAATTTTGTTTGGGTACAGCGTTGCACGACCGTGCAATTGTCAGTTAAAGCGACACAGTGCCGTTATCGCAAAAAATGACCTAGTCATTAAGGGGGCAAATCTTCCCGTCCTTAAAGCGGAGCTCCACCCTAAAGTGGAACCCTCCCCCCTCCGGTGTCACAATTGACATCTTTCAGGGGGGAGGGGGGTGCAGATACCTGTCTAAGACAGGTATTTTCACCCACTTCCGGGAGTCCTCTCTGCGGGAAATCTGCGGGAGTGACGTCACTTCCCGCAGATTCCCCATTGTGTTCTGTGAGACACTCGGCTCCCAGAACACAGGAGGACCACTCAGAACGGCGCAGCGTGACTCGCGCATGCGCCATAGGGAACCGGGCATGAAGCCGCAAGGCTTCACTTCCTGGTTCCCTCACCGAGGACGGCGGTGGGGGCAGCAGAGTGACGAGTGATTGCTCGTCCTCTGCTGCGGACGTCGCTGGACTCCAGGACAGGTAAGTGTCCATATATTAAAAGTCAGCAGCTGCTGTATTTGCAGCTGCTGGCTCTTAATTTTTTTTTTTTCGCGGCACCTCCGCTTTAAGTGATTATTAATGTGTAAAATGGTCACTTCTTGGTTCTTTTCAAATTATTTTTTTTTACCAAAAAAGGTCTTTATCACCTGTACGTTTAATAAACAGTAAAAAGCTGATAATAAGCAGGGATAAGACTTTTCACGGTGATAAGTCTCTATCGAGTTGTTAAACATTGACAAGTCAAGTAGGGACTAAAGCTGCCCATAGATAGATATTTGGTGATACAGCCAGGGCCACTGATAAGGCAGCATAGTCAGCCCTCCTAAAGGGGGCCCGGGCTCCATCAGTTCAACAGGAGGGCTCGGGCAACTGACGAGCAGGAGAGTCAGCTGTACTGCCCTATCTCTGGAACTGATTGGTTCCAGCATATGCCCCTACCTGCCACTCTGATCTCCCCCCCATATGCAGCTTCCGACTTCCCCTCTTCTCCCTCCCGCCGGCTGCAGCCGCAGGGGATTGGTGTCAGGGTGGAGAGCCACTGTCTCTGCAGCTAAAGGGGGAGAGGTTTGGGAGTGCACTCACCTAATTTTTAAAATAGCCCTAAGTTAAAAGGCTCATTCACACAGGTAGTTTGGCTGTGTGAATGAGTGGTTTGTATGCGTGTCTGGAGCCACCTGTTAATCTATGGGGACGCAGCGACTGTACGAACACAGCCACAGGTCCTAATTTGACAGATGTGTGAGTGAGTGGCCCCCAATGTGTACTGCCTGTGTTTGGAACCATACACCTAAACCCACATGCCATAGGCTGCCTTCCCACAGCTCCAGGTGGCTCCAGACACATGAACAAGCCACTAATTCACACTGTATAGGCCACAGCACCCATGGCAATGCGCTCCAAGACCTCATTCACAGAGAGCTTTATTTATTAACTCAATACAGTTTTATCTTTTACATTTACCAGGCATTTTTTAAGTGATGTCGTGTTTGTGTCTGCTAATAATGATTTTAGTGTGTTTTTAGTGAAAAACATCATTTAGATTTTTTTCTGGGGGGGGCGGGGGGGGGCTCTGTCAGGTACGCTATATAGGTCCCTGTGATATCTAACAGTAGCCTTGGGTATAACAGGGATGAGTTTTGATCCATCTATGGTCATTCTTGCTCATCAACAGTCACTTTAATGACCAACCTCTGTTGAATGGTACTGTTGGAAATTTTTTTCTCAATCAGCCGGCTGCGGCCACTAATCAGTGTATTCTGACAGTGGAGGAGTCCACAATAACACAGCGGGCAGGATTCCTCCATCCACCTCACTTGTGTCTATGGCCAGCCGAAAAATAAGAGGATTTCTCATTTCTTCTCACAATGTATTTTCAGGGATAAGTACAGAGATGGTAATAGGAATGGACCTGCTTAACCACTTAAGCCCCGGGAAAAAATACGCAGCATAAAGACCAGGCCCCTTTTTGCGATTCGGCACTGCGTCGCCTTAACTGACAATTGCGCGGTCGTGCGACGTGGCTTCCAAACAAAATTGACTTTTTTTTCCCACAAATAGAGCTTTCTTTTGGTGGTATTTGATCACCTCTGCGGTTTTTATTTTTTGCGCTATAAAACTAACAAAAATAGAGCGACAATTTTGAAAAAAATTCAATATTTTTTTACTTTTTGCTATAATAAATATCCCCAAAAAATATATAAAAAAACATTTTTCTTTCTCAGTTTAGGCCGATACGTATTCTTCTACATATTTTTGGTAAAAAAAATTGCAATCGGCGTTTATTGATTGGTTTGCACAAAAATTATAGCGTTTACAAAATAGGGGGTAGTTTTATGGCATTTTTATAAAATTTTTTTTTTTACTAGTAATGGCGGCGATCAGGGATTTTTTTCGTGACTGCGACATTATGGCGGACACATGGGACACTTTTGACACATTTTTGGAACCATTGTCATCTTTACAGCGATCAGTGCTATAAAAGAAAAAAGAAAAAATGCATTGATTACTGTGAAAATGACACTGGCAGTGAAGGGGTTAACCACTAGGTGGCGCTGTGTGGGTTAAATGTTCCTTGCTTGTGTTTCCTTACTGAGGGGTCGGGCTCTGTGTCACATGACACCGATCTCCGCTCCGTGTACACGGAGCAGAGATTGGTGTCATTGTCACTAGGCAGAGCAGGGAAATGCTTGTTTACACAAGCATCTCCCTGCTCCATACCTCCTTCGAGACGATCGCGGGGATTCCCGTGGCGATCGAGTCCGCAGGACCTGCGGTCCGACTCACGGGGAAGGCAGGGGGGTCGCGAGCGTGCCGGCGGCGGCTCCAGCGCGACCCCCACGTCGGGCAGTTAAAGGGGACGTACAGGTACGAGATTGTGCCTGTACGTGCCATTCTGCCGACGTACATATACAGTGCATGGTCGTTAAGTGGTTAATAAATTGTGATAGAGCACAAAAATGTCTTCTCAGCGTGATAAATATGGAAAAAAATCCCCCTAGGTTTATCACCAACACAGACATGGTGATAATGGCTTTTTTTATCGTGAAAAACTGAGAAAAGGCAGAAAATTAAAAATGTACAGATTATCAGGCATAACTACAGGATTGCTTGTGCTGTAAACCATCCAATTGGGCACTTTGCAGCATGTAGCACCTCAATGCTCCCCCATGACCCTCAGGAGGGATTCATTATCATCTATAGGATTGTCTTTGGTGTACAGATGCAACAGGAAAAACTCATGACACATTCGGTTTCGCAAGCAACAATTTTTTTGCTGCTTGCAACTGCTGCACCAAATTTACTTTGGCGTGCTCACACCGGCAGGTGCACTTTATGATGCATATAATGCATATGCTGGTGTACATTGTGTTCCCCACTGTGGTGCAATGTAATATCACATGCTTTTCCTTTATTTTGGTTTTACAAAAAAAGCAAATAGGATAATTAAAATGATAGTTTAAAAAAGTATATGTAAACCCTCACCTTGTAAAACAACCCATTCAGTTAGAAATAGAAATGAAAGGCAAAACATGTATGTATACATATAAAAACATTATGAATACCCTTTTTCCCCTTTTATACAAGTAATCACATGCCCTTTGTTCTCAGCTGCATTAAGAGCTCAGAGAGCTGGGGGAGGAGAAAAAGCAGCACACTGGTCTTTCCAGTTATGGGCTGTCAAGTGGGGGGGGGGTGGGGGGGGGGGCGTGTCAGTCTGGTCATTGGTGGAGAGAAGGCACAGTTAAAAAAACTGACCACACTGTGCTCTCATGCCTAATGTGGTCAGTTTTTAATAAGAAAGCAGAGGGACTGGCATGAGCACCAGGGATTTCACACAGAGGAAGCAATACAAAGAAACAGGATACTTTTTTAACCACTTCAATACAGGGCACTTATACACCTTCCTGCCCAGACCAATTTTCAGCTTTCTGTGCTGATGCACTTTGAATGACAATTGCGCGGTCATGCTACACTGTACCCAAACTAAATTTTTATCATTTTGTTCCCACAAATAGAGCTTTCTTTTGGTGGTATTTGATCACCTCTGCGATTTTTATTTTCTGCAAAAAAAAAATAAAAAAAGACAGAAAATTTAGAAAAAAAATAGTTTTTTTTGTTTCAGTTACAAAACTTTGTAAATAAGTACGTTTTCTCCTTCACTGATGGGCACTGATGGGGCTGCACTGATGGGCACTGATAAGGCAGCACTGATGGGCACCGATGAGGTGGCACTGATGGGCACCGATAGGCGGCACAGATGGGCACCAATAGGCGGCACGGATGGGCACTGATAGGCGACACGGATGGGCACAGATAGGCGGCACGGCTGGGCACAGATAGGCAGCACGGCTGGGCACAGATAGGCGGCACGGATGGGCACAGATAGGCGGCATGGATGGGCACAGATAGGCGGCACGGATGGGCACAGATAGGCGGCATGGATGGGCACAGATAGGCTGCACGGATGGGCACAGATAGGCGGCATGGATTGGCACGGATAGCCGGCACAGATAGGCAACATGGATGGGCACTTATAGGTGACACATATGGGCACTGATAGGTGGCACTGTACTGTAATGTGTTGTACTAATGGATGCCAATCAGTGCCAAACAATAATGCCTGCCAATCAGTGGTGCCCATTGTGGGCACTGATTGGCATCCATTGTGGGCACTGATTGGCATCCATTAGGCATTTCTAATTGGCATCCCTGGTGGTCTAGGGTGGCATACCTTATGGTGAGCATCCCTGGTGGTCTGGTGGCATCCCTGGTGGTCCAGTGTGGGCATCCTCGGGGGGGGCTGCGCTGAAAATCGATCAGCACAAACCCCCCCTGTCAGAGGAGCAGCCGATCGGCTCTCCTCTACTGTACTCGCGTCTGACAGACGCGAGTGAGGAAAAGCCGATCACCGGCTTTTCCTGTTTACATCGTGATCAGCCGTGATTGGACACGGCTGATCACGTGGTAAAGAGTCTCCGTCTGAGACTCTTTACCTAGATCGGTGTTGCGGGGTGTCATATGACGTCCAGTCAGGATATTGAAACCACTTTGCCGCCGTCATTTTGCAATAGGGCGGGCGGCAAGTGGTTAAACAAGTACATGGTACAGCAGGCACATATCAGGAATATGAAATATTGTTTTTACATATTCTTTGAAGGTTTAGTGCAGAAAAACACTTTTGATAATAATTTTTTTTAAAGTGATCCTAGCTGAGAAAAAAGAGGGTCAGGGGCTTTGGTTCCAAAAGAGGGGCACTCCCTGCAAATGAGAGACAGTTGGGAAATATGTTAAAAAGTAACCCTTGTTTCGAGTCACTATTCTCTTAAACTGGGGACGTTGTACACACTGGACTAGAGTGATAAATCTATATTATATATGGCTGATAATGTATATGAGCAAATACTTCCTAGCCATAGCTTGTTACATTTACATGTTTACATATTGTAGGGGTAGGAAATAGATCTGAAGCTCTGTGTCTCTCTGAGCACACAGATACGTAGCACTATCTTCAGCTCTGACATCCTTTACCAAGAGCACACTAGACTTTCTGCCATCAGTGAAAGTTAACTTGAACTTCTTGTCCGGGGACTCAATATCACTGTAACCACCAATTAGGAATAATGGTCCCTGAGATGGGAAAAGTCTGTACCACTGGATGAAGTCATTAGAAGTGGGGTGTTCACATGAAAGATTCACATCTGTCCCTGCTGCACTCTCCATACTGGGTGGTTGTGTTACATTTGAGCTACAGACAGACCCTGAAAAAAATGGGAATATAAAAAAAAAAAAAAAAACATTATTTAGTATAACTAAAAACAGAATTTCATAAATAACTAAAGTGGTTTTAAAAACCTTATCAGATCATGTATTTTTCTATAACCCTATCACATAATATACTGTACTTACAGAGAACGATGAGGAGTGTCGCCCTGAAGTAAAACATTTTCTATTTATTGCTTTGTTTCCAATTGACAATGAATGTGTGTGTGACAGATATATGTGTGCAGAGCAGCCACTTGTTTCCTGTGTTGTTGTCATTTATATTTTGGGTAGGGTATAGTCACATCCTGCGAAGAAAACCACCATATTTATCATATTAAAGTGTACTGCCACCTAGTGATATCATTGCTAAATAGTATTCCAGTGATTTGGTTTACTAACTAGCAAATTCAAGATAGATATTTCAGAAAGCTAGAATTTCTTCATATAGGATGACTGTACTTGAGGTCCCCTTTCCACCCCCAATATATTCTCTTGCACCTTTTTTAAATAAAACCCAGACCACAGGATACCCATAATACATTTTTGAAATGATGGCAACCCTAGGTGAGCCCCAAGGCTTCCATCCATCAGTTTTGATCCCTACGTACATTTAATTAAACAAGTTGGTCCACATCCACTTTTTTTTTTTTTTTTCATCTATCTTCACTCCTTTGCCTTTCTTTTCTCCTATATTTTTCTGTACTTGTACTCCCCCTTCCCTATCCACCTACTATGGATAACACCCACCTTTCCTTTCTTTCCCCTTCCACCCTCATGTCCTCTCCCATACTTATCCTTATCACTGCTCCTATACTTATCCTCTGTTTTTTTTTTAACCTACTTTCACTATTCTTTTTATCCTAATGACTATGAAACCTACACTAATGCCACGTACACACGATTGGATTTTCCATCGGAAAAACCATCCAATGGTTTTTCCGACAGAATTCCGCTCAAGCTTGGCTTGCATACACACGGTCACACAAAAGTTCCCCTGAACTTTCGACCATCAAGAACGCAGTGACGTACAACACTACGATGAGTCGAGAAAATGAAGTTCAATGCTTCCGAGCATGCGTTGGAAATGCTACAGACGATCAGAATTTCCGATCAGAATTTTTTCCGTCTGAAAATTTGAGAACCAGCTCTCAAATTGTTGTTGGCAGAAATTCCGACAGGAAAAGTTCGATGGAGCCTACACACGGTCGGAATTTCCGACCAAAACCTTACATCGGACTTTTCTTGTCGAAAAATCTGACCGTGTGTACGGGGCATAACAGTGGACAAAAATGCTCGTGTCTGAGCTTAGGTGACACCGCTTGACATACCGGTGGGATTCAATAAAGTATATATATAACTACCTGCGCCTAATTCAAGCAAGCATTTGAACCAGTTTTGGCAACATTACCAACATGTGTGACAAATTTGGATAGTTTTAACTACTTTAGGCACTTTAAGAACTTGTCACTATGGAGGTGACAGATTCTTAAAGAATTACCACCAGTTTGCAGATTAAGAAACTGGTGGTAATCAAGACCAACTCTGCACTGGCATACAGAGGTGCACCAGTGCTCAGAGTGCAGCATGTGCATACTAGAAAGCTATCATGATTAAAAAGTTTACCCATGATTATAATAGTTTCCCACACAAGGATTCATCCCTAGCCTTGTTCAGCTGTCGACCTGTAAGATTTCCAGGTCCAAAGCTAGATGTTAACAAAGGGGCCAGAGATACTTGTGATCTCATTACGCGAATATGGCAACACCCATATTTTGCTGGGGACTTGAGTCACAGAGAAGACGCACATGATAGAGAACTAGTACCTACAACTGCAGCTGGAATAGTTCTCCATCAAATTCACCTTACTTTTGTTTGACGGCAGGAATCTGCCCACTGCCATGCACTGTCAATTAAAAGCAAAGTGTACCAGATGGAGAACTAACCCCTGAAGTGCCCATCAGGCTCAATACACCCAACTATAAAACTAGTCAGCCATGCACCTATCTGTGTGATTGATGCAGTGGCTGGGGAGGAAGAGCACTGGGGAAGGAGTTTTCTAGTATGGACACTTTAACCTCAGTGCTCAGCTCCAACAAATTCTTGTATGTGTCTCTGACATGTATATGAATTGAGGGTAGGCATCAAAAATGTTGGTGCTTGCGCCCGACAGAATTCTAAAGACATTATTTATTTTTTGAAAGCAGAGGCCCTGTGTGCTTCTGTCACCTCTGCTGGCCTGCCACCATTACTATCTCCTGTTACTGCTGCTAGCCTGCCCTTATTACCAGCTTCCAGCATCTCTGCTATCAACTTCCTGCCACTGCTGCTGGCCAGAAATCATTACCATTGCCTGCCACTGCTTCTGGCCTGCCACCATCACCAGCTCTTGCCAATTCAGCTGGCTTACCACCTTTACCATCTCTTGCCACCGCTCTGTCCTACCATCATTACCAGAGCCTGAAATCTCCCCTGGCCTGCATCCCTTACCAGCTTCTGACACCATTATCAGCTCTGACAATTGAAAGAGTAAGCTGCTGCTATCACCTGAGTGTTCCCGCATAAACAGAAAAAATAAGTGAATGAATGTGATAGCGCTGCTTATTAACCTGATTAAATAAACAAAGCCAACATAGAACCTAAAGTAGCAATGCGACTAGTTCAAGTTCATAAAGTGCACACAGTTCAAATAAAAGTCCATATGTGATATATAAATGAAATTCTTCTTATGCATATAAAACTTTTCCAAATGGAACGTGCTTCACAAAAAAAACTCCACATCACTCTGTAATACGTGCTTCCTTCACCGAGTGCAATGCATGCTCACCTCCCTGTTAGGCCCTGCAGGGGAGTCAAACACGCTCTGCACACAGTGCAATTCTCCTTTAAGTATGGCTCCGCAGCGATCACCAGCAGCTCCTAGTTAACCCTATAAAGGATCAGACACACTCTGCACACAGTGCACTTTTCCTTCAAGTATGGCTCCTTCAATTATGGCTCCACATTGGTCACCAGCAGTTCCAAAGAGATATAGAAAAGAAAAGTGCTTCTAATAGTGCAGTACCCAAGGTGTTATATGGAGAGAACTTCACCAGCCCAGCTTATTATATTGCACTCACATTTATTGAAGTAAAATACAGCAGGAGTTCATAATCCAATATGATCTCACATGTAGCGTAAAATTCCACCACCAGACTCCACCTCTACTAGTTATGCTACCATCCTCGTGGCTTCATCTGTAGGAATGTTGGACATGGGCTTCTGGGAGAAAACTCTCATTATGTTCCCAGTGTCTCACAGTTTTTATGATACCTAATGTGTGTGTAACAGAAACTATATTATGGTCCAAGAAAGCTATGCTCTCACGAGTGGATAAGGTGACCAATGGCAAGGCTCAATGATGGAGAAAATAACGTGAAGTCTCTGGTGTTGCTATGCATGAGCAGCCAAATATTAAACAAGTGTTTTCTAGTTTTAGGGCTTTTTGAATCATTTAACAAAGGTATATGACATATTTGAGGTGCCTTGAGAGGCATCAAGTAGTGGGTCTAAGGCTGTCTTAATATCTCCACCGATGATTCGCAAAACCTGATCCACAAATTTAGAGAATTTCCAAGCAGTGTTCCATGATGCCAAGCTGATCTGCTTTTGGAGCATAAAGTTTAACAAGTGTCACTGGTTACCATTAAAGTGGTAGTAAATGCATGAAATAACATCTGGGCCCCCTGCAAGGCAATGGCATAATATGCTAGTATATATTGCATACTAGCACATTCTGAGAGACTTACCTTAAAACAAAGCCCTCCAGCGGCGAGCTGTCACTTTTTTCTTCACTCAGTCTTCCTTCTGGGTTCGTGGGTTCCGGCCATTTGAATAGCTGAGCCACAATGACATCACACCCGCCCATGCGCACAGGAGCTACCACGCCAGAGTCACATGCATATGCTTCAGTGACATCACTGGCTCCAACACATGTGAATGACTCCTAAATGGTGCACATGTAGGAGATATTCATTTTACCTACAGGTAAGCTTAATTATAAGTTTACCTGTAGGTAAAAAGTTGCAAAGCAGGGTTTACTACCGCTTTAATTCTTCCCTAAAGAATGAGAAATGTATCCATATTATTGTCCAGGTGATCTTTCAATGACCACTGAAGAGTTTTAGAAAAAGGAATACTGAGCCCCTTGACTTGGAGTTCAGGGAGTGGCTGTTGAAGCTATCTGAATTGAGTTTAGGAGGGTTGTTTTTTCTAAAATACGTGTCTTGCTAGAAAACAACATGGATCTTTTTCCTCTATAATTCTCCCTGGACCTGAGTTCATTTTTGAAGGGATGTTCTAGCCTTTGGCCTTAAAGGATAAGTGTTTAGTAGACTGCATGGTGTGTGGATGGCAATAATTGGGGTCAATGAATGGTGTTGTTATCTGGCACAGGGGCAAAGGGGGAGAACAAAAAGAGGCAAAGGCGGAATGTGTTGCGTTTGATATAAAATATGATTTTTTTATTATAAGACCGGAACAGCATTCAGACACAGAACTTCTCAAACAAATGCTGTTGGATACAATGGAAATGTAGATACCATTATTGTATTCAATTGACAGTTTGAATAGGCTATTGTCTCTATAGATACAGTAAACAGGTAAGAGAGGGTCTCTCAAACTGAAAGAATGACTGTTAGTTGGTTGTTATGGAAAACAAGTTTGTAACCATTGTCAACAAACTGGACCATATAAAAAGGATTGTCAGGTAAAGACCAGAAGCCACTGCATCATGCATTAGAACCAAGGACAGTCTGTAAGACCAGGAGACTTCAACATGGATTAACACGAAACAACTTTTCTGTAATAAGCGAACAAGAAGGTGCCTGATCTCCAGAAGCCTCGTTGTCAACGAAGATCATGAACACAGTAACTGGAGCTAAGTAACTTTTAAGTGTATTTTTACTGTTACAGACTATAGGCTGTTTATTTGCTAGGCATTTTGCTTGTTATAGATATCTGTCAGTCTTGTACTGTATTCCTAATATTGTAAAAGTTTTGTATGTACAGCATTTTTGTATAGTAAAAGCACATTTACACACTGCAGGGGTCTTAGCTTCCTTGCTTATACTGCAAAGTAACCTTGCTAGATAGACACAAGCAAAACACAGAGGGAAAGAAGGGAAAAGGAAGAAAAGGGGGGAGAGTGACTGGGAAATTAACAAAAAATAGAAAGTCTACAGTGAGAAACAAAGGTTAACAAAATGACAGCTAGGGAGAGTTAAAAGAGAAGTACGGCAATATATTTTTTTTTTTTTAGAATCATACTTACCTACAGTATGCTGCATCTGTCCCCCTCCAGCTCTAACACTGAGAACCAAGTGATCGGCGGTGTTTGAGCAGAGAGCCGGTGACTGTCAGTCACCAGCTCTCTGCTCTGCCCCCCTGAACTGACTGGAGCACTGGGTTGTGGAGGGGGCAGGAGTGGCCAGTCCAGGCTCTCAGGGGCTCACTGAGAGGCTGAGCAGAGTGCCGGACCAGACATGTGGGTGGATTCGAACCATATGGTCGTGATCTTTCTGGAGCCTGCACTGGCTCTGTGATGTAAGCAGACAGCAGACTATAGCCAAAGTCAGAACGAACTGCACTCCTGTGATCCCCAGGAGAAGTACAGCTAAACAAGCTCCTTTAATCCCTCTGATAAAACATTCTATAGTTGAGGTCTATTTGGTTGGAGATAGCAGGAAGCAAAATGAGGAAAGGGTTTGTCTAGTTACAAAAAGCAAGCAAAGGTGTCCAGTGCACCCACTCACCAATTCACCAACGGTACAAACAAACGGCAACTGCCCCAACCTATAACTGGCCTTAACAGCAAGGAGCATATGTGCTATTTGCTAGGTATCCAGTGCTCCCCTGTGCCTTTAAGGAGGGGTGGGCTCCCTGTAGGCATACCTACCCTTAATCTATCTATTATAATATATATAAGGAAAGAAAATTGCGCTAAACGTGAAAAAATGATAATGAAAAAAAATAACCCTATTAAGGGTATAGTGTACAAACGTAAATCAAACAGTGAATGAAGGATGCATGAAGGGAAAAAATTTGATAAAAATAAAAATGAAATAAGCCACAGAACTAGCGTCAATGGGTAATTAAACTCTTAACTGTGGTACATACAATGGTAACAACCATCAAGCAATAACGTATGAAATAAATTAAAAAAATAAAAATAAAAAATTAATGAAGAGCACACCAGCTCTCCAAATGAACACTGAATAATTTGAATGACACACAAAAAAACAATATTAAAGTTCATAAATGAAATGCAGTTAAATTCAGCGAAGGGGTCCTCCACCATGTTCAGTACAATCCGTGATGGATAAAGCACCAGAGAAATAGTGATGGATAGAAAAGCCTTCACCGGTAAACACACTGCCGCTTACCGCAGGTAAATGATCCCTTATGACAGGGGATCCGAATACGCCTGTGGCTAAATCCCCAGCCAGGGGTATGTGGCAACAGCGTCCAACAGTGGGAATGGCGTCCTGACCAGGAAGTAGCGACTCACAATGGGTGGACGTATGGTACCAGTGTAGCAATAAACCAAAGGAAAAAGGGAAACGAATAGTGTAAATCCTTACACATTTTATTCCGCATAATAAAAAAATGGACACTTACAATTTGTTGAATAAAAACAAGCAAGAATAAGCCAGCCGGCTCACAATAAGACAGGCCGTACAATTCCGGGATTGCGTGGGCGCGGTGACGTCAGCACTCGACTCCGCGTTTCGTCACAAGCAGACTTGTTCACAGGATACATAGAGTTAGGACTGCAGATAATACTGGGGTGCCGTGACGTGGCCTCTGCAGCTTACGCATATATTTGCAAAGGTGTGCAAACAAAACCCCTGTTTTTAACATGAACTATTAGACAGGCTGGCTGGTAATTTTGAGCTGGAACTTTTTCTTTGATTTTGTTTAACCACTTAACGAAGTGGAGCGATCCGTGATGAGGGGGCAGCCATTGGTTTCTGGCCACCCCCTCGCGATCGCTCCCGGCGAATCAAATGCTTCCTCTGCCTGTGTAATGTATACACAGGCAGGAGGAAGTGATGTCATCTCTCCTGCGGCGCTCACATATACTGGAGCGCCGTGGAGAGAAGACATCAGGTTAGTGCACAAACAGTACACTGACACCAGGACACATAGGCACACGATCGCCCCCCCAGTCACCACGCAGATCACCCCTCAGCCCCCAGTCACAGTGTCACTGATTGCAGTGATCATTTATTTACTGATCACTGCAAACAGTGACATTTGTAACTGTAAAAGTGTCAGGGCAGTTAGTTTTAGGTCCAGGGTAGCCCCCTAACCCCCCCAATAAAGGTTTAACCCCTTGATCGCCCCCCAGGTAACCCTTTCTCCCCCTAGCACCACTGTGACTAAGCGATTGTTTTTCTGATCGCTGTTTTAGTGTCGGTGGTGCCGCTGGGTAGTCAGTTTTTTTTAGGCTCGCCGCCAGGTTTTTATAGCGTCGGGTACCCCCACATATTACCTAAAAAGGTTTAACCCCTTGATCGCCCCCAGTTAACCCTTTCACCCCCTAGCACCACTGTGACTAAGCAATCGTTTTTCTGATCGCTGTTTTAGTGTCGGTGGTGCCGCTAGGTAGTCAGTTTTTTTTTAGGTTCGCCGCCAGGTTTTTATAGCTTCGGGAACCCCCATATATTACCTAAAAAGGTTTAACCCCTTGATCGCCATCCAGGTAACCCTTTCACCCCCTAGCACCACTGTGACTAAGCAATCGTTTTTCTGATCGCTGTTTTAGTGTCGGTGGTGCCGCTAGGTAGTCAGTTTTTTTTTAGGTTCGCTGCCAGGTTTTTATAGCGTCGGGTACCCCCATATATTACCTAAAAAGGTTTAACCTCTTGATCGCCCCCCAGGTAACCCTTTCACCCCCTAGCACCACTGTCACTAATCAATCGTTTTTCTGATCTTTGTTTTAGTGTCGGTGGTGCCGCTAGGTAGTCAGTTATTTTTTTAGGTTCGCCGCCAGGTTTTTATAGCGTCAGGTACCCCCATATATTACCTAATAAAGGTTTAACCCCTTGATCGCCTCCCAGGTAACCCTTTCACCCCCTTTTGCCAGTGTCACTAAGCGATCGTTTTTCTGATCGCTGTATTCGTTATGCTGGTGCCGCTAGGTAGTCAGTTATTTTACCACCATATATTATCTAATAAAGGTTTTAACCCCCTGATTGCCCCTAGAGTTAACACTTTCACCAGTGATTACCGTATAAGTGTCACTGGTGACACTGGTTAGCCAGTTAGTTATTTCGTTATTTAGGTTCCCCGTCAGGTTTTTATATGGCGTCAGGTACCCCCATATATTACCTAATAAAGGTTTTAACCCCCTGATTGCCCCTAGTTAACCCTTTCACCAGTGATCACCGTATAAGTGTTACGCGTGACGCTGGTTAGTTAGTTTGCTTTTTATAGTGTCAGGGCACCAGCCGTATATATCCCAATAAAGGTTTAACCCCCTGATCGCCCGGTGGGTGATATCAATTAGGTTTTAGCGTCAGAGAGGGTCTGCGTCACACCCCAGGCAGTGTCAGGTTAGTGCCAGTAGCGCTAACACCCACGCGTGAAGCATACACATCCCTTAGTGGTATAGTATCTGAACAGATCAATATCTGATCTGATCAGATCTATACTAGCGTCCCCAGCAGTTTAGGGTTCCCAAAAACGCAGTGTTAGCGGGATCAGCCCAGATACCTGCTAGCACCTGCATTTTGCCCCTCCGTCCAGCCCAGGCCACCCAAGTGCAGTATCGATCGATCACTGTCACTTACAAAACACAACACACATAACTGCAGCGTTCGCAGAGACAGGCCTGATCCCTGCGACTCCAGTGCTGTAGGAGGTGATTTCACCACCACAGTTAAAAAAAGAGCATATATGCCGAAGCATGGGGGCAGCAGGGGCGGAGGAGCGATTGTGCTCCTAATGCCGCGTACATACGGTCAAAATTCAGACAGAGACTTGCCCGTCGAAAAGTCCGACCGTGTGTACGCGGCATAACTTTTGCGGGAGGATGGCCCCATGCTTCGGAATATATAAATGGTGCATGTATGCCCATCATTAGAAGTGGGTGGATGAAGGGGGAGGTATTCTAATGGTGGGCATACCCACCGATCAATCTCTTTTTTTCGTTCAGCCAACAGGCTGCATGAAAAAAAAGATTACAATACATGTCCAACAAGGACCAGCAACGTACTGGTATGTTGCTGGACTTTGAATGGTTATACCAGAATGATACCTGTGGGTTTAGGTATCATCTTGGTATCATTCTTTTCATGTAAAAGCAATCCTAGCGGCTAATTAGCCTCTGGACTGCTTTTACAAGCAGTGGGAGGGAATGTCCACCCCCCGGATATAAAAAGCGCCATTGGGAAATTGGGAAAGCATTTTATCACACCGATCTTGGTGTGGTCAGATGCTTTGAGGGCAGAGGAAAAATCTAGGGTCTAATAGGCCTCTAGTTTATTCAAAAAAAGAGTACCTGTCACTACCTATTGCTATTTACATTCCCTGAGATAAGAATAAAAATTATAAAAAAAAAAAATATGGAAGGAACAGTTTAAAAATAAAATAAAAAAGCAAAATTAATAATAAAAATAAAAAAAAGCACCCCTGTCCCGCCCTGCTCTTGCGCAAAGGCGAACGCAAGCGTCGGTCTGGCGTCATATGTAAACAGCAATTGCATCATGCATGTGAGGTATCACTGCGAAGATCAGATCGAGGGCAGTAATTTTAGCAGTAGACCTCCTCTGTAAATCTAATGTGGTAACCTGTAAAGGCTTTTAAAGGCTTTTAAAAATGTATGCAGTTTGTCGCCACTGCGCGTTTGTGCGAAATTTTAAAGCATGTCGTGTTTGGTATCCATGTACTCGGCCTAAGATCATCTTTTTTATTTCATCAAACATTTGGGCAATATAGTGTGTTTTAGTGCATTTAAATTAAAAAAAGTATATTTTTTTCCCCAAAAATGTGTTTGAAAAATCGCTGCGCAAATACTGTGTGGAAAAAAAATGCAACACCCACCATTTTAATCTGTAGGGCCTTTGCTTTAAAAAAATATATAATGTTTCGGGGTTCAACTTAATTTTCTTGCAAAAAAAAAAAAGTTTTCATGTAAACAAAAAGTGTCAGAAAGGGCTTTGTCTTCAAGTGGTTAGAAGAGTGGATGATGTGTGACATAAGCTTCCTAATGTTGTGTATAAAATGCCAGGACAGCTCAACCCCCCCCCCCAAATGACCCCATTTTGGAAAGTAGACACCCCAAGCTATTTGCTGAGAGGCATGTCGAGTCCATGGAATATTTTATATGTTGACACAAGTTGCGGAAAAAATAATATATATTTTTTATTTTTTTTGTACAAAGTTGTCACTAAATGATATATTGCTCAAACATGCCATGGGCATATGTGGAATTACACCCCAAAATACATTCTCTTGCTTCTCCTGAGTACGGGGATACCACATGTGTGAGACTTTTTGGGAGCCTAGCCGCGTACGGGACCCCAAAAACCAAGCACCGCCTTCAGGCTTTCTAAGGGTGTACATTTTTGATTTCACTCCTCACAGCCTATCACAGTTTCGGAGGCCATGGAATGCCCATATGGCACAAAACCCCCCCAAATGACCCCATTTTGGAAAGTAGACACCCCAAGCTATTTGCTCAGAGGTATGGTGAGTATTTTGCAGATCTCGCTTTTTGTCACAAAGTTTTGAAAATTGAAAAAAGAAAAAAAAATATATTTTTTTTCTTTCTTCATTTTCAAAAACAAATGAGAGCTGTAAAATACTCACCATGCCTCTCAGCAAATAGCTTTGGGTGTCTACTTTCCAAAATGGGGTCATTTGGGGGGGTTTTGTGCTATTTTGGCATTTTATGGCCTTCGAAACTGTGATAGGTAGTGATGAGTGAAATCAAAAATTTGCGCCCTTAGAAATCCTGAAGGCGGTGCTTAGTTTTCGTGGTCCCGTACACGGCTAGGCTCCTAAAAAGTCCCACACATGTGGTATCCCCGTGCTCAGGAGAAGCAACAAAATGTATTTTGGGGTGCAATTCCACATATAACCATGGCATGTGTGAGCAAAATATCATTTAGTGACAACTTTTTGTAATTTTTTTTGTCATTATTCAATCACTTGGGACGAAAAAATAAATATTCAATGGGCTCAACATGCCTCTCAGCAATGTCCTTGGGGTGTCTACTTTCCAAAATGGGGTCATTTGGGGGGGTTTTGTGCTATTTTGGCATTTTATGGCCTTCAAAACTGTGATAGGTAGTGAGGAGTGAAATCAAAAATGTGCGCCCTTAGAAATCCTAAAGGCGGTGCTTGGTTTTCGGGGTCCCGTACACGGCTAGGCTCCTAAAAAGTCCCACACATGTGGTATCCCCGTGCTCAGGAGAAGCAGCAAAATGTATTTTGGGGTGCAATTCCACATATAACCATGGCATGTGTGAGCAATATATCATTTAGTGACAACTTTTTGTAATTTTTTTTGTCATTATTCAATCACTTGGGACGAAAAAAAAAATATTCAATGGGCTCAACATGCCTCTCAGCAATTTCCTTGGGGTGTCTACTTTCCAAAATGGGGTCATTTGTGGGGGTTTTGTGCTATTTTGGCATTTTATGGCCTTCAAAACTGTGATAGGTAGTGAGGAGTGAAATCAAAAATGTGCGCCCTTAGAAATCCTAAAGGCGGTGCTTGGTTTTCAGGGTCCCGTACGCGGCTAGGCTCCTAAAAAGTCCCACACATGTGGTATCCCCATACTCAGGAGAAGCAGCAAAATGTATTTTGTGGTGCAATTCCACATATAACCATGGCATATGTGAGCAATATATCATTTAGTGACAACTTTTTGTAATTTTTTTTTTTTTTTTTTGTCATTATTCAATCACTTGGGCCTAAAAAAAAAAAATTCAATGGGCTTAACATGCCTCTCAGCAATTTCCTTGGGGTGTTTACTTTCCAAAATGGGGTCATTGGGGGGGGGGGTTGTACTGCCCTGCCATTTTAGCACCTCAAGAAATGAGATAGGCAGTCATAAATTAAAAGCTGTGTAATTCCAGAAAATGTACCCTAGTTTGTAGATGCTATAACTTTTGCGCAAACCAATAAATATACGCTTATTGACATTTTTTTTACTAAAGACATGTGGATGAATACATTTGGCCTAAATGTATGACTAAAATTGAGTTTATTCGATTTTTTCTTATAACAAAAAGTAGAAAATATATATTTTTTTCAAATTTTCGGTCTTTTTCCGTTTATATCACAAAAAAAAAGGCACTCAAATACCATTAAAAGAAAATAGGATTTTTATAACAGCTTACCTGTAAAATCCTTTTCTTGGAGTACATCACGGGACACAGAGCGACATAGTCATTACTAATGGGTTATATAGATACCGTCAGGTGCTGGCACTGGCAACTTCCAAAACCGGAAGTACCCTCCCCTATATAAGCCCCTCCCATCCGGGAGCACCTCAGTTTTGTAGCAAAGCAATAAGTGTCCCTAAAGAGGGGCGGGAGCTCTGTGTCCCGTGATGTACTCCAAGAAAAGGATTTTACAGGTAAGCTGTTATAAAAATCCTATTTTCTTTCTCGTACATCACGGGACACAGAGCGACATAGTCATTACTAATGGGATGTCCTAAAGCAATGCCAAATGAGGGGGGGGGATACACCATATATAAGCTGAGCGCTATCAGACATGAGGATCTTTTGCGGCCTGCAACACACTGCGCCCAAAGGCGACATCCTCCTGACTTCTAACGTCCACCTGGTAGGACCTAGTAAACGTGTGTACCGAAGACCATGTTGCGGCCTTACAGATTTGAGCCAGGGAGGCCTGGTGATGCACTGCCCATGAAGTTCCAACTGCTCTCGTGGAGTGCGCTCTAACTTTGAACGGAGGCGGTCTCCTTCTCAAGCCATAAGCTTGCATAATGACCTGTCGAATCCACTTGGCTAAAGTAGATTTTGACGCTGCCTGACCCTTTCTGGGGCCTTCCGGCAGAATAAACAAAGTATCCGTTCTGCGAATCTGAGCAGTGGCTTTTAGATAAGCTTTAACTGCTCTTACTACATCCAAAGAATGCAATAACTTTTCCTCTACCGAAGTAGGTTTGGGGAAAAAAGAAGGAAGAACCACATCTTGGTTCAAATGAAACCTCGATACCACCTTAGGAAGAAAGGCTGGATGAGGACGTAACAGTACTCTGTCCTTATGGATAACCAGATATGGCTCCTTACAGGACATAGCTGCTAATTCCGATACTCTTTTAGCCGAACAAATGGCTACTAGAAAAATCAATTTCCTGGTGAGAAGCACCAAGGAAATATGCTGTAATGGTTCAAATGGTTGTTTCTGTAGAACCGACAGAACCAAGTTTAGATCCCATGGACATATGGGAATATTAACCGGAGGACTAATACGCATCACTCCTTGTATAAAGGCTTTGACTAGTGAATGCGAAGCCAAGGGCCTTTGAAAAAATATTGACAAGGCCGAAATCTGACCCTTGATAGTACTCAAGGCAAGCTTCCTATCTACAGCCCACTGTAGGAAGTCCAGAATCCTACCTATTACGTACTTATGTGGATGCCATTTCTTGGCCTCACACCACGCGATGTACGCCTTCCAGATTCTATAGTAGATCTGCCTGGATACCGGCTTCCTGGCATTGATCATGGTAGATACCACAGCATTAGAGAGCCCTCTCTTTTTTAGAATGTGGGCTTCAATAGCCAGGCCGTCAAACCTAGGGCTGGTAAGGAAGGGTGGTATATCGGTCCTTGCGAAAGCCGGACGACGTGGGAGAGTCCAAGGACTCCCCACTGAAATTTTACAATCTCCGCGTACCACGCTCTTCGGGGCCACGCTGGAGCCACCGGAATCACTGGTTTCTTTTCTACCCTGATTCTGCGGAGTAATCGAGGTAACCATTGTGGCGGTGTGAATGCATATATCAGCTTGAACTGATCCCAAGGGAACACTAGGGCATCCGAGCCGCAAGCTAGGGGATCCCTTGTCCGAGAGACAAACCTGTCCCCCTTTGCGTTGAATCTGGATGCTAGAAGATCTACATCCGATGTTCCCCACCGCTGACATATTGTCCAGAAAACCTCGGGGTGAAGGGACCCTTCCTCTGGGCCTAATTGCTGGCGACTTAGAAAGTCCGCCTTCCAATTCTCCACTCCTGGAATGAATACCGCAGATATGGCTGGGACATATTT
This sequence comes from Rana muscosa, assembly GCA_029206835.1. NCBI lineage: Eukaryota > Metazoa > Chordata > Amphibia > Anura > Ranidae > Rana > Rana muscosa. The sequence continues at coordinate 815,900,623 of CM055116.1, forward strand.
TTCTGCCCATTTCAGGATGTAATTTACTTCCCTCTGGGCTGCACGACTCCTGGTGCCCCCCTGATGATTGATATATGCCACTGCTGTGGCATTGTCTGATTGAATTCTGACAGGGGACCCTTGGAGTTTGGATGTCCATGCTACTAGGGCATACCGGGCTGCTCGTATCTCTAAGAGATTGATGGGCAGGGCCTTTTCTGCATCCGACCATCTGCCCTGGAGAGACTATTGCTCCAGTACTGCTCCCCAGCCTATAAGGCTGGCATCTGTAGTGACCACCTTCCAAGAAATCGGACTGAAGGATTTCCTTTTTTCCAGATTCTGGGGAACCAACCACCAACGGAGGCTCTTGCGAACGGAAGGGGACAAGGACATTGTAAGTCTAGGGCCTGAACTTTTTTGTTCCAGGCTGACAGTATGGCCCCTTGCAAATTCCTTGAATGGAATTGACCGTAGGGTACTGCTTCGAATGATGCCACCATTTTTCCCAGCAGCCTCATATACAGGCGTATGGACGGCTGTCTTTTTTGTACCCACTAAGTGGATCAAATCTTTCAAAGACAACACCTTTCCTCGAGGCAAGAATATTTTTCTCTGGCCTGAATCCAACCTTAGCCCCAAGTATTCCAGACTTTTGACTGGTTTTTAGGGCTGACTTGTCTCGGTTGATAATCCAACCGTGAGATTCCAGATACTTGATCGTCTTGTGAACGACCACGTCTAGTTTTTTCACTGAGTGGTCTATCAGCAACAAGTCATCCAGATATGCCATTATCATTACACCTTGTGTTCTTAGATTGGCCAATAAAGGGCCAGAATTTTTGTAAACACTCGTGGTGCTGTGGCCAAACCAAAGGGTAAGGCTCTGAACTGAAAATGGCGCCCTTCTACTGCAAAGCGTAGAAATTTTTGGTGGACTGGAAAGATGGGAATGTGCAAATAAGCATCTTTGATGTCGATCGTGGCTAACCAATCCTCCCCTTGTAGGGCAGTGGCCACCGATCGGATCGACTCCATCGGAAAGTCCTGATATACAGGAATTTGTATAGCCCTTTTAGAATTAATATGGGCCTCCCGTCCGCGTTTGCTTCGGGACTGTAAAGAGGTTTGAGTAAAACCCGAACCCTCATTCTTCCAGGGGAACCTCCATAATTACTCCTTGGAGCAATAGTTGTTCTAGTGCCAACAGGAGGGACTCTCTCTTCCGGGGATCCCTTGGCACGTTTGACCTCAAAAATGGGAAGGAGGAGAGTCTTTTAACTCCAAACAGTATCCCAAACCTACTGCGGAGAGCACCTATCTGTCTTGATCGTGTCCCGCCAGGTCTCTTGCGAACAACTGGAGTCCTCCCCCCACCCGACTGAGTGGGGGCTTCAATGAATTTAACTTTGGGGGAGGTTTTGTACCTCCCCTGACCCAGGGTTTCTCATTACCCTGCTACTGTCCCTGTTTTTTACCCCCGGGATTTGACCGAGGAGGCCGTCGGAACTGTTACACAGCCGATGCCCCAGGGACTGGAGAAGCAGGCCTCTTAAAGAGGGACCTCTAACTCTGCTTTTAACCGGCAAGAGCGTATTTTTACCGCTGGAAATTTTCTGGATATATTTGTCCAGGTTTTCCCTGAATAAGCGTTCACCATGAAATGGGACGCTAACCAGCCATTCTTTACAGGGAGCTTCAGCAGACCAGTTTTTGAGCCATAGGAGCCTACGCATATGTACTATAGACAGCGTAAGGCGGGAGGCCTGATGGACTGAATCCTCTATGGCGTCAACCGCAAAGCCTAAGGCTCTAGGTAGATCAGCTAGGGCAAAGCCTGCTGATCTGTCAAGTCCCTCAAGACCTGTTTCAACTGATCCTTCACTGCTTAGCAGACCCCAATAACTGCTACTGCTGGTTGTATCACCAAGCAGATTTTCATAAGGACTCCAATCTTTTATCTATTGGGTTCTTGAACATTTGGACATTATCCACTGGACATGTCAGTGATTTATACATACAAGAGATGGCTGCGTCCACTGTAGGGACCTTCCATTTTTTTTTTTTTTTTTGATGAACTTATCCTAAATGGGATAGACCACCGGAAATCTCTTGGGGGAATAAATATTTTCTCAGGACGTTCCCAATCCTGGTAAATGAGCCCTTTCAGTAAAGGGTGAAGTGGAAAAGAACAAACAGTCTGGGGGCTTCTAGCGACCCCAACGAGGATACAGTAGTGGTTGATGGTTCCACAAGGTGCATTTTTAAATGCTGATCGGACCATGTTAGTCAGAGACTGAACCCATAATCTTTCAGCTTGAGATGTTGAGAAAAGGTTCCCCCACTGTTGATTCCTCTATAACAGAATCAACCTCATCCTGATCCCCTTCAGGCAGGTCGATCCCTGTATGGGACTGTTGCTCTGCTAACAGGCACTCTGAAGGAGGAGACGGAGATCGGGCGTGCTTTCCCTGACAGGGAGGCAGCGATAAATGTTGACAATCTCTCTCTAATCCTCCCAGAGCTGAGGAAAAAACCTCCTCTGTTACATACACAGGAGCAGGTGAACTGAGGACAGCCACAGTACCAAGTACCCCTGCGGGGTCTCTACGGTCACTTACCTCTGAACTTCAGGGGAGACTGGTGCAGCAGGAGTATGCCCAAGATCCTCCGAGCCCGATGAGACCCCCTTCGCTTCCTGGAAGATTCAGTTCCGGAGCTTCTGGACGGCATATTCCTAAGCCTAAAGCTGAGGTATTCCAGCCGTAATACACCACTTTTACTGAGAATAGTCTAGCACAATTGCTGCTATATCACAGTTGGTGTCTACTAATGTGCCTTTCTAGGGGATGCCTGTATCAACCGCTTGCTGTATGCCTTTAAATGTTGCCAGCTCTGTCTCTGTACTTCATAGCCAGCTCACTACAATATTGTGGTTTTTTTAAACTGCTGGGACGCCCGCACATGCGCAGAAGCGCTGCGGCGCGCACAGAGCGTCATCCCCCAGGCTCCGCCCCCTTTCCCGGCTCACCTCTATATATAGAGGCGCGTGCACGCGCTCGCGCGCGGGCACGTGCGCCTTCGGCGCTAATTTCAAATATGGTAACAAGGGACAGGAGCCAGGGCCCCTCTTTGCCGCAGGCCGGGGGATGGACGAGCACTGCAACATGGCAGAGGAAGCAGTTTCCTATAAGAGAACTCACCATCTGCCTGGACTTTGCTCTGCTGAGAAGAAGCTAGTCCACATGACAAGAAAACATTCCACAGCGGCCTCTAGTGGACAAACACAGGTACCGCAGTCTAATATATTAAATATATATATAAAAAATTTTTTTTTTTTTTTTCTTGACCACCATTAAAAATTATTACATTTTTTTAGTAGTTACAGGCATGCACAGAATTTTGCGGGAATACCATTAGGTAACAGACAGAAAGACAAATTAGGCTTGGGGGTCCCCCAATAGAACCAAGTTCCTGGGGGCCCCCACTTACCTGTTCCCCGCCGCAGGACTTTGTTTGGTCCACAAAAGCCCAAACTTCACCTATCACGGCAGGCATTGTAATCAAACCTTCAGGGACCGGGTTCCCAAGGATTCCACTCCCCTGGACCTGTATAGCACCCTGCACAGAAAACATCTTGGTCGTGGGTATGACCAGAGCTCTGGATCCCAGGGTCCAGCTCTCCTAAGAGAAGCATTACAGGCAAAACCTTGCTCTTCTCTGCAAGGCCCGGGTACCGACCGTTTAGCTATGAAGCTTTTTTGGTCGGATCCGGAATAGCTTACTGAGGCCCAAAAGAACCTGTACGCAAGCTCAGTGAAAAACACATGTTTCTTCTTGGCCAACACCTTAGACACTGGCAAAAAACTGAGGTGCTCCCGGATGGGAGGGGCTTATATAGGGGAGGGTACTTCCGGTTTTGGAAGTTGCCAGTGCCAGCACCTGACGGTATCTATATAACCCATTAGTAATGACTATGTCGCTCTGTGTCCCGTGATGTACGAGAAAGAAAGTTCTATTTGTGGGAAGAAAAGGACGCATATTTCGTTTGGGTACAACATTGCATGTCCGCACAAAATCCAGTTAAAGCAGCGCAGTGCCAAATTGTAAAATCACCTGTGGTCTTTATGCTGCGTATTGGTCCGGGGCTTAAGTGGTTAAAGGTGAACAAAGAATTTTAGATGGATGCAAAGTTCCCCCAAATTCATATCTCAGAAATTAAATACAAATTCACCTTTGGGCTAATCTGTGAAACCTCATCACAATTTATAAACTGTATCAGCCAATGGACTCTATATTTATAGCAGAATATTTATGATCTGAAACAGAGGCTTAACTAGAACCTTCAGGGCCCCAGTGCAAGAAACCATTAGGAGCCCCCTGACCCCCGGCCGGGGCCCTTTCCCACTGATCCCAGGGCCTTTTACTTCCCTCATGGGACCATTTATTATGGTCCAGCAGAGAGAATCTTTCACATGTTCTGCAGCAGGTCCCCTTCCTGACATCTTGCCCCCGCCCCCCCCCCCCACGGTGGTGGAATGCCAGGGTCAAATTGCGACCTTTGTGACTATCGGCATTAGTAGTTTTGTATTTTGGTTATTATATTTTTTAATAATTTTTACCTTGTTATGTAATTGTAGTGGACCCCTAATTTAGGGGGTCGATATGCCCAAATTTAGGGGGTGGCCTGAGCCATAGCTTGGCTCAGGCCTTCTGATTTGTTAGACTGGACTCTGCTCTGCTGTAAGTGTTGTCTGGTGTACAGTTCCCCTTTTTGGCCTGTGGATGGCACTGTTGCTCAGGCCTGGGGTCGAACCACAGGTGACACGATAGCGTGATTGGGTGTCCTCTCTCAGCAGCCGTGCAGTGGGCGTGATCTACCCGCTGTGCATGCCGGGAGAGGGTACAAAAGGGGCAGACGCCATGATCTAGGTGTGGTGTGTCGGGGGGGGGTGATTCCAGGGGGACCCCCTGGTGGTGAAGTCACGCCCTGTGGCCCCTGTGGCCCTGCTGGCCTGGGGCTGCGTGAACTGGCCAAGGAGTCTCGGGCACCTTTAGCCCGAGGCTGCAGCGTTCCAGGCAGGCCCAGTACCTTTTAACTGGGTCTGCGATCCATATGCTGGAGTTCCAGGGAGCCCGTGTGAGGGGCGGCCCGCTCTGAAAGAGAGGAAACCAGGGGAGGACCTGTCTGATGGACCGGTGAGAGATTTCACAGTGAAAGAGGGGCCTGGTTTGCCTATCAGAGGGAGGACTCAGCATTCAGCAAGATAACCCTGTAAAGTGCCCATCATCGGTTCTCTAAGTTTTACAGAGGTTTAAGGAATGTTCAGGATTCAGGAATAACAGGATTCTGCTACAATTAGAGAATCTCCTGAACCATCCCTGGAGGGGACAAAGCTACAGTATTGTTCGAGCTCCACTCCGGCTGCTAGAACTGTGAGAGGGATCTATCCGGATGAGCTAAACCCACTCGGGATCGAGGGCGACAAGTAAGCCAAGTGTTGTGTGCCTGAATCTACCTCCTATCTTTGCTACTTATTTCTCTTTTCAAATCCTCCCGTTAACTGAAGCAAAGGAAAATAAACTCTTTGTTGGAGTTGAAGTTGTGTGGACATTGGCCTTCTTGGGGGACAAATATAGACTTGTCCCTACATTCTGAGAACCAGTGGAAAGAGGTAACTCGCTGCAGGACCCAAAATTGTGAACACCGCCTGATCTCTAATACAGAGAACACGGGCTTGTGGCATGGTGTATCTTATCCCCCGCAGGTGGAGGTAAGCGGGGGAAAGGGATATGTGTGCTACACGTGGGGGCTCAAGTCCGGGATCTGCAGCTACCCCTGGACACTGGACTTTGTTTTTCCCTGTGTGTGGATCTGTGGAAGTTGGCCATTTTGGGAGAATTTGAACTGCGCGACTTGTGGGAGAAATGGAGGTACAGGCCTAACTGTATTTCTAACTGCGTAGTTCGTGGGCGTGTCTCAAGCCTAGAAAAGCCTGCAAGCTATGTGCAGGAAGAAAAAGGGGGAGGAGCCCCCACCACTTGTGTGTTGCACGTGGTGCATTGGCACCAAAAGGACAGTACAAGCTGGACTAGTGAAGGAGAAGCAACATGTCTGCAGCCCCATGGATTTCTGTTACACCATTCAGAAAAGGAAGGGGCTGGTAAATGACATATTTATCGGCCCCTTCCCCTGCTCTCCATCCTGACACATCCACCGCAACAGCCACCAGGAGAGGGGAGGGGGGAACCTGGCGGCTCTGCGGGTAAAACGAAGGGTGGGGGGGGGGCAGGACAGCACACAGGGGCCCGGAGGCAGCGGGACCTTGATAGGAGGGGTGACGTCATATAGAAGAACTGATCCACTCCTGCAGTCGCTGGGCTTTTAGTGGCTGCAGGAGAAAAATGGAGGAAATCGGTTCTTCGATAAGCCGTGGCCCCGGCCACCACTCCCTTCCAGGTGTGCAGGGGAGCTGACGTCCCTGACCTGACAACAAAATGAGTCTCTCTTGGTTAACCTAATGCCAATCTTGGTCTTAATCAACCCTAATATTTTCATGCCAATAAGTAGCGAACAGGTCCACAATACTAAGGTCTACGCGGATTTTGTGTCATTTGAAGCAAAGAAGTAATTTGAAAAAAGATTCTTTAGACTTAATGATGATCACTGATATTTAGTGTATGCTACAAATTTGCCACCCAGCAATTAACCGCTTACCAACCGGCACCTGCAGATATACGTCTGCAGAATGGCACGGCTGTGCAAAGCAATGTACAGGTACGTTGCTTTGAATTTGCTGCCGTGCGGGCGCGCACGCCACCGGCAGCACGCGCATGCCCCTGCCGCAAGCTCCACCGGTGTCCCGTGATTGTGTCACGGAGCTGCAGAACAGGGAGATGCCTGTGTAAACAAGGCATTTGCCTGTTCTGCCTTGAAACAGGACACTGATCTACTGCTCCCTGTCATCGGGAGCAGTGATCACTGTTGTGTCACTTGTAGCCCAGCCCCCCCACGTCACACGACCGCGCAATTGTCAGTTAAAGTGAAGCAGTGCCAAATCGCAAGAAATGGCCCGGTCATTGGGCAGCCAAATCCTCCGGGGCTGAAGTGGTTAATAGCATAAATTCATATTCACAGCTGGTCTTAAATGAATTGTGTACAGTGTATAAATGGTGTCACATCTGAAAGTTAAATACTCAAAGGGTGTAAGCAACATTTTGTATAAAAATTAGGTTGCTGAACACAGAGTTTCAAGCCTCAACGGCAGGAATGTGATAAATCTGTAAGGACAGTGTATCTCAGTCCAGGATAATCCATGCAATCTAGGTAATTCAATGAAATACAGGCATCAAGATCTGACTCAGCAAGGGGTGAGCCTGACCTTTGCAGTGATACCACTGATTCCACACAAATAGCAGGGGTTATTCTCTATATAGGATGCAGGCAGTGGACAGGCTTTTCCACTGCTTTCTCAATAAAATCAATTTCAAGACTTTTGTTTTGATGCAGCTGGAATATATTTAGCTGATTTGAACTAAGTTTTTAGTTGGGTTTTAGGGAATAATTAGATGAATGTGTACACTGCCACCACATGGTTAGCTAGAGAGCAACACATTATTGTACATCCTCTACATTGCCTCCACACTGTGTGGGACTCAGTGCACAGTAGTATGTCCCAGAATCTGAAGATGTCAAACTTTTCAGTCTCAGGGGAAACTGACGACCTGTCTTGTCATGTTCATAGTCAACACGTCCTTTTAGGTCATTGGCTAAGTCTTCCTTTTTGGTGAGGTCTTGCAGAAGAAACTTTATGTTTTGTCCTGGTTTTTGCAGGTACCAAAACATGGAATATGCTGACCCATTATAATTGCAGTCTATAGTAATATTTGTTCCCTCGGAGAGCACTGTGCTCTGTAGTGACTGGGTCACTGTTTGTGCAAAAGCAGAATCTGAAAAATAAACAGATGGAATATTAGATTAACACTCTAATGAAGCCTACATTCATTTTCTGTAAAGCTGAGCATTTAAAACAAAAAAAAAATATATATATAATTTATTTATATATATATATATACAGTACAGTATATTCTAATTAGATGCTATTGGTGGTCAGAATGCAGTGATAAAAAGTACAAATGTTGTTACTTACACATAAAGGCTGCTTCAAGTATTAAGGGAAGGCAGTGGAAGATGTGCATGTTTGCTGCTGTTTCCAGATATGTGGTACTCTGCATGTTATAATGACAATGACATGACAAAGGAAGGAGGAGGAGATTTCAAAATTTTCAAAAATGTTTATTGCCCTATTTTCTGAAAATAAATCTTTTTTGCTTGCAACAAACAGAATATTGCTCATGTATTATAAGACAGGCATGCTATAAATATGGGGCTTCATTAAATTGCAAAGTGGTGCAATAAGTCCTAAAAATTATCAGCAATTATATTTCTCTTGATAGTTATACATTTTGGGAATTTGATCGGCTGCTTGCTGCAGTTCATTTTGCAAAATTTTTCCCTGCAATACCTTGTTAAATATACCCATCATTATTGCTAACTGCTTACATTTTTTATGTTATGTTTTGCATTACTGTTGAGGCGCAATGGGCAAAGGTACGAATTTACTGTACATAATGGGATAAACTCCCCCCACATCCTTGCCCCCTCACCCCATTTAATAAAACACACTTACAACCATTAGGTTGAAAAGGGCAAGGCCACAGCTTTTTAAAAATTCCAACACATAACCAAATTAACACTTTAAACCAGTGCCAGTCACAGCAATTGAAGGGGGGTGTGACCTGGTAAAGCCAAATGGCAGACCTCCATCCCTGGTATAAGTTGCAGGAAAGGAGAGAGAAATTGGACTTTGAATGAGGCCCGCCATATCAAATAGAGTAAAGACATATATGTAAATATAAATGAATTCACCGTTTATTGAAATGCAAGGTACATATCAAAACTCTTGAATAGGTATGGTAATAAATAGTAGTCACATGACTTACACTTGATTTATACTGCTCATAGCATGAGATACAACCAATAGATTCACATGATAATACAAACAATGAATTTGATACATAAACATATATGCATAAAGGAAAATCCTATCACTGGAAGGGTACTCAGACACGATTTGGTTTCTCAACTATTCACAGGTAACTACTTGGGGCTTACTAATCACATTTCTACACCCTCGGGGGGGGGGGGGGCACTCATGGGACAGTATCTATTGCCTATATATTAAACCACCACTTCACATGTAGTCCCCTTGAGTAGGGTGACCAGACATCCCCGGTTTCAGGGGACAGTCCCCGGATTGAGGACACTGTCCTCTGACCAAATCTGTCCTCGGTTTTGTCCCCGGATTGGATTTGAACAGGGGCTGGAGCAATTTCAAAGACAGTCAGTGCAGAATTTAAAAAAAAATCGTAATTACACACCGCCGCTCCTACTAGCTTAGGGGGGTGTATTTTTTCCATTATATGTGCCCCTTTCTGATGATCTTGTGCTAGTCGGAGCGGAGGGAATATTTCTTCAGTTTGGGGTGCATACCCATTCAGCTCCGCTCACATGTTCTTCTGCCTTGGCTCAAGTCCCGGCCAGCCGCCTGCCGGCTTATCTCCTTGCCTTCCCTGGCGGAGTGATCTTCCTCCGCACCCCACACAGTAGTAGCCGGGGCCCGGAGAGTAAGACTTGACAGGCTGTGAGGTGGGCGGCGATGGGCAGAGAGTCGCTGATTGCCGCCATTACTAGTAAAAAAACAACATATGTCCCCGGTATTTATTTTAAATATCTGGTCACCTTACCCTTGAGGGAACACCTAGATAACCTTCATTCTCCATACATCACTCATATACCCTTTTTTAAACACTTTTGTACGTTACCAAGCATGTCATGTGCATTGTACACACATATCTCTCTGGATTGTGCTGTGACCACCCAGCTTCCCTTTGGCTGCTTTCCTCAGTTTTTGGAAGGTTCTCCCTCCTCAACCCCGCGGGAGACACTCTACCTCAGATCCCCACAAGTTCCTGTGCAGAGGCTGGACCCAGTTTTGGGACAGAGTTTCAAGTCATTAACCTGTCGCCATTCCTTTGGGTAAATGATTTCCTTTATAATTTAATATTGAATTATAAAATATATATATTTTTTTATTATTTATTATTTTTTGATATTCCTTTACAGTATACTGGTGTACTACACTCCTGATGAGTGGCTGTAACGCCATGAAACACGTTGAGTGCTATCATATACCAAGATACAGTATTTTCCTTTATGCATATACGTTTATGTATCTAATTCATTGTTTGTATTATCATGTGAATCTATTGGTTCTAGTTCATGCTATGAGCAGTATACATCAAGTGTAAGTCATGTGACTACTATTTATTACAATACATACTATTCAAGAGTTTTGATATGTACCTTATATTTCAATAAACGGTGAATTCATTTATATTTACATATATGTCTTTACTCTATTTGATATGGCGGGCCTCATTCAAAGTCCCATTTCTCTCTCCTTTCCTGCAACCAGTGCCAGTCACAGTTGTACTGTGAGCACGCAATTCCAAATTGGTCTGTCCTTACCATAAGTGCTGGACTGACAGCCTACTTCCAATTTTCCATCAAGGGCTTAGCCCATTACACCAACTTTACTGCTGGCAAGGTCAAGAAACCGCAGCAAGCTGTGACATACCAAAAAGAAAAAAAGGGGCGGGAGGGTGGGCAGCTCTTCCATCCACGTTCTTCTTCCAAAAGGCCCATAATTCCCTGGGGCAATAACTTTACTGAGCTCTGGCCCAGCCCATCCCCCATAGTTTGACCAATCCCGACCATACACCTAACTTGTCCAGCACCTGGCCATGCCCCCATCAGTCAATGCTCTCTTTCCCTAAGGGGGTTCGAGAGGCCTTCATTCTAGTAATTGCATCCTACAAGGATCTCAATTTTACTCTTAGCTGTTGCTATGCCATTATTATACTTGATGTGCTCACTGCTTATTATAAATATCAAATATCACCAATATGGTTAAATACATATACAGTATATATACTGTATAATAGTATTGATAATACAATCAAAGTGTGTCTATACACACACACACACATATATACTGTAAACTTTTGTTAATTGTATTCGCTGGTAATTTATTCAGACGTCTAGCAAATTTCCATCATTTACATTCGTCTTGAAGGAGCACATCTTTGCTGATCCTAGCAGCAGTAATACAGTAGCCAATAATGGGGGAACTTAAAGGGTAAAAAAAGAACACTAAGAATATCCAGATATCCTTTATGTTATTTCCGTTATGCCTTTGTTTAATATTCATTCTGCTCCCTCAATAATAACTCCCTTTGTAGCCACCCAAATAACCTGAAATCAGAGACTACAAGTGTAAGTGAAGACCAGTGATAAACAAGAGTGAAAGAACTTGTCCTGGGCACCCCTTTAGATGAGAAGGTTCCTCCCTGCGCACGGTGCACCTCTGTATGGCGCAGACATTTGCTGTGCAGTGCTAATTAGTTGCTTGATTACTGTTCCAGAAGCTGATAGAATTAAGCATACAATTAGATGAGAAGACTGCATAACTTAAGTCTACACCAGACAGGGTCTAGTCCCATCCTCAACATATACATCTAAAGGGTGCCCAGGAATGTTCTCTTTCCCTGTGGCTCTGACTCTGGAGCAATACAGCAGTATAGTGGATGAAGTATCACCTATCCCCTCTCAGGCTGTTATGAGCAGTGGGAAATATTAAAATACAGTGCAGGGATGGACTAAGGATATGCACACATTTTAAAGCAAGAATTTTTAAAGCAAAAATGTTTTAACACAAATTCAGCACATCACACTGTTCCTTTTTTTCTCACTGAACTTTATTTGAAGTATATTTAATTCATGTCACTGTACTGCAGCATTATGCGCTGCTGTACAGTGACATACTATAATGTATAAATGCAACAGGTCCAGGCTGCATTGCAGTGTGAATGGGACACATAGAAAACAATCGTTTTCTGTGTGTCCTTGTGGTGACAGGTGTTTTACAATGCAGTAAAATGCCAGTCACCACCACACAAGAAGTAGGAAATCAGCTTAAGTGTATCTAATACTAGTAAATCTAACACCCCCCTCCCCCAGATTAATAATGCTGCTGTCCAAAGGTGCCTCTGTTGCTCCTCCATCCAGAGTGTAGGCACCCTAAGATAAAAGAGTGTGTTACTGGCCGGATCACCAGGTGAAAATTTAAGGGAAAAAGACTAAAAAAAGTAAACAAATTCAGTCGCCACATCTAATGATTGGTAAGCTGCAATATGAAAATTTGGGGGTTTTGTGTTTATTATCGCTTTATGTTGGAGCTAGCACAGAAGATCAATACTAATACTCCATAAATACCATGCTACCTGCAGGGAGTGCTCCCTTTCACTTATGTTCAAGTGTCCATCAGGAATAATTGCAGCTTGCTTCCCCCATTTGAACAATGCGTTTTTTTAAAGGAACATGTTAATAATGAAAAACAAAAAAAAAAAAAAATGTAATTCTAAGAAAAAATAACTAAATAGCAAAACTAATAAAACTATCAGAACTTTCAGAAAAAAAAAATAGACAGATGTTTAATAAATGTAATTTTCTTTTTATTCTATTTTGTATTCTATTTTTATTCTACAACACTATTTAAAGACCCATGCTTTTTACATCACATTCGTACATTAGAGACAATGCAAAGGCTATGCAAATAGCACCCTCTAGTGGAAAATGGATGATAGTATTCAGCAACAGTCAGACATCAAAATAAATGTAGACTAACTGTAAACTAACTGCATATAAAATGTACTTATTTAAAGGAAACCTGCGATAAAAAAATATGGGAGAGAGCACTGCTGACTGAATTTTTAAAAGTGTGGGCTCTGGGACAGATGTTGGTATTTTGGCATTACTGCATATGGCATGAGTCAAAAACCTGTAAGAAGTACAGATAACAGAAGTTTTGGGCTTGTTTCTTCATTTATTACATGCTTGTTTCATGTCAGTGACTCACTAAGTAGTGAAGCCAAAATAAGTATAACAGCTCTGGTAAAATAAAGAGACTAGTCCATCCAGTTCAGTGGATGTGTTTATCGCTAATAATTCTTTTACCCCTGTATATTGTGTCTGCTAAAAAAACACATTTAATATATTTTTTTATGTTATCTATGCTCTTAGCTGATCCCAGATACTGTGAAAGTGAATTCCACATTTCCACTGCTCTAACAGTTGTAGCGGGGTGTTGAATTTAAGGGAAGTGTCTGAGTGGTAATTAGGCTCAGACAAATTGATTGTTAGGGTTAATGGACCATTTTTGTTAATGGGAGATAGTGTTGGTGCACAGTTCCCTGTGGCATACGGGTGGCGCTGTCGCCATGGGCCAGGGTTGAACCACCAATCCAGGGCTGCACCTTTTGTGTCCCCTCTCGGCAGTAGTACGGCAGGGCGGGGAACCTGCTGTGCCTGTCGGGAGAGGGTATAAAAGGGGGCGGACATCTTCCATTGGGGTTCGTTCGTCCACGCCCAGGCACCTTCAGCCTGTGTGTGTGTGTGGCTCGTCCGCGCCCAGGCACCTTCGGCCTGGGCGTGAGGATGGTCGTCTCCAGGTGCCTTAGGCCCGGAGGTGGAGTTCCTGTTCCATCCCAGACACCTTCAGTCTGGGGTGAAGTACTATTTTGAAGGCCCGGGGCCCAGCAACCTTCGGCTGGGGTCCGCTAGGGATCGAGGACTCCCAGGGTTTCCCGCCTTGCGAGGGGACCCGTATCTGAGATTAGGAGGCCAGGGAGGTAACCCTTTCCGAAGACCCAGCGCAGAGTCGTGGTGATGGTGAGGGCCTCTGGTAACTCTCCGGAGGGATGTTTTCTCCTTGACATGGGCCAATACTTTAAGAAGGAAGTTCACCCGGTCAGTGGCAGTGACTTCATAGGGCAAGGACCTATTCACTAGGTCAGTGGCAGTGACCCTACGTTTCAAGTCAGTGGCAGTGACTTTATTCACCCGGTCTGTGGCAGAGACCAACCTCACGGTCTGTGGCAGAGATTGTGCGCCAAAGCTGTTTGAGAAACCTAAACAGTCTAAAGAGTTAATCTACGTTTGTGCCTGGACCTCCTTCACATCTAAGCTATCCTGTATCTTCGCTCCAACCTGTCTGCTATCAAAGAGGCTGTTTATTATCCTGTGTGAAATAAATGTTGAGTTGGACTTTCAGCTAGTGTGGACATTCACATTCCTGGGGAAAACCAGGACTTGCATCTATTCAAAGTAGAGGTGAGATCATTCTTGGTAGGACTTTGACTCTGGCCGCAGACAAGGCCCAAAACTAACACCGCTCAACCTCTTTACTCAGGAGGGTACGGGCTTGTGGTGCGGTGTGCCTCTCTCTGCCTGCGAGGAGACTAATTAAATGCAGGTTGGGGAGAGGTGGGTGCGCTACACAGTAAAGAACCTTTTATCGCAACAGAATCATAGCAATCGATAACAGAATATTTCAAATCGCTGTGATCTATAGGAGTGTATGAGAGGGGAAGTGGTTAAACAGTTTATTCCATATACTGCAGTCGATACATTTTAAAAGTTGAACTAAAGGTGTTAATACTTACATTTCCAACAGTCCCTAGCTGGCACTGGCATCTTCTTCTGTTTGCTGGTCTTTGGGTGTTTTCATTGGCCAGCGGGGGGGTGACATCACTCCTGCACATGCGCAGGAGACTGTTATCCTGGCACACAGAGACTGGCCCGGCACTGTAAGCTGAGAAGCGCATGCATAGCTTAGTTTACAACCCTGGAGAAGACAGCAATCAGGCAGGTAGGGGCATTTTATTGCAGAAGAGACAATGCATGTCTTTTCTGCAATATAAACCTGTTCGCTGTTTTTAGAGCAGGACTTCAGTTCCGCTTTAAGTGCCTCTTCTCCAGAGGGTTTCAGTTTAACTTTTGATATCATTCCACATAACTGAGGCCCCCCAGTCCTTTTATTAGTTTCCTGTCCTTCTCTGAACTCTTTCCAGCTCAAAGACATCTTTCCTGAGCATCAATAACCATACCTGAACTGCGTATTCAAGATGAGACTGAATCAGTTTTGTAAAGTGGTAGAATTATAGTTTTGTCCCTTAAAAAAAGATTCTTTATAAAGCACGATAGTGTTCTGTTAGCTTTGCTAGCGGCAGCATGGCATTGTATGCTATTGTCGAGTCTATGGTCTACAAGAACCTCAAGATCTTTTTCCATTCCCAATATTTCCAGATGAGCTCTTCCTAATGAGGAAATATTTTTAAATCCCAAATACATAACTTTGCATTTTATCTCATCTGCCCTGTAGCTGCCCACCCCTATATTTTACCAAGATCTTTTTGTAAAGTTGCTATATTCTATAAAATAGCCATATACAATATCACTACTCTCTGGATGTGTTCCTATACCAATTTTTTTATGTGGGCCCATACAATGTTTTCAATGCTCAATAGACCCTAATTTGAAAAACTAAGAGTACATGGGCTACTGTATTGCATGCTGTAGCAAAGCCCAAATAAACAATGTCCACAGGCTTTCTTCTATCTAAAGCTCAATTCCTCCTAATAGGTTTGTCTAACAAGAAGGGTCCTTTATAAATCATTTATAAATGTTGATTGTGACTAGGCTTGTGCAATTCGTTTCGTAACGAATCAAAATTCGTCTGAATTTAGCAACTTTCGGACATTCGGAAGCATTCGAATTTCCGAACAAAGCAATTACGAATTAAACCGAATCCGAAATAAATTATATCGCAAATAGCGAATGCCCGAATGTCTTCGGCATAATTCGTTATGAAAAAAGTTCCGAATGTACGAATCCATTCGAAGCACAATAACACTCTGCTCTGCTCTCTGCTTCTCCCTCACCGTGCTGAACTCCCTCTCAAAATGGTGTACAGGGGCGGAGGCTATAGCCGCATGTAAAAAACAAAAGTAAAATACGAGATTTCGAATCGTTAAAAATAACCGCTATGTACCGGTATTTAGAAAAGTACAAATCCATTCGAAGCACATTAGGCATAATAGGCAGCGTCGTTGTGAGATAGACACGGAAAATTCCGAATCAACGAACCCAAAAAAAAGTTACGAAAGTAGGAGTTGTGTCCAGAATCAAGGAAAAAAAATGTACTCTACCGTAAGTACGATTTGTAAATCAACTAAAAATAAGGCTTACATTAACACAAATCATTCCGATTCAACTAAAAATGTCGCTTGCGAAAATACGAATTAGTCCGAACACGAAAAATCCCGTCTAGCAAAATTATGAACGATTACGAATCAACAGGACCGAAAAGAAGCGAACCGAAACGAAACAAATTTTTCCGTTGTGCACATATCTAATTGTGACTTATGATGCCATTTGTACTGGGCCTGAAGATTAAGCCTGAAGATTAGTTAAAAATCCTAAATAATATATATTTCTTGAAAGCAGATACCCTAGAAAATAAAATAGCGTTAGTTCCAATATTTATGTCACAAAATATTAACGCAATAGTTTTTGAAATGCAAAATTCCAGTAACAATACACAAAAGTGTATATAATTTAGGGCACATAAACACAACATATTACCCAATTTTTTAGCATTATAAAAAAGACAAGGTTATGTTGAGTTAATAGATACCCAGCATAGCAAGGCTTTAAATTGTGAGCACCCACAAAAAGGCAACAAGCTTCAGTACCCTATATTTTCCACAGACAAAGCCTTAAAAATCCCTACAGGTCATCAGTTTAGAGTTAATCATGAGTAATGAGGCGAGAATTATTGCTCGCTTCTCACTCCTGCATGTGTGGCAAAATGTAACATTTGTATTGCAATGGGTATTTTTGTGCATAGGCACCCCGATGTGTACATTTAAACATACATGTATGTAGAGGTGTGGGCGTAACTTAATTTTTTTATAAACATGTTTTTTTTTTCCACTAAACACAAAGTCTTTTATGTAGGGATGTTTTTGGTGACAGGTTCTCTTTAATGAGACACTGTGGGGTTAATTTATTAAAACTGGAGACTGCAAAATCTGGGGTAGCTGTGCATTGTAGCCAATCAGCTTCTAACTTCAGCTTGTTCACTTAAAGCGAAGGTCCACCCGAAATCTTTTTTTTAAAAGCCAGCAGCTACAAATACTGCAGCTGCTGACTTTTAATAAATGGACACTTAACTGTCCAACGCGCCCGCGATGTCGGCAGCCGAGGCCGAGCAATCGCTTGTCTCTCGGCTGCCGCCGCCACCATCCTCGGTGAGGGAATCAGGAAGTGAAGCGTGGCGGCTTCACTGCCCGGTTCCCTTCTGCGCATGCGCGAGCCGCGCGGCGCGCCCTCAGTGGTCCCCGCTGTCTCCTGGGAACTCTGTGTTTCCCAGAAGGCAGCGGGGGGAGTGGAGTGACTCCCGTGGGAGTCATTCCCGGAAGTGGGTGCAAATACCTGTATTATACAGGTATCTGCACCCCCCTCCCCCTGAAAGGTACCAAATGTGACACCGGAGGGGGGGGTGGTTCCGAAAAGCGCAGGTTCACTTTTTGTGTGGACCTCCGCTTTAAGCTTTGACACTAAAACCTTTAAGCTGATTGGTTTCTATGCACAACGGCACCAGATATTGCACTCTTTTAGTTTTAGTAAATCAACCCCTGTTTTTTCACCTGCCCTCCAATGAAGCTAATGGGGAGTAGATCACACTCCACTAGCTTCTTCCCTGGTCATACTGGCTGGAGATAGTGACACTAAGTCCCAGAAGTGACATTTTAAACATCGCTTCCGGGTCATTAGTAGGGATGAGCTTCGAGTTCGAGTCGAACTCATGTTCGACTCGAACATTGCCTGTTCGCCCGTTCGCCGAACAGCGAACAAATTGGGGTGTTCGCGGCAAATTCGAAAAATCTATGGGAGAAATCTAAAGTGCTAATTATAAAGACTTATATGCAAGTTATTGTCCTAAAAAGTGTTTGGGGACCTGGGTCCTGCCCCAGGGGACATGTATCAATGCAAAAAGACGTTTTAAAAACGGCCGTTTTTTCGGGAGCAGTGATTTTAATAATGCTTAAAATGAAAAAATAAAAGTGAAATATTCCTTTAAATTTCGTACCTGGGGGCTGTGTATGATATGCATGTAAAGTGGCGCATGTTTCCCGTGCTTAGAACTGTCCCTGCAAAAAATGTCATTTTTGAAAGAAAAAAAGTCTTTTAAAACTGACTCGCGGCGATTAATGAATTGTCGGCTCCTGGCAATACATACAAAAGTCATTGATAAAAAAAAAAAAAAAGCGTGGGGGTTCCCCAGAATTCAATTACCAGGCCCTTCAGATCTGGCATGGATTTTAAGGGGAACTCCACCCCAAATTAAAAAAAAATGGCATGGAGTCCCCCTAAAAATCCATACCAGACCCCTTATCCGAGCACGCAACCTGCCCGGCCGCAGGGGAAAAGGGGGGGACGAGAGAGCGGCCCCCCCTCCCTCCTGAACCGTACCAGGCCACATGCCCTCAACATGGGGAGGATGTCCCCATGTTGATGGGGACAAGGGCCTCATCCCCCCAACCCTTGCCCGGTGGTTGTGGGGGTCTGCGGGCAGGGGGCTTATCGGAATCTGGAAGACCCCTTTAACAAAGGGGACCCCCAGATCCCGGCCCCCCCTATGTGAATTGGTAAGGGGTACATTGTACCCCTACCATTTCACGAAGAAAGCGTAAAAAAATGTTTAAAAAAAACACACAAACACCTTGAAAAAGTCCTTTATTTAAAAAAAACAAAAAAAAAACATTCCAGCG
This sequence comes from Rana muscosa, assembly GCA_029206835.1. NCBI lineage: Eukaryota > Metazoa > Chordata > Amphibia > Anura > Ranidae > Rana > Rana muscosa. The sequence continues at coordinate 815,919,400 of CM055116.1, forward strand.
GCGATCCCGATGTCCAGCGCTGTCCTTCATTGGTTGTGCCTGAGCGGACCTGATGGGGAACTCCCTCTCAGTATTTTAAATGTATAGACCCGCCCCTTCTAAAGTTCCCCATCAGGTCCGCTCAGCGGACCAGATGCGGAACATGAGAAGGGGCGGGTCTATACATGTATTACCACAGTGAGAGAAGTTCCCCATCAGGTCCGCCCCCTCGGTATGTCGGACCCGCCTACGTCATTGGCTTGAGCGGGGAACTTCCTTCACTGTGTAATTTAAATTTACATAGTGAAGGAAGTTCCCCGCTCAAGCCAATGACGTAGGCGGGTCCGACATACCGAGGGGGCGGACCTGATGGGGAACTGCTCTCACTTTGGTAATACATGTATAGACCCGCCCCTTCTCATGTTCCGCATCTCGTCCGCTGAGCGGACCTGATGGGGAACTTTAGAAGGGGCGGGTCTATACATTTAAAATACTGAGAGGGAGTTCCCCATCAGGTCCGCTCAGGCACAACCAATGAAGGACAGCGCTGGACATCGGGATCGCCGCGGGACACTGGATTTCACCGCTGTTTTTTTTTTTGTTTTTTTTTTAAATAAAGGACTTTTTCAAGGTGTTTGTGTGTTTTTTTTAAACATTTTTTTCCGCTTTCTTCGTGAAATGGTAGGGGTACAATGTACCCCTTACCAATTCACATAGGGGGGGGGCCGGGATCTGGGGGTCCCCTTTGTTAAAGGGGTCTTCCAGATTCCGATAAGCCCCCTGCCCGCAGACCCCCACAACCACCGGGCAAGGGTTGTGGGGATGAGGCCCTTGTCCCCATCAACATGGGGACATCCTCCCCATGTTGAGGGCATGTGGCTTGGTACGGTTCAGGAGGGAGGGGGGCCGCTCTCTCGTCCCCCCCTTTTCCCCTTCGGCCGGCCAGGTTGCGTGCTCGGATAAGGGGTCTGGTATGGATTTTTAGGGGGACTCCACGCCATTTTGTTTTTAATTTGGGGTGGAGTTCCCCTTAAAATCCATGCCAGATCTGAAGGGCCTGGTTTGGATATTTGGGGGAACCCCACGTCAATTCTTTTTTAAATTTGCGGCGGGGTTCCCCTTAATATCCATTCCAGACCTGAAGGGCCTGGTAATTGAATTCTGGGGAACCCCCACGCTTTTTTTTTTTTTATCAATGACTTTTGTATGTATTGCCGGGAGCCGACAATTCATTAATAGCCGCGAGTGAGTTTTAAATGCATTTTTTTCTTTCAAAAATGACATTTTTTGCAGGGACAGTTCTAAGCACGGGAAACATGCGCCACTTCACATGCATATCATACACACCCCCCAGGTACGAAATTTAAAGGAATATTTCACTTTTATTTTTTCATTTTAAGCATTATTAAAATCACTGCTCCCGAAAAAACGGCCGCTTTTAAAACTTCTTTTTGCATTGATACATGTCCCCTGGGGCAGGACCCGGGTCCCCAAACACTTTTTAGGACAATAACTTGCATATTAGCCTTTATAATTAGCACTTTAGATTTCGAACGTTCGAGTCCATTGTATTTAATAGGGTTCTAAAGTTTACACGAACATTTTGTCTGTTCGCAGGTTCTGGTGCGAACCGAACAGGGGGGTGTTCGGCTCATCCCTGGTCATTAGCAAGAAAGACATTTCAGCAAATACAGTGCCTTGCAAAAGTATTCACCCCCCCCCCTGGCATTTTTCGTGTTTTGTTGCCTCACAACCTGGAATTAACATGGATTGTTTGAGGATTTGCATCATTTAATTTACAGAACATGCCCACAACTTTGAAGATGTTTTTTTTTTATTGTGAAGCAAACAACAAATAGGACAAAATAACAGAAAAAGTCAATGTGCATAATTATTCACCCCCCTAAAGTCAATACTTTGTAGAGCCACCTTTTGCGGCTATCACAGCTCCAAGTCACTTTGGATAAGTCTCTATGGGCTTCCCACATATTACCACTGGGATTTTTGCCCCTTCCTCCTTGCAAAACTGCTCCAACTCCTTCAAGTTGGATGGTTTGCGCTTGTGAACAGCAATCTTTAAGTCTGACCACAGATTTTCTATTGGATTGAGGTCTGGACTTTGACTAGGCCATTCCAACACATTTACATGTTTCCCCTTAAACCACTCAAGTGTTGCTTTAGCAGTGTGTTGGGGGTCATTGTCCTGCTGGAAGGTGAACCTCCATCCTAGCCATAAATCACACACAGAGTTGTACAAGTTTTGCTCAAGAATATCCCTGTATTTAGCACCATCCATCTTTCCCTCAACTCTGACCGGTTTCCCAGTCCCAACTGCTGAAAAACACCCCTACAGCATAATGCTGCCACCACCATGTTTCACTGCGGGGATGGTGTTCTTTAGGTGATGTGGTGTGTTGGGTTTGCAAAAAAGAAAGAAAAAAGGAGGGCGCACCGACCTAGTGTATTACCACTTAGACGTTTTATTTAAAATATAAAAAAGCAGTAATCCTACTCACAAACGGAGCTTAAATAAAAGCTTATCGGACAAATCAGCTGGAAATTATTTGGCACCTGCCGACTGGACTCGATGACAGAGAGGGTCGGACAATACTTCAGACAACTGGATAGCTGACGCGTTTCTGGGGCGCACCCCTTTCCTCAGAGCCTAGATGGTCCATGATAGCTCTCCCCCACAGAACCCTCCGTTATATGTGTGTGCACATGTGCAGAGGCCTCAGCTCAGGTGACCACCAATTAGCAAACCCCGCCTCCCACTCCTAACTGACCCCACCCATGTGGGTGGGCCTTCCACTAGCCCCCCCCCACACAAATAGAAGGCACCCTAGTGGCTGTTCAAAAATAACTAGGGGGGGGGTTTGCCTTCTATTTGTGTGGGAGGGGGGCTAGTGGAAGGCCCACCCACATGGGTGGGGTCAGTTAGGAGTGGGAGGCGGGGTTTGCTAATTGGTGGTCACCTGAGCTGAGGCCTCTGCACATGTGCACACACATATAACGGAGGGTTCTGTGGGGGAGAGCTATCATGGACCATCTAGGCTCTGAGGAAAGGGGTGCTCCCCAGAAACGCGTCAGCTATCCAGTTGTCTGAAGTATTGTCCGACCCTCTCTGTCATCGAGTCCAGTCGGCAGGTGCCAAAGAATTTCCAGCTGATTTGTCCGATAAGCTTTTATTTAAGCTCCGTTTGTGAGTAGGATTACTGCTTTTTTATATTTTAAATAAAATGTCTAAGTGGTAATACACTAGGTCGGTGCGCCCTCCTTTTTTCTTTCTTTTTTCTAGCCACATGAACACCCATTGTTCTGAGGAGGGCTGCAAGACTTTAGACTTTGCCTTTAGACGGAACCACACTACCCGTGTTTTGACGATACACCGAGAGCGCAGGAGATTTTTGTCTTTCTGTGTTGGGTTTGCGCCAGACATAGTGTTTTCTTTGATGGGCAAAAAGTAAAATTTTAGTCTCATCAGACCAGAGCACATTCCTCTATACATTTTGGGAGTCTCCCACATGCCTTTTCGCAAACTCAAAACGTGCCATTTTGTTTTTTGCTGACAGTAATGGCTTTCTTCTGGCCACTCTGCCATAAAGCCCAACTCTATGGAGCATACAGCTTATTGTCGTCCTATGTACAGATACTCCAGTCTCTGCTGTGGAACTCTGCAGCTCCTCCAGGGTTACCTTAGGTCTCTGTGCTGCCTCTCTGATTAATGCCCTCCTTGCCCGGTCTGTGAGTTTTGGTGTGTGGCTGTCTCTTGGCAGGTTTGCTGTTGTGCCATGTTCTTTCCATTTGGTTATGATATATTTGATGGTGCTCCTAGGAATCATCAAAGATTTTGTTTTTTTATAACTTAACCCTGATTTGTACTTCTCAACAACATTGTCCCTTACTTGTTTGGAGAGTTCCTAGGTCTTCATGACAGTATTTTGGTGGTGGTGCCTCTTGCTTAGGTGTTCCAGCCTCTGGGGCCTTTAAAAAAGGTGTGTATTATGTAATGACAGATCATGTGACACTTAGATTGCACACAGGTGGACATCATTTCACTAATTATGTGACTTCTGAAGGTAATTGGTTGCACCAGAGCTTTTTATGGGCTTCATAACAAAGGGGGTGAATACATACGCACATGCCAATTATCAGGTTTTTTTTCTGAAAAATTGTTTTATGTATATGTTTTTCTATTTTTAGTCACCAACTTGGACTATTGTGCTCTGATCCATCACATATAATTCAGATTAAAAAAACATTGAACTAAAGGCTGTAATGTAACAAAATAGGCAAAAAAAACAAGGAGGGTGAATACTTTTGCAAGGCACTGTATCTGCTTGCTGATCGCCCTCCCCTCTACCCGGTGGCACCAGCCATGCTGGTCCCAGGGAAAGGCGTGCAGGGGGAAATGGCACTTATTGGGGTGTGTTGAAGTAATCAGGTGGTTGTGCCATCCATAGTTGACAGTATACTTGTCAGATTTATACACCTACTCCTGGTGGCCCCCGGCCACCACCATAGTAAAAGTTAATAGGGGTACTCAAATTTGTAGAGCTTTGTCAGTTTGCAAAACCTCACATTCCAGCAGTTCTCACAATGCCCAGAAGTACTCACAGTGCCCCGCAGTTCTCATAATGCCCAGCAGATCTCACACCAAAGTAGTTCTCATAGCGCCCAGCAGTACTTACAGTGCCCCACAATCCTCACAGTGCCCAGCAAATCTCACACCCAAGCAGTTCTCACAGCATCCAGCAGTTCTCCCTAGTGCCCCGCAGCTCTCACAGTGCCCAGCGGTATTTACACTGACCAGCAACTCTCATGCTGTACAGCAGTTCACACAGTCCTCCCCGCTCTCAGTGACCAGCTGTTCTCACAGTCCTCTGTAGCTTTTAGTGCCCAGTTTTTCTCACAGTCCTCCACAGCTCTCAGTGTCCAGTTGTTTTCACAGTCCTCCACAGCTCTCAGTGCCCAGTGGTTATCACAGTCCTCCACAGCTCTCAGTGCCCAGTGGTTATCACAGTCCCCCATAGCTCTCAGTGCCCAGCTGTTCTCAAAATCCCCTGACACCATCCACAGCTCTCCTGACACCATCCACTGCTTTAGTGACATACACCACTGCCCTACTAACACCATCCACAGCTCTCTTGACACCGTCCACTGCCCTATTGACACCGTCCACTGCCCTATTGACACCGTCCACTGCCCTATTTACACCGTCCACTGCCCTATTCACACCGTCCACTGCCCTATTCACACCGTCCACTGCCCTATTCACACCGTCCACGGCTCTGCTGACACTGACCATTGCTCTACTGACTATAACACTGTCCACTTTTAAGGTATACTAAGTTTAAATTTTTACAGTGACATTAATCTAAGCATATCTTATGGGTACAAGAATGCTTTTGTTTTATTTACCCATGCCTCTTTAAGCCACTCACACTGTTAATATAAATTGGCCACACCCAGTGTGCACCACAGCGCGATATGTGTGCCATGTTACTACTCTCCTTGGGGCACCCAAAGGTGTCCCAGGTCTTTTACAGTCCTATAGTGTACAGTATACTACAAAATAAATTCCTGTGCGCCACTAAAGTGTTTGGGTTTGGCTTGAAGAAAAGGTGGCAACCCTAATCCCAGCTCAATGTGCTGTCTCTGTATCTTCAGCCTATATTTTATTTGGGAAGATTCGGTTTGAAAGTTTGCGTTTCTCAACTGTGCATAAAGCTAAAGAAGTGCTGTAGATTCTTGTACAAGGCTGCATTGTGCCTTTATCACTGTGTCACTCACTGCACAGTAATAGACAGCTGTGTCTTTCCACTTCACATTCATTATCTGCAGCTGTAAAGTCAGCAGGCTTCTTTCCGCAAGCATAGAATACCTTGGGTTGGTGTTAGGCTGGTTTCACACTGGGGCGGTGGGGGCGGTGGCGGTATAGCGCCGCTATTTTTAGCGGCGCTATACCGTCGGGATTGTTGAGCTATTCAGCCGCTAGCGGTGCGGTTTTAACCCCCGCTAGCGGCCAATAAAGGGTTAATACCACCCGCAGACCGCGGCTACAGCCGCGGTTTGCCGGCGGTATTACCGCGGTATCCCATGCATTTCAATGGGAAGGAGCGGTGGAGGAGCGGTAAACACACCGCTCCTCTCACCGCTCCAAAGATGCGGCTAGCAGGACTTTTTTTACCGTCCTGCTAGCGCACCGCTCCAGTGTGAAAGCCCTCAGGGCTTTCACCTGGAGAGAAAGGAGCCGCTGTTTAGGCTCGGTTTGCAGGCGCTATTTTTAGCTAAATAGCGCCTGCAAACCGCCCCAGTGTGAAAGGGGCCTTAGTAAAACTATTAAAACCATATGCACAAATTTCCAGGGGTAGGCCAGGAACAAGTTTGTACCAGGCTAAGAACTGATACTTGTCTATATTGTGACTACAATTCAAAGTGATAGTTTGCTCTTCTGTTCTGCTAATACTGGGGATCTGCAACACCACAGGCTCACACAGCACATCTGAAAAAGAAGAAAAATATTTGTTACACATTTTACTTATCTGAAGGCTGCATTTTGCATTCTTAGAAAAAAAAAATCTACAAATTTGCAGCAAGAATAAAGTGGTTTAGAATTGCGCTAGAAAAATATTTTTCTCATTAGTATCAAATATGCAAATAACATCCAGCTATATTTGTCAATTGTTTTGTAGTATTTTAAACATGTTTACATAGTTGGTGAACCTCTAATGTTTACTATATATACACAGTGCACTATGATTCTGTATTTGGATATATTATTATTTGCCTATAAATCTAACATTTTATTATAATTATTTAAAAAAACTCTTACCTGCAATAATGGCAAAAACATATAAGAGCCAGGGGATAATTGTTCTATGATTGAGGAACATGTTCAACTCAGGTGCACGGGTGTAAGGGTCTACAAGCTGCTGTGTGAAGGAGATACACGATGAAGACATACTTATACAAACCACTCCTCTTCCTGCCCATTTTGATTTGTGATGCAACCAACATAAGCTGCAAGCTAGATGTTTTCTAACAATTACAGAATTATTAAAAACCACACAAAATTAGTAAATATGTGCAAAGCAGCCACTGTAGAATGGTGATACAAATTGTAGAACTCTAAAGCAAAAAAAACGCCCAAAAGAAAACCCTCAGCAGCTTAAATAATGACAAAAACAACAAACAATATTAAGTCAAATGAATTTGACTTAATATTGTTTGTTGTTTTTGTCATTATTTTAGCGCTACTGTTTTTCTTTGCTTTAGAATTACACTAGTATACATAATCCTAAAGGCTCCATGTACACTGAAGCTGATAAACTGCAGTTTATTGGCGTTTTGGCATTTTTTTAAAAACCCCATTAACTGCACTCTATGTTAGCCTATGTGTTCATGTACACATAGCGTTTTTTAGCGTTAATGAGCAGTGGAGTTAATGGGCTTTTTTCTGAACGCAAGAAATTCGCGTTCAAAGTGCTACACTGAAAAATGCTAATAAACGCTAGTAAAAAACGCTGATAAAAGCTATATTTTAAAGCAGCTTTTTCTGCCAGAAATCTGGCGTTCAAAACGACCGTTTTTGAGCTTCTGTGTACATGGAGCCTAAAAGATTTGTTCAACTTTTCAGGAAAAATATAATTTTTAACACCCTACCGTTTCCCCACTGGTCCCTGCCATACTTACCCCCAGGGCTGGGACAAGAAGGTGGCTGCCCCAGGCACTGTGAGGTGGGAGGGCGCCACTTGAAGAGTTCCTACCACTCTTCCATCCGTCCAATGTAGTTGATATAAAGTTATTTTGATATATATTTAGTGACTTTAAAAAAATGTGACAAACAGCTTGCTGCGGTGTTCACACTCTGGCGCTCCCCACCCTCAGGTAATGGCTGCCCACCTGAGCGTGTGACCTCACAGCTAAGTTTGGTCAAACACGCTTATAAATCACTTTAGGGATTCTAGGCAGGCTGTCTGTTTCAAAGCTGCTTACTGGTGCTGTCTCCTCATGTGGAAAATGGTAAAAAGAAACTCCATGGCATAATATTGTTTAAAACGGTTTATTGTGCAGACAAATAAAACCCCAATGCTGGGTACTCACATGGGCTAGGTTCGTTAAGTGCATCACTCTGTATACTGCCTAAAAACGCCAGGTAATGGCTGGGATCGTACGTTCCAGCCATTACCCGGTGTTTTTAGGCAGTATACAGAGTGGTGCACTTAATGCACCTAACCCATGTGAGTACCCAGCATTGGGGTTTTATTTGTCTGCACAATAAACAGTTTTAAACACTATTATGCCATGGAGTTTCTTTTTACCATTTTCCATGTGAAGAGACAGCACCAGTAAGCAGCCAGTATTTTAGGCCCTCAAGAATTAAGAAAAGCCACATCAGTCACAACATTAAAGTTGATAATTTATAATATATATATATGTAGCGCACCAACCCCAGACTTTACCTGTTTTTCTTCTGCTTGGCTCCTCCGCAGGAAAAGAATGAGGCACACCGCACCACAAGCCCGTACCCTCCTGAATAGAGAGGTTGAGCGGTGTTAGTTTCTCGGGCCTGCTTGCAGCCGGTGTCAAAAAGCCTCCAGTGCTGACCTCGTTTCTGCAGTAGTCAGAAACAAGTCTTTAATTCTCCCCAGTAAGCAACTGTCCACACCAACTGAAAGGTCTAACACTTATTTATTCCTTCTTGCACAATAAACAGTCTCTTTAAGAGCAGACGGGTTGGGACAAACATAGGTCAGATAAGGTGGGAGGAGGTCCAGGCACAAACTTGAATTTGGGTTTCTCCTGCTCTGATCAGCCCTTAACAGGCTTGGGGCACGGTCTCTGCCACAGGTTGGTCACTGCCACTGACCGGGTGAAAAAAAGATGAAAGTCACTGCTACTGACCTTGGGTGCGTAGTATCACTGCCACTGTGACTTAAAGAACACACACTTCCTTCCGTTAGTGAACTAGCCCTTATAGGACAAGAACATCCCTCCGGAGAGTTACCAGAGGCCCCATCTGTCACCACGACTCTGCGCTGGGTCTTCAGAAAGGGTCACCTCCCTGGCCTCCTCATCCTGGATACGGGTTCCCTCGCAAGACAGATCCCTGGGAGTCTCGGTCCCTGGCGGATCCCAGCCGAAGGCCACTGGGCTCCTGGCCTTTCTCCAAAGTACCTCACCCCAGACTGAAGGTGTCTGAGATGGAACAGCAGCTCCGTCTTTGGGCCTAGGGCACCCAGAGACAACCCGACCAGGCCTCCGGGCCTAGGGCACCCGGAGGCGACACACACGCACCCAGGCTTAAGGTGCCTGAGCGCGGAACCCGACGACACCTCTGGAAGATGGCCGCCCCCCTTTATATCCTCTCCCGACAGGCACAGCAAGTTCCCTGCCCCGCTGTACTGCTGCCGAGAGGGGACAAAAAGGACACAACCTCGTACTGCAGTTCAACCCGAGCCCATGGCAACAGCGCCACTCATAGGCCCCAGTGAACTTACACACCAGTACTATCTCCCAGGGATAGAAATGGTCCATGAGACCTAACAATTAGTGCATCTGAGCCTGGTTACCACTCAGATGATTCCCCCTAAATGTAACCACCCGCTACACATATACAGTATATATATTATATATATATATATATATATATATATATATATATATATATACATATACCGTGAATAAATGCAGCGCTTACAACTGTACAACTGTGCAAATAATGCAGCTGGCGCAAATAACAAAATGATAATTAAATAACAGCAAATGTCCACATATTAAAGTGCTTGTGTGCTCCAATCTTCTTATAAGTGATTACGTGCTCCAAATAAATAAATTCCATGATGTGACACACACCCCTCATGTGTCCCTACTCACCAAAAATAATGGACCCCCAGCTTTTCAGTCTGGAGGTAAGATAAGCTTGATAGGGAATGATGAGTTGCAAATGACCAGTAAGGAAAATTCCCCAACGTGGTTCTCAGATAAAATCCGGGATGCTCACCAGACTCAGAATAAAAGAAAGGGGACCAATATCGAAGTACTGTATGACCAGTATTTATTGCGCCATAAAAAATTGTACTTACAGGATAATCCAAAAAAATCAAGCATGTGTAATGCAGGGAATCCTAGCCGTGAACGCTGTAACCAGCAAGCATTCCATGGCTAACGGAAGTGACGTCGTTGGAACTCATAGCTGGAAATTTCCATCAACGCACTTCGCCCACCTCCAAGGCGTCATCAAGGACCTCTAGGTTCCAAGCGTTTGTGGCTAGTATTTCTTGCATTACACAGGCTTGATTTTATTGGATTGTCCTGTAAGTACAATTTTTATAATCCGCAATAAATACTGGTCATACAGAACTTCACTATCGGTCCCCTTTCTTTTATTCTAAGTCTGGTGAGCATCCCGGATTTTATCTGAGAATCACGTTGGGAAGTTTTCCTTACTGGACACTTGCAACCCATCATTCCCTATCAAGCTTATCTGACCTCCAGACTGAAAGCTGGGAGGTCCATTATTTTTGGTGAGTAGGGACACATGAGGGGTGTGTGTCACATCATGGAATGAGTTTATTTGGAGCACGTCATCACTTATAAGAAGATTGGAGCACAAGAACACTTTAATATATTTACGTTTGCTGTTATTTGAATATCATTTCGTTATCTGCACCAATTGCATTTTTTGCACAGTTGTAGGCACTGTATTTATTCACCTTACATGTTTTCAAGTGACTAGCACCTTGTGTACAGCAGCTAAAGTCGTTTCACATATATATATTTTTTACCATTGTGCAAGTTTATACTGTATATACATTTTTACTATTTATATATACACCATAAATTCTAGAGTCTATAATTTTCACACATTCTATAATAACTGCAAGTAAAATAGTTTTCAGTTCATTTCAGTTTGGAGCTAAAGTTATTCTCTCCTCGGGTAGACTGAGTTTTTGTATGTGTCTCTTGTCACTATCTGTCACTGTGTCTCTCACTGCGCAGTAATACACAGCTGTGTCATCCACCTGCACATTAGTTATATGGAGCTCTGTAGACAGCACACTTCTGTCTATAGTCATCGAATACCGAGGAATAAGATTATTAACTGTGCTAACCCCATGAGCACACAGCTGTAATCCAAGTCCAGGAATTTGCTTGTACCAGCCAAGAAAATCGTAATTCTTTGTTTTGTGATTACAGGTAAGAGTAACCTGCTGTCCTTCTGCTGTGTTCTCATATGGTAATTGCCATTCTTGTGTATTTGCAGAAACACCTGGAACAGAAAGACAGTATTATTGTAATATCAGACACTGCATTTTGACTCTCTGCAATACCATTTCCATTCTTATGCCGCGTACACACGACCGAGTTTCTCGGCGGTGAAAACACCGCCGTGAAATCCGACGGGAAAAACGAGGACCGGCTTGATCCCCTTTTCCCAGTCTACACACGGCCGTTTTTCACGACATGTTTTCTCTTGGTCGAGAAAACTGGCCGTGTGTGGGCTCCCTAGCAGTGTTTCCCTATGGGAAAACTGTCGAGGAAAAAAATGCCACGATTCGCGACGAGAAAAATGAGTGCATGTTCTAATTTTTCTCGTCGGGATTCTCTGCGGTTTTCTCGTCGGGAAAACTGCTGGAGAGCCTACACATGGCCGATTTTCTCGTCCAAGTGAAAAAATGACAGTTTTCCCAACGAGAAAAATGGTCGTGTGTACGCGGCATTAGAATACATTTTCTTCTTGCTATACTGCTTTCCCTGACACCTGTGATGGTATTGACTAGAATGTGTATTTGCAAATCATTTTTTATCAGAATGTTTTATGTATCTACAAATCATTTTCCATCTTAATTTTATATAATTAATAATGAAATAAAAATGTAACTTAGTTATTAACTTGCTATTTTTCTAAGCAGTATATATTCTACAATTGTAAACATCCTTTTAAGAGGTATGTATCCATTTTAGTTTAAAAAAATTATCTTTGTTTTTGCAATCCTCATGTTAAATTTAACCTTACCTGCAAAGGCAGTAGAAAACACTATGAACCAGAAAGATAACATGATATAATTGTTCCAAGCAGCACTGTAGAGAGTGACTCGGAAAGACGTACACGACAAATTTAATTTTTTGAGTAGAAAGGATAGATATGTTGCTGAAGCCACACCCTTCCTATTCATGTGGTATCCTAAAAGAAACAGCACTTTGTGTTCTAAGGGTGTATTGATCTAGAAATCTAAAGTCATTTTTTTCAGTTTTGGATAGAATAGAAAAATGGTCTACAGGACAAAATAAGTGAAAAAAAATCCCGGAAGGTGGGAGGACAATAAAACTCTCCTCTACCCAAAATGAAAAAATAACATAGCTTTAGCCCAGGTTCACACTGGGGCTGCGGGAGTGAAGCCGTGCAAGTTCAGCTGAACTCACACGATTTCACTCCTGCCTGTCAGTCCCGATTTCGGCCGCGATTACAGGGACATCTGTGCAGGTGTCTGCACAGATGTCAATGTAAATCGCGGCCCGAAATCGCAAAAAGTAGTACAGAATCTACTTTTTGAAATTGATGCAGCGCTGCAGATGCGGCGTCGCACCGATTAGGACGGTGCCATTGCCCGCAATTTGCGGCAAATATCACAGATTTGACATGCGATCTGACATGTCAAATCGCACGTCAGATCGCACCAGTGTGAACCAGGGCTTAGATACACTTTAACTTTTTTTAAAGGGTTTTTCTACTTTTCAAATGAAAGCGTAATGTCTGTCTATTTGAGGATCAAGACAAAATGAGTGGATTCTCTCCTCCTAGAGCCCCATCCACTCAGTTTTTCTGTGTGTCTGAGAAAGCAGCAATAAGCAAGCTGGACTGTCAGAGGTCCTTTGTCCTTTTTATGTTCAATCTGGTTTTATTAATACATTTTACAATACATACCGTATATACTCGAGTATAAGCCGACCTGAATATAAGCCAAGGCAACTACTTTTACCACAAAAAACTGGGAAAACTTATTGACTCGAGTATAAGCCTAGGGTGAGAATGCAGCAGCTACTGTAAGTGGAAAAGAGGGCCAACAATGCCCATTTGCAGCTTCACTGTGCCCATTTGAACGCCTCACCATGCCCATTTGCATGCCTCACTGTGCCCATTGCATGCCTCACTTTGCCCACTGCACGCCTCACTGTGCCCATGGCATGTCTCACCTTACTGTGCCCATTGCATTTTCACTTTGCCAATCTGCATACCTGCTTAGCCCGTTACATGCAGTCAGACGGCGGGCGTCCAGTTTAAAAAAGCCGCGAACCCCAGAGTAGGGATGAGCTTCGAGTTAGAGTCGAACTCACGTTCGACTCGAACATTGCCTGTTCGCCTGTTCGCTGAACAGCGAACAAATTGGGGTGTTCGCGGCAAATTCGAAAAGTCTATGGGAGAAATCTAAAGTGCTAATTATAAAGCCTAATATGCAAGTTATTGTCCTAAAAAGTGTTTGGGGACCCGGGTCCTGCCCCAGGGGACATGTATCAATGCAATTTTTTTTTTTTTTAAAACGGCCGTTTTTTCGGGAGCAGTGATTTTAATAATGCTTAAAGTGAAACCATAAAAGTGAAATATTCCTTTAAATTTCGTACCTGGGGGGTGTGTATGATATGCATGTAAAGTGGCGCATGTTTCCCGTGCTTAGAACTGTCCCTGCAAAAAGTGTAATTTTTGAAGGAAAAAAAGTCATTTAAAACTGACCCGCGGCTATTAATGAATTGTCGGCTCCCGGCAATACATACAAAAGTCATTGATAAAAAAAAATAAAAAAAAAGCGTGGGGGTCCCCCAGAATTCAATTACCAGGCCCTTCAGGTCTGGAATGGATATTAAGGGGAACCCCGCCGCAAATTTAAAAAAAAAATGGCGTGGGGTTCCCCCAAATATCCATACCAGGCCCTTCAGATCTGGCATGGATTTTAAGGGAAACTCCACCCCAAATTTAAAAAAAAATGGCGTGGAGTCCCCCCAAAAATCCATACCAGACCCTTATCCGAGCACGCAACCTGGCGGGCCGCAGGGGAAGAGGGGGGGACGAGAGAGCGGCCCCCCCTCCCTCCTGAACCGTACCAGGCCACATGCCCTCAACATGGGGAGGATGTCCCCATGTTGATGGGGACAAGGGCCTCATCCCCACAACCCTTGCCCGGTGGTTGTGGGGGTCTGCGGGCGGGGGGCTTATCGGAATCTGGAAGACCCCTTTAACAAAGGGGACCCCCAGATCCCGGCCCCCCCTATGTGAATTGGTAAGGGGTACATTGTACCCCTACCATTTCACGAAGAAAGCGTAATTTTTTTTTAAAAAAAACACACAAACACCTTGAAAAAGTCCTTTATTTAAAAAAAAAAAAAAAAAAAACATTCCAGCGGAGAAATCCAGTGTCCCGCGGTGATCCCGATGTCCAGCGCCGTCCGTCATTGGTTTTGCCTGAGCGGACCTAATGGGGAACTTCCTCCTCAGTGTTTTAAATGTATAGACCCGCCCCTTCTAAAGTTCCCCATCAGGTCCGCTCAGCGGACCAGATGCGGAACATGAGAAGGGGCGGGTCTATACATGTATTACCAAAGTGAGAGAAGTTCCCCATCAGGTCCGCCCCCTCGGTATGTCGGACCCGCCTACGTCATTGGCCTGAGTGGGAAACATCCTTCACTGTGTAAATTTAAATTTACACAGTGAAGGAAGTTTCCCGCTCAGGCCAATGACGTGGGCGGGGTCCGACATACCGAGGGGGCGGACCTGATGGGGAACTTCCTTCACTGCGTAATACATGTATGCAGTGAAGGAAGTTCCCCATCAGGTCCGCCCCCTCGGTATGTCGGACCCCGCCTAGGTCATTGGCCTGAGCGGGAAACTTCCTTCACTGTGTAAATTTAAATTACACAGTGAAGGAAGTTCCCCGCTCAAGCCAATGACGTAGGCGGGTCCGACATACCGAGGGGGCGGACCTGATGGGGAACTTCTCTCACTTTGGTAATACATGTATAGACCCACCCCTTCTCATGTTCCGCATCTGGTTCGCTGAGCGGACCTGATGGGGAACTTTAAAAGGGGCGGGTCTATACATTTAAAACACTGAGGAGGAAGTTCCCCATCAGGTCCGCTCAGGCAAAACCAATGACGGACGGCACTGGACATCGGGATCGCTGCGGGACACTGGATTTCATCGCTGGAATGTTTTTTTTTTTTTTTTAAATAAAGGACTTTTTCAAGGTGTTTGTGTGTTTTTTTTAAAAAAAAATTACGCTTTCTTCGTGAAATGGTAGGAGTACAATGTACCCCTTACCAATTCACATAGGGGGGGGGCCGGGATCTGGGGGTCCCCTTTGTTAAAGGGGTCTTCCAGATTCCGATAAGCCCCCTGCCCGCAGACCCCCACAACCACCGGGCAAGGGTTGTGGGGATGAGGCCCTTGTCCCCATCAACATGGGGACATCCTCCCCATGTTGAGGGCATGTGGCCTGGTACGGTTCAGGAGGGAGGGGGGGACGCTCTCTCGTCCCCCCCTCTTCCCCTGTGGCCGGCCAGGTTACGTGCTCGGATAAGGGTCTGGTATGGATTTTTGGGGGGACTCCACGCCATTTTTTTTTTATTTGGGGTGGAGTTCCCCTTAAAATCCATGCCATACCTGAAGGGCCTGGTATGGATATTTGGGGGAACCCCATGCCATTTTTAAAAAAAAATTTCGGCGGGGTTCCCCTTAATATCCATTCCAGACCTGAAGGGCCTGGTAATTGAATTATGGGGGACCCCCACGCTTTTTTTTTTATCAATGACTTTTGTATGTATTGCCGGGAGCCGACAATTCATTAATAGCCGCGAGTCAGTTTTAAATGACTTTTTTTCTTTCAAAAATGACATTTTTTGCAGGGACAGTTCTAAGCACGGGAAACATGCGCCACTTTACATGCATATCATACACACACCCCAGGTACTAAATTTAAAGGAATATTTCACTTTTATTTTTTCATTTTAAGCATTATTAAAATCACCGCTCCCGAAAAAACGGCCGTTTTTAAAACTTCTTTTTGCATTGATGCATGTCCCCTGGGGCAGGACCCAGGTCCCCAAACACTTTTTAGGACAATAACTTGCATATTAGCCTTTATAATTAGCACTTTAGATTTCGAACGTTCGAGTCCATTGTATTTAATAGGGTTCTAAAGTTCACACGAACATTTTGTCTGTTCGCAGGTTCTGGTGCGAACCGAACAGGGGGGTGTTCGGCTCATCCCTGCCCCAGAGGAATTAGCGCAAACATGAAGAGCTGCACCAGTGTCTAAACTCGCAGCAGGGTTTGGAGTTAGGGGGAGGCGAAGCTGCTAGCCAAGATGGCGGCGCCGTGAGAGGAACACGCTGCCTGTAAGCAAACACAGAGGAGAAAATGGGCAGATAAGCTGAGGAGATTAATGGATGCAGCACCTATTTCATTTCATTTGCGGCGGTGGATACGAGGCTCTAATTGGCATAACTTGATCAGTAGCCGGTAGCCTGGATATCAAAAGACAAACATAAAGAGAGCAAGCCGACCAACTATAACCTGGACTGTAAAACAAATCTGTTACGGCTGTCTCGCAAGATACCTGGGGAGAACGACCTCGCTCCTATCCTGGTCTCTGGTCCCTGGTCCTGAGCCTGGTGGACGCTGAGTTCGGGGTCGGTCTGGACCTCATCCTGTTCCTCGTCCTGTTCTGTGATAGGCAGAACACTCAGTTTTCCAGCAGACACTGTGTTCAGTGTTCCGCCTATCACGGACATCTTCCTCGTCCCACGGACAAGGACGAGAGGATGTCCATGATAGGCGGAACACTGAACACAGTCTCTGCTGGGAAACTGAGTGTTCCGCCTATCACAGAACAGGACAAGGAGGAGGCGTGGCTTTTTTCCACTGGACTTATATAGATTGATTATATCCGCGCTAAGGAGATACAATTGGCTGCTGCCTCCCCTCTGAGTCCCTGAGCCAGGGCTAGTATTTTTAAAATTTTCTGGTGATGGGGTGTGTGGCACTGCCTGCCACTTCGTGATAGAAGTGAAAAAAAGTGTTAAATAGTTGGGTATCAGTGCAGTGACTGCTGGTGACCGTGTAAATTGTAAATATTTAGGTGAATGCTACCAGTGTATGACCCCTGTGGGAAGGGAAACCGCGGGCGGGTCACCCCTTCACAAGTTCCCCACCAACCAGCGCCACCTGCTGATAACAGAAATAATAAAGATTAAAAAAGTGAACAAAAACTTCTTGAACTCTGATTCCCTAGGGAGGGGTGTGGCCTGTGAGTGTGGCCTGTGAATAATGCTAGATGGTGGTTAATATAAGTGAATAAATAAACTTCTAAACTGTCAAGCAGTCAATCACATCATCCGTGAGTAAGTGACTTTGGCAACAGTTACTATACACCATTTGTAGTTAGTATGCAGTGTAAAAGGAACAGGTAAACATTCAAAACGACTACCGTACATACTCGAGTATAAGCCAAGATTTTCAGCCCTTTTTTTGGGCTGAAAGTCCCCCCCCCCCCCCCTCGGCTTATACTCGAGTCAGCGAAAAGTAACATTGTAAATAGTACCTGAAAAAAAGTGGAGAGGCTGCGGCGTCCATCGTTTAAATCCCGCGGTCTCTTCCTGGTCCCTTCCGTGATAGGCGATTCTCAGCAGACACTCTCCGCCTATCACGAACGTTCTCTCATCCTCAGTTTCCCAGCAGACGTCTGTGATTGGCAGAACACCGAACACAGTGTCTGCTGGGATGGGTGAGGATGAGAGAACGTTTGTGATAGGCGGAGAGTATCTGCTGAGAATCGCCTATCACGGAAGGGACCAGGAAGAGACCGCAAGATTTAAACGATGGACGCCGCAGCCTCTCAACTTTTTTTCAGGTTCTTTTTACAATGTTAAATTTAAACAGTGAGCTAGGGAACAGTGAGGATAGGAACAGTGAGGATAGGAACAGTGAGGATGGGAACAGTGAGGAACAGTGAGGATGGGCACAGTACGGATGGGAACAGTGAGGCATTGTTGACCCTCTGCTTATACTCGAGTCAGTAAGTTTTCCCAGTTTTTTGTGGTAACATTAGGTACCTCGGCTTATACTCGGGTCGGCTTATACTCGAGTATATACGGTAGTTACAAAATGCCAGCCCTCAGTCCAATGGTGGGCAAACACCCATGGTATAATAAGAAAGAGTTCAATTTAAATATCCTCTGTGTCATTCCACTGGCAGGGTATATATCCCACACTATACAGTAAGTATCCCTGCTGAATAATGTGACAAGCTTAAAAAATAATAAATGGAAATCAGATGAAAAGGGAATGTTCCTCTGTGTTCTCCAAAAAATCAAAACAGCGTGATCAAAACAACGTGACTTTTGTGGATATCTTTGGTAGCTAATGCACACTTTATGCAGATCAGGGTGACTTCTGTGCTCCCCCTTGGCTCCCCACTCACCAGATCCAGACACCCCTGTAGGGGTAATAAGCATGAAGTGAGTGGACGCCCGCAGTCTGACTCCATGTAATGGGCTACATGTAATGGGCTAAGCAGGTATGCAGATTGTCCCTGCTAATCAGGTACACAGACTCGAGTATAAGCCAAGGGGGGCATTTTCAGCACAAAAAAATGTGCTGAAAAACTTGGCTTATACTCAAGTATATACAGTATATGGATAAATACACATAGCAAATGAAAAGCAAGTCATCTACACTACAGCACAAGGTTTAAAGAGGAAGTAAACTCTGATGGGTTTTACTTCCTTTTTTTTCCCCTTCAAAGTAAAATAATAATGTGCCTGTATGCATCGCATACTAGCTCATTATGTGACACTTACCTGCAAACAAAGCCTACGCTGTCCCCGCTGGAGGCCGTATCCATCTTTGCCCCTCTTCCTTCTGGGCTCCGGCTCAGTAACTGGCTGGAGTCGCGTGACGTCACTCCCGAGCACTCGCTACTGAAGATGTAATTTCCAAAGGAAATCCTTGTTTGTCCTGGAAAAAAGTATCAATAATCTTTTATAGGTAATTACATTTTTTAAAAGCAAAGTAAGGACAAATCTTTTCTGACTACTTCTCTTTTATGTCAGGGCTACATTTACTATTGTAATCCTGTGACCCAGAGTCAGCTGATAGGATCCACCTGACTGCCTTACAGCTGACTCCAATTTTCAGTACATACCTGAGAGGTGGAGCCAGCTGCCCCCTCCTCAGCCTAGAGCTCCAGTGAGCGCTTCAAGAGCAGAGCAGAGCAGAGAGCGGTGACTGACAGACATTGTTCTCCAATCTGAGCAGCCCAAGAGCTGACTTATCAGAGGTAATGTGATCGACCAGCTCTTGGTCTTAGAGCCGGCTTAGATACTTTGCCACACCAATACTGCAGGATGGAGGTGAGTATGTAGGTTTATTTTTTTTGTACACCCCAAATTTCTCTTTTAACCACTTCAGGTCTGGACTGTTTCACCCCCTTCCAGTCCAGGCCTCTTTTCAGATTTCAGTGCTGTCATACTTTGAATGACAATTACTCATCGTGCAAAACTGTACCCAATTGAATTTTATAGAATTTTTTTGAGACAAATATTGCTTTATTTTGGTGGTATTTATTCACCACTGGGTTTTTAGTTTTTAGCTACATGAAGAACAACAGACCAAAAATTGTTTGCAAATAAATGATCTTTCTTCATAAGTTTAGGTCAAATGTATTCTGCTACATTTCTTTTTGGTAAAAATAACCCAAATCAGTGTATATTATTTAGTCTGTGTGAAAGTTATAGAGTCTACAAACTATGGTATATAAATTTGAAAATTGATCAGTCCTGATGTACTGACGGCCTATCTCACTTCTTGAGGCCCTAAAATGCCAGGGCAGTACAAATACTCCCCAAATGAGCCCCTTTTGGAAAGTAAGCAGTCCAATGTATTTAGTAGGAGGCATGGTGTGTGTTTTGAACTTGTCATTTTTGTCACTTTTTTGGGGGGTAAAAAAAAAAATTAAATTAAATATGTTTTTTTTTTTTTTTGTTCTTCACAAGGTTTTCGTTTTAACAAGTTATTTCTTACACACAGCATGGTCATACTTACAATTACATCCCAAAACACATTCTGCTATGCCTCCTGAGTATGGGGAGGCCACATGTGTGAGACCTATGCGTGCATAGAGGGGCCAAAAATCTAAAAAAAGAGCACCTTTGGGATTTCAAGGAGAATAAAATTATGCATCTAATTTCCTTACTACCCATCATATTTCTTGAGTCCCTGAAGTGCCAGGACAGGAGAAACACCTACAAAGTAACCCCATTTTGGAAAGAAAACACTCCAAGATTTTTTCTGAAAGGGAAAGGTGCTCTTGTCAGAAGAGTCGGGGCGGCTGTGGGTTGCTATTGGGACACTCTGAAGGCAGGAGGAGCCAGAAGCATTGGTGGGGGACCCCAGAAGAGGAGAATCAGGGCTGCTCTGTGCAAAACCATTACACAGAGCAGGGTTGTCCGGACGATTTAAACCAAGTGCGGGACGAAACGGTGGAAGAGACGCATATCATCCGTACTGGGGGTGAGACATACATGGATACCTAACAGATGATATATCCCAATATGCGCATTTGACCTTCCATAATAGAGGAACCACCCATTATGGTAAGAGCACATCCTGACTTCAGTGTTGGTGACATCACATGGAGGAGGATTTCTTTGGATACGTTTTCCACAAGCATTCATTGTTCTAAAGTTTATATTGAATATTCACATTTATTTTTTTGTATTCATTTTTGAACTGATTTGAGCACATTTTTGGACTTTAATGAGCGCAACTTATTCACTTTTACCACCTGTTAAGCCGTGTACACACGATTGGTTTCACCGATGAAAACAGTCCGATGGACTGTTCCATCGGTGTGAAAAAATAGAACATGTTTAAAATTTTTCCGATGGGAAAAAAACCGATAGCAAAATCCGATCGTCTGTGTGGAACTCCATCGGATAAAAAACCCACGCATGCTCAGACTGAATTATGAGACGGGAGCGCTCGTTCTGGTAAAGCTAGTGTTCGTAATGGAGATAGCACATTCGTCATGCTGTAACGGACTGAAAAGCACGGAGACTGAAAAGCGCGAATCGGCTCTCACC
This sequence comes from Rana muscosa, assembly GCA_029206835.1. Lineage (NCBI taxonomy): Eukaryota > Metazoa > Chordata > Amphibia > Anura > Ranidae > Rana > Rana muscosa. The sequence goes on from CM055116.1 coordinate 815,940,518, forward strand.
AAACTTTTACTAACACGCGGTAACATGAAATCAGCAAAAGCAGACCAAAGGGTGGTGCCATTGGATTTGAACTTCCCCTTTATAGTGCCGTTGTACGTCACGGCGTTTGGGACGATCGGTTTTTTGACTGATGGTGTGTAGGCAAGACTGATGGAAGTCAGCTTCATCGGATTTCCGATGGAAAAATCCATTGGATTAGAATCCATAGGAAATCCGATCGCGTGCATAGGGCTTTAGCCATCTTCAGCTTAGATCCATTAAAAAGCTATTCCCACCTTCTGACATTCTATACTCAGAGACTTATTACACCTGTTGTTGCCTCCTTCGCTAATCCACAAAAGGCAAGAGCTGTAAATAGTTCATAATGCTGTTGGCACTTCATAGTTCTGTCTTTGTGCTTGCTTGCACATCTTGCTGCTATTGCTGCATAATGTCCTAGTCCCCCCTCCTCCAGCTGCTGTCTCTGGGCCTGCCTCACTTTTTACACCAGTTGCCATAAAGTAGATTCTATATCTACTGAGCCTAATTTTTATAATATACTGCTGTTGCATCTAGTGATCCATTTTCATCTCCCCGCACGCCAATGGCTTTAGAGGGCCCTCACGTAGCTGGCAGAAAGTTCAACATAAAAACTTGTCCCAGTCACTTTATACTGCCTGTGTTCCATTACAGAGTTTCAATTTGAAGGCCTAAACTTAGCCCCTTTACTTGAGGGCTCTCAAGTGACATAGTCTGCTCCACTTTTTTGTTAACTTTGCTGGTCACTTGAGGTGTAATATCTTATATGGAGAGAGACAGCATTTACTCTCCCCTATGTTACAGTATAGGCTTGGATTTGACTTTTAGAGTTACCCCTGTGGTGTACGCTGTACCATTACTGTTGTGTTTATGTTCATAGACTTTCATGTGCCAACTTGCTTTGTTATATTTGAATATTCTTAACCTGCCAATACAGTCTGCTTGGTGTGTATAATTCTTGTGTATCTGATTCCAGACAAGGTATTCTGGTGGTGTCAGAGATGGTGAGGCCTTGCATAGAGCTAGACTAGAGCAGAGGGCCCAACCAAAATTACCAGTGGCTCCTATGTGGGTAGCTCTACAAATGTAAAGATAGTCTGGGATTCTCTGATAAGTAAATGTAATTCAAGGAAATGGAACTGTGCCAAGGTACCAGAGCCGCTCCGGAGATGTGTGAACCAGCTCCATAGAGAGCCGGTCACAATCTCCTGATGTCACGTGACATCAGAAGGGGGCGGTGCCACCAGGTGATGTATCCGCGTGACCCTGCCCATTGTCTATATAAGAGTTGTCAAAGCAGAGAGGAGGCAGATGGCCGGTGGCCCCCAAGAGGTGAAAGCGTTTTTGATTTTTATCTATTTTTCGGGTCGACGGGCATCGTGATTGAGGGTACATCGAGGGACACTATTTATTTATTTTTTAATAAAGGATTTGTCAAAAACTGTTTCCTGTGGTTATTACTTTTTGACAGTTTGTGGTGTATGGGTAGGGGTATGATGTACCCAATACCCATTCACATAGGGGGGGCGGGATCTGGGGGCCCCCTTCTTAAAGGGGCTTACAGATTCCAAAAAGCCCCCCGCCCGGAGACCCCAACAATCACAGCCCAGGGTTGCCGGGAAGAGGCCCTTGTCCCCATCAACATGGGGACAAGGTGCTTTGGGGGCAACCCAAAGCACCCTCCCCATGTTAAGGGCAAGCAGCTTGGTATGGTTCAGGAGGGGAAGACCTGCTTGCTCGCTTGCTTGCAAGCTTGCTTTAAATTTTGGCGTGGAGTTCCCCTTAAAATCTCTACCAGACCCAAAGGGCCTGGTATGGATTTTGAGGGGACCCCACACCGTTTTCTTTTTTATTCTTTTATTTATTCTTTTTTATTCTGTCATAGGGTTCCCCTTAACCACTTCAATACAGGGTTCTTTCACCCCCTTCCGGCCCAGACCAATTTTCAGCTTTCAGTGTTCTCACACTTTAAATGAAAATTACTGCAACGCTGTACCCAAACAACATTTTTATAATTTTGTTTCACACAAATAGAGCTTTCTTTTGGTGGTATTTAATCACCACTGGATTTTTAATTCTTTTGCGATATAAGTGGCATCTTTGGGAAATCTTGGTCAGCTTGACATGGAACTGCTCCCAAACAATAAGTGACAGGGACACCGAGAGGGGACCCAGGACTACAACATATCCAGTTTTGGGGTCGACCAGCTTGCCTAGGTAATTATGACTTCACTTTAAGTACATTTTCATTTTACAAATGTGCTCTGGTCCCATTGTGTACTTAAAACTGGGGCATGCCTGTAAACTACACTGACTGCACTAAACTGACTTAATACACTATCCACTAACTACCTGAATAATCTTCACAAAAACACACTATACACAGCTGCCGTGCAGGCAGCAGCCTTATATGGTGTGGGGTGTGGACTTAGCCCCTGAGCCATGATTGGTCAAAGGCCCTCTGCCTTTGGCTAATCATGGCTTTGACAGTACATTGTGCTGTGATTGGCCAAATCATACAGGTCAGGTGCATGGCTTGGCCAATCAGTAGCAATCAATGCAATCAGTGCATTATGGGGGGCTCATCGGCGGGTGAACTTCCTGACGATGAGCGCCCCATAATGCACTGATTGCATTGATTGCTACTGATTGGCCAAACCATGCACCTGACCTGTATGATTTGGCCAATCACAGCACAATGTACTGTCAGATCCAGGATTAGCCAAAGGCAGAGTGCCTTTGGCCAATCATGGTTTAGGGGCTAAGTCCACGCCACACACTATATAAGGCTGTGCCCCGTTTATTTGTGTGTTCAGCGAACACACGAACAGCTGATGTTCGAGTCAAACTTACGTTCGACTCGAACACACAGCCCATCCCTAATTCCCGGTACTGATTTTTTGCCTGCTTACTTGTGTCAGTGGAGACACTTTTATATGTGAGTGTAATATTTTGAAATAAATTTGAAATCCTTTTAAAAAGGTTTTATACTATGTGGAGTTGTTCTCTCTTATATTGGGATAACGGCTTTCTGAGGATTTGATACAGCTACGGTACCGACAGAAGATTGCTCCCTAAAAGGAATGCGCTGTCTGCTAGTTTATAATTTTACCAGCAATTAGATTTGGCGAATCACTTTTGAACATAAGTGGTGGTGGATTTTTTAACTAAGGTGTGGTGGAAGCATGACAAGAAGATAATGGGCACTTTGAAGAGACAGATTTTGTGTTTGAAACATTGATTCATTGGGACTCCGTTACTGCTTTTTTATTATTGCACTGGGCACACGAACACTTTGTTACAATTTACATATTTTTATGTTGATTATTTTGTTTATTGACTGTATATAAAAAGAAAAAAAGTTACTTTTTGTAGCACAGCAGCACATTAGCATCTTACAAGGTGCAATTAGTGAATGTGAGTATTTGCACTAGAGCATGCTATTTGTTCATGTAATTAGTGAATGTTAGCCCTGATATTTGCATAAGAGGATGTGTAGCAATTTATTTTGTTCATGAAATGTGATCATTTTTTTATATTTATTTATTTATAATTTGTATGCACTATTAGACTCCAAAAAGGAACACCTGTTTTTTTCACAGCGATGTTACCTCATAGACCTAAGTAATTGTAATAAAATGTTTATTGCACATATATAATAACTAGAAGTAAAATAGCTTTCAGTTCATTTCAGTTTAGAGTTTAAAGTGATTGTAAAGGCTCGTTTTTTTTAAAATAACAAACATGTTATACTTACCTCCTCTGTGCAGTTAATTTTGCACAGAGCAGCCCAGATCCTCCTCTTCTCGAGTCACTCTTTGCTGCTCCTAGCCCCTCCCTCCTTTGAGTGCCCCTCAGCCAGCAGCTTACTACAGGGGTCAACCAAGCTGAGTCAGAGCTTTGTGTATCCATTCAGACACAGAGCCCCGACCTGGCCCCGCCCCCTCTCTCCCCTGATTGGCTGACTGACTTTGATTGACAGCCACGGGAGCCAATAGCTCTGTCTAAGCCAATCAGGAGGGGTGTACTGGATGGCTGAGGGGATTGTGGACATCGCTGGAGACAGAAGAAGCTCAGGTATGTACTTGGGGCGTGCTGGGAAGACTGCTACACACAGAAGGTTTTTTATCTTAGTGCATAGAATGCATTAAGATAAAAGACCCTTTGCCTTTACAATCCCTTTAAGTTATTCCCTCCTCAGTTAGGCAAAATTTTTGTATGTGTCTCTTGTCACTATCTGTCACTGTGTCTCTCACTGCGCAGTAATACACAGCTGTGTCACCCCCCTGCACATTGGTTATATGGAGCTCTGTGGACAGCACACTTCTGTCTATAGTCATCGAATACCGAGGAATAAGATTATTAACTGTGCTAACCCCATGAGCACACAGCTGTAATCCAAGTCCAGGAATTTGCTTGTACCAGCCAAGAAACTGATAATTGTTTATTTTGTGATTACAGATCAGCGTAACCTGCTGTCCTTCTGCTGTGTTCTCATATGGAAATTGCCATTCTTGTGTATTCGCAGAAATACCTGGAACAAAAAACAGTATTATAGTAATATCAAACACTGTATTTTGACTCTGCAATACTTTTTCACTTTCTTCAAATATATTTTCTTCTTGCTGTATTACTTTCCCTGACAATTCCTGGGACATTAGCTAGAATGTGTATCTACAAATCATTTTTTATCTGAATTTTATGTACAACATAAATTTAAATGGAATAAAAAATTAACTTAGTTATTAATATGCCATATGTATAAACAGTGTATATTCTACTCTTGTAAACATTCTTTTTACATATTAATTTTAGTAGAAAAAAATGTTATTTGCGTTTGCAACTATCATGTCAAAGTAAAATAGTATTCTTACCTGCAAAGACGGTAAAAAACGTTATGAACCACAAAGCAAACATAATATAATTATTCCAAATCATGTTGTAGAGAGTGACTCTGAAAGACGTGCACGACAACTGATATTTTTAGAGTAGAAAGGATAGATATGTTGCTGAAGCCACACCCCTCCTATTCATGTGGCATCCTAAAAGAAACAGCACTTTGTGTTCTAAGGGTGCTTTGTTCTAGAAATCTTCTAAAGTATATTTAAAGACAAACTTTTTTTTTTTTTCAGCTTTGGAAAGAATATGGAAGGATTAACACCTCTGTTGGCAATGGTTGCCAGGACAAATAGAGAGAAAGAACCTTCCTGGGAGAGGGGCATTGGGATCAGCAAAATAAAATCTACTTAATTTAAAACAAACAAACAAAAAATACTTTAGATGCAAATTTACTTTCCTTTTTTTAAGTTTTTTTCCACGTTTCAAATTAAAGTGTCTGTCCATTGGAGGCCCAAGGTAAAATGGGTGGAGTCTTTCCTAGAGCCCCATCCAATCCGTTTTTGATGTATCTGTGAAAGCAACTACTGTATGAGACTGCTTGAGGTACTTTGACCTTTTTAAACAAAACTCAGCTCTAGCAATACAGATCAATTGCATTCACAACTTACAAATATCTTTTGTATTTTAATTGCATGGGAAATGCAAGCATGTATTATATACCCCTTGAAATTTTCCACATTTTGTCATGATACAACCAAAAACATAAATGTATTCTGTTGGGATTTAAAGTGGCACATAATTGTGAAGTGGAAGGAAAATGAAGTGTGTATTATGTAACTCCTAGTATGGATGCTGCCAAGATGATTTTACATTCTTGTGAATTAGTGACTCTGTAACTAACAAAATAAATTTAAGCCAAATGGCATCTGTAAAGGACAGTTTAAGGTCAGTGTAGTGGTCAGTATAGCAATCAGATAGGTCAGTGTAGTGGTCAGTATAGCAATTAGATAGGTCAGTTTAGAGGTCAGTGTAGGAATCAGGCAGGTCAGTATAGGAATCAGGTAGGTTAGTATAGTGGTCAGGTAGGTCGGTGTAGGAATCAAGTTGGTCAGTACTACTGTACTAGTGGAAGGGACTCAGAGGTTAGGGGGTGAAAATCTCTTGCCCTGCCCCGGGCGCTGACAACCGTCGCTACGCCACTGCTATCAATGTCACCTCTTAGTACCCTTTAGTGCCGCCTATCAATGCCCATTAGTGCCACCTATCACTGCCCATCATTTCCACCTATCAGTGCAGCCTCATCAGTGCCTCCTCATCAGTGCCCTTCAGTGCCACCTATCATTGCCCATCAGTGCCACCTATCAGTGTCCATCAGTGCAGCCTCAGTAGTGCCTATCAGTGCCCTTCAGTGCAGCCGCATCAGCACACATTAGTGAAGGAGAAAAATTACCTGTTTGCAAAATTTTATAACAAACTATAAAAATAAATGTAAAAAAACTTTTTTTTTGTTTGTTTAGCAAAAAATAAATAAAACAATTCCAGTGGTGATTAAATATTTATGTAAAAAATAAAATTAACAAAAAAAAAATCATATGGGTACAGTATTGCATGATCCTTCAATTGTTATATAAAGTGTGACAGCGCTGAAAGCTCAAAATTGGCCTGGGCAAGAAGGGGGTAAAAGTGCCCAGTAGGCAGATAGTTAAGTGTATGGAAAACCTAAACTTTTCATTTTAGTTTTACATAGAGTAGGATAGAGGCAAACCAATTGTTTTTTTTTTTCTCCCTGTGTCCAGCTGGGGAGATTTTCCTTTACTTCTTGTCCTGGAGATGCAGCTGGTAATGAGAATACATCTTTCCAAACTGAAGGGAATTCTTATCTCAGAAGAGGCATTGCTAGGATTGTGAAAGATCTGGGCAACACTGAGGGGGCGATTTACTAATAACAGTGCGCTGCGCCGGTTCATACCTTAATTGGTGCGCCAGTTAACTCCTTCACTGGGCGCAGGAACCAGCGGCGCACTGTTATAGTAAATAAAAATGTCAGCGGCGCTCTATTGAAAATGAATGGTTCCCTATGGGAGCCCATTGATTTGAATAGAGGTCGCCCGGGAAGTCGGATGAAGCCGATCTGACTCGCAGGGCGACTCGTGTGCCGGCTGACACAGGGACAGCGCGACTTTGCGAGGCAACTTGGACACGACCTGAGCGTGAAGAAGCCGCTCAAGTCGTGTCCTAGAGGCGACTACCTGGCCGAGAATGTCTCCAGCGCGATGGCATCGCGCTGGTTCTCGGCAGCCTCGCTGTCCCGTGTTTGGTATGAATCTTGAAGGGGAACTCCATGCCAAATTTTAATGAAAAAACCGGCATGGGTTCCCCTTCAGGAGCATACCAGGCCCTTAGGTCTGGTATGGATTTTAAGTGGAACCCCCTAAGCCGATAAACGGCGTGGGGGTCCCTCCAAAATCCAAACCAGATCCTTATCCGAACATGCAACCTGGCAGGCCGCAGGGGAAGAGGGGGGACGAGAGCGGCCCCCCTCCCTCCTGAACCGTACTAGGCCGCATGCCCTCAACATGGGGGGTTTGGTGCTTTGGGGCAGGGGGGTGACCTGCGGCCCCCCCACCCCAAAGCACCCTGCCAAGGGCCTATTCCCGACAACCCTGGCCGTTGGTTGTCGGGGTCTGCGGGCGGGGGGCTTATCGGAATCTGGGAGCCCCCTTTAATAAGGGGGCCCCCAGATGCCGGCCCCCCACCCTATGTGAATGAGTATGGGGTACATCGTACCCCTACCCATTCACCTGGTGGCAAAAAAGTCAATAAAAAACACAACACAGGTTTTCAAAGTAATTTATTAGGCAGCTCCGGGGGTTTTTCTGCCGGACACCTCGCTATCTTCTTCAAGCTCTTTTGCTAGCGGGGTCCCGGGCTTCCTCGTCATCTTCGGGGGTCTTTCTGCCGGATGCCCCGCTATCTTCTTCCAGCTCTTTTGCTAGCGGGGTCCCAGTCTTCCTCGTCGTCTTTTTCCGTCTCTGGGGGTCTTTCTGCCAGGCGCCCACTATCTTCTTCCAGCTCTTTTGCTAGCGGGGTCCCGGGCTTCCTCGTCGTATTCTTCCGACTTCGGGGGGTCTCTTGTTCTGTTCTCCGGTGTCGTTTCCGCGCTCTCCGGTTCTTCTCCCGCTCTCCGGTGCCTTCTCCACGATCTCTGGTTCTTTCTGCCTTCTGCCGGGCGCCCCGCTATCTTCTTCCAGCTCTTTTGCTAGCGGGGTCCTGGTCTTCATCGTCGTCTTCTTTCCTCTTCTCTCCGTCCGATGTTGCCTTGTCGCTGTCCGCCGCTACAATGCTCTGCCCGCGGAGCGCACCCACTTATATTGGCATGGGGCGTGGTCACCGGGTGATGCCACCCGCTGACCCCGCCCCCGTATGACGTCACAGTCCCGGGGAATGATGGGACTGTGACGTTATACGGGGGCGGGGTCAGCGAGTGGCATCACCCGGTGACCACGCCCAATGCCAATATAAGTGGCAACTTGTGGCAAGTGATGTGGCAAGTGACATGCTAAATACAACTACACTGCTGCTCTCTCAGCTGCTGATACTCACTCTGGTCTCACAAAATAGCTGAAATCGTTAATAATACTGTTTTTGGAGCTTAGGGCGGCTCCTTATGATGTTTCCTAACTAAACGCATATAGATGCAAATGTGGTAAAACGTGGCATGCAAACGCCACAAAGCGCGCCTTTCTAAACGCCGCTTTCAACCTTAGTTCTGAACACTTTGCACCAGTGTCCCGTGTACATGGGGCATAAAAACCCTTATGCCATTTACAGCTCAAAAACGCCATGGTGGCCATGAGGCCATAGGCTAACATGGAGAGACGTTTTTAAGCTGCTAAAAATGCTCAAACAAGCGGCTGGAAAAACGTCCGTGTGCATGTAGCCTTATATTAACCACTTGCGCACTGGCCGCTTAAACCCCCTTCCTGCCCAGACCAATTTTCACATTTCAGCGCTGATGCAATTTGAATGACAATTGCGTGCTCATACAACACTGTAACCCAATGAAAATGTATTATTTTTTGGCACACAAATAGAGCTTTCTTTTGGTGCTATTTGATCACCTCTGCATTTATTTTTTTTCTATAAATACAAAAGAGCGACTAAAAAAAAAAAATTGGATATTTTAACCACTTCAGCACTGGGCCTATTCTGGCACTTCTCTCCTTCATGTAAAAATCATAAATTTAGGGCTAGAAAATTACTTCAAAAACCCAAACATTATATATGTTTTTTTAGCAGACACCCTAGGGAATAAAATGGCGGTCATTGCAAATTTTTACCTCGCTCTGTATTTGCGCAATAAATTTTCAAACGCCTTTTAAAAAAATAAAAAATGGTTTCATGAATAAAAAAAAAATATAAAACAGTAAAGTTAGCCCAATTTTTGGGATAATGTTAAAGATGTTGTTATGCTGAGTAAATAGATACCTAACATGTCACACTTTAAAATTGCGCACACTTATGGAATGACACCAAACTTCAGTACTTAAAAATCTCCCTAGGCGATGCTTTCAAAAATTTTACACGTTACCATTTTCGCATTACAGAGGAGGTCTAGTGCTAGAATTGTTGCACTCGTTCTAACGCACCCAGCAATACCTCACATGTGTGGTTTGAACGGCGTTTACATATGTGGGCGGGACTTACGTGTGTGTTCACTTCTGAGCGCGAGCTACCGGGGACATGGGCTTTTTTTTTTTACTTTTTTGTATTTCTTCTTTTTTTTTTTTTACTTTTTTGTTTTTTTGATCACTTTTATTCCTATTACAACAAATGTAAACATCCCTTGTAATAGGAATCTATTGTGACAGGTCCTCTTTATGGAGAGATGCAGGGTCAATAAGACCCCACATCTCTCCTCCAGGCTGGAAAGCATGAGATCGGTCAAAAAAATTCACCGATCTCATGCTGACAGCCGAGATCACGGCTTTGTTTACATATGGGAACCTGGCGTGATGTCATAACGTCGCGCCCGGGCCTCTGGCGGTCATAGAGATGACTGGTGACCATCTGGTCACCAGTCATCTCTATGCTTCCCATCCGGGGCTGGCCAATTCGTTCTCTGAGCCCCAGATGGCACGGGAGAGCCCGGAGAAGCACCGGATGGCGGCTGGAGGGGGGGGGCGTCCCCTCCCGCCGCCTATAAGAGCGATCAAGCGGCGGAACTGCCGCTATGATCATTTTTATCGTGCACAGAATCGCCGGCTGAAAAGAATGATATCTGAATGATGTCTGCAACTGCAGGCATCATTCAGATGTCACTGCACAAAGCCAAGGATGTCATTTGACGGTGGGCGGTAGGAAAGTGGTTAATATTTCGAAAATTTCGAAAAAAGGTAATTTTTCTCCTTCATTGATGAGACTGCACTGATGGGCTGCACTGGTGGGCACCGATAAGGTGGCAAGGGTGGGCACTGAGATGTGGCATTGCTAGTTGACACTGGTGGGCATTGAGAAGTGGCACTGCTAGGTGGCAAATGATATTTGGCAGTGATGGGCACTGATAGGCAGCACTGCTAGGTGCCACTGATTGGCACCAGTGGTGGGCATTGATAGGTGGCACTGGCAGGGGCTACTGATTGTCACAGAATTGCCTTTTCCTCTTCGGGCCCGATGTCCTTTGCACATAAGTCGGTGATTGCCTTTTTTTATGCTCACGCTGTCAGCACAAGGAGAAAACAAAAACCATCACCCAGCTTTTGTTTACATCACGTGATCAGCTGTCATTGGCTGACAGCTGATCACATGGTAAAGGGCAGGGATCGGCCCCTTACTCGGATCTGTCATCACCCGAGTCTCAGTGACTCAGTGACCACAGCGAACGCGCGAAGGGGAGGACGTCTATTGACGGACTCCCGGCAATTGAGGAACGTGCTGTGGCCGTCGATTAGTTATAGCGCTGATCTCAAGTGATTAAAGAGGGTCTAAATGGGCCATTGACATGCATCACAATTCAACTTAGGAATGTGTCTTTGCAAAGTTAAACTAAATGAAATCCTTTCTTATTTTTGCTTGGGGATATAGAGTGCAGAGGGATTACAAGTCTAGACAGTTTTTGGGGATGTCTGTACCCCTGATAGGGTGAAGACAACTCCCAAATTTGGCCACTTTATCCTTCCAAATAATTCACTTCCTGTCACATAGCCACACAGGAAGTGAGGGGAAATCCCTACCAATGTCTTTCCTTGGGGACACACAGGTCAATCTAAATTTCCCCATTATGTACATTGCACTCCAGCATTTTGTGGGGTACACCCCAAATTATTAGGTATTTTGGACTTTGGGGTTTATTTACTATACGCAAATCAACTTTGCACTACAAGTGCACTTGCTGGATATCCGAGGGAGACATGCAAGCAAACAAAAAAAAAACACCATCTTTGCTTTTACATGATTGGATGTTACAATCACCAGTGATCCCTCAGCTTTTCAGCAGCTACACTTTTACTGCAGAGTGGATTTGTCTTTACTAAACCCCAAACTACCCAATGATTTGGGGTGTACCCAACAAAGTGCTAGAGTGCAATTTGCTTAATGGGGAGACTAGTTAGATTGATCTGTGTGTCCCCAAGAAAAGACATTGGTATGGTTTTATCTTCACTTCCTGTTTAGCTGTGTGACAGGAAGTGAAGCCAATTTTACTAAAAGGGGACACAAAGCCCAACCTAAAAAAAAACAAAAAAAACAGGGGTTCTAACACTTTGTTTCCCTCAAAATGCCCACAATTAGAATCGTATTGCCTTGAGCTATTTTTAAGTGCAGTGCTCTAAATCAGTGCTTCTCAAGTAACCCCAACAGGCCATGTTTTCAGGTTTTCCTTCATCTTGCACATGTGCTTTAAATCACAGTCAATGATTTTGAATTTTGGACAGCAATTCTCGATAAGATAAATTCACAAAACATGTCCTGTTGGGGGTACTTGAGGACTGAGGCTGAGAACCACTGCAGTAAAAAGGAAAAGTGAATACTTACCGCTCTGTATTTTTCATTTCCTGGTGATTATCCATGGCAGCACACAATACATGCATATGCTAGCATGAAGGCACCAGGGTAGACAAATGACACCTGTTTTGTTTTGACATGCCAATCAGCTGTCACATTTGTTGCAAAGAAAACACAAAACAAACCTCAAAACTTTGCATCAAATTTTATTGGTCAACAAAACAAAAGTGAAGCCAAAATAAAAAACAGGGTCAATTTGAAACACTTACAGACTCACAACATCTTGAGAAAGTTTTCGTAAAATAATGCAGCACAGACAATTAAATCAAAGTGAACAAACGACACACATTAACAACATCAAAATTATTTCAGGGGAACATTTCCCCCACACAAAAAAATACAATCCACAAAATTAAAACAAACAGCTGTTTTGCAAAGACATAACAAATAAAATACATGTGTTACAAACTCGATAAGGACACCAAAATGTACTTTTTGTCCCCCACACACACACTTGCCTCTTTTCAGGGCAAGGGAGAGAATGCTATCTGCAAGCTTTATATAACATAGGTTTGTCAGCTAATGAGGCAATTGAAAACACATGCACAGTCCATGAAACACCCAAAATGCAAGTTCACCCAATGTAGAGACTGAACTTCAAAGTGGCTACACCTGTTAAGGATGTCCTTCAATTACTAACCCATAAAAACACTCTCTGAGCATGCCCAGAAATATCCAGGTGCTGTTCACACACAAAAAGCACCAAAAAAATAATCTAACTGCCTGGGCATGCTCAGTCAGAACAACACAAATGCAGCTAGAAGAAATCTCCCCCCTGTCCAAAAATAAGCACATCATCCAGCATGCTACAAAATTAGAGATGGGACAATCACCCCCCCCCCCCCCCCCAACCAACAAATACCATTGCAGTCTATGGGAACTTACTTGTTAATTTTGCTAGTCCCCACTTGGCTGGCTTATCTTCTAGTTATTGGCCTTAAAATGGGGGCCCAGGTCCCACCCTAAGGGACATATATCAATGTCACCAATTTGAGCAACATCAAAAACAAAACAAGGAGAAGTGCCTTTAAATATGCCAAATTGCTTAAGGGCCATTTCACACCACATGCAGTCCATTGCGTTTTTTATGCATCAAAAATGCATGGAAAGTTGGTTATATGGTTCTAAATGGCAGTGTTTGTTCCAGTGCGTTCCAGTTCCACAAAAAAGTAGAACATGCTGCATTTTACCTGCACTGGACTGTACTGGAACGCAGCAAAACGCATCATAAACGCACTGGAACGCACAGGAACACACCTAAATGCACCAAAAACGCACTGGAACACACTTGTCCTTATCTATGGTTAATAAAAAAGAGGGGTGAAAAAAGCACTGGACTGCATCAAAAACGTACCAAAAATGCACTGGAACGCATCAAAAACATGCATGCAAATAAGCACCTGGAACGCATCCGGATTGCGTTTCTATGGTGTGAACTGGCCCTAGTTCACACCATAGAAACGCAGTCTGGATGCGCTCCAGGTGCTTTTCTGCATGCGTGTTTTTTGACACGTTCCAGTGCATTTTTGATGCATTTTTGATGCAGTCCAGTGTTTTTTTCCCCCTCTTTTCACTTAGGACAAGTGTGTTGCAGTGCGTCTTTGGTGCATTTAGGTGCGTTCCGGTGCATTCCAGTGCATTTTTGGTACGTTCCGTTGCGTTTTACTGCGGTCCAGTACAGTTCTGTACCTAAAAAATGCAGCATGACCAATTTTTTTTTTCCTTTCTGAAACGCACTGGAACGGACTGCAGTGGTGTGAACTATGCCATTGGCATTAATGTGATCAACTTTCTTTGCATTTTTCATGCATCACAAAAACGCACTGCACTGCATCCGGTGAGAACTGGCCCTAAATATCATACCTGGGGGGTGTCTATAGTATGCCTGTAAAGTAGCGCATGTTTTCCATGTTTATAACAGTTCAAGAGCAAAATGACATTTCTAAAGTAAAATAATAGTCATTAAAAAGTACTCGCGGCTGTAATAAATTGCTGGTTCCCTTCAATACAGATAAAAGTCATTGAAAGTCTTTGAAAAAAAAAATGCGTGGGGGTCCCCCAAATTCCATTACCAGGCCCTTCAGGTCTGGAATGGATATTAAGGGGAACCCTGCTGCAAATTTAAAAAGAAAAATGCGTGCAGTTCCCCCAAATATCCATACCAGGCCCTTCAGATCTGGTATGGATTTTAAGGGGAACTCCACCCCAAATTTTAAAAAAAAATGGCGTGGAGTCCCCCCAAAAATCCACACCAGACCCTTATCCGAGCACGCAACCTGGCAGGCCGCAGTAAAAGAGGGGGGGACGAGAGAGCGCCCCCCCTCCCTCCTGAACCGTACCAGGCCACATGCCCTCAACATGGGGAGGATGTCCCCATGTTGATGGGGACAAGGGCCTCATCCCCACAACCCTTGCCCGTGGTTGTGGGGTTCTGCGGGCGGGGTGCTTATCGGAATTTGGAAGACCACTTTATCAAACGGGACCCCCAGATCCCGCCCCCCGTGTGAAATGGTAATGGGGTACAAATGTACCCCTACAATTTCACAAAGAAAGTGTAAAAAATGTAAAAAATTACAATAGCCGGTTTTTGACAATTCCTTTATTAATGTCTTCTCCTTTCTTCCATCTTCTTCCATCTTCTTCTTCTTCTTCCATCTTCTTCTTCCAGCTTCTTCTTCCAGCTTCTTCTTTTCTCCATTCAGGTTTCTTCCTCCATCTTGTTCTTCATCTTCCTCTTCCTCCTTCATCTTCATCTTCCTACTTCTTTCGGTGTTCTCGTCTGCATCTTGCTCCGGCTTCTTCTTCCCTTCTTCTTCGGCTGCTCCGTTTGAATTAGAGGTTCCCGCTGTGTGACGCTTCAGTTCTTCAGTTCTCCTCTGGGTCCGCTGCCCCCCTCTGACGCACATGGATTTCACGGGGACTTTCCCTCTGTCTCTCAGCTCCCCCCACTGTCTCTCAGACACCCCTGTCTCTTAGACCCCCCTCTGTCTCTCAGACCCCCCTCTGTTTCTCAGCCCCCCCTCTGTCTCTCAGTTCCCGTGTCTCTCAGTCCCCCCTCTTTTAGCCCCTCCTCTGTCTCTCAGCTCCCCTCTATCTCTCAGACCCCTCCTCTGTCTCTCAGAGCTCTCCTCTGTCTCTCAGCTCTCCTCCTCTGTCTCTCAGCTCTCCTCCTCTGTCTCTCAGCTCTCCTCCCCTGTCTCTCAGCTCCCCCTCTGTCTCTCAGCCCCCTGTCTCTCAGCCCCCCCCCCTCTGTCTCTCAGACCCCTCCACTGTCTCTCAGCCCCCTCCACTGTCTCTCAGCCCCCTCATCTGTCTCTCAGCTCCCCCTCTGTCTCTCAGCTCCCCCTCTGTCTCTCAGCTCCCCCCTCTGTCTCTCAGCTCCCTCTCTGTCTCTCAGCTCCCTCTCTGTCTCTCAGCTCCCCCTCTGTCTCTCAGCCCCCCTCTGTCTCTCAGCACCCCTGTCTCTCAGCCCCCCCTCTGTCTCTTAGCTCCCCCTCTGTCTCTTAGATCCCCCTCTGTCTCTTAGATCCCCCTCTGTCTCTAAGACCCCCCTCTGTATCTCAGACCCCCCTCTGTCTCTCAGTCCCCCCTCTGTCTCTCAGTTCCTGTGTCTCTCAGTCCCCCCCTATTTTAGCCCCTCCTCTGTCTCTCAGCTCCCCTCTATCTCTCAGAACCCCCTCTGTCTCTCAGACTCCCCCCTCTGTCTCTCAGACCCCTCCTCTGTCTCTCAGCTCTCCTCCTCTGTCTCTCAGACCCCTCCTCTGTCTCTCAGCTCTCCTCTCTGTCTCTCTGCTCCCCCCTCTGTCTCTCAGCTTCCCTGTCTCTCAGCCCCCCTCTGTCTCTCAGAGCCCTCCTCTGTCTCTCAGACCCCTCCACTGTCTCTCAGCCCTCCCTCTGTCTCTCAGCTCCCCCCTCTGTCTCTCAGCTCCCCCCTCTGTCTCTCAGCTCTCCCCCTACCTCTCAGCCCCCCTCTGTCTCTCAGCTCCCCCTCTGTCTCTCAGCTCCCCCTCTGTCTCTCAGCTCCCCCTCTGTCTCTCAGCTTCCCCTCTGTCTCTCAGCTCCCTCCCATTGTCTCTTAGCTCCCCCCTCTGTCTCTCAGCCCCCTCCTCTGTCTCTCAGCCCCCTCCTCTGTCTCTCTGCTCTCCTCCTCTATCTCTCATCTCCCCCCTCTATCTCTCAGCTCCCCCTCTATCTCTCAGCTCTCCTCCTCTATCTCTCAGCTCCCCCCCTGTCTCTCAGCTCCCCCCTCTGTCTCTCAGCTCCCCCCTCTGTCTCTCTGCCCTTTCCTCTGTCTCATTCACTCCCTGACTCTTAGGCTGCTTTCACACTGGGGCGGGCATTGACGGTAAAACGCTGCTAGTTTTAGCAGCACTTTACTGACGTTTTAGCTGCGCTATTCTGCTTCTAGCAGGTGCTTTTAACCCTGGCTAGCAGCCAAATTAAAGGTTAAATGCGCCAGTGTAGCGCTGCTGCTGAAGTGCTTTGCAGGCGCTTCAGCAGCAGTGGCCATTCATTTCATTGGGCATTAGCGGTGTACACCGCTCCTCCACCGCCGCAAAGATGCTGCTTGGAGGACTTTCACACTGGGACTGCAGAGGAGGCGTTTTTCAGGCACTTTACATGCGCTATCTTTAGACCAAAAGCGCCTGAAAAATGCCTCAGTGTGAAAGGGGTCCTACACTCACCCCCTCTCTTTTACACTCACCCCCTCTCTTTTACACTCACTCCCTCTCTCTTACACTCACCCCCTCTCTCACCCACCCCCTCTCACCCCCTTTCCCTCAACCCTCCCTCTCTCTCTCTCATTCCCCTCTCGATCACCCTCTCATGATATACAATAATGGATGTAGGGGCCTTTTGGTGGACGTGATTTTTTTGGGGGGTGGGGGGCAGCATTTTATTGAATTAAAGTGGGCCGGTCTGGATGAAGTCCAGGGCCGAAATTTTTGTCCCAGTCCAGCCCTGGCACATGGAGGGTGGGAAGTATGCCTTCCTGTGCCTCCATCCCCATATGCTCATGTATTACTAAAATGTAGTACTATACTGCCATCTATGTGAGTAAATGAACAAGACAGCGCTGTTCATTTTTTTTAGACCATATTACCAAAAGTTACACCCCCCCCCCCCTCAAAAAGGTCTGTCACTGTCAAACCACTCCAATAAAAGACAATATTTTTCTCTCCACATATTCAGGCCTGAAGGACTTCATATACTCTCGAGGTATGCAAAGAATACCTTCAGTCAAACCTTGGATATCTTCCTCCCCACATGGCCTATGTGCTAAATTCCGGGGACCAGCTTTTAGTGTGACAGCTAGAACCAGTGAGTTCTATGGAAAAATGCATTTTAAAAAATATGTTACAATGTATTTAAACTAGTTTTTTCATAAGCACACACAAGGTCTTTTTCTAACATTTGTTGTTTACAAGTAAAAATACGTATTTTTTGCTAGAAAATTACTTAGAACCCCCAAACATTATACATATTTTTTTTTAGCAGAGACCCTAGAGAATAAAATGGCAGTTGTTGCAATATTTTATGTCACACTGTATTTGCGCAGGGGTCTTTCAAACGCATTTTTTTTTTTAAATACACTTTAATTAACTTAAAAAGAACACTAAAGTTAGTCCAATTTTTTTGTATAATGTGAAAGATGATGTTACGCCGAGTAAATAGATATCTAACATGTCATGCTTTAAAATTGCCCATGCTTGTGAAATGGTGACAAACTAGGGTACTTAAAAATCCCCTTACAAATCTCTTAAAAATGTTTAGTTACAGAGGATACCGGGGCTATGGCAGCTAGCTGCTGCCATAACAACAGTATTAAACTGTAAAGTAATGACATACATTTACAGTTAGGCGGTCGACAAGTTGTACCTTACTAAGGATGAGCCGAACACCCCCCGGTTCGGTTCGCACCAGAACCTGCGAACGGACCGAAAGTTCGCGCGAACTTTAGAACCCTATTAAATACAATGGACTCGAATGTTCGAAATCAAAAGTGCTAAATATCAAGGCTAATATGCAAGTTATTGTCCTAAAAAGGGTTCGGGGACCCAGGTCTTGCCCCAGGGGACATGTATCAATGCAAAAAAAAGTTTTAAAAACTGCCATTTTTTCGGGAGCAGTGATTTTAATGATGTTTAAAGTAAAAAAAAAAAAATAATTCTCTTGGTGGGCGCTGGAACGCCCTGCTGTGAACTATTATATCAAGAATTGTAATTACATGCCATTGTTGAACAGTGGTAGTAAAAATTGGGCCTTTGGTGGTGGTGCTGGTGCCACAACACTGTAAGTCCTCACAGTTACTCTTGGTGGGCGCAGGAATGGGCCCAGCTGTGAAATATTAGATCAAGAATTGTAATTACATGCCCCTGTTGAACAGGGGCAGAAAAATTGGGCCTTTGGTGGTGGTGGTGTTGCCACAACACTGTAAGTCCTCACAGTTACTCTTGGTGGGCGCAGGAATGGGCCCTGCTGTGAATTATTAGATCAAGAATTGTAATTACATGCCTCTGTTAACCACTTAACGACCGCTCACTGTATATATACGTCGGCAAAATGTCACGGACAGGCACAATCACGTACCTGTACGTGACTGCCTTTGTATGGGTGGGGGGTCCGATCGGACCCCCTCCGGTACAGTGAGCGGTCGGTATCGCTCCGGGAGCAATCCGTGATGAGAGGGCGGCCATTGGTTTCTAGCCACCCCCTCGTGATCGCTCCTGGCGAATCAAATGCTTCCTCTGCCTGTGTAATGTATACACAGGCAGGAGGAAGTGATGTCATCTCTCCTGCGGCGCTCACATAGACCAGAGAGAGCGAAATCAAGTAAGTGCACAAACAGTACACTGACACGTAGGTACACATAGGCACATGATCGCCCCTCCAGTCACCCCCAGATCACCCCCCAGATCACCCCCCATTCCCCAGTCACAGTGTCACCGATTGCAGTGATCATTTATTTACTGATCACTGCAAACAGTGACATTTGTAACTGTAAAAGTGTCAGGGCAGTTAGTTTTAGGTCCAGGGTAGCCCCCTAACCCCCCCAATAAAGGTTTAACCCATTGATCGCCCCCCAGGTAACCCTTTCACCCCCTAGCACCACTGTCACTAAGCGATCGTTTTTCTGATCGCTGTATTAGTGTCGGTGGTGCCGCTAGGTAGTCAGTTATTTTTTTAGGTTCGCCGCCAGGTTTTTATAGCGTCAGGTACCCCCATATATTACCTAATAAAGGTTTAACCCCTTGATCACCCCCTCAGGTAACCCTTTCACCCCCTTTTGCCAGTGTCACTAAGCGATCGTTTTTCTGATCGCTGTGTTAGTTATGCTGGTGTCGCTAGGTAGTCAGTTATTTTTTTAGGTTCGCCGCCAGGTTTTTATAGTGTCAGGTACCCCCATATATTATCTAATAAAGGTTTTAACCCCCTGATTGCCCCTAGAGTTAACCCTTTCACCAGTGATCACCGTATAAGTGTCACTGGTGACACTGGTTAGCCAGTTAGTTATTTTGTTATTTAGGTTCCCCGTCAGGTTTTTATATAGCGTCAGGTACCCCCATAGATTACCTAATAAAGGTTTTAACCCCCTGATTGCCCCTAGTTAACCCTTTCACCAGTGATCACCGTATAAGTGTTACGGGTGACGCTGGTTAGTTAGTTTGCTTTTTATAGTGTCAGGGCACCCGCCGTATGTAACCCAATAAAGGTTTAACCCCCTGATCGCCCGGCGGGTGATATCAATTAGGTTTTAGCGTCAGAGAGGGTCTGCGTCACACCCCAGGCAGTGTCAGGTTAGTGCCAGTAGCGCTAACACCCACGCGTGAAGCATACACCACCCTTAGTGGTATAGTATCTGAACAGATCAATATCTGATCTGATCAGATCTATACTAGCATCCCCAGCAGTTTAGGGATCACAAAAACGCAGTGTTAGCGGGATCAGCCCAGATACCTGCTAGCACCTGCGTTTTGCCCCTCCGTCCAGCCCAGGCCACCCAAGTGCAGTATCGATCGATCACTGTCACTTACAAAACACAACACACATAACTGCAGCGTTCGCAGAGACAGGCCTGATCCCTGCGACTCCAGTGCTGTAGGAGGTGATTTCACCACCACAGTTAAAAAAAAGAGCATATATGCCGAAGCATGGGGGCAGCAGGGACGGAGGAGTGATTTTGCTCCTAATGCCGCGTACATATGATCGAAATTCCGATGGAGGCTTGCCCGTGGAAAAGTCCGACCGTGTGTACGCGGCATAACTTTTGCGGGAGGATGCCCCCATGCTTCGGCATATATAAATGTTGCATGTATGCCCATCATTAGAAGTGGGTGAATGAAGGGAGGTATTCTAATGGTGGGCATACCCACCGATCAATCTCTTTTTTTCATTCAGCCAACAGGCTGCATGAAAAAAAAAGATTACAATACATGTCCAACAAGGACCAGCAACATACTGGTATGTTGCTGGACTTTGAATGGTTATACCAGAATGATGCCTGTGGGTTTAGGTATCATCTTGGTATCATTCATTTCAGCCAGCGGCCGGCTTTCATGTAAAAGCAATCCTAGTGGCTAATTAGCCTCTGGACTGCTTTTACAAGCAGTGGGAGGGAATGTCCCCCCCCCCCGGATATAAAAAGCGCCATTGAGAAATTGGGAAAGCATTTTATCACACTGATCTTGGTGTGGTCAGATGCTTTAAGGGCAGAGGAAAGATCCAGTTTTTTTTTTCAAAAAAAGAGTACCTGTCACTACCTATTGCTATCATAGGGGATATTTACATTCCCTGAGATAACAATAAAAAGGATAAAAAAAAATATATATATATATATGGAAAGAACAGTTTAAAAATAAAATAAAAAAGCAAAATTAATAATAAAAAAGAAAAGAAAAAAAAAAGTACCCCTGTCCCGCCCTGCTCTTGCGCAATGGCGAACGCAAGCGTCGGTCTGGCGTCATATGTAAACAGCAATTGCATCATGCATGTGAGGTATCACCGCGAAAGTCAGATCGAGGGCAGTAATTTTAGCAGTGGACTTCCTCTGTAAATCTAATGTGGTAACCTGTAAAGGCTTTTAAAGGCTTTTAAGAATGTATGTAGTTTGTCGCCACTGCGCGTTTGTGCGAAATTTTAAAGCATGTCTTGTTTGGTATCCATGTACTCAGCCTATGATCATCTTTTTTATTTCATCAAACATTTGGGCAATATAGTGTGTTTTAGTGCATTAAAATTAAAAAAAGTGTATTTTTTCCCCAAAAAATGCGTTTTAAAAACCGCTACGCAAATACTGTGTGGAAAAAAAAAATGAAACACCCACCATTTTAATCTGTAGGGCCTTTGCTTTAAAACATGTATAATGTTTGGGGGTTCAACATAATTTTCTTGCAAAAAAAATAATGTTTTCATGTAAACAAAAAGTGTCAAAGGGCTTTGTCTTCAAGTGGTTAGAAGAGTGGATGATGTGTGACATAAG
Organism: Rana muscosa; assembly: GCA_029206835.1. Taxonomy (NCBI): domain Eukaryota; kingdom Metazoa; phylum Chordata; class Amphibia; order Anura; family Ranidae; genus Rana; species Rana muscosa. Next base: position 815,961,918 of record CM055116.1, read on the forward strand.
CTTCCTAATGTTGTGTATAAAATGCCAGGACAGTTCAAAACCCCCCCAAATGACCCCATTTTAGAAAGTAGACACCCCAAGCTATTTGCTGAGAGGCATGTCAAGTCCATAGAATATTTTATATGTTGACAAGTTGCGGAATTTTTTTTTTTTTTTTTTTTTTTTTCACAAAGTTGTCACTAAATGATATATTGCTCAAACATGCCATGGGCATATGTGGAATTACACCCCAAAATACATTCTGTTGCTTCTCCTGAGTACGGGGATACCACATGTGTGAGGCTTTTTGGGAGCCTAGCCGCGTACAGGACCCCAAAAACCAAGCACCGCCTTCAGGCTTTCTAATGCCGCGTACACACGACCGTTTTTCATGTCATGAAAAAAAACGTCGTGTTTCTCGACGTTATTTTTCGTGTTTCCTCTCAAGCCTGCCTTGGCTACACACTATCGTGAAAAAAAATAATCTAGCAAAGCGCGGTGACGTCCAACACGTACGACGGCACTATAAAGGGGAAGTTTCATTATGTTGGCGCCACCCTTTTGGCTGCTTTTGCTGATTTCGTGTTACCGCGTGTTAGTAAAAGTTTGGGAAGAGACGATTCGCGCTTTTCAGTCTTCGTGCTTTAAAGATCGTTTTCGGGAGTTCAGTTTGTGCTTGTGGGTTCGTATCTGGCTTTCAGTGCGTGAAGTGAGTTTGTATCTGTTTTTGCAGTGCGTTCTTGTCCGCTCGTTACTGTTTTTCAGCTCGTTCTTCAGAGGCCTTGCTGTTCTTCAGTGCGTTCTTTTAGTTCGTTCTGATTAGACGACCGTTTTGAAGCCATGTTGCGGGTACGTTCTTGTCGCCGAGATCGTGCTGTGCTTGCTTCTGGGCTTGTTGCTATGTCCCAGATCCGGTCCATGAAAAGGGTGAGGAGGAGTTCTTGGACCAAGAATTGGTTGCTCAAGCGGGACCAATTATGTCATATGCCTCTGCTGCGGGAGATCCAGGAGAATAACCCTGATGACTTCAGGAATTTTCTTAGGATGTCTGACCCCGTTTTTCAGCAGCTCTCGGCTTTGGTGTCCCCCTATATCACCAGGCAGGACACCGTTATGCGGCAAGCCATTACTGCTGAGCAGAGGCTCATCACCACGTTGCGATACCTTGCGACTGGGAGAAGCTTGCAGGACCTCAAGTTCTCGACAGGCATCTCCCCCCAGGCTCTGGGCGTCATTATCCCAGAAACCTGCTCTGCCATTATCCAGGTCCTTCAGGAGGACTATATTAAGGTAAGTTTTCTCCTTTATAAAAATCCCAATCTATGTATTTTTATGCTTGATAATGTATAATATTTTTTGAACTGTCTCTAATTACCATGATTCGAATATGCTGTGATTGTCCCCTTTGTCCCCATGCATGTTGTAAGCTTTGAATGTTCCTTTTTTTGGGCCTACATGCATATTTTTAAAAACCAACCTCTCCAGCATTATATCCTGGGCCCAAACACACCTAGCCTAGTCACTCCCCAATGTTTTTTGTCCGCTCCATTGTAGTGCTTAGATTGCCTGCCCCCCCCCCCCTAATTATTTGCTTTTGTCTAATCTAACAAAATAAATTACATAGTACTAGAGCTTTTATTTATGATGTCCCCAACTCATCTCAACCCCCCTACCCTAAAAGAATTTCACAGGTCCATCAGAGTGGCTCATGTTTTTTGTTCTCATTTTTAGCTCTTATTAAAGCGGAGCTCCACCCTAAAGTTTATTTTCCGCTCATCGTAACCCTCCCCCCCCTCCGGTGTCAAAATTGACACCTTTAAGGGGGGAGGGGGTGGAGATACCTGTTTAAGACAGGTATTTTCACCCACATCCAGGAGTCATCTCTTCGGCCAATCTGCCGGAGACAAGTCACTTCCCGCAGAATACCCATAGTGTTCTTGGAGACACTTGGCTCCCAGAACACAGGAGGACCAGTCAGAACTGCGCAGCGCTTCTCGTGCATGTGCGGTAGGGAACCGGCCAGTGAAGCCGCAAGGCTTCTCTTCCTGGTTCCCTCACCGAGGATGGCGGAGGGGGCAGCAGAGTGACGAGCGATTGTTCGTCCTCTGCTGCGGACGTTGCTGGACTCCAGGACAGGTAAGTGTCCAATTATAAAAACTCTGCAGCTGCTCTAGCTGGAGCTGCTGGGTAATTTGGTATTATTTTGGCTGCAGAGCTCCGCTCTAAAATCCTCCTTCCAAATTAATGCTATACTGATGTTTTGCCAAGAGTGTTTAGTGCGAACATGCTTGCAATGTTTAGGTAGCAAAGTATTTTAATTTGTATTTTTGGTTTGACTCCACAGTTTCCATCGACGCCACAGGAATGGCAGAATATGGCATCTGAGTTTTCGCAGCGGTGGAACTTTCCCAACTGTGGAGGAGCCATTCATGGCAAGCACGTCCGCATCGTGCCACCACCCCAATCGGGATCCTTTTTTTATAATTATAAAGGGTTCCACAGTATTGTGCTGATGGCGGTGGTGTCTGCCAACTATGAATTTCTCTATATTGATGTTGGGAAAAATGGGCGGATGTCTGACGGTGGTGTTTTTGCCCAGACCGATTTTGCCGTCCGGCTTCTTTCCGAGGACCTGGCATTGCCACCTGCTGAAGAAAATGAACATGGCCTCCCCTTTGTTTTCCTGGCAGATGAGGCATTTGCGCTTGGACCCCATTTGATGAGGCCTTTTCCACAAAGGACCCTCACCCCTGAGAGGAGGGTCTTTAATTATAGGCTGGCCAGAGCGAGAAGGGTGGTCGAAAATGCCTTTGGCATCATGGCCAGTCGTTTTCGCATTTTTCAGACTGCTCTCAACATGGCGGAGTACAAATGGAACCATTTAATCATGTACTGTTGCATACTTCACAATTATTTTAAAAAAAATTCGAACAATTATCTCTCTTCAGTTGCCCTTCAGGGCACACAGTTCTTGGATGGACCATTGCCAGCCCAGGTAGCTGGTCCTACAGGCTTGGCCCCCCAAAGCGGCCGTGATGTGCGGCAACGCTATGTGGAATATTTTATGGGTAGGGGGGCCATTGCAATGCCTGATCATATTTAAAAAATTTTTATGAAGAATAAACAAAATTATACTGAAAACATCTTGTTTGCTTTTATTTTGTTGTATTTGTTCTTTCTCCTAGGTCAGTGATGGTGAACCTTGGCACTCCAGATGTTTTGCTACTACATTACCCATGATGCTCAACTCCACTGCAGAGTGCCTTAGCAACATGGAAAATGTAGTTCCAAACCATCTGGGGTGCCAAGGTTCACCATCACTGTCCTAGGTTATACTAGTGCAGTTGTAGTGCCATGTGTTTTTGTAACAAGTAAATTAACATCATGTTGAGTGTAAACACAAACATTTGTTATGGGGGGGGGGGCAACATTGATATAAGAAGCCACACATTGTTTAGTTTAAAATATTTATTAGAGTAGCATAATTTTTTTTATATTTGTATAAAAATAAAAAAAAATGTTTGGGCTTTTTAAAGATCATTTTTTGGATAAAAGTCTTGACAAAAATGTACAACATGTACAATATTAATTTTAGAAATTAAAAGATTCCCCCAAAAAAGGGCAAATCTACAATTAAAACAAAAATTAGAAAACAGAATTGTAAAACATATAACATTTTTAAACCCTCCCAAGAACCTGTTCTATTTTTTTAATTCTTTGCTCCATCTGCTTAGTGTTTTGCCTCATCTGGAACAAGTTCTCTTTCATTGTTTCCAGCTCACGAGAGCAGACCCTCAGTTCTTTCACCAACATCTGGGCAGTGTGTCGGGTGAAGGTTGCTGGGGCCGCAGGCATTAAAGTACCTTAAATTAGAAAAAAAATAAGGTCTTACTAAATATACAGGCCTACATCTATTACCTGAGGCTGTGGTGTATGACACTGACCTGTTGAGTTGGCATTTCCCTCTTCAGCCACATCCTGCGGTTGTGGGTCTTGGGTTGGTGGTGCGGGGTTTGCAGCCTCCTGTCTCCTAGCTCTTTGAAGCCCTAGGAGATAGAACCCAAAGGTAGACTTGTGTAACTAAATATATTTAGGCCTGAAAGAGTAATATTAAGCATTCTTGGGAAGTGTGTTACAATTCTATTTTTGGAAATACTTTAGAAGATGAACACATGATTGTATCCATTTCCAAAGCTGGTAGATTAATCTATTTTGGTCATGTTTCACACATGGAAACACACCAAGTATCCACTGGATCACCTGTGTGTGACACCATCAAAAGGTTGTTCTTGTGGCCCACACTTGTGCTAATGAGTCCAGATGTGTAAGCAGCTGCTGAGCATACTCTCGTAACCGTACACTGAATCCAGTTAGATTAGTTAAATATAGTTACCAACACCTACATAACCATGTTTCTAATTAATTATCACATAAACAGTTCAAGATGTCCTGTTTCATGTTCTTGGGCACAAGAATCATCAGTCGTCGAAATCCGCGTTCAAACGTTCACTAAATGACGATCTTTTGGTCCGAGTCAGTGTTAACTACATTTGATCATTCCTAATAATAGGCATGTTCAAATGTAGTTATCACTGTATTCCCCCAAAACATCGTTTTGGTGTTATTGAACGAGGATTTCGCCTGATGAATCTTGTGCCCAAGAACATGAAACAGGACATCTTGAACAGTAAAAGATGTCCTGTTTCATGTTCTTGGGCACAAGAATCAAACGTCGAAATCCTCGTTCAATACCACCCAAACGATGTTTTGGGGGAATACAGTGATAACTAAATTTGAACATGCCTATTATTAGGAATGATCAAATGTAGTTAACACTGACTCGGACCAAAAGATCGTCATTTAGTGAACGTTTGAACGCGGATTTCTACGATCGATTCGTGTGAACAAGAACATGAACCCGGACATCTTGAACTGTACTACATACTGTACATTAACGAAAAAGCACATGCAGGACCACGCTATTAATAAAAATCACATTAAATGTAAATATACTTACTTTTTCGGATCACTTTTTAATTTTTTTTATATTGCTCCGGCTCACGCAATTTAATGTCCGACCATCGTTTGCGGATCTGTTCCCTCGACCTGCGAACACCAAAATTCCTGAAGAGTGTTTTGACCACTTTATCCATGATCTGGGCCTTCACCTTATTTGGATTTTTGTAGGGCCCATGTTTGGCGTCATAATCCTCCCTCAGCAATATGGTGACCATATCCACCATCTCCTCAAACGACATGTTAGTGGCTTTATATCTTCTGGGTCTGGCCCTGCCTCCTTCCACACTTTCCACTTCATCTCGGTCATTCTCCGCCATGTTGTCAGTCTCCGTCATTAAGGACGAGCGAGAAGGGGCGGGGAAAGTAGTCTAATGAACGTCAGGGGCGGGAAAGCGTGCGGAGCGTCACGCATGCGCACTGTATATAACGTTAAAAAAACATTGTGGAAAGCGATGTTCAGTGAGTGGAAGAAGGTCGGAAGCAACGAACGTGTAGATCGCGGGTACGTAACATTTTTCATACTTGATATGTCGAGGGTTGAGCGGCCCCGAACAGAAAATTTAGTGACCGTACAGACCTTTTTTTTGGGCTGGGTCCCGGAGCAGAAACCTAAACATTCACTGTATGTTCGGGGCCGGTGTTGGGCAATATGCATGTAACTTTGCGCTTGCTTCCCGTGCTGTTAGTAATGGCCCTGCACAAAGTGTCATTTTTGAAGTTTGAATAATCATTTAAAACTCAATTGCGGCTAGAATGTAGTCTCGGCTCCTGGCAAATGGCAATACATTGCAAACTCAGTTTTCGAGACCCAAAAAAATGTGGGGGTCCCCCCAAATTCTATTTGCAGGCCCTTCAGGTCTGGCAAGGATTTTAAGGGGAACTCCACCCCAATTTTTTTTTTAAAATGTCGTGGAGTCCCCCCAAAAATCCATACCAGACCCTTATCCGAGCACGCAACCTGGCCGGCCGCAGGGGAAGAGGGGGGGGACGAGAGAGCGCCCCCCCTCCCTCCTGAACCGTACCAGGCCACATGCCCTCAACATGGGGAGGATGTCCCCATGTTGATGGGGACAAGGGCCTCATCCCCACAACCCTTGCCCGGTGGTTGTGGGGGTCTGCGGGCGGGGGGCTTATCGGAATCTGGAAGACCCCTTTAACAAAGGGGATCCCCAGATCCCAGCCCCCCCCTATGTGAATTGGTAAGGGGTACATTGTACCTCTACCATTTCACGAAGAAAGTGTACAAAATGTAAAAAATGACAATAGACGGTTTTTGACCATTCCTTTATTTGTTGGTTTGGCTTTCTTCCATCTTCTTCTTCCATCTTCTTCCTTCTTATTTTCTCGATTCGTGTTTCTTCATCCATATTCCTCTTCCTTTTCATCTTCCTCTTCATCTTCCTTCTTTCTTCGGTGTTCTCGTCCGCATCTTGCTCTGGCATCTTCTTTCTCTGGCCGCTCCGTTTGAATTGGAGGTTCCCGCTGTGTGACGCTTCAGTTCATCAGTTCTCCACTTGGTCTGGTGACCCCGCCCCCCTCTGACGCACATGGATTTCACGGGTACTTTCCCCGTGCTGTCAGAGGGGGGCGGGGCCACCGGCTCGCAGCGGACCTAGAGGAGAACTGCATAACTTAAGCGTCACACAGCGGCAAACTCAAATTCAAACGGAGCGGCGCGGCGCGAGAAGAAAGAAGAAGCCGGAGCAAGATGCGGACGAGAAGCCCGAAGGAAGATGAAGATGGAGATGAAGATGGAGATGGAGATGAAGATGAAGAGGAAGAGGAAGATGGAGGAAGAAACTCGAATGCAGAAAAGAAGAAGGGAGAAGATGGAAGAAAAACAAAAACAATAATAAAGGAATTGTCCAAAAACGTCTATTGTCATTTTTTGAATTTTGTCACGTTTTGGGGTGAAATGGTAGGGGTACAATGTACCCTATTACCATTTCACATAAGGGGGGGCCGGGATCTGGGGGTCCCCTTTGTTAAAGGGTTCTTCCAGATCCCGATAAGCCCCCCGCCCGCAGACCCCCACAACCACCGGGCAAGGGTTGTGGGGATGAGGCCCTTGTCCCCATCAACATGGGGACATCCTCCCCATGTTGAGGGCATGTGGCCTGGTACGGTTCAGGAGGGAGGGGTGGGCCGCTCTCTCGTCCCCCCTCTTCCCCTGCGGCTGGCCAGGTTGCGTGCTCGGATAAGGGTCTGGTATGGATTTTTGGGGGGACTCCACGCCATTTTATTCAATAATTTGGGGTGGAGTTCCCCTTAAAATCCTTGCCAGACCTGAAGAGCCTGGTATGGATATTTGGGGGGACTCCACGCCATTTTTTTCTATAATTTGGGGTGGCGTTCCCCTTAAAATCCTTGCCAGACCTGAAGGGCCTGGTATGGATATTTGGGGGGACCACACGCCTTTTGAAAAACATTGGCGGCGGGGTTCCCCTTAATATCCATTCCAGACATGAAGGGCCTGGTAAGAGAATTTGTGGGAACCAAAATGCTTTCTCAATGTTTGTATCAATGACTTTTCTATGTATTGCATTTGTCGGGAGACAACAATTCATTATACCCAGGAGTGAATTTTGGGTTAATTTTGGAAAAGCACAAATGACACTTTGTGCAGGGACAGTTCGAGGTACTCCTTTACTTTTTTGGAGTCCTTTTAGTCCACAGATTTACGGGGCTACATTGACTTCAATGGGGTTTGGGTTCGGGGTCAAGTTCGGGTTAAGTCACGTCACGAACTCTAGCTTTTTACCAAGTTTACAAAAAAGAGTTCAACACAAACATCCAGGTGTCCACTCAACTCTATGATGACTGATCAATTGCTACGTTAGTGGCCTATATATGGTGAGAAAGATTTGGAGTAGTCTTGACTGACCTTTTGATTTTTGGTGTGTTTTTGGACTTGCAGCAAAAATGCAGGTATTTAAGGACCCCGACTTCATGTTGGAATTCCTGCAAAGATGGAAGAATCTTCCTGTTTTATGGGAGACCAAAAACAAACAAAATAAAAATAAAGAAGCCAGGAAGAGAGCACTGGAGACCTTGCTGGAATTTGTGCAATCTCAGATCCCCACAGCAACACTACAGGATGTGAAGAATAAAATTGGGACCATTAGGAGGACATACCGGACTCAAAGAAACAAAGTCCGAACATCAATGCGGTCAGGAGCAGCTGCAGAGGACAGATATATTCCAAATCTCTGGTACTACCAGCATCTCAGTTTCCTCGATGACCACCTGGAATCCAGGGAATCCCTTTCCACCCTTCCACCCAGAACGAGCTCCAGCCTTCCCTGCAGCCAACCCTCCAGCCTTCCCTCCAGCATTCCCTGCAGCCAACCCTCCAGCCAAGTTGAGGTCTCTTTGGAGGAACAAGCTCAACTCCTGGAGGAGCCGGATTTGAATATTTGGAGCCAGGTATAATATTTAGCTAAATATTTATATTAATAAAAGTCTAATGATGTCAAAGTTGAAAAAATTGTGTTAAAAATGTTACCAGATAAACCAAAGTGTCTGACATATCAATAGACATCAGTGGGCAAAAATTAGGGGGACATGAATGAAAAATGCTGGTGTCAGAATGATTAACTATAATATTTATTAGCATTCAATTAGCAAATGTCATGAGGTGACAAATGTGTGTGAAAGATGAAGGCTAAAATAACTATATGTAACTTTTTTTTAACAGGATGAGGAGGCCCCAGTGTGACCCACTAGGAGGCAGGTGCCAGTGGAACCCAGGAGGAGGCAGGCCCCAGTGGGACCCACGAGGAGGCAGGTGCCAGTGGAAGCCAGGAGGAGGCAGGCCCCAGTGGGACACAGGAGGAGGCAGGCCCCAGTGGGACACAGCGCAACACCAGGCCCCAGATACCTCCACTGCGGATTCCACGAAAAAGGGCAAGGAGGCTTCTTCAAATGGAGGAGGAGACCCAGGCCCTAATTAGGGAGGCTACTGCGGCCCTCAGAGAGCCCCCCACCGCTGCAGAGGGATTTGCTGCCCTTATTGGGCACAAACTTCCAGAAATGGAATTGGCCCAGCGGCTAAAAAGCGAGAGCCTGATATTGAAGGTTGTAAATTTGGGCATGTTGGGGAAACTGAATGATTTTACGGACGTTGTGGACGTTTCTTATGTCCTTGCTCAAGTTCCTGCCCCACTCCCTGCTCCTGCCCCACTCCCTGCTCCTGCCCCACTCCATGCTCCTGCCCCAGTCCCTGCTCCTGTCCCAGTCCCTGCTCCTGTCCCTACTCCTGCTCCAGTCCCTCCTCCACGGACACAGTCTCCAAGGAAGGCTGCAGGGAAGGGAAAAAAGAAAAGCACCAAATGAGCCCAGGATATGTCCCTCAGATGGTCCCAATTTTCGTCTTTTCATCCTTTGGTGTTTGCTGTGGTGATCTGGGTCTGCACTAATTTCAGCAGGGTCTCCAATGCTGTCTTCCTGGCTTCTTTAGATTTACTTTACATCTGGTTTTGTTTTGGCTTACTCTTTAATTTGTTTTTAGGCCAGAATAAATGGAATTTTTGTTTGATGTTACAAAATGAACATGTGTTCTTCTTCTAAATAGACAGTTTGGTAGTGAGTAGGCAGGGACAGTGGATAAAAAAATGGGAAATTAACAAGGGACAATAACCTCCTTGAGGGAAAATGCTAAGAAATAATAATGTTGTTGGGGTAACTTGACACACTACAAAATATCAAATAATATGGAAAACCAGTCTAAAAAAAAATAAAAAAATACAAAAAAAAAACATCTTCAAAACAAGATGGAAACTCTAAAATATTGGGGATTTAGGGAGATCTGGCTTACAATAAATATAGATTAATCATGAGAAAACAATAAATACTAAAGACCAAACTTTTACATAACTCTGTGAGAATATCAGCAGCAAGAGAATAGGATTATTGCAGCATTAGAACGAAGAAAAGAATGCGCTGCATTAAACGATGCAATAATTTCCTACATGACGAATGTGCCATCTCCATTCTGAACGGTAGTTTTACCAGAACGAGCGCTCCCTTCTCATCACTTGCTTCTGATCATGGGCGCTTTTTTCACGTCGTTAAAGCCTACACACGACCATTTTTCATGACGAGAAAAACGACGACGTGAAAAACGGCGAGAAAAAATAGAGCATGTTCTAATTTTTCTCTAAGTTTTTAATGTCGTTTTTCTCGTCGAGAAAAACGACATAAAGCCCACAGACGATCGTTTTTCTCGTCAAAAGGAAAAAATGCAGTTTTTCACGTCAAGAAAAACGGTCGTGTGTACGCGGCATAAGGGTGTAAATTTTTGATTTCACTCCTCACTGCCTATCACAGTTTCGGAGGCCATGGAATGCCCAGATGGCACAAACCCCCCCAAATGACCCCATTTTGGAAAGTAGACACCCCAAGCTATTTGCTGAGAGGTATGGTGAGTATTTTGCAGATCTCGCTTTTTGTCACAAAGTTTTGAAAATTGAAAAAAGAAAAAAATATATATATTTTCTTTCTTCATTTTCAAAAACAAATGAGAGCTGTAAAATACTCACCATGCCTCTCAGCAAATAGCTTGGGGTGTCTACTTTCCAAAATGGGGTCATTTGGGGGGGTTTGTGCTATTTTGGCATTTTATGGCCTTGGAAACTGTGATAGGTAGTGAGGAGTGAAATCAAAAATTTGCGCCCTAAGAAATCCTGAAGGCGGTGCTTGGTTTTCGGGGTCCCGTACGCTGCTAGGCTCCTAAAAAGTCCCACACATGTGATATCCCCATACTCAGGAGAAGCAGCAAAATGGATTTTGGGGTGCAATTCCACATATAACCATGGCATGTGTGAGCAATATATCATTTAGTGACAACTTTTTGTAATTTTTTTTTTTCGTCATTATTCAACCACTTGAGACAAACAAAAAAAAAATATTCAATGGGCTCAACATGCCTCTCAGCAATTTCCTTGGGGTGTCTACTTTCCAAAATGGGGTCATTTGGGGGGGGGGGGGGGTTGTACTGCCCTGCCATTTTAGCACCTCAAGAAATGAAATAGGCAGTCATAAATTAAAAGCTGTGTAAATTCCAGAAAATGTACCCTAGTTTGTAGACGCTATAACGTTTGCGCAAACCAATAAATATACGCTTATTGACATTTTTTTACTAAAGACCTGTGGCTGAATACATTTTGGCCTAAATGTATGACTAATATTGAGTTATTTGATTTTTCTTATAACAAAAAGTAGAAAATATCATTTTTTTTCAAAATTTTCGGTCTTTTTCCGTTTATATCGCAAAAAAAAATTGCAGAGGCAATCAAATACCATTAAAAGAAAGCTCTATTTGTGGGAAGAAAAGGACGCAAATTTCATTTGGGTACAACATTGCATGTCCGCACAATTTCCAGCTAAAGCAGCGCAGTGCCAAATTGTAAAATCACCTCTGGTCTTTATGCTGCGTATTGGTCCGGGCTTAAGTGGTTAAACAGGGGCATAAAAATTGGGCCTTAGGCACTGGTGCCACAACACTGCAACCCCTCACAGATACTGTACTTGGAGCGCAGCAATGAGCCCTGCCTAGTATTGCATCAAAAATTGTAATTACACGCCCCTGTTAAACAGGGGCTGAAAATTTTTGCCCTAGCCACTGTTGGCGGTGCCCAGAACCAAGAATGTTCTTACAAACTATCAGCATGATCATTGAGGAGGAAGAGGATAGTCACTCAGCATAACAGGATAGTCACTCAGCATCAGCATAGGCAGTCTTGAAGGGATCTGACATTTCAAAAAAAATTATTTGGTTACATCAGCATCAGGTGCTTGGTAGCTGGTGGTGATCCAAGACTGATTCATTTTTATGAAGGTCAGTCGATCGACCAAGTTGTTGGACAGGCACACCCTGTGATTGGTTACAAAGCCTCCAGCAGCACTGAATGTGCGTTCCGAAAGAACGCTGGATGCAGGAAAGGCCAGTAGCTCAATTGCATACTGTGCAAGCTCTGGCCAGTGATCCATCCTCAAGACCCAGTAACCCAGAGGATTTTCGGTGGGAAAGGTGTCCAAGTCTGATCTTGCCCCTAGGTATTCCTGCACCATGTAAACCAGATGCTGGCGATGGTTGCTAGAACCGATCATACCTTGGGGCTGCGTACTAAAAAATTGTCTGAACGCATCGGTCAGACGACCACCTTCTCCACCGCTCCTTCTTTGACTGTCCGAAGCCTCAGCAACACGTTGTCCAGGACCAGGAATTTGTAACCTCCCAGTCTCTGGGAACGCGTTGCTCAGACCGTTCTGCAAGGCCTCCCAAAGATGCTTCATCCTCTGCTCCCTCTGCCAGGGCAAGATAAGGTCCGCAACCTTACCCTTGTAACGTGGATCAAGGAGGGTTGCCAGCCAGTAATGATCCCTCTCCTTGATCACACGAATACGAGGATCCCTCCGCAGGCTTTGCAGGATCAGGTAGGCCATGCAGCGTAGGTTTGCTGAGGCATTTGGTCCGGAGTCCTCTGGGTCACTCAGGACGACATGATCTGCAGCCACCTCCTCCCAGCCACGTACAAGTCCATGGGTGTCTTGGGACTGTAATTGATCCCTTGAAGACTGCTGCTGATGCTGAGTGCTAGGCTCCACCTCCATGCTGACACAATCCTCCTCCTCCTCCTCCTCTTCCTGTGTGAGAGCCGGGCCAGCAGGAACACTGTCTGGATAAAGGGGGCCTTAAAAGGTAAGGAAGTCCTCCTCTTCCTGCCTCTGTTCTGCCTCAAGTGCCCTGTCCATTATTCCACGCAGCGTGTGCTCCAACAGGTGGACAAGAGGGACAGTGTCACTGATGCATGCACTGTCACTGCTCACTATCCTCGTGGCCTCCTCAAATGGTGCCAGGACAGTGCATGCATCCCTGATCATGGCCCACTGGCATGGGGAAAAAAAATCCAAGCTTCCGTGACCCTGTCCTAGTGCCATATTGGCACAGATACTCATTGAAGGCCCTCTGCTGTGTGTGCAGCCGCTGCAGCATGGCCAACGTAGAGTTCCACCTGGTGGGCATGTCACAGAATAGGTAGCTCTTGGGCAGGTTGGATTCCTTTTGCAGGTCAGCCAGCCGAGCACTGGCATTATATGACCGGCGGAAATGCCCACAGAGTTTCCTGGCCTGCTTCAGGACCTCCTGTAAGCCTGGGTACCTGCCCAAGAACCACTGCACCACCAAGTTAAGCACATGAGCCAAACAGGGCACATGGGTCAGTTGTCCCTGTCGGAGGGCGGAGAGGAGGTTGGTGCCATTGTCGCAAACCACCTTTCCTGGCTTAAGCTGGCGTGGCGTCAACCACCTCTGAGCCTGCCCCTGCAGAGCTGACAGAATCTCTGCCCCAGTGTGGCTCCTGTCCCCCAAGCACACCAGCTCAAGCACCGCATGGCATCTTTTTGCCTGCGTACTTGCGTAGCCCATTGAACACCTACGGAGCACCGCTGGTTCCGAGGACAAAGCACAGTTAGAGGCTATGGAGGAAGAAGAAGAGGAGGGGGTAGAGGAGAGAGGTGTGTCAGAATCACCAGTAGTAACATTTTGGAGGCGTGGTAGCGGAACAACCTCCAACACTACTGCACCTTGTCCTGCATCCTTCCCAGCTGCCAGCAGAGTCACCCAATGCGCCGTGAAAGATAGGTAACGTCCCTGTCCATGCCTGCTGGACCATGAGTTAGCGGTAATATGCACCTTACCGCTGACCGCCCTGTCCAGCGAGGCCAAGACATTGCCTTCCACATGCCGGTAGAGAGCCGGAATCGCCTTCCGTGAGAAAAAGTGGCGTTTGGGAACCTGCCACTAAGGAACCGCACATTCCACAAACTCACGGAAGGGGGCAGAGTCTACCAACTGAAAAAGGAGAAGTTGAAGTGCTAGAAATTTAGCCAAGCTAGCATTCAACCACTGGGCATGTGGATGGCTGGGAGCGAACTTCTTTCGGCGATGCAGCAGCTGGGGCAGGGAAATTTGCCTGGTACAATCGGACGTCGGTGTACCGATAGCAGATTGTCTGCAAGTACTTGGCTGTGACACACCTAATTCTACATCTTCATTCCTCTCAGTGCAGGTTTCAGAGAGGACTGAAGGTATAGTGGGGTTGGAGATCCCAGCTGATGAGGAGAAAGGAGAGGTCCGCTTTGTTCTTTGGTGTGGGTCTTTTAGGTAAGCTTGCCAACGGACTGCATGGCAGGTCGACATATGTCTGGTCAAGCACGTGGTGCCTAAGCGGCTGATGTTTTGGCCATGCGAGATACGCTTTAGACATATGTTGCAAATGGCAACGGTGCTATCTGCTGCACACGTCTGAAAAAAGGCCCACACCAAAGAACTTTTGGAATAACGCGCAGAGACAGCAGCGCCCTGCACATGCGGAGCTCTGCGGTGTGATGCAGTCAGTGTGCTGCCCTTAAGCTGGTCCCTGGAGAGCATCCTGCCTCATTGGAGATGTGCCTCCTCCTCCTCCTCTCTCCTATCAGGCACCCACGTGGAGTCAGTGACCTCATCATTCCCTCCCTCCTCATCACTGGAGCAAATCTGGCAGTATGCTGCAGCTGGGGGAACATGACTGCCAGATAGCTGTCATTGTTGGGCACCCCCTCTCTCTGGGCTCACATTACTACCCCCTCTCTCTGGGCTCACGTTACTGCCTTCCTCCAGCTGGATTCCATCATCGGAGCCTTCAAAACGCCTGGCAACCTCCAGGAGCATGTACCCAACACTGTGCTCAAACAGTTCGGGGGACTCCTCAAGAGGACATGGTGGGGCTAGGGAAGGAGTGACTGATTCCATTGAGCCGAGGGAAGAGGCCGCTTTGGCAGCTGCTTTGCCAGACAAAGTACCCTGAGCCTGGGTGAGAGAGGAGGAGGAGGATGAGGATGGCTTGGTCATCCACTCTACCAAGTCTTGGGCATGTTGCGGCTCAACATGGCCAGCTGCCGAAAAGAAGGACAAGCGTGTCCCACGGCCACGTGCTGGTGAGCATGCACCGTGTCCACGACTAGCAGCACTGTTGCCTCTAGACACAGAGCCTGCTTGCCCTCTTTTATTGCCTCGTGACTGTCTGCCTCTCCTTGTTTGCCTTCCAGACATACTAATGGCCTGCAGGGAGATGTAGCCGCACAAAGGTGGGATGTATATATATATATATATATATATATATATATATATATATCTGTACTGATAATGCAGCTATCAGAATCAACTGCCTGCTGTGGTATTAGTATGGGGAAAGCAGCAATTGTCTTCAGTTAGTTTTAGGTGAAAACTGTGCAGAGAGGGACACAGTACACTAACTGAAAATATTTGCAGCTCTCTGCCTGTGGTTTAATTATGAGAACACCACTATTAGTCATTAACTATATTCAGGTAAGCTTTAGGTGAACGCTATGCAAAGCACACAGTACACTAAGTGAAACACTGACTGTCTGCAGCTAGCACAATCACCTGCCTGCCTGTCAAAGTATAGAGAATAACAGGAACGGATCTAGCTAAACTGAATACAGTGTATAAATATATATACAACACATAGGATGCATATATATCCTCTACACACTGTAACTGCAGCTAACTGACTCGCCTGCCTGCTCTATCTAACTCAATATAAATGACACTGTCTGTCTCTGTAATCTCTCATTAAACAACTCCAACACACTACACAAGGCCGCCAAGCCGGCGGCCTTATAAAGTGTGGGACGTGTACTAAACCCCCTGAGCCATAATTGGCCAAAGCCACCCTGGCTTTGGCCAATTACGGCTCTCTTTTTTTTCTGTACTGTGATTGGCCAAAGCATGCGGGTCATAGTGCATGCTTGGCCAATCATCAGCCAGCAGTGCACCGCGATGCCGCAGTGAATTATGGGTCGTGACGCGCCACTCGAATTTGGTGCGAACACCCCATAATGTTCGCAATTCGGCAAACAGCCGAACAGCCGATCTTCGAGTCGAACATGGGTTCGACTTGAACACGAAGCTCATCCCTAATTGATAATATTAATTTTAAAAATACATTTTTAAATATTTCTATAGATATTTTCTAATATTAATTTAACTTGATTATAATGGATTAGAATTAAAATTATAATTTATTAATAAGTAATTGATTTTTGATTATTTCTTGAGTGAGTTACTCGTAATATAAATATTGGAATCTATAAATGATTCGGCATTTAAATTTGTCGTGTTGCCCATTTTCAACCACTAGATGGTGATATAAAATTTGTAACATAATGTTTAGTACGAACCTAATGGGTATTCATTTAACTATTCCATGTAATTATTAAAGTTTATTAATGTTAAACTTAGTACACATCAAAGTAAATTAGATCATTATCCTATTGATGTTTTTATGTGTTTATTTGTGTTATTTTATTTGCGGAATTCATTCAATTAATTTTTAATTATTATTGATTGTATTATGGATTGCACTTTTGTATTGTATATATGCTAGATGTTCGCTTGTGCTATAGTTATATAGGTGAGCACCTGGCATGTACAATTGCTATGTAATTGATTAAAGCCAAATGTTTTTTTGGGGGGTATTCTATTAATTATGTGATATATGATGAGTGCCAACCAATTAGACTGCTTTGCCTTGTCCCTATGGGCTATATAGGGCTACAATAAAATGGAGAGCAAGCTTCCTGAGAACTTGAAATCACGAAATGCATTGAGGCTAGGGTTGCCACCTGTCCAGGATTCACCCTGACAGTTCGGGTTTTGAATCATGTGTCTGGGTTTCACTCCACCTGAAATCCGGACACATTATTCGGACCAGACTGCGGCTCCCCAAGTAACGGAGATAGTCATACAAAAATCTGTTGTCGCTGCGGGTGGCTGTTTGGGGGACGGTTTGGCATCACTGAAGGGTGGGATGATGATGTCAGCAGGAGCAATTTGGCCACACCCACTTGGGTGCTCTGTGCACTACATTACTACTCCCCTTGGAGCACCCAAATGTGTCCCAGGTCTTTTATAATCCTATAGTGTTTACTTCACAAAAAAAAAAGAAAAAAATTGCCCTGTGCCACAAAAGTGTTTGGGTTTGGTTTGAAGAAAAGGTGGCAACCCTAATTGAGGCTGCGCGCTCGCCCGTACTAACGTCACTTCCAGTACACCTGGTTCCAGTCTCTGGAGTGTTGGAACACACGCCGAGAGTCAGAGGAAAGGCGTCTTTCCCCGCTATAGAGCTGTATATGCCAGTACTAGCTTATAGCACTGACAAGTGCACAATCTAGCCCAGGGGTCTCAAGCCTGCGGCCCTCCAGCTGTTGCGGAACTTCAAGTCCCATCATGCCTCTGCCTATAGGAGTCATGCTTGTAACTGTTTAGCCTTGCAATGCCTCATGGGAATTGTAGTTCTGCAACAGCTGGAGGGCCACCAGTTTGAGACCCCTGATCTAGCCGTTTATGGTTTATCCAGTACAAGCTATATTGCTGTTAGGATTAAGTTCACCTGCTGGTGGCACTATCCTGCTCTGGGCTGTTTGCTGCTGTTCCAGTGTCCACCAGCAGGTGTCTCCCAGGAGCCAGCAGGCTGGTGTAATCAGGCTAATTAATGTTCAGCTGCCTGGGGGCTACTTAAGGCTTCTCCTCCCTACCCCCGGCGTGTCATGATTCTGGTCCCTTCCCTGCTGTCTGTTCCTGATGCCTAGCTTGATCCAGTCTGTACCTCTCTGCCTTGTTCCTGCCTCCCCCTGCCTTGCTTCTATTTGAGTACCCTGTTGAGATCCCCCTTCCTTGCATTCCCTGTACCCTTATCCTTTAGATGGTTTTTGTATATAGTTAGTAGTTAGGTTCCTTTGTTAGTTGTCTTTTGGGGTTTGTT
The DNA here is from genome assembly GCA_029206835.1 of Rana muscosa. Taxonomy (NCBI): domain Eukaryota; kingdom Metazoa; phylum Chordata; class Amphibia; order Anura; family Ranidae; genus Rana; species Rana muscosa. Next base: position 815,979,743 of record CM055116.1, read on the forward strand.
TAAGTTCATGTTTACTGTGTGCTGTGTTTATGGTTTGCTGTATTTCACTATAAATAAATATCACTTTAATATATATATATATCCTTTGTTTGGTCTCAATTCCCTTGTGTAGCTACGCGTCTGGTCTTCCTAGCCGCTGATCCTGACAATTATGCTATGTAATGTACTCTGTTTTTTTTAGCTTTTGCCTGCATACGAATTTAAACGTCTATCAGTTGATGCAAAATAAGCTAAGGATCATCTCCCTTTGATGTGGCTTATCCTTCTTATGCCGCGTACACACGGCCGTTTTTAATGTCATTGAAAAAAACGACGTTTTTCTCGACGTGATTTTTCGTGTTTCCTCTCAAATCTGCCTTGCCTACACACTATCGTGAAAAAAAAATGCTTGAGCAAAGCGCGGTGACGTACAACACGTACGACGGCACTATAAAGGGGAAGTTCCATTCGGATGGCGCTACCCTTTGGGCTGCTTTTGCTGATCCTCGTATTAATAAAGTTTGGTGAGAGCCGATTCGCGCTTTTCAGCCTCATGCTCTTCAGTCTGTTACAGCGTGACGAATGTGCTTTCTCCATTACGAACATTAGTTTTACCAGAAGGAGCACTCCCGTCTCATACTTGATTCTGAGCATGCACATTTTTTTCCCCTCGTATAAGCATACACACTACCGTTTTTCACGACGTTAAAAAGAACGACGTGAAAAACGACGTGAAAAAATAGAGCAGGTTCTAATTTTTTTTAGCCCATTTTTCACGTTGTTAAAAATGCTCCGGAGCCTGCACATGATCGTTTTTAATGACCAATTTAAAAAATGGCATTTTTCACGTCATGAAAAACGGTCGTGTGTACGCGGCATAAGGATCTAAGTTCTATGCAAGTTTTTTTCCATCTAGCTATTTGGTGAGTTTGTTTCTTCTCACACGAGTGTTGGTGGAGCACGGACAATTAAGATCACCTACTACACCTTTTATATATTGTTTGGTGTGTGAACTCTTTCTTCCAGGAATTTTATTACTAGGGATGCACCGATACCGATATCGGTGCCGATACTAGGCATTTTTGCGAGTATCGTACTCGCGAAAATGCTCCGATACCGGAAGTGACGTCGCTTGAGAGCGGACCGCCTCCTCCCCGGGGGCCAATCGCAGCTTGTCACTTGTGGAGGCGGGGCTGGTCTGTGAATGATCGTGGTGTTCCCGGAACAGCGGCACGTGTGAGTCCTGCCTCTCTGCCTGGCGCGCTGTGTCTCCTGAGGTCTCCCTCTGATCACTCTGTCAGCTCCTCCCCTCCCCCTCTTACATCGCCCCCTCCCCCTCTGTCAGTCAGCCCACCTCTCTCTATCAGCCCCCCCTCCCCCTCTCTCAGTCAGCCCACCTCTTTATATTAGCCCCCCTCCCCCTCTGTCAGTCAGCCCACCTCTATTAGCCCCCCCCTGTCAGTCAGCCCACCCCTCTCTTTGAGCCCCCCTCCCCTATGTCTGTCAGCCCACCTCTATTAGCCCCCCCTGTCAGTCAGCCCACCTCTCTCTATTAGCCCCCTCCCCCTCTCTCAGTCAGCCCCCCTCTCTGTCAGCCCCCCCTCCCCCTCTGTTAGCACCCCCTCTCTGTCAGCCCCCTCCTCTCTTTCTGTCAGCCCCCCTCTCCTCTGTCAGTCAGCCCACCTCTCTCTGTCCGCCCCCCCTCTGTCAGCCCCCCTCCCCTCTCTCTGTCAGCCACAGCAGGGTGCGCCGTGCCAGCCACCCACTCACTTACAGTAGGGAGTCAGGCCAGCCACCTGCAGCAGAGTGCACTATGCCACCCACCCACTGACTCACAGCATGGAACGAGGCCAGCCAGCCACCCACAGCAGGGTGCCAGCCAGCCACCTACAGTGACCCACCCACAGCAGGGCCAGGGTGCCAGCCAGCCACCCAGGGTGACTCACCCACACCAGGAAACCAGCCAGCCACACACAAGAGCCAGCCAGCCACGGTGATTGACCCACCCACAGCAGGGCCTTAAACAGGAGGGGGTGTGGCCTTGACAGGAAGGAATGGGTCATATTTAAATTAGGGGGTGCATGAGTTTAGTCAGACCTAGGGCAGCACAAAACCTAAATACACCACTGCCCTGCCCCCATGTTTCCCAATAACCCTCCTATCCCCATCCTCTTCCCCCCCCAGCGATCACAGCCTTTTCCATCCTAACTCTCCCACCCCACAATCCCTATTTCACCCAACCCTCAACTACCGTCACCAACCAAACCCACCCCTCTTCCTAGGCGATCGGTAATTGGTATCAGCGAGTACCTGAGGTAAAGTATAGGTACTCGTACTCGGTGTTAAAAAAGTGGCATCGGTGCATCCCTAGTTATTACCCAATTATGCACATTATATACGTGTGATGTAATTATATATGTTTTCACATTTTTTTTTGATGAATTAGCGCCATCCTTTATATTTTGTTTTATATGTTTATGGGTGATCAGTTCACTTGAAAAAGGGGCAGTTTTTCCGTATTTTGTTAAATAATCATTTATTTGTTTGGCGCCATCACTTGTTAAATTATATATAGCACATCTATATTGACCTAAACTTAAGTAAAATAATTTTTGGTTCATTTCAGTTTAGATCTAAAGTTATTCCCTCTTCAGTTAGGCTGAGTTTTTGTATGTGTCTTTTGTCACTATGTGTCACTGTGTCTCTCACTGCGCAGTAATACACAGCTGTGTCATCTCCCTGCACATTGGTTATATGGAGCTCTGAAGTCAGCTTGCTTCTGTCTATAGTCATCGAATACCGAGGAATAAGATTATTTACTGTGCTAACCCCATGAGCACACAGCTGTAATCCAAGTCCAGGAATTTGCTTGTACCAAGCAATAAGATTATAACTTGTTATATTGTGATTACACATCAGAGTAACCGGCTGTCCTTCTGCTGTGTTCTCGTAGTCTGGAAATTGCCATACTGAATTTGCAGAAACACCTGGAAAAGAAAAACTGCATTATAGCAATATCAAACACTGTATTCTGACTCTGCAATACTTTTCACATTCTTAGAATACATTTTCTTCTTGCTATACTGCTTTCCCTGACAATTTCTATGACATTGGCTAGAATGTGTATCTACAAATCATTTTTCATCTGAATTTTATGTTGCTGAAAATTAAATAATAATGTGACTTAGTTATTACCCTACTATATTTATAAGCAGCATATAATCTACAACTGTAATCCTACTTTTATGAATATATTTATTTTAGTAGAAAAATGTTTTTTTGTGCTTTGCAATTCTCATGCCAAAAGTAAAACCGTATCCTTACCTGCAAACACGGTAGAAAACACTATGAACCACATGATATAAATGTTCCAAATCATGCTACAGAGAGTGACTGAAAGACGTGCACGACAACTGATATTTTTCGAGTAGAAAGAATAGATATGTTGCTGAAGCCACACCCCTCCTATTCATGTGGCATCCTAAAAGAAACAGCTTTCTGTTCTAAAGGTTGTATTGTTCTAGAAATCTCCTAAAATACATTTAAGGTCAGAATTTTTTCCCGTTTTTAAAAAAATAGGGGAGGGTTACAATATCTGTTGACAATGGTCACCAGGACAAATGGAGAGAAAGACCCTTCTTAGGGGGGACACAGATAATAATAAAACTCCAAGGAGATTCTAAAGCCTCGTACACACGGTCGGACTTCCATCGGACTTTTCCGTGGATTTTTGTCCGAACGGAGATGGCCGGGCACACCCATAGCATACACACCACAGGACTTTTCTGCAAACTTTCCCAAAACTTTTTGCAACATCACATGGTTTTTCTGCTCTTTTCTGCTCTTTACCGCCACCCTTTGATCAACTTCTGGTATTTTTGGTTGATTTTAACATTAGTTGTTTTGTCCATCGGACAAAAGTCCGATGGTTTTCTGTACACACAGTAGGACTTTGCTCCATCTGACTTTTGTTGGTTTGCAGACCCAACTTTTGTCAGATGAAAACAAAACCAAACGAAAAAAAGTTTGTCCGATGGAGCATACACACGGTCGGATTGTTGGTCCAACTTGTTTAAAACGAAGTTTGTTGGGCAAAAGTCCGACCGTGTATACGGGGCTTTACCTTTACCTACTCTATCCAAAATGAAAGAAAATAAATAGATTTATATACACTTTTATTTTTTTATTTTTTTCAGGAGGTTTTCTAAAATGGGTGGAATCTTCCCCTCTTGGGTACCATTCAATCACCAGTTTTCTGAGTGTTGAAGAAATCAGCTGTGAGCCAGTTGGACTGACTGAGGTCATTTGGCCTATTTAAACAAAACAGCACTGGTCTTGGAAATTCATTGTATTCACAACCTATGAATGGACGCTATTTTATTTATTGATCTTTGATCTGCCGCATAGCAGAGCTATGCTGCCAAAAGGATTGCACATCCGTAACATTTTCAGGAGTGTTGGATCCCCATATTACTCTACAGTTGGCTTTAGATGGATCGAATCTTGGCCAGTTCAGCGGGGACCAGCCGAGATTCCATCCATCTATGGGCAGGGTGGTTGTACTGAAGTCGATCAATCAATGAACTTTCAGCACAACCAGCCTGTCAATTTTTTTCTGCTATAGCTGCCAGCAGTGATCATTCTGTTCTGCTGGCAGGGAAGGCTCTCTGCCAGCAGAACACAATAGCGCTGCAGGAGAGATTCACCCATTAACACTGACTGTGTTGATGGGGGAGTCAAGTAATTTTCTTAATGTATAGCCGGCCTAAGATTCCTTGTGCTACATCAAGACAGAAAGGCACGGAGCATAAATGAAATGCATAGGCGGAGGGCCGGACATGACGGAGTTAACATGCACACTGAATAAAGAGATGGAGTGGTTTGGGAAGTTTCAGAGTGGGAGGGGATGGAAGCAAATAAAAGGGTTAGCCCCTCCCCATTAGTCATTGCAGTGTGAGGGATAGTGATGTGGCGGGCCCATGGGTTTAAACAGGTGCTGTTTGAATTCCATCTTTTCCTAGGGATAGCTTAAAACAGAAATTGTGATCTCTGCACCACATCCGTCCCTTTGGCTGTCCCTGTGTGGCCTGTGGGGCCTCTGCTACCATTATGTTTCTCTGAACCTGTCAGCTTCCTCCTGGCTTTGCAGGGAGAAGAAACAGCCAGATTGCTGTTCCCTGGACACTGAGTTCTGTGTTTGTTCTGTCTGTGATTGGACACAGCTGATCAGTTAATTTCAGCCGAAATCATTACCTGCCAAACTCATGCTGTGTCCAATCACAGCACGGGTCGCTAGGGGGCATGTGCATTTATGCCCAAAACAGGAAGAAGGCTGATCACATACATGTAAGTGATCTGTACCTTTTGCCCACTCGCAGTATATTTAGCAGGTGGTTAAAATCCTGTTCTACTATCTGCAGTTTATAAACAGTCCTGATACAGGTGGTTAAGTCATTTTCTTGTGTTCTATGTCATAAGGAAATTTGAGCCTTGCTCATTAATAAGGAATTGCAGATTACCAATTTTACACAGCTGTGTGACTTGTGGTTGTTTAATTCTTTCTTGCCTATACTCTATCTTAGGCTACTTTCACACTGAAGCGCTGGATGTGCTGGCGGTATAGCGACGCTATTTTTAGCGCCGCTATACCGTCGTTTTTGCAGCGATTTGCGGGCTCTAGCGGGGTGATTTTAACCCCTGCTAGAGGCAGAAAAAGGGTTAAAAATGCCCGCAATAACGCCTCTTTGCAGCGTTTTGTGGGCGCTACCCCATTGATTTCAATGGGCAGGGGCGCGATAGGAGCGGTATTTTTACCGCTCCTATCGCGCCTCAAAGATGCGGCTTGCAGGAGTTTTTTTACCCTCCTGCCGGCACACCGCTCCGGTGTGAAAGCCCTCGGGCACCGGAGAGCGGGAAAAGAGACCCCCGAAGTCGGAAGAAGACCTCCGAAGTCGGAAGAAGACCCCCGAAGTCGGAAGAAGACCCCCGGAGCTGCCTAATAAATTACTTTAAAAACCTGTGTAGTGTGTTTTTTTTTATTGACACCTTTTTCCTCCAGGTGAATGGGTAGGGGTACAATGTACCCCATACTCATTCACATAGGTGGGGGGGCAGGGATCTTGGGGCCCCCTTGTTAAAGGGGGCTCCCAGATTCCGATAAGCTCCCTGCCCGCAGACCCCGACAACCAACGGCCAGGGTTGTCGGGAAGACGCCCTTGTCCCCATCAACATGGGGACAAGGTGATTTTGGGTGGGGGAGCCGCAGAGCCCCCCTGCCCTAAAGCACTTACATGAAAAAAAGGAAAAAACAAGGGCGCACCAGCCTGGTGTGATATCGTTTAGGAAATTTTAATTTAAAATGAAAGCAATGAAAAGGTACTCACAAAACTAGTACAATCGAGCCGATAGTGCACCCCATCACGGTCTCCTTGATCGGTCGAAGTGTGGTTTGGGTTCACATGCTGCAGCTTCCAAGGCACTGCTTGTACAATGCGAACCTTTGTACTAGTTTTGTGAGTACCTTTTCATTGCTTTCATTTTAAATTAAAATTTCCTAAACGATATCACACCAGGCTGGTGCACCCTTGTTTTTTCCTTTTTTTTCATTTGCTACTAGGACACCCCTATCCACGAAGGGCAGCAAGGCCAGTGTTTTCGTTGTAGACTATTGAATGGTCGATGGTCATCTCGTGCGCAGGATTGTTTGTTGTTTTTTTGCCACCTAAAGCACTTACCCCTCATGTTGAGGGCATGCGGCCTGGTACGGTTCAGGAGGGGGCGCTCGCTCGTCCCCACCCCCTTTCCTGACCGGCCGGGTTGCGTGCTTGGATAAGGGTCTGGTATGGATTTTGGGGGGACCACCACACCGTTTTTTCAGCATAGGGGGTTCTCCTTAAAATCCATACTAGACCTAAGGGCCCGGTATGCTCCTGGAGGGGAACCCATGCCGTTTTTTTTATTAAAAATTCCCCTTCATGGATCATGCGAGACACATTGCCTGGCATTGGCTGGGATCCAAGTCGGATCCCCGACAATGTCCCCTTCATAGAGAGGCTTCTTTCTGGCGCTCACTGCAATAGGAATGTGTTTTTATATTGCAGCGAGCGCGAGTTGTACAGTAACCTGTTGCTGAGAACCAGCACGATGGGATCGCACTGGAAACACATTCTCGCCGGCAGGTACTGTAGCTTGTTACAGTGTTTTTGTTTTTTTCGTTGCCATCACAACGGGTGGGCACTTCCGCCGCCGCCGCCCGTTGTGATGGCAACCCAAGAGGCTGAGGACGCTGCGGTGCAGTTAGATTGCTCATGCGTGAGAATGGGTCGGGACGGGACAGTGCATCATGGTCACAGATCGTCATCAGTACTCAGGAAGTAAGTGCTTGTGGGCTTCACATGCCCACAATCAAAATGGGAATGTCAGAGAACAGTTTTTAAAAGTGTCTTTTTGCTAACTAATTTCTATCTGCTGGTCCATGTGGGTATATTACTATTTGATAAAAAGGCATGTTGCTATTAAAACTACCTGGAATAAAGCCTTTTTTTTTCAATTCAAGATGAATCAGTTTTGGCTGTAGCTTCTGTATATAAGCCAAGCTAATTGTAAAAGAAAAATCACTCCCACAGCCAAATATGCGCTACCAGTCTATGATCTTTGTGATTGTGATCTTTTATGATTTGTGTATTTAATGTCACACTCAAAGCCAAATGCAAAATCCATGTTCCTGCTGTCCAGACATTTTTAAAACTTGTTTTTGCATTGGAACATGTTCAGTCAGTGCCCTTGGCTTTTTTCATAATAGTTTGCCTATATTCCCTAAAAAAAATACCGTAATTGAAAAAGATTTACCCCCATAGATTTCAACAGGATTTACCCCTAATGCCGCGTACACACGATCATTTTTCCCGTCGAGAAAAATTACATTTTTTCCTTTGGACGAGAAAAACGATCGTCTGTGGGCTTTTTGTCGTTTTTCTTGATGGGAAAAACGGCATTAATCACGACGAGAAAAATTAGAACATGCTCTAATTTTTCTCGTCGTGATTCCCGTCGTTTTTTTCCACGGCAGTTTTCCCATAGGGAAACACTGCCGAGGAGCCCACACACACGGTCGTTTTTTTCGACAAAAAAAAAAATGTCATTTAAAACGGCCGTGTGTGGGGGGAACAAGCTGTTCCTCGTTTTTCACGTCGATTTTCTCGACGGTGTTTTTACCCTCGAAAAAATCGATCGTGTGTACGCGGCATTAGAGAGAGAAAGATTTATAAGAAATTGAATGTGTGAAACTGCCAGCATCCTTAAAGCATGAACAAGTTTTCTCTAAGTTCAGATTCACTGAATTTAGACCTTGATTCACAGAACCTTTGGCAAATTGCCATCACTATTTATTTTAAATATTTTTATTGAAAGTTTTAAATGAGAACAGAAGATTTACCCACAAGTAGGTAATACAGTGCATGAGTAATATGTGTGACAATATCTATATAAGGTCCAATATTAGAAACATAGATGAATCTTGCGAGGTACATCGAGCGAAATAGTCCTAGCATTATCGTCCAGCATCTCCTTACGTTCAACCAACTGCAGATGGAGATAAATCTAACCCATCTAAGCACTGTATCTCCAACTCCTGGGATGCCCCAAAGGGATCACGCTGCCTCCCGGAAGGTGGAGAATCCAGCACACCGGAGGTGTTTAATAGCCTGGTACGATAGTGTAGCTGAGCAGTTGCAGTATCTCAACTATGTTATCACACATTAAGCAGTATGTCAAAATAGGAGGTTAATATTCTGAACAGGTCAAAATAAAGTCAATAAGAGCTGAACCAAACCGTGAATCAAAAAAAAGAACATGTACATGAAAATATATGAAAATATCTTGCTCATGTCTGTAATAGTAACCCAGGGATGCCAAGGGAGGCAGAGGAGAGGAGAGGAGAGAGGAAAAAAAAACGTGTGAAAGAAAGAGGTAGGAATACTCTCGTGCTAAGAAGGAGAAATGTGAGTGTTCGGAAATCCAGGTTGGACTCCTGGTATCAGAGAGATATTGCATGAGGTGGCCCAAGGTTCCCAAATGTCTATGAATTTTCCAGTCTTGTCATTGAGTTTAGCGACAATTTGCTCTTGGACCATGATCCAGGATACCTTTCTCCTGAATCTTAAAAATGAGACTGTGGGTTTCTTCCAGGCTTTGGCTATGGTTAATTTGGCTCCTAGCAATACAAAAAATGATTTAATAGCGCTATATGAGGTTGTGGAGTAATCTGTATGCCCGTCAGGGATCTGAGGGTGCGAAAGACCTTGCGCCAGAAAGCTCTGATGCGCGGGCAGGACCACCAGGTGTGGAACATAGAGCCCTCAAGTTCGCATCCTCTGAAGCATACCGGTGATGTGCCTGCAAACATAGTTGCCAGCCTGGAAGGAACATAGTACCACCGAACCATAACCTTCAGACTAGCTTTGATCAGAGAGACATTGAGTATACCTTTAAATGCTCGCTGCAATGCGCGGAACCAAACCTCATCGTCCCATGAGCTGTCCACATCTTCCTCCCATCTCCGGGCGTATGTGGGCTTAGTCAATCTAGTCGACAGAGCCGTGTAAATTAAAGAGATACCTCCTCTCTGATCCATAGTGTTCGAGCACCAGTGTTCATAATGTGTAATCGTAGGTGGGACAGTCCTGTTAGTCCATATGGAGTACAGAAAGTGAGAGATTTGGGAGAATCGAAAACACTCCGAATCGGGCATGTCTAATTTATTTTTGCAGTGTGATAAAGAAATAGGGCCCGCAGAAGAGAGAAAGTGGCCAATCCTGTATAAGCCCTTATCGGTCCACCATTTAAAAGCCCCAATGGTCATACCCGGAACGAAGGCAGTGTTGTGGAACAGATGTGCTAGGGGTTTCAGTGGTGATATCAAGGATGCTTGACTATATATCCGGGAGCATAGAGCGACCGAGTGGGAGAGCGTGGGGGATAGAATTGCAGGTCTGGTCTTTGGGTCACAACATAACAGATAGTCTATGGTGTTTGAGGGAACTGCTTGCCTTTCTATAGAGAGCCAATCTGGCTTCTGACCCTTCGTGAAGGCCATTGAGATTTGTGCTAATTGAGCTGCCAGGTAGTAATTCCATAGATTCGGGAGGCCCAGGCCTCCCTGTGACTTTAGGCGGAATAGTACTCCCGGGGGACATCTGTAACCTTTGTTGCCCCAAACAAAGCGCACCACCTCCGACTGGAATTTATCCAGAACCTGTTTTTTGATCGGGATAGGGAGTGATCGGAATAGATACAGCATACGTGGGAGGAGAGTCATCTTAACGGCGTGGATTCTGCCAAGCCAAGATAGGCCGCTTCTCGACCAAGTATTCATGTCATTTCTACATTTCTGCAGTAATGGGGTGTAATTTGCCTTAAAGAGGTTGCCTATGTCAGAAGTCAGCTTAATGCCCAAATATGGAATCGCCCCGGAGGCCCAAACAAAATCGAAGTTTTTAGAAAATAGTAGAAGAATGTCCTGTGGGACATTAACATTTAGGGCCGTTGATTTACCCATGTTAAATTTCAAGCCCGAAACCTCACCGAAGGCTTTCAATGTTTTGAGAATAGCCGGGGTAGATGTTAGTGGGGAGGTAACGAAGAGGAGGAGGTCATCAGCATATAGTGCGCATTTATGTTCACGGGGTCCGCATTTGACTCCGTTAAAGTCGTGGTTCGAACGGAGAGCAATGGCTAAAGTCTTGATGGCTATTGCAAATAGGAGGGGGGAGAGAGGACAGCCCTGTCTGGTACCCCTGCTTATAAGAAAAGATTCCGAGTATCTCCCCATCAGGCGTACCTGAGCAGTGGGTTTAGAGTAAAGGGAGCGTATGAGATTGAGGAAGTATGGGCCAAATCCCCATTTCGCTAGGATACCAGACAGATATGCCCAATCAATGGAATCAAAGGCTTTGTGTAGGTCAATTGAGAGCAAGTAACCGTTTTGTTGGGCACCCCCATCCCACTGCGACTGTAAAAGTGAAATAATATCCATGGTCCGTCTAACCTGGTCCGGGCCCTGTCTCCCAGGGATGAAGCCCACCTGGTCTTTGTGAACGTAGGAGGCAATGAAACCAGACATTCTGTTAGCAATAATCTTGGTCATAATTTTAATATCGTTATTAATAAGCGAGATCGGTCTGTAATTGCTCACCTCACTTGGGTCTTTATCAGGCTTAGGTATGACCGAGATATAAGCAGCGTTTAGATCTGTTCCCAACTGTGCTCCATCCCTGAGGGAGTTGAAAAACCGAGTCAAATGCGGAGCCAGAGTCAGGCCGAATTTTTTCTAATACCCGGTGGAAAAGCCATCCGGGCCGGGTGAGGACCCTTCTTTAAGCGATTTAATGGTTGCCATGACTTCCTCTTGAGTGAACGGGCTTTCAAGGGTGTCCCTATGTTCATCCGTCAGGGAGGGTAACTGCAGGTCTCCTAAAAAGTCTTCTTTATGCTGACTGGGGGGCTGTTGGGTCTGTTTGTACAGGTCAGAGTAGAAACGTAAAAAAGTGTCCATAATTTTAGTCGGGTTCTGTGTCAAGTCTCGGCCGGTTGTCCGTATTTTAGGGAAGGCTAAAGAATGGTGTTTAGAAATAAGTTTCACTGCTAATTTAGAGCCAATCCTGTCTTTCTGGGAATAGAACTTTGCCCCGGTCCATCTAAGATGTTGTTCGGCAGCAGTTGTCAGGTTTAGATTAAGGAGAACCCTGGCTCTATCTAGATTTGCTAAGGAACTGGTCATGGGGTTACGTTTGTGTGCCTTAGCCAGGGAGTGGAATTCATCCGTGAGTCGGAGTGTATCTGCCTTGCATTCTGCTTTGAGTTTTGAGGATAATTGAATGAGTTTCCCCCTGATGACCGATTTATGTGCTGCCCACACGGTAGAAGAGGAGACCTCCTCCGTTGCATTTATCAGGAAATATTCCTTTATGGCTGCCTCCACTAGTGAACCATGTATTGGGTCTCTCAAAAGAGATTCTTGTAACCGCCAGCGAGGTGTGTCTCTCACTCCCGAGGACCGAAGCGTGGTCACAGTGACCATCGCGTGATCGGACAGAGGTGTTTATACTATTTTAGAGCTCTGAAGTAGAGGAATTGTATAGGAACGGGTGAAAATGTGGTCTATCCTGGCAAAGGATTTGTGTGGGGCCGAGTAATGTGTGTAGTCTTTTGTGTGAGAGTTAACCTCCCGCCAGACATCCACGAGACCTGACTCATGGAATATTTTTGCTATGTGTGTACTCTGTTTGGCAGGGCGTTTGGGCTTGGTTGTCCCATCCGCCAGTTTGTCTAGAGTAAGGTCAAAGGTGATATTAGAGTCACCACCAATGAATACCGACCCCTTGAAGGTGTGGTGTCAGTGTCCGTATAAGAGAATCAAAGAAGCGCTTCTGACCCTTATTCGGTGCATAATAGGACAAAAAGGTATACAGTTCTCCATCTAAGTGACTGGAGACCAAAATATAGCGGCCCAGGGGGTCTACTACAGTTTCTGGCTGAAAGAGATTAATGTGTTTAGAGAAGCATACCGCCACCCCTTTAGTCTTTTTTTCTGCTGTCGCCAAGAAAAATTGTGGGTAGCGTTGATGTAGGAAAGAAGGTTTGAACGTGGACGGGAAGTGGGTTTCTTGTAATAGGAGTATATCTGCGTGCATGGAGTAGTATTGACGGAAAACCTTCCTACGTTTGACGGGAGAATTGAGACCCTGTGTGTCATGTGAAACTATTTTAAAAGTGGGCATGGGATGGTGTGCGTTAGCCATGGATCAGAGGGGATGAGTCTATGACAAGGATCAGTTGCTTACCTTGTCCCAGGAAGATGACTATTCAGGTAGACCGTGAGAACAGTCCGAAGGAGAATCCGTCGTCAGAGATGTGAGGAAGGATGTAGTCATGGATCTTGTGAGTATTCCTTCGAGCGAGGAGCAGAGAGGATGAAAAAAGAGAGAAAGAAAGAAGAAAGATGGGGTTATACAATTGTAATACAGAGTTAAACGTCCGTCCTTCAAAGACAAATGAAACAAAAACTGAGTTGGGGGGTCCCCCGACCCCCCCCCCCTGGAGTTGGATGGTCTAGCCATTCCACACTCCTACAACCTGAATGGTCCGGAACACCCCAATAATGGGGAGTCCAGGTCAGAACCCAGGAGCACTGTTAGTGCCCTTGGTTCCTAGCGAAGGTGCACTGAGTCCACCACGGCCCAATCACCTGGTAATACATCCAACTTAAGGCATGGAACAGCCCCCTATGCTCCTCCCGGCCTCCGCCCCCTCTCCCCCGACCCCCCCCCCCAATAGCTGGAGGTCCAGGGAGCCAGGCAGAGCCCGAAAGGAACGCCCCCGGGTTACATCTGTCCCATAGTAAGGGATATTCCCCGTGGTAACTAGGTAGTGTTCCCCAGTCCAGCAGGAGGGAAAAACCTCCCACCCGCTGGAGGAAGGAGCACGTCAGCCGAACAAATATAGTATCAACTGATCAGCACACAGTATTCTAGAAAAAAATATAGGAAATAGAGCTGTGAGATAAACAAACCATGGCGAGCAAAATTATAGGAAAAAGGAAAGATCTAAGGAAGCGGTCCACAGAACAGAATATTTACTGTGGTGTGTAAGAGAAAAAATCCCCCCCCACCCCAAGTCCAGGATACCCGTTCTCATAGTCCTGCTGTAACTGTCAGCATAAGCAGGTAAAGATACTTGACTGTTCACAATAAGCGATGGATCCTGTGACACTCGGGGAAACCAGCAATGAGGTGGGGATATAAGTCTCAATACACTCAATGAAGGAGTAGGTTTCTCAGATCAGGGCCCTGATCCAGGCCAAGGCAGTCTTCCATCAAGGTGGGATATTTTCTTTAGATCTCTTGGAGCTTTGAGTCAGCCAGTGGTGTTGCAGTGGACTTGCAGGTGGTGGTCTCTTCGACGAAGATGGGGTGTTTCTGGAGATCTGCATGGGTGAAGGTTCCTGTGAAAGAATCCCCAGGTGCAGCAGGAGGCGTTCTCCCTCCACCAACGAGGAGAAACCATAGCCTTTATTCCTGTATGAAAATTTCAGGCGAAGGGGGAATGACCACCTGTATGTGATCTCTTTTTCCATAAGGATCTGGAGTAAAGGGTGACAGATCAGCAAAAATCTGAATTTTATGTGCCTGGAAAGTGAGGTTGTCTGCGCTCCTGGATTTTTTCATCACCTCCTCTTTGACTGAGTAGAAGTGAGGCTTTACTATGATGTCCCTGGGGAGACCATCAGAGCGGGGGGGGGGTTGAAGGGCTCTGTGAGCTCTATCCAGCTCCAGGCGGACATCAGTAATATCAGGGATTAGGCTGCATATGAGAGGTTTTACAGTACCTTGTACCTCCTTTTCAGATTCGGGGAGCCCCCTTATCCTAAAGTTATATCTTCTCGATCTGTTCTCGAAATCATCGATCTTAGCAAACGCCGTTTGTAATTGGTCTTGTACATCTTGCAGCCTATCAGTATTCTGGTTTATACGTGAAACAGCCTGGTCTGCCTTCTGTTCGATAACATCCATTCTCACTCCAATTTGCTGTAAATCAGCATGAATGGATGCTGTGATTTGTGCAGCATTCTGAGCCAGCCCTGTGGAGAGCATTTGGGCAAACGCAGCCATAATGGATGAAAAGTCAGAGGGAATAGGGAAAGGGCCTGTGTTATCATTGGCTGCTAATAGGAGGCCTGTGTGTGGTTCCAGCATAGGGGTTGTAGGAATGCCTGCGGTTATTCTGCTCAGCAGAGATTCTGTGGAGGCTGGGGATGCGGCCAGGTTCAGGGGCAGACAGTCAGTACCTGCGGGGGATTGCGGGAGGACCTCCTGGACCACTGTGATGTCCTCCGTGAGCTCCGTGATCTGAGGGCCTCGTGCTGCCGCCACCATTTTGACATAACTGAGGGGACCAGGACTCGCGGTCATCTGGCTTGTCAGGTTCCTCCTCACAGGTGCCGCTGACATTCGGGGAATCAGGGGGGCTTCTCCCGCTCGAATATCCTGGATAGGGCGCTGTGGGGACGCTCTGTGAGCTGAGGTGACCGTTATTTGGCCGTGGTGGAGCGGAGCTCTAGAAGCCGGCGGCCATCTTGGGAGCTGCCGCGCATGCGCCTCCGGCATCACTATTTATAGTTCTATATTGTGTCCCCCCAGATGATACATGCCCTATGAAATATTTGGGGGTAACTGTATGGAAAGGCTGCATTTCTTTAAACTAGTGTACCACAAGATGTCACTGCTTTTTTTATCTTTTTTTTATAATAATCCTCATTCATAAAGCATAGCAATCAAGTGCAACTGTTCAACAAATCAAGAGTTTCATTACTGAGTATTAAAATATACTGATATACTGATCTATTCATAAATTGTGTAGCATTGATCAGTGGGATGCAATTATTTGATCTTTATATTTATAGGTTTTGCTTAGTCATCTGTTTTTCAGCTATGAAGTAAGTTACTGCATGACGCTGAGAAGATCCTGAATGCCTTTAAAATAACAGCAAATACAGAAAAATTGTGTAAATAAAACCATGTAATATGTTATACCCAAATAAAAAAAAAATCTAATATGATCAAAGTTCTCTGGTTACTGTAAGAAAATCATTATAATAATCATAAAACAAAATAATAGCATGAAAGCTCCGACCCTTCAAAAAATCAAATGGCGAGGTTTATTTGCATTGCCAAACAGGACAGATTTCCAGACTTTATTTAAGAACTTTAAAGTATGCAGTGCATGATTTTTTTTTGTGCTATTAAAACCAAATTAACATTCTTGGTGTACCATGTAAAAGAACACCATTTAAGGCAGAGCAAAACTCCCCAAAAATAAAGTAAATTAGCATGTTTTGCTGAAATATGTCAAATATTGTATCCGCTTTTGTTAGTACACCACATCCCAAATATTATACAGGAAAAAGAGAGGCTTCCAATAAGTCAAGACAGCAAAAAATAATGCAATTTTTTGAGATGCTTGTTTTTTGTTTGTTTTTTTGTTTTTTTTAATTGATCACAAAACATGTATATACAATTTAAAATATATAAAAAAAATCAGGAGTCATATGTCATGCAACATGCAGCCTTTGCTTACAAGTGATCACTGTGATTGGTCACTTTAATTGGCCTGTACCACACTCTGTGATCATAGGCGTGCGCACAGGGTGTGCCAGGTGTGCCCAGGCACACCCTAATCACCCTGTGCAGCATAGATTCCCCCTATTGCCCTAGCTCCCCCCCCCTTCCCGCCGCACCACTGCTGGCTTCCCTCCTCTCCCAGCGGCTGATGCTGTGGGATGTTTTAGGATGAATGGGGGAAGGGGCCATTAAATATGTCATTTACTGACCCCTTCCCTTTCTGAATAAACAGTGAGTGATCAGTAGTGTGTGTTTGAGCTTTGGGGTGCACACCCTAATGCAATAGGCTGCGCACACCTATGTCTGTGATCTACTGTGTCCGATAGACACAGCAACTACAGTGCATGCCATTGTGTGCTCTAGAAAGGCGTGCACGAGCAGTGCAAAGGGGTTCTTATTCTAAAACAGCCTCCTGCCCTCAGGACTCAGCTGTCAGGCAGTTTTTATTCAACAATTGGTTAACCTGGCTATGGATTGAGCCCTTTTATGATTTATAAATTGGCCTTGGTAGGAGTACTGTTTTGATCCTTTAATTATAAGGATAGCCTGAAATTGTGATAAATTGTTTATTGGACATCTATATTAACCTAAAGTAAAATAGTTTTCGGTTAATTTTAGATTAGAGCTTTAGTTACGCCCTCTTCAGTTAGGCTGAGTTTTTGTATGTGTCTTTTGTCACTATGTGTCACTGTGTCACTCACTGTGCAGTAATACACAGCTGTGTCATCCCCCTGCACATTGGTTATATGGAGCTCTGAAGTCAGCTTGCTTCTGTCTATAGTCATCGAATACCGAGGAATAAGATTATTTACTGTGCTAACCCCATGAGCACACAGCTGTAATCCAAGTCCAGGAATTTGCTTGTACCAAGCAATAAGATTATAGTTTGTTATAGTGTGATTACACATCAGAGTAACCTGCTGTCTTTCTGCTGTGTTCTCATATGGAAATTGCCATACTAAATTTGCAGAAACACCTGGAAAAGAAAAAACAGTATTATAGTAATATCAAACACTGTATTTTGACTCTGCAATACTTTCACATTAGCTATACTGTGAATAAAAGCTATACTGCTTTTCCTGACAATTCCTAGAATGGCTAAAATGTGTATCTACAAATAATTCTTAATCTGAATATACTGTATATACTACAACTGTAATCATCCTTTTGGGTATATATTTATTTTAGTAGAAAAAAATGCTCTTTGTGTTTTCAATCCTCATGTCAAAGTAAAACCGTATCCTTACCTGCAAACACGGTAGAAAACACTATGAACCACATGATATAAATGTTCCAAATCATGTTGCAGAGAGTGACTGAAAGACGTGCACGACAACTGATATTTTTCGAGTAGAAAGGATAGATATGTTGCTGAAGCCACACCCCTCCTATTCATGTGGCATCCTAAAAGAAACAGCTTTCTGTTCTAAAGGTTGAATTGTTATAGAAATCTTATAAAATATATTTAAAGTCATTTTTTTTCTTCAGTTTTTGATAGAATAGGGGAGGGTTACAATCTCTGTTGACAACGGTCATGACAAATGGAGAGAAAGAATCTTCTCAGGGGGACACAGATAATAATAAATTCCAAGGAGATTCTAACCTTCACCTACTCTATCCAAAATGAAAGAAAACAAATAGCTTTATATACATGTAGCGCCCTGCTCCTATTGGGTAGGCGCTAGTTGTAAATTTAGTTGTCTGAGCTGTTGATTAGCTCAGAATAGTTTTGGTAATTGCTGGTTTCTGTTCCAGTCCAGCTGTGTTGCGCATATTTCCACTTGACTGTGGGTGTCACTGTCACCACAGGTCAAGGTTGGAAATGGAGCAGGCTGGGATGTATTGGGTACCTCTTGCCCAGAAGAAGCTCAGTGGGATTGATCCCCCCACTGTGCATTCTGGGAGAGGGTACGTAAGGGACAGACACCGTCTTCCGGGTCTCTCTGACCTGATGGCCCTCCTGGCCTAAGGTGTGCCGTAGCAGTTTCCTGCCTCGGGGCCGGCTAGCCCGAGGCCTTGTTACTGGAAGTAGGCCCAGGAGTTTCTGGGGCCTACTGATCAGGGGTGGTCCTTTGCTGTCTTGCCTGCGGGAAGAAGCCAAGCAATTGAAGAAACCAGGGGAGGACTTTTCCCAGGAGAGGACCGAGCAAAAAGGCTGGTGCCTCGGGAAGTGCCTGGAGACTCAATTGGAGGACGCATCCCTACATATCTACCTCACAGTGTCGCCGGGTTGGCTGAAAGAAACTGGTACTGTGGGACTGTACTTAGACTTTGAAAAAGGTTCTGGATCATACAATCCTGTGGCAGAGGATTGGGCAGAGACTAAGTGTGTTCTTCAAGTCTGTGGCAGAGACTATTCGTATTTTTTAAGTCTGTGGCAGAGACTTTTGACCGAGCACCGCATCGGCTGCTAGGTCAGTGAGAGAGGCCTATCCGGTGGTTGCTATATCCAGTGTGGAGACTGTTTGTCCTCTGGATTAGAAAGTACACGTGATCCGTAAAGCAAGGTACCTGAATCTCCCCTAACCCTCCATCCCTCTATTGACATTTCTTTAATAAAACCATTGAAAAGAGACTATGTGTTGGTGCTGACATCTGTGAAAACTCTTCAATGGAACCCCTATGACGGATACATTGGAATAGACAGGTAACGGCAAGACCCAACTATATAACCAGCAGCTCCTACAGGGGTAGTGCTACATACACTTTTTTTTTTTTTTCAGGAGGTTTTCTAAAATGGATGGAATCTCCCCCATTGGGGTACCATTCAATCCCCAGTTCTCTGTGTGTCGAAGAAATCAGCTGTAAGCCAGTTGGACCGACAGTTTAGCCTATTTAAGCAAAACGCAGCACTTGTCTTGGAAATCCATTGTATTCATAACCTACGAATGGAGGCTATTTTATTTATTGATCTTTTTTGTGCACTTATTAGAATGTATAACATCTGTTTCCCTATGTGTGCATTATAAAAACATTAGTGTGCATGCTTGAGAATTAGTGACCCTGTCATTAACAAAATAAATTATGTCAAACAGCACCTGTAAAGTATGACAGTTTACACTTACCTGGTAGACTCTTTGCCGCGTAGCAGAGCTATACTGCCAAAAGGATTGTCACATCCGTAACATTTTCAGGAGTGTTGGATCCCCACGTTACTTTACAGTTGGCCATAGATGGATCGAATCTCGGCTCGTTCAGCAGGGTCAACCAATCAATCATCAATCAACTTCAGTACAACCAGCCTGTCAGTTTTTTTCCTGCTATAGCTGCCAGCAGTGATCATTCTGTTCTGCTGGCAGGGAAGGCTCTCCACCAGCAGAACACAATAATGCTGCAGGAGGGATTCACCCATTAACACTAAAGCCCCGTACACACGATCGGATAACCTATGGATTTTCGTCCGATGGATTTGTCCATCGGAAATCCGATGAAACTGTTTTTCATCAGTCTTGGCCACACACCATCAGTCAAAAAACCGACCGTTCCAAACGCGGTGACGTAAAACACTCCGATGAGCCGAGAAAAATGAAGTTTAATGCTTCTGAGCATGCGTCGACTTGATTCTAAGCATGTGTGGGTTTTTTAACCGATGGACTTGCCCATAGACGATCAGAAATTCCCATCGGTTTTTTATCCATCGGAAAATTTTAAAACAAGTTCTATTTTTTACAACCGATGGAAAAAAGACCGATGGGTACCATACACGATCGGTTGGTCTGATGAAAACCATCCATCGGACGGTTTTCATCAGTCAAACCGATCGTGTGTACGGGGCTTGACTGTGTTGATAAGGGAATCAAGCAATTATCTTTCCTGCAACCTTTGGTTGCCGGAACGAAATTTGCTTAATGTATAGCCTGCCTAAGATTCCTTGTGCTACATCAAGACAGAATACGGTAGTGATGTGCTAGGCCCATAAGTTTAAACAGGTGCTGTTTGAATTCCAGCTTTTCTTAGGGATAGCTTAAATTAGACCTAGGCCAATTCTGACCCCTGGGCCACATCCAGCCCTTTGGCTGTCCCTGTCCGGCTTGCGATGCCTCCGCTACCATCATGCTTCTCTAAACCTGTCAGCTTCCTCCCGGCTTTGCAAGGAGAGGAAACAGCCAGATTGCTGTTCCCTGTACACAGAGTTCTGTGTTCTTTCTGTCTGTGATTGGACACAGCCGATCAGCTGATTTCAGACAAAATCATTGGCTGCCAAACTCATGCTATGTACAATCACCGGGTCGACAGTGTGCATGCGCATGCATGCCCCAGAGTTCTGTGTTTTTTCTGTGTGTGATTGGACAAAGCCGATCAGCTGATTTCATTGGCTGCCAAACTCGTGTTGTGTCCAATTACAGCACGGGTCAGCAGGGAGCGTGTGCACGCATGCCCCAAAACCGGGAGTTAGACGATCATGTACATGTACGTGATCATGCCTGTACCTAACGCCCACTCGCAGTATATTTACTGTGAGCGGTTAGCAGGTATTTTAATCCTGTTCTACCAGCTACAGTTTATAAACAGTGCTGGTAGACAGGTGGTTAAGTAATTTAAGAGAGTGAAAGCTCACTTTTATTCTTGTGTTCTTTGTCATTAGGAAATTTGGGCCTAGCCTTGCTCATTAAAAGGGAATTGCGGATAGACAATTTTACACAGCTATGTGACTTGTGGTTGTTTAATTTTTTCCTGCCTATACACTTTTTATTTCAGTAAATGCTCCCTTTTTAAAAATGTCCTGCTTCTGGCCAGGTCTGAGGTCTCAGAAGCATTAAAAGAGAAGTATGGGTTTATTTTTTTCCCCCATTTATACCAACCTAGGTGGATGTAGCATCGGTCCAATGCTGCATCTGTCCCCCAGCACTTCTGCACTGAAAACCGAACAATCAAATATCACTGATCGCTCGGTTTTCAGAGCTCCGTGAGCAGAGAGCTTCAAACTGTCAGTCACAGCTCTCTGTTCTTTTCCCTCCTCGCTCATTTGTTAAGCCCCGTACTTTTTGCCAACAAACTTCATTTTGAGCAAGTTTGCCCAAAAATCCGACCGTGTGTACGCTCCATCGGACAAACTTTTTTGGTTTTCATCAGAAATGGAGCAAAGTCCGACCGTGTGTACAGAAAACCATCGGACTTTTGTCCGATGGACAAAACAAATAATGTTAAAATCAGCCAACAATAGCAGAAGTAGACCAAAGGGTGGCGGTAAAGAACAGAAAACCACGTGATGTTGGAAAAAGTTTTGGGAACGTTTGCAGAAAAGTCCTGTGGTGTGTATGCTATGGGTGTGCCCGGCCAACTCCGTTCGGACAAAAATCCACGGAAAAGACAGATTGAAGTCCGACCGTGTGTACGAGGCTTTACGCTGAGTTGTGATCAACCTACGACTGCTCAGACAATACTGTGGGAGGTGCATAAATGAACCATTAGAGGAATTTTTCTTAAACATGCCAGGACCAAGAAAGCATGGCTCTCTGAAACTGGCTCTTTATACCTACAGATTAAACAGCTTGAGGCCATCCACAAAAGATCCCTCACTCTTCAGACACAGAAAGAACTGTTCCCTTTGTTCCAATGTTTCTATTGCAGCCTCTATCATCTCCATAGCCCTGAATCCTAGCATCCTCCCCTTTGTGCAGACTTGATTTCCACCTTTCTAGCTTCCTCGGGTATGCCCTCTCTTTCTATACAGGCTTTTTGAGGAAATGGAAGCTCTCATAACGAGCGAGGAACTAGACATGGTCTTAGCTTCCTCTAAAACAGGCAAGGCCCCTGGTCTGGATAGGTTAACCCTCAGCTATAACAAAACCAGATATGCCCTCTCCCCTTATTTTGTAAGAGCTTATAACACCATTTCAGCTGACCATCGGATCCCAGTAGATACACTGAGGGCTGTGTATCATCTGAGGCTATTCACTTCACTGGGTAAAGGAAATGGTTTACAACCACTTTAACCACTTCAGCCCCGGAAGAATTGGCTGCTGAATGACCAGGCCATTTTTTGTGATTCGGCACTGCGGCGCTTTAACTGACAATTGTGCGGTCGTGCGACGCTGTACCCAAACAAAATTTACTATAAACAAAAAAAGAGCGCCAATTTTGAAAAAAACACAATATTTTGTACTTTTTGCTATAATAAATATCCCCGTTTTTTTTTTAAAAAAGCAAATTTTTTCTAAGTTTAGGCCGACATGTATTCTTCTACATATTTTTGGTAATAAAAATCGCAAAAAAGGATATATTGGTTTGAGCAAAAGTTATAGCGTCTACAAAATAGAGGATAGATTTATGGCAATTTTTTAATATTTTTTTTTTTTTTAGTAATGGCGGCGATCTGCAATTTTTATCATGACTGCGACATTATGGCAGACACATCGGACACTTTTGATGCTATTTTGGGTCCATTGTCATTTATACAGCGATCAGTGCTATAAAAATGCACTGATTACTGTGTAAATGACACTGGCAGTGAAGGGGTTAAACACTAGGGGGCGATGAAGGGGTTAAGTCTACAAGCGACACAACAGTGATCACTGCTCCCGATGACAGGGAGCAGTAGATTACTGTCCTGTTACTAGGCGGAACAGGGAAATGCCTTGTTTACATAGGCATCTCTCCGTGACACGATCGTGGGCCGCCGGCGAACATCGAGTTCACGGGGCCCGTCCATTTGCCCACCGTTGCCATTCTGCTGACATATATTGGCGTGCAGCGGTCGGCAAGTGGTTAAGTAAGCCCATGTGAACGAGGCTTAATTCCTAGTGAGTGCTTAAAAGAAATCGCCCAGCAGTTTTGCATCTGGGAGAACAAGGACAGCCACAGCAAACTAACTCATTTCTATCTGCTGGTCAATGTGGGTATATTACTGTTTGATGAGAAAGAATGTTGCTGTTAAACTACCTGGAATAAAGCATTTTTTTTTTATTTAAGATTAGTAAGATTTGGCTGTAGCCTCTGTATGTAAGCCAAGCTAATTGTAAAAGAAAAAAAAATCAATTTCACAGCCAAATATGTGCTGCCAGTTTATGATATTTTTGATTGTGATTAGTGTTGAGCGAACCCGAACTGTAAAGTTCGGGTCCGTACCGAACTTTAGCTTTTTCCCGAACCCGAACCCGGACTTTGCCCAAAAGTCCGGGTTCGGGTTCGGGTTCGGCAATCTAATAACACATTTAGAAATGCTTCAGGGGCCAGCCAATCACCTTTTGATTAGCTGGTGTGCCCTTAGAGGCCATCATAGCCATGCCTACTAATGGCATGGCTGTGATTGGTCAGTGCAACATGTGACCCAGCTTCTATATAAGCTAGAGGCACACAGCACACATGTCACTCTGCTTCAGAATAGATAGGGAGAGGATCTAGTCTGCTGCTGCTGCTTTTAGGGAGAGATAGAAAGATAGATGAGGTAGTCCTGATTCTACAATCTGAGGGAAAAGATAGAGAGATAGTGTAGTGTAGGGCCAGGTTCCTGTGTTGGTGCTTTCAGGGAGAGAGAATATTATATAGGAGTCCAGATTCAGAGATTAAAATCAGCGATCTGCATAGGTCTACCTATTTGTGTTGCAGTGCAGTCTTTTTACACTGCCATGAGCCCAGTGTCAGAGAAAATCTAACTTTTAGGGGGAAAAAAAAGGCACTTTATTGTTCTCTTTTCCAAAAGACCCATAGGGCAAAAAAAAAAAAAAAAAAGCATTTTATTTTGCTCGTGCAAAAAAAGACCCGTTTAGGGCAAAAAAAAAAAAATTGCACTTTAATGTACGCTTGCAAAAAACGCCGTTTAGGGGCACAAAAAAAAGTTTGCAGTGTGTTATACATATTTTGAGGTGTGTGAAATAAACAATTTCTATATAGTTTTCTCCTACGTTGCTATTCTAAAAAAACAACATTTTTTTTGAATAGCATTTTCTGCAGTTCTGTAGCTGTGCGATTCAGCGGTTACGTACTGTGGGTGTGTTCTGCTCTTCCAAAAAACGCCGTTTAGTGGCACAAAAAAAAGTTTGCAGTGTGTTATACATATTTTGAGGTGTGTGAAATAAACAATTTCTTTATAGTTTTCTCCTACGTTGCTATACTAAAAAAACAACATTTTTTTTGAATAGCATTTTCTGCAGTTCTGTAGCTGTGCGATTCAGCGGTTACGTACTGTGGGTGTGTTCTGCTCTTCCAAAAAACGCCGTTTAGGGGCACAAAAAATAGTTTGCAGTGTGTTATACATATTTGGAGGTGTGTGAAATAAACAATTTCTATATAGTTTTCTCCTACTGTGCTATACTAAAAAAACAAAATTTTTTTTGAATAGCATTTTCTGCAGTTCTGTAGCTGTGCGATTCAGAGGTTACGTACTGTGGGTGTGTTCTGCTCTTCCAAAAAACGCCGTTTATAGGCACAAAAAAAAGTTTGCAGTGTGTTATACATATTTTGAGGTGTGTGAAATAAACAATTTCTATATAGTTTTCTCCTACTGTGCTATACTAAAAAAACAACATTTTTTTTGAATAGCATTTTCTGCAGTTCTGTAGCTGTGCGATTCAGCGGTTACGTACTTTGGTTGTGTTATGCGCTTCCAAAAACACCCATTTAGGGCAAGATCCTAAATTTTGAAAATATGAGGAGAAGGTCAAAGGGACGTGGTGGCCCCGGTCGTGGTGCTGCTGGTGGAGCTCCTGTTGCAGGGAGAGGACGTGGTGGATCTGTGCCAGATACACGCACAAGTGAAACACCTTCCTCAGGTGCGAGTAGGCGACTGAGCCTGCGGCGGTATTTTGTCGCGCCTAATGAGGCTGTACGAATGTTTAGGCCAGGACAAGTACAGGCGATAGTAGATTGGGTTGCTGACAGTGCCTCGGGTTCCTTCACATTGTCTCCCACCCACTCTTCTGATGAAAGAACAGAGTTGGCACCTGAAACCCATGTCCATCAGTCTTTCACCTCACCCCCTTGCAAATCAGCCAAGCAGTCTGAGCCCCAAATCATGCAGCAGTCTCTTCTGCTTTTCGATGACTCTGTTAGCAGGGTTTCCCAGGGCCATCCACATAGCCCTGCCCCAGAAGTGGAAGAGATTGAGTGCACCGATGCCCAACCACTTATGTTTCATGATGAGTACATGGGAGGACCATCGCAGTACGTCTCGGATGATGACGAAACACAGGTGCCAACTGCTGCTGCTTTCGCAATTGTGCAGACAGACAAGGAGGGCAGGGGTGAAGACTGGGTGGAAGATGATGTGGAGGACGATGAGGTCCTCGACCCCACATGGAATCAACGTTATGCAGGTGACCAGTGTAGTTTGGAGGAAGAGGCGGTGGTCGCACAGAGCCACCAGCACAGCAGAAGAGGGAGCAGGGTGCAAAAGCGGAGCGTCTGTCAGCTAGACAATATGTCTGCTACTGCCCAACGCAGCAAGGGACCGAGCACACCAAAGCCAGGTCCAAGGAGTTCCCCAGCGTGGCAGTTCTTCACACAATGTGCTGATGACAAGACACGAGTGGTTTGCAAGCTGTGCAATCAGAGCCTGAAGCGAGGCATAAACGTTCTCAACCTGAGCACAACCTGCATGACCAGGCATCTAAGTGCAAAGCACGAGCTGCAGTGGAGTAGACACCTCAAAAACCAAGAAAGGTCTCTGGCTCCTCCTGCTTCCTCTTCTGCTGCAGTCTCGGCCTCTTCATCCACCTCTGTAGTGACAGTGGCACCTGCCACCCCGCAAACAGAGGATCTGCCAGCAACACTACCACCTGGGTCACCAACCATCTCCACAATGTCCCATGGAGGCGTTCAGCTCTCTATCTCCCAAACATTGGAGCGGAAGAGGAAGTACCCCCCTAGCCACCCGCGATCCCTGGCCCTGAATGCCAGCATTTCAAAACTCCTGGCCTTTGAAATGCTGTCATTCCGTCTGGTGGAGACGCAGAGTTTTAAAAGCCTGATGGCATTGGCTGTCCCACAGTACGTCGTGCCCAGCCGCCACTATTTTTCCAGGCGAGCCATCCCTTCCCTGCACAACCAAGTGGGGGACAAAATCAGGTGTGCACTGCGCAACGCCATCTGTGGCAAGGTCCACCTAACTACGGATGCGTGGACCAGTAAGCACGGTCAGGGACGTTATATCTCCCTAACAGCACACTGGGTAAATGCAGTGGCGGCTGGGCCTGAGGCAGATAGCAGTTTGGCGCATGTCCTTCCACCACCGAGGATTGCAGGGCGCTTCAGTTTGCCTCCTGTTGCTAACTCCTCCTACTCCGCTTCCTCATCCTCTACCGCCTCCTCATCCGGTCAGCGTAACACCTTCACCACCAACTTCAGCACAGCCAGGGGTAAACGACAGCAGGCAGTTTTAAAACTTTCCTGTTTGGGGGAAAAACCCCACACCGCGCAGGAGTTGTGGAGGGACATGGAACAACAGACCAATGAGTGGTTGCTGTCAGTGAGCCTCAAGCCCAGCCTGGTGGTGTGCGATAATGGGCGAAATCTCGTAGCAGCTCTGGGCCTAGCCGGTTTGACGCACATCCCTTGCCTGGCGCATGTGCTGAACTTGGTGGTCCAGAGGTTCTTTAAAAATTACCCCAATATGCCAGAGCTGCTGCAGAAAGTGCGGGCTGTGTGTGCGCACTTTCGGCGTTCTCACCCTGCTGCTGCTCGTCTGTCAGCGCTGCAGCGTAACTTCGGCCTTCCCGCTCACCGCCTCATATGTGACGTGCCCACAAGGTGGAACTCCACCTTGCACATGCTGGCCAGACTGTGCGAGCAGCAGCAGGCGATAGTGGAGTTTCAGCTGCAGCAATCACGCGTGAGTCGCTCTGCGGAACAGCACCACTTCACCACCAATAACTGGGCCTCCATGCGAGACCTGTGTGCCTTGTTGCGCTGTTTCGAGTACTCCACCAACATGTCCAGTGCCAATGACGCCGTTCTTAGCGTTACTATCCCAGTTCTATGCCTCCTTGAAAAAACGCTTCAGGCGATGATGGAAGAGGATGTGGCACAGGAGGATGAGGAGGAGGAGGAAGCGGGATCATTTCAAAGGCTTTCAGGGCAGTCTTTCACAAGTGGCTACGAGGGTGGGTTCCTGCACCAACAAACGCCAGGTACACAATTGTCCGGCAGAAAGGGCACAGTTCTGGAGGATGACGAGGTGGAGGAGGAGATGGAGGAGGAGGAGCCATTTTCACAGCAGGGTGGCACACAGACCAGCTCGTGGCCATCACTGGTGCATGGCTGGGGGGATACAGAGGACACAGACGATACACCTCCCACAGAGGACAGCTTTTCTTTGCCTCTGGGCAGCCTGGCACACATGAGCGATTACATGCTGCAGTGTTTCCGCAATGACCGCCGAGTTGCCCACATTTTAACTGGTGCTGATTACTGGATGGCCACCCTGCTGGATCCCCGTTACAAGGACAACGTACCGTCCTTAATTCCCTCACTGGAGCGGGATCGTAAGATGCGCGAGTACAAGCGCACGCTGGTAGACGCGCTGCTGGTGGCATTCCCACCTGACAGCGGGCGTACGGTGGAAGCACAAGGCGAAGGCAGAGGAGGAGGAAGAGGTCGCCAACGCAGCCGGGGCACCGGCAGCACCTCAGAAGGCAGGGTTAGCATGGCTGAAATGTGGAAAAGCTTTGTCAGCACGCCACAACAACCAGCACCACCAGCTGAGATGGAACGTCTTAGCAGGAGGCAGCATTTCACCAACATGGTTGAGCAGTATGTGTCCACAGGCCTACACGTACTGGATGATGGGTCTGCCCCCTTTAACTTCTGGGTCTCCAAATTGGGCACATGGCCTGAGCTTGCCCTTTATGCCTTGGAGGTGCTGACCTGCCCTGCAGCCAGTGTATTATCTGAACGTGTATTTAGCACGGCAGGGGGCGTTATCACAGACAAGCGCAGCCGCCTGTCCAGAGCCAATGTGGACAAGCTCATGTTCATTAAAATGAACCAGGCATGGATCCCACAGGACTTGTCCGTACCTTGTGCAGAATAGACATGTATACCGGTGTTGTGACAAAAACTGTCCGGCCATCGGATTGTGTCCGGCCCATACTGCGAAGGCGCAGCGCTTGCGCAGTACAGAGGACAAGGAGATTCACAAAATCTCCGAAGATGAACGGCGCCTGCGCTGTGAGTGCAGGTTCAAGCCCCACCATCCAAGTGGACATACGGTAGCACATAGTAACAGGGCCCCTCACGGGCTCGGTTCGATCGCCACGCTTCGGGCACGGCCTCACTTGGCTCGGCTTGAACCACGGATGGTGTGGCCTTCACCTGAACTCACCACACAGGCGCCGTTCGTCTTGGGAGATTTTAGAAATCCCCTTGTCCTACATACTGAGCAAGCGCAGTACAGGGTGGACACTATTTGACGGGGGACAGAATTCGACACATCACCGGCATTACACAGCCATTGTTGTATTTTTGAATCAGTGTTGGCTACCTCGTCCTCCTCCACCGCCGCTTCCACCTACACAGCCACATCCACCGCCACCTCAACCTCCTACTCCATATGGACCTCATCCTCCTAGGTCAAGATTATTATTTTTTATTTTTATTTTTTTTATGTTATTTTAAGTTACTTCCCTATCCACATTTGTTTGCAGAGCACGTGTCATGCTCTTAACAACATTTTGCTGCCATTTGCAGCCCTCTAGCCCTTTCCATTACCTTTTTAGAGCCTTTTTAGTCCTTAGAAGTCCGGGTCCCCATTGACTTCAATGGGGTTCGGGTTCGGGTCCGGGTTCGGGTTAAAGTTCGGTCCCGAACCCAAACTTTTTTCCGAAGTTCGGCCGAACCCGTCGAACCCGAACATCCAGGTGTCCGCTCAACTCTAATTGTGATCTTTTGTGATATGTGTATTTATTGTCACACTCAAAGCCACATGAAAAATACATCTTTTTGCTGTCCAGACATTTAAAAAAAAAAATTGCATTGGAACATGTGCATCAAGTCAGTGTCCTTGGCTTTTTTCATATGTTTGCCTATTTTCCCTAAAAAATACGATAATTGAATAACATTTACTCCCATAGAGTTCAACAGGATTTTTCTCTAAGTTCAGATTCACTGAATTTCTAACTTGATTCATAGAACCCGTGGCAAATCAAAACTGGACAAATTTGTCCATTACTTCTATATTGTGTCACCCAAGATGATGCATAACCTATAAAATATTTGGGGGTAACTGTATGGAAAGGCTGCATTTCTTTAAACTAGTGTACCACAAGATGGCACTGTTTTTTAATCTTTTTTTTTTAAATAATCCTCGTTCATAAAGCACAGTAATTAAGTGCAACTGTTCAAAAACTCAAGTGTTTCATTACTGAGTATTCAAATATACAGATCTATTCATAAATTGTGTAGCATTGATCAGTGGGATGCAATTATTTGATCTTTATATTTATAGGTTTTGATTAGTCATCTGTATTTCAGCTATGAAGTTATTTACTACAGAACATGGCGCTAAGAAGAGCCTGAATGCCTTGTGGGTGTTTTTAAGATAACAGTGAATACAGAAAAATTGTGTAACTAAAACCATGTACTGTATATACTCGAGTATAAGCCGACCCAAATATAAGCCGAGGCACCTAATTTTACCACAAAAAACTGGGAAAACTTATTGACTCGAGTATAAGCCTAGGGTGTCCATCTGCATGCCTCACTGTGCCTCACTTTGCCTCACTGTGTCCATGTGCATGCCTCACTGCGCCCATGCCTCACTGTGCCCATGCCTCACTGTGTCCATGCCTCACTGTGCCCATGCCTCACTGTGCCCATGCCTCACTGTGCCCATGACTAGACTGACGTTTAACATGGGAGTCTATGAAAGGGGTGCCCGGGTTTGAAAAATCGTTGCTCCCTGGCCGTAGGTCCCCTGGACAACAAACTTTGCACACTTGAAGAGGAAAGTGGGGCTACATGTGTGCTAAGTTTGGGGACCATAGGACCTACTGCTGGCCAGTACCGGGTCCCCAAAGTCTGGGGGATCAGGCGCAAAAAGGTAACTCGAGTATAAGCCGAGGGGGGCATTTTCAGCACAAAAAAATGTGCTGAAAAACTCGGCTTATACTCGAGTATATACGGTAATGTTATACCCAAAGAAGAAAAAAATCAAATATGACCAAAGTTCTCTGGTTACTGTAAAAAAATCATTATGGTAATCATAAACCAAAATTAATAGCATGAAAGCGCAAACTATTATACCCTTCAAAAAATCAAATGTCAAAAAATCAAATGTCATCATTGCTGCTATCAATCTATCCCCGTGTTTCTCAACTCCAGTTCTCAAGGCGCCCCAACAGGTCATGTTTTCAGTCTTTCCATTATTTTGCACAGGTGATTTGATCAGTTTCACTGCCTTAGTAATTATCACAGCCGTTTCATCTGAGGGAAATCCTGAAAACATGACCTGTTGGGGCGCCTTGAGGACTGGAGTTGAGAAACACTGATCTATCCAATAAGAATCTGAGACAGCGGCTGGAGCTTCTGTGCTCATCCCCGTCGCTGGAACAATCGGGCTCCGGTAAGAAAAAGGGGGGGGGGGGGGTGCTGCAGCATAAAAGGTTTTTCACCTTAATGCATTAAATACAACCCCTTTAAGAACTATAAAGTATACAGTGCATGATTTTTGTGCCATTAAAAACAAAATAACATTCCTGGTGTACCATGTAAAAATCACCATTTAAAGTGGTTGTAAACCCACTTTTTAAACAAAGACCTACAGGTAAGCCTAGATTAAGGCTTACCTGTAGGTGCATGAAATATCTCCTTAACCTACACGGTTAAGGAGATATTTGTATGTAAATGCGGCGACGCTGACGTCACCCCATTCACAAATTCGGCTAGGTCGCAACATTCGACGACGTAGCCGAATTTGACAGCTCACGCGCGCATGCGCAGAGTCACGTCTTCGCCGCTCCGGCCAATCACAGCGCCGGAGCGGCGCTGTGATTGGCTGCAGCGGCGATACCCGGAAGTAACATTCCGGCTATCGCCGCAGTGATGGATGCGGCTAGAGGAGGGACACGGACGACTTCGGGGGCCCCGATCGAAGGTAAGTGGTACATAATGAGCTAGTATGCTAGTCATACTAGCTCATTATAGCTTTGTCTTGCAGGTTAGGAAAAAAAAAAAAAAACGACAAAAGGGTTTACAACCACTTTAAGGCAGAGCAAAACTCCCTAAAAATACAGTAAATTAGCATGCTTTGCCAAAATATGTCAAAATATTGTATCCTCTTTAATGTTAGTCAAAACACCACTTCCCAAATAATATACAGGAAAAAGAGAGACTTCCAATTAGTCAAGAAAGTAAAAAATAATGAGATTTTTTTAAGATGCTTATTTTTTTATTGATCTGAGAATTAACAAAACATATACTTTTTTTGTAAAATTATAGTTTTTTATTATAAACAATGAAAAAATAAATAAAAAATTAGGAGTCATATCATGTCATTTTGAACATCCTTACATATCAATTAGCCTTTATACCCAATTCTGTGCCATTTACTTTTACTACCATTATTTTCTAATAGGGTAGCCAGGATGTTGGTGCATTTTGCAGGCAAAATCTACTTGTTCAAGCAACAATGGACATACTGTATGTATCTGAGATATATAATTAAAAATGAGTACATGTATATTACGTCTAAAACATTGTATTGCCATCATCATCATCCTCATTGTCATTGTATAAGGTAAGTTCAATGTAACCAATAATTTTATATATACCGGGAACTTGTTACTACCAATGCAGGCCTTCAAACTCTTAAACATAATTTTATTTGTTTGTAATAAAAATGTAATGTTTTACATAAAAAAAAGTATATGTTTTGGGAATTCTCTGACCAATCCAAAAAAATATAAGTACCTCAAAAAAAATCTTGCTATTTTTTCTCTCTCGGCTTATCCGAAGCCTCTTTTTTCTGCATGCTTTGCAAAATCCATTACTATATTTTGAATTAGACAACCTCCATATAGAGTATCTCACAAAAGTGAGTACACCCCTCACATTTTTGTAAATATTTTATTATATATTTTCATGTGACAACACTGAAGAAATTACCCTTTGCTACAATGTAAAGTAGTGAGTGTACAGCTTGTATAACAGTGTAAATGTGCTGTCCCTTCAACATAACTAAACATACAGCCATTAATGTCTAGACTTCTGGCAACAAAAGTGAGTACACCCCTAAATGAAAATGTCCAAATTGGGCCCAATTATCCATTTTCCCTCCCAGGTGTCATGCGACTCATTAGTGTTACAAGGTCTCAGGTGTGAATGGGGAGCAGGTGTGTTAAATTTGTGTAATGTGTTATCGCTCTCACTATCTCATACTGGTCACTGGAAGTTCAACATGGCACCTCATGGCAAAGAACTCTCTGAGGAACTGGAAAAAAAAACTGTTGCTCTACATAAAGATGCCCTAGGCTATAAGAAGATTGCCAAGACCCTGAAACTGAGCTGCAGCATGGTGGCCAAGACCATACAGCGGTTTAACAGGACAGGTTCCACTCAGAACAAGCCTCGCCATGGTCGACCAAAGAGGTTGAGTGCACGTGCTTATCGTCATATCCAGAGGTTGACGTTAGGAAATAGACATATGATGGATTGCTGCAGAGGTTAAAGGGGTGGGGGGGGGGTCAGCCTGTCAGTGCTCAGACCATACGCCACACACTGCATTAAATTGGTCTGCATGACTGTCATCCCAGAAGGAAGCCTTTTCTAAAGTTGTTGCACAAGAAAGCCTGCAAACAGTTTGCTGAAGACAAGCAGACTAAGGACATGGATTACTGGAACCATGTCCTGTGGTCTGATGAGACCAAGATAGACTTATTTGGTTCAGATGGTGTCAAGTGTGTGTGGTGGAAAACAGGTGAGGAGTACAAAGACAAGTGTGTCTTGCCTACAGTCAAGCATGGTGGTGGAAGTGTCATGGTCTGGGGCTGCATAAGTGCTGCTGTGTTGTCACATTGAAAAGATAAATATATACAAAAATGTGAGGGGTGTACTCACTTTTGTGAGATACTGTATAGTTCTTTCCATACCGATCATAATCTTAATGGCTAGTGGCCAGGCCAAGTACTCCATGATAGGGCACTAGAGGTGCACAACAGGCAGAATAGTGAACGAAAGAAGAGGCACACTGCAGTGGGGACAGTGGAGGGAGAAGAGATGAGTACTACAGGGGCCACACTTGTGGGTAGATAAGGGCCCGTTCACACAATTTGCATTGGAATGCATTGGGCACATGATTTTGTTTGCCTTTTGTGTGATTGACAGCATATGGCAATGGGCAGATTTCAAAGCGGCTATTCAGCCCAATATCTGCTATTGAATCCACCCATTTC
Organism: Rana muscosa; assembly: GCA_029206835.1. NCBI lineage: Eukaryota > Metazoa > Chordata > Amphibia > Anura > Ranidae > Rana > Rana muscosa. The sequence goes on from CM055116.1 coordinate 816,013,221, forward strand.
TGTCCACTGTCATTCAAAAGGGAGGTGGACTGATGAGGAACTAGTCTCTCAGTGTCCTCATCAGGCTTCGTCCACTGTTGTTTGGCCACATAATTGGTTGCTATGTTTCCGGCGTCCTAACAACCAATTAAGTTAATACAAAACACATTGCACATCACCCCCCACCCAGATTACTCTGGCCTGTCTGTATGCCAACTTTGTGTTGGCCTTAATTACTTTCATTTCCATTATCTATGAACTGCCAGTAATTTTTTCTCAGTTTTCACAGCCATTTTACAAAAGACGCAAAGAAGAACTCCCTAAATCTGTTGCACGTGTCGAAACCGTTAACAAGCTGTTGCAAGGCTTTCATAAATTAGGTGCAGGACTTTTTAAAGAGACCATACCTGGTTCCAAATGCTTTACTTAAAGTGGTTGTAAACCCTCCCATGTACCTAGTGAAGTGAATAGCCTCCGGTGATACACAGAGATGAAACAAATCCTTCTACATAGGTTTTACTTGTATACCTGGTGTCTTCAGCTTTCTACACTCTTTGGAAAGTGCAGATCCAATTAAAAATCTTTCTTCCTCTTTCAGCAGCACATAGGGGTGGATGTGTAGAGTGAGTGTACACTGTGTGTGAGCTGATTTGAGAAAGGGAAACCCCCCTCCCCTCCACATAGGCAGAGGAACGAAGGAACATGCAGAGCTGTAGTCTGAATAGACAAGCTCCCTGCTTATCTACCTTTAAGCTCCCTCCCTGACACAAATTTTCAGCTACTGTTATCTCATGTGTCAGAGAACTTGTCAGAAGTTACATAGTTACATAGTTACATAGTAGGTGAGGTTGAGACACATCAAAAGTCCATCAAGTCCAACTTATGTGTGTGATTATATGTCAGTATTACATTATATATCCCTGTATGTTGTGGTCGTTCTGGTGCTTATCTAATCGTTTCTTAAAACCATCAATGCCCCCCACTGAGACCACCGCCTGTGGATGGGAATTCTACATCCTTGCCGCTCTTACAGTAAAGAACCCTCTACGTAGTTTAAGGTAAAACCTCTTTTCTTCTAATTTTAATGAGTGGCCACGTGTCTTGTTAAACTCCCTTCCACAAAAAAGTTTTATTCCTATTATGGGGTCACCAGTATGGTATTTGTAAATTGAAATGGTATCCCCTCTCAAGCGTCTCTTCTCCAGAGAGAATAAGTTCAGTGCTCACAACCAGAGCCGGACTGGAAATAAAATCCAAACCTGGAAAAAATTTCACACCAGCCCCATAGCATTATTATACCAGCCCAACAGCAAACGTCATTATTTTCTTGTTCATAAAAGGGAAAACCATACATTTTAAAGCACAGAGACCACCTTCCGCAGAAAGAAAACACTACGGTAGGGGTGTGGGGTTACTGATATAAGGGGGAAACCTTTATATCAGTGCCCCCTTACATTATTGTATTCACCCCCCCTCACATCAGTGACCCCCCCTCAGACTGACCTGGCAGTGCTGTCACTGACCTCCTCTCAGGTGCACCATCCAGGGCTCAGTCAGATGGCTCCAGTTTGGCAGCTCTGGTTTTCCTATAGTCTCCTCTCCACAGTCAACACACGTCTGAATTCTCCCATTACCCCAAATCCCGGCGGCACTCCCACTCTTGACTCCTCTCCAGACTCCCTCAGAGACTGCAGACATGATACAGGAGATGGGCAGAGACTGCAGACATGATACAGGAGATGGGCAGAGACTGCAGACATGATACAGGAGATGGGCAGAGACTGCAGACATGATACAGGAGATGGGCAGAGACTGCAGACATGGTACAGGAGATGGTCAGAGACTGAGGATATGGTACAGGAGATGGTCAGAGACTGCGGACATAGTACAGGACATGATCAGAGACTGCAGACATGATACAGGAGATGGTCAGAGACTGCGGACATACTACAGGGGATGGTCAGAGACTGCGGACATGATAGAGGAGATGGTCAGAGACTGCAGACACACTACAGGAGATGGTCAGAGACTGCGGACATGATAGAGGGGATGGTCAGAGACTGCGGTCATGATAGAGGAGATGGTCAGAGACTGCGGACATGATGGAGGAGATGGTCAGAGACTGCGGACATGATAGAGGAGATGGTCAGAGACTGCGGACATGATAGAGGAGATGGTCAGAGACTGCGGACATACTACAGGAGATGGTCAGAGACTGCGGACATGATAGAGGAGATGGTCAGAGACTGCGGACATGATAGATGAGATGGTCAGAGACTGCGGACATGATAGAGGAGATGGTCAGAGACTGCGGACAAGATACAAGAGATGGTCATGATACACGAGATCAATGCAGCCTCACCAGTGCCCATCAAATGCAGCCTCACTGTGCCCATTAATGCAGCCTCACTGTGCCCATCTGCAGCCTGTGCCCATCAATGCGGCCTCACTGTGCTCATCTGCAGCCTCGTCAGTGCCCATCAATATAGCATCACTGTGCCCATCTAAGCAGCATCACTGTGCCCATCTAAGCAGCCTCTCTGTACCCATCTAAGCAGCCTCACTGTGCCCATCTAAGCAGCCTCACTGTGCCCATCTAAGCAGCCTAAAAGTGCCCATCTAAGCGGTTTAACTGTGCCCAACTAAGTGGTTTCACTGTGCCCATCTGCAGCCTCACTGTGCCCATCTAAGCGGTTTCACTGTGCCCATTTGCAGCCTCACTGTGCCCATCTGCAGCCTCACTGCCCATTTTCAGCCTCACGGTGCCCATCTGAAACGGTTTCACTGTGCCCATTTGCAGTCTTACGGTGCCCATTTGCAGCCTCATGGTGCCCATTTGCAGCTTCAGGGTGCCCATCTAAGTGGTTTCACGGTGCCCATCTGCAGCCTCACCCTGTGCCCATTTGCAGCTTCACCCTGTGCCCATTTGCAGCTTCACCCTGTGCCCATTTGCAGTCTCACCCAGTGCCCATTTGCAGCCTCACCCTGTACCCATTTGCAGCCTCATGGTGCCAACAATGCAGCCTCATCTGTAGCCTCACCAGTGGGTTCATTACACACAACAGTATATATCTCACGCTGTGTCACGGAGCTGGGGTCTGAACTATTCCGCAGCTGTCCACTCTCTGTAACAAAACAATTGAATCAGTGTTTCGTCTATCACGATCTAGGAGGCAGGGCTTTGTTACAGAGAGTGGACGGCTGGTGAACAGTTCAAATCAGACCCCAGCTCCGTGACACAGCGCAAGATATATGCCGCTGTGTGTGATTAAAAAAAGCAGGGGGAGGGCCCTGAGCGCTGCTGCAGCCGCAGCTCAAAGTGGCCCCAGGGTAGGTGGCCTGCTGGGAAATATCCCGGTATCCCGGCAGGCCAGTCCAGCCCTGCTCGCAACCTTTCCTCATAACTAATGTCCTCCAGTCCCTTTATTAGCTTTGTACTTGCTCCATTTCCAGTACATCCTTCCTGAGGACTAGTGCCAAAAAATTGGACAACATACTCCAGGTGCGGCCGGACCAGAGTCTTGTAGAGCGGGAGAATTATCGTTTTATCTCTGGAGTCTTTTTACTGAATGCCAATATTCTGTTTGCTTTGTTAGCAGCAGCTTGGCATTGCATGCCATTGCTTAGCCTATCATCTACTAGGACCCCCAGGTCTTTTTCCATCCTAGATTCCCCCAGAGGTTCTACCCCAGTGTATAGATTGCATTCATACTTTTTCCACCCAAATGAATTATGTTACATTTTTCTACATTGAACCTCATTTGCCATGTAGTTGCCCACCCCATTCATTTGTTCAGATCTTTTTGCAAGGTTTCCACATCCTGCGGAGAAGTTATTGCCCTGCTTAGCTTAGTATTGTCCGCAACGGAGAATGCACTGTTTACCTCATCCTCCAGGTCGTTTATGAACAAATTAAGTGACTTGTTGGAGGAGCAAACATGGCTTAAGATCATAGTTCTGGACTTTACAGTGAAAGCTTTGTAGCATATTAGCATCTGCATGACAAAAGGGCTTGTCTCCAGCCCCCCTGGTGTGGCTATGAGCTTCAAAGAGAGGAGAAGAAATAGCTTTGCATTATCTGATTGGACAGGAAGCAAATGTGGGTGGTTATGGGTGAGGGGAATGAATGTTAAAAGCACATACCGAAGAGTAAGAGTTCTCTTTTTTGTCCACTTTTGGTTCCTGGCATGCTCATGTGAGCCTTTGGCTGGCTCCCTTCACCATGCAGAACCCAGCTGATGAAACCATGAGTATTAAGTATCTTTCATATTATTATTAGAGTTGTTATAGACTGTATCTGATATCTGTTGTTAAGATATGTTTCCTATTTTCAAAGGAAGTAAATATGACTTGTTTTACTAAGCAACTGTGTCTGTCTTTATAATAACATTGTATCAGCAGGCCTAGCATTCTCTGATAAGTTAGACTAGCAAACAAGGGACTATACAATTAATACATAGATGCAATAGTTATAGATTATAGATTAATATATATAACATTGCATAGTTTACAATATTTGGCACCCTAGGAGAAGGCATGTTGAATGTATTTCAGCATAGAACCTGCAAACCCTAATGTATTTTTTGTTTTGAGTTTCCTTTTAAGCTAGAAAGAATGAAATAACTTAGGACTGAAGGCCGTCTTTACAATGGATAAAGATTCGCGCAAAATCTGGTGAAATTTTTGACTACTGTATATTTATATGTAACGTTTATGGTATTGCTAATGCAAATTGTTATAGGCCTGTGTAGCTGGGTAAGTGGCCTGGCGGGTAGAGGGCCGATCACCCTTGATTAGAAATTTACAGGATAAACCACACATCTTTGCGGAAAAAGTGGGAGAAAATATATATATATATATATTTTTTTCTTATTTTTTTTTTTTTTTTTTTTTAAGTTTTTAATTTTTACCCACGTGCTGTTCCTAGAGAAGTTCAATGTGGCCTGCAGTTTAAAAGGAAAGCACGGATGAAGAATGTGCTCTGTAGAACTACAAGTTACAAGCTAGTTTTAAATAGCATGATACAAGTTGTTGTTTTTTTGGGGTTGATTCCTGTGTGTGTGTATGGTAAACAGCTGAGGTAAAGGCTACCTTAAACAGCTTTGTCTGTAGATCTGTGGCTGTTTGTTTGTATGTATTGTCTAAGCAGCTGTTCAATCAGGTTTGGTAATGAATGAAGAATATTGAATGCTAGAAGAGCGATTGTTTTTTTTATTCGTGAGTTGTAAGAGCTAAAGATAATTGAGTTTGGTTCATTACTCAGTGCAGTGTTGGAACGTTAGTACTAATGGAATTGTGTATTGTGTGGATTGTATAGTTGTGAAATGTAACTTGTGTATACGTATGTTAAAACGTATGCCTCTGCCAGTTATCATTCATGTACAGATGAACCCACCAGTCTAATGTACTATTGTCTCAGTGTCAGCAACATAATGCCAGATTATTGGGTAAACAGTTAAAAAAAAAAGTGAAGAAAGAAAGATTAGCAAATGAAATTGCAGTGTTGCTCAGAATTAAATTTATATCTGAGCAAATGGGAGAGAAGTGGGAATCAGAGAGCAGACGTCTCGGGGAGGACATAGAGAAAGTCAGTGAAAACCTTCTAAAGATTGCAACAGCCTCCAGTAGGGAGATGGATGAATTGCAGGCAAAAATTGTCAGTTTGTCAGGAAGGAACAGTGAGCTACAAGAGCAGCTTCAGAGGTGCAGCATGGAATGTAAAATGAAGAGCAAACTTTTAGAATCATTGCGAATAAAGTTGTCAGAGATGGAAGAGTTGGTTATATCTTTAGAAAGAAAATTAGCAAATGCAGACTCCCAGCTTCTTACTAAAGAGCAATGTATGGTATCAAATAGATAAATGCAATCAGCGCAAAAATATATTCAGTCCCCCTATATTTGCAAGCTGAACACTAAAGAATTTTCATTTAATTCAAATATAATAGGTATAATAAAACAGTGCAGCACAGGTATAAAACGTCCACTCAATGGAGATAAGTGACAATGTATTCAAATGAAGGAGGTGAGTGAATAATCCAGTGCAGGTTCCACCAGTGCTCAAACACAGATTCTGTGACGATCCCTCCACCTTTATAATTCTAATTACCTCACAGCATGGACCCCTGAATTAACAGGTGGTCATGCAAGCAGAAAGGGTACAGGCTGGTGTATAACATGGATCCTAGATTCCTCAATATATTTCTCCAGTCCTCCGCATATATCCCCAGTATAAAAGATAAAAGGAATAGATCTAAGGCCTCGTACACACGGCCGAGATTCTCGTCGAAAAAAACATGTCGTTTTTTTCCACGAGATTCTTGGACAAGGAAATTATCCCGGCCGAGTGTACACACGCTCGATTCAAAGAACCCGCGGTTCTTTGAATGGAGCATACGCGGTGACGTCATCGACTACGACGAGCATGCGCTCGTCACATTCGATGCCGTTGCCGCCATCTTTTGTATACCCTACGTATGCCTAGGAAGCTACCGCGCATGCGTCAAATTCATTTCGAACATGCGCGGGCTTCCGGGAGGACAGGTAAGTGTACACACACTCACTTTTCTCGTCGAGAAACATGCCGACGAGAATCTCGACGAGAAAATAGAGAGCAGGTTCTCTATTTTCTCGTCGAGGTTACTTGTCGGTTTTCTCGACGAGAAACCATACACACGAACGAATTTCTCGGCAAGACATCTCTGCCAGCAAGTTTCTTGCTGGTTCTTGCCGAGAAACTCGGTCGTGTGTACGAGGCCTCAGTGCTCTCTGTTTAAAACGGTATATTTAATGGATATACAAACACAGGCTACTCACATATCCTCAGATTAAATCAGCATGTAAAAAACTACTCGTGCAGACACAACTGCGGGTGACGTGTGTACAGCTCCTACATACTGATTTAATCTGAGGATATGTGAGTAGCCTGTGTTTGTATATCCATTAAATATACAGTTTTAAACAGAGAGCACTTAGATCTATTCCTTTTATCTTTTATACTGGGGATATATGCGGAGGACTGGAGAAATATATTGAGGAATCTAGGATCCATGTTATACACCAGCCTGTACCCTTTCTGCTTGCATGACCACCTGTTAATTCAGGGGTCCATGCTGTGTGGTAATTAGAATTATAAAGGTGGAGGGATCGTCACAGAATCTGTGTTTGAGCACTGGTGGAACCTGCACTGGATTATTCACTCACCTCCTTCATTTGAATACATTGTCACTTATCTCCATTGAGTGGACGTTTTATACCTGTGCTGCACTGTTTTATTATACCTAATGTATGGTATCGCTTAATGAGCACAAAGGAACATGTCAATTGGCCGATATCTGCACAGTCAATAAGGAAAAGAGCCGTGATGAAACACAGTCAGATATTGCACCTATAGCTGCAAATCAGAATAACAGTTTGATTAAAATCCAAGAGAGACTTACTTTGTGCCAGATTCTGGGTGAATTTAACACCCTGGAATCACCAGTGAGTCTGTCCAATAAATTTGAGGCTCTAGTGCTTAAATTCCATTTGAGTAATGAGGATGCATGCTCTCTTCTAAAAGCATGGCTACCAGGACCTTTGGTAGGCCAGTTATCTGCACGGGTTAATGATAACTTAGCAGATGCAGAGGTGTGGAGGAAAGAATTGCAGCATATTGTGGACAGTCGTGATAATGGTATGAGTGATTTACAACAAATGAAATTTAGGAGAGGAGAGGACCCAATATTGTTCTGCAGTGAGTATCTTGCATTGTATACAAAAGTGTTCAACTGTCCTGACTTATTGGAGGATGATGCAAGTTTCATATACTCAATGGCCAATAAGTGTTATGTAAGCTATCCTACTAGACTGGCTCTGAGGAATGCTAGATCCTACCAAAATTTTGGCAATATCCTACGAGACTTCTGCCAAGAATCCAGTTATAGGGAATACGGGTCAAAGGCAGATGTATCCGTAATAATCAGAGGTACAGAAAGGCAGAGAGAGTTCAGACGTTCTAAATGGAATAGACAGGCACAGAGATGTAAAGCCTTTAACATTGCTAGCATTGAGCAGGAAACCCCAGAAATACAGGTATCTGCAATGAAAACCCCCACCCAGGATAGGAACAACATAGAACAAAGGCCTGATAGGAAAGATAGCAGCCGGGACAGATCACACAGTTCTCAAGAAGAGATAATAAATGACGGCCCACACCCTAAATACAGCCAGCAACAAGACTGGATGAACATTCCAATGTTTGCCCCCTGGGCTAATCTACCACTCTGGCTTGTATATAGTTGGACGCAAATGGCGTTGCCATTTTTTTTGACTAATATGGCAAAGTGTTCCAATACTGCCTGCTTAGTATAGGAAAATATGGCAAATGTTCCCCTAACATTACAATTAATGGGAAAATGCTTGGGGGACTTAAAAAGTCAATTGTTATGATAATTGTGTGTAATAACCGTCTTTGTGTTCCTTTTTTTAGATACCAGGGAAGAAGTTTAAACTGGTTTGGATACTAATGTTTGTGTTTTGTTTGCAGATCCTTCAAAGTGAAAACAACAGTGGGCAAATTTTGCAGAGCAGGGGTTAGGTTATTGTAAATGCATAATCGATTATCACATGGTACCATTAGCTCATTAATTAGTAATTGTTTGCAAACAATGAAAACAATTAAACAATAGGGAGACAGTAATGGAGTGAAGAGTTACAAATGAAGTTACAAATGTTGTGATGAAGTACAGATGTTGTTTTTTGTTTTTCCCATTAACTAATTCTCTTCCAGATCGAAATGAGCACTTACTCTTCTCATGAGAAAAGTCCATGGATGTCTTTAATTAAAAGTTGAGTGTTTGTCATTGTTTGATGATGGTTGTCTTGCCATGTTGTTGTGTGTTGATGGATAGATTTTTTAATTTGTAATTTTTATTAATTTAAATTTTTCAAAGAAAAATTTTTTTTTTTTTTTTACATTTTTTTTGTAATTTTTTTTAGGAATTTTTTTATTATTAACTATTTTACATTTTTACATTTTTTTTTTTTTTCTTTTCCATTGTTTTTTTATTATTTTCATTGTTTTTTAATATTGTTTCATCTATTTTATTTTTGGTTTCGTTCAGGTGGAAAAATTGTTAGGTTTAATCCACCTGAAAAGGGGGTCATTAGCAACTGACTAGGTGGTCATTGACTCATGTCCTTAATTAGCAGCTGACTAAGTTTTGTCTCGGACAAGAGCTGATAGGAAGCCATTTTAGCTACGGAAGTTGTTTTTTGTTTCGTTTGTTTTTCCTGTCATTCAGGTGGAAAAAGTTCCAAAGGTCTAGGATTTATCCACCTGAAAGGATAATGCATTGTCTTTTTGAATGCTTAAAATTTAGAATTTTTGAGAAGCAACGTTCACGTTCATCTTTTATTAAAAAAAAAATTATTTTAGATTTTTTGCTCATACCATGGGGATCCATTTTAGAGTGGGTTCATCCGAAAGGAATCATGGTTGTTTTGGTAATTTGTTCAGAAGTCAGGAATACTGAATTCCTGTGTTAGTAGATATTATGGATAAGAATTTGATTCTGCTCTTGTTCTTAACTTCCAGAATCTTGGTGAAGTGAGATTGGGGAGGATTCTGGAACAGAGATGAAAGATGTTCATCTGGTTGGCAGTTCGTCTGTGCCATACCACCCTGGAAATTTGTTCTTATAAACGTTCAGGAGAGAAAAGATTCAGACTAATACTTGAAATATAAGGTTTCTTTTTCTTATGGACAATTTTTGCGCTGATACTGAATCTGAAGGACTTTGCCCAGCAACGAGACCTGTGAAACATTTTGCCAAAGTCTCTCCTGTCATTTATGAATGCAAACGGACTATGAATACAAATGCAATGGGTTGGAGGTTGGGGAAGGAATATAACCTATCCAATCCTTCAGAACAAGAGATGTAGTATATGTTTTTTTCTTTTTTATTATGGAAGGAGGAATTGAAAGAAGGAAATGTTTTTAATGTGTGACATGTATTGACGTAACTGAATTAATATGGTGCAGGTACCTAGGAGGGTGACACTTATGCATAAAGGTGCCTGGTACCAGGTGACACATCAATGGGGTGAAAACTTCCTCGTAGGGGTGGTGTCTCAATCTTAGCAGTCCTATAGAGAAGCTCTCAGTTAGTGGACATGTGGGACACCAGAACTGGACATGTGAGAGATACACCTAATTGATGTCTCACCTGAGGGGTTTGAAACCCTGCACAGGTAATGCCAGTGACTACACACAGGAGCATGCTCCGTTGAACAAAGGGAATAAACACTGGCTACCAGGATACAGTATACCTTCACCACATGGCGCTTCAACATCTCATAGTGGTTGATAAAAACCTATTACCTTATATGTGCTGAATATACTCTGAATCAAGTGCGGTCAGTATATCAGTGGCTTGCTCCCAGAGATATGCGGAACTCTTATTTCTGAGGAGTAACCCGAAAGAGGAGGGATGTATTCAGCACCATATTGGGGGAATAGGAGCTGGGATGGGTGTTGTTAGTGGAGTGGACATCGATCTCCTAGGGAACAAACTCTCATCCATAGCTTCAGACAGCAGGTGGGGCTTTGTCACTCAGAGAGATCGTGCCCCCCCCTTTGATAACATTCAACAAAGTCACATAAATATCCAGTGTAAAGTGGCTCAAGATTTTGTAAACCATGGTGAGAGTTGGTAGAGAGTGTGAGATGGTATGGGACAGATATATGTCATTGGCTCTGGCATGCACACAGGGGCAGGCGGAGTTATCGACCAGCATCAAGCTGATCAACAGTATCTCTACATGAGGGGCAGTGGCCTGATGAGTTAGCATCACCGCTCAGTAAGACTTTGCCAAAACACGGCGCTTACACTAATCCAAAGTGGTGGTGGAATGCCTGGATGGGCTGTACTGGTTTGGATTGTGAAAGGTTTTGTACTGTATGATCCCATATACAGAAGTGCAGACTCGGTCTGTATATTTTGTGGCATCAATGGGCTTACTGACTGGGGATTCTATCTTGTTGCATTTGTGGCTAAGTGACACACAGGGGATCAGAGAATACGGAAGCTGGGGGCAGGTTGATATTTCCCTCTGTCGGAAGCATGACCACGATGTCCTTTGCATACCAGGTCAATACACGGTACTCTGTGTTCTGGATGGAGAGATCATTGCTGGGAAGGAAGCACCTGGGTATTATTTAGGACATAGACAAGTTTGTTTCTTTGTCCTAGAGGATACCGATGTAGCGTTAGTCATGGAACTAGGGTATTTCTTGAACCGAACAGTAGGCAGGGGTGCATGAGATGCCCTGGGCATGGTCACTGAAATCCAGACACAGGGATGAAATTTTGTGGGTTTTGTTATTGTTTGAGATTTATATGTGTTGTTAGACTCAAAACTTATATGGGAAGCTCTCCCGCTTATCTATGCAAGTTGAGGAATAAATTGACGGTAGGGTCTCTTCGTATAAATTAGAGACTTTGTTGCCAATTTATCTCCCTGAGGCACCGCAGACAGACTAAGTTGCGGTAGGAAAGACCACTGCAAGCAAGCCTGCCCAAGCCCGACCTGTATCTACAATAAAGAGTTATAGGAGGTTGGGAGCGGGAGACGTAATTGGATGGATATATATATATATATATATATGCATATATTATGATAATGGGTTGCCTTATGTCATGATTTAGCTTGATAAAGGTATGTTCTAGGCTAGTAATATGGGCAAGTAAGGCCCTCCTCGAGACTCTGACCTGAGTGTTTGCTGGTGAATGGTGAGTGAATGGACACCCCTTGCCTGTACTGCACCCTGTCCTGAAGATGTCAGAAAGAAGAAGATACAGAAGATACAGAACAGAGAAGCTGTCATGGAAGAATGATGCTGGTGTGTCACCCAGTAGCAAAGCGACACGTGTTGAGAAGCACAGCTCGTTAGAACTGTTATGGACTGTTCCATAACAACAACATTCCATGTTGAGAGGCACAACACAGTAAAACCATTAAGGGCTGTTCCATAGGTACTGGTCCGGAAACACAGGTTGGAAAGCCACACACATTAAGACATTTATGGACTGTTCCATAGGAGCTATTTCTGAAGCCTACTTTGAGAGGCGCAAAACGGTAAAACCATTAAGGACTGTTCCATAGGAGCTGTTTCACATGTTGAAAAATGCAACACGTTCCAGAGGTACTGGTTCAGAAACACATGTTGGGCATTAAGACCATATGGACTGTTCAATGTAAGCCATGTCTAAAGAAGGATGGTATGCGCTCTTTAGGCGCAAAGCGGCATATGTTGGAGGAGCAAACATGGCTTAAGATCATAGTTCTGGACTTTACAGTCAAAGCTTTGTAGCATATTAGCATCTGCATGACAAAAGGGCTTGTCTCCAGCCCCCCTGGTGTGGCTATGAGCTTTAAAGAGAGGAGAAGAAATAGCTTTGCATTATCTGATTGGACAGGAAGCAAGTGTGGGTGGTTATGGGTGAGGGGAATGAATGTTAAAAGCACATACCGAAGAGTAAAGCCCCGTACACACGATCGGTTTGACTGATGAACACCGTCCGATGGATGGTTTTCATCAGACCAACCGATCGTGTATGGTACCCATCGGTCTTTTTTCCATCGGTTGTAAAAAATAGAACTTGTTTTAAAATTTTCCGATGGATAAAAAACCGATGGGAATTTCCGATCGTCTATGGGCAAGTCCATCGGTTAAAAAACCCACGCATGCTTAGAATCAAGTCGACCCATGCTCAGAAGCATTAAACTTCCTTTTTCTCGGCTCATCGGAGTGTTTTACGTCACCGTGTTTGGAACGGTCGGTTTTTGGACTGATGGTGTGTGGCCAAGACTGATGAAAAACAGTTTCATCGGATTTCCGATGGACAAATCCATCGGACGAAAATCCATAGGTTATCCGATCGTGTGTACGGGGCTTAAGAGTTCTCTTTTGTCCACTTTTGGTTCCTGGCATGCTCATGTGAGCCTTTGGCTCGCTCTTTTCACCATGCAGAACCCAGCTGATGAAACCATGAGTATTAAGTATCTTTCATATTATTATTAGAGTTGTTATAGACTGTATCTGATATCTGTTAAGATATGTTTCCTATTTTTAAAGGAAGTAAATATGACTTGTTTTACTAAGCAACTGTGTCTGTCTTTATAATAACATTGTATCAGCAGGCCTAGCATTCTCTGATAGGTTAGACTAGCAAACAAGGGACTAGACAATTAATACATAGATGCAATAGTTATAGATTATAGATTAATATATATAACATTGCATAGTTTACAATATGACTCATGCTGATAACAGAGGAACGAAGTACCAGAGAGAAACAACACTTAGAGCTTTGGAGAGAAAAAAAACATTACAGATATATGTGCTTAATTCAACTTTCATTAATGGGGTAAACAACCAAGTCTCCCTAATGTGATATACCTGAGTCTCAGGCTGCACATCTGCAAAATTAAAAACAAAGATAAAGAACAGTGTTTATTACATAGCCAGCTATTCTTGCCAGACCATTCTAGTTTAATAACTTGAAGACCGGGATGTTTCACCACCTTCCAGTCCAGGTAATTTTTCATTCTTTAGCACTGTCACACTTAAGGCCCATACACACGATCGGACTTTTCGACAACAACGGTCCGACGGACGTGTTTTATCGGACAATCCAACCGTCTGTATGCTCCATCGGACAATTGTTGTCGGTTTTTCAATGGACAAATGTTCGCTGTGCATGCTCTCAAACTTTCCTACAACAAATGTCTGATGGAGGATCATCCGATTGTGTGACTAAAATCCAAAGTACAAACACGCATGCTCAGAACCAATGCTAAACATCAGACAACAATAGCAGAAGTTGTCCAAAGGGTGGTGGTAAAGAGCTGAAAAACCATGTGATTTAGTGAAAAAGTTCTGCCATGTGTATGCATACCAAGTTCACGGCCGAGTCCAAGTCCGATCGTGTGTATGAGGTTTAAGAATGACAATTACTCGGGGGCGTGTCCGGATGTGAGGGAGAGAGGACGTGTGTGAGAGAGCTCCGGCTCCTGTGTAAAACATCTTGTGAATATCTCCTGCACTGAGCGACATCCTGGCCGGCTGACGGCTGCTCCGTGCTCGGGGTCACCTCCGGAGTACACCGATGCCATCCAGGAGGAAATCGACCAAGAAACAGCCGCCTCCCAAGACGTAGGGCTCCCCAGCGGTGACACGTGCGGCGGCCATTTTGCCCTCGGGAGCGGATCGTGCTGCGGCCATACAGACAGCCCTGCAGCTTCTGAGGGACATGGAGCATGAGGATGGTGACCCGCAGCAGCTCCAAGGTATGGAGAAGTCTGATGGTACTGCCTCTACTGCAGCCGTTCTGGCGGCCATTGAGGAGAGCAAAACCCTGGTTATGGGGAAGATAGACACGCTGGCCATGGAGTGTGGCCTCATCAGGCAAGACATGGACAAGTTTAGAGGCCGTGTCACTGCTGCTGAGACTCGTATCTCGGATATCGAGGATACCGCGGCTACAACATCCCAGAATGTCACCGACCTGCAACGCACAGTTAAAACCTTGATGGCGCGGTCTGAGGATGCCGAAAATAGGCTGCGCCACAATAATGTGCGCGTGGTGGGCCTTCCTGAGGGCGTGGAGGGCTCGCAGCCAGCCAGCTTTGCTGAAACTTTTTTCAAGGATATCCTGGCGCTACAGCAAGTCTCCTCTGCATACATTGTGGAGCGGGCTCATAGGGTCCCCACAGGCCCGAGACCACGGGTGCATTGCCCAGACCATTCCTTGTGCGGTTTCTAAATTACTGCGATAGAGATCTCATCCTGGCGGAAGCCCGGAATTCACCGCAGCTCCGGTTTGAAAATACCACTGTGCACTTCTTCCCGGATTTCTCCCCGGAGTTGCAGAGGCGTCGTTGCACGTTCGTGGAAGTTCGGAAGAGGCTCCGGGATACCCCAGCAAGCTTCGTGTTGAATACCAGGGCTCTGTGAAGTTCTTTGAGGTCCCCTCGGATGTCTCGGATTGGTTGGAAACTCTGGCTTAATGTACATTATTTATTTTGATTTAATTTTTTCTCTTTCTGTCATACTCTGTTTGGTCACCCTTGCATCTGCTTTCTGATGGAGTGAAGGCTGATTGCACACTGGTGGCCACATATACTTTGACTATCATCCTATCCCATGTTACCCCTTCCAGTGAGCTTAGGAGCGGTGTGCCTGGTTAGTGGATGGGATCTGTACTGACCTTGCTTTTCCTGTGCAAAATGTTACCTTCATGATGCTGCAGTGTGTATTTAGCTGCTTGGTGCTGCATAGACATGGAGCCGGATGCTCTCTCTGTTGAACTGAGTATTCGTAGAAGGCGTGCTGTGTCAGTGCTCACCTGGTTGACACTTTAGTTCCCTCCAAAGGGGCATATGGAATAACTCTATAGGACACCTTTCCATTTTTTCGTTTTTGGTTTTGGGGATCAAGTCTGCTTGCGCTTGTTTTTTTTGTTGTTTTTTTGTTTTGTTTTTTTGTTTTTGTGTTTGCTGGCTAGACAGGGAATTGCTACGATGGGACTGTTTATGAGCAAATGTTATGTTCTGTTTTTTTGTTTCTGCTCCATCCTTTTTGGGGCTGCTTGTTTGTAGTGTCACCCTCGGCGTTCCACAATTGGTGGGCCGGGGGACACTCAGAAACGGGCTCAGACACAATGTACTGTCTGTAGAGATGTTATAGTTATTCTTCAGCTTGTTGTGTGGCTCTGTGTAACTATGGACCTCTCCTCTGCTCCTAAGCCCCCGTCTTGTGGCAAATTTCTAAATTACAGTCATGTCTTTAAACGTTAAAATCATCTCTTGGAATGTCAGGGGATTGAATTCTAAATACAAGAGAGCTTTGGTGCTGAAATTTTTGCAGGCCCAACATCCTCACATATTGTTTTTACAGGAAACGCATTTATTAGGCAACACAATTCTGGCCATGAAGCGTCCCTGGATGCACAGAGCCATACATGCCACTTATTCGTCATATGCCAGGGGTGTATCTATTTTGTTGCACAAGTCCCTACCTTGTTCCATAGACACGGTGATCACAGATCCTGGGGGAAGGTATTTAGTGGTCATAATTGAAGTTTACTCTCGTAAGTTGGCCCTGGTAAATGTGTATATTCCCCCTCCTTTTACAGGCAATATCCTGTATGAGGTGTTGGAGAAATTGGCACCTCACGCTCCATTTTAGTTGTTGATGGCTGGTGATTTTAATAATGTTCTCAATTATACGTTGGACACGTCTAACCCACGTAGGGCTCCAAACCGTGACTTGTCACATTGGGCAGATGCTGCGGTTCTTACTGAGACCTGGCGGTGGAAGCATCCTACTGACAGATGCTACTCGTGTCTGTCCTCGGTACATGCTTCGTCCTCCAGAATAGACCTGGCGTTTGCTAATGGAGCATTATTGCCTCTGGTGACTGAGACGTCCTACCTTCCGGGGGGGGGGGGGTCTCGGATCACACTCCTCTACAGATTACCTTGCAAATGGGTTCCCAGAATTCAAGGAGGGTCTGGCGTTTATCTCCTGGATGGGTGGGGGAACCCTCTGTGGAAGAGATGCTGCAACCGCACATTGATACATTTTGGCAGGTTAACGAGGGATCGACCACATTGCACACGGAATGGGAGGCCTTCAAGGCCACCACTAGGGGGGTATACATATCAGCCATAAAAGCCCTGAGAATCGAGTGGAATAGTGTAGAAAAACAACTCCATGACAGGGAGCAGGAGTGCGCTAAGACACATGCGGACTCACCTTCTCCTGACACGTTGGCTCAGTTGCAGTTTGCAAGGAGGAACGTATCTCTCCATTACCGGGAGGCGACTACTTGTCACCTGCAAAGGAGTGCGGCGCGTGTTTTTGAACAGGGGGATAAAAACGGTAAACTGTTGGCTCTTTTGACGGCAGTTGACACGTTCCCGACGGTAGTGCCCTGCGTACTGTCCCAGTCTGGACACCTGTTGAGTGACAGGGAGGACGTAGTACGTGATTTTGTATCCTTCTATAAGTCTCTGTACTCTCCTATAGATCCCTATGACACTGGTGACCTTAGGGACACATTGGAGACCCTGCGGTTGCCCGAGCTGCCAGAGGAATCTCGTAATTTTCTTGATGCCACGTTCAGGGAGGAGGAGGTGGTCTCCGCAGTTGGGTCGTTTCCTGGTGGCAGGGCTCCGGGTCCTGATGGTCTGCCAATTGACTGGTACCGTCGTTACTCGGAGATCCTGGTGCCTAGACTACTACAAAATTGCTGACTGTTTTCAGAAGGAGGGCCTCCCCCTCTCCTTTTATGAGGCTCATATTGTACTGTTGGCCAAGCCGGACAAGGACCCAATGCTATGTTCTTCTTATAGGCCCATTTCTTTACTGAATATGGACTTCAAAATACTTACCAAGATGTTGGCTACTAGGCTTATGTCGGTCTTGCACCATGTTATTTCCCCTGTCCAGACAGGTTTTATGCCCAAGAAGGCCAAGGATATCAATCTGCGTAGGGTTTTCATTCACACGCAGTTGGGCCCGGACAGTTCCAGCGGAGGGATACTGGTCTTTTTAGATTTGGAGAAGGCCTTTGATTCCGTGTACTGGAATTACATGAGGGTGGGGCTGGAGGTATTCGGTTTCGGGCCTCATTTCAGGAAGTGGATCGACATTCTATATCATTCCCCTACAGCAGCCATTAAGTTAAACAATATGTTATCAGAATTTTTTCCAGTACGAAGGGGCACTCGCCAAGGTTGCCCTTTATCCCCGGGTCTTTTCTCCATCATGATTGAAACCTTGGCTGCGGCCTTGCGGGCCTCTGAGGAGGTGCGGGGGATCACGGTCGGTGACTTGACTGAAAAGACGGCACTCTATGTGAACGATATGGTTCTTTTTTTGCGAGTCTCCGGAAATTCCCTGTCGGCAGCTCTAGATATCCTAAATTCCTTTGCACGTTTTTTGGGTCTGAAAGTCAACTGGGGAAAATACCAAATTCTCTCACTCAGGACGCCATCCCCCAGTTGCGAGATTCCCGCAGATTGTCCTTTACAGCGGGTGGAGGTGCTCAAATATCTGGTGTTACGCATTTCTAATTCCGTGTCGGATTTTATTGCCTTGAATGTCGATCCACTTTTGACTACACTGAAATCCAGGCTACAGGCATGGCAAAACTTACCTTTGACGCTCATTGGTAAGGTGAATTTAGTGAAAATTAAATTTTTACCTTTGTTTTTGTATATATTTCGGAATTCCCCTGTCTGGATACCGAGATATGTTTTTAAAAAAATAGATCGTCTCATAACAACTTTCCTATGGCAGGGACGACACCCCCGAATTAAATTCCGGGGTTTTAACTGCCGTGGAAACAAGGGGGACTGGCGGTCCCGGACTTCCACCAATATTTCTTAGCCAGTCAGCTAGTATTTGTCCACAGGTGGTTTACTCTACCTGAGGACGACACTGCTACTACGCTAGAGGTGGCTGTTGTTGGTTCTTTTGAGGCACTGACGCATCTCCCGCTCCGGGGAAGCAGGGCTCCGTATAGGCTCACAATATCCATGCGTGCCACCTGTAGGGCATGGGTGGCAGTGAACATGGTGGGTGGCGCCTCAGAGATTTCTCCTTACACACCACTTTGGAAGAATCCTCAGTTAGCACACTTTTGTGAGTACCCCGATCCAATCACCTGGACTAAATATAGCATTAAGACTCTAAAGGACATAGTGGGTGGTGGGAAACTCTTAAGCCTTGTACACACGATCGGATTTCCTATGGATTCTAATCCGATGGTTTTGTCCATCGGAAATCCGATGAAGCTGACTTCCATCAGTCAAAAAACCGACCGTCCCAAACGCGGTGACGTAAAACACTCCGATGAGCCGAGAAAAATGAAGTTTAATGCTTCTGAGTATGCGTCGACTTGATTCTGAGCATGCGTGGGTTTTTTATCCGATGGACTTGCCGATCGTGTGTACAGGGCTTTTAACCGATGAAAACCGTCCGATGGATTGTTTTCATCAGACAAACCGATCGTGTATGGGACCCATCGGTCTTTTTTCCATCGGTTTTAAAAAATAGAACATGTTTCAAATTTTTACGATGGATAAAAAACCGATAGCAAATTCCGATTGTCTATGGGCAAGTCCATCGGTTATAAAACCCACGCATGCTCAGAATCAAGTCGACGCATGCTCAGAAGCATTGAACTTCATTTTTCTCGGCTCATCTGAGTGTTTTACGTCACCGCGTTTGGAACGGTCAGTTTTTTGACTGATGGTGTGTAGGCAAGACTGATGGAAGTCAGCTTCATCGGATTTCCGTTGGACAAAACCATCGGATTAGAATCCATAGGATATCCGATCGTGTGTACGAGGCTTTACAGTTTGACACCCTTAAAGCCAAGTTTAATCTGCCCAACACTCACTTGTTTCGTTTTCTTCAGCTCAGACATGCATTTAGTGCCCAATTTGGAGATATTGGTATTACCCTGCAAACTAGTGATTTGGAGTCTCTACTGAGAGAGGACACTTTAGACAAGGCCTTGTCTAAAATATATAAACAGTTGTTCGGTGAGGGAGGTGATCTCCTCGCAAAGTGTAGGGCGGTGTGGGGTGAGGTGTTCCCCCAGATAGACAGGGATGACTGGGATGATGTATGGGACATTAATTTTACTAGATTGGTCTCTGCTAGTGACTATCTCATCCAATTTAAATTCCTGCATCGCATCTATCTTACTCCGGCTAGACTGGCCAAGATATTCCCTACACAGTCTCCTTGTTGCTTGTGGTGCAGTTCCCTCACGGCCGATTTCATGCATATTTTTTGTAATTGCTCATCCATCCAGGGGTTCTGGAGGGGGGTTGCAGACTGCATAGCTGAAGTAGCCGCCATCCAGGTACAGCCATAAATTGAGGTATGCCTCTTGGGTCTGGTAGACAATCTAGCCCCAGGGAGAGCGACTCGTACTCTGTTGACGATTCTCATATATTATGCCAGGAAACTGATAGTGTTATCATGGAAAAAGCCCAATCCGCCCGCTGTATCAGCGTGGAAGGGGGTGGTGAATAGAGCTGCACCGCTGTACAAAGCTACTTATGCTAGTAGGGGCGCACCTCAGAAATTTGATAAAGTATGGGGCAGTTGGATGAATAGTGAACTTACGGTGGCGGATTGAGTGGTACCTATTATAAATGCACCTGCAGTAGGAGTTGAATATGATTGTGAATATTTGACATTTCCAAACAACATATAGACTGTTACTGAGTAAAAGTGACCTTATAACTGTATTATTCCTGTTGCTGGGTGGGGGGTCTGGAGGGAGGGAGAGGGAGCCAATGCTGAAGAATTGTAAATAGTTTGTGTTTTGTGTATGGCCCGCTGGGTCTGTTTGTTATGTCAAAAGCAATAAATAAAACTTTAAAAAAAAAAAAGAATGACAATTACTCATTCCTGTAACACCATACCCAAATGAATGCTATATCTTTTTTTTAGACAGATAGAGCTTTCTTGAAAAATTTACTATATCAGGACTGACATATGGGGAAAATTCACACAGGGCAATCCGCTCAACTTTGCCCGCTCCTTTGGGGGCAGCGTGGTGCATGATTCAGCTCATCACACAGCTCCCTTTTTTGCTTTTTTTTGTACAAGCCTTATATGGAGTGTACAAAAAGTATACTTCATTCACTGCAACGTCGAGCAGCGTGATGCATTGTGCTGCCTGAAATTGCAGAGCAATTCGGCCAGTTGCTCTGCGATAAAATGCAGCATGTCTACATTTTAACGCAACAAGCTGCAGCGCAGTGCTAGGCTGCATTGGCTCGCTCCCTTCACCATGCAGAACCCAGCTGATGAAACCATGAGTATTAAGTATCTTTCATATTATTATTAGAGTTGTTATAGACTGTATCTGATATCTGTTGTTAACCACTTGCCGCCCGCCCTATAGCGGATTGACGTCGGCAAAGTGGTTTCAAAATCCTGACTGGACGTCATATGACATCCTCAGGATTTTGAGCCGCTGCGCGCCCCCGGGGGCGCGCATCACGGCGATCGTTGTTGCAGGGTGTCAGTATGATGGAGACTCTTTACCACATGATCAGCCGTGTCCAATCACGGCTGATCACGATGTAAACAGGAAAAGCCGGTGATCGGCTTTTCCTCACTTGCGTCTGACAGACGCGAGTAGAGGAGAGCCGATCGGCTGCTCCTCTGACAGGGGGGGTTTGTGCTGATCAATTATCAGCACAGCCCCCCCGAGGATGCCCACACTGGACCACCAGGGATGCCACTGGACCACCAGGGATGCCCATTACCAGGTATGCCTCCCTAGACCACCAGGGATGCCAAATCAGTGCCCCTAATGGATGCCAATCAGTGCCCCTAATGGATGCCAATCAGTGCCCACAATGGGCATCACTGATTGGCAGACATTATTGTTTGGCACTGATTGGCATCCATTAGTAACACATTACAGTACAGTGCCACCTATCAGTGCCCATCCATGC
This sequence comes from Rana muscosa, assembly GCA_029206835.1. Classification (NCBI taxonomy): domain Eukaryota; kingdom Metazoa; phylum Chordata; class Amphibia; order Anura; family Ranidae; genus Rana; species Rana muscosa. Next base: position 816,034,737 of record CM055116.1, read on the forward strand.
CACCTATCAGTGCCCATCCATGCCCATCCGTGCCACCTATCAGTGCCCATCCATGCCGCCTATCAGTGCCCATCCGTGCCACCTATCGGTGCCTATCCGTGCCGCCTATCTGTGCCCATCCGTGCCCATTCATGCCGCCTATCTGTGCCCATCCGTGCCAGCTACCGGTGCCCATCCGTGCCGCCTATCGGTGCCCATCCGTGCCGCCTATCAGTGCCCATCCGCGCTGCCTATCGGTGCCCATCCGTGCCGCCTATCGGTGCCCATCCGTGCCGCCTCATCGGTGCCCATCAGTGCCACCTTATCAGTGCCCATCAGTGCAGCCCCATCAGTGCCCATCAGTGAAGGAGAAAACTTACTTATTTACAAAGTTTTGTAACTGAAACAAAAAAAAATATTTTTTTTTTCAAAATTTTAGGTCTTTTTAAAAAAAAAATAGCAGAAAATAAAAATCGCAGAGGTGATCAAATACCACCAAAAGAAAGCTCTATGTGTGGGAACAAAATGATAAAAATTTAGTTTGGGTACGGTGTAGCACAACCGCGCAATTGTCATTCAAAATGCAACAGCGCCGAAAGCTGAAAATTGGTCTGGGTAGGAAGCTGTATAAGTGCCCTGTATGGAAGTGGTTAAGATATGTTTCCTATTTTTAAAGGAAGTAAATATGACTTGTTTTGCTAAGCAACTGTGTCTGTCTTTATAATAACATTGTATCAGCAGGCCTAGCATTCTCTGATAGGTTAGACTAGCAAACAAGGGACTATACAATTAATACATAGATGCAATAGTTATAGATTATAGATTAATATATATAACATTGCATAGTTTACAATATGACTCATGCTGATAACAGAGGAACGAAGTACCAGAGAGAAACAACACTTAAGCCTCGTACACACGGCCGATTTTCTCGTCGTTAGAAACACGTTGTTTTTAACGACGAGATTCTTGTTAACCTTGACGATTTTCTCGTCAAGCTTTCCATGCGTACACACTGACATTTCCCAATTTCCTCGTTGTTCTCCGCGGTCACGTCCAGCACGTACGACGGCACTATAAAGGGGAAGATCGACTTCCCTGGCGCCACCCCTTGGGCTGCTTTTGCTGATCTCGTGTTACCGCGTGTGAAGTAAAAGTTTGGGAAGAGACGATTCGCGCTTTTCAGTCTTCGTGCTTTTCAGTTCGTTTTCTGAGGTTCAGTTTGTGCTTGTGGGTTCGTATCTTGTCTTTCAGGGCGTCTAGTCAGGTTGTATCTGTTTTACAGTGCATTCTTGCCCGTTCGTTTCTGATTTTCAGTTCGTTATTCATAGGCCTTGCTGTTCTAAAGTGCGTTCTGTTCTGTACGTTCTGATCAGACGACCGTTTCCTAGCCATGTCGCCTGGAGGTTCTCGTCATCGAGTTCATGCTGTGCGTGCGCTTGGTGTTGGTCTGCTTGTTTTGGACCAAGACCAGTCCATGAACGGGGTGAGGAGGAGTTCATGGACCAAGAATTTGTTGCTCCAGCGGGACCAATTCTGCCATATGCCTCTGCTGCGGGAGATCGTCGAGAATAATCCTGAGGACTACAGGAATTTTCTGCGGATGTCTGACCCCGTTTTTCAGGAACTGTTGGCTTTGGTGTCCCCCTATATTACCAGGAAGGACACCGTTATGCGGGAAGCCATCAGTGCTGAGCAGAGGCTCATCGCCACCTTACGTTAACTGGCGACAGGGAGAAGTCTTCAGGACTTGAAGTTCACGACAGGCATCTCCCCCCAGGCTCTGGGCCTCATAATCCCAGACACCTGTTCTGCCATTATACAAGTCCTGCAGGAGGACTATATTAGGGTAAGTTTTCTCCATTAACATCACATTTTATGTATTTCATGTATGATAATGTATTGTATTTCTTTCATCCTTCCCTAATTACCATGATTGTAATATGCTGAGAATGTCCCCTTTGTCCTCATGCATGTTGGAAGTTTTTAAATGCCCCTTTTTTCTCCTCCATGCATATTTCCCTTCACTAAGCTTTCCAGCAGGGGCGTCTGTTGCTCCAAATGTTTGGGGGTCCACCCCCAATTTTAGGAACTAAACTTCCTACTTTTTAGCGACTGTGCCTATTAAATGCCACCAGTTGACCCTTCCAATGCAGCCATTTTGTCCCCTCCAATGCAGCCATTTTGTCCCCTCCAATGCAGCCATTTTGTCCCCTCCAATGCAGCCATTTTCCCCCCAGCCCTGCACTTACCTTCTTCTGGTCAGCGCCATCCTTCTTCTGTCCTTGATGTCTTCTCCTGCCCTTGATGTTGCATCAGCCAATCATGTAACCGTAAAACAGACTTGGTGAACATGATTGGCGGAGCAGCCTGTCAGTGTTTACCCAAGGAATGTCCCCCCCCTGCGTCCCCAATTTTACTTTTATCAAGCCAATTACATCCCTCAGGCTGGATTTTGCAAGCCTATTTGCCCCCTGTTTCTGTTATGCAATTTGCACCCCATAGATGCCGCAGTTATTCATATGTCGGTCGCTTAACAGGGGGCCACCCACCTGAATATTGTGCGGCATTGACAATACATAGGTTACTGCAACGCATGAACCTATGTATTGTTCTGAGTGACCGGCACAGGTGAGAGGGGGCAGTGCTCCAGCGCCCACTCTGGACGCACCGCCACTGCAATGCTATCCTGTGGCCAAACACATCTACCCCCCCCCCCCAAAATATTTTAAGAATGGACCATCAGAGGGGGTGATGAATATGAAACATGAGCCTTCCATTATACTTCTTCAAAACACCTTAAACTGAGATTTTTATTGATGTTGGCCTCTAATGTATTTTCTTATAATCTGCTTGTAATGTTCTATTTTTAAATTCTAATTTTTTTTCATCTTGTTTGATTCCCCAGCTTCCTTCCACGCCACAGGAATGGCAGACTGTGGCATCGGAGTTTGCCATGCGGTGGGACTTCCCCAACTGCGGTGGTGCCATAGACGGGAAGCACGTGCCGCCACCCCGTTCTGGGTCCTACTACTTCAACTACAAGGGGTTTCATAGCATTGTGCTGATGGCGGTGGTGTCAGCACGGTATGAATTCCTCTATGTTGATATAGGGAAGAATGGCCGGATGTCCGATGGGGGATCCTTCATCCAGACAGAGTTTGCCCTCCGTCTCCAGAGTGACGACCTTGCATTGCCACCGGATGCAGGGAATGTTGAAGGGCTCCCCTTTGTTTTTTTGGCTGATGAAGCCTTCGGACTTGGACCGCACCTCATGAGGCCATTTCCACAGAGGACCCTGACCCCAGAGAAGAGGGTGTTCAACTACCGGCTGGCCAGGGCACGAAGAGTCATTGAAAATGCCTTCGGGATAATGGCCAGCCGGTTCCGCCTTTTTATGACTCCCATCCACTTGGCGGACTACAAAATAAACTATGTAGTTTTATGCTGCTGTGTGCTCCATAACTTTCTCAGCAGAAAATCAACTTCTTATATGGCCTCAGTTTTGCCGGAGGCAGGACTTTCCTCTGGCAATCGGCTGCCGGGCCTCGAATCTGCCCGTCCTGGCTTGCCCCCCCAAAATGCCCGTGAGGTTCGTGAGAAGTATCTGGAATATTTGTAGTTGTAAATTGTCAATTTTTTTTTTAAGGATTTACATTCTAATTGCTTCAAACATGAGCTGAAAGTTGGATGAAAACAATAAAACAAAAAATTAAACTATGTCCCTTTTTCATACACAGGATGAAATCAGCCAGGAGGAGGGTCTGGAAACTGTCAGGCAGGAGGAGGCAGGGCCCAGTGGCAGCCAGGAAGTGGCAGGGCCCAGTGGCAGCCAGGAGGTGGCAGGGCCCAGTGGCAGGCAGGAGGTGGCCGGCCAAAGGAGAAGCACAACATCACAGGTGCCTCCTATCCGACTTCCCAAAAGAAGCAGGAGGGACAGGACCACCAGTGAGGCAGCAATGGGCCTTATTCAAGAGGCCCATGCCACCCTCGAGGAGCCCACATCCCCTGAAGAGGCCATTGCCGGCCTAGTGGAGGCAAAGTTCAAGGTGATGAGCATGAAGCAACGCCTCCTATGCGAGCCCCTGCTCATCACCTTGCTGAACAAGGGGGTGATGGAGAAAATTACCCCCAATACCGCAATTTGTGAGGTGGCACAACTCTCACAACCTCAACCTCCTCCTCCACCTCCACCTTGTTCTTCTGCCCCACCCCCTTCTCCTCCACCTTGTTCTTCTGCCCCACCCCCTTCTCCTCCACCTCCTCCTCCACCTCCACCTTGTTCTTCTGCCCCACCCCCTTCTCCTCCACCTCCTCCTCCAACTTCTTCTTCTGCGCCACCCCCTTCTCCTCCACCTCCTCCTCCTCCTGACAGGAGTACCCCTCCAGTGGCCCAGCCTCCAGCCACACGAAGAAGGAAGGCTGCAGGGAAGGCTGCCAAGAAGACGAGGAAGTGATGGCCTTGCTTCATTGTGGTCGGACAGAAGGCAGCCTGTTGTAGTACCACACACTTGGGACATATATCTCACCTGCTGCTGTTCCTGACCTCTGGGAGGCCAGCATCAGATTGTGCTCAGAACTATTGGCCTTCTCAAGCTCCCAATTTTAGTGTCCACACAGGGTTGATGTGTGGTCTTGGGTCCCTGGGATGCACAAATGGCAGCAGGTTCTCCAGCGCTGCCTTCTCTTTATTTTGTTTCAAACATGAATAAATGTTATTTTTGTTTAAGTTCATACTTGACTATGTTTATTTTTACAATTTTTTAATTTAGCTTTGGAGTAAGCAGATACATTTGACAGCCAAAAAAAGGGACAGATAACAACCCCCAATTTTAAAAAAAATATATATTATTGAAAATAGAGGGTGTAAAATTTACCAATAATAAATTAAAATATTCAATGGGAGATCACTATCAAAACATTAGAAAATTACTATTAACATCTGTTTGAAAAATATAAAACAGAAAAATATTCAGAAGATCTTGCACAATATAATACACATATATCTTCTGAAGAGCAGCATGAAAAAGGTTAAAACAAGATAGTCATAACTCTGTGTGAATATCAGCAGCAAAAGAAGTTCATTCGTTTTGATTAATGTAACATTCTAAAAAAGATTTCAATGCACAAAATGTAAACGATGCAATAATTTAGAGCGTGACGAATGTGCTATCTCCATTACGAAGGCTTGATTTAGCAGAAGATGCGCACCCGTCTCATACTTGCTTCTGAGCATGCGCGCTTTTGGAAGAGTCGTAAAAGCATGCACACGAACCATTTTCTCGTCACAAAACAGGCCGACGAGAAACACGACGAGGAAATCTTGAATCCTGACGAGAAAATAGAGAGCAGGTTCTCTATTTTCTCGTCGAGATTCACGGCAGTTTTCTCGTCGTAAAACCATACACACGAACGTTTTTCTCGAGAAAAAAGCTCTCGCGCCACTTTTCTTGCCGGTTTTGGACGAGAAACTCGGTCGTGTGTACGAGGCTTTAGAGCTTTGGAGAGAAAAAAACATTACAGATATATGTGCTTAATTCAACTTTCATTAATGGGGTATGTTCTGCCCATATAGTCATAGTAATATGTGCTATGTGCTGTTACAGATTATACTGCAATGTTGGTTTGACATTGTTGCCATCTAGTGGCCAGAGTTAGTTATTATTTTGTCACAGGGAAGGGAATTCCTTCACAGTTAAGGCAGTAACCTTTAACCTGGAACTGTATTTCCTTCATTTCATGTCTGCTCTCTGATCCAAGCAGACTGCATGTAGAAGAGCTCCTGTCTATTCTTGGACTAATGGTGGAATTGTCTGTGAGTACTTTCACTGGTAGAGTGAGGCTGCTGTATAATGTTTTAATGTACTGACACATATGTTTGTTTATGCTTATGTTGTAGTTTTACAAAGTTATTCGGAAAAAGAATACATACAGATTTGATGTCTCCCGTTTCTTGACTTCTGAATTATTGTTAAGCTGTCTGACTAGTGTTATACAACAGTTCAATAACACGAAGCAGAACAGTAAAAAGACAACCACGTGGCAGTCTGGAATAAACTGAGACGCCATCAGTACAGCATGAGTCTAAGATCAGGAACAAAGTACCAGGCTGATGACACGCTATCGCCAACACAGCAAGACAGGGTGAACATTCCCAGTGCCCAGCAAGAGGATGCACAATCGCATGTGTCCAGATCTTCACGGGCTAGCAAGATGTCCTCAGCAAGTTCCTCAGCAGTTAAAGCTTGTGCCAAGGCAGAAGCTGCCCGCATCCAGCTACAGTACGCAGAAAAAGAAGCCATGATGATGCGGGAGTTAGCAGAAAAGAAAGCTACCATAGTACAAGAAGAAGCAAAATTGCTCATCCTGAAGCGACAGACCGCTGCTGCAGCTGCCTACATGGGAACTAGTCGGTCAGGAAGTGAAAAATCGTATAAAGACCCAGAGGTTCCAGAAAAACCTCTATCCTCTACAGATCGTACAAGTAAGTACATCCAGAACCTTACTGATGCGCATGCGAAGGAAAAGCCTCTTAAACCTGAAGCAAAGGAATTCAGGCCGAGATCAACATGCCCCCTGAGCAGGCCCAATCAACCAAATGAGGTCAGCGGCTGCCAGCAAATCAAGAGGGAAGCACCAGAAACCCCTAAGAACAAAAAACAAGTGTTCCCATCACCTCAACATATAGATTACATGGGCGAACAACAATGTGCAGTGGATGTCACCAAATATCTCATCCGCAAAGAAATGATTAGCTCAGGCTTTCTCCAATTTGATGACTGTCCTGAAAACTATTGGGCATGGAAATCCTCCTTTCTGAATGCAACTGAAGGTCTGAACTTTTCATCAGCAGACATACATAATTTGATGATAAAATGGCTCAGTACCCAGTCAGCAGAGCATGCTAAGAGGATGAGAAGAGCAAACCTGTTCAACCCTGCAGCAGGACTCAATATGACCTGGAAAAGACTAGAAGAAACGTATGGATCCCCTGAGGTAATAGAAGGAGCACTGTTGAAAAAACTTGAAGTCTTTCCCAAGGTGGGCTACAGAGACAATGTGCGTCTACAAGAACTAAGTGATCTTCTATTGGAGATAGAATATGCCAAAGAGGATGGCTACTTGCCAGGACTTTCATATCTAGATACAGCTAGAGGCACCAATCCCATAGTAGAGAAACTAACCTCAAATCTGCAAGACAAGTGGATGTCTGTGGGAGGTAAATTCAAAGAAGATTATGGTGTTGCTTTCCCCCCTTTCTCTGTGTTTTCTAGATTTGTCCGACAGCAAGCGAAAATCCGAAGTGAACCTAGTTTCGCCTTCACCAGCAGTGGCAATCAATCGCACAGACCTGAGAAACCTCACAGACCTCACGGTAGGGCTTCTGTATCCACACACAAAACAACTGTATCTTCAGAAGTCACAGACTATCAAAGCATCCACAAGGTACACACCATAGAAAACCCTGATAGACATTGCCCGATACACAAAAAAACACATCCACTAAAGAAATGCAAAGGCTTTAGAAGCAAACCCATTGCAGAGCGGATGTCCTTCCTTAAACAGAACGGCATCTGTTTCAAGTGTTGCGGATCCACTTATCGCATTGCCAAAGACTGCAAAATACAAGTAGAATGTACAGAATGTGGCAGTGAGAGACATATAGCAGCTCTACACCCAGGTCCTGCTCACGTCTCACTAGAGACTGTAGAACCCGGGAAAGATCAGGGCAGGGAGCCACAAGAGACCCCATTCTCCTCAGTGATGTCTACTTGCACTAAAGTATGTGGACAAGGCAAGAGTGCACGTTCATGCTCGAAAATCTGTTTACTGACTGTGTATCCCACTGGCAAGAGAGAAAGGGCAGTGAAAATGTATGCAGTGCTAGATGAACAGAGCAACAGATCCCTTGCAAAGCCAGAATTCTTTGATATCTTTAATCTTAAAGCAAGTGCGGTTCCATACACTCTAAGGACATGTGCGGGGACAATTGATACCACAGGGAGAAGAGCTTCCGACTTTACCATTGAATCCTGCAATAAGAAAGTACAGCTCCCACTTCCTACCCTAATAGAGTGTGGCATGATACCTGACGACAAAACTGAGATTCCCTCTCCAGGAGTAGCCCAACACCACCCTCACCTCCGCTCAATTGCTCACCTTATCCCAGCTGTTGAGCCAGATGTTTCAATTCTACTAATTCTTGGGAGAGACATCCTTCAGGTACACAAGGTGCGCCAGAAAATCAATGGACCTTATAATGCCCCCTATGCACAGAGACTGGACCTGGGGTGGGTCATTGTAGGAGAAGTTTGCCTGGGAACAGGGCACCAGCCTGACAATATCAGTACATTGAAGACGTCTGTGTTAACAAATGGACGCACATCTCTTCTCAGTCCCTGTCACAACAGCTTTGTTGTCAAGGAAAGCTTTGATAGGTCAACACAACTCTTGGACTCTCCTACACTATGTGGTGAAGAAGAAGTCAATTCCAACATTGAGACAGACAATCTAGGGATTACAGTGTTCCAGAAAACTAAAGATGACGATAAACAGGCCCTCTCTATAGAGGATCAGACCTTCTTGCAGATTATGGATAAAGAGGCTTACCAAGATGACAATCACAGTTGGGTAGCCCCTCTTCCCTTTCGCACACCAAGACGTGTTTTGCCTAGTAACAGGGAGCAAGCCATGAAGCGTCTGCATTCACTCAGCAAAACTCTGCAGAGAAGGCCAGAAGTGAAAAGAGATTTCACTGAATTCATTAAAGGGATGCTAGACAACAATCACGCTGAAGTGGCAGGACCACTTGAAGCAGTATCTACCAATGTTCGGTGTTTACCATCCACACAAACTCAACCAAATAAGAATAGTTTTTGATTCCAGCGCAGAGTATAAAGGAGTCTCTTTAAATGATGTACTGTTGAGTGGCCCTGACCTAAACAATACTTTGCTAGGTGTCCTCATGTGTTTCAGAAAAGAGCCCGTTGCCTTCACAGCAGATGTGCAACAAATGTTTTATTGCTTTCTTGTAAGAGAAGATCACAGAGACTTTCTACGTTTTCTCTGGTACAAAGACCATGACATAGACAAAGAAATTGTCGAGTACAGAATGAAAGTACACGTATTTGGTAATAGCCCTTCTCCTGCTGTCGCTATATACTGCATGCAAAAGGCTGCTCAGAAAAATGCAGAGTGCTATGGACAAGAGGCCAAACATTTTGTATTGAGACATTTTTATGTAGATGATGGACTCGCTTCTACTAGCACACCTGAAGAGGCAATTTCTATCCTTAGTAAAGCAAAGCAAATGCTGGCAGAATCCAACCTGCGTCTTCATAAAATCGCTTCCAACAGCCAAAAAGTAATGGAAGCCTTCCCTGTAGCAGACAGGGCTAAAGACCTTAAAGATCTTTGCTTGAGTACAGACACCCTTCCCCTGCAGAAAAGCCTAGGCCTAAGTTGGGATCTAGAAACGGATAGTTTCGTTTTCAGAGTTTCCTCAGGAGAAAAGCCTTTTACACGTAGAGGCATTCTATCCACCGTAAATAGCCTTTATGATCCCCTAGGATTTGTATCACCTGTAACAATAAGCATGTACGCAGAAAAAGAAGCCATGATGATGCGGGAGTTAGCAGAAAAGAAAGCTACCATAGTACAAGAAGAAGCAAAATTGCTCATCCTGAAGCGACAGACCGCTGCTGCAGCTGCTGAAGCTGAGGCCGCTGCCTACATGGGAACTAGTCGGTCAGGAAGTGAAAAATCGTATAAAGACCCAGAGGTTCCAGAAAAACCTCTATCCTCTACAGATCGTACAAGTAAGTACATCCAGAACCTTACTGATGCGCATGCGAAGGAAAAGCCTCTTAAACCTGAAGCAAAGGAATTCAGGCCGAGATCAACATGCCCCCTGAGCAGGCCCAATCAACCACATGAGGTCAGCGGCTGCCAGCAAATCAAGAGGGAAGCACCAGAAACCCCTAAGAACAAAAAACAAGTGTTCCCATCACCTCAACATATAGATTACATGGGCGAACAACAATGTGCAGTGGATGTCACCAAATATCTCATCCGCAAAGAAATGATTAGCTCAGGCTTTCTCCAATTTGATGACTGTCCTGAAAACTTTTGGGCATGGAAATCCTCCTTTCTGAATGCAACTGAAGGTCTGAACTTTTCATCAGCAGACATACTTAATTTGATGATAAAATGGCTCGGTACCGAGTCAGCAGAGCATGCTAATGAGGATGAGAAGAGCAAACCTGTTCAACCCTGCAGCAGGACTCAATATGACCTGGAAAAGACTAGAAGAAACGTATGGATCCCCTGAGGTAATAGAAGGAGCACTGTTGAAAAAACTTGAAGTCTTTCCCAAGGTGGGCTACAGAGACAATGTGCGTCTAAAAGAACTAAGTGATCTTCTATTGGAGATAGAATATGCCAAAGAGGATGGCTACTTGCCAGGACTTTCATATCTAGATACAGCTAGAGGCACCAATCCCATAGTAGAGAAACTACCCTCAAATCTGCAAGACAAGTGGATGTCTGTGGGAGGTAAATTCAAAGAAGATTATGGTGTTGCTTTCCCCCCTTTCTCTGTGTTTTCTAGATTTGTCCGACAGCAAGCGAAAATCCGAAGTGATCCTAGTTTCGCCTTCACCAGCAGTGGCAATCAATCGCACAGACCTGAGAAACCTCACAGACCTCACGGTAGGACTTCTGTATCCACACACAAAACAACTGTATCTTCAGAAGTCACAGACTATCAAAGCATCCACAAGGTACACACCATAGAAAACCCTGATAGACATTGCCCGATACACAAAAAACCACATCCACTAAAGAAATGCAAAGGCTTTAGAAGCAAACCCATTGCAGAGCGGATGTCCTTCCTTAAACAGAACGGCATCTGTTTCAAGTGTTGCGGATCCACTTATCACATTGCCAAAGACTGCAAAATACAAGTAGAATGTACAGAATGTGGCAGTGAGAGACATATAGCAGCTCTACACCCAGGTCCTGCTCACGTCTCACTAGAGACTGTAGAACCCGGGAAAGATCAGGACAGGGAGCAACAAGAGACCCCACTCTCCTCAGTGATGTCTAATTGCACTAAAGTATGTGGACAAGGCAAGAGTGCACGTTCATGCTCGAAAATCTGTTTACTGACTGTGTATCCCACTGGCAAGAGAGAAAGGGCAGTGAAAATGTATGCAGTGCTAGATGAACAGAGCAACAGATCCCTTGCAAAGCCAGAATTCTTTGATATCTTTAATCTTAAAGCAAGTGCGGTTCCATACACTCTAAGGACATGTGCGGGGACAATTGATACCACAGGAAGAAGAGCTTCCGACTTTACCATTGAATCCTGCAATAAGAAAGTACAGCTCCCACTTCCTACCCTAATAGAGTGTGGCATGATACCTGACGACAAAACTGAGATTCCCTCTCCAGAAGTAGCCCAACACCACCCTCACCTCCGCTCAATTGCTCACCTTATCCCAGCTGTTGAGCCAGATGTTTCAATTCTACTAATTCTTGGGAGAGACATCCTTCAGGTACACAAGGTGCGCCAGAAAATCAATGGACCTTATAATGCCCCCTATGCACAGAGACTGGACCTGGGGTGGGTCATTGTAGGAGAAGTTTGCCTGGGAACAGGGCACCAGCCTGACAATATCAGTACTTTGAAGACGTCTGTGTTAACAAATGGACACACATCTCATCTCAGTCCCTGTCACAACAGCTTTGTTGTCAAGGAAAGCTTTGATAGGTCAACACAACTCTTGGACTCTCCTACACTATGTGGTGAAGAAGAAGTCAATTCCAACATTGAGACAGACAATCTAGGGATTACAGTGTTCCAGAAAACTAAAGATGACGATAAACAGGCCCTCTCTATAGAGGATCAGACCTTCTTGCAGATTATGGATAAAGAGGCTTACCAAGATGACAATCACAGTTGGGTAGCCCCTCTTCCCTTTCGCACACCAAGACGTGTTTTGCCTAGTAACAGGGAGCAAGCCATGAAGCGTCTGCATTCACTCAGCAAAACTCTGCAGAGAAGGCCAGAAGTGAAAAGAGATTTCACTGAATTCATTAAAGGGATGCTAGACAACAATCACGCTGAAGTGGCAGGACCACTTGAAGCAGACAGGGAACACTGGTATCTACCAATGTTCGGTGTTTACCATCCACACAAACTCAACCAAATAAAAATAGTTTTTGATTCCAGCGCAGAGTATAAAGGAGTCTCTTTAAATGATGTACTGTTGAGTGGCCCTGACCTAAACAATACTTTGCTAGGTGTCCTCATGCGTTTCAGAAAAGAGCCCGTTGCCTTCACAGCAGATGTGCAACAAATGTTTTATTGCTTTCTTGTAAGAGAAGATCACAGAGACTTTCTACGTTTTCTCTGGTACAAAGACCATGACATAGACAAAGAAATTGTCGAGTACAGAATGAAAGTACACGTATTTGGTAATAGCCCTTCTCCTGCTGTCGCTATATACTGCATGCAAAAGGCTGCTCAGAAAAATGCAGAGTGCTATGGACAAGAGGCCAAACATTTTGTATTGAGACATTTTTATGTAGATGATGGACTCGCTTCTACTAGCACACCTGAAGAGGCAATTTCTATCCTTAGTAAAGCAAAGCAAATGCTGGCAGAATCCAACCTGCGTCTTCATAAAATCTCTTCCAACAGCCAAAAAGTAATGGAAGCCTTCCCTGTAGCAGACAGGGCTAAAGACCTTAAAGATCTTTGCTTGAGTACAGACACCCTTCCCCTGCAGAAAAGCCTAGGCCTAAGTTGGGATCTAGAAACGGATAGTTTTGTTTTCGGAGTTTCCTCAGGAGAAAAGCCTTTTACACGTAGAGGCATTCTATCCACCGTAAATAGCCTTTATGATCCCCTAGGATTTGTATCACCTGTAACAATAAGAGGCAAGGTCTTAGTTTGAGAACTGTCATCTGGAAAAAGTGAATGGGATGCATTGCTTCCACAAGAGAGACTAAGTGAGTGAGTTCAATGGACAGAATCCTTGCAAGCATTAGAGCACCTAAAGATAGACCGATGCTATGTGCCAAAGTCTTTATCATCAGCTTGCAGGAAAGAACTGTGCATCTTCTCAGACGCATCTACCACAGCTATAGGTGCAGTAGCCTACTTGAAATTAATTGATGCAGAAAATGTGTGTCATGTTGGATTCGTCATGGGAAAGTCCAAATTAAGCCCCAAACCAGCCCACACTATTCCTCGTTTAGAGTTGTGTGCTGCTGTGCTAGCAGTTGAAATGTCTGAGCTAATCACAGATGAACTAGACACTGACTTTGATGCTGTAAAATTCTTCACTGATAGCAAGACCGTCCTAGGATACATTTGCAGCACCACTAGGAGGTTCCATCTGTATGTCTCCAATAGGGTGAATAGAATCAGGCAATCTTCACACCCAGACCAGTGGTTCTATGTATCTACAGAGCAAAACCCTGCAGATTATGCCACTAGACCTACTCAAGCAGCATGCCTTCAGAACTCTATATGGTTCTCAGGCCCATCCTTCTTGTACCAACCACACTGTGAGCAAATAGACACTGCTAATGCTTATGCACTCATAGAGCTACTTGAAGCCATGTCAACATCAAGCTTTATTAACGCTTTGAGGAGATTCTTCTCCATTTGTGGCCCAGCAAAACTGCTCCGTTCTGACAGAGGAACAAATTTTGTGGGAGCCTGCAAAGAACTTAACATTTGTGACAGTGAATCACAATTGCAAGACTTTCTCCAAGACAGAGGATGTACATGGGTCTTTAATCCTCCACACTCCTCACATATGGGTGGTGTCTGGGAGAGACTTATAGGTATTGCTAGACGAATCTTGGATGCTATGTTGCTACAAACCAAACCTGCTCACTTGACCCATGAGAGTTTAAGCACCTTTATGACAGAGGTTTCAGCTATTATGAATGCCAGGCCTATAGTTCCTGTGTCTTCAGACCCAGATACTCCTATGGTCCTTACCCCAGCAATGTTGTTGACTCAAAAGGTGAACTCTTTGTCTGCCCCATCTGGAACCATAAGTACAACACAAGTTCATGCAAAACAATGGAAGCAAGTACAATGCTTGGCAGACACCTTTTGGAAAAGATGGAAGAGGGAGTATCTGTCAAATTTGCAACGCCGCAGGAAATGGACTGAGGATCGCCCAAATGTAAAAGTGGGTGATGTTGTTCTGTTAAAGGACAACCAAGAGAGCAGAAATGAGTGGCCCGTAGGACTTATTGTCAATGCTCTACCAAGCAGAGATGGCAAGGTCAGAAAGGTGGAGGTCAAGATTGTGAAAAATGAGACCACCAGAATTTATCTCAGACCTGTAACTGACATTATAGTTTTGATCTCGGACTAGCTAGGATTCCATTTTCTTGTTTATATGTTTTTCTGCATAGCAGTGGTATTTATGTAATGACATAATAAATTATGCCAGGCAGGGAGTGTTCTGCCCATATAGTCATAGTAATATGTGCTATGTGCTGTTACAGATTATACTGCAATGTTGGTTTGACATTGTTGCCATCTAGTGGCCAGAGTTAGTTATTATTTTGTCACAGGAAAGGGAATTCCTTCACAGTTAAGGCAGTAACCTTTAACCTGGAACTGTATTTCCTTCATTTCATGTCTGCTCTCTGATCCAAGCAGACTGCATGTAGAAGAGCTCCTGTCTATTCTTGGACTAATGGTGGAATTGTCTGTGAGTACTTTCACTGGTAGAGTGAGGCTGCTGTATAATGTTTTAATGTACTGACACATATGTTTGTTTATGCTTATGTTGTAGTTTTACAAAGTTATTCGGAAAAAGAATACATACAGATTTGATGTCTCCCGTTTCTTGACTTCTGAATTATTGTTAAGCTGTCTGACTAGTGTTATACAACAGTTCAATAACGCGAAGCAGAACAGGGTATACAACCAAGTCTCCCTAATGTGATATACCTGAGTCTATGGCTTCACATCTGCAAAATGAAAAACAAAGATAAAGAACAGTGTTTATTACATAACCAGCTATTCTTGCCAGACCATTCTAGTTTAATAACTTGAAGACCGGGATGTTTCACCACCTTCCAGTCCAGGTCATTTTTCATTCTTTAGCACTGTCACACTTAAGGCCCATACACACGATCGGACTTTTCGTCAACAACGGTCCGACGGACGTGTTTTATCGGACAATCCAACCGTCTGTATGCTCCATCGGGCAATTGTTGTCGGTTTTTCAATGGACAAATGTTCGCTGTGCATGCTCTCAAACTTTCCTACAACAAATGTCTGATGGAGGATCATCCGATTGTGTGTACACAAGTCCATTGGACTAAAATCCAAAGTACAAACAGGCATGCTCAGAACCAATGCTAAACATCAGACAACAATAGCAGAAGTTGCCCAAAGGGTGGTGGTAAAGAGCTGAAAAACCATGTGATTTGGTGAATGTTGGCCGAAAAAGTTCTTCCATGTGTATGCATACCAAGTTTACGGCCGAGTCCAAGTCCGATCGTGTGTATGAGGCTTAAGAATGACAATTACTCATTCCTGTAACACCGTACCCAAATGAATGCTATATCTTTTTTTTAGACAGATAGAGCTTTCTTGAAAAATTTACTATATCAGGACTGACATATGGGGCAAATTCACACGGGGCAATCCGCTCAACTTTGCCCGCTCCTTTGGGGGCAGCGTTGTGCATGATTCAGCTAGTCACACAGCTCCCTTTTTTGCTTTTTTTTGTACAAGCCTTATATGGAGTGTACAAAAAGTACACTTCATTCACTGCAACGTCGAGCAGCATGATGCATTGTGCTGCCTGAAATTGCAGAGCAATTTGGCCAGTTGCTCTGCGATAAAATGCAGCATGTCTACATTTTAACGCAGCAAGGTGCAGCGCAGTGCTAGGCTGCATTTCAGTGTGAATGGGACACATAGGAAATGCATTTTACCATGCAGTAAAACGTTCATCACTGCATATAGTGTGAAGTGGCCCATAAACACACTAGATATAGACACACACACAATGGGGATTGTTGAAAGGTCGGGGCCCACCTCACTCCTCCTTCCTCCAATCAGTGGCAGGCAGGTAAAGTCCAGAATTTCTTGTTCAGCTCTGGAGTGTAAATGGGTGGCCCCAACCCCCAGTCCCCTCTAGTCAGTGGAAGGCGAGTGGGGCCCAGAGTTTCATTTTATTGCAGAGTTTAAATGGTCAATTCCCACCCATGGTCTGCTCCTTCTCCAATCAGCAGCACAAGGGGGGAGCCCAGAGCTTCTCAATTTGCTCCAGAGCTGCACACAGCTTTACCAAGGCTGCTATTACAATTGATGATGCTGCAATGCTTGCTGATGTCACTTCCATCCTTGGTGGTTCTGTACCGTGGAACGCACATTGTTTGTACTGATGTGCTGTTAGCTCATATATGCAAGTAGTTTTACATGTGAGTAGCTACTTTGTTCATTGATTTTAATCAATTAAATAAATGGAATTACACTATGGATGCCCGGTTTATATCTTTTCAACATGTGCATGGGATGGAAAAAAGGAACAGATAAAGCCCTGTACACACGATAGGTTTAACCGATGAAAACAGTCCGATGGACTTTTTTCATCGGACAAACCGATCGTGTATGGGCCCCATCGGTCTTTTTTCCATCAGTGTTTAAAAATAGAACATGTTTTAAATTTATCCGATGGTTAAAAAACCGATAGCAAATTACTATCGTCTGTGTGGAACTCCATCGGATAAAAAACCCACGCATGCTCAGAATCAAGTCGACGCATGCTCAGAAGCATTGAACTTAATTTTACTCGGCTCATCGGAGTGTTTTACGTCACAGTGTTTGGAACGGTCGGTTTTTTGACTGATGGTGTGTAGGCAAGACTGATGGAAGTCAGCTTCATCGGATTTCCGATGGAAAAATCCATCGGTTAAAAAACCATAGGAAATCCGATCGTGTGTACAGGGCTTTAGATGCTAACTTGAACTAGAACTTTATGTAATGCGCTGACATATCTGTCATATGAACTTTTAATGAATGTGGATGTTTTTCTTTGGTCACAGCACGGAGCACTTTTTTGTGTTGTTGTACAATATGAATTTAAATATTACGTGAACAGTATTGTTTTCTTCCAAATGTGCCACGGAGCACTTTATATTTCATTTACAGTATTTGGAATGCTGATATAGTTATTTAGGCAGCGCCGCACATCTCTTTCATTTTTGTATTTGATAAACTATTACAGGGTGATCACAGTGCAGGCAGCTACCTACAGCACACTCACCATAGTGTTGGGTACTACACACTTTCTACACCGTAGCGCAGAGTCTCAACATCTCATGGGTATACTTTTGCTAACAGTATCAAAGTCAAAAGATAACATTGGCAAAAAAATAGAAACATTTCCTTAAAGTGGTATTAACCACTTCAATACCGGGCATTTTCACCCCCTTCCTGCCCATGCCAATTTTCAGTGAGGAAAAAATGAAGAAATCTGGATAGCCAGACTTCTTCATTTTTTCCTCATTGCCTTGTGCATTGCCAGCACCCTTGGTTCCTGGAGAGGTATTTGTTGTTGGGGTGAGTCTATTTGGAGCTGCAATTTTTGTTTTGCATGCCAATTTTCAGCTTTCAGCACTGTCACCCTTTGAATGACAATTGCGCGTGCGACGTGGCTCCCAAACAAAATTGACGTCCTTTTTTCCCCACAAATAGAGCTTTCTTTTTGTGGTATTTGATCATCTCTGCGGTTTTTATTTTTTGCGCTATAAACAAAAAAAGACTGACAATTAAAAAAAAACACAATATTTTTTACTTTTTGCTATAATAAATATCCCAATTTAAAAAAAAAACACATTTTTTTTCTCAGTTTAGGCCGATATGTATTCTTCTACATATTTTTGGTAAAAAAAATCACAATAAGCATATAGTGATTGGTTTGCGCAAACGTTATAGCACCTACAAAATAGGGGATAGATTTATGTTTTTTTTTTTTTTTTTTTACTAGTAATGGCGGTTATCTGCGTTTTTTGTCAGGACTGCAATATTGCGGCGGACACATCGAACACTTTTGACACTATTTTGGGACCATTCACATTTATACAGCGAACAGTGCTATAAATATGCACTGATTACTGTATAAATGTGACTGGCAGGGAAGGGGTTACCACTAGGGGGCGATCAAGGGGTTAAATGTGTTCCCTAGGGAGTGATTCCAACTGTGGGGGGATAGGACTGACTGGGGGAGGTGACCAATTGGTGTCCCTATGTACAAGGGACACACCATCGGTCTCTTCACCCTGACAGGACGTGGATCTCTGTGTTTACACACAGAGATCCACATCCCTGGCTCTGTAACTGCTGATCACGGGTACCTGGCGGACATCGCGGCCACCAGGCACGCGCATCGGCACCCGAGTGACGCAGCGGGCATGCACGAGCGCACGCCGCCGGGAGGCCTGAGGATGTCATATGATGGCCACCCAGGATGGCAGAGCCACCTTGTGGCCGTCATATGTCTATAGGCGGGATGGGAAGTGGTTAAACCCCAAAACAAAAATGTAGTAAATTGCAGTTCAACCAATTCTTAGATGTGGTGGCTGCATTCATTTTCTTTCCCTAAGGATTGGTAAACTGCAATTTTTATGAACATTTTGTTTTTGGGTTTAACACCGCTTTAATGTGCTTCTAACATGTTGAGGAAAATAATTTTGTGTGCAAATAAGGCCTTGCATGGTTAGGGTCACTCAGTAGAGAAAACTGTCAATATGGGCCTTTTTACTGTAAAGCCCTTTACACACGGCCGGGAATCCCGTCAGGAAAAAAACGTTGGTTTTCCTGACGGGATTCCTGGCAAGCTTTTCTTGCTCGCCGAGTTTACACACGGCACAATCAAAAGAACCGCCGTTCTTTTGAATGGCAAGAATGCGGTGACGTCATCGACTACGACGAGCATGCACTCGTCACATTCAATGCCGTCACTGCCATCTTGTTTCACCATACACTACCCTTGTAAGCTACCGCGCATGCGTCGAAGTCTCATCGAGCATGCGCGGGTTTACCTGGAGACAGGTAAGCATACACACGCACGGTTTTCTCGTCGGGAAACAGGCTGACGAGAATCTCGACGAGAAAGTAGAGAGCACGTTCTCTATTTTTCTCGTCGAGATTCCTGGCAGTTTTCCCGACGAGAAACCATACACACAGCCGGTTTTCTTGGCAAAAAGCTCTCCCAGCAGTTTTCTTGCAGAGAAAACTGGCCGTGTGTACGAGGCTTCAGGCACAGCCATTGTTCAGGAGGTTATTGCATGTAGATGAAGTTCTTGCACAGGTCTTCCTGTCGGTTCATACACTGTGCCTCCACCGAGCAGAGATACAATGCAGAGTCAGATACAATGGAGTGTTGGATGTGCAGTAAACAGCTGCCCTTGTTTGGGAATAAAACAGTGAATCTTCCTTCTGGTTTGCTCTTTTCTGTAGGAGCATTTATGATGAGAACTGGACCACCTCCAGGGTTCAGCCTGTACCAACTTAACTTATTAAATCGAGATAATGTATATCCACAATATAGAGTCACATTTTCTCCTTCTGTGACAGTAATGGTGCTGTTCTGGTAATCTACAGAATCCTGGCAATGCACAGCTGTAAAACAAGAAATTAAGACTTTGTATTTACATTCTATATGCATGGCTTACTAAAGACTGTCAACATTTTATAGTAATGTATAAATGTGTGCCAACCCTGATGTTCTACAGACTGCATCCCCATTGAGAACCCATATTGTATTTAATTTATTTTTCTGATTTCCAATTATTAGTCAATATTTTATTTTATGATAAAAAAGGATAAGGAGACGGGTATCAATAATTATTAAATATATAAAAAACAGACGTATACTGTGTATTTTCCTATTGTTAAAAACGTCCTCGAAAGTCTGACTCCGCTGTAAGTGTAATGTAAAAAAATTAAAAAAGCAAACACATCATTTTGACGTTAAAGATGTGTAATCCCTTAAAAAATAAACTTACATGCAGTCCAGAAAATGTTCAGTAAAAGCAGACTCCATAGAGGGTACATTTTTACACACGTTAGATCCCCTGCAGCTGAATGTGATGTGTGCTGTACAAGATGAGAGTGGAGGTAGAGTTGTTCATCACAGGATGCAGGATGTGTTATTTGACCTACATTGTCACCAGATCATATGATTGCAAATTTTTTTTTAAGGTGTGTTTTTTAATATAGCAGTAAACTAGTAAATTGTTGATATACATTAGGCTCAATTCACAAAGCTAAAACACCAGAATAAGAATTTTCGCTTAAAAAAGTGACAATTTTCAGTTTCCAGTGATAGTTGAACTCTGCAGTTGCATGGCTAAAATAAAGATCCCTATCCTTATTTTAATTCCTTTGAATTGACAGGAGTAGGAAAGTTAACATTAAACACCTGTTATTTAACCACTTGCTGACCACATAATAATAATATACAGTTGTGCTCATAAGTTTACATACCCTGGCAGAATTTATGATTTCTTGGCCATTTTTCTGAGAATATGAATAACACAAAAACATTTCTTTCACTCATGGTTAGTGTTTGGCTGAAGCCATTTATTATCAATCAACTGTGTTTACTCCTTTTATATCATGACCCTGATCTAAACGTTTGATCAGGGTCATTTGGGTAGTTTCTGTTGCCATTATGATTTATAAAGAGTAAACACAGTTGATTGATAATAAATGGCTTCAGCCAAACACTAACTATGAGTGAAAGAAACGTTTTTCTGTTATCATTCATATTCTCTGAAAAATGGCCAAGAAATATATACGGCGACAAACTGGCACGGCTGCACCAGTGTTCTGTAGATTACTGCAGATCGTCATATGATCTGCACATGCACAGTAGGGATGACCAAGCATGCGCAATTGTGCCGCAATAGAGCCGCTGCTGTCTCTCCAATATGAAAGCCCCGAGGGCTTTCACACTGGAGCGGTGCGCTAGCAGGACGGTAAAAAAAAGTCCTGCTAGCAGCATCTTTGGAGCGGTGAAGGAGCAGTGTGTATACCGCTCCTTCACTGCTCCTGCCCATTGAAATGAATGGGCACCACGGCTTTGCCGGTGGTTTTAACCCTTTTTTGGCCGCTAGCCGATAACAGGGGTTAAAAGCGCCCTGCCAGCGGCCGAATAGCGCTGCAAAATTTACAGTAAAACGCTGCTAAAAGTAGCGGCGCTTTACCGCCGACACACCGACTAGCCCCCAGTGTGAAAGGGGCCTAAGTCTGTTGAGAACATTTCAGATCTCAGGGCGTGGAAATTCAAATGCCCAGGCTGGACTCTCATCCTACCTTAGCCAATCCCTGGGGAGGTGTACCCGGATGGTGGGTGGGAGGCAGGTAAATAGCCAAGAGCCCAGGTAGATTGTGTCTTTCCCCTGGAGAAAAGGGGACCATGTAGTTTAGGTGGCTGTTAGCCCTGAAGCCCCCCTAAATTGGCTGCTGGACTACTCCCTCCCTGGATTAAACCCATAAACTTGTTTCTACTGGGATTTGTGAGTAGAGCCTTATCTCTTGATCTGCAGATTATTTATGGTCTCCAGCTGTGGATGTTAAAAACTATTCCCATTTGCCTAGTGTGCTATTCTATTTTGTGGTCTTCAGCTGCAAGAGCCCAGACTGCTCCAGTCCACTTCTAATATTTACCCTAACCTAATAGACATGTGCAATTAGTTTTGCTCCAAATTCGTTTGTCAACAAATTTGTTAATTCGGAAATATTCTAATCAACAGAAACCCGTTTAAGATTCGGAAATTCGAAAATCCAAAAATTTGGAAATTAGAACGTCCAAAAATTAGTAAATTTGAAAATCCAAAAATTTGAAAATCCAAAAATAAGAACGATAATCCAAAAATAAGAACAAAAATCCAAAAATAAGAAAACCCGAAAATCCGAAATAATAACTAACTAACTAATAATAATAAAAACAGGAAAAAACTGCGCTCAGACAGAAATTAGATAGAAAACAAAAACAAAGTCAGCAGCACTAGTGGGATAACACACAAATACAAAGAACTAAAAAATGGAGAGCTGCGCCAAAAACAGTGCACAATTAGCAAACCAAGCCACAAGTGTCCAAGTTATATGTTGCAAAAACTAATGACCCGAGTTAGTAATAATGTCCACAGTATTGATATAGAATATCAGATGATAAGTAAATTATTTGAGTCCCAATATATGCATTGACATCCAGAGACTAATATGCCAAAAACAATGCACAATTAGCAGACTAAACCCCAAATGTCTAAATTTGATATTGCACAAACTAATTACTAGTCAGGGAGATCTCTAAAATGGAGATGGCTTGGATTCATAGACTCAAGACCTACGCCCCCTATGGGTTGAATATAGAGACAGATGTTAATGCTTTTATTAATAATGCATAATGTGTAAACTTGATGTGTGATGCCAGGATAGGTTTAATATGTATTTTTATCCCTTTATATATATATAATTTTATTTTCACCCTAATAGTTTCAATTAATTATGGCACATAAGCACTAGCACTTTACTCACTAGTATACCATTTTTGGTGGCATTATTCACATTGCAATTAATTAATAATTTATTACTTTTTACTTATTATCTAAACACATTTGGATGGGCATTGCAATATATGCACATTATATATCCACCATTATATATGTATTATTATATATATTTATTGCACAATTATTAATTTAAATCACTGGTTATTTTGTGCACTGATGTGTAACATCCATGTTAGTATCCATTAGTGGTCTGGCGGTGTTGTCTGGCCTGGCCGTTTACATTCATTTAATGAATCAACTAAATTTGTATTTTTATAATTGGTCGGGGGTTGCTCTTTTTGTATTAATTGTTTTTGCCTTTCTTGTAATGTGGTAATTTTATTGCAATTATGCTGTAATTAGCTCTCCGAGCTGATACTGGCATCTATGCCCATAATAAATATGGCGTCTTTTGACCCGATCCTCGCATCTCACAACGAGGCTTGGTCTATAACTAGTGGTGTGTCAGTACGTCGCCCTATCCCAATTGGGAACGTCTGCTGTGACGAAACACGTATGGTTCGACGTTCTGACGTCACCACGTTGTAGCAGCGGAGGACGGGCTTCTGTATTTGCCGGCCGGCTAACTTTTTTTAATTAAATTGTTTATTCTACTTATGTAAGTGCTTTTACTTTTTTTAATTATTAAATTACCTTACGGTATTACACTATGGTCTGTGTTCCTTCCTTCCTTCCTTTGAGTTATCGCATTTGGCTATACGGACCTTGTGATTGGGTGGAACACATTCAATTGACCTTCTGCCTCTTGGTGTAATCCTGGTTCCTGGTGCAATCCCGGTTTTTCCATGTGCAAGCCGAAGTCAGCGGCTGGGTCACAGCCGACTGCTTTCTGGCCTGGGCTTGCCTTCCGGTAAGCGGACATCTTATTACGGTGGTGGGCACCTTCCTTATTTGTAAATCACCGGGTGATGTGCATGGAATTGGCCTTGATATCTGGATTTATTCTCACCACTTGCAACATTTGATATCTTATACCATCACTGTGGACATCACTGCTAGTAGTTTGTGCAATATCAAATTTAGACATTTGGGGTTTAGTCTGCTAATTGTGCATTGTTTTTGACATATTAGCCTCTGGATGTCAATGCATATATTGGGACTCAAATTAATTACTTATCATCTGATATTCTATATCAATACTGTGGACATTATTACTAACTCATGTCATCAGTTTTTGCAACATATAACTTGGACACTTGTGACTTGGTTTGCTAATTGTGCACTGTTTTTGGCATATCAGCCCCTGGATGTCAATGCAATAATTGGAATATCCTTATTGGCGCAGCTCTCCATTTTTTAGTTCTAACTAATAATAATAACTATTACTAACTAATAAATTATAGGTATTGGAATTTCCTTTCAAATTTGGCTGTTAGTGAACGTAAAGAATATGAATTCATCCGAAGTTACGAATTATCCAAAATAATTAATGCTGCATCTAAACAAATGGAACGTAACAAAATAATAATAATAATATATAATAATAATAAAACATTTTTATTATTATTTATTATTATTAATTTGTTACATGCCATTCGTTTAGATGCAGCATTAATTATTTCGGGTAATTTGTAACTTCAGGTAAATTTGTATTTGTTACGTTCACTAACAGCCAAATTTGAAAGGAAATACCAATACCTATAATTTAATAGTTAGTATTAGTTATTATTATTAGTTAGTTCGTTATTTTGGATTTTCAAATTTTCTGATTTTCGAGATTTCAAGTTTCAGATTTTTGAATTTCCCCAATGCCCATCAATGCAGCCTCACCAGTGCCCATCAATGCAGCCTCACCAGTGCCCATCAATGCAGCCTCACCAGTGCCCATCAATGCAGCCTCACCAGTGCCCATCAGTGCAGCCTTACCTGTGCCCATCAATGCAGCCTGATTAGTGTCCATCAGCTCAGCCTCACCAGTGCATGGGGAGAGGAGAGCCGCTGTTTTACACAGAGCCGGGATCTTCTGTTTACCTAGCGCGGCCACAGTGTCACACTAAGTCCCGCCTCCTGGACTGGCTCCTATGATGGACGTCACACATCCCAGCATTAGACCAGTGTGACATCCATCATATGAGCCAGTCCAGGAGGTGGGAATTCTCTGCTACATGGAGCAGGAGATCCCCCGCTCTGTGTAATCCCCCTTCCCTTCAGAGGCAGCCCATGCACCCCCAGTATCGACCCTGCAAAGCGGCCCTAGGGCAGGGGGCCTACCGGGAAATCTCCCGCAATCGGTAGGCCAGTCTGGCCCTGTATATCTCTGAGTTCCCGAGCAACCCCAGGCCTTGGGACTCGGGGCTAATAATTCTAAATTAGCAAAACGAGACTCTGGGCTTTTTGAGGGCACACTCAGGGCTATAGCCCGACGCCACTGCCTGTGCTCAAGTATATTTCCGTGCATCCACACGCCTGTGCTGCTACACTTATTTCCTTCTTTGTATTCTGCTAAGATCAGCTAGCGGCCATTTAAGTCTGAAGATGCGTAGAAACTTTTTTTTGTCACAAGCAACATACTACACTCACAGTAAACCTGATGTGAATCATAAAGCTTTTTGCCCACCAAGCATCCTCCCTTACAA
The DNA here is from genome assembly GCA_029206835.1 of Rana muscosa. Classification (NCBI taxonomy): domain Eukaryota; kingdom Metazoa; phylum Chordata; class Amphibia; order Anura; family Ranidae; genus Rana; species Rana muscosa. The sequence goes on from CM055116.1 coordinate 816,059,924, forward strand.
TTACTAAAGATTAGTGCTGGGACAAGATCATCTAGAGTCCAGGGTGAACACGTCAAACTGCGCCCCTCCTCAAAATGTCTGAGCAGGAATTCCCCCCATACAAATCCGTCCCCCTGCTGAAACCCCCCCGGCAACAAATCTTTGCCCCTCATTCCCCAAATCCCCCCAATAAAAATGCCCCTCCCCAAAAATAGCCCCCCCCCAGCACAAATCCTCTACCACTCAAATTTACCCTCCAAGCACAACCTCTCCCCTCCACAACCCCCCCCCCCATAAATAATTCCTCCTAGCACAATTCTTCTCCCCCCTTCACCATATTACCTCTTCTAGCACAAACCCCCTAATTCCCCCCTCCTAGTACAAATCCTCTTCACCCATTCCCCCTCCCAACACAAATCCTCCTAAATCACCACTCCTAGCAATTCTTACCCCCCCCCATTGCCCCAGCCAACACAAATCCCCTCCCCCCCAATTTCCCTGCACCACCCCTCTACCTCACATGAAACCACAGTGCCCATTGCAGCTGAACCCCGCCCCCTTCCACCACCACCTTGCACTGGCCCTGCTAAGGATGAAGTAATTTTGAGCCAAACTGTTTCAGTATTCATTTCAGTATTGTGCCCTATTATCATTGCTGTTGAAGAAAGCCCCATGAAGTTCTTGCACAGGTCTTCCTATCATTGTGTCACACTGTGCATCATACACAGCACAGAGATACAGTGCAGAGTCAGATACATCGGGGTTCTCCATATGCAGAAAACAGCTGTCACCCTGAAAGTTAAGTGTAAATCTTCCTTCTGTTTGTTTATCTCTGATGGGGGCATTGATGATATGAACCGGACTGTATCCTGGGTTCACCTTGTACCATCTTAACCCTTGAAAAGAACCACCAAGTTTAAAGTCACAATACAGAGTGACATTTTCTCCTTCTGTGACGGTGATGGTGTCATTCTGGTATTCTACAGAATCCTGGCAATTCACCACTGCAAAACAAGAAAATACAATATATATTTACTGTAAAAGGAAAATGTAAAATGATAGCATTACCCAGATTAACACTGGAAGAGTAAAAATTCCTGTACAATACCAAAATAAAAATTTGTCCATGTACCAAACTCAGAAGAAGTGTCCTCATTTAAAAAAGCTATAAACGTTGCTTATTGTAATTAAAAATAACACTGTGATAAACTTACAGGAGGTCCACAAGGTCCCCAGTAAAAAGAAACTCCCTAGCAAATTCATTGCTGTTTCTTCATTAAACATTTGCTCCTCTGAGAAAGGATGTGTGTGCTGTGCTTATTATATACCCCACCAGATGCAGAGCATCACCTGACCTCACCACATCACATAACTGCAATCCTTCTATCTCTAGCTGCATCTTGTCACTTTAGCACTGATATGTGTTGGGGTTAAATTACTGAAAAAGAAGAATGTTCATCAAGTAGAGTTCTCTTCCCTTTAAATCCATAATCATGTTCTGGAAAATTTGTAAAACATTTTACTAGCAAATGCTTGAAGTGAGCAGAGGCTTACAGGGCTAAGTGGACATTTTACTCTTTTTGCCGCGTACACACGATCGGACATTCCGACAACAAAACCGTGTATTTTTTTCCGACGGATGTTGGCTCAAACTTGTCTTGGATACACACAGTCACACAAATGTTGTCGGAAATTGCGAACGTCAAGAACGCAGTGACGTACAACACGTAAGACGAGCCGAGACAAATGAAGTTCAATAGCCAGTGCGGCTCTTCTGCTTGATTCCGAGCATGCGTGGAAGTTTGTGCGTCGGAACTGTGTACACACGCTCGGAATTTCCGACAAGAAGTTTTGTTGTCGGAAAATTTGAGAACCAGCTCTCAAATTTTTGTTGTCAGAAATTCCGACAGCAAATGTCCCATGGAGCCTACACACGGTCGGAATTGCCGACAACAAGCTCCCATCGAACATTTGTTGTCGGAAATTCCGAGCGTGTGTATGCGGCAAGAGTGGAACATTCCCACTGAATGGGAAAGTATAGCATATACTAGACCAGCCTCTGTCAACACTGATTCCATGTAACCTAGGAATCCTCTAGAGCTTTTGAACAGGGACAGATTGATCTCCCAACTAAAAGGGCCTGCATAGTTACAGTACCAAGGTCCCTAGGCAGGGCCAGCGATGTAGGGCTAATGGAGCTTCTCTCTCAGATATATAACCACTGATATTAATTATCTTGTCAGATGTCTGTATGTGGATCTTCATTCTCATTGACAACAAATGCAAGGGACATTTGTTCAACCAATTTCCTGTGTAAGAGGTAACTTTTTCTACTGATCACCACAGTAATATGACATTATTTGCAATGGCCACCAGTGTAAAAGTCTCTACTCCCATTGCTTACCAATGTAATGTGGTTCTTCTCTCACAGACCACTAGGGATGAGCCGAACACCCCCCGGTTCGGTTCGCATCAGAACCTGCGAACGGACCGAAAGTTTGTGCGAACTATCGAACCCCGTTAAGGTCTATGGGACTCGAACATTTGGAATCAAAAGTGCTAATTTTAAAGGCTAATATGCAAGTTATTGTCCTAAAAAGGGTTTGGGGACCCGGGTCCTTCCCCAGGGGACATGTATCAATGCAAAAATACGTTTTAAAAACGGCAGTTTTTTCGGGAGCAGTGATTTTAATGATGCTTAAAGTGAAAAAATAAAAGTGAAATATTCCTTTAAATATCGTACCTGGGGGGTGTCTATAGTATGCCTGTGAAGTGGCACGTGTTTCCCGTGTTTAGAACTGTCCCTTCACAAAATGACATTTCTAAAGGAAAAAAAGTCATTTAAAACTGCTTGGGGCTTTAATGTAATGTCTGGTCCCGGTAATATGGATGAAAATCATTGAGAAAAATGGCATGGGTACCCCCCCCTAGCCCATTACCAACCCCTTTGGGTCTTGTATGGATATAAAGGGGAACCCTGCACCCAAATTAAAAAAAGGAAAGGCGTGGGGCCCCCAGGCCCTATATACTCTGAACAGCAGTATACAGGCGGTGCAAACAAGACAGGGACTGTAGGTTTGTTGTTACGTAGAATCTGTTTGTAATTTTGAACTGGTACATTTTTAAATTGTAGCTCCAGCCAAAAAATCTATTTTTAAGCTTTTTGGAATACATAGTAACATTTGTTTTGCTGTCTGTGCACCTGTTCAGAACGTTTCACCTTACTTTCCATCCCAATGACAAATGTTTTTTGAAAATTTGGGGTTTTTAGTGAAACAAGGATTGGTAATAAAGCATCAGTGGAGAAGAGACACGTTTTTCCCATATTAACTCTTACAGGAGAGAATTTCCCTTCCTAGGGGTAGATTTCCTCTCACTTCCTGTTGTCTCTTTCCGTTTGCAAGTAGGAGTCGTTTGTAAGTTGGATGATTGAAAGTAGGGGCCTGCCGTATATACTCTGCAGAAATTTGGCCCTTAGGTGTTGGTGTTGCCACAAATGCTGCAGCAAGGTTACTCATGGATGTCCCGTTGAGGGATCATATCACCCCTGTCCTCTGCGCCTTGCATTGGCTGCCGGTCCACTATCGCACCTTATTTAAGGCAGGATCTCTGCTCTCGTTTTCATAAACAAGCTCTTGCCAGATCACTCAGATCTCCTCTACATCTCGTTGCCCAAGAAGATCCGGCGTGGTGGTCGGGCCTACTCCCACCAGGGTGCCGTATTATGGAATAGCCTCCCTGTCGAGCTCCAGGAGGCCCCTACTATCCCGGTCTTCCACGGGTTACTGAAGACTTGGCTTTTCACGCAAGCCTTTCCTGCATAGCCTCTTTCTTTCACCCTTTCTGCCGCTCTGTGCTGCTCTTGGTTCCTGGGTCCTCTTTTCCCAGGAATTCTGCTATGCGCGTCGGGACCCTTCGGTGTAAGACCCCGCTATATTAAGATACCTCTCAACTCAACTCAACACTGTAAGCCCTCACAGTTACTCTTGGTGGGCGCTGGAACACCCTGCTGTGAACTATTATATCAAGAATTGTAATTACATGCCATTGTTGAACAGTGGTAGGAAAAATTGGGCCTTTGGTGGTGGTGGTGCTGGTGCCAGAACAGTGTACGTCCTCACAGTTACTCTTGGTGGGCGCAGGAATGGGCCCAGCTGTGAAATATTAGATCAAGAATTGTAATTACATGCCCCTGTTGAACAGGGTCAGAAAAATTGGGCCTTTGGTGGTGTTGGTGGTGTAGCCACAACACTGTAAGCCCTCACAGTTACTCTTGGTGGGCGCAGGAATGGGCCCTGCTGTGAAAAATTAGATCAAGAATTGTAATTTTTATACTGTTGACCAGGGGCATAAAAATTGGGCCTTAGGCACTGGTGCCACAACACTGCAACCCCTCACAGATACTCTAGTTGGAGCGCAGGAATGTGCCCTGCTGCAAAGTATTGCATCAAAAATTGTAATTACACACCCCTGTTAAACAAGGGCAGAAAAATTGGGCCTTAGGCACTGGTGCTTGTGCCACAACACTGCAACCCCTCACAGACACTCTAGTTGGAGCGCAGGAATAAGCCCTGCTGCAAAGTATTGCATCAAAAATTGTAATTACACGCCCCTGTTAAACAGGGGCTGAAAAATTGGGCCTTAGGCACTGGTGCTGGTGCAACAACACTGCAACCCCTCACAGATACTCTAGTTGGAGCGCAGGAATGAGCCCTGCTGCAAAGTATTGCATCAAAAATTGTAATTACACGCCCCTGTTAAACAGGGGCTTAAAGTTGGGCCTTAGCCACTGGTGGCGCTGCCCAGAACCAAAAATGTTCTTACAAGCTATCAGCATGATCATTGTGAAGGAAGAGGATAGTCACTCAGCATAACAGGATAGTCACTCAGCATCAGCATAGGCAGTCTTGAAGGGATCTGACATTTTAAAAAAAAAATATTCGGTTACATCAGCATCAGGTGCTTGGTAGCTGGTGGTGATCCAAGACTGATTCATTTTTATGAAGGTCAGTCGATAGACTGTGATCGGTTACAAAGCCTCCAGCAGCACTGAATGTGCGTTATGAAAGAACACTGGATGCAGGACAGGCCAGTAGCTCAATTGCATACTGTGCAAGCTCTGGCCAGTGATCCATCCTCAAGACCCAGTAACCCAGAGGATTTTCGGTGGGAAAGGTGTCCAAGTCCGATCTTGCCCCTAGGTATTCCTGCACCATGTAAACCAGACGCTGGCGATGGTTTCTGGAACCGATCATACCTTGGGGCTGCGGACTAAAAAATTATCTGTATGCATTGGTCAGACGGCCACCTTCTCCACCGCTCCTTCTTTGACTGACCGAAGCCTCACCAACACGTTGTCCAGGACGTTGTCCAGGACCAGGAATTTGTAACCTCCCTGTCTCTGGTAACGCGTTGCACAGACCTTTCTGCAAGGCCTCCCGAAGATGTTTCATCCTCTGCTCCCTCTGCAACGGCAAGATAAGGTCCGCAACCTTACCCTTGTAACGTGGATCAAGGAGGGTTGCCAGCCACGAATACGAGGAGGCCATGCAGCGTAGGTTTGCTAAGGCATTCGATCCGGAGTCCTCTGGGTCACTCAGGACGACATGATCCGCAGCCACCTCCTCCCAGCCACGTATAAGTCCATGGGTGTCTTGGGACTGTAATTGATCCCTTGAAGACTGCTGCTGATGCTGAGTCCTAGGCTCCACCTCCATGCTGACACAATCCTCCTCCTCCTCCTCGTCCCCTTCCTGTGTGATAGGCGGGCCAGCAGGAACACTGTCTTGATAAAGGGGGCCTTGAGAGGTAAGGAAGTCCTCCTCTTCCTCCCTCTGTTCTGCCTCAAGTGCCCTGTCCATTATTCCACGCAGCGTGTGCTCCAACAGGTGGACAAGAGGGACAGTGTCACTGATGCATGCACTGTCACTGCCATGACAGTGCATGCATCCCTGATCATGACCCACTGGCGTGGCAAAAAAAAAAACAAGCTCTCCTGACCCTGTCCTGGTGCCATATTGGCACAGATACTCATTGATGGTCCTCTGCTGCGTGTGAAGCCGCTGCAGCATGGCCAACGTTAAGTTCCACCCGATGGGCATGTCACAGATTAGGCGGTTCTTGGGCAGGTTAAATTCCTTTTGCAGGTCAGCCAGCCGAGCACTGACATTATATGACCGGCAGAAATGCACACAGACTTTCCTGGCCTGCCTCAGGACAGCCTGTAAGCCTGGGCATCTGCCCAAGAACCGCTGCAGTTAAGTTAAGGACGTGAGCCAAACAGGGCACATGGGTAAGGTGTCCCTTTCGGAGGGCAGAGAGGAGGTTGGTGCCATTGTCGCAAACCACCTTTCCTGGCTTAAGCTGGCATGGCATCAACCACCTCTGAGCCTGCCCCTGCAGCGCTGACAGAATCTCTGCCCCAGTGTGGCTCCTGTCCCCCAATCACACCAGCTCAAGCACCGCATGGCATCTCTTTGCCTGCGAACTTGCATAGCCCCTTGAACTCCTACGGAGCACCGCTGGTTCCAAGGACAAAGCACAGGAAGAGGCCATGGAGGAAGAAGAAGAGGAGGGGGTGGAGGAGAGAGGTGTGTCAGAATCACCAGTAGTAGCATTTTGGAGGCGTGGTGGCAGAACATTCTCCAACACTACTGCACTACTGCACCTTGTCCTGCATCCTTCCCAGCTGCCAGCAGAGTCACCCAATGAGTCAGCGGTAATATGCACCTTACCGCTGACCGCCCTGTCCAGCGCCCTGACCGCCCTGGTTGTTGACCAGTTGTCCTCCGGAAGATTTACCCCCTTTATGACCAGGACATTTTTTTCTATTCAGCACTGCTTTATTTTAACTGACAATTGTGCAGTCATGCAACTCTGTACCCAAATGAAATTTATATAATATTTTTCAGACAAACAGAGCTTTCTCTTGGTGGTATTTGATCACCACTGGGTTTTTTATTTTTTGCGCTATAAACAAAAAAAGACAAAAAATTTAGAAAAAAAATATATATTTTTTACTTTCTGCTATAAAACATATCCAATAATTTAAAAAAAAAATAGAATTTCTTCATAAATTTTAAACATAGGAGTGGGGAAAAAAGAAGAACTTGTGTTGCAAAAAGAACTCCCATTCACATGGGTAAGAGGAGAGCTGCCCTATCTGGGAGTTAAACTGACACCTACAGTGGAGAGCCTGTACCTGGCAAATTATATTCCGTTATCCGAGATCAAATTAGAACTAAAGAAAAATACAACGAGATCGCTATCATGGCTAGGAAGAATAAACCTCTTTAAGATGGCTATACTCCCAAAAATAACATACACATTTCAGATGGTACCTATAGAAATACCACAGAGCTTTTTTAAGACTATAAAAACAATGTTGATAAAATACATATGGCAAAACAAAAAGCCGAGATTGAAATATGCAATTTTAACAAGGGAAAAAAAAGGGGGTCTATCTGCACCAGACATAAATAGATATTATAAGGCTACGATTATTGCATGAATGGGGAAATAAAGAAAAGGAGAAAAAATGGATCCGGACTGAAAATACTATAAGTAAAACAGCACTTCACAAAAACACATGGATACCACGGAAACACAGAGCACTGGACTCAGACACTCATGAATTAACTAAAAATGTCTTTAAAATATGGGCTCTAATCTATAGACAGAATAAATGGACTTACAATTCACCTTTAATTGCACTCGCGGAAACAAATTTTTTTATCCCTGGGAATGGCACTTGGTTTGGGAATAAAATGGTTACAGCACAAATAAAGGACATCACGGATCAGGGGAAGATAAAAACATTACAGGATATAAAGGAAAAAAACGGGTGGGATATCAATGAATGGGAATATTTACAACTAAAACATCTGATAAGCTCTCTGCCTTTACCTATTAGAGATGGAAAGAAACTAACAGCACTAGAAACACTATGCACCGTACAAACCCCACTAAGACATGTGATATTAAGAGCAGTGGCGTATCTAGGGTATGGCAGCCATGGCAAGTGAAGGGGCGGCTCATGAGCAGGGACGCCAGCATTACAGTTGATCACTGAATTTAAAAGTAGAGCTTTTTAAACTTCTCCCCGTTCCTACTTGCTTATGGTGGGATGCAATTACATTTTCCTGGGCCCCATCAGGTCAACATAGGGGCTGTGTGTGCAGGGAGGCTGAGATCGGAGGGGAGGGGGGGGTAATAAAGCTGGGGTCTGGCATCCCAGCACAGCACACAGAGCAGCAGGATGGGACAAATCACAGTGATAACACTGCCCAGCTTATATGGAGCTTGGCATCCCGGGATTCCTGTAGACGTGCCTGCTTATCACTCTCCCTCCACAGCTGAGGCTGCTCTGTGCATCGGTGAGCATCAAAGTTATGTGTGTACATAGAAATATCCCCCCACAGATATGACTGACCCAGGCATAGACCGTCTGGAACTCGGATTCCTACAGGAGGAAGAAGCTATCAGGATCCTGGAAGTCCTGAACTGAGGAGGACAGAGAGGGATAGAGAGTCAGGTAGGCAGTGATAGGGTCAGAGCAGAGGATCAGAGCTCACATTCTACCTCCCAGTCACCATACAAGTCTGTATGAATGCATTCCTGTTTTGTCACAGTATCATTTTTCAGAGAAGCCCCTTCCTCTCAGGCTGATGTCAGGTGGGAGACTATGTTGCTAGTGACAAAACTTCAGTGGCAGAGAACCTTCCACCTACCTCTATGAAATTGTTTCCTCTCTGAATACTACACAATCTTGATCACTAGCGTTGGGAGTGATTTCAGGGGGACCAACTGGCAGCCTTGTTGCGATCCTGCTGGCAGTTAATTTTGACTGGCATAAAAGGCGCACGCATGGGAGGGAGGATGATGATGGGGAGCTCCGGGAGTGGCTGCGGTCACCAAACTGGAGTTGTTAGGCCTGAAGGAGCTGAGACCAGAGCATGTTCTAGGCCTGAGCCGGGTCACAGAGAGTGAGTTACTGGCAGGAGATCTGTAACCGGCCTGTGCTAGGCGCTGTGTCATTATTGTCATTTGTCTTCTGTCTTTAGATTATCTGTGCAGACCTGAGGAGAATGTGTTCGGGATTGACTTCACTTTCTTCAAGATCCGGGACCTGGAGACTGGCACTGTACTCTTTGAGATCTACAAACCCTGCTCAGGTACCTGTCATGAAGGGCACCTTTCCTGGGACAGGTCTCCTTCATACTTCAAGTAGAACTAAAGTTGTTGGATGGAGTAAGGGAGGGTTATTGTTCCCAATTCGACATCCATTTGGCATTTGACATCCATTTGGGTGTAGGTACATGTCCTTGAATGCACACTGTCTGTGCTCGGGGGCATGTTCCTGCACCAAAACGGATATCAAGGTGAGAGCAGGGGCTGTGTTCATGCAGCTACTGCTTCCCAATTTATTTGAATTGGTCTGCCTGCCCGTGGATGTACTGAATATCTGTGTGCATCTCATGCAGTGAAAACACGGCACTGTACACTTAAAATGTTTTGACAGGGGCGCAGTTTCAGTGCTTGCCAAAGGCACCATTTCCACTAGATACTCCTCTGTTCAAGAGTATATCAAATTCTGACAGACCTAGAAGTACAGGGAAAACCTTATTTCATAGAAAAATGGGAAAAATAAATAAATATGATATTAGACGAACAACAAGCTGAAAGAATAATAGCAGCCGTACATAATAATGCAACGGATATGAATACAACCAAAATTAACTTCAAATGTATTTCAAGATGGCATAGGACACCTGAAATGATTCACAAATTTATTAAAAACAAATCCCCATTGTGCTGGAGAGAATGTGGTCAGATCGGCACGGCCATACATATATGGTGGGACTGTCCAGAGATAAAGGACTATTGGCAGGAAATCAGGAACATATAACAGAAATAACTGGAGAAAAGGTACCTAATACTATACAGGCCTGTCTATTCCACGAATCAAAAGACTCAAATAAAAATGATAGGAAAACACTAATTCCAACACTGATAAATGCAGCAAAAGGATTGATACCGAAAAACTGGTTTAGTACGAGAAAGCCAGAAATAAAAGAATGGTTCGAAAGAGTGGAAAATTACAACAAAATGGAATATCTATGTAGTTGCGATATGGGGCAAATTGAAAAACATAATAGGAGCTGGGGGCAGTGGAAGAACTTTAAATCTTCGGAGAAAGTATGTTTACACTGGGCTGTGCTGCCATCTAGTGCTAAATGACAATCTGCTGAATGAGTACTTAACTCCATTTATTTTAGAATATGCCTAAGGGCTCTTTCACAGTTTTTTAGGCGGACCTGAACGGACGTTCCATGTACCCCTATGGAGCCACGGATGTCAGCGGTGACATGTCCGCTGACATCCGACCCGCTCTGATCCGCCAAAGTGTGACGGAGGAAAACCCTACTTTTCCATCCGTCTGGCGGATCGGATCGGATGACAACGGACTCTACGGTCCGTCGTCATCCGATCCCCCATAGGGGAGAGCGGTGCTCTGACAGGGCGGTCCCTGCACAGTGTGCGGGGACCGCCCAGTCATCCGCCGGCTCAGAGGGGATCAACGGAGCGATCCCCGCTGAGCAAGCGGAGGTTCACGGGGCGGATCTTTACTGATCCGTCCCGTGTGAAAGGGGCCTAACAGTTTTGAAATTGGTAATTCATTTTTTTTATATTTTAGACCCCCTTCCCTTTAGTGTGGTTTTTAACATGTTCGTTATTTGTTTAGTGTCTCATAAATATGGTAGAGGTTTCCAAATACATAGCCCCGATAATACATAATGAGGAATTATACATTTTAAAACTCTATAGAGAAGAGATTGTAACATATCTTCTTAGCCTTAAAAAACAATGCTTTTTTTGTTGAGAAAAAAAATCCCCTCTGGGTGATCAATATACATTGCATGGATTTTAATAAACGTTGTTATATCATTACCTGTTTCTGTTCAGAAGGGATAGCTCTTTGTTTATGTAAATGTGCACAGTGAATCTGAATGGAAGTGACTTTTTTATTATTATGGCTCATGCCCACAGGCTTTTTACAGCCTCTTTTAGGAGCGTTTTTTACAGCTTAACCACTTGAGACCCGCGCTATAGACGAAAGACGTCTGCAGCGCGGCTCTCAAGTGCCGGCTGGACGTCCCTGGACGTCCTGCTGTTTTCATTCCCCCTGCGTGCCGCCGAGGGCGCACGGCGGGGAACAGCTGTGCCCGCCGTGTCACGTGTTGCCGATGCGCATGCCTGGCGGCCGCTATGTCCGCCAGGTTCGCGCGATCGGCTGTTACAAAGGCAGGACGTGGATCTCTGTGTGTAAACACAGAGATCCACGTCCTGTCAGGGAGAGAGGAGACCGATGCTGTGTCCCTTGTACATAGGGACACAGATCGGTCACGTCCCCCAGTCAGTCCCCTCCCCCACACAGTTAGAATCACTCCCAGGGAACATATTTAACCCCTTGATCGCCCCAGTGTTAACCCCTTCCCTGCCAGTCACATTTATACAGTAATCAATGCATATTTATAGCACTGTTCGCTGTATAAATGTGAAAGGTCCCAAAATAGTGTCAAAAGCGTCTGATATGTCCGCCGCAATATCGCAGGCCTGACAAAAATCGCAGATAACCGCCATTACTAGTAAAAAAAAAAAAAAATAATAAAAATGTCATAAATCTATCCCCTAATATGTAGAAGAATACGTATCGGCCTAAACTGAGAAAAATTTAAGTTTTTTTTTTTAAAAAAATGGGATATTATAGCAAAAAGTTAAAAAATATTGTGTTTTTTTCAAAATTTGCTGTCTTTTTTTGTTTATAGCGCAAAAAATAGAAACCGCAGAGGTGATCAAATACCACCAAAAGAAAGCTCTATTTGTGGGAAAAAAATGATAAAAATATCATTTGGGTACAGCGTTGTATGACCGCGCAATTGTCATTCAAAATGTGTCAGCGCTGAAAGCTGAAAATTGGTCTGGGTACGAAGGGGGTTTAAGTGCCCAGTAAGCAAGTGGTTAAAACGCCTCCCCATGTTATTCTATGGCTTCATGTCCACACAGACATTTTTGGGCTGTAAGTGGCATAGGTGTTGTAACGGCACCCCAAGTATGAAAGGGGTTAACGCCGTTTAAGATATTCCCTCTCCGAACACACATCCGCTGACGACACTCCACAGTCAGGCGACCGCTTCCCATAGGAATAATTCTTCCAGAAAAACAAGACAAACACTCTGTCTGAAGTTTCCAGCTGGTCTGACACTTTATTGAGAAAAACACAGGCCTTTATATACACTGAACGAATACTGTAGTCCAAGTGGACAACTCCACCCAAAACACCACACAATGGTCACATAACGAGCTCCCAATACACATTATTTTGACATCTCTTAGCAGATAACAGGTGAGTTCAGTAGCTAATCCCTTTACATCTTAACCACTTAAGCCCCGGACCATTTGGTAGCTAAAGGACCAGAGGTGATTTCAGAATTTTGCACTGCGCTGCTTTAACAGTAAATTGTGCAGACATGCAATGTTGTACCCAAACGAAATTTGCGTCCTTTTCTTCCCACAAATAGAGCTTTCTTTTAATGGTATTTGATTGCCTCTGCGATTTTTTTTTTTGTGATATAAACGGAAAAAGACCGAAAATTTTGAAAAAAAATGATATTTTCTACTTTTTGTTATAAGAAAAATCGAATAAACTCAATTTTAGTCATACATTTAGGCCAAAATGTATTCAGCCACATGTCTTTAGTAAAAAAAAATGTCAATAAGCGTATATTTATTGGTTTGCGCACAAGTTATAGCGTCTACAAACTAGGGTACATTTTCTGGAATTTACACAGCTTTTAGTTTATGACTGCCTATCTCATTTCTTGAGGTGCTAAAATGGCAGGACAGTACAAAACCCCCCCAAATTACCCCATTTTGGAAAGTAGACATCCCAAGGAAATTGCTGAGAGGCATGTTGAGCCCATTGAATATTTTTTGTTTTTGTCTCAAGTGATTGAATAATGACTAAAAAAAAAAAAAAATTGCAAAAAGTTGTCACTAAATGATATATTGCTCACACATGCCATGGTTATATGTGGAATTGCACCCCAAAATACATTTTTCTGCTTCTCCTGAGTACGGAGATACCACATGTGTGGGACTTTTTGGGAGCCTAGCCGCGTACGGGACCCCGGAATCCAAGCACCGCCTTCAGGATTTCTAAGGGCGTAAATTTTTGATTTCACTCCTCACTACTTATCACAGTTTTGAAGGCCATAAAATGCCAAAATAGCACAACCCCCCCCCCAAATTACCCCATTTTAGAAAGTAGACACCCCAAGGAAATTGCTGAGAGGCCTGTTGAGCCCATTGAATATTTTTTTTTTTGTCCTAAGTGATTGAATAATGACAAAAAAATAAATAAATAATTCCAAAAAGTTGTCACTAAATGATATATTGCTCACACATGCCATGGTTATATGTGGAATTACACCCCAAAATACATTTTGCTGCTTCTCCTGAGTACGGGGATACCACATGTGTGGGACTTTTTAGGAGCCTAGCCGCGTACGGGACCCCGAAAACCAAGCACCGCCTTCAGGATTTCTAGGCACAAATTTTTGATTTCACTCCTCACTACCTATCACAGTTTCGAAGGCCATAAAATGCCAAAAAAGCACAAAACCCCCCAAATGACCCCATTTTGGAAAGTAGACACCCCAAGCTATTTGCTGAGAGGCATGGTGAGTATTTTAAAGCTCTCATTTGTTTTTGAAAATGAAGAAAGAAAATATATATATATATATTTTTTTCAATTTTCAAAACTTATGCCCCGTACACACGATCGTTTTTCATGCCGTTAAAAATGCCATTTTTAAAAATGGCCATTAAAAATGATCGTGTGTAGGCTCCAGAGCATTTTTAACGACGTGAAAAACGGCCATTAAAAATTCCGGACATGCTCTCTTTTTTCACGTCGTTTTTCATGTCGTTTTTTTTAACGACGTGAAAAACGATAGTGTGTATGCTTTCACGACGTGAAAAAAAACGCACATGCTCAGAAGCAACTATGAGACGGGAGCGCTCGTTTTGGTAAAGCTAATGTTGGAAATGGAGATGGCACATTCGTCACGGTGGAATTAATATCATCGTTTTAATGCAGCGCATTCCGTTCTTCTTTTGACATTGAGAGTTTTATGCCAAACTTGTTTCTAAAGTAATTCCAAATTGCTCTAATGATTTTAAAATATTATTTATAAGCCGCACCTCCCTCCTAAATAATACTAATAATAATAAAATAAGTTAATTCTTCTTTTTTCTTTAAATTTTATATTATTTTTGGTTATTTTTTTTTGGGCTTTTTTTAAGTATTTTGGCTTAAATTATTCTTGTGTAAAGTTACCACAACAACCTTCCAAATGTGTCTCATTTGGCCTCAGGGAGGTTTGTGTCCCCTGATAATAACAATAATATAATTTGAGATGTCCCTGCCTGCTTCCTAGCAAGCTCTCTTTTGAAATACAAATCACATAGTCAAGTATTTAAAGGGCACTCAATTTTTTTTAAATTCAGAACATTAACAAATTAAAGTGGAAGGCAGCACTGGAGAGCCTGCTTGCATTTGTGCATCCCTTTGACTCCACAACAACCATACAAGATGTCCAAACCAAAATAGAGATTAGATCCCCCCAAAAAATGAGGCCAATCTTGTCTTGAGCTCCCAGAGGTCAGGAGCCACAGCAGATAAGTCCTATATGTCCCCAGTCTGTGGTACTACAGCAGGCATTATTTTCTTCTCTTCCTTGTAGCCTTCTCTCCAGCCTTCTCTGCAGCCTTGGTTGGTTTCTTCCTTGGGGGCTGGGGATCAGGAGGAGAGGTTGTGGCAGGAGGAGTAGTAGGAGGAGGAGGTGGAGGAGTAGGGACAACCTCCGTTATGTCCGTGTACCTAGTGAGTTCACCCAGTACGCCCTTATTGATGACTTTCAATAGCAGGGTCTCACTGTAAATTTTTTGCTGCAACTCCATTTGCCCTAGTTTGTGGGCGAGGACTGCGGCAAATCCCTCTTCAACAAAGGGTGCCTCTCTGAGGGCCGCTGTTGCCTCTCTGAGGAAGGCCCTGGTTTCCTCCTCCACCTGCCTACCTCTCCTTGGCCCTCGTGGGTTAACTACCAGGGGAGGCATCTGGGCTCTTGTGCTGGGCCCAGCCTCCTCCTGGGTGCCACTGGGCCCAGCCTCCTCCTGGGTGCCCCTGGGCCCTGCCTCCTCCTGGGTGCCACTGGGCCCAGCCTCCTCCTGATCCCCAACATCACCCTCTTCCTGGCTCTGCTCTGGCTGTAAAAAAAGAAAGGGACATTATTTATTTTGCCACATTATCATTCACAGACATTGTTCACCTCTAGACATTGTTGAAATCAATGCCAAAAGTTATGTCCTTTTCATTGATTACGCATCCTGGTTTTGTTGTCTTGGACACATAAAATTAGCCCACTACTGTATCTTGCTCTTCACAAACTTTATTGGTAGAAGTGTACATACCTTTAACAATAATAACATCTATTTAAAAGCTACAATTTTGTACGATAGAAATATAGATAGCAAAACTTTACCTGGCTCCATATCTCCAAATCTGCCTCCTCAAGGCCCTGATCTTGATCCTCAGAGGAAGCCAGAGCAGGGTTGACAGGAAGGCTGGAGGACTGGCTGCAGGGAAGGCTGGAGGGTTGGGTACAAGGAAGGCTGGATTGACCTCTGGGGGGAAGGGTGGAGAGAGATTCCCGCACTTCCAGCTGGTCATCCAGAAAAGCAAGCTTACTGTAGTACCACAGACTGGGTTTATAAACCTTATCTGCTGGTGCACCTGACCTCTGGGACCTCAGGACCATAGTCCTCTGGGTCCTGTATGTCCCTCTGATGGTCCTAATTTTGTTTTTGACATCTTGGAGAGTTGTTGTGGGTATCTTTGTTTGCACAAATGCAAGCAGGCTCTCCAGTGCTGCTTTCCTGGCGTCTTTATTTTTATTTCCGCCACTTTTGGTTTGCCATAATATAGGGAGCTCTTGCCATTTGTCGATGAACTCCCCCATGAAGTCTGGGTTTTTAAAAGTATTTATGATATCTGTAAAAGCGAGAAACCAAAATAAAAATATATTTCAGGCAACATTCCTCAACTGTGCATTGTCTACATATTTTGAGCACACAAATCTCCTCGTCTGATGAACCTCAAAAAGTAAAATTGTTAGGTACCTTGGTCACGACGTTCGTTGCTAACTCTCTCTCCCGAAAAATGAACGTATTTCCCAGACATGGATCTTCACTTTATATACACAGCGCATGCGTGAAACTCAGCACGCTTTCCCCGCCCCTGACGTTCGATATTGTACTTTCCCCGCCCCTTCTCGCTCGTAGTGCTGAACAAAACATGGCGGAGACACAGGTGGCTGAGATTACCTCTACAGAGGATGAAATTACAGAGGAGCCCAAATCAAGACCCAGGAGATATAAGGCATCCAACATGTCATTCGAGGAAATGGTGGAGATGGTCGCCATTTTAAAGAAGGAGGATTATGATGCCAATCATGGTCCGTATAAAAGGCCTAATCTGGTCAAGTCCAGAATTATGGGCAAAGTGGTCAAAAGTCTCCACCAAAAATTCGGGGTGTGCAGAACGAAGGAACAGCTCAGAAAACGATGGTCAGATCTGAAGTTGCGGGAGGCCGACCAATATAAAAGAATCAAGAAAGTTATATTAAAAAGTAAGTTGTTTTTTTTGAGTTTCCATGGTACATATTATTTTCTTGTATTCTGTCGTGTATTTTTAACTTTCATATAGTACACTGAAAGATACCATCTTTCAGGTTCGTCCGCACAGTAAACGGACGTATTAAACCTCTTTCTCCGTACAGTTCCTCAAACAATGTTTTAGGATCATCCAGTGTGAACACCCATGTTTTTTTGTTTATTTGGGGGAGTACATTTGGGCCACACTTATTTTTGGTGTGCTAATCCAAAGGAGATTTGTTCATTTTGAAAAACGATATGCATGGTAATGTTAAAGGGAGTGAATGCTCAGCAGCTGATGAAACATCTGAACGCAGTAGTACAAGTGTGGGCCTAAAGCCAAAAAGCTTGATGGAGTCACACACAGGTGATCCAGTGTAGATACTTTGGGGTGTTACAATGTTTCAAATTTGTTCACAAAATGTATATGCTCTGTTTTGGCCTATGTATCCAATCATTTGTCCCGGTTGGCACAGGGGTTAAACATTAAAATGGAGCATGCTTCAAAAGAATGATTAAAAAGTATTTTTCCATGTTTCTTATTTTAGCAAAATTGAGTCGCTACTAATGAAACTATTCCTTTTATTTAAATCTCCCTAGGGATTCGAAAAGCTACCTCAGATGAGACGAGAATTGCAATACCTACAACAATACCCCCAGAACCCCAGGATGGAGAGGAATGTGATGTTGTGGAAGTTGAAAGTGGCACCACCACAGGTCAGAGAGAAACCAGACACATGCATGTTAAATAGATGTAGGCCTACATATTCTATCCTACATATTTCTTTTTACATTTAGGTGCAGTTCTGGCGGAAGACCCCAATAAGTTGTCACATCACAGTGCCCAGATCCTGATCCAATACCTGATGGTCTGCTGTCGTGACCTCGAAAAAATTAAGGGAGATTTGCGAGAGATCAGGGCAAATACAAAGCGGGTGGAGGAAAGGCTCCAAAATATCATGGCTGTGCTTGGGCGTGTCTAATGTTTTTACACCAAATAACGTTTTACTTGCAGAGTTTTCTTTTTTTTTTGGTTATTTTACCCTTTAATGACTAGCACATGTTTAGCTTTTTCAAAATTTGGAGAACTATAGTTTGTTTATGCATGGCTGGTCATGCGTTTTAATACACCTGAAATTAAGGGAACATCCACATTTCTATGGAAGTTGACCACCTAAACAAAAAAAATAAAGGTATTTTTACATAACAAATCATTGTGGCTTCATTATGTAAATGTGGTGCTGAGTGAACTAATCAATGTTTGGTGTTTACACTGACAATGAAGGCTAATTAAAAGATTTTTTAATCCACATGGCAAAACAAATGCACTAGGTAAACCTACCAGAAACATCAAACATTATACAATAAAAATGACAAACCAATCTTTACTTTTTTTAAAAGTTTTATTTTTTTGGTCTAAAATTATTAGAGATTGTCTGGCATTTCAATGGCCCCCCTACCCATAAAATAGTCCACATATTGGTTACGGACCTCACGTCCGGTTGGGGGGGCCAAGCCAGGACGGCCAGGTTCCAGGGCCACCAAAGTTTCTGCATTGATTAAAGAGGCCTCAGGCCCACTCAAAGATATATAACTCGTTGAATGCACCCTTAGGAAATTATGCAGCACACAGCACGTCATAACCACATGGTTCCATTTGTATGGGGCAAGGTGGATGGAGGTAAGGAAGAGGCGAAATCGGCTGGCCATGATCCCAAACGCATTTTCCACCACCCTTCTGGCTCTGGCCAGCCGATAATTGAAAACCCTCCTCTCAGGGGTGAGGGTGCGTTGCGGGAATGGCCTCATCAAATGGGGTCCCAGGCCAAACGCCTCATCCGCCACAAACACAAAAGGTAGTCCCTCCACATTCTGCTCCGCGGGTGGCAAGGCCAGCAGATCCAAAAGGAGCCGTTCTCCAAACTCCGTCTGGGCAAAAACTCCTCCATCAGACATCCTGCCATTCTTGCCAACGTCCACATAGAGGAACTCGTAGGTGGCCGACACCACTGCCATCATCACGACGCTGTGGAACCCCTTATAATTATAATAAAAGGATCCCGAATGGGGTGGTGGGACGACCCGAACATGTTTGCCGTCGATGGCTCCTCCACAGTTCGGAAAGTTCCATCGCTGGGCAAACTCGGAAGCCACATTCTGCCATTCATGTGGCGAAGAAGGGAACTGTGGAATTAAAGAAATAACAAATTAATACTTGGAGCCAGAAACATTGCAAGCTGATTTCATACACACATTCATGGCCAACATTGGTAGAAACTGTTAAAAACATAAAAAATTGGAAGCAAGAAAAAAAAATAAAAATTATGGGGGGGGGGGGGGGAGGGTTGAAGATGAGTTGGGAATATCACACATGAAGGCTGTAGCACTCTGTATTGAAGTTAACAAAAATGAAACATTCCTAGGCAAAATTTAGAGTGCGTTTTGGGTAAAGCACTACGATGGAACATATAATAAAAAACATGGAAATGACTAGGCAAGGTAGGTATGGCCCCAGGATAGCATGCTGGAGAGGTTAGGTAAGCCAAATTTACAGGTAGGCCTCAAACACCAAACTTTAAATAATAAAACATGGGGAGAAAGGGGACATTCCCTGCAGCTAAGAATCATGTGAATTAGGGACTGCAAATAAAGCAAATTAAAAATATCCCAAAATAAAAACCATACAATGTGAATTTTTGAAGAAGAACACTTACCTTAATATAGTCCTCCTGCAAAACTTGAAGGATGGCAGAACAAGTCTCTGGTATAATGATCCCCAGAGCCTGGGAGGATATGCCTGTGGAGAACTTAAGGTCCTGCAGGCTTCTCCCAGTAGCCAGGTATCGCAACGTGGCGATGAGCCTCTGCTCAGCACTGATGGCTTCCCGCATAACGGTGTCCTGCCTGGTAATATAGGGGGACACCAAAGCCAACAGCTGCTGAAATACGGGGTCAGACATCCTGAGAAAATTCCTGAAATCATCAGGATTATTCTCCCTGATCTCCCGCAACAAAGGCATGTGACAGAATTGGTGCCGCTGGAGCAACCAATTCTTGGTCCATGAACTCCTCCTGACCCTGCTCATGGCATGGAGTCGGGATACAGCATGAACCCCTGCACCAACTACAGCACGAACTCTACGACGAGTACGTAGCCGCAACATGGCTAGATAACGGTCGGCTGAACAGAACGTACTAGAAGAACGCACGGAAGAACAGCAAGGCCTATGAAGAACAAGCTGAAAAACACGAACGTGCAGAGCAGGCCGCACTGAATAAACAGATACGAACTGACTACAAGCAGTGCTAAACAGATACGAACCCACAGGCGCAATCTGAACTCCC
Organism: Rana muscosa; assembly: GCA_029206835.1. Lineage (NCBI taxonomy): Eukaryota > Metazoa > Chordata > Amphibia > Anura > Ranidae > Rana > Rana muscosa. The sequence goes on from CM055116.1 coordinate 816,080,024, forward strand.
GAAAACGATCTTCAAAGCACGAAGACTGAAAGGCGCGAATCGTCTCTCACCAAACTTTTACTAACACGCGGAAACACGGAATTAGCAAAAGCGTCCCAAAGGGTGGCGTCATTCGAACGGAACTTCCCCTTTATAGTGCCGTCGTACGTGTTGAACGTCACTGCGCTTTGCTTGATCGTTTTTTTTAATGATGGTGTGTACGCAAGGCAGGCTTGAGAGGAAACATGAAAAAAAACGAGGAGAAAAACGTCGGTTTAAAAAATGACATTAAAAACGATCGTGTGTACGGGGCATTAGTGACAAAAAGCGAGATCTGCAAAATACTCAACATACCTCTCAGCAAATAGCTTGGGGTGTCTACTTTCCAAAATGGGGTCATTTGGGGGGGTTTGTGCCATATGGGCATTCCATGGCCTCCGAAACTGTGATAGGCAGTGAGAAGTGAAATCAAAAATGTACACCCTTAGAAAGCCTGAAGGCGGTGCTTGGTTTTGGGGTCCCGTACGCGGCTAGGCTCCCAAAAAGTCTCACACATGTGGTATCCCCATACTCAGAAGAAGCAACAGAATGTATTTTGGGGTGTAATTCCACATATGCCCATGGCATGTTTGAGCAATATATCATTTAGTGACAACTTTGTGCAAAACAAAAAAAAAAAGAATTATTTTTTCCGCAATTTGTGTCGACATATAAAATATTCCATGGACTCGACATGCCTCTCAGTATATAGCTTGGGGTGTCTAATTTCCAAAATGGGTCATTTGGGGGGGGGGTTTGAACTGTTCTGGCATTTTATACACAACATTAGGAAGCTTACATCCACTCTTCTAACCACTTGAAGACAAAGCCCTTTTTGACACTTTTTGTTTACATGAAAACATTTTTTTTTTGCAAGAAAATTATGTTGAACCCCCAAACATTATATATATTTTTAAAGCAAAGGCCCTACAGATTAAAATGGTGGGTGTTGCATTTTTTTTTCTACACAGTATTTGCGCAGCGATTTTTCAAACGCATTTTTTGGGGGAAAAATACACTTTTTTTAATTTTAATGCACTAAAACACACTATATTGGCCAAATGTTTGATGAAATAAAAAAGATGATCTTAGGCCGAGTACATAGATACCAAACACGACATGCTTTAAAATTTCGCACAAACGCGCATTGGCGACAAACTACATACATTTTTAAAAGCCTTTAAAAGCCTTTACAGGTTACGTCGTTAGATTTACAGAGGAGGTCTACTGCTAAAATGACTGCCCTCGATCTGACCTTCGCGGTGATACCTCACATGCATGGTGCAATTGCTGTTTACATATGACGCCAGACCGACGCTTGCGTTCGCCATTGGGCAAGAGCAGGGCAGGACAGGGGTGCTTTTTTTTTTTTTTTTTTTTATTATTAATTTTGCTTTTTTATTTTATTTTTAAACTGTTGCTTCCATATTTTATTTTTTTATCATTTTTATTGTTATCTCAGGGAATGTAAATATCCCCTATGATAGCAATAGGTAGTGACAGGTACTCTTTTTTTGAAAAAACTGGGGTCTATTGGACCCTAGATCTTTCCTCTGCCCTCAAAGCATCTGACCACACCAAGATCGGTGTGATAAAATGCTTTCCCAATTTCCCAATGGCGCTTTTTATATCCGGGGGGGGGGACATTCCCTCCCACTGCTTGTAAAAGCAGTCCAGAGGCTAATTAGCCACTAGGATTGCTTTTACATGAAAGCCGGCCGCTGGCTGAAAAGAATGATACCAAGATGATACCTAAACCCGCAGGCATCATTCTGGTATAAACATTCAAAGTCCAGCAACATACCAGTACGTTGCTGGTCCTTGTTGGACATGTATTGTAATCTTTTTTTTCATGCAGCCTGTTGGCTGAACGAAAAAAAAAGATTGATCGGTGGGTATGCCCACCATTAGAATACCGCCCTTCATCCACCCACTTCTAATGATGGGCATACATGCACCATTTATATATGCCGAAGCATGGGGGCATCTTCAAGCAAAAGTTATGCCGCTGTGAGGGGGTTAACTCGGTAGCGGGTGTGTGTGACCCCCTGGTTGGGCTCCCCACACAAAAACAGGGCCAGCAGACGGAGGTTGTGGTTTTCAAAATCAAAAGGTGCGGTTTATTTCTCTATGTACAGTGACAAAAACACAGCAAAGCCAAAAAGAAACAAACAAAATAAATCCTGGTCAGTTTGACCTCTGACTAAACATGCAGGTTTCCTAAACTAACAACTGGGATCAGCCTGGTGCTGTCCTAGTCCCTAAGTCCCTGGTTTAGTAAAAGTCCAAACAAATAGCCACACAGGCTTTGCCTCACTGCACAGGGGTTCACTCTCCCTAGACAGTCCACACAGGTCTGGTTCCAGGCATGAGCTAACATCTAATGAAGCTGGGAGTTCTTATAGAGGCCTAAATGAGCTGACAAGGTTCAGCTGGTCTCCTCATCTCTGTCTGCACGACGCCCCACACTCTCCCTAGAGGTATGAGTCATCCATGAGCCTACTAGCCTCAGCTGGGCTTATACAACTCTCCACCCTAGTTGTATAAGTCAGCATAAAGCCTGAATCTGGGAGAAATATATCTACCCCCCTGGATGCAACCAGGTGACTTTACCTTCCTGCTGTCACATACCCCCCCCTCTTGTTTTAACCTTGGGGTTGGAACACCAGCAATCAGGCATTCATGTACTCGAGACAAAGCATCCACATTCCCCATTTGAACGCCAGGGCGATGCTTTACTGTGAAGTTGAATTCCTGTAGGGCCAGGAACCACCTATTCACTCTTCTATTTGTCTCCTTGTTTTGAGCCATCCACTTTAACGGAGCGTGATCTGTAACCATGTCAAAGTGCCTACCTAGCAGGTAGTACCGAAGGGAATCTAGAGCCCACTTCACCGCTAAACACTCCTTTTCAACCGTGGCGTAATTTACCTCATGGGACTTCAACTTCCTGCTGAGGTAAATGACTGGGTGCTCTTCCCCGTTCCAGACCTGGGACAATACTGCTCCTAACCCCACATCTGACGCATCACTTTGTACGACAAAGTCTTTAGAGAAGTCGGGTGAGTACAACACTGGCTGGCTACATAAGGCTTGTTTCAAGAATTGGAATGCTGCCTCAGCCTCGGGGGTCCATTTAATCATGACCGACCCTTTCCCTTTCGTCAGGTTGGTTAGGGGCACAGCCTTAGAAGCAAAGTGGGGAATGAAGCGCCGATAATAACCCGCGATTCCCAGAAAGGCCCGTACCTGCTTCTTGCTGTTGGGACGTGGCCAACTCTGGATGGCCTCGACTTTGTTGAGTTGGGGTTTTATCACTCCCCTGCCAATGGTGTACCCAAGATATTTGGCCTCCTCCTGCCCAATGGTACACTTCTTGGGGTTAGCCGTAAACCCCGCTTCCCGGATAGAGTCTAGGACTGCTTGCACTTTTGGCAGATGTGAGGCCCAATCTGTGCTATGGACAATTACGTCATCCAGGTAAGCCGCAGCATACTTCCGATGGGGCCTCAGTATCTGGTCCATTTTCCGCTGGAATGTGGCCGGCGCATTCTGTAACCCGAACGGCATTCTCTTATATTGGAACGCCCCGTCTGGGGTTACAAATGCGGTTTTCTCTTTGGCCGACTTGGCCAGGGGAATTTGCCAATACCCTTTTGTGAGGTCAAGAGTCGTCATGTATCGGGCTGTTCCCAGCCGGTCGATCAACTCATCTATACGTGGCATGGGGTAGGTGTCAAATTTTGTAACTTTGTTCAACTGACGAAAATCGTTACAAAATCGCCAGCTCCCATCCGGTTTAGGCACCAACACAATGGGACTAGACCAATCACTTTGGGACTCCTCTATCACCCCTAAGTTCAGCATTTTCTGTACTTCCTCCCGTATTGCCTCCCGTCGGGCCTCTGGGATCCGATAGGGTTTTAACTTCACCCTTTCACCGGGCGGGGTAATAATATCATGCTCTACCCCAGATGTTTGTCCCGGCAGCTCAGAGAACACCTCCTTGTTGCGAAGCACAAACTCCTTAACCTCCTGTTGTTGGGGTTGTGACAAGGTGGCTGCTATTCCAACCTCCGGAATCACGCAACCAGTTTGAGCTGGTGACCAAGTTTCTGCGACTAGGGACTCTCTATCCCTCCAGGCTTTCAACAGATTAACGTGATATATCTGTTCGGGCTTTCGCCTTCCTGGTTGTCTGACCTTGTAATTCACTTCGCTCACTTTTTCCATTATCTCGTAGGGGCCTTGCCATTTGGCAAGGAATTTACTTTCAACCGTAGGGACAAGTACCAATATCCTATCCCCCGGGGAAAAGGTACGGGTCTTTGCTCCACGGTTGTACACTCTCTGCTGTGCCAACTGCGCTTGGGCCAAATGTTCCTTCACGATGGGCATTACCTGTGCAATTCGATCTTGCATCAGGGCGACATGCTCAATCACACTCCTGTGGGGAGAACTCTCACTTTCCCAAGTTTCCTTGGCAATATCCAACAGCCCTCTTGGGTGTCTCCCATACAGTAACTCAAAGGGGGAGAATCCCGTAGAGGATTGGGGCACCTCCCTAATAGCAAACATCAAATAAGGAAGTAGACAGTCCCAATCCTTTCCATCTCTATCCACCACTTTCTTCAACATTTGTTTTAGGGTTTTGTTGAATCTTTCAACCAGCCCATCGGTTTGGGGGTGATACACAGATGTACGCAATTGCGTCACTTTGAACAATTTACACAGCTCTTTCATAACCCGGGACATAAAGGGTGTACCTTGGTCCGTAAGCAGTTCTTTACAAATACCCACCCGGCTAAAAACAAGAGATAGCTCTTTGGCTATGGTTTTGGCCGAGGTATTTCTGAGAGGGATCGCTTCTGGATAACGGGTGGCATAGTCCATTATAACCAATATGTACTGGTGCCCCCTAGCGGACTTGATTATAGGACCTACCAAATCCATTGCGATTCTCTCAAACGGGACCTCAATGATGGGTAGAGGGACCAGCGGGCTACGGAAATGTGGCATCGGGGCCGACCTCTGACACACAGGGCAGGAGGAACAATAATTTTCTATGTCCTTCATCACCCCAGGCCAATAGAATCTCTGTAATACCCTCTCTCGGGTTTTCTCTGTCCCCAGATGACCTCCAAGAATGTGCCCATGGGCCAACTCCAACACCAACTTCCTGTAAGGTTTGGGCACCACCAGCTGCTCAACGGTTTCTTCTGCCCTTTTTGCCACCCGATACAGTAGGTCCTTCTCTACGCTGAAGTATGGGTAAGTGCAGGTATTATCTGGGTTCACTAACTCGCCATCTATTTCCACTACGTTTTCCCGTGCCTTTATTAGGGCGGGGTCTTTTAACTGTTCTGTGGCAAAATTTTCCCTGTTTCCCCAGATCAGAAAACTCCACAGACGGTAGGTTTTCGTCTGAGGAGGTGGGCTCCTCTCCAGTTTCTTGAGTCTCCCCTGCCAATACTGACAAGGGAAATTCTGGAGAGTCCTCCCCACTCTCAGAGGAGTTCTGGCTATCACATTCCTGGTACATAGGGGCACCAGTGGGGGGCTCAGGATCATCCCACAGTTCCCAGAACTTCGGAAAATCCCTTCCCACAATGGCATCATGCGGTAATTGAGATACTAACCCCACTGGATGAGAGAGGGTACCTTTGGGGGTCTCGAAACACACTGTAGTCACTGGATACTCTCGGGTGTCCCCATGCACACAAATAACAGCTACCTTGCTATTCCCAGAGACCTCTGTTTTAACTAATTCAGCCTTTATCAGGGTCACAAGGCTACCTGAATCCAGTAATACCACAACATTTCTACCATTAATACACATTTTGCATAAATGTTTCTCAGTTCCTCGAATGGCAGTGCATGCGACTGTCGCACACAGCGACTGACGTCTGCCCGTCAGAAAGTCACACTGCATGGGTTCCTCCACAACCGGGCAATTGGCTGCAATATGTCCCGCTTGCCGGCAGCGGTAGCAAACGATCCTTCTTGCGGCCTCTTGAGCCGCTGATTTCCCAGGCTGTTCTCGCCAAACTTGGGGTAGAGCTCCCACCCTCTCACTCTCTCCACCCTCACCCCTTGGAATCCTCTTATCCGCCCCTGGGGATGGTCTGGTCTTAGGGTGGAAAGTCCGAGTGTCTCTGGAAGAGGCCGTCAGGTTCTCTGTAGCCAAGTATTTCTCTACACGATCCACAAGACCACCGGCCGTCTCTGGGTCTCCATGGCTTACCCACTTTTGGATGGCAGTAGGAAGAGCTCTCAAAAACCGATCCATTACAACACGTTCCACAATCTCTGGTGCGGACAAAGTCTCTGGCTGTAGCCACTTCCTGCTCAGGTGAATGAGATCATACATTTGAGACCTGGGGGGTTTTCCAAGCTGGAAAGTCCAGTTATGCACACGCTGAGCCCGGACAGCCTGGGTGACACCCAGCCTTGCCAATATCTCAGCTTTTAGCATCACATAGTCTTTTGCTTGGTCAGGCTCTAGGTCATAGTAAGCCTTCTGCGATTCACCAGTTAACAGAGGAGCCACCAGTCCAGCCCACTGCTCCTCAGGCCACTTTTCTCTTTCAGCAGTCCTTTCAAATGTGGTCAAAAATACCTCTGGATCATCCTCTCCAGTCATTTTTGTCAATAAACGACTCACCCCAAAGGACGCGGTATTAGTGGGACGGCTTTCCTCACTGGTCTGCGGACGTTGCTGCATTACTGCTTCCATTTGTTGTAGTCTCTGCTCTTGCTTCTGTAACAGGTCTATGAAGCGGGCCTCAGATTGCTGCTGGGCTTGTTGATGAGCTTGCTGCTGGGCTGCAAGGCTCCTTTGCAAACCTGCATTTGTCTGCTGTTGATTGGCATTTGCTAGAGCCAGCTGTTTCAGTATCTCCTCCATGCTGGCTTAAAAAAAACTGCCACTGGTTCTCCACCAACTGTGAGGGGGTTAACTCGGTAGCGGGTGTGTGTGACCCCCTGGTTGGGCTCCCCACACAAAAACAGGGCCAGCAGACGGAGGTTGTGGTTTTCAAAATCAAAAGGTGCGGTTTATTTCTCTATGTACAGTGACAAAAACACAGCAAAGCCAAAAAGAAACAAACAAAATAAATCCTGGTCAGTTTGACCTCTGACTAAACATGCAGGTTTCCTAAACTAACAACTGGGATCAGCCTGGTGCTGTCCTAGTCCCTAAGTCCCTGGTTTAGTAAAAGTCCAAACAAATAGCCACACAGGCTTTGCCTCACTGCACAGGGGTTCACTCTCCCTAGACAGTCCACACAGGTCTGGTTCCAGGCATGAGCTAACATCTAATGAAGCTGGGAGTTCTTATAGAGGCCTAAATGAGCTGACAAGGTTCAGCTGGTCTCCTCATCTCTGTCTGCACGACGCCCCACACTCTCCCTAGAGGTATGAGTCATCCATGAGCCTACTAGCCTCAGCTGGGCTTATACAACTCTCCACCCTAGTTGTATAAGTCAGCATAAAGCCTGAATCTGGGAGAAATATATCTACCCCCCTGGATGCAACCAGGTGACTTTACCTTCCTGCTGTCACACCGCGTACACACGGTCGGACTTTTCCACGGGCAAGCCTCCGTTGGAATTTCGACCGTATGTACGCGGCATTAGGAGCAAAATCGCTCCTCCGCTCCTCCCCCCCTGCTGCCCCAATGCTTCGGCATATATGCTTTTTTTTTAACTGTGGTGGTGAAATAACCTCCTACAGCACTGGAGTCGCAGGGATCAGGCCTGTCTCTGCGAACGCTGCAGTTATGTGTGTTGTGTTTTGTAAGTGACAGTGATCGATCGATACTGCACTTGGGTGGCCTGGGCTGGACGGAGGGGCAAAACGCAGGTGCTAGCAGGTATCTGGGCTGATCCCGCTAACACTGCGTTTTTGGGAACCCTAAACTGCTGGGGACGCTAGTATAGATCTGATGAGATCAGATATTGATCTGTTCAGATACTATACCACTAAGGGAGGTGTATGCTTCACACGTGGGTGTTAGCGCTACTGGCACTAACCTGACGCTGCCTGGGGTGTGAAGCAGACCCTCTCTGACGCTAAAACCTAATTGATATCACCCGCCAGGCGATCAGGGGGTTAATCCTTTATTGGGTTATATACGGCAGGTGCCCTGACACTATAAAAAGCAAACTAACTAACCAGCGTCACCCGTAACACTTATATGGTGATCACTGGTGAAAGGGTTAACTAGGGGCAATTAGGGGGTTAAAACCTTTATTAGATAATATATGGGGGTACCTGACGCTATATAAAAACCTGACGGCGAACCTAAAAAAAATTACTGGCTACCTATCGACATCACCGACACTAAGACAGTGATCAGAAAAACGATCGCTTAGCGACAGTGGTGATAGGGGGTGAAAGGGTTACCTGGGGGGCTATCAAGGGGGTTAAACCTTTATTAGATAATATATGGGGGTACCTGACGCTATAAAAACCTGCGGCGAACCTAAAAAAAATTACTGGCTACCAATCTGCATCACCGACGCTAAGACAGCGATCAGAAAAACGATCTCTTAGCGACAGTGGTGATAGGGGGTGAAAGGGTTACCTGGGGGGCGATCAAGGGGGTTAAACCTTTATTTGGTAATATATGGGGGTACCTGACGCTATAAAAACCTGCGGCGAACCTAAAAAAAATAACTGGCTACCGATCGGCAACACCGACGCTAAGACAGCGATCAGAAAAATGATCGCTTAGCGACAGTGGTGATAGGGGGTGAAAGGGTAATCTGGGGGGCGATCAAGGGGGTTAAACTTTTATTAGGGGGGGGTTAGGGGGCTACACTGGACCTAAAACTAACTTTAGTGACACTTTTACAGTCACAAATGTCACTGATTGCAGTGATCAGTAAATAAATGGTCACTGCAATTAGTGACACTGTGACTGGGGGCTGGGGGTGATCTGGGGGGTGATCTGGGGTGTCTGGGGGGGCCTGGGGGGGTAATTTATGTGCCTATGTGTCCTGGTGTCAGTGTAGTGTTTTGTGCACTAACCTGGCATCTTCTCCTGTACGGCGCTCGGTATATGTGAGCGCCGCAGGAGAGATGACATCACTTCCTCTGCCTGTGTAAACATTACACAGGCAGGGAAGCTCTCTCATTCGCCGGGAGCGATCACGAGCAGGTGGCCAGAAACGAATGGCCGTCCCCTCATCACAGATCGCTCCTGAACACTTAACGGCCACTCACTGTACAGAAGGGGGGTCCGATCAAAGGCGATCACGTAGATATACATGATTCTGCCTGTCTGTGCCATTCTGCCGACGTATTTTTGCAGTGGGCGGTCGTTAAGTAGTTAAATGACTATGCATAACCTTTATGTTCCCCAGACTGTCTGTCTGCTAATTTACAATACACATAAGTACAGAGTTAATTATCACAATGAAAGATCCTCAGAAGCCATCCTAGGTTCATTTACATCACAACAGGCAGGTGGCACATCAGCATCTCTCAATTATCTTGTTGAGTACATAATCAAATAGTAAATAGTTCTTTACAGATATCCTGGGGAATATTGTGGAAAAATATCACTGTCCCATTTTATAGCAATCCAAGACATATTCTTAATGTCCATTATTTTCTTGCTCACCCTGTGCCCAAAGTAACCCCTGTCACAGGCGTTTTTAAGCATAGCTCCCAACTGTCCCTGATTTCAAGGGACTGTCCCTGATTTGGAGCAAAGTCCATCTGTCCCTCATTCCTCCTCAGTTGTCCCTCATTTTGGTCTGATCTATATAGATGTATATAAAATGCACTTTTTATGTATCAAAAAGTGTTTTCCAGCGCTAAACCTTTCATCTGAATTCTAAATTGCTGCTTTTGTAAATTCCAAAAGCCAATATAAAGCAATAGTAGTGTTAAAAAAAGCACTTATGGGTTCAACCAATCTTTTTTGTACAATTCTCCTTTAAGGGGGCGTGGCAAGGGGTGTGTCCTATGCCTGCATACTTTTGCTGATAGGTGTCCCTCATTCCCATCTCAAAAAGTTGGGAGGTATGTTTAAGCTCCAGAAAAAAAACAGGACCAGCGTGTTCTAAGGCTCCACGCTTAAGCTGTAAAAACGCCAGATGCCGGTAAAAGCTGTATACAGAGAGTTAAGCCTCGTCAGGCGTTTCTCTGCCTCTATTCAAAATTAATGGTTCCCTATGGGATCCCATTGATTTGAATAGAAGTTGCACCAGAAGTCGGATCATGATGAAATGGCATAGGGGTCCCCCCCAAGATCCTTTCCAGACCCTTTTTCTAGCACTCAGCCCAGCAGGTCAGGAAAGGGGGTCTGGACGAGCGAGTGGCCCCCCTCCTGGACCATACCAGGCCACGTGCCCTAAACATGGGGGGGTGAGTGCTTTGGAGCAGGGGGGCCCTGTGCCCCCCCCACCCCAAAGCACCTTGTCCCCATGTTGATGAGCTACTAGCCAGGCCTTAAGAGTTACTCGCCACCAGTTGCCCCACCCATATCCTACCCTGCCTTGGCCCTAATCCTGCCCCTAAACACATCCTCATAATTTTATCTCATGAAATGACACTGTTATTATATATTTTTGTAACTTAATTCTGCATAAAACATTTAACAACTTTATCAGTGCCCATCAGTGCAAGTTCATCAGTGCCCATTAATGCAGCATATCAGTGCAGCTTATCAGTGCCCATCAGTGCCACCCCATCAGTGCCTATCAGTGCAGCCCCATCAGTGCCCATCAGTGGAGCCTAATCAGTGCCGCCTCATCAGTGCCCATCAGTGCTACCTTATCAGTGCTCATCAACACAGCCTTGTCAGTGCCCATTAATGCAGCCTATTAGTGCTCATCAATGCAGCCTCATCAGTGCCCATCAATGCAGGCTCATCAGTGCCCATCAATGCAGCCTATTGATGCCCATCAATGCAGCCTCATAAGTGCCCATCAGTGCCCATCGATACAGCCAATCGGTGCCCATTAGCACAGCCTATAAGTGCCCATCAATGCAGCCTATCAGTGCCCATCAGTGCCCATGAATGGTGCACATCAATGAAGCCTCATCAGTGCCCATCAGAGCCCATTAATGCAGCCTATCAGTGCCCCTCAGTGCAGTCTATCTGTGCCCATCAATGCAGCCTCATGGGAGCCGAATCTCCTCCCAGCAATCAGCCAGGAAATTGTGGGGAAGGGAGAGGAGAGGAAGAGGAGAGCCGGCTGGATCACACAGAAAGGGGAACTCTGCTGTCAAACAAAGCCCCGCCTCCTGGACCAGCTCTTAAGATAGATGTCACACTACTTAAATTTCCCAGGATTGGACCAGTGTGCTGTCTATCATAGTAGCTGACAGTGGAGTTCCTCTCTTTCTGATCGCTGGGAGGAGAATATTCTCCCATTCAACCCCACCTGCCGGCAGCACCTGCTCCCCCAACCCCCTCCAATGCGGCTCCGCGCTCGACCTCAGCTAATTTACACTTGCCAAATGCAAGCAGGCCAGTGGAAATTTTGAGGGCTGGTAAATGGTATATAAATAAGTAAATAACTATATTACATGGACTTTCTATCCTATCTATATAAATGCTTGCAGACAGAGGCCCAGTGGGAAATTAAAAATACCCAAATATACATTTTTTTTAACCAAAATGAACCTAATATAAATAAATAGTAGGTCATAGAGAACAAACCTGCTGGAATGGCTGTTTCCTTGCAAAAGGTCCTATGGCCCTGGTGTATCATCCTTAATGTCTCGGTCTCCAGAGGGACCTCCATCTCTGATGCCTCCCCCATTTATAGTGCCCAGCTTCCCCTACATTACTGGACCACCCCTAGATAGTCCGCCCAAAGACACTGAGTAGTACTGCTCGTGTCCTAGGCCGTATGACAAAAATGGTGCAAAAAAAGACCTATCATGGCGTAATGACATTATCATTCCATGCATGCACCTAAAGAAGTGCCATCATGTAATGCTGATGCGTGATGACATCATCCCACAACACTGAGTAGGACTATGGAAAAGCATGTATTTATTGCCCTAGAGCAGGGGTGTACCCCCATTGATAAATGTGCAATAAAAGAAAACCCCAACCACACAAGGGAGACAAAATAAGAAATTTTTACAAAAATAAATGAAAAGTACTGTAAATAAAGAAATAAGGAAAGAAAAGAAAAAAGAATGGAGAGAGAGAGTATTATAACCTTAACATTTGAGCACAATAAAAAACACATTTCCCAGTAAGCTATTTGGTAAAATTCTTAACCCTGCACTTACAGTTTACAACTTTCAGTGCTGTTGGCCCCTTCTCTTTCAGCGCTGCTTCCCAGAACGGTCTTCAAAAGAAAGAGTTAACAGTCTCAAGTCATTCTGTTAGCTTGGAGATGCATGCAAGGGTGGTCCAATGCGACTTCGCAAGAGAAAGCAGCCACCCTGAAACAGGAAACCTGGGACAACGGCCATGGCACCAGCCTAAGCAAGAACCTAAATCCTAGTACACACGATCAGAAAATTGTACAAAAAATACCGCTTTCAAAGCAATTGTAAGATAATCTGATCCTTAGTACACAACTTTAGAGAGCCGATGAGGATAGGTCATGTGAAATTATCTGATGGAACAAGCACGAAAATGTTTCTCGTACGATACCAGATCATACGATTTTCATTTACTCAGTACAGTTTTCATCCGAAAATACAATACAAATACAATACAATACATTACATCCCTTCCAAATTTTTATTTGAGAATTTTCAGAACTTTAGTAGCCTCTTCATTTTCGATATGGAGACTAGCATATAAAAAAAAAAAAAAAGGGACGATCATTTGTCCAATATCCTCATTGTGTGTACCAGGCTCCCTCCCTTCCATCGTTGAAGCCCTTATTATGTGGTTTGGTCCTTTTCGCATTCTCATGAAAAAGGACAGTTATAGAGATATTTAACATATCATAGTATTAACTCGAGCTGTTATGGCTGAGTTAAAGGGGTTGTAAAGGTTCGTTTTTTATTTTCTAAATAGGTTCCTTTAAGCTAGTGTACTGTTGGTTCACTTACCTTTTCCTTTGATTTACCTTCTAAATGTTTTTTTTCTTTGTCTGAATTTCTCACTTCCTGTTTCTCCTCACTAAACTTCACACCATCATCTGAGTGGTGTGGAGTCAGCCAGAACAGCTTACTGAACAGCTTACTGAGGAGGAACAGGAAGTGAGAAATTCAGACAAAAAAAACAAAGAAAAAAAATATTTAGAAGGGAAATCTAAGGAAAAGGTAAGTGAACCAACAATGCACTATCTTAAAGGAACCTATTTAGAAAATAAAAAACAAACCTTTACAACCCCTTTAAAGTGATAGTTTATGGTACAAAAGTAAATGAGTTTTGTGTTATATAAATTGGACATGTTTATTATAAGTTGGTAAATAAATATAATACCAATAATAAAGGGCCCCGGCCATTTAAATCCATTGTTAAAGTTTTAAATAAAAATTCTAAAATATTATTACATTGGTTATTATTGATTATTATTGTAAATTTAATTGTTCTGCATGTGGTTCCATTAAACTATTCTTTGCAAAAGGCACAGTGCACTTAGCATACTGTACTATTGTCTGCATGGGCTGTATTAGTCATAAGATGAACTTTTGGAGGGGCAGAGCTAGCACTGTATCTCGTCCTAAATGCTGTAAGGTGTGAAGTATGTCAGAAGAAAACAAAAACTTAGCCTTCTACAGCATTTGTAAGTGCAACCAAAGCCTTAACCATTCAGCCGTAGATTTGGGGTTTCCTCATTCATCCAAAATATGTAGCATTATCACTTTTTCCTGGGGCAAAAATCACACAGCTCAACGTGTGTTGCGTGAAGGCAGGCCATTCATTTTTAGTGGGCTGTCAATGTACCCCATCACAAGCAAAACTGAATCTGAGCTTTTTCTTTTTTTTTTTAACACAGGGCAACACCTTTCCATCTTTTATTACACGAGTCCTGAGCTATACTTAAAAAACATCTCTCAACTTCCCACTCTGTGCTCAGGTCCCATCACACGCAAAGACTTATTTATTAATTGATTTATTATTATGACTGATGAAGCAGCAATACCAAGTTTAGTCTTTTTTTTCCATCTATTAAATCTTCTGCCCTTTGTTGTTTAACTTTGGATAGTAAAACATTTTTTTTTGTCTGCCTGTAAATACCATATACAGCCCGCTTCCTGTTTCTTGTCTGGTAATAAGCCTAGGCTTATGACAGCATGCACAGCTCTCTCTCTCTCTCTCATTCTGGTGAGAGTTTGCCAGGAAAGGAGGGGGTGAGTCATAAGAGGGCCAATGAGAGCTGCAGGGCTGGAAGTGTGCCTCTGTGTGTCTGTGTAAATCCAGGAAGTGAACAGGCAGCAGCTTTAGCTGCTCAAAGTTAAAATGGATGCAGCCAGACTGAGTGGAGGGAGAGTTCTGCAGCATATTTGGCAAGTACAGAATCGCAGTATATATAAAATAATATGCAAAGGAAAGCTTCAGAAAAGCAAAGATGTTTTTATTACAAATTATGTGAGAAGACTGAAGTTCCTCTTTAACACCAAATCACTCACTGCCCCCCCCCCACCTTACCTTCTACAAGAGAGATACATTTTTTGTTCATAATTGCATTCTTTTCTGATATAAGGTGAAGAACGTTGACTTTTAAAAGTTATTCCAGAACTTTTGATTAAAATGAACTTTAGATTAACGGTCTGCATAATAGTCTTTATACAGCATTCCTACTGAAAACCTGAGGTTACTTGCCCATTGCAATCAAATTTAATTCTGTCCTAAAAGTACACATATTTGGGGTGACATTGAAGAAATAACTCTACTTAATATTGATGAGAAGAGTCATGGTATATCAAAATATCAGTGACAGCAGGATTGTCACGCCATGTCTGGGATTTGATCCCAGGGCCTGGTGTTCATAGACTGTTTTCCTATGTCCTGAACCACCAGTGAACTGGTTTTATGTTAGCATCGTAGTTATGTTCTTTTTCTCTAGTGGGGATGTTTGCTCCACCCTGGGACCAGCTGCCAGCAGTCTTCTCATTAGTGTCCCTATATATTCCCACTTCCCCTTCCTGTCCGTGCCTTAGGATAGGTTCCTGTTTATGGATGCTCTTGCTTTTTGGTTACCTACTTGGCTCGTCTTGACTACGATTCCTGGATTATCCCTTGAACCTGGTTAACCTTGCTGCCGACCCTCCCTGGCTTGTTCTGACTACGTTACCTGGATTGTCCTTTTCCCTCCTGGGATCCTGTCTTCTGCCTACTGACCGTGAGTTGTTGCTGGGGGTTGTGGTTAGGCTATCTGCACCTTCCTTTGTGGTTCCTTATTTCCTGTCTGTGGGAGATCTCAGCCGTCCCTCCACCTGACACCGGGATAACAAGACTACCGGTCAGGAAAGCGGAGGGACGGTTGTAGTTTCCTGGCAGACCTGACAAGGATGATTACAGGTGTTTACGATTTTCTTGGGTCTAATTATTACTGAATGTTGTGTTTAATTTGGAGTTACATTTCTAAGCAAACGCACGTCAGAAAATTAAGAAAATGTGCTAACAGCCTTCTCAGTCAGAATGTCTGTAGAATTAGGTCCCATGAAGTTCTTGCACAGGTCTTCCTATCATTGTGTTACACTGTGCATCATGCACAGCACAGAGATACAGTGCAGAGTCAGATACATCGGGGTTCTCTATATGCAGAAAACAGCTGTCACCATGAAAGTTAAGCGTGAATCTTCCTTCTGTTTGTTTATCTTTGATGGGGGCATTGATAATATGAACCGGACTGGATCCTGGGTTCACCTTGTACCATCTTAACCCATTAAATGGGTTCACTTTAAAAGAACAATATAGAGCGACATTTTCTCCTTCTGTCACTGTAATTGTGTCATTCTGGTATTCTATAGAATTTTGGCCATTCACCACTGCAAAAAAAGAACATGCAACTTAGATTTACAGTAAGAGAAAAATGTAAATTGTTTGCTCTGGGAGAGAAATAATTTATTACAATACAGAAAAATAGAAAACGTCCAAGGTCAAACATTACCATTTAGCATTTAATACTGAAGGACTGCTTTCATACAAAACACTTGGAAGCTATGCTTACTGAGATGAAAATCTCTATAATACTATGATAAATATACTTACAGGAGGCCCAGAATGTCCCCAGTAACATAAAACTCCATAGTGAATACATTTTTTTTCTATTTAAACAAGCTTCTCTGCAGAATATGTGTTTCTTATATACTACCATACGCAGCGTGTCATCTGACCTCACCACATCCACGATTGCCATCCTGTTATATCAAACTGGAGCTTGTTAGCATTGATATGCATTGGGGTTGGTCTATTAAAGGAGAATTTTTACTTATTCTAGAGAAGAACACTCTGAATAACCAACTACGGTATGTGCAGGGGAATCTAAAAGCATTATACATGTACTATAGGTTTATTTTATGTTTCTAAATGTGCATATACTATAGGTTTACTATATGTTGTTTCTAAATATACATGTACTATAGGTTAACTTTATGTTTCTAAATGTACATGTACTATAAATTTACTTTAAAGAGGAAGTAAACGCTCTCTAAAAAAAAAAAAAAAAAAAAAAAAACCCTGCAAGACAAAGGCATAATGAGCTAGTATGCATAGCATACTAGCTCATTATGAATTACTTACCTGAGATCGAAGCCCCCGCAGCGGTCCTCGGACACCTCCTCCGTCGCCGCCATGATACCCGGAGTGACTTCCGAGGATCGCTGCTCCGGCGCTGTGACTGGCCGGAGCAGCGATTACGTCACTCCTGCGAATGCCCGCCACTAACGGCATGATCGCCGTTAGAAGCGGCACGCTCAGTGCGCCTTCACCTGATGTCTACGGTGCCTGACTTTTTTGCAAATATCTCCTAAACATTTTAGGTTTGGGAGATATTTGGAAGATATTTGTTGCACCTACAGGTAAGCCTTAATCTAGGCTTACCTGTAGGTTAAAGTGGGTTAAAGGGGTTTACAACCACTTTAAGTTGTTTCTAAATGTACATATACTATAGGTTTACTTTGCGTTGTTTCTAAATGTCTATGTACTATAGGTTTACTATATGTTGTTTCTAAATATACATGTACTATAGGTTTACGTTATGTTGTTTCTAAATGTACATGTACTAATGATTTACAGTAGGTGCCGTCGACATTGTATGTCCATCGCGATCCCATCGCGGAGATTATCGGCGACAGGGTGCAGACATCTCGGCGACATCTTGCGCTCGCTACAATAGCAAGAAGGCAACGTGACACTGTATTAAACAGGATCCGACGTGGATTCCTGCCAATACCAGGCACTGTGTTTGGTATGAGTCCTGAGCGGGAACTCCACGCCAAATTTTAAATAAAAAACCGGCATGGGTTCCCCCTCCAGGAGCATACCAGGCCCTTCGGTCTGGTATGGGTTTTAAGGGGAATCCCCTAAGCGGAAAAAACGGTGTGGGGTTCCCCCTCAAAATCCAAACCAGACTGAAGGGCCTGGTATGCTCCTGGAGGGGGAACCCATGTCGGTTTTTTATTTAAAATTTGGCGTGGAGTTCCCGCTCAGAATTCATACCAAACACAGTGCCTGGTATTGGCGGGGATCCACGTCGGATCTCCATCCACCGGCCTCAATGTCAGCAATGCGTGTCGCTTATTGCGAAAGGAAAAACAAAATTTTTCCTTTCCTGATGACGAGACAGCTCGGCGCTGGCTCTCGCGACGGGCTCGTAGGGTGTCAATCTCGCCGCTAGAAGAGGCGAGATTGACACCAATTCGGCGGCACCTACTGTACTTTATGTTTCTAAATGTACATGCACTATAGATTTATTTCACGTTGTTTCTAAATGTACACGTACTATAGATTTACTTCATCTTTATTTCTAAATGTGAAGTAATTTGTTTGCCACATTTTGCTTTTTTTAAATCAATCTGTCAAATTTCCACTACCTACTGGTTATAAAACTGCATTTAAATGTTATTGTAAACTCAAGGTAAAATTTCTGTACAATGGACGCAAAGCCTTACTTCCTGGAGAAATAAAACTTTCTTTCCCCATATATTACTTTTTTTTTTTCTAAACAACTAAGTTCAGAAAAGTTCCGTGTAGAAAAGTTCAGTTTCTGCTGACTAAGCAAACCTCCGCCACCTAGTAGTCGAAGAGTAGGGATGAGCCGAACACCCCCCTGTTCGGTTTGCACCAGAACCTGCGAACAGACCTAAAGTTTGCGCAAACTTTAAAACCCTATTAAATACAATGGACTCGAACGTTCGAAATCAAAAGTGCTAATTATAAAGGCTAATATGCAAGTTATTGTCCTAAAAAGTGTTTGGGGACATGTATCAATGCAAAAAAAGTTTTAAAAACGTCAGTTTTTTCGGGAGCAGTGATTTTAACCACTTTGCGCCCGGTCTATTGGCAAAAGACGCCTGCATTGCTCAATTGCCGGGAGAGCATACATGGACGTCCTCCTGTTTACTTCTGCGTTGCGCGCCACCGCGGGCGCGCATTGGGGAAAAGCTGTGCCTGCCGTGTCACGTGGGTGCCGATGCGCAGTCACAATAAAAATCGCAGATCGCCGCCATTACTAGTAAAAAAAAAATAATAAAAAAAGTCATGATTCTATCCCCTATTTTGTAGGCGCTATAGCTTTTGCGCAAACCAATCACTATACGCTTATTGCGATTTTTTTTTTTTTTTTTTTTTTTTTTTTTTTTTTTACCTAAAATATGTAGAAGAATACGTATCGGCCTAAACTGAGAAAAAAAAAAGTTTTTTTAAATAAAAATTGGGATATTTATTATAGCAAAAAGTTAAAAATATTGTGTTTTTTTCAAAATTGTTGCTCTTTTTTTGTTCATAGCGCAAAAAAAAAAAAACGCAGAAATGATCAAATACCACCAAAAGAAAGCTCTATTTGTGGGAAAAAAAAACATCAATTTTGTTTGGGAGCCACGTCGCACGACCGCACAATTGTCATTCAAAGCGTGACAGTGCTGAAAGCTGAAATTTCGCCTGGGCAGGAAGGGGATTATGTGCCCAGTAAGTAAGTGGTTAATAATGCTTAAAGTGAAACAATAAAAGTGAAATATTCCTTTAAATTTCGTACCTAGGGTGTGTGTATAGTATGCCTGTAAAGTCGCGCTTGTTTCTCGTGCTTAGAACTGTCCCTGCACAAAGTGTCATTTCTGAAGGAAAAAAAGCCATTTAAAACTCACTCGCAGCTATAATGAATTGTCGGCTCCCGGCAATACATAGAAAAGTCATTGGTAAAAAAAAATGCGTGGGGGTCCCCCCAAATTCAATTTCCAGGCCCTTCAGGTCTGGTATGGATATTAAGGGGAACCCTGCTGCAAATTTAAAAAAAATGCGTGGGGTTCCCCCAAATATCTATACCAGGCCCTTCAGGTCTGGTATGGATTTTAAGGGGAACTCCACCCCAAATGTAAAAAAAAAATGGCATGGAGTTCCCCCAAAAATCCATACCAGACCCTTTATCCGAGCACGCAACCTGGCATGCCACAGGAAAAGAGGGGGGACAAGAGAGCGCCCCCCCTCCTGAACCGTACCAGGCCACATGCCCTCAACATTTGACTTGGTAATGGGGTACATTGTACCCCTACCATTTCACAAAGAAAGTGTAACAAATTGTAAAAAAAAAAGACAGACACCGTTGGGAAAGTCCTTTATTAAAAAAAAAAAACATTCCAGCGATGAAATCCAGTGTCCCGCGGTGATCCGATGTCCAGCGCTGTCGACACGAAACGTCATTGGCTGAGCCTGAGCGGACCTGATGGGGAACTTCCTCCACAGTGTAATAAATGAATAGACCAGCCCCTTCTAAAGTTCCCCATCAGGTCCGCTCAGCCAATGACGTAGGTGTAAGGCTAAGCGGACCAGATGCGGAACGTGAGAAGGGGCGGGTCTATTCATTTATTACACTGCGGAGGAAGTTCCCCATCGGGTCCGCCCCCTCGTATGTCAGACCCCGCCTACGTCATTGGCTGAGCGGAAATGATGGGGAACTTCCTCCGCGGTGTAATAAATTAATAGACCCGCCCCTTCTCACGTTCCGCATCTGGTCCACTTAGCCTTACACCTACGTCATTGGCTGAGCATACCTGATGGGGAACTTTAGAAGGGGCGGGTCTATTCATTTAATACACTGCGGAGGAAGTGTATTAAAATCCATACCAGACCTGAGAGGCCTGGTATGGATATTTGGAGGGAACCCCACGCATTTTTTTAAAAATTTGCGGCAGGGTTCCCCTTAATATCCATACCAGACCTGAAGGGCCTGGTAATTGAATTTGGAGGGAACCCCACGCTTTTTTTTTTTTTTTTTTATCAATGACTTTTCTATGTATTGCCTGGAGCCGACAATTCATTATAGCCGCGAGTGAGTTTTAAATGGCTTTTTTTCCTTCAGAAATGACACTTTGTGCAGGGACAGTTCTAAGCACGAGAAACAAGCGCGACTTTACAGGCATACTATACACACACCCTAGGTACGAAATTTAAAGGAATATTTCACTTTTATTGTTTCACTTTAAGCATTATTAAAATCACTGCTCCCGAAAAAATTGCCGTTTTTTTAAAACTTTTTTTTGCATTGATACATGTCCCCTGGGGCAGGACCCGGGTTCCCAAAAAAACTATGTACGGAGGCAACATCCTCCATGTTTTTCCACAACAACTCTTGAGACATGGACTCAAATAAGTAATCGTCCCCCATATCCGACATAGAGGCTAACTCGGAGTCTTCCAACTCTTCTGCCGGCAAAAAGTTGCGTACAGTCCCAGATACTTTTTCCCCAGGTGTCTTACCAGTTCCTGACGTGGACCTGGCGGGAATATCACCTCTCTCGGGGTCCGGTTCCGGTATTCTCTGGGGTTGGCCTAATGCCGCGGGAGGCCTTCACTTATCCCACCTTCTTCTGGACAGGCTTAGCGAAGATAGGTTCAGCGAAGGGAGATACCATTGAAGTAACGACAGTAGCGGTGTCCGCCGGTGACTCACTTACAGTGATAACAGCGCCAGCTCCCTCCGGAATGGCTGTTGTAGCGGATGTGGCAGGCATAGACTGGACAATCTGGTCAAAGGCAGCAGCTTCTTCTGTCACATTGCCTGTGACCCAGTCCACTTTGTAAGCACAGGGGGGTGGCACAATTGGTTGCTCCACTGAGAACAGGTACTCCCCGCATCGTAGGCATCGGACAAAAGGACGGGGATTCATAGCCAGTCCATTGCACCTGTTACACAGCATACCCAGCGCTTCCACATCACTGACTGCATAGAGCATGAACCGCCCATGCAGCTTCAATCAAATGCCAGTGTCCGTGAGTACGGTTCCGGGCAGCATGGTACTTGTAGCGGCACCCATAGGGATCATCCTGGGCCCAGAAATAGACTGTACCGACCGCATTGAAGACATGGCGATGCTCCGTCTCTCAGGGTGTTGGACACACATGTGGTGTCCCACGCGGCAAACAAGCGGGAACTCCTCCCACTTGCTCTCTTTAGCACGTAGCTCGCAGGCTTTTTCTTTTCCTAGACTCCGCCCACGGCCCACGCGGTTCAGAAGTGATTGCAAGTTTCTCCCCGTTTTAAGCACAGTCCTTTTCCCTCTGTGGATAGGTCCCAATGAACAGTCTTTTTAGTTGCTAATGGTAACCGCAAATATCCCGGACGAGCCCCCAAGTGTAGCGGTACCCCCATAGGAGCTGTTGGTTTAAATTGTGGGTCTTTGCACGTTACCTTACTGTTCCAAGTGTTTGGCTCAGGGGTTATCCTTGAAGAGTCTATCCATAAGAAATGTCTGCACCAACACAAAGTCTCTTTCAAGGGTTTTATTTGAATAAAACATTCCAACAGAGGGGATAGAGGAATGGGGAGGACTCAGGTATCTTACTTGTCAATCACGGAAACTTCCTAGGTCCAGAGGAGCGACTGTCTCCACGCTGGATTCAGCCACCAGGCCCAATCTCACTAGCAGCCGGTGCAAAGCTCAATCAATAGAATAGTTTCTGCCACAGACTTGGTATTGGAATTTGTTCAATAGAATAGTCTCTGCCACAGACTTGCATAACCCCTCACTGGGTTAGCTCCCTCGGAAAGAACACAGCTCTGAGAGCCAGAATCTTTCAGCCGCTCTGGCAGCGCTGTGAGGTAAATTTTAGGATCCGGGTGCATCCTCCAATTGAGTCCTCAATTGCTCGGTCCCTTCCATCAGGCAAGGCGACACAGGATCATCCCTGGATCAGTAGGCCCCAGCAACTCCTGGGCCAACATCTCAGTTACGAAGCCTCGGGCCAACGTGACACCGAGGCGGGAACTGCCAACACATCCCTGAGGCCAGGAGGGCCATCAGGTGAGGATCAAAGAAGACGACCCCCAACTCTCCTCTACCCTAATGGCGTCTATCACTTAAAGCGGAGGTTCCGCGGCCCCTCGATTTTATTTTTTTAAGTGCATCTAATGGGGTTACACATACATAGTTAGTACTCACTTGTTTGGCAATATGATCCATCCCCCGTCCGTTTTCGTGGTAAATATAAACTCATATAACAATTCTGGTATTTTCCATTTTGCTTGTGGGCAATGTGAAGCCCACAAGCACAGATTTCCGGGAAGAGGCGAATGCTAGTCTCCCAACAGGGAAATCTCGCGAGATTACGATCGTCAGCGTTACTCTGTCTCCTGGGAAGCGTGACACTGTGCTCCCAGGAGACATTGCAGTCACCTCCCAGCAAACACTAGGGCTTTGTGGAGAACAAGAGATACGCCCACTCCCGCGGGAGGAATACCCGGAAGTCCTGACAAATACGGCTGAATCTCGGTAATGACACCCGCACAAAAAAAATATTATACTTATGTAGCAGTATATGGTACAAAGATCAGGATGGGCTAATGTCAATTTTTTGGGTGAACCTCCGCTTTAAATACCCTCTCCCAGCATGCACAGCGAGTTCACCACGCCCCCTGGGCTGCTGCTAGGAAAGAGGTACCCAATACGTCCAACCTGTTGCCTTTCCAACTCTGACCAGCAGTGACAGCGACACCCACCAGTGGGGGAACATCATGCAACCAACCGAACTGAAACAGTGCCACAATTTAAATAACAATCTCTCTGGGCTAAACTAATGCCCAGCATCATTCACCAGTTGTCCTGGCAAACCTGACAACTAGGTAAGTATATCGGGCTCCATCCATTAGTTAGCTGATCCAGGGCTGACCCAATCGCCTCTAGAGGGATCAGGGAGGAATTTTTTTCCCCCGCTGTAGCACTATTGGCCCTTGCTTGGCTGGGGTTATTCGCCTTCCTCTGGATCAACGGGGGGGGGGGGTTAGATAGTTGGTGATGATCGCCGTCTTCACCAGCACCATCATCACCATCATCATCATCATCTTCATCCTATCATCATCATCATCATCATCATCCTATCATCATCATCATCATCCTTATCCTCTTTTCGGGATCATCACTAGTTGTCCATCAAACCTGACAACAAGGTAAGTATATCGGGCTCCTTCCATTAGCCAGTAGATCTAGGGCAGCCCCAATCGCCTCCAGGGATCAGGAAGGAAATCATCATCGGATCATCATCATCATCGGATCATCATCATCATCGGATCATCATCATCATCGGATCATCATCATCATCGGATCATCATCATCATTGGATCATCATCACTATCGGATCATCATCATTATTGGATCATCATCATTATCGGATCATCATCGCTGTCAACATCAAACACCAACTTCAAGCATTAGCACACCTCAGCAGCTTTCTCATCGCATCGCTTATCATCATCATCAACATCAGCGCCATCAGGATCATCATCGTTATCCACATCAACATCATCTCATCGCTTCATCATTATCAGCACTTTCTCAACATGGTCAACATTAAATACTCAGCCGACACCATCCAAAGCCTAAAGAACTCCGCCACAACACTACCGACACCCATCCAAAAAAAACTGCAAAAAGAACGAATCCTAAGAATCAGTCGACTATCAACAGAAAAAACAGTATAGCACCACGGCAACTCCAACACCTATCAAGTGCCCTAATCAACACAAGATCTGCAGTCAAACACAGACAGGAAATTCATGATTTCATCACTCAACACAACATAGACTGCCTCTTCATCACGGAAAGCTGGCTAACACCCGACTGCAATACCATCCTAGCAGAACTAGTGCCGGAGAACTACCGCATCCTAACCGAGCATAGAACAGGACAAAGAGGAGGAGGCCTAGCAGTAATCTACAAAGACCACCTTACGTTCATCAAACCAACTCTGCAGAACTCATTGCCTTTCATGGAAACGCTCACTTTGCAACTTCAAACTACACCCCAGGATACCGTCCGGCTCGGTTCACACAGGGGCAACACGACTTCCAGCGCGACTTTGAGAGGCAACTCAGACACAACTTGAGCATGAATCACAAGGCGACCTCAGGGCGACCTCAGTGCAACTTGTGGTGATTTACAACACGACTTGAAGTCGCTTCCAGGACAGGAGACATTCCAGTGGCCAATAAAACAAGAATCAGCTCTGTGGGAGGGAGGGGGGAGGGAGGGGTTTGCCTGAAAAATATGTGTTCTCTTCCTGGAGAGTTGCTCCTGTTAAGACAGGGAATACGACTTCTGAGCGACTTCCATTGAAATCAATGGATACAGGTCGCCTAGGAGTCGGATTGAAGTAGTACAGGGACCTTTTTTGAAGTCGGAGCAACCGCAGTCGTGTACATAAAAACATCTCCATTGACTTCAATTAGTTTTAAAAATAGCGCGACTTGGGGCAACTCGGGTGACCTGAAGTCACGACCGGAGTCGCCCCTGTGTGAACCGAGCCTCCACATACTGCTTTGCTACAGACCACCAGGACCAAAGACACAACTTCTCACACTTTTCAATTAATTTTTCTCGACATACACCATGAAAACCAAAAATCTCCTGCTACTTGGAGTCTTCAACCTCTGGGCCAACTCCTCCGAAGACCCCATCGCCACTGCCTGCATCGACCAACTACAAAAACTAGGCTTGCAACAACTGATAAATACTCCTACACATGTATCAGGTCACACTCTCGACCTAATCTTCAAACAAAATATGGACATCAACACACTGGACAACCGGCCTCTACCATGGACAGACCACCATGCCATCAAATTTACTATAACGACCAACACCACCCTCCAAAAATCAATACAATCAACAACACACTGGACAAGATAACAGAAGAAACTATACTCTGAGCTTTTCAAAACCACACTATTAAACAATATGGAAATGCTAAATCAAAACCACTCAACGGAAGAAACACTCAACTCCCTGAACAAAGCTTTGCTACAGACAGCAGACACAGTTGCTCCAAGACGCAGAGCACTTATCCGCAAAAACGACGTGGGCTGGTTCAATGACGCTCTTACTTTACTGAAACAAGAATGCAGAAGAGCAGAAGGAGCCTGGAGAAGAAACTCAACAAAGGAGAACTACGCAACCTACAAAGCACTCACCAGGAAATATCATAAAGCAATCTTCAAAGCAAAAAAAGACTATTTCGCTAACACCATCGCAAAAGCCCTAAACCGCCCCCACAAACTCTTCAGACTAGTGGCTCAGACCATGAATCCCACCTGTTTGAGTCTTCAGCAAACGAAACAAAGGGATTCTGCAATGAACTATCCAATTTTATTATCGACAAAATCGATAACATTCGGAAAATATTTCAGCAAAAAAAATCGAACAACCCTACGTGGCCAAAGGAAGAAAAGAACCATATAAATCTGCAATCAAAGAAATTTACTCTGGTCCCAATTACAATCGACACTACAAAAAATATCATCAGAAGCCTCCGAGATAGCACTTCACCAAACGACATCATTCCGGCAAAACTGCTGAAAGAATGTACCGACATCTTAGCACCCCCCATAACACACTTCATAAACCAATCGTTCAAAGAAGGTATTGTGCCGACTTCCCTTAAACAAGGAATAATCAAACCCCTCCTAAAGAAACCCAACCTCGACCCGAAAGACCCAAATTTTAGAAGACCGGTAACAAGCCTGAACACCATCTCCAAGATCGTCGAGAAAGTAGTAACACCACAGCTACAACTTCATTTGGAAACCCACAAACTCCTGGACCCACTTCAATCAGGGTTCCGCCCAGGCCATGGGACGGTAACAGCACTTCTCAAAATATGGGACAACGCACTCGAAGCAGAAGATAATGTAGAATCGTGTCTCCTGGTGCTTCTGGACCTCAGTGCAGCCTTTGACACAGTAGATCACAAAATTCTGCTCACGCGCCTCACCGAAGTAGCAGGAGTCGCAGACGCGGACCTACCATGGTTCGCATCCTTTTTAGAAAATCGATCCCAGACAGTGAAACTGGGACTCTTCACCTCGGCACCACGCACAAATACATGCGGAGTCCCTCAAGGATCACCCCTGTCACCGGTACTCTTCAACATCTACCTCCGGCCACTCTTTAAAATCATCAGTGAACAGGACCTGCGCTATCACTCCTATGCAGATGACACTCAACTTTACTTTTGCATCAACAACAAAAAAGATCAATATTACGGACTGGAAAAATGCCTTACACTAATCGACAATTGGATGACAGAGAGCTCCCTCAAGCTTATGGATCCAAAACAGAACTTCTCATTTTCCATGCTAACCGAAAGAAAAACGCTAGGACCACATGGACGCCACCCACCATCCTTGGACAAAACATAACCCCAAGCACCAGAGTTAAAAGCCTGGGAGTCATCTTTGACTCAGACATGACTATGGACGCACAAATAGGATCAGTAGTCAGCGGATCTCACCACCTTCTCCGCCTGCTATGAAGACTTATCCCCTTCGTCCCGGAAAAAGACAGAGCAGTAGTATTCGGAACCATCATCAATTCCCGGCTTGACTACGCTAACTCCCTTTACCTAGGACTACCCAAATACCAGATTGCACGTCTACAAGTCATCCAAAACACAGCGGCCAGACTGGTAAGGGGGAAAAAACCCTGGGAATCAATCGCACCGTCCCTGAGAAGCCTCTTTTGGCTAGCCGTAAAGGATCAGGTCACATTCAAGACCCTCTGCCTCACACACAAATGCGCACAAGGAAAAGCACCTCAATATTTATGCGAGAAAATAAAACACTACACCACTACTTGCGACCTCCGATCAACCAACCAAAACCTCCTCCAAATCCCCAAGACTCACTACAAAGCCAAGGGAGAACAAAGGTTTGCTGCCCAAGGACCAAGACTATGGAATGCGCTACCCACGAACATCCGCATGGAAGAAAACCATTGAGCCTTCCGGAAAAAACTAAGGATCTCAACGACACTGGATGACAAGCGCCTTGAGGCGATTGAGTTTGCATTTGCAGTGCTATACAAGTTCTCACTCACTCACTCACTTGGATGGAAGAAGGGATGAGTGGGATACTCCAACTGGAACTATTCACAATGGATGAGAATAACTCTCATTTGACCTCACCGGATTTCTTGCTGAAGCAGTCACACTGCTTTAACCATACAGCCACATGTATGGAGGAATTAAGACCCCTTTCACACCGAGGGCGTTTTGCAGGCGCAATAGCGTTAAAAATAGCGCCTGCAATCCGCCCTTAAACAGCTGCTCCTCACACTCCAGTGTGAAAGCCCGAGGGCTTTCACACTGGAGCGTTGCGCTGGCAGGGCGTCAGAAAAAGTCCTGCCAGCAGCTTCTTTGGAGCGCATTAGGAGCGGTAAACTCACCGCTCCTAATGTGTGACTGCCCATGGAAATCAATGGGCAGTGCCGCCATACCGCCGACAATGCGCTGCTATAGCGGCGCATTGCCGGCGGTATTAACTCTTTCTCAGCCACTAGCGGGGGTTAAAAGCGTCCCGCTAGCGGCCGAAATGCGTTGCAAATTCCGACGGTAAAATAGCGGCGTTTTACTGCTCTTTGACCACTGATGCTATGGGCGGCACCAATGTTGAAGGGCTCTTAGTCTTCTTGCTCTCACTAGCATCAGACTTGATGCAAAACATTATCTTCAGGATACTCTCTAGCATCCCCTTTACTGACACCCGTCCACTGACTCTTCTATCTGAAGGGGGTGGTCCTTACTTGACAGGCCCCAAAGACACAGATCTGTACTCACAATAGGCAGAACCATATCCTTCCTGGTGTCTCCCTTCCAGTCATCTCTGCAGAGCCTCTGGGTTCAGCTTCTCTCTCTCTATACCCCTGGGTCGACCACCCAGGACCCACCAATACGGAAGACTCCCACTCCCTCCTGGACTCTGTTTCGCGGCTCAACTAACCCTGAGCACATGTACTATAAATAAATGTAAAAAAATGAAATAAAAAAAATTTATAAAAAAAAAAGGGGGGGGGGGTTGACATTCGGGCCCCTGGGGACCTCTGGGCCCCTTACAAAAAAAAGAATAAAAAAAGTGGGGCCATCCGGGCCCCTTACAGGTGTACTGCCTGTACCCCCCTGATGGCGGCCCTGGTCCTGGCTAACTGTTAGAAGATCAACTGATTCCTCTCTAATTCTGGATTTGCTGCACCTATTCTCTTGTCACTAGGTGACACTGTGGCTGGTAACATTAGATTGACAGAGGCTTAGCAAAGTCAGATTATGAATGAATGGGCCTCTCAGCCAATTGGCAGGGGTTTCTTTAGTCCCTTGGCCTGCTGGGAGA
This sequence comes from Rana muscosa, assembly GCA_029206835.1. Lineage (NCBI taxonomy): Eukaryota > Metazoa > Chordata > Amphibia > Anura > Ranidae > Rana > Rana muscosa. Next base: position 816,108,787 of record CM055116.1, read on the forward strand.
GCCTATTTATTTGGGTGGAGTCAGGTGATCGGGGTTCTGTGCCACCTGGATGGCTGTCTAGGTGGACGTGTGTTATGTCACCCCGGGTTGCTAGGCCACAAGCCAAAGGCCTATCCCGGGGGCACCGGGCTGCTAGGCTGCCTGAGGCCTATCTAGGAGCAGGAGAAGCAGCGTAAGGTTGGGACTGCAGGATTGGAGTCCAACCGAGTTTGCGAAGGTTCAGCCTTAGGGGGAACCAGTTGTGGTCGGAGGTAAAGGGGAAGCAGTCGCCACTAAAGGACCATCCACCTTAGCAAGTACCTGAGCAGTCTTCTCAACAGCCGGGGATGGTGAAGAAGTGAGAAAGCCAGGGACCCAGCAGGTTGGTGGGGGTAACGCTTGAGGAGTATACAGCGGGTTAGCTGTGGAAGAGCTCAGGAGACCTGGTGACGACTGGGATCTGGAAGTCTAGTGAGAGACTGGGAGCTCAGTGATTGAAGACCTACAGTGGGATACTGTGAGATAAGAGAAGAGCTATTCTGTGTTACCAAGAGTTATGTACGACTACCTTTAGTGACTGTTACAAGTTCAGATGCCATAGGAGACAGCGGTCCTACACATGTGGCATCCAGCTGGAGGCCTTTCCCTGTATAGCTGTCTACCTATAGTGTCTTGGAGTCTGCCAATTACCATTGCATCTACCTAAGGGTGTTCTGGCCCTACCCCGCTCTCCCACGTTCTTGTTAAGAGACCATAAATCTCTTGTTCGCATTCAAAAAGTGACTGGAGCCCATCATTTCATCTTGCATTATACCCACAATGCCTGTTAACCCACTTTACAAGGAAGAATGTCAGCTCTCCCTAACTCTTGAGGTCACCATTAGGCCTGTAGAGGTTTGCGCCATTGCTATATATAATACAGTGGAGAATATATAGTGCAGTCAGTGTAGTATATATAGTGCAGTGCGGAGTATATAATACAGTGTATTGAAGTGGTTAAGGGGAACCCTATGACAGAATTAAGAAAAAAAACAGCGTGGGTTCCCCCCAAAATCTATACCAGGCCCTTTGGGTCTGGTATAGATTTTAAGGGAACTCAACACCAAAATAAAAAAAAACAGTACCAGGCCCTTTGGGCCTGGAATAGGTTTTAAGGGGAACTTCACACCAAAATTTAAAAAAAAATGGCGTGGGCCCCGCCCAAATCCATACCAGATCCTTATCTGAGCATGCAGCCTGACAGGCCTGGAAAGGGAGGGGATGAGCGAGTTCCCCCCCCCCCTCCTGAACCATACCAGGCCACTTGCCCTCAACATGGGGAGAGTGCTTTGGGATGCCCCCCAAAACACCTTGTCTCCATGTTGATGGGGACAAGGGCCTCTTCCCGACAACCCTGGCCAGTGGTTGTCGGGGTCTGAGGGTGGGGTGCTTATCAGAATCTGGAAGTCCTCTTTAACCACTTCAACCCCGAGCTTATTTTACCACCTCAATATTGGGCCTATTCTGGCACTTCTCTCCTACATGTACAAATCATCATTCTTTTGCTAGAAAATTACTCAGAACCCACAAACATTATATATGTTTTTTTAGCAGACACCCTAGGGAATAAAATTATGGTCATTGCAACTTTTTTTCTTACACGGTATTTGCGCAATAATTTTTCAAACGTCTTTTTATTGGAAGAAAAATGGTTTCATGAATTAAAAAATAACAAAACAGTAAATTTGGCCCAATTTTTGGGGAAAATATGAAAGATGTTACGCCGAGTAAATAGATACCTAACATGTCACGCTTTAAAATTGTGCACATTAATGGAATGGCGCCAAACTTCGGTACTTAAGAATCTCCATAGGCGATGCTTTACATTTTTTTTTTTTACAGGTTACCAGGTTAGAGTTAGAGGAGGTCTAGTGCTAGAATTGTTGCACGCGCTCTAACGCACGCGGCGATACCTCACATATGTGGTTTGAACGGCGTTTACATATGTAGGCGGGACTTACGTGTGCGTTCGCTTCTGATCGCGAGCTACTGGGGACAGGGGCGTTTTAGTTTTTTTTTATTATTTATTTTTATTTTTTACTTATTTTTAATTTTTTTTTTTTTTTTTTTTTTTTATCACTTTTATTCCTATTACAAGGAATGTAAAGATCCCTTGTAATAGTAAGTGTGATATTGATGCGCTATAAAATCAACCCTAAGTAAATATATCAGATAAACCGTAGCATAAATTATTGCATAAACCGGAAGTGCAAAATGAAAATATGTGTAAAAAAACTGCAAAAACATGTGCACAATACAACAGTGCAAAAATAGCCAAAAGGTGCTCTAGAAACCCTGATAGGTGCAATCCAGTGCAGCACAAACCAGCCTCAAAAGGAACACTCCTGGTGTTATAACTGTGTGGACATATTAAGGAGTGTTTAGCCGGTCTCTACATAGGACTGAGAACTGCATGTGTTTATATTCCACACAGTTGCTGCAGAGTAGTAACACCAGGAGTGTTCCTTTTGAGGCTGGTTTGTGCTGCACTGGATTGCACCTATCAGGGTTTCTAGAGCACCTTTTGGCTATTTTTGCACTGTTGTATTGTGCACTTGTTTTTGCAGTTTTTTGCACATATTTTCAGTTTGCACTTCCGGTTTATGTAATAATTTATGCTACGGTTTATCTGTTATATTTACTTAGGGTTGATTTTATAGCGCATCAATATCACACTTATTATTCACGTTTATGGTACCAGATATTTTTAATTGACTGCAGCTTTAATCATTTAGTTATCCTTTGTTTATTGGTTCACTTATTTATAATTTACACTTAATTGTGCACCATTTTAGCGCTTCAGTAATTTATTAATCCCTTGTAATAGGAATGTGTGTGACAGGTCTTCTTTATTGAGAGATGTGGGATCAATAAGACCCCACATCTCTCCTCCAGGCTGGAAAAGCATGAGATCGTGAATTTTTTTTCACTGATCTCATACTTACTAGCCGCAATAGCGGCTTTGTTTACATCTGAGGACCCGGGCGTGACGTCATCACATCGCGCCCGGGCCTCCGACAGTCATAGAGATGACTGGTGACCATCTGGTCACCAGTCATCTCTATGCTCATCACGTGACCCACCACTGGCGCCGGACGATTCTCTCCGGGTCCCCGATGGCACGGGAAAACACGGAGAAGCACCAGATGGCGGCAGGAGGGGGGGATGTCCCCTCCCGCCGCCTATAAGAACGATCAAGCGGTGGAACCGCCGCTATGATCATTCTTATGGTGCACAGAATCGCCGGCACAACAAAAGGATACCTGAATGATGCCTCTAGCTGCAGGCATCATTCAGATATCCCCCTACAAAGCCGAGGACGTCATATGACGTCCACCCAGGATGGGAGATCCCATCTGTGGACGTCATTTGACTATGGCTGGGTAGGGAAGTGGTTAACAAGGGGGGGCCCCAGATGTGAATGGGTATCGGGCATTGTACCCCTACCCATTCACCAAAAAAAGTGTAAAAATGTAAAATTCACAAGAAACAGTTTTTGACAGTTTTGTCCTGTGATGTACATCCACCTTCAATCATGCCGCCCGACAGGCCGGAAAAATAGAAAACATTTAAAAAGCTCCGCCTCCATGGTAGGCCTCCTGATGACTGCTGTCTCTTGGCCTTGACAGCTGTTATATAGGCTAGGGCGGGGCCACACGGTTACGTAACCAAGTGACCCCACCCCCTTATGACGTCATGAGATGTCATGTGATGTCAGAGGGGGCGGGGTCATCCGGTTATGTCAGCAGGTGGCCCTTCCCTTGCCTATATAAGAGGTGTCAAAGCGAAAAGACAGCAGTCGCCGGGAGGCCTCCCATGGAGGGGGAGTTTTTTTTGTTTTTTCAATTTTTCAGGTCCATCGGGCGGCGTAATTGACGGTGGATATACATCACGAGACCCTTTTTTTTTTTTTTTTTTTTTTTTTTTTAATAAAGGAATTGTCAAAAACTGGCTCTTGTGGTTTTTACTTTTTGACACTTTTTTGGGTGAATGGTTAGGGGTTCCAATGTACCCAATAACCATTGACATGGGGGGGCAGGATCTGGGGGCTCCCTTGTTAAAGGGGGCTTCCATATTCCAATAAGCCCCCCGCCCACAGACCCCGACAACCACCGGCCAGGGTTGTCAGGAAGAGGCCCTTGTCCCCATCTACATGGGGACAAGATGCTTTGGGGTGGGGGGCGCAGTGGGTGCCCCCCTATGTTGAGGGCATGTGGCCTGGTATGGTTCAGGTGGGGCACTCGCTCATCGCCCCCTATCCTGACCTTCCGGTCTGCATGCTTGGATAAGGGTCCTGTATGGATTCTGAGGGGACCCCACACCATTTTTATTTTGGCGTGTTCCCCTTAAAATCCATACCAGATCCGAAGGGCCTGGTATGGACTTGGGGGACCCCACGCAGTTTTTTTCATAGATTTTTCATCTATATTGCCGGGAGGCGGCAATACATTACAGCCGCAAGCAAGTTTAAGCGACATTTTATCCTTTAGAAATGTCATTATTGCTGCAGCATGTTCTACACATCACACAGATGGGGGGGGGGGGGGGGGATCTATACTGGAGGGGTAGAGCTGTAATGGGGAAGGGGGAGAGCTTCTGGAGGGATTATGTACCAATGAGGGAGGGGAAAGTAGTTGGAAGGGAGGTAAAAAAAAAATTGTTGTACTCTCTCTACTGACCTGTGCATTATGCTTTCTTGACCCCTGCTGTGTTTCTTCTTAAAGTGGAAGTAAAGTCTTTTTTTTTAACTTGTACCTACAGATAAATCTATAATAAGACTTACCTGTAGGTACAGTAAGTATATCAAACACTTGCACTGCTTAGGAGATATTCACACTGCATGCAGCTGGTGTGCTATCACTTCATGAGCTCTGTGCCACGGCTGTGACTGCTATGTACATGTGCGGGAGTGATGTCATCATGGCTCGCCCAGTCAGACGGTTGGAGCACGCAAACCCGATAGGAAGACCGGGTGAAAATTAAAGCCCTGTCAGCGGTGACAGCGTGCCATTGGAGGGCTTTATTCTAAGTTAAAATGGTTCTAAAGCCATAAGGGTTTTTACCTTGATTCATTCTATCAAGAGGAGGGACCAGGAGCGCTAGCTGGGGATCCCAGAAGAGGAGGATCTGGGCTGCTCTGTGCAAAACTATTGCACAGAGCAGGTAAGTATAGGCATGTTTGTTATTTGTATTTAAAAAAAACAAGGTTTACAACCACTTTAAGCATTTCATAATGTGCTAGTATGCAATGCTTACTCACACACTATGCCATTGTCTTGCAGTTTTTTTTTTTTTTTTAAAAGGCTGTAGTTTACTACTACTTTAAGTCCAGCAGTCTGTGTGACACATTCCTGCTCTCTGTGACTTAAGCACTCCTGAACCCTTTACTTTGTGTTTCACACACCTGAGCCCTGTACTCTGTATGTTTTGCACACCTTATCTCTGTGTGATATGCACTCCTGACCTCTTTTTCTTTAGCATTTCTGCTCCCTGGGCTCTGTTGACATGTGCCATAGGCACACTTCACCATGGTGCATTGCATGCACCGTTTAGAGCTCTGTAATGGAGAAATTGTAGGGGGAAGAGAGGTTTGCACTGTGGGTAGTGTAAGAACTCTGTACTTGGGAATTTGGTGTGTGGGAGAGAGACATTTGTGCTAGGTGTTTTTTTTTTTTTTTTGGGGGGGGAAAAGAGATCTGTATAGGGGGATTCGGGGGGAGAGGGATCTGTATTGGGGAGATTTGAGGAGGATAGATATCTGTACTTGGGAACTTGAAGAATTAGTGTGAAGAGAGATATCTGTACTTGGGGATTAGAGGGTGAGGAGAGATCTGTACTGTGGAGAACAGTGGGTAAAGAGAGAGGATCTGTATGAGGGTGAATTTAGGAAAAGAGAGAGAGAGATCTGTACTGGAGGCATTTGGGGGAGAGAGATTTGTGCTGGGAGGATTTGTCGGGGAGGCAGATATATCTATACAGGGGGGGGGGGGAGAGAGAGAGAGATCAGTATAGAAGGAATTAAGGGGGTATTGGGAGTATGACCTGTACAGGAAGAAATGTTACTGGGAGAAGGGGGGTTTTGGTTGTACCAAGTACACTTGCCTATGTGTTACACACTCCTGACACCTGCACTCTGTGAATTATGTACTCCTGACCCCTACCATTTATTTGTTACCTATTCCTGACTCCTGTACTCTGAGCGTTAAACAATCTGAACACTGCACAGCAGTTAAAGCACCAAATGCAGAACCCCGTCAAATGCCTAATTTGAGGTTATTACACCTGGCAGAACAGTAAAGTATCCCCTTTATTCACCATGCATACATATTCTGTAAAACTAAAATGTTTTAGCTTAAAAAATAGGCAATTCTGTAAAAAAAAAACAGCCTGTGAAGGTGAGCTTTTTGACTGTACATAGGCATAAAAACTGCTCATAGGTGGTTATCTGTAGATGAAGTTCTTGCACAGGTCTTCCTGTTGGTTCATACACTGTGCCTCCACCGAGCAGAGATACAATGCAGAGTCAGATACAATGGAGTGCTGGATGTGCAGTAAACAGCTGCCCTTTTTCTCGAAATCAACAGTGAATCTTTCATTTGATTTTTTCTGTTCTGAAGCAACATATATGATGAGAATTGGGCTACCTCCTGGGTTCAGCCTGTACCAACTTAACCCATAAAATCCGGACATTGTATAGCTACAATGTAGAGTCACAGGTTCCCCTTCTGTAATGGTGACAGTGGTGTTCTGTACAGGATCCTGGCAATGCACAGCTGCAAAATAAGAAATTAAGACTTTTATATTTACAGTTTGACACTGCATCATCGCTGTCTACTAAAGTCATATTTCATTTGCTTCTAATTTTAAATACAGCTATCAGAAATATTAAAATATCAAAACATTAGAATGTATATGATGAACACTGTAGAACAGGAACTTATCAAAGGAAAGTCTCTTTAACCTGACACTGCCATTAACATTCAAAGACAGTTGTTGGGGTCATTAATAAAAAGAAAACATTTGGGACGGTGACATGATTAAAGATGTGACTGGCCCTGGAGAAAAACTGAACTTACGGGAAATCCAGAAAATTTTTAGTAAAACCAAAGTCCACAGAGGGTACATTATTGTGTCTCTTCTGCGTGTAAAATTAATGTGATGTGTGCTGTACAAGATGTGAGCGAAGGTAGTCATTCACCACAGGATGCAGGATGGTGTCACCTGACCTACATTGTCACCAGATCACAAGACAGCAAACGTCATATTTTAAGTTGCATGTTTTCTAGAGAATTATTACACTGTACTCTGTTACACTAGAAAATAAATAGGAAGGTGTGCTGCTTGTCAATGAGAAACATTTTAGTATCCTCAATGACTCACAACCTAACTTCTTTAAAGTCTGGGAACCTTGTCTTGTATATGCACTTCCAAACTTGAATCTACCTAGGTTGCATATAATCATTTGTATCTGTCACTTGTTCGGACTCCTTGGAAGCCATAGGATCCTTTTCTTCCTCTGCTTTTTCTTTCCTATTAATCATTTATATGTCTACCTCTCTTCTGGGATCAATTTTATATTCAATATTGTGTAGCAAGGGGTTACGATTAAGTGTATCCTAAAAGACTACTTTGTGTTCCTAATTAAGAAGTTGTCTCCCTCTGGTGTCTGTTTATTTTGTGACATTGAAGTTTGTTCAGTCCAGTTGCATTATGGAACAAAGCTTGGTGGGCATTGTAGTGCGAGAGGAAGTGATTCTATTGCCGTGGGTTTGATCGAGACTACAATACCCACAGTGCCACTGTGCTACCAGAAAACAGTGCGCCACCGCACAGCCTGCTGGGCGATCTGATATAAGGACAAGTGAGGCCCCAGCACGCTCTCTCTGGACGCCATCTTTCAACAGACAGGAGGCCTGCTGTGAGCGTGCCTAGGCCGGAGAAGCCTGGGCCTAAAGTTGGAGAACGGATCGCACACGGAGGGATCCTTGTGGACAGCATCGCTGACTAGGCCAGAGAGGGGACCGCCCTATGCTCCACAGCATCTGAAACCATCCGTCCATCTGCACCTTGTGAGCGGCTGCACGGCAAACCTGTGACATCTTGCCTAATGGGGATACTAGTGAGCCGAGGCTTCCAGACGGGTGAGAGGGCACTTGCCTACCAACATAGTTGACTGAGTTGCAGGAGAGTGGTATATAATCCCACTTGTAGTTGCTGAGCTGACACTTGCAGTGCCACAGATAGGGATCCCTTGCAACCGCGTGCAGTACAGCGGCCTGGGAAAACTAGTGTTTCCTTTGCTTCTATTTTACCTTCACAGAGTGATTACTTTTTCCTCCTTACATACTGATTGGAATACAATTAAGTGCACCAACTGAGCTAGCAGAAGACAAGCTGAATTTAAAGGAACAGTCATCACCTTATCCCTTTTCAACGTTTACTGCAAAGGGATACGCACCGGTTTGAACTGCCCGCTAGAGGAAGCCATATAGCCATATGAACTCTAAAGCTTAATGTACCTGTTTGCGCTATATCTGTTGCTTTGTTGTTTTAGTTATTTGTGTGAGCCTTGGTGGAGAGGTGTGCCAGTTGCCATAGTATTGGGAGATTTCTCCACCACACCCTCATTCACATCTGACTCAGAATATGGTAATTGGGTCATGTGTTATAGAGGTCTTGAACCAGTTATGTTACCTTGACTTTGCAAGGATCTGTGTACAGTCAAATGTTTGTATAACCATTGTGTCACTCTTTTCCAAGTAAACATATTACAGCTGGTTAAGTTACTATGTGTGGGACTCTGCCTATTCCAGCTGTGAACCAGGTGACCAGTGCCAAGGTAACAGTAACTATATACATTACAGTGTGGTATTGCTGTGGTCCCCTCTGCTATTGGGTTCCGCATTTATATTATTGTCCAGTTGTGCCAAGGGGGGTTCGAGCCCAATTTCCGGGCTTGACAGGCAGAGTGCAGACCCAAAATTAAACCAGCAGCTCCTACAGGGGTAGTGCTACACGTGGGGGCTCATCCGGGATTTCTGCGACTCTGCAATCAACCCCCCCTAGAGGGAACCCCTGCCAGCAACAGGATAGACTCTGCTGCTGCAATTCAGTGGTGCAAAGAGGAAGGCGCCTGCTCAGACTTGAGCCTGGTGATCAAACTTCAAGAAGAAGTTTGGACTGAGGATCAAATCAGCCAAGCTGTAAAGACACTATCCACAGACAAGAAGGCGTGGGTGATTGCTGTCAAAGCAGACCAAGAGACTCCTCGTACCTATGCATTAGTGAAGTGGAAGCAAGAAATCCCTGAGAACTTCAAGGGCGCTAGTGTGAAATTGGCCAACAAGACGGAACTTGGTGTGATCCATCTGAAGGCCCCAGAAGAAGGCCCTACCTCTTCCAGTCAAGCTGAATCAAGTAAAGAAGGAATTCCTGCCCTGTCACCTCTGGCCACAGTTGGGCCAGAGCTCCTCGCTGCCCTTGGCGAATTTGTTGCAAAATGTCAGAAAGACCCTCCAACCTACTCGGCACCTGGCTACAGGAAGCTCAGGGTTTTCTCTGGAAGACAACCAGTACCCTCAGCAGAAGACAGCTTTGAGGAGTGGCTGGACCAGGCCACACAAGCCCTGGATGTGGGGGACATCCCAGAGGCTCACAAGAAACAGAGAATAACAGAGAGCTTGAAGGGGCCTGCCTTAGAAGCCATCCGCAATTTGAAGCTCAGTAAGCGAGACTGTGTTGCCCAGGACTACCTGAGTATCCTACAGGACGTGTTTGGACGCACCGAGAGTCTCTGATCTTATCTACCAGTTGGAGCACTCTTACCAAAAAGGAGAGAAGTTGTCTGAGTATATGAGATGTCTGGATAAAATTATACACCAGATCATGCTGAAGAAGGGGTTAGACCCCTGGAAGGTGGATGAAATCAGAGTCAAACAAGTTTTGAGGGGAGCCCAACCCTTGGACGCTATCACCCTCCTGTTGAGAACCCGGCAAGATGGTGGTATCCTAAAGTATCCAGACCTGATCCGGATTGTAAGGGAGGAAGAAGTCATTCTAGACAACAAGAAGAAGAGTCAGAAGTCCGAATCCATTGCTGGGGTCAGGATGATCAATGCCGAAGATGGTGACCCACATGTCGAGCTCCTTAAGACTCAGGTGTCAGTTGATAGAGATGATGTCTTTGTTGACCGCCACACCAACTACTCTACCCAGTTAAGAAGCTTTAGAAGGGCCTAAGAAACATCTAAGTTCTACAGTTGCCCAGGTGCAGAAACCACAAAACCCAGTGATCTGTTTCAACTGCGGAGGAGTCAAGCATGTTCGTCAAGTATGCCCAAGCCCAGTGAAAGCTGCAGCAAAGTACTGAAAGCCGGCGGAAAACTCCAGAGGGCCCCGGTGAAGGAGTCAACCGGGTGCCCACCGACTTTAGCTAGCTCTAGCAAACCCAGCGACGCGAGGGGACAGTATCGGGAGTCTAGATCCCTGCAGAGGGCTCCTGTTGTTGCCTCCGAGCGACCCAATGTCCCACTCCCTTTGACCCGGGCTGCCCGGCATCGGAGAGTCAGTGCACACCAGACCCAACAGAGACTAAAACCAGATTGGAGTCTCCAAAAGAAAGGAGTGAGGATACAAGCTACTGAACAAGCCAAGTTTGCCCCTTCCTGGAAATTTCCTGCCAAACTAGTGGGACCCTCTCCAGTTGTCTCCATCCAAGTAGAAGGGATTTACACCAAGGCTCTCTTGGATACTGGAGCTCAAGTGACTCTCCTCTACAGAGACTTCTATGACAAGCACCTTAAACACTTGCCGCTGCAGAAGTTGGAAGAGTTGGAGATATGGGGCATTGGGTCTCAGAACTTTCTCTACGATGGTTATCTACCAATCAAACTAACCTTTGACCCTTCAGTGACCGGCAAAGCGGAAACCTTTGACACTTTGGCAGTGATCTGCCCTCGCCCACCCGGGGCTAGTAAAAGTTCCCTCATTATAGGGACCAACACTGATCTTGTCAGGAGACTGTTGACACCTCTGGCTCAAGGACAGGATAATTCCGCTACAGGCGTGCACCCCATGCTGAGACAGGCTTACCAGCACCTAGTATGAGAACAAAAGGTCCCTGCTGAAGGTGTGGGAAAGATCTGGCATTTTGACAAGAGAGAGTGTTGCAGCCGGGTGAGGTGGCTTGTTTGAGAGCGTCCGTCAAGCTTAACTGGAAGCAACCAGGCCCCTTTATCGTCCTTGACGCTGATGGACAGAAGAAAGTCAAGGGAATAGAATTGATTCCTGAAGTAGTCCCAATTAAGGCCCTGCAGAGGAATCATGGGAAGGTCTCGGTGAGTGTTCGCAACACCACCACCCTGCCCATAAAGATGCCGGCTCGAATGTTGTTAGGCCAAGTGAATCTGGCCACCCCAATCTCACCGTCTGACTTAGTGGGGAGCGAGAAGGAAGAGATCCCTGTGGAGGAGTTTCACCCGAAGAACACCACTCTTCCCCTGGAATGGAGAGAAAGAGCTACAACTCAGCTTTTGAGATGGCAGGCCGCATTCTCCAAGGGGTGAATTTGATGTGGGGTATGCGAAGAGCGATACTCACCGGATCCGTCTGCAAGAGGACAAGCCATTCAGGGAGAGAGTCCGACGGATTCCTTTGGGGGACTTGGAAGACCTGCGTGAACAATTGGCAGAACTTAAGAGAGCAGGGATCATCAGAGAGTCCAGGAGCCCATACGCTTCTCCGATAGTGGTGGTGCAGAAGAAAAACGGGTCACTGAGGCTGTGCATTGATTACAGAATACTAAACAGGACTATTCCCGACCAGTACACCACCCCCGGATAGAAGACGCTTTGCAGAGCCTGTCAGGGTCCAAGTGGTTCAGTGTACTGGACCTGAAGAGTGGGTATTACCAAATCCCCATGCATCCTGAGGATAAGGAGAAAATTGCCTTCATTACCCTGGTGGGGTTCTTTGAGTTTGATCGCATGCCTCAAGGCTTGTCTGGAGCCACGGCCACCTTCCAAAGGCTGATGGAGAACACAGTGGGTGACATGAACCTGATCAAGGTGTTGGTGTACCTGGATCACATCATAGTGTTTGGCAAGACCTTGGAAGAACATGAAAAGTGTCTAGAGAAGGTCCTGAAGAGACTCCATGCCGAAGGCTTGAAACTCTCTATAGAGAAGTGCCAGTTCTTTCAGTCTTCGGTCAACTACCTGGGCCACATAGTGTCCGCGGATGGAGTGGCCACAGACCCTGAGAAGCTGAAAGCCATCACCTCCTGGCCAAGGCCCACTAATGTGACCGAGCTTAGGTCATGTCTGGGATTCTGCTCCTACTATCGAAGATTTGTGGAGGGATTTGCGAAAATAGCTTGCCCACTCAATGAGCTATTGAAATGTGAAGGAGAGAATGAAGTTCCAGAATCAGTTAAGCCTGTGAGACCAGCTGGAGGCCCCAGAAAACCCAGAGAGTCCATTCAGGATCAGTGGACTACCCAATGTAAAGAGGCCTTTAAACAACTGAAATGGAGCCTAATGACTGCCCCAGTTCTGGCCTATGCAGACACAACCGAGCCATATGAACTACATGTCGATGCCAGTTGAGATGGGCTTGGAGGGGTGTTGTATCAGGAACATGATGGTCACCTACGGCCTGTTGCCTATGTGAGTCGAAGCTTGGCCCCCGCTGAAAGAAACTACCCCACACACAAACTCGAGTTCCTGGCTTTGAAGTGGGCTGTGGTGGATAAATTGAGATACTACCTCTACGGGGCAGAGTTTGTGATTAAGACAGACAACAATCCACTCACCTACATCCTCACCACTGCCAAGCTGGATGCCAGAGGACACAGATGGTTGGCTTCCCTATTGGGGTTCAATTTCAGCCTGAAGTATCGACCGGGGTTTGGAAACAGGGATGCAGACGCCCTGTCTAGAAGGCCTCATTGTTCTGCAGAAACCCTAGAAGAGTGGACCCGGCTGACACCTGAAGGAGTGCGAGCCTTGTATCAGGGAGCCAAACATCAAGCTGGGGGAGGATCTAGAGCCGAAGACATTGGAGTTTCTGCTGCTGGTGTCGCCAAGTCCTACTGCAATGTAACCCAAGTCGGGGATGAAGGTTTGCCAAAACTTTCAAAGAAAGACCTGCGAAGGGACCAGTTAGAAGACCCCCTGGGTAGCTTGGCATTGAAGGCTCTAGAGGATCAATGCCCAGACATGCTCCTCACTGACTCCCCAAAGGAGGCCCGTCTACTGCACCGAGAGTGGGATCGGCTGCAGCTACATCAAGGGGGGGTCTACTGAAGGGGCCCCTCTGATGGCCTTGAAGAAAAGTGGCAGATGTTTCTCCCAAGAAAACACCGGGAGACAGTATTAACTGCCCTTCACGACAACCATGGCCACTTAGGGTATGAGAGGACTTTCCACTTGGTGAGGTACCGATTCTACTGGCTCTGCATGCATGCTGAAGTCGAGGCCTACTGCCACTCCTGCATTAGATGTATAAAAAGGAAGACTTTGCCTCACCGAGCCGCCCCAATGGGCCATCTTCAGAGTCAGGGACCCATGGAGCTGGTGTGCATTGACTTTCTGTGCTTGGAGCCTGATCTGAGTGGACAGGGAAATATCTTAGTGGTGACTGACTATTTCACTAGATATGCCCAGGCATTCCCACAAAGGATCAACAAGCATCAACAGTGGCCAGGATTCTAGTGGAAAAGTTCTTTGTGCACTATGGCCTGCCCCAACGTATCCATTCAGACCAAGGGAGAGACTTTGAGAGCAGCCTGATCAAAAGACTCTTAGACTTGTGGGGCATCAAAAAGTCCAGGACCACCCCATACCATCCTCAAGGAGACCCCCAACCAGAGATTCAATCGAACTCTCCTGGACATGCTTGGAACTTTAAATTCAAAAAAGAAACAGCATTGGAGCAAGCATGTCGCTGCCATTGTGCACGCTTATAACAATACTGCAAATGATGCCACAGGGTACTCCCCTTATTGTCTAATGTTTGGACGGGAGGCCTGGTTACCAGTAGATCTGGCCTTTGGCACCTCCTTGGACCATACTTCAGCAACCTCCCACAGAGGGTATGTAGATCATCTGCGGAAAAGCCTGAAGACAGCCTATGATAAGGCCCAAGCTACGTCAGATGCAAGGGGACAGAGAAACAAAAATAATTTTGACCTAAAGGTCCGAGTGCAGGATTTATAACCAGGCGACAGGGTGCTGTTAAGGAATCTGGGTGTCCCTGGAAAGCACAAGTTAGCTGACCGCTGGAAGTCACAGTTCTATGTCATTTGCAAGCAGCTGCCAGGGCTCCCGGTGTACCAGATTAGGCCAGAAGGGAGTGTGGGCCAGCTAATGACTTGGCACCGCAATCATCTGCTGCCCCTATCAGAAGCAGTTTGTCTGTCACCACTGCCAGACTCACAGACAACTCCCTCTACCTCTCAAAGGTCACGACCGGTCACTAGGTCTCAGTCAGTGCCCCAGGTTGTGGACGATGAAGTTGATGAGGATGAGGAGATAGACTTAGACTGGCTGTGGCCACCTCAGTTGTCAGGGTCTACAACCCCCCCTTTGTCTCTACCTGAAGTGACAGATGCTGGGATCCTCAGACCAGAGGCCCCTGAGTTTGTGCCTCAGAGTCCGCTCTCTGAGAAGCTGGAAGATACTCAAGTTTCCATGCCGATGGAAGATCCTGAAGAGGTCCCATCCTTTACAGAGGGAGAACTGGAAGCTGCTATGCTGGAAGAAGAAGCAGCTGTAGAAGAAACAGAGTCCAGTGTGCCTGAAACACCAGAGCCAAAGGAACAGAGAGAGAAGAGCTATTCACCCACCTAAGAGACTGACTTATGATATGCTGGGTGAAAGCTCTGAGGAAGCTGTGTTCACCTCAAAAAGGACTCTTGAGGCGCCTGGTCCTTCCACCACACATTTAGTGGAGGACAACCCTAACTCACCCCCTGGCACATCTGGCTGGGCCATTCCAGTTAAGGTGGCCTGTAGGCAGGACAATTTTCCTTCCCATGCTCATTGGTGGGAGGTTCCTCTGCCAGGGTCTTATGAAAATGCCAATTGCTTGATTTCTTGTGTAATCTAACTGGTTCTTCTCTCCTCTTGTATATGAACAAAGCATGTAACAGGTCATATACTGCCACTGTCTTTGGGGACCAAAGATTTCAAGTGGGGAGAGTGTGTAGCAAGGGGTTACGATTAAGTGTATCCTAAAAAACTACTTAGCGTTCCTAATTAAGAGGTTGGCTCCCTCTGGTGTCTGTTTATGTTGTGACATTGAAGTTTGTTCAGTCCAGTTGCATTATGGAACAAAGCTTGGTGGGCATTGTAGTGCGAGAGGAAGGGACTATTGCCGTGGGTTGGATCGAGACTACAATACCCACAGTGCCACTGTGCTACCAGAAAACAGTGCGCCACCACACAGCCTGCTGGGGGATCTGATATAAGGACAAGTGAGGCCCCAGCACGCTCTCTCTGGACGCCATCTTTCAACAGACAGGAGGCCTGCTGTGAGCGTGCCTAGACCGGAGAAGCCTGGGCCTAAAGTTGGAGAGCGGATCGCCGACGGAGGGATCCTTGTGGACCACATTGCTGACTAGGCCAGAGAGGGGACCGCCCTATGCTCCACAGCATCTGAAACCATCCGTCCATCTGCACCTTGTGAGCGGCTGCACGGCGAACCGGCGACATCTTGCCTGATGGGGATACCAGTGAGCCGAGGCTTCCAGACGGGTGAGAGGGCACTTGCCTACCAACATAGTTGACTGAGTTGCAGGAGAGTGGTCTATATAATCCCACTTGTAATTGCTGACACTTGCAGTGCCACAGATGGGGATCTCTTGCAACCGCGTGCAGTACAGGGGCCTGGAAAAACTAGCAGTTCCTTTGCTTCTATTTTACCTTCACGGAGTGATTACTTTTTCCTCTTTACATACTGATTGGAATACAATTAAGTGCACCAACTGAGCTAGCAGAAGACAAGCTGAACTTAAAGGAACAGTCATCACCATGCAGACCCAAAATTAAACCAGCAGCTCCTACAGGGGTAGTGCTACAATTGCATTTAATTTATATTATTTTATTTAAAATGTTGTTTAATATCAATGCTTCCTTTCCCCAAGGCAATACCAATGTGGTGCATCAGGCTTGCAGACTGGTATAATCATGGTAAGAGGGCAGCAAGTGAGTAGCAAGTGTGCAGTCCCACCGACTTCACATCAACATTTGGTATTAGTCTACTACCAAGAAAATTGCAGTCAACAATGTCACTTAAAACCACCATAGTGTCCATCCTTTTTTTCTCGTTTTGGGTCATGAGTCAGAAAAGACATGTCATTGTGCATTTGTGAAAGTTGCCAGACCCTTGAAGGTTAATATAATTTAAATAAAGAGCATTAAACCTATTGCAATCCTGTTTTTTTAAGGGATTATTCACACCAGCCGCTAGGGTTACAATGCAGCAGTTGGTGTGCAGTGTGGTCCAGTGAGATCATTTCAGTGCCAATACACCGATCTTGGGGCATTGCACTATTCACTTTTTTTTCTAAATTAACATTATTGAAAAGTCACACAGTGACATTTCATTAATTTCAATTGGCCACCATGCAGTGAGAGGCAGTAAATTGCCTTGCGCTGCCCTGAAAAAAAGTACGGCCTGCTATACTTTTTTCAGTGCTCACCACCCACACACTACCACAATGCAGCAGTGTGAATTGGGCACACAGAAGTGTAGGAATTTTGCCTTGTCTTGTAGTGGGACTGCGCTGGAATATTGACAGCAATTGACAGCACACTCCTCTTGGCACTGAGGACACTGAAGAACCTGGTGCTGATCAGTAACCCAGGCACCAGAGTTTTCTGGGGTACCCTTTAAAAGCATCCCCTTAATGCTGAAAGGGAAGTGGATAGGTATCAACATGAATAGTTGCTGCATTGTCACTGTCTTCTTGTCATTGACAAACTATCCCACATCATGCTGGTACTGTCTGGGAGGTAGGACATGTTTTTTTAATTTACATTTTTTAATATGAAAACAAAAATTTAAAAACATTTATTGAGAATAATGAATGAAAGTCAATAAAGCTTTGTAGGGAGCTGTAAAAGTGTTTTAGATATTTCTAATTTAATTGAAATTGCTCTTCTAAAACAGTTTTTTAAGTCATATGACTGGCACAGCACCAATCAGGGCTCACACTGTAGAGAGCGTACATCAACAGAGTAATAGAAGCCCCTCCCAAGAATCTTTCCCTGCAGATACCAAAAGAACAGGGAAACACCATGTGACCACATATCAGTGCTGCAAGAATAAGGTACTTAGAGGATTTGTAAGAAAAAATAATAAATACAGTGGTGTGATTTATGTGAATGAATTATGACAATTAACACTGTTTATGGTATCACTTTAACCACTTGCTTACGGGGGACTTATACCCCCTTCCTGCCCAGGCAAATTTTCAACTTTCAGTGCTGTAGTACTTTGAATGAAAATTGCACGGTCATGTAACACTGTACCCAATCAAAATTGTTATCATGTTTTTCACACAAATAGAGCTTTATTTTGGTAGTATTCACCACTGGGTTTTTTATTTTTTCCTAAAGAAACAAAAAAATTCATAAAATTTTGCAAACAGGTACATTTTTCTCCTTCACTGATGTGTGCTGATGAGGCTGCACTGATGGGCACTGATAGGCACCGATGAGGTGGCACTGATGAGGCGTCACTAATGGGCACTGATAGGTGGCACTGATATGGCTGCGCTGATGGGCACTAATGAGGCGTCACTGGTGGGCACTGATGAGGAGGCACTGATAGGTGGCACTGATGGGCACTGTAGGTGGCACTGATAGGTGGCTCAGATAGGTGGCACTGATTGTGAGTTACTGATGAGCACTGATTGGCAGCACTGATAGGTGGCACTGATTAGAAGTTCTGATGGGCACTGATAGGTGGTACTGGTGGGCACTGATTAGCAGCACTGGTGGTAAATGTTGGGGCCAATGTCCCTGTAACAGAGACAGCTGATCACGTGGTAAAGGGCTGCTGTGATTGTCTCTTTACCCTGATCTGTGATCAGCCGAGTCCAAAAAACTGTGTGCAGGGGGCTTGCAAGCAGCGCGATTACAGGTGGACGTCTATGGACCCCCTCCCGGCACTGGTAGCCCACGCTATGGGCGGAAAGTGGTTAAGGGTCCATGCACACTAGGAGCAGAAAAAAATGTCAGAACCTCTGGCAGAAAAAATGCTCATGGTAGTTCGTATTCCACAAGAGTGTAGGAGAGTTTATGGGCATTTGCTTTTATAAGCATTTTTTCCCCCAAAATTTCCCCCTTTTTCTGCCTGAAAACTGCTCCCAAAAACACACCTGTGAAGGTTTTCTTTTCTGCCTCTAAACTTTCCTCTTGATATATGCCTCTAAACTCCCTAATGTGCATGGACACGTAGGATAACATTGAGCTGCTTGTACAGGCAGGAGAGAAAAAAAAAAAAACCCAAACACATGTAGAAGCTTCTACACATTGCTCATTTCTGAGCAAACTCCCCTGACCCCAGTAACCCCTCTGGAGGCATTTTCTAATACAACACAGAATCTTCGTCCTCCAGTACTTTTAGGGTTGCCACCTTTTCTTCAAGTCAACCCCGAACACTTTAGTGGCGCACAGCAATTATTTTTTTTTATATAGTATAAACTATTCATATATTTTGCTAGTAAAAAACATTTCTAATCATATGAAGTTAATAACAAGAATCCCCCTTTAACATATAAATCCACAGAGTTCCCTTTTTACATGTGATTTTGCAGAGTTCCCTTTCACTGTAAGGGGGACTCTGCAGACTCTAACATAAGGGATGCTCTGGGAACCCTCATTTAAGGGGAACACTGAGAACTCTGATGTACGGAGAGGACTCTGATGTAAAGGGAACACTGTGGCCTCCGGTGTAAAGGCAAAGTCTGATGTAAGGGGTGCTCTGGGAACCCTGATTTACCTTAGTGTACTCACTCAGAGGCAGGAGAGAGAAGGGGGGAGACTTCAGTCACAGACAGGGATGGATGGTGAGCTCATTCACCCCTTGGCAGTCATCACCTCTCATCCAGATGTATCTGTGGCTGCTGGACTTCAAATTTCTGGCCCCAACTTTCCTTTTCCTGGGGGGAAGAGGTGCAGATCGAGCCCTCTTTCCTCTTCCGTCTGTATGTGTGTTTGGGGGGGGGGGCGGGTTGTTAGTGCTGGCTTTGGGCAGTGTGAAAGAGAGTGTACCAGACACTCTCAGCTAAGACAACTCTAGCTAGCAACCCTGCTGGGAAGCCATAGTCCAGTCTAAATAACGTGTCCGGGTTTCAGACAGTCTGAAACCCGGACACATGATTCCAAACCCGAACTGTCCGGGTGAATCCTGGACAGATGGCAACCCTAAGTACTTTGCATCATTACACTCTGCAGAATGCCGTTCTCTGAGGAAGCAGGTGTATGATGTCTTGTCAAGATGTTGCCAGTCTTCCAGATTTGTTATCCAATGTAGTATTTCATTTTTTTTAAAGATATTGTCACTAAGTAAAACTTTTTAGACTATTTGCATTAGGGCCGAAACAACTAATCGATTAATCGACAACTAATCGATTATGAAATTAATCGATTACAATTTTCATAATCGATTACAATTTTCATAATCGATTAATCGGCCAGTAACATAATGGGGTTAAAAAAACACAAAAATTAGTCCTTTATAGTACAAAAAGAGCAAATCGCTACTGTAAATATTACTTTCACTGTCCCCCAGTAAAAAATGAACCCCTTACAGTAGCGATTATTTGCTCTTTTTGTACTAATTTTAGTTTAAATAACCCCATTATGTTGCTAAACATCTCAGGCCTGGGTCACACCTCTGTTTTTTGGTGCTTTTTGCAGAAACGCACTACAGTTCATTTACATTGTTTCTATGAGACACGTTCACATACATGATTTTTTCAGCTGCTTTGTATTTGGAAAGGGCAAGGACTTTTTTTTTAAACGCTAAACGGTGCTATTTTGGTTCAATATACTTCAATGGAGAAGCTGCAGAAAAGCATGTAATATGTTTTTGCAGCAATTTGTGTTTTGTAATCTGCCCAACAACAAAATGGCCAAAGAAAAAGTAAAAATGCAAATCGCAGCAAAATTACCTTTTTTTTTTTTGTTTTTTGTTTTTAAAGTTTATTAACCGATTAATCGACTAATCGAAACAATAATCGGCCAACTAATCGATTATGAAAATAATCGTTGGTTGCAGCCCTAATTTGCATGCATAAAATGTTTTAACCACTTCCTTCTGGGTGGATAACATATGACGTCCTGGGGTTTATGTAGTTGTACCAGGATGTATCAAAATTTGCAGCTGGCAATTCTCTTTGTTGTAGAAGTGATTTGAGAAGCTATACAGCCACTCTATCACTTCTACAGGCGGTGGAATGGGGTACACCCCCCCTCCCGCAGCCACTTTGAACAGGCTCTCCCATCCTATCGTGGAGCCCAGGACCAGTCCAACCAGCAGGGTCCTCTGGAGTGAACAAAAAGAGAGGAACTGACATTGTTCCTCCCTCTGCGTGACATCAGAAACCGGAGGCGACAAGGATTTTGTCACTTCTGGTTTTGGTTCTTTATTTACTGCCCCGTTACTGGCCATTGAACCAGCCTATCAGACCGATCTGTGTCTGATCAACTTTATTGGAAGTCAGAGGAGAGATCTGGGGTCTAATAGACCCCAAATCACTCCATAAAGAGGACCTATCACAGCCCATGCTTTTAAAAGGGATGTTGTTCACTTCTTGTGATAGCAAAAAGTTTTAAATAAAATAAACTCAAAATTTAAAAGTCCCAGTCCACCATGCTCACATGCAAATGCCCCACACGTATATGTAAAAATGGCAGCAATAATTCTAGCCCTAGACTTCCTGTGTAACTCTTAACTGGTAACCTGTAAAGGCTTTTAAATACTCGCCTATGGAGATTTTTAGATATCGTAGTTTAGTGCTGTTCCACAAACCGTGACATGTTAGGTATCTATTTACTCATGTAACATAATCATTATTATAATTATAATATTATATATTATTATTTTGTTTTACCAAAAAATTGATATTATATTGTGTTTGTGTGCAATAAGATTCACTAAAGTGTATTTTTTTTCAGAAAAATTTGCGTTTTAAAAAACTGCTGTGCAAATACAATGCGACATAAAAAATTGCAACACCCACCATTTTATTCTCTAGGCCTCTGCCTAAGAAAATATTAAATGTTTGGGCAGTCCAAGTAATTTTCTAGCAATAAAATGCTGATTTTTCCATGTTAAGGCCCGTACACACGGTCGGACTTTTTGCCAACAAACTTCAAAATGAGCAAGTTTTCCAAAAAATCCGACCGTGTGTACGCTCCATCGGATAAACGTTTCCGGTTTTCATCGGACAAAAGTTCGATCTGCAAACGGACAAACTTTTCGGCAACAAAAGTCAGATGGTGCAAAGTCCGACCGTGTGTACAGAAATCCATCGGACTTTTGTCCGAAGTACAAATACGCATGCCCAGAACCAATGTTAAAATCAACCAACAATAGCAGAAGTTGACCAAAGGGTGGCGGTAAAGAGCAGAAAAGAGCAGAAAAACCACGTGATGTTGGGAAAGTTTTGGGAAAGTTTGCAGAAAAGTCCTGCCGTGTGTATGCTATGGGTGTGTCCGGCCAACTCCCTTCGGACAAAAATCCATGGAAAAGTTTGTTTGAAGTCCGACCGTGTGTATGAGGCTTAAGACAGAAATGTCAGAATTGGCTTGGTAAGAAAGTAGTTAAATTAGTCTTTACTGATGCTGCCCTCGCTATAGCAGTTCGTTATACCCTTTGTCAGTAATAGCCTTATAGTTTTCTTGACAGAGGCTTTTTGTAGTAGGCCTTGTACTGGCCCTAATTTCACCATGTTGTCTGGCTGGCAGAGACGGGACAAGGGGTGGGCAGGAGGGGGCGGCTGCCCTGGGAACTGTGCAATGTGTGGTGGGGATTTATGTTGAATGCGGGAATTTGAGGGGCGTCAGGTGGTAAGTATTGTTCTAGGAAGGTTCATTTTTGGGGGTGATGCTAAGAGTGGTGATCTAGGGAAATTTGTGTTGGGAGGGGAGACGGGGAGAAGAAGATTTGTGCTAGGAGGGGGGATTTGGGGGGAATTGTGCTGGTGGGGGGGGGGGTGATGTGTACTAGGAGGGGAAATTTTAGGGGTAGAGGATTTGTCCTAGGAGGGATGGAGGGACAAAGATTTGTGCACAGAAGGTGAAGGATTTCAGCAGGGGGTGAATTTGTACTGGGAGGATGGGGAATTTATGCTTAGGGGGTAAGCATGCAGATTAGAATTGTTTTTTTTGTGGGGGGAATTTTGCTGGCACATAACACTCATACATTTGGGGGCACAGTTTGGCATGTTCGCCCTGGGCTCTGGGTGATCTTGTCCCGGCACTGCTGGAGCCTATGAAGCTTCCAAAGTCAAATTTGTGTGTGTGAGAGTTCCTGGCGTGATCAAGGTAAGAAACTCAACCTGTCCCCTGTTGTCAGTGTCACTAACAGGGTGCGGGAGGCTTACCAAGCAGCAGCCAGACACAATGGTAGGCCAGGAGTTAGGAGGGAGGTATGGAGCAGTGTCAGATGTCTGGAAGTGATAAGGCCTGTACACACGATCAGTTTTTTAGACGGGACTTGTGTGATGGCAGGCTGTTGTCGGAAAATCCGACCACTTGTATGCTCCATCGGACAATTGTCGGATTTTCCGCCAACAAATGTGGGATAGCACGCTTTAAAATTGTCTGCCAACAAAACTATAAGTAATAGCCTTATAGTTTTCTTGACAGAGGCTTTTTGTAGTAGGCCTTGTACTGGCCCTAATTTCTCCATGTTGTCTGGCTGGCAGAGACGGGACAAGGGGTGGGCAGGAGGGGGCGGCTGCCCTGGGAACTGTGCAATGTTTGGTGGGGATTTATGTTGAATGCGGGAATTTGAGGGGCGTCAGGTGGTAAGTATTGTTCTAGGAAGGTTCATTTTTGGGGGTGATGCTAAGAGTGGTGATCTAGGGAAATTTGTGTTGGGAGGGGAGACGGGGAGAAGAAGATTTGTGCTAGGAGGGGGGATTTGGGGGTAATTGTGCTGGTGGGGGGGGGGGGTGATGTGTACTAGGAGGGGAAATTTTAGGGGTAGAGGATTTGTCCTAGGAGGGATGGAGGGATTTTCCGATTGTGTGTACACAAGTCCGTCGGACAAAAATCCAAAGTACAAACACGCATGCTCAGAATCAATGCTCACCATAGCACAACATTAGCAGAAGTTGCCCAAAGGGTGGCGCTAAAGAGCTGAAAAGCCACGTAGTTTTGTGTTTGTTGGCCGACAATTCTTTGCCGTTTGTATGCAATACAAGTTCCTGGCCAACGCCCTTCGGACAAAAATCCTACGCTTTGTCCGATGGAAATACGATTGTGTGTACGAGGCTTTAAAGGTTAAAGAAAACTACATCACGGACAAAAGGCATAATGATCCGCAATGCACGTGCAGAATCAACCAGTGCTAACTGTAAGCATATTATGTAGCCTGAAAAGTGTTTCTTGATGACCGTGCCTCTATGTTGAGCTCCAGCACCCTCGAGACCTGTGCTGATACATTGATTACATTTATTGTGTTCACACAGCAGCAAAGGATAAGGAGGTTTGGAGATGCACAGACATTTTTTGTCACATCATGTAGGTTGAAATCTGACATTGTTATAAGTGCTGACACAGGTGAACAACTTTTTTATTGACTGAATGCTGTTGTTTTGCCTTGAGTTCTCCCTTCAGTTTCTAATGCCGCGTACACACGATCAATTTTTTCGACGGTGAAAACACCGTCGAGAAAATCGACGTGAAAAACGAGGAACAGCTTGTTCCCCCCACACACGGCCGTTTTAAATGTCATTTTTTTTTTGGTCGAAAAAAACGACCGTGTGGGCTCCCTGGCAGTGTTTCCCTATGGGAAAACTGCCGCGGAAAAAAACGACGGGAATCACGGCAAGAAAAATTAGAGCATGTTCTAATTTTTCTCGTCGTGATTAATGCAGTTTTTCCCGTCGAGAAAAATGACAAAAAGCCCACAGACGATCGTTTTTCTCGTCCAAAGGAAAAAAAGGCATTTTTCTCGACGGGAAAAATGATCGTGTGTATGCAGCATTAGAGTGAATTGTTTTTGAAAAAATCTTTGCCAGTATCTCCTGGTCCCCAGTCATTATTACTGTAGAAGGAAATCAGGTGAAGTTCTTGCATAGGTCTTCCTATCATTGTGTCACACTGTGCATCATGCACAGCACAGAGATACAATGCAGAGTCAGATACACCGGGGTGCTGGATGTGCAGAAAGCAACTTCTACTCTGGAGTTCAAGTGTGAATATTCCTTCTGTAGTATTCCCTGTGCTGACTCTATTGATGATATGAACTGGACTGGATCCTGGATTCACCTTGTACCATCTTAACCCTTGAAAATTGCTCACTTTAAAAGAACAATATAGAGCCACATTTTCTCCTTCTGTGACGGTGATGGTGTCATTCTGGTATTCTACAGAATCCTGACAATTCACAACTGCAAAACAAGAACATTCAATTTATAACAGCAGAATACCAATAAATTGTCACACCAGCATTTATGGGGAACTATTATGGCCATTCAAAATATGAAAGCTTTCAAAGAAGGTCCTCACAAGAATGAGATATGAACCATGCTAATTGTAATGAAAGCTTCTGAAAAAAAAAAGACACATTTACAGTTAAATAAAAAGTAAATTGACATGTCAGCATTGGAACAGGAATAATTCTGTACAATATAGAAATATAAGGACATTTGTAAGGACAAACATTTCCATGTATCATGTAACATCAGATGGCTGTTTTTTTATATGATACAATCAGAAAGTATGTTAAATAAAATAAAATATGGGTTATGATAACATAAAAAATAAACTTACAGCATATCCAGAGAGTCTCAAATAACACAAAACTCCAGAGTAAATACATAATGTCTTCATCAATGTTAGCTTCTCAGTAGATGAATGTGTGAGATGTGTGCTTGTTATACCCCACCAAATGTAGCGTGTCACCTGACCTCACCACATCACATAACCACAATCCTATTAAATTAAGCTAGAGTTTGTCTCTCAAGTACTATTTGTTGGGTCTGATTTATTAACAAGCAGAATATTCACTCGTAGTTAGTCCCATTCAAAAGGACTAATTTTGTAATGTTGAAGAAAGATTTCTCCTCAACCAAGAAGCTTCTACAGTCAAATAAATGTCGAGTACCTAACTTCAGTAATATTAAAGTGATATTAAAGTTTTTTTTTTTTTTAATAACAATGTTATACTTACCTGCTCTGTGCAATGGTTTTGCACAGAGCGGCCAGCATCCCCTTCTTGCGTAGCAGATTGCTATGGGGACACTCAAGCAGGCGAGCTCCCGAGCCGCCGCTCTGTGTGTCCATTCACACACGAAGGTGCAGTTTGGCCCCGCCCCCTCCATCTCCTGATTGGCTCACTGGCTGCCAAAAGCCAATCAGGAGTGTGAGTCCCTGGAGAGCCAAGGCTCTCTTGGACATCGCTGGATCAAGAGCCTTTACAACCACTTTAACTAAATCCCCAGGGTGTCATAAAATGTGTTAAGGCAGATGTTGGTGGTCCACAAACATGACAAGAGTTTTTTTAGGGCTCGGTCACATGTGGCTTTTTATTGTCCCCTTTCCACCCTCCTCACCACTTAGCCCTGTTTTCATTTCTGACCCAACTCTCCACAACTGCGTGCATTGCACATGGTTGAAGAACGGGTGCAGCACGGCCATATTCACTTGAATAATTTGCATCCAAGGTGGCATTGCCCACTAAATGAAACAGAAGGTTTCATTTAGTGGGTCATTTTTCTATTTTTAAAATGATAATTGTACCAGTGTTTAAACTCTTTGGGACCTATTTTAGAAATGTCAAATATATCATAAATAATATTTTCCACTTTTTTGTGCAAGAAATACATTTTCTCAATGTGACACAATTGCTTCTTTTGTCATATTTTGTCTTTTTCTTCACTCATTTTATGATAATGCATTTTCATAAATGGGAAGGTGGTACTGTAGATCAAAATACTCACTTCCATACCCACAAAAAAATAAACCCATGGGGTCACAAATAGCAATACAATGTTGAGAGAGGTTAACCATTCCTCTAAATCAGGGGTGCCCAACCAGTGGCCCGCGGAGCCCTCTGAAGTGGCCCGCGACCTCCTGCTCTGATGCTTCATGTATGGCGCCAACTCCTGTCACAGGTGGAGTGATAACAAAGGCTCTCTACCTGAGATAGCAACAGCTAGTGATACCTGAATGGAAGACTGTTATTAAAGGTAAGTTTATTACTAAAATCACAGAGTATATATGGACATATCTGTTCTGCAGTGGTTACTGGGCTGCTTTCAAACTGATCCGCAGGTTCAGCGTAGAACACCTGCGGGTTACCTGCACTGAGCCATGGACTTCTGTTATTACCTGTGGGTTGGTGCACTTCAGAAAGTGCACCACACCTGCAGGAAATAATAGAAGTCTAAGAGGGAGATTTACTAAAACTGGAGCACTCATAATCTGGTGCAGCTGTGCATGGTAGCCAATCAGCTTCTAACTTCAGCTTTTTCAATTAGGCTTTGACAATGAAACCTGGAAGCTGATTGGTTTCTATGCAGAAGTACACCCGATTTTAACCATTCAGTTTTAGTAAATAACCCCCTAAGTGCAGCTAACCCAAGGAAAGCCACAGGTGCACTGTGCTGCACCCTGGGTGTGGGTATACCGCAGTGCATAAGTGTGAAAGCAGCCTTTAGGCCCCTTTGGCACAATCAGTCCGACCCAATTGGACCCTTTGTTCACCTATATTGAGCCACAGATGTAAATGGACTTGTGGCCGTTTACACCCACCTACTTCTAATTCGATCTGCTACAAAAAAACAGAAGGGGGGATCCGTCTGGGCAGATGGGATTGGAGGGCCAATAGAGTAGAGTGGGTTGTGCCCCTATCTGCTCTGCATATGCAGAGTGAACATAGACCTGTCATCTGCCTGCTCTGCTCATTGTGGCCCGCGACCAGTTAACAAGTCGCTTAATTGGCCCTCGCCTTTCAAAAGGTTGGGCACCCCTGCTCTAAATGTTCTTATCATAGGCTATACTGTTCCTCCTAGTAACCACTTGCAATTAGAACAGGAATTGAGAAAACATTTGGCCAGAAAGGGCAAAGATGGTAATAAAAACCCAGCACGGGTTCTAACCCTTCCCCACAATATCCCAAATCAAAAAAAGACGGTTTTGGCTGGATTGCCACTTTAAGGAAAAAAACAAAGCATATTAAATATTGGCAATTAATCACTTTGGGAATAATGGTTGCTTACCCCATACAGACCAGAGCAATTTTTACAGCTCAACTGTAAGCATACTGATTTGCCAATAACTTCGGAATTACTTATCAAAGTGATAGTAATATTTGAGATGGAAACACGTGGCTTTATGGTGGTATTCTTTTTTAAGAATTGGTTTATTTTCAATACATTTTTAAGGCATGTGATTTGTAGCATTTCATTTGACACTAACATCATTTACCTTGTACAAAGCAAGGCAGTTAGTTACAAATGACTTAGCCTTATTTTTATTTTTCATTTTTTTTAAGGCTACATTTACACCTAGGCAATTTGGATCGTGGGTGGAATCACCACGATTCTGCCCACGATATCAGAATCGTCGCAAAACGCAGGAAGCGATTGTGATGCCATTACTTGTTAATGGAACCCCAATCGCTACACAATTTTCCCGCGATTGTCGCACGGTAAATCGTGTTGCAATCGTTGAAAATTGCAATGTGCAACGCTGTCACCCAAAATAAGTTTATGTTCCTTTTGTCGCACGTTGTAATTGCAGCATGATTTACCACGCGACAATTGCTGCAAAATTGTGCCCCTCATTGGGGTGCCATTAAGTAATGGCATTGCAAGCGCGTCCTGCTTTCCAATCACGGGCGGAATCGCAGCGATTCCGGCCGCTATCAGGTGTGAATGGAGCCTAATAGATCTTTTGTTTTAAATTAAAAAGTCAAATATGTCAACAAATAAATTATGCACGTGTCAATGGTAAAACAAGATTTTTACAAAATTACAGCAAAGAAAAACAATTACATCTTTGCCTATTTAGACTGATGCTATCAATGATATTACAGGGAATTCCAGGGACACACCTCCCTGTTGCAGCCTAGGAATATTTGGGATTTAAATATTTAACACAGTCTCACATTTTCTATTTAATCCATCTGCAGTGGTCTTACTGTGTGGTGATGTTTTCACAGGCCGGTCGGTAAATTACAGCTATTGTACTGAAAAATGCCGACTACTTAGAGCCGGTTCACACTAGGGCGACTCGTCAGGCGACTCAACCGCCTGACAAGTCGCGTCCCGCTCTATTCAATGGAACCATTCTAATAGGAGCGACGCAAGTCGCTCCGACTTAGAAAAAGGTTCTTGTACGACTTTGGGGGCGACTCGGGGCGACTTGCATTGACTTCAATACAGAAGTCATTTTGCAAGTCGCCTCTCAAGTCGTCTTGAGATCGCCTTGCCGAGTCGCCCCCAAAGTCGTGCCGCCCCGGTGTGAACCGGCTCTTACTGTAGAAATTTAAAAATATATGCACTTTTTATTGAACTTACAGCACTAGGTATGTGGCTTCCTTGTACTGGGGATAAATAGAAAATTATTTTGTGAAAATATTTTGAGTAGAATTAATTACACAAAATATGTTATGCTTTAAACAGACTAATTGATTTATTGTTACATTTTCGTCCGGTTCTCTGCTTATTATAGACATATATGCAGGATGACTTTTTAAAGAAATTTTTAAATGAAGGACATAATACATAAAAAAAGTTATGATAATCAGGTATGCAAAATGAAGTAAAGATTTTTGTAGTGAATACCTCTACATATAAAAATAAGGTATTGATTTTTCCTGGACATGAAAGGGTTGATAAACTCCCAACCAAAACCCCCAAAAAGCTGTAAACCAACTGTAAAAAAATGTCCTTACAAATGGGGAAAAGAAAAACACATTTCAAATGAATAGGAAATAAGTGTAGCTATAGCTGTAAAATACATTTCAAACGGACTGTGCTGCCATCTAGTGCTATATTACAATCTGTTCTAATAATCCATTTATATTATTTTTTTTGTTTACAAAAGTTTTATTTGGAAGATTCAAAAAATAAGTTACAAAACTGTGAGGAAGTATTACAGTAGAAGATATAATGCAATATGATATATACCATGAGAATAGAGTAGAGTTTTTATTAAGAGCAGAAAATCATATGACAATATAGGGATAGGGTACCTAGTGAGTTTGGTGCAAATCAGAGGAAGGGGTAACCATGGGGTGTATAGGAACAGAAAAAAGGGTCAACACAAAAAAAAGAAGTTCCTGAGATTCGGAAGGCATATGTTTCAATCGTTAGACCAGTACATCCATTTTGAATTAAAGGTGTGAATGCTATCAGTTAGGGTATGATGGATTCTTTCGGATAACTGAAGATTTCTCATTCTGGATAAAACCTGGGGCCAGGGTAGGTTATTGGATTTCCAATTGAAAGCAATCATCCATTGGATTGAGCTTACTAGTGAATGGATCAGTCTAACACAGGGTGGGGGAATATCTGGGATATTAGCATAGAGAATACATATTTGTGGGGAGAGGGTAATTCTTTTTTTGACCATGGTTTCTATTTTCAATTCGGCGTGTCGCCATACTGTTTCAAAAAATCTACAACTCCAGAAAATGTGAGTGTATGTGCCAGTTTCTGTGCAACCTCTGAAGCAGCATGGAGAAGTTGATGGGTAGAATGAGTGAATTTTTTCAGGAGTTAGATATAGTCTAGAAAATAGTTTCATTGGGGATTCTCTGTATGCTGGAGCTATGTTGCATTTGCGGAGATTGTCCGTCATAGTGTTCCAGGATTCTATGGGGATGAAGCAATCTAGTTCGGATTTCCAGTGTAACATTTGGATAGATTTGTCAGGCATCGAGGAGCTGTTAAGGTCCTTATAAAAAAAGGGAGATTAGGCCCCTATCTCTCGAGGAGTTTAAACAAACGTGTTCGAATATCATCGTAGGGGGACGAATACATAAAGAGTAATGCTCGTTGAAAAAGTTTTTGATTTGAAAGTAGTTTGTGAGTTCCGAGGATGGGAGATCGTATTTAGATTGGAGAGCGGGGAATGTGAGGAATGTATTGTTAGAGGACAATGATTTTAGGGAGGACAAATTATTATTTTGCCATAGGGGGAACGAACGTATGTTATTCAAGTTCTGTGTAAGCCTGGGGTCACCTAAAAAGGAGGCAAGAGGGGGAGTGTCAGATGAAAGTTTGAGGGTTTTAGTAAGTGTAAGCCATAGTCGGAGAAAATGGGCTACAATAAGGTTATGTTTGAGAAGTTTTTGGTGATGTATACAGTTAGACCAGATGATGCCTTGTAGGTGGTATGGAGCAATGGAGAAGGATTCGAATTTAAGCCATGGGAGCTGTGGAGTGGGAGCATGCCATTGGGCAATCTGTGAAAGTTTAGTGGCAATGAAGTAGTGCCAGATATTGGGGAGGCCTAGGCCGCCCTTATTTTGGGGTCTGAACATGAGAGGGTAGCCACATCTTGGTTTTTTTGATGACCAGATAAATTTGTTAATCTCCCTTTGAAGGGATTCAATCCTTGTTTTGGGGACATTGATAGGTAAAGCTCTAAAAAAATATAATAATTTTGGAAGGAGGGTCATTTTAAAGGCGCAGATTCTACCGAGGAGTGAAATGTGGTATGTGGACCATACTTTGAGTAGGGAGCTAATCTGTTGGAATAGGGGGGTAAAGTTGGTAGTATATAAGGTTTTGTAATGGGAAGTGATGGGAAATCCATTTATATTAGATAATGCCTAGCACACTTCTTAAATTAGTAATACTATTTTCTAGATATTTTTTTTAATTTGCATACAGTACCTGTAGACCTGCATGCTAACAAGTTTTTTTTTTTTGTAAATTCTACAAGGGTTTGTTTAGTGTAATATTGCCGTTTTCAAACTATATATCAAACTATATATCTCTAAAAATACACCACAAAAATAGGAATGTGTGTAGTGCTTTTGAATAGGGTTGAGCGAACCCGAACTGTAAAGTTCGGGTCCGTACCGAACTTTAGCTTTTTCCCGAACCCGGACTTTGCGCGAAAGTCCGGGTTCGGCAATCTAATGGCGCAGTTAGAAATGCTTCAGGGGCCAGCCAATCACCTTTTGATTAGCTGGTGTGCCCTTAGAAGCCATCATAGCCATGCCTACTAATGGCATGGCTGTGATTGATCAGTGCAACATGTGACCCAGCTTCTATATATGCTAGAGGCACACAGCACACATGTCACTCTGCTTCAGAATAGATAGGGAGATGATCTTGTCTGCTGCTGTTGCTTTTAGGGAGAGATTGAAAAATACATGAGTTAGTCCTGATTCTGGAATCTGAGGGAAAAGATAGAGAGACAGTGTAGTGTAGGGCCAGGTTCCTGTTGGTGCTTTCAGGGAGAGAGATATATTATATAGGAATAGGAGTCCAGATTCAGAGATATAACTCAGCGATCTGCATAGGTTTACCTGTTTGTGTTGCAGTGCAGTCTTTTTACACTGCCATGAGCCCAGTGTCAGAGAAAATCTACCTTTTATCTGCAAGCTCAGTGCACCAGCACTGCATATATTACGTTGAGAGATACACCGTTTCCATACTGTGGGTGTATTCTGCTCTTGGAAAAAGATCCATTTAGGGCAAAAAAAAGGCACTTTATTGTGCTCTTTTCCAAAAGACCCATTAAGGGCAAAAAAAATAAAAAAATTTGCATTTTATTTTGCTCGTGCAAAAAAAGACCAGTTTAGGGCAAAAAAAATAAATAAAAAATGTGCACTTTAATGTACGCTTGCAAAAAGACCCATTTAGGGCCACAAAAAATATTTTGCAGTGTGTTATACATATGTGGAGGCGTGTGAAATAAACCATTTCTATATATTTGTCTTCTACTGTGCTATACTAAAAAAAACTAATTTTTTTTTTAATAGCATTTTCTGCAGTTCTGTAGCTGTGCGATTCAGCGGTTACGTACTGTGGGTGTGTTGTGGTCTTCCAAAAAACGCCATTTAGGGCCACAAAAAATATTTTTCAGTGTGTTATACATATGTGGAGGTGTGTGAAATAAACAATTTCTATATAGTTTTCTTCTACTGTGCTATACTAAAAAAACAACATTTTTTTTGAATAGCATTTTCTGCAGTTCTGTAGCTGTGCGATTCAGCGGTTAAGTACTGTGGGTGTGTTCTGCTCTTCCAAAAACACCCATTTAGGGCAAGATCCTAAATTTGGAAAATATGAGGAGAAGGTCAAAGGGACGTGGTGGCCCCGGTCGTGGTGCTGCTGGTGGAGCTCCTGTTGCAGGGAGAGGACGTGGTGGATCTGTGACAGATACACGCACAATTGAAACACCTTCCTCAGGTGCAAGTAGGCGACCGAGCCTGCGGCGGTATTTTGTCACGCCTAATGAGGCTGTACGAATGTTTAGGCCAGGACAAGTACAGGCGATAGTAGATTGGGTTTCTGACAGTGCCTCGGGTTCCTTCACATTGTCTCCCACCCACTCTTCTGATGAAAGATCAGAGTTGGCACCTGAAACCCATGTCCATCAGTCTTTCTCCTTACCCCCTTGCAAATCAGCCAAGCAGTCTGAGCCCCAAATCATGCAGCAGTCTCTTCTGCTTTTCGATGACTCTGTTACAGGGTGGACACTATTTGACGGGGGACAGAATTCGACACATCACCGGCCTTACCCAGCCATTGTTGTATTTTTGAACCAGTGTTGGCTACCTCATCCTCCTCCACCGCCGCTTCCACCTACACAGCCACATCCACCACCACCTCAACCTCCTGCTCCATATGGACCTCGTCCTCCTAGGTCAAGATTATAATTTTTATTTTATTTTTTTGTAGCGCACAGATCCTTTCCCCCTTACCTGCCTTTATGTTGTTGGCTCCTCGCAGGAGGGAGAAAGGCACACCGCACTACCAGTCCGTACCCTCCTATATAAAGAGGTTGAGCGGTGTACTTGACGTGCCGTGTCCACAGCCGGAGTCAAAACTCCTCCAGAGGATGATTCTCACCTCTACTGTAGGTAGAGGCAAGTCCTTTAATTCCCAGTAAAGTCAATGTCCACACCAGCTGAAATTACAACTCTTATTCTCTCATGGCAAAATAAACTCTAGTCGGATAGAAAAG
Organism: Rana muscosa; assembly: GCA_029206835.1. NCBI lineage: Eukaryota > Metazoa > Chordata > Amphibia > Anura > Ranidae > Rana > Rana muscosa. The sequence continues at coordinate 816,142,203 of CM055116.1, forward strand.
GTTAGAGCAAAGAAACAGGACAGCTTAAGGTGTGGAGGAGGTCCAGGCACAAACGTAGCACCTTCACTTCACTGCTTAGGTTTCTCAAACACTTTTAGGTGCACGGTCTCTGCCACAGACCTTGAGGTTGGTCTCTGCCACAGACCGGGTGTACAAGGCCCCTGCCACAGACCTGGAGAACTTTGGTCTCTGCCACAGACCAGGGTGTATAAGGCCCCTGCCACGGGCCGGGTGAATAAGGCCTCTGATACAGTCAAGATGACCTTGAGCTTCTCCTTCTACGAACCTAGCCCATATCAAGGGGAAGACATCTCTCCAGGGAGTCAACAGACCCTTCCTTCACCGTGACTCCCGCATCGGTCCATCAGAATGATCCTCCCTTCCCTGGAACATGGTCCCCTACACGAGGCGGCACCCTAAGACTCCTCGACCCTTAGAGGACTCCAGACGAAGGCTCTGGACTCCAGGCTTTACTCCCGCACCTAGGCCTCCATACCCAGGGCAGCAGGAACTCCAGGATAGTACCTCACCCCGGGCTAAAGGTACCCGAGATGGAACAGGAACACATGCACCCAGGCCGAAGGCACTTGGGCGTGGACCCCACTGGACATCAGCCCCCAGGCCAAAGGTCTGCCCCTTTTATATGCTCTCCCGGCATGCACAGCAGGTTCCCCGCCCCGCTGTACTACTGCCAAGAGGGGACACAAAAGGCACAGCCCTGTATCGGTGGTTCAACCCTAGCCTACCATGGCAGCGCCACCTGTAGGCCGCAGGGAACTGCACACCAATACTGTCCGCCGAGGACAAAATAATCCATGAATCCTACAGAATTAGGGTGTTTGAGCCTATTTACCACTCAAACACTTCCCTTAAACTTAGCAACCCGCTACATTTTTATTTCAAAGTATTTTATTTTCCCACTAGCTTATCCATTAAATTGAATAATTTATTCCAGAAAGGGCGTATTCTGGGGCATTCCCACCATATGTGTGGCATCGTGCCGTTGAGTTTCTGAGGTTCTTAATGACTTCCCGTACCTCTTCTGCTGAAAAGGGGGCCTCCAGCATATTTTTTTATTTTTTTTATGTTATTTTAAGTTATTTCCCTATCCACATTTGTTTGCAGAGCATTTGCCATGCTCTTAACAACATTTTGCTGCCATTTGCAGCCCTCTAGCCCTTTCCGTTACTTTTTTAGTCCTTAGAAGTCCGGGTCCCTATTGACTTCAATGGGGTTCGGGTTCGGGTTCGGGTTAAAGTTCGGTCCCGAACCCAAACTTTTTTCCGAAGTTCGGCCGAACCCGTCGAACCCGAACATCCAGGTGTCCGCTCAACTCTACTTTTGAATATTTTTTTAAATATATTATGCTCAGGACTTCAAGACAAATACTTGGTCAAGTAAATATGAAATGTATTACATATTACTATTTTATATTATAATTTTCAACCAGTAGGTGGAGTGTTAGGCTACCTTTAACATGTTTTCCAGTTTTCACTGAAATAAACTTTCTTAAAGTTGTATATTTAAACCAAAACTAAACATTTTGTATATTGCACCCTACAATTCCTCATTAGTAGTGGCTACATTAATTTTCTTTTTCTTTTTTTTGGGGCGTTTTTTATTTATTTTCACCTAAAAATCCTACCAGTAACACACTTCCTGTCCTGGGGTGGCTTCCCTATTTATGGAGGAGCAACAGATCCACCCTAGCACTGTCAAGAGTGGGTAGTGTTAGATGAACTGATAGATTTAGATGGACTTAACATAAGTGAGTAAAATTAAAGATGGACTCTAGCAGTTACAGAAATATATATTTTTTCTTTTAAGGTAAAGGTTTAAATTAAATGAATAAAAGATGACTGTTATAAGCACCAGTGTCAACGTAATGTTTGTCTCAAACCTCTAACTTCCACTTTTGCTGCACAGCTTTGTCTGTTAAAGGAAGTTGGAAAGAGTAGGATCAACAGGTAAAAAAAAAAAGTTACAGGAGGGATGTAGACAAACAAAGACTGCTAGTGATAGACTGCATCATACATGTCATTTTTAATTTTGTCTTTAGTACCATATTAATCATACAGGATGCAGGATGCAGTATTTAGGTACATTGTTTTTTTTACTACTACCATCAGGACATCACTAGCAAAACAAAGCTGCACAGAACGCACAATATATCTGCCCTTATTTTAGGTATGTCTAAGTTTTGAAACAAGCAATAGTAGGAGTGAATTATAAATGGGTGATAAGGTATAGCTAGTTTATTCTATATGAAACATTGAAAACTCTTCTCCATATAGCTTTGAAGAGAAACTATAATACTTGACCAGTTTTATTAACCACTTCATCCCCGGGCCTCGTTTTGAGATTTAGTGCTTACAAGTTTTTGCTAGAAAATTACTTAGAACCCCCAAACATTATATATATTTTTTTTTCTAGCATCCTAGAGAAAAAATCGTTGCAATACTTTCTGTCACACAAAGCACACTTTTTTTTGGAAAAAATACACTTTTTTCAATTAAAAAATAAGACAACAGTAAAGTTATCCCAATTGTTTTTATATTGTGAAATATAATGTTTTGCCGAGAAAATTGATACCCAACATGTCACCCTTCAAAATTGCGCCCGCTTGTGGAATGGCGACAAACTTTTACCCTTAAAAATCTCCATAGGCGATGTTTAAAAAATTCTACAGGTTGCATGTTTTGAGTTACAGAGGAGGTCTAGAGCTAGAATTATTGCTCTCGCTCTAACTATTCTGGTAATACCTCACATGTGTGGTTTGAACACCGCTTTCATATGCGGGCGCTATGCAGGTATGTGTTTGCTTCTGCACGCAAGCTCGCCGGGATGGGGCCTGTTACATTACCTTTTTGGTCATTCATTTCCAGATGTATCCTACATGCATCCACCCCTGAAGAGTGAGTCACATCTCGCGAAATACATCAGGGTTTTAGATGTTATGTATACTCATGTATTTCCAATGCAATGCAATCTTTAACCATGTACACATTGTATTGCCTTTGTTTATGCTACTCTTTTATGTGTGATCATTTCTGCAATAAAAGTTTTTATTGTATTTATATTTGTCAATTTCATCGGCCTATTGGGCACTCCTCATATAAAGTCCCAAAGGGCGATTCCTTTGTTTTTATTGTTCTATCTAGCTTTCTGGATCAGCTGATCCTTAGCATTGCCTAAGGTGTTCCCAGACTTTCCTGAGAACAAAAGCGTGGCCTACCTGTAAAGTGTCCTTTGGAATGGGACTCTGAAAAAGAACGCAAAGTCTCCATCTGGGAAACCCTCTACTTTGAGGCTCAAACATGTTCCTTTTCTTTCTCCCAAGCCTCAAAGTTCAGGGCTAAACCTGGAACCCAATTCCTTAGTAGGGATGAGCTTCGAGTTCAAGTCAAACCCATGTTTGACTTGAACATCACCTGTTCGGCTATTTGCCGAATTTCAAAACATTATGGGCCATTCGTGGCAAATTCGAGTGGCGCGTCACAGCCCATAATTCACTGTGGCATCGCAGTGCATTGCTGGCTGATGATTATCCAAGCATGCACTATGACCTGCATGCTTTGGCCAATCACAGCGCGGTAAGAATGGAGAGTCGTAATTGGCCAAAGCCAGGGTGGCTTTGGCCAATCATGGCTCAGAGGAGTAGGTACACGCCCCACACTATATAAGGCCGCCGGTTGGCGGCCTTGTGTAGTGTGTTGGCGTTGGTTAAAGAGAGAGCTTACAGAGAGAGAGAGAGACAGTGTCATTTATATTGAGTTAGATAGAGCAGGCAGGCGAGTCAGTAAGCTGCAGTTACAGTGCGTAGAGGATATATAGGCATCCTAGGTGTTGTATATATATTTATACACTGTATTCAGTTTAGCTAGATCCATTCCTGTTATTCTCTATACTGTGACAGGCAGGCAGGTGATTGTGCTAGCTGCAGTCAGTGTTTCACTTAGTGTACTGTGTGCTTTGCATAGCGTTCACCTAAAGCTTACCTGATTACAGTTAGTGGTTAAAGATGAGCCGAACACCCCCGGGTTCGGTTCGCACCAAAACCCGCGAACGGACCGAAAGTTCGCACGAACTTTAGAACCCTATTAAATACAATGGATGTGAACGTTCGAAATCTAAAGTGCTATTTATAACAACTAATATGCATGTTATTGTCCTAAAAAGGGTTTGGGAACCCGGGTTCTGCACCAGGGGACATGTATCAATCCCAAAAAAAGTTTTAAAAACGGCCGTTTTTCGGGAGCAGTCATTTTAATGATGCATAAAGTGAAAAAAAAAGTCAAATATTCCTTTAAATATCGTACCTGGGGGGTGTCTAAAGTATGCCTGTGAAGTTCCACGTGTTTCCAGTGTTTAGAACTGTCCCTGCACAAAATTACATTTCTAAAGGAAAAAAAGCCATTTAAAACTGCTTGCGGCTTTAATGTAATGTCTGGTCCCGGTAATATGGATGAAAATCTTTAAGAAAAATGGCATAGCTACCCCATCACAGCCATCCCCCCCACCCCAGCCCATTACCAGCCCCTTTGGGTCTTGTATGGATATTAAGGGGAACCCCGCACACAAAATAAAAAAGGCCCTATATACTCTGAACAGCCGTATACAGGCGGTGCATACAAGACAGGGACTGTAGGTTTGTTCTTATGTAGAATCTGTTTGTAATTTTGAACAGGTACATTGTTTAAGTGTAGCTCCAGCCAAAAAATCAATTTCAAGCTTTTTGGAAAACATAGGGAAGGGTTATCACCCCTGTAACATTTGTTTTGCTGTCTGTGCAGTGTGCACCTGTTCAGAACAGTTCACCTCACTTTCCGTCCTAATGACAAATGTTTTTTGAAAATTTGGGGTTTTTATTGAAACAAGAATTGGTGATAAAGCATCAGTGGAGAGGAGACACTTTTTTTCCCATATTAACTCTTACAGGAGAGAATTTGCCTTCCTAGGGGTAGATTTCCTCTCACTTCCTGTTGTATCCTTCCGTTTGCAAGGAGGAGTCGTTTGTAAGTTGGATGTTTGAAAGTAGGGGCCTGCCGTATATACTCAGCTGAAATTTGCCCCTTACATGTTGGTGTTGCCACAACACTGTGAGCCCTCACAGTTACTCTTGGTGGGCGCATGAATGGGCCCTGCTGTGAATTATTAGATCAAGAATTGTAATTGCATGCCCCTGTTGAACAGGGGCTGAAAAATTGGGCCTTTGGTGGTGGTGGTGTTGACACAACACTGTAAGGCCTCACAGTTAGTCTTGGTGGGCGCAGGAATGGGCCCTGCTGTGAATTATTAGATCAAGAATTGTAATTACATGCCCCTGTTAAACAGGGGCAGAAAAATTGGGCCTTAGGCACTGGTGCCACAACACTGCAACCCCTCACAGATACTGTACTTGGAGAACAGCAATGAGCCCTGTTGCAAAGTATTGCATCAAAAATTGTAATTACACGCCCCTGTTAAACAGGGGCTGAAAAATTGGGCCTTAGCCACTGGTGCTGGTGCCACGACACTGCAACCTCTCCCAGATACTCTAGTTGGAGTGCAGGAATGAGCCCTTCTGCAAAGCATTGCATAAAAAATTGTAATTACATGCCCCTGTTAAACAGGGGCTGAAAAATTGGGCCTTAGCCACTGGTGGCGACACCCAGAAACAAAAATGTTCTTCCAAGCTATCATCATCAATCGGATCATTGAGGAGGAGGAGGATAGTCAGTCAACATAACAGGACAGTCTCTCAGCATCAGCATCAGTCTTGAAGGGATGTGACATTTGAAAATAAATTAGTCTGTTATATCAGCTTCAGGTGTTTGGTAGCTGGTGGTGATCCAAGACTGGTTCATCTTTATGAAGGTCAGTCGATCAACAGAGTCGGTGGACAGGCGCACCCTGTGATCCGTGACAAATCCTCCAGCAGCACAGAATGTACGTTCTGAAAGAACGCTGGATGCAGGACAGGCCAGTAGCTCAATTGCATACTGTGCAAGCTCTGGCCAGTGATCCATCCTCAAGACCCAGTAAGCCAGAGGATTTTCGGTGGGGAAGGTGTCCAAGTCTGACCTTGCCCCTAGATATTCCTGCACCATGTATATCAGATGCTGGCGATGGTTGCTGGAACCGATCATACCTTGGGGCTGCGGACTAAAGAATTGTCTGAACGCATCGGTCAGACGGCCACCTTCCCCACCGCTCCTTCTTTGACTGACCGAAGCCTCAGCAACTAGTTGTCCAGAACCAGGAGTTTGTAACCTCTCAGTCTCCGGGAACGCGTTGCACAGACCTTTCTGCAAGGCCTCCCGGAGTTGTCTCATCCTCTGCTCCCTCTGCGACGGTAAGATAAGGTCCGCAACCTTACCCTTGTACCGTGGATCAAGGAGAGTGGCCAGCCAGTAATGGTCCCTCTCCTTGATCCGAAGAATACGAGGATCCTTCCGCAGACTTTGCAGGATCAGGGAGGCCATGCAGCGTAGGTTAGCTGAGGCATTCGGTCCGGAGTCCTCTGGGTCACTAAGGACGACATGATCCGCAGCCACCTCCTCCCAGCCACGTACAAGTCCACTGGTTTCTTGGGACTGTAAATCATCCCTAAAAGACTGCTGCTGATGATGCTGAGTGCCAGGCTCCACCTCCATGCTGACACAATCCTCCTCCTCCTCCTCCTCCTCCTCTTCTTCCTGTGCGATGGGTGGGACAGAAGGAACACTGTCTGGGTAAAAGGGGCCTTGAGAGGCAAGGAAGTCCTCCTCTTCCTGCCTCTGTTCTGCCTCAAGTGCCCTGTCCATTATTCCACGCAGCGTATGTTCCAACAGGTGGACAAGAGGTACAGTGTCACTGATGCATGCACTGTCACTGCTCACCATCCTCGTGGCCTCCTCAAATGGTGCCAGGACAGTGCATGCATCCCTGATCATGCCCCACTGGCGTGGTGAAAAAAACCTGAGCTCCCCTGACCCTGTCCTGGTGCCGTAGTCGCACAGGTACTCATTGATGGCCCTCTGCTGCATGTGCAGCCGCTGCAGCATGGCCAACATTGAGTTCCACCTGGTGGGCATGTCACATATAAGGCGGTTCTTGGGCAGGTTCAACTCCTTTTGCAGCTCAGCCAGGCGAGCACTGGCATTATAAGATCTGCGGAAATGCACACAGACTTTCCTGGCCTGCCTCAGGACATCCTGTAAGCCCGGGTACCTGCCCAAGAACCGCTGCACCACCAGGTTAAGGACGTGAGCCACACAGGGCACATGGGTCAGTTGTCCCTGTCGGAGAGCGGAGAGGAGGTTGGTGCCATTGTCGCAAACTACCATTCCTGGCTTAAGCTGGGGTGGCGTCAACCACCTCTCGGCCTGCCCCTGCAGAGCAGACAGAACCTCTGCCCCAGTGTAGCTCCTGTCCCCCAAACACACCAGCGCAAGCACGGCATGGCATCTTTTTGCCTGCGTACTTGCGTAGCCCCTTGAACACCTACGGAGCACCGCTGGTTCTGAGGACAAAGCACAGGAAGAGGCCACGGAGGAAGAAGAAGAGGAGGGGGTGGAGGACAGAGGTGTGTCACAACCAGTAGTAGCATTTTGGAGGCGTGGCGGTGGAACAACCTCCAACACTACTGCACCTTGTCCTGCATCCTTCCCAGCTGCCAAAAGAGTGACCCAATGGGCCGTGAAAGAAAGGTAACGTCCCTGTCCATGCCTGCTGGACCATGAGTCAGCGGTAATATGCACCTTACCACTGACCGAGACAAGACATTGCCTTCCACATGCCGGTAGAGAGCCGGAATCGCCTTCTGTGAGAAAAAGTGGCGTTTGGGAACCTGCCACTGAGGAACCGCACATTGCACAAACTCACGGAAGGGGGCCGAGGCTACCAACTGAAAAGGCAGCAGTTGAAGCGCTAGCAACTTAGCCAAGCTAGCATTCAACCGCTGGGCATGTGGATGGCTGGGAGTGAACTTCTTTCGACGGTCCAGCAGCTAGGGCAGGGAAATTTGCCTGCTAGAATCGGACGTCGGTGTACTAGCAGAGTGCCCGCAAGTACTTGGCTGTGACACACCTAATTCTACACCTTCATTCCTCTCAGAGCAGGTTTCAGAGAGGACTGAAGGTATAGTGGGGTTGGAGATCCCAGCTGATGCGGTGCAAGAAGAGGTCCGCTTTGTTCTTTGGTGTGGGTCTTTAAGGTAGGCTTGCCAACGAGCTGCATGGCAGGTCAACATATGTCTGGTCAAGCATGTGGTGCCCAAGCGGGTGATGTTTTGGCCACGCGATATACGCTTGAGACATATGTTGCAAACAGCAGCTGTGTGATCTGATGCACTCGACTCAAAAAAGGCCCACACCAAAGAACTTTTTGAATAACGGGCAGAGGCAGCGCCCTGCACAGGCGGAGCTCTGCGGTGTGATTCTGTCGGTGTGCTGCCCTTACGCTGGCCCCCTGAGGGCATCCTGCCTCGTTGGAGATGTGCCTCCTCCTCATCCTCCTCCTCCTCCTCCTCCTCCTCTCTCCTATTAGGCACCCACGTGGAGTCAGTGACCTCATCATCCCCTCCCTCCTCATCACTGGAGCCAATCTGGCAGTATGCTGCAGCTGCTGGAACATGACTGCCAGATTGGTGTCCTTCTTGAGCATCCCCTCTCTCTGCTCTCACGCTACTGCCTTCCTCTAGTTGGGTATCATCATCAGACCCTTCGAAACGCTGGGCATCCTCCTGGAGCATGTACCCAACACTGTGCTCAAACAGTTCGGGGGACTCCTCAGGAGGACATGGTTGGTCTAGGGAAGGAGTGACTGATGATGACATTGATACCAGGGAAGAGGACGCTTTGGCAGCTGCTTTGCCAGTACCCTGAGCCTGGGTGAGAGAGGATGAGGAGGATGAGGAGGGCTTGGTCATCCACTCTACCAAGTCTTCGGCATGATGCGGCTCAACACGTCCAGCTGCCGAAAAGAAGGACAAGCGTGTCCCATGGCCACGTGCTGATGGCGATGCACCGCGTCCACGACCAGCACTGTTGTCTCTAGACACAGAGCCTGCTTGCCCTCTTTTATTGGCTCCTGACTGTCTGCCTCTCCTTGTTTGCCTTCCAGACATTCTAATGGCCTGCAGGGAAATGGGAAAAGCAGCAATACAGGCTAAGTTCAGGTGTAATATGGTCAGGAGGCACACTCCGCCCGCTGTAAGTGCCGCAAAATCCTGTTGGTGTAACACACCAGGAAAAAGCAGCAATACAGGCTAAGTTCAGGTGTAATATGGTCAGGAGGCATACTCCGCCCGCTGTAAGTGCCGCAAAATCCTGTTGGTGTAACACACTAGGAAAAAGCAGCAATACAGGCTAAGTTCAGGTGTAATATGGTCAGGAGGCACACTCCGCCCGCTGTAAGTGCCGCAAAATCCTGTTGGTGTAACACACCAGGAAAAAGCAGCAATACAGACTAAGTTCAGGTGTAATATGGTCAGGAGGCACACTCCGCCCGCTGTAAGTGCCGCAAAATCCTGTTGGTGTAACACACCAGGAAAAAGCAGCAATACAGGCTAAGTTCAGGTGTAATATGGTCAGGAGGCACACTCCGCCCGCTGTAAGTGCCGCAAAATCCTGTTGGTGTAACACACCAGGAAAAAGCAGCAATACAGGCTAAGTTCAGGTGTAATATGGTCAGGAGACACACTCCGCCCGCTGTAAGTGCCGCAAAATCCTGTTGGTGTAACACACCAGGAAAAAGCAGCAATACAGGCTAAGTTCAGGTGTAATATGGTCAGGAGGCACACTCCGCACGCTGTAAGTGCCGCAAAATCCTGTTGGTGTAACACACCAGGAAAAAGCAGCAATACGGGCTAACTTCAGGTGTATAATGTGCAGGAGGCTTAGCAACAATGACACTGACACTGTCCCCTGCCTATCCTTCTCTCTCCCTGCACACAAGGTTTATCAAAGTATATGACACTGACACTCTCCCTGCCTATCCTTCTCGCTCCCTGCACACAAGGTTTAGCAAAGAATATGACACTGACACTGTCCCCTGCCTATCCTTCTCTCTCCCTGCACACAAGGTTTATCAAAGTATATAAGTATATGACACTGACACTCTCCCTGCCTATCCTTCTCTCTCCCTACACACAAGGTTTAGCAAAGAATATGACACTGACACTCTCCCTGCCTATCCTTCTCTGTCCCTACACACAAGGTTTAGCAAAGAATGGATTTGACACTGTCCCTGCCTATCCTTCACTTTCCCTGCTCCGGAACACACTACATGAGGCCGCCGCGCTGGCGGCCTTTTATAGTGTGGGGCGTGTACTAAACCCCCTCAGCTATAATTGGCCACAGGCATCCTGCCTGTGGCCAATCATTGCTCTCCTCGCTGCCGGCGCTGTGATTGGCCAAGCATGCAGGGTCACAGTGCATGCTTGGCCAATCACAGCGCCGGGATTACACTGCGATGGCGCAGTGTATTGTGGGCCGTTCGCGTCACTCGAATTTGGCGCGAACGGCCCAAATCGTTCGTTGTTCGCCGAACGCTGCGAACAGCCGATGTTCGAGACGAACCTATGTTCGACTCGAACACCGAGCTCATCCCTATTAGTGGTGTTCTCATAATAAAACCACAGGCAGGGAGCTGCATTAATTTCATGTAGTGTACTTCTGTCCTTTGCACAGCGTTCACTTAAAGGAACCTGAATACAATTTGTGGTGTTCTCATAATAAAACCACAGGCAGAGAGCTGCAAGTATTTTCAGTTAGTGTACTGTGTCCTCTGCACAGTGTTCACCTAAAACGAACTGAAGACAATTGCTGCTTTTCTCATACTAATACAACAGCAGGCAGTTGATTCTGATGCATTATCAGTACAGAGATATATATATATATATATATATATATATATATATATATATATATATATATATATATATATATATATATATATATATATATACCGTATATACTCGAGTATAAGCCAAGTTTTTCAACATTTTTTTGTGCTTAAAATGCCCCCCTCGGCTTATACTCGAGTCACCTTTTTGCGCCTGATCTCCCGGACTTTGGGGACCCGGTACCAAACGTGGCACATATGTAGCCTCACTCTTCCTCTACAAGTGTGCAAAGTTTTTTGTCCGGGGGACCTACGGCCGGGGAGCACCGATATTTCAAAGCCGGGCACCCCTTCCATAGACTCCCATGTTAAACGGTCATTTCTCTGGTGACTTTGGGGACCCCTGAACCCGAAACTTGGCACACGTGTGGCCCCATTTCTCTTATATAAGTGTTCAAAATCTTTTGTCTGGAAGACCTATGGCCGGGGATCACCGATTTTTTTAAAATCCGGGCACCCCTTCCATAGACTCCTATGTTAAACGTCAGTCTAGTCATGAGCACAGTGAGGCATGGACACAGTGAGGCACAGTGAGGCATGCACATGGACAAAGTGAGGCATGCAGATGGATACCCTAAGCTTATACTCGAGTCGATATGTTTTCCCATTTTTTTTGTGGTAAAATTAGGTGCCTCGGCTTATATTCGGGTCGGCTTATACTTGAGTATATATGGTATATATATATATATATTGTGACAGCAGGAAGGTAAAGTCACCTGGTTGCATCCAGGGGGGTAGATATATTTCTCCCAGATTCAGGCTTTATGCCGACTTATACAACTAGGGAGTTGATGAAGCCCAGCTGAGGCTAGTGGGCTCATGTATGATTCATACCTCTAGGGAGAGGGCTGGGCGTCGTGCAGGCAGGGAGTTGATGAGACCAGCTGAAGCCTGTCAGTTCATTTAAGGCCTCTATAAAAACTCCCAGCTTCATTAGATGTTAGCTCATGCCTGGACCCAGACCTGTGTGGACTGTCTAGGGAGAGTGAACCCCTGTGCGGTGAGGCAAAGCCTGTGTGGCTATTTGTTTGGACTTTTACTAAACCAGGGACTTGGGGACTAGGACAGCACCAGGCTGATCCCAGTTGTTAGTTTAGGAAACCTGCATGTTTAGTCAGAGGTCAAACTGACCAGGGTTTATTTTGTTTGTTTCTTTTTGGCTTTGCTGTGTTTTTGTCACTGTACATAGAGAAATAAACCGCACCTTTTGATTTTGAAAACCACAACCTCCGTCTGCTGGCCCTGTTTTTGTGTGGGGAGCCCAACCAGGGGGTCACACACACCCGCTACCGAGTTAACCCCCTCACAGTTGGTGGAGAACCAGTGGCAGTTTTTTTAAGCCAGCATGGAGGAGATACTGAAACAGCTGGCTCTAGCAAATGCCAATCAACAGCAGACAAATGCAGGTTTGCAAAGGAGCCTTGCAGCCCAGCAGCAAGCTCATCAACAAGCCCAGCAGCAATCTGAGGCCCGCTTCATAGACCTGTTACAGAAGCAAGAGCAGAGACTACAACAAATGGAAGCAGTAATGCAGCAACGTCCGCAGACCAGTGAGGAAAGCCGTCCCACTAATACCGCGTCCTTTGGGGTGAGTCGTTTATTGACAAAAATGACTGGAGAGGATGATCCAGAGGTATTTTTGACCACATTTGAAAGGACTGCTGAAAGAGAAAAGTGGCCTGAGGAGCAGTGGGCTGGACTGGTGGCTCCTCTGTTAACTGGTGAATCGCAGAAAGCTTACTATGACCTAGAGCCTAACCAAGCAAAAGACTATGTGATGCTAAAAGCTGAAATATTGGCAAGGCTGGGTGTCACCCTGGCTGTCCGGGCTCAGCGTGTGCATAACTGGACTTTCCAGCTTGGAAAACCCCCCAGGTCTCAAATGTATGATCTCATTCACCTGAGCAGGAAGTGGCTACAGCCAGAGACTTTGTCCGCACCAGAGATTGTGGAACGTGTTGTAATGGATCGGTTTTTGAGAGCTCTTCCTACTGCCATCCAAAAGTGGGTAAGCCATGGAGACCCAGAGACGGCCGGTGGTCTTGTGGATCGTGTAGAGAAATACTTGGCTACAGAGAACCTGACGGCCTCTTCCAGAGACTCTCGGACTTTCCACCCTAAGACCAGACCATCCCCAGGGGCGGATAAGAGGATTCCAAGGGGTGAGGGTGGAGAGAGTGAGAGGGTGGGAGCTCTACCCAAAGTTTGGCGAGAACAGCCTGGGAAGTCAGGGGCTCAAGAGGCAGCCAAATGGATTGTTTGCTACCGCTGCCGGCAAGCGGGACATATTGCAGCAAATTGCCCGGTTGTGGAGGAACCCATGCAATGTGACTTTCTGATGGACAGACGTCAGTCGCTGTGTGCGACAGTCGCATGCACTGCCATTCGGGGAACTGAGAAACATTTATGCAAAATGTGTATTAATGGTAGAAATGTTGTGGTATTACTGGATTCAGGTAGCCTTGTGACCCTGATAAAGGCTGAATTAGTTAAAACAGAGGTCTCTGGGAATAGCAAGGTAGCTGTTATTTGTGTGCATGGGGACACCCGAGAGTATCCAGTGACTACAGTGTGTTTCGAGACCCCCAAAGGTACCCTCTCTCATCCAGTGGGGTTAGTATCTCAATTACCGCATGATGCCATTGTGGGAAGGGATTTTCCGAAGTTCTGGGAACTGTGGGATGATCCTGAGCCCCCCACTGGTGCCCCTATGTACCAGGAATGTGATAGCCAGAACTCCTCTGAGAGTGGTGAGGACTCTCCAGAATTTCCCTTGTCAGTATTGGCAGGGGAGACTCAAGAAACTGGAGAGGCGCCCACCTCCTCAGACGAAAACCTACCGTCTGGAGTTTTCTGATCTGGAGGTTCACAGGGAAAATTTTGCCACAGAACAGTAAAAAGACCCCGCCCTAATAAAGGCACGGGAAAACGTAGTGGAAATAGATGGCGAGTTAGTGAACCCAGATAATACCTGCACTTACCCATACTTCAGCGTAGAGAAGGACCTACTGTATCGGGTGGCAAAAAGGGCAGAAGAAACCGTTGAGCAGCTTGTGGTGCCCAAACCTTACAGGAAGTTGGTGTTGGAGTTGGCCCATGGGCACATTCTTGGAGGTCATCTGGGGACAGAGAAAACCCGAGAGAGGGTATTACAGAGATTCTATTGGCCTGGGGTGATGAAGGACATAGAAAATTATTGTTCCTCCTGCCCTGTGTGTCAGAGGTCGGCCCCGATGCCACATTTCCGTAGCCCGCTGGTCCCTCTACCCATCATTGAGGTCCCGTTTGAGAGAATCGCAATGGATTTGGTAGGTCCTATAATCAAGTCCGCTAGGGGGCACCAGTACATATTGGTTATAATGGACTAGGGATGAGCTTCGTGTTCGAGTCGAACATACGTTCGACTCGAACATTGGCTGTTCGATCGTTCGACGAAGATCGAACGATTTGGGCCGTTCGCGCCAAATTCGAGTGACGCGAACGGCCCACAATGCACTACGCCATCGCAGTGTCATCCAGGCGCTGTGATTGGCCAAGCATGCACTGTGACCCCGCATGCTTGGCCAATCACAGCGCCGGCAGCGAGGAGAGCAATGATTGGCCACAGGCAGGATGCCTGTGGCCAATTATTGCTGAGGGTGTTTAGTACACGCCCCACACTATAAAAGGCCGCCAGCACGGCGGCCTAGTGTAGTGTGTTCCGGAGCAGGGATAGAGTAGCATAGGCAGGGACAGTGACTGTTATTTCTTTCTTGCTTAACCTGGATTCCTTTAGTTTAGGGAAAGAGAAGGATAGGTAGGGAGAGTGTCAGTGTGTTTTGTGCTTCTGCTATAGTGTGCTTAAAAAAAAACATTTATTCTAGGGACAGAAAACTCTAGGTAGGGACAGTGTCAGTTTCTTTCACTCTGCAAGTCCTTGTTTCCAGGGACCTGGAAGGACAGTGAGTGAATTGTCCTTTTGCTATATTGTGATTAAAAAAAACATTTATTCTAGGGACAGAAAACTCTAGGTAGGGACAGTGTCAGTTTCTTTCACTCTGCAAGTCCTTGTTTCCAGGGACCTGGAAGGACAGTGAGTGAATTGTCCTTTTGCTATATTGTGATTAAAAAAAACATTTATTCTAGGGACAGAAAACTCTAGGTAGGGACAGTGTCAGTTTCTTTCACTCTGCAAGTCCTTGTTTCCAGGGACCTGGAAGGACAGTGAGTGAATTGTCCTTTTGCTATATTGTGATTAAAAAAAACATTTTTTTCTAGGGACAGAAAACTGTAGGTAGGGAGAGTATTTTTTTTCTTTCACTCTGCAAGTCCTTGTTTCCAGGGACCTGTAAGGACAGTGAGTTAATTGTCCTTGTGCTATATTGTGCTGAAAAAAACATTTATTCCAGGGACAGAAAACTCTAGGTAGGGACAGTGTCAGTTTCTTTCACTCTGCAAGTCCTTGTTTCCAGGGACCTGGAAGGACAGTGAGTGAATTGTCCTTTTGCTATATTGTGATTAAAAAAAACATTTTTTTCTAGGGACAGAAAACTGTAGGTAGGGAGAGTTTTTTTTCTTTCACTCTGCAAGTCCTTGTTTCCAGGGACCTGTAAGGACAGTGAGTTAATTTTCCTTGTGCTATATTGTGATTAAAAAAAACATTTATTCTAGGGACAGAAAACTCTAGGTAGGGACAGTGTCAGTTTCTTTCACTCTGCAAGTCCTTGTTTCCAGGGACCTGGAAGGACAGTGAGTGAATTGTCCTTTTGCTATATTGTGATTAAAAAAAACATTTATTCTAGGGACAGAAAACTCTAGGTAGGGACAGTGTCAGTTTCTTTCACTCTGCAAGTCCTTGTTTCCAGGGACCTGGAAGGACAGTGAGTGAATTGTCCTTTTGCTATATTGTGATTAAAAAAAACATTTATTCTAGGGACAGAAAACTCTAGGTAGGGACAGTGTCAGTTTCTTTCACTCTGCAAGTCCTTGTTTCCAGGGACCTGGAAGGACAGTGAGTGAATTGTCCTTTTGCTATATTGTGATTAAAAAAAACATTTATTCTAGGGACAGAAAACTCTAGGTAGGGACAGTGTCAGTTTCTTTCACTCTGCAAGTCCTTGTTTCCAGGGACCTGGAAGGACAGTGAGTGAATTGTCCTTTTGCTATATTGTGATTAAAAAAAACATTTATTCTAGGGACAGAAAACTCTAGGTAGGGACAGTGTCAGTTTCTTTCACTCTGCAAGTCCTTGTTTCCAGGGACCTGGAAGGACAGTGAGTGAATTGTCCTTTTGCTATATTGTGATTAAAAAAAACATTTTTTTCTAGGGACAGAAAACTGTAGGTAGGGAGAGTATTTTTTTTCTTTCACTCTGCAAGTCCTTGTTTCCAGGGACCTGTAAGGACAGTGAGTTAATTGTCCTTGTGCTATATTGTGCTGAAAAAAACATTTATTCCAGGGACAGAAAACTCTAGGTAGGGACAGTGTCAGTTTCTTTCACTCTGCAAGTCCTTGTTTCCAGGGACCTGGAAGGACAGTGAGTGAATTGTCCTTTTGCTATATTGTGATTAAAAAAAACATTTTTTTCTAGGGACAGAAAACTGTAGGTAGGGAGAGTATTTTTTTTCTTTCACTCTGCAAGTCCTTGTTTCCAGGGACCTGTAAGGACAGTGAGTTAATTGTCCTTGTGCTATATTGTGCTGAAAAAAACATTTATTCCAGGGACAGAAAACTCTAGGTAGGGACAGTGTCAGTTTCTTTCACTCTGCAAGTCCTTGTTTCCAGGGACCTGGAAGGACAGTGAGTGAATTGTCCTTTTGCTATATTGTGATTAAAAAAAACATTTTTTTCTAGGGACAGAAAACTGTAGGTAGGGAGAGTTTTTTTTCTTTCACTCTGCAAGTCCTTGTTTCCAGGGACCTGTAAGGACAGTGAGTTAATTTTCCTTGTGCTATATTGTGATTAAAAAAAACATTTTTTCTAGGGACAGAAAACTGTAGGTAGGGAGAGTGTTTTTTTTCTTTCACTCTGCAAGTCCTTGTTTCCAGGGACAGAGAAGGACACCTGAAGGTAGCCCTTATTGCTTTTTTCCCATCTCCCTGCAGGCCATCTATTAGAATGTCTGGAAGGCAAACAAGGAGAGGCAGACAGTCAGGAGGCAATAAAAGAGGGCAAGCAGGCTCTGTGTCTGGGGGCAACAGTGCTGGTCGTGGACGCGGTGCATTGTCATCAGCACATGGCCATGGGACACGCTTGTCCTTCTTTTCGGCAGCTGGACATGTTGAGCCACATCATGCCGAACACTTGGTAGAGTGGATGACCAAGCCCTCCTCCTCCTCCTCATCCTCTCTCACCCAGGCTCAGGGTACTGGAAAAGCAGCTGCCAAAGCGTCGTCTTCCCTGGTATCAATGTCAGACAAATCATCAGTCACTCCTTCCCTAGACCCACCATGTCCTCCTCCTGAGGAGTCCCCCGAACTGTTTCAGCACAGTGTTGGGTACATGCTCCAGGAGGATGCCCAGCGTTTCGAAGGGTCTGATGATGAAACCCAGCTAGAGGAAGGCAGTAGCGTGAGAGCAGACAGAGGGGATGCTCAAGAAGGACACCAATCTGGCAGTCATGTTCCAGCAGCTGCAGCATACTGCCAGATTGGCTCCAGTGATGAGGAGGGAGGGGATGATGAGGTCAATGACTCCACGTGGGTGCCTAATAGGAGAGAGGAGGAGGAGGAGGATGAGGAGGAGGCACATCTCCAACGAGGCAGGATGCCCTTTGGTGGCCAGCGTAAGGGCAGTACACCGACGGAATCACACCGCAGAGCTCCGCCTGTGCAGGGCGCTGCCTCTGCCCGTCATTCAAAAAGTTCTTTGGTGTGGGCCTTTTTTGAGGCTAGTGCATCAGATCGCACAGCTGCTGTTTGCAACATATGTCTCAAGCGTATATCGCGTGGCCAAAACATCAGCCGCTTGGGTACCACATGCCTGACCAGACATATGTTGACCTGCCATGCAGCTCGTTGGCAAGCCTACCTCAAAGACCCACACCAAAGAACAAAGCGGACCTCTCCTTGCACCGCATCAGCTGGGATCTCCAACCCCACTATAACTTCAGTCCTCTCTGAAACATGCACTGAGAGGAATGAAGGTGTAGAATTAGGTGTGTCACAGCCAAGTACTTGCGCCCACTCTGCTAGCAGTACACCGACGTCCGATTCTAGCAGGCAAATTTCCCTGCCCCAGCTGCTGGACCGTCGAAAGAAGTTCACTCCCAGCCATCCACATGCCCAGCGGTTGAATGC